>CM063177.1:15678750-17150000 GCA_031835075.1 Saguinus oedipus | reverse complement strand
ATTAAGATGATCTCACAGTTTGTGCTCCTCTTCATTCTGTTGATGTGATGTATCACTTTTATTGATTTGTGAATGGTGAACTATTCTTGCCTCCTTGGGATAAATTCCCCTGATGTTGTATAATCTTTTTGATGTGTTGTTAAATTTGATTTGATTTGCTAGTATTTTGTTGAGGACGTTTGCATCTATGTTCATCAGGGACATTGGCCTGTAGTTTACTTTGTTTGTGGTGTTCTTGGCTCATTTTTGTATTAGGATAATTCTGAGGCCTAATTTTTGTATTAGGCCTCATTGAGTTTGGAAGAATTTCCTCTCTTTCAATTTTTTGGAATAGGTTGAAGAGAATCAGTGTTAGTTTTTTAAATGTTTGATAGAATTCAGCCACAAAGCCATCCAGTCCTAGACTTTTCTTTGATTTGAATACTTTTTATTATAGCTTCAATGATGTTACTTGTCATTGGTCTGTTCAGGTTTTCTATTTATTCCTAGTTCAATCTCAGTGGTTTGTGTGTGTCCAGGATTTACTTATTTCCTCTAGGTTTTCCCATTTGTTTGTGTACAGTTGTTCATAATGGTCTCCAATCACCCTTTGTATCTGTGGTATCAGTTATAATGTCTCCTTTCTTTCTAACTCTTTTGAGTCTTTTCTCCTTTTTTTGGTTAGTCTAGCTAATGATTGATAAATTTTGCTTATCTTTTCTAAAAAAAAAAAATCCCAACTTTTCTTTTTGTTGATCTTTTGTATATATTTTAGTCTCTATCTCTGTCTTGGTAATTTGTGCTCTGATCTTTATTTTTTCCCCTACTAATTTTTGGCTTAGTTTGTTCTTCCTTTTTTAAAAATTTTTTTGAAAAAGGTGTATCATTAGGGTTGTAGTTTTTTTGTTTTTGTTTTTGTTTTTCTCTTTTGAGAGAGAGTCTTGTTCTCTCACCCAGGCTGGAAGACAGTAGTGCAATCTTGGCTCACTGAACTTCTGCCTCCTAGGTTCAGGCAATTCTCATGCCTCAGCCTCCCAAGTTGTTGGGACTACAGGCATGCCCCACCACACCCGGCTAATTTTTGTATTTTTGGCTAGAGACCGGGTTTTGCCATCCAGGCTGGTCTCAAACTCCTGACCTCAAGTGATCCACCCACCTTGGCCTCCCAAAGTGTTGAGCCACCATGCCCAGCCTCATTATGTTGTTGATTTGAAATCTCTCTCTCTCTCTCTCTCTCTCTCTCTCATCTTTATTTTTTCCCCTACTAGTTTTGGTGTAGGCATTTGCTGCTAAAACTTCCCTGTTGTTAGGGGGATATAAAGGATATAAAACAAACTTCAACTGCCTTATAACTTGACCAATAATTGATCATAGGCAATTCTTAAAGATAACCACTCTGTCCACAAAAATGGCTTATCAGTAGCTGTGTTCCTGCTGTGTGACTCTAACTCCACAGCAACAACTGGTTAGAGCAGGAGAGAATATCTGATTGAAGTTGAATCAGAGCTATTATCTCTCTCAAGCATTTGCCTGAGACAGGGCTTGGGAGCTGGGAGTGAGTCAGCCTCAACAGTGCTACTCTGGAGGGTGTGTCCACATGCTGCAGCTGCCTCATGTCCTTGTAGAGTTGAATTGTTCAACTTCTAGATTTCACGAACTCCACTATCCTTCCAAAAATGCTCATTTTTGCTTAAGTGTACTTGAACTGATTTCTGTTATTTTAAACAATAAAAATGTAACTAACAGAAAAACAAATTTTGTTGAAAAAAAAACTGTCCCCCTTTTCTTCTTCATTGTGTTTCCCATTTCTGAGAGCAAGAGCCTTGGCTGGTCATTGAGAAGGCTGAAGGAAATTGCTCAGGCTTAGAAGTCGCACAAAAATCAGGTTGAATCCTGGCTCTATCACTTTCTATGAGCTCTGTGCCCTTGAGAATCTCATCTAAGTTCTCCAAGACTCAGTTTCTTCACCTGAAAAAATGGAGCTAGTAATCTTTCTGTTATTGGATGGTTATGGGGAATAAAAAAGCCAGTATGTGCAAAAGGCCTGGTGTGTAGTCATTGCCAAGTGAAAACTAGTTCTGAATTTTCCTCCTGTGTTCTTTCAGTTTTTCATTCATTCACCAGTCAATGTTTCCACAAGCATGTAGATACTCTAAAGGCTCTAAGGAGGTTTCTCTTTAAGGCTCTTGATCAACTTAGTTTTTGTTCATTTTTCACATGTGCTAGTATATGCATAATGGAGACAACATGGTGCTGAAGTGTGAGTACAGAATAGGGAAAAAGAGAGCAAGTTCCGGTACTGACTTGGACCATGGACACAGTTGTGAGACTTACACTGTTTCCTCTATCTGAGCCCGTTTCTCCATCTGTACAATAAGGGAGTGGTATGTATTAGAATTCCTAAAGTATGAATTAGTGTGTACCCAGCAGGGATGCTACTGGCATTTTGGGTGGGATAATTTCTCATTATGTGGAAGAACTGATCCTCATACCACATGATGTTTAGCATCCCTGGTCCCCACCTTCTAAATGCCAGTAGAGCCTCCAGACATTGTGGCCAAAAGGTCCCCACAGATTTTCAGACACAATGAGGCAGGCACTATGGCCCAGGTTGAGAATCACTTTGTCAGGCAAAAATAAAATGGATTCAGTGATCACAGTTTTATGAGATATCAGATTAAGCCAAGTTGAATAGGTTTCTTTAAAGTGGGATTTCTTTAAACCTTTTATGTGAATGTACACAATGAATGGGTCTGTTTTTCCCTTAACCCGATTCTTGCTTGGGATAAAGCTTGGGTACCTCAATAAAGAGCAGATTTATGTCCCAGGGAAACTATATTTTGTACGCTCAGTGTGAACCACAAACTTATGCATTCCCTGTTACCGCAACTTCATGCCAGTGCAGAGCAACCAATTTTCTAAGAGACAGCATATAATAATGATTTTCTGTTATACTTAGGGAGTCCAATATAAGAAAACTCTGGCTGTTCTACACTTTTCAATCTATCTACAAGCAATTCCCCTGCAGGGAAGAAGAGAGTAAGAAGGTCCAGATGGGAAAGCCAAATGGCATGTTGCAGCTAGAAAAGTACAAGAATGAAATAGAGCAATGGAGTATGCCTGGTTTCCACACTTCCTTTGGATTTTACAGGCCAAGCTTGCTGAAGCAGCCATAGCAGAAGAGTAAAAGTCTCTCCACTGTGTCCACACTAATTTAATGTTTCATTACCAGTGAAGATTGAATTTTACTTTTTCAGGTCTCACCTTTCCATCTAAACATGGACCCTGTTCTAAGATGCACAGCTCAGCAGGGGAGTTCACACCTGCATTTGCAGAGACTGTCTTGAAGGTCTAGAATTGATTCTCTCGATTGCCATTATATTTTCATCAAAACTCTGCCACACAAGTTGGTTCTGTTCCAGTTCCCGACTCCTCCTGTGACTGGTGTTGGCTGATCTGACTAACAAAGGTGACTAGAACTAGGGCCAACATGAAAGGTGTTACCAAAAAAATATTCTCAAGGGCTTCAAGGAAACCTCAAGGAGTCACAGGAAAGATTATCCAGACAGCTCTGGAGATAGGCCAGATCTGTCACCCAGGGAGTGGCCAGGTGAGAACTGGTGCCAGGAGTCTGTCATCTCAGTTTTGGCATATTTTAACTAATCAACTAATTAATTCACTCTTTATTGAACAAATATTTATAGAGAAACTACTCTGTGCTCGACACTGCTCTTGATAATGGGAAAACAGCAAAAAACAGGATAGTCAAGGTCTTTGCACTTTTTGAGGTTACATTAAAGTCAGGGAGACAGGCAATAAACAACTAAGCAGGTAAATAAATAATAAAATGTTGGGGACAGACAAACACCATGAAAGAAAGAGCAGAGGGGCCGGGCGCGGTGGCTCACGCCTGTAATCTCAGCACTTTGGGAGGCCAAGGTGGGAGGATCACGAGGTCAAGAGATCAAGACCATCCCGGCCAATATAGTGAAACCCCTTCTCTACTAAAAATACAAAAATTTGCTGGGCATGGTGGCACATGCCTGTAATCCCAGCTACTTGGGAGGCTGAGGCAGGAGAATTGCTTGAACCCAGGAGGCGGAGGTTGCATTGAGCAGAGATCGCACCATTGCACTCTAGTCTGGGCAACAGAGAGAGACTCCATCTCAAAAAATAATAAAAAAAATTTAAAAAAGAAAAAGAAAAAGCAGAGGAAAGAATTATTGGATGATGAGATGGGGTTAGAAGTAGACCCTTTTATACAGGGTGGTCAAAGACAGCCTCTCTAAGAGGGCGATAGCCTAGCAGAGACATAAATCAAGTGATGAGCTGTTTGAAAATTTAAGGAAAGAGCATTCTAGGTAGAGGGAAACACAGGTGTGAAGGTTTTAATTAGAAATAAAGTTGGTATGCTCAAGAAGAGCCTGAAGACCAGTGTAGCCAATGCAAAGTGAACTAGTAGGAAGAAGAGGTAGAAAAGGAAGTCAGAGAAGCATTCAGGGCCAAGATTGTGTAGAGGCCTGGAGGACATGGAAAGTAACTTGGCCTTTGAAAGTTTGGAACAAATTTGTTTCATATTTGACAAAACTGTTTGAACAGTCGGAAAACAAAATGTTGGCATTAGCAAGAATGGAAGAAGGACTAGATCATATTTGGGGCATAATTAGGATGAGAATGATTGGTTAGGATACTTTCAGCATATCAGGCAAAGTGGTGGAGTAGACTAGCATGATAGTGGGGGAAACACTAAGAAGTGATCGGATTGAGAGTGTTCCAAATATTTCACTTACTCCCATATTTTCCCAAATATTTCTGCATTACCTTAGAGCCAGCTGACTATTTCTGGTCAATGAGTTGGCTGATACATGTCACTTGCCAGAATATGGCAGTTAGAAGTTGTGTCTCCTTCATCTCTCTCCTCCCCTTACACAGCAGTCTTGGACATGATGCATGCCCGAAGATGGATGAGCATCTCCTGACCCATATTGAGCAACTTATGGTTGCTGAACTCTGAGATACGGTGTTTATTTTGGTGTCTAACATTGTTTACCCTGAGAAACACAATACATATTTTGGAGGTGAATTCAATAGGACTTGCTAGGGGGATGAAAGAAAGAGAAGACTCCAAGATGACTCCGCACTTTTTTTGCTAGATCTTGAGGGTGCATTAGATGTCGTTATGCAGATGGAGAACACTAAGAAGGAGCATCAGGCTTGAAACCAAAAGTTTGAATTTGGGCATGTTAAGTTTTCATTGCTCATTAAACATCCAAAAGAAACTGCTAAGCAGGTGATTGAACACATAGTTTGGATGGAGTTCAGAGGAGGGTCATGGTTGTCAATACAGACTTGGTAGTCATCATCATTCAGATTAGGATTCAAGACCAAGGGACTAAATAAGATTATCCAGGAAATTAATGCAGGCAGAGAAGGGTATTATTAAATATAATGAGGGAATAGTATTCAACTCACTGTGGTCTCTGGTTTATTGGAGGGCAATACAGCTAATCAAACAGATAATGATTACCCCCCCACCCCCAGCCAACTACCACACACACCCTTTCTCTCCTGTCCCATACCTGGTCTAATTTTGATCTGGCTCCTAGAGGAAGATTATATGGTGATGATGAGACGAAGAGATAAAGAAGAGTTGAAGGTGGTGTCTGAAGAGTAACAGGAGGATGGAGTTGCTTTGCACAGGACCAGCCAACCTCAGATCTTCCTCAAGTTAGAAAAGTCTTTCACCCCAGCCTAAATAATCTCTGTTTGTAGTGTCTTCAAACCCAAATACCCTCTTTACTACAGCAAACTCAGTCCCACAATGGACCGCCAATATAGGCTATAGGAGGATGATTTAAATTGAGGTAAGAAGACCTTTAAAACTGAAGATGATCTAAGTTTGGCTGTCCTGGCATTTAACTGACAAGGCTTCATTTACCTTATTTTAAAAAGGGGAAAGAGGAAGGATGCCAGCAAAAATAACAGAGCAAGAACTTGTAAAATTTACTAGAATAACTAAAAATTAGCAAAATGGTCCTAATCGACTTTTTCAGAACTGTGGAAATAAACTAGCTGAAATGCAATAAGAACAGCAAGGTCTGTGGCATTTAATTTTCTTTAGTACCATCTTCCACTCGGCAACTCCACTCCTCAAAAAATGATAGCCCACAGGCCCAGTGCAGTGTGGCAGCCACTGGTAGGAGCAGAACAGAGCTAGAACTTTTTCAAAGAACTTTGTCCAATTCATTCCCAAAGAATTGTTATTATTTTACCTGTCTGGTGGTTCCTTAGAACATTCCACTTATGAGACTGACTCAGAGCTCACCAAGTATGTAAAAAGCCTTTTCCTGGCCAGGGTAGAAAGAGAGCACTGGTTGAAACAATTACAGGGAAACGTTTTAACTTTGCAGCTGAATGAGTTGATGGTTAACAGTTAGGACAAAGAATAGACTAACCAGAAGCTTACAGGGAAAAGCTGGGAAATGAAATGTCAATAGGGCTTTCAAAAGCTCTAACATACCCCTGAAAATCTAGAAGGTCATATGCATGCACAGGCTTCTCCACATGCATAGAGAAAATGTGAGAAGGTCTTAAGCTTTAACCTCTGACTGACCTTGAGGCTCTATACAAGCAGGAAGTGAAGGCTAAGGCAGAGCTGTAAAATGCCTGGCTGGGTGTTGAAGATTGCCCTAAGACATACATACAGAAACCCTTGGCAAAGACTGGGATATCCGTTGGTATTTACCAAGAAGAATTAGGTTTTGCTGCAACTGACAGAAAATCTAAATAAAATAAAGCAAACAATAGAAAACAGAACAAAGCAAACAACACAGTGACTTAAACAAGATAGTTTATTTCTCTCCTATGTAATGAAGGCCAGAGGTAAACACTTCAGGACTGGGATTACAGCTAAGGACATCAGGTCCAGGATCCTTCCAGCTTTCCATATAACATATCTAGGGTAGCCCATGTCCTCTGAGCTTAAGATGGCTGCTAGACTTCAGCTATTATATTGGCATTCCAAGGGCAGGATGGGCTTGGGAGCAAATAAGAAAGAAACAAATGACACTCATTGCTATTTGTTCCTTTTTGAGATGGAGTCTCACTGTGTCACCAAGTTGGAGTACAGTGGTGCGATCTCAGCTCACTGTAACCTTTGCCTCCCAGGTTCAAGTGATTCTCCTGACTCAACCTCCTGAGTAGCTGGGATTACAGGTGTGCACCACTACACCCAGCTAATTTTTGTATTTTCAGTAGAGACGGGGTTTCACCATGTTGGCCAGGATAGTCTCAATCTCTTGACCTCATGATCCTCCCACCTCAGCCTCAGCTATCTTCTGAGGTTTCCCAGAAGTGACACTTACTTGTCACTGAACAGAGTTAACTCACATGACTACATCTAGCTGCAAGAGGGGGGGATGAAAACTATAGGTTTTATTATAAGAGGACTTATGCTCAGCTTACAGGTAAGGACAATAGGAGGAAGGAAATAATGGATATTTGGTTAGGCAACTGACAGTGTCTTCCATTATGATTGGATATTTGGTGGTAGAAGAGTAAAGACATACATACTAGGATCTACATTAAAGTTGGCATAGGGCAAATACACAGACTGCACAGAAGGATGGCCATCGACTGGGTACAATAACAATGATTATCCAGAATCCAAAATAGAAACAAATCTTGAGCTAAAAGCAAAATCTTACACTCATGTTGCAAGAAGGCCTTATTTCAAGAACTTGTTAAAGACATCCTTTTACACTCTCTAGTCAGTGGTTTTTGAGTAAGGGAATTAAGATATTCAGCAAAATACTGCTTTTTCCTAGATGACCTTTCCAGACTTTCAAAACCCAAGAGCCCATCAAATAAAATTGAGAAAATTCAGTATAGTATGCTCTTAGAGATTAATAATACTTATAATATGTTCGAGGTTCAGGGACGTCCTGCAGAAAAAAAAAGTAAAAGCTAGTGCATATAGTTATTTGACCAAACGTTTTTCACCATGTCATTAAATGCTGCTGGTCATCTGAAAGCCATTTAGAAAAGTGTGCCGTAGAAGAGTCCCTATTTATCTGTAGTAAAAGAAAGCCTTTTAAAAATGTACAACATTTCATGGACTGATACTTTTATTTATTAACAATAACACTATAAGAGTAAATTACTAGAAAAATGAAAAAAGGCTCACAAAACGTGGGCCAAATATTTTAGTTTTAGAGTCAACAGTTATAAAATCAATCTGTCAAAATTCTGAAAAGGATTTCAACCATTTACTCTCAGAATGTTTCCAACAGTTCACTTTAGATAGGGAGCACAGAGTTGGTGGATGGACCACACATCGTCAGTACTACCACCAAGCAGCATGACTATCCCGTATCCTTCTTAAGGTAGACTGTCTCTTGCCTCACCTGCCCTTGCCTTGTAATGCATGTTTTGCTGTTTTTCATGACCCAAAGGACAATATTTGTAGAAAAATATGACATACAGGATTAGGGTTTACTTTTTATTTATTTATTTATTTATTTATTTATTTTTAAAATTTTTATTGCATTATAGGTTTTGGGGTACATGTGCAGAACGTGCAAGATAGTTGCATAGGTACACACATGGCAGTGTGCTTTGCTGCCTTCCTCCCCTTCACCCACACTTGGTAGTCATCCCCAGGTCATCCCCCCCAGCCCCCCGCTGCTGTCCCTCCCCCATTCCCCCCAACAGTTCCCAGTGTATAGTAGACCGCCTCTCTGTGTCCATGTGTTCTCATTTTTCTCACCCACCTATGAGTGAGTATATGCGGTATTTCTTTTTCTGTTCTTGTGTCAGTTTGCTGAGAATGATGTTCTCCAGATTCATCCATGTCCCTACAAAGGACACAAACTCATCATTTTTGATTGCTGCATAATATTCCATGGTGTATATGTGCCACATTTTCCCAGTCCAGTCTATCATCAATGGGCATTTGGGTTGGTTCCAGGTCCTTGCTATTGTAAACAGTGCTGCAATGAACATTTGTGTGCATGTGTCCTTATAGTAGAACGATTTATAGTCCTTTGGATAGATACCCAGTAATGGGATTGCTGGGTCAAATGGAATTTCTATTTCTAGGTCCCTGAGGAATCGCCACACTGTCTTCCACAATGGTTGAACTAATTTACACTCCCACCAACAGTGTAAGAGTGTTCCTATTTCTCCACATCCTCTCCAGCATCTGCTGTCTCCAGATTTTTTAATGATCGCCATTCTAACTGGTGTGAGATGGTATCTCAATGTGGTTTTGATTTGCATCTCGCTAATGACCAATGATGATGAGCACTTTTTCATATGTTTGTTGGCCTCATGTATGTCTTCTTTTGTAAAGTTTCTGTTCATATCCTTTGCCCATTTTTGAATGGGCTTGTTTGTTTTTTTCTTATAAATCTGTTTGAGTTCTTTGTAAATTCTGGATATCAGCCCTTTGTCAGATGCAAAGATTTTTTTCCCATTCTGATGGTTGCCGATTCACTCTAGTGACTGTCTCTTTTGCCGTGCAGAAGCTGTGGAGTTTGATTAGGTCCCATTTGTCTATTTTGGCTTTTGTTGCCCATGCTTTTGGTGTTTTGGTCATGAAGTCCTTTCCTACTCCTATGTCCTGAATGGTTTTGCCCAGATTTTCTTCTAGGGTTTTTATGGTGTCAGGTCTTACGTTTAAGTCTTTAATCCATCTGGAGTTAATTTTAGTGTAAGGTGTCAGGAAGGGGTCCAGTTTCTGTTTTCTGCACATGGCTAGCCAGTTTTTCCAACACCATTTATTAAATAGGGAATCCTTTCCCCATTGCCTGTTTTTGTCTGGTTTATCAAAGATAATATGGTTGTAGATATTTTGTGTTGCCTCCGATGCTTCTGTTCCATTGGTCTATATCTCTGTTTTGGTACCAGTACCATGCTGTTTTGATTACTGTAGCCTTGTAGTATAGTTTGAAGTCTGGTAGCGTGATGCCTCCCGCTGTGTTCTTTTTGCTTAGAATTGACTTGGCTATGCGGGCTCTTTTTTGGTTCCATATGAAATTCATGGTGGTTTTTTCCAGTTCTGTGAAGAAATTCAATGGTAGTTTGATGGGGATAGCATTGATTGTGTAAATTACTTTGGGCAGTATAGCCATTTTCACGATATTGATTCTTCCTAACCACGAGCATGGAACGTTTCTCCATCTGTTTGTGTCCTCTCTTATTTCGTTGAGCAGTTGTTTGTAGTTTTCCTTAAAGAGGTCCCTTACATTCCTAGTGAGTTGTATTCCTAGGTATTTTATTTTCTTTGTAGCAATTATGAATGGCAGTTCATTCTTGATTTGGTTCTCTTTAAGTCTGTTATCGGTGTATAGGAATGCTTGTGATTTTTGAACATTGATTTTATATCCTGAGACTTTGCTGAAGTTGCTTATCAGTTGCAGGAGCTTTTGGGCTGAGGTGATGGGGTCTTCTAGGTATACTATCATGTCGTCTGCAAATAGAGACAATTTGGTTTCCACCTTTCCTATCTGAATACCCTTTATTTCTTTTTCTTGCCTGATTGCTCTGGCTAGAACTTCCAGTACTATGTTGAATAGAAGTGGTGAGAGAGGGCATCCTTGTCTAGTGCCGGATTTCAAAGGGAATGCTTCCAGTTTTTGCCCATTCAGTATGATGTTGGCTGTTGGTTTGTCGTAAATAGCTTTTATTCCTTTGAGATATGTTCCATCAATACCAAGTTTATTGAGGGTTATTAGCATAAAGGGCTGTTGAATTTTGTCAAATGCCTTCTCTGCGTCAATTGAGATAATCTTGTGGTTTTTGTTTTTGCTTCTGTTTATGTGGTGAATTACATTTATAGACTTGCGTATGTTGAACCAGCCTTGCATCCCCGGGATGAATCCTACTTGATCATGATGGATAAGTTTTTTAATGTGCTGTTGCAATCGGTTTGCCAGTATTTTATTGAAGATTTTTGCATCTATGTTCATCATGGATATTGGCCTGAAGTTTTCTTTTCTTGTTGAGTCTCTGCCAGGTTTTGGTATCAGGATGATGTTGGTCTCATAAAATGATTTGGGTAGGGTTCCCTCTTTTTGGATTATTTGGAATAGTTTCAGAAGGAATGGTACCAGATCCTCTTTGTGTGTCTGGTAGAATTCAGCTGTGAACCCATCTGGACCTGGGCTTTTTTTGTGTGGTAGGCTCTTAATTGCTGCCTCAACTTCTGACCTTGTTATTGGTCTATTCATAGTTTCGGCTTCCTCCTGGTTTAGGCTTGGGAGGACACAGGCGTCCAGGAATTTATCCATTTCTTCCTGATTTACTAGTTTATGTGCATAGAGTTGTTTGTAGTATTCTCTGATGATGGTTTGAATTTCTGTGGAATCTGTGGTGATTTCCCCTTTATCGTTTTTTATTGCATCTATTTGGTTGTTCTCTCTTTTCTTTTTTATCAGTCTGGCTAGTGGTCTGTCTATTTTGTTGATCTTTTCGAAAAACCAGCTCTTAGATTTATTGATTTTTTGAAGGGTTTTTCTTGTCTCTATCTCCTTCAATTCTGCTCTGATCTTACTTAAAGAAGCAAAACAAGAGAAATGAATCTTCTCTGCCCTATTGGCCTTTTAACATTCCTTTTAATTGATGTTATATCCAGAGGTAACTGAGACCTCAACTGAGGAAGGGAAGCAAGCAGCTTTAGCATCCTCAGTGTCCATCTTGACTTCCTGTGGGCTAGCCTAGCTTCTGTCTCTGCCCAGGTGTCAACCCTACCTTTCTGACACCTTCTCAGTTGCCTTTGATATCACCTGCTCATTCCTGCCTGTTTACCTCTGTGCAGTTGGTCCACTGCTTACCTGACTTAGAATTCCCAGTGTGGTGGGCTTCCAGATTTTCAGGATACCCAGATCCCTGATATTAGAAAGGAACTCCAGTTTTCCCCTACCTCTTTAGAATGTAAAAGGTTCAGCTTCATGCTCCTGGGAGAAAAAGAGTGTGAATGGTTGATCCTAAGAAAGGACGGCATGGGGATAAAAAATCATCTAAATGTCAAGGCTGAGACACAGAAAAAGATTTGTCAGCAGAGGAGTTATTCAGCATGGGACTCCTCCTGGTATCAGGGAGGGTGATTTGGAGGAAAAGAGATGTAAAAAATCAGTTTTTATCTTTTTTCCTATCAGCAACTGACTCGGGTGGAGAACTGCTCTGAGATAGGACAAGTGATAAGGGTTTTGAGATCTAACTAGTTATTTCTAAAAATGAAGCATGGGAAGGTGGCTTTCTTGGTAGCTGAAGGAGAGTGGTTTGCTTTGTGGGAGAAACTCCAGGACAACCTTCCAGAACCCCTTGCATTGGCAGAGCCTTCTGTATGACTGGGGCTGACCGACTGTCTCCTACCAGCCAACACAAGAGTTAACATAACACAGAGGGTAGAAAAAAAAGAAAACTATCTCTAGGCATCATCACTAAAACAAAAGAGTGGAAAATTCAGATGGAGGAGTCATATGATTGGAGAGAATAACTGTTCCCTCCTCTTGAAATGTTCTCCATATGGAGAGATGTCCATTAGCAGAACACATCTGGTTTCCCTCCAACTCCTCATTCATTCCTCTCTGAGACAGGGGAAGTGGCTCTTCTGGTTGGTGAGCTTAAGATGCAGAACTGAACCTGGATGGCTCATCTCTTCCTTCTTTGGGATATGCTTGCAGTCTATGTCTTCAGCTATTCTGAACCATGCAGTGAAGTCCCTACCCGGATGTGGTGGACTGTGACTGTCCTATCCTGTGTGTGCATAGGTGGAGGTGATTGCCCAGCTGGGAGTTTGGTGTTAGGAAGCCCACTGTTGCCACACTTCTAAGCCATGTTCCTTAACAACTTATCAATAACAATGAAAATGTTTTACCCCATAAACATAATTTTTTAAAGTCTTAGTTTGTTCAGATTTCAGGCTGAGAAAAGAAGAGTGTTATATATTGACCCCCTCAATCCCCTAAGTAAGTAATTGTTATTTACATTGCCTCTGTGGAGGCAAGGTCTATGATAGGGTCACAAAAACATACCTTATAGGGTTCTCAAATAATTTCATTAATCAATGTTTATGAAGGTAGTTCTAAATTACGGTGCAGTAAATTGATGTAAACAGTAATACTGATGATGATGATGATGATGACAACTATAAACTGAAATACAAACTTGTCACTTTGGTCCTTGCCACCAATTCCTTAATTCCTCTCCTCTCCTCCACAACTCTACACCAGCCAATGTCACGTCAGGTAGGTGGCGAATGCCATTAAAATGAAGTAGCTAAAACTTGAGTATCTCCACAGGGTTCAAAGGCTCTTTAATTTTCAATTCTAGGAAATACAGTAGGTAGTTCCTGGAAAAAGCATACTGATAACATTTACGAACCACAGTTGTGCTATGAAAATGGTGAAATTATTTCTAACAAGTTGGATTTTTAGGAAAGTGATAAATGGAAAGCCGCTGGAGTGCTCGAGCTCCTGAGTCACCGAACATTCTTGCTCTGACAATCAGAAGAAAAACAAATGCTTCCATGTCTTAAACATTTCCTGGTATGATGAATATTTCCCTTTATTTAGAAGAAGAAATAGTTTGAATTGTGATGTTGTGCTTAAATTAAATAGTGCTTGAGAGAGCATTTTATTCAGAAATGTTTTTTAAAAGCAATGGGATGGATAGAACTTTAATGCCCACACGTCTCAACCTTTAAAATAGTGGGGAGAAAAAGAAGTAAAAATAACATTTCCTTCCTCACAAGGTTGTTTTGAAAATTAATGAATTAGTGCTTATTAAGTGCTTGGCTGAAAGGCAATGTGAAAAATATCAAACGTCAGCTCTGTCACTGTAGTCCAATGTTCATCTGCCACTAATAAAAGCCTGAGCCCCAGGCACAGTCTTTTGTGCTCTTGTCTATGGAGAGAATTGCCTACAAGTTTCCTTTATCCTGGTGATAAATCATAATTAATAATTCATCCATTATACTCCTGCAGATGCACCGCCAAGGATGCACCGCCCTGAGCATTGGCAGCCTCTGCGGTGCCGTCTTGCTCTGCTGCCTGGTATTTGTCTGCAGTGCAGAGACATGTCCATGGCAATGGCCCACAAGGCCCGCACAAGGGGACAACACTTGGCTGATTCAGATCCCTGACTTTGAAAGACTGACTCCCTTTGCACCTTGCATGGGGATGGCTCCTATTAGTGAAATTTAGAGACTGAAGGGGGCAAGAAAGAGTCAAAGGGTGAGGGGATGGGTCAGACCCCAGCCAAGCCCAGGAGCTAAGGGAGCACATTTCCTGACTCAGCCTCTCTGGTTTACAGTGGACTTTTTTGGTGTACCTGAGTTGTTAGCAAGTTCCTGTTGGGCTCTGCCTACTCCACGTGCCTGTCAGTCAGCAGAAATTCATAAGCAAATCTCAAACTGGAGATGCTGCTGAATAGTCAGAACATTTAAAGATACCACTACCCTGTGGTATAGCTCCTCTGTCCTGTCTTTACTTTGGCCATAAGCAAATGTCTGTGATTAGACCAGGATTCACAACCGGATGTGCTGAGACAACCTGAAACAGGAGCCAGTCATGAACGAAAGAAACCATCCATTAATCCAGGAACTAAACAGGCAGCACAGGAGTGATCGGCCTAATCTGCCTGCTGACAGCTGCCAGACTTTGGTCCCTGGTCACGCCTCTCTGGGGAGACAACAGGGTAAGCTTCCATCCCAAGGTTCTTTCTTTCTGGGGTCCATGTCATGAATTGGTAATCACCATGAAGTATTCCACGATGACCATTTAGAGGCAGAATAATGGGCTGGATGGGCTGACTGAATTAGAAAGTGCTACTTCAGACCACATTCAGAGGATGTTAAGTTGTGTGGGACATGAAAGGCAATTCAATAACCTCCTCGTTTATAAATGAGAAAATAAAGGCCCTGGGAACGGCATACCCAGAATCGCATGTTTGCTGGTGCCAGGGCCGAGACTCTCAGCATGGGAGTCTCCCCAATATCTGAGGAAAGACCTCAGAATGATTCCCTCTGATTTTGCAACAAACTGTACTTTTTCTCTTGCCTAACACCTTCTCATGGTGCACAGAACAGAGCAATATGAACTTTGTAGATTCCCCCACAAACTCCACTTCAACACTGCTTCTACAAAACTTCTCAGTCTGCCCGCGTGTTGTCTATGTGGTTGCCTACCTTTGCTAGGCTTGGAGCCCAGGTCTTGCACACAGCAGGCACTTAATAACATTTTATTTACTTGAATGGCATAGGTCACAATCTATGGAAAGAAATCAGAAAAGCCAAGTGGTGCCACATGGGCACAGTTTGAAACACTTCCTCACGGGGAAAATCAGAAATGTCAAGGAAAATCTAGCTAAACTCTTAAGTCTCAAGGGATGAGTTTAGGAGGCAACATTTTGGAAGTTGTAATATGACTGAATGATGAGAGTTTGTAGCATTGCATTGTATTTCTACTTTCAGTAATTTTATATGTTGCTTATTTTGAGCTCAGACCACATTTACCGTATTTTAGGTCAAGTCGAGAAAACTTTTCTCAGATCAAGATCAACCATATTTGCAAAATGAAATGAAGTCATCCTCTTCCTTGGCCACTATTACACAAATGCTAAAACATACAGATTTCAGAGCGTAGTGCCCTGTTTCTGCATAACAGTCAGCCATGGGGAATGTGGGTGAGGCTGAGGGATATACCAACACCCTTCACAATGGGTGTGGGGGCTTGGAAGTCAGCGTTGCAGTAAAACATGGTGCTTTATCACACAGGCCTGGAGCAAGAGCAGAATCAAACTCACTTTTGCTAGTTCTAGACCTATGACCTTGAAAAAGCTGCGGAACAATTGAAAAGCCCAATCTCATATCTCATGGGCTTATTTTAAAGATAAATCAAAATCCTAGTCTATAACTGACATATAGTAAACACTCAATGATGGGTGTTATACTGGTGGTAGTTTTTAATGATGAAAGAAGGGTCAAGTTTTCTGTTCTTTCTCACTGCTCTGCCTATATCCCATCCTATTGTGCTTTTGCTCATCTACACACCCTAACTAGTCAAAACTCACTATTGGAATCCACCTTGGCATAGTGTAGTAGGTACGAGTCTCAGCTGTACAGCAAACCACCAGAGTTTACTATGAGGCCTTAGGCAATTCATTGAACTTATCTGTGCCTCAGTTTCCTTAACTGAAGATAGGTAGGATAGGAAAATCTACTTCACACTATTACATAAGGATCAGATTAATCAGCACACGTAAAAGTTTGGGGCATGCTTGACACAGAGTAGTCTCCCTCTCTATCCAAGTAAATGTTAGCTAATTGTCATTTTCTCTCACTTTCTGAAACAACAGAGTCTTCCTTCCAAAGTGTGCTTCTCTTCTTTGCAGGCCCCTGCTGTTAATCTCTGTGTGCTGAGGAGACCTATCCATGAGCCACGGCAAAGGTCGGGAAAGATGGAGAGAGTATGAAGGGTACAGTCCCAGACCCGTGCAATACACAGAAGCCAGGGGTCAAGGCAGAGTCAGGGTGCAGAACCAGACAACACCCAGAAGCCAAGAGAGGTTTCAGGTAAACACACAAGGAGACAAAAGCAGACACAATAGGCAGGGCATCTGAAAACCTGGAGAGTGAGGCATAGCCACCCAAGGAAGAAAGCATTTTTGGGCAAGTTCTATTTTTAGAGATTTTCCAGGGCAAGGTCCCAAAAAGCAGCACTATAACCTAGAAGAGATGGAGCTTATGCATTCATTTTTTTTTCTAATAAATACATGCTTAGCGCTTGCTATGAGCTAGGCACTGTTCTAGGGACAGGACACTTAGCAGGGGTCGAGAAGGCAAAACTCCTCGCTCTCATGGAGTTTATATTCTAAGTTTTTGAAGCAAGACACTTTCACACGTCAGATAAATTTCCAATGGTAAATTTGAATAAGGTTGAATTCTAAAGAAGAAAGGCAGTGGGTTAATGTGTAATTTTCATGTGCCACACACCTTTGTCCCAGTCACCCAGTCAATGTATTCTGTCTCCCTCAAGACTCAACAAATATTGGAATGGGACATTATTTTAGAAGTAATCCTGGATCTTCTCAAATTTATATCTAAAATAAACAACTCACTTGCAAAGGTGAGTTTCTCCTTAGTAACCATTTTATCTTCACCGATCTCCAATCTCCTTCCACTAGGGGGTGAGTTTGGAGGCAAAGTCATAGGTCTTTTGACATAGCTTCTCACTGCTCTTGGTAGATTCTGAAAGATCAGAGAGCCAGTAAAGATATCTCAGGTGATAGAGACCATGCATTTAGCTTTGGAGAAGTTAAGGGCCTTACAGAGTTGTGGAGGTTTGAGGTACCTCATCTCCCCAACCTGGGTACTAGCAGCAGACTTATTCCAAAGCAGCTTTTCCCCCATGGCTGATGCCTGTGCTGAGAGGCCCAAAGTCAGCCTGTCTTGCCGGGTGCTGACTGAGCACTTTTCTGGCCAAGTTTGGAGCTGCCTTCTCAGCACGGTGATGTCACTGCTGCCTCAGTCTGACCACTGGCTCCCCAGAATCTCAAAATGATAGCGTGATGCTGTTCTGTTTTTTTTTTTTTTTTTTGTGGAGCTGGTGGAAATTTCTGTTGTTTCTGAGTTATTATGGAAACCACTTCCACAAATAAATATTTAGATAAGGATGAGGAACAAACCCCCTCAAAGATTGTGTGTATTTTATTTAGTGTCGAAAGTCTTTAGTTATATAGTACAGAGTACAAGTTAGCCAGCAATGGCCACGCCTCTCCAGAAGAAATGTTCTTTCTCTCTGACCATGCATGTTCCTTTACCATCCTCCTTCCATTCCTAACTTCTCCTCTGCCTCTCTTCTCTTTCTCTTATTTTTCCTTTGTTCTTTATCTCTTTACATTTTTCTCTCTTATTTGTCCTCTTGGCTTCTGGTCTACACCCTCTCATCTCTCTCCGCTTCTTTCTTTTTCTTCTAATCTGTCTCCCCTTCTCTCATTATAAGAGAGTATTCAAACAACTAAATCTGTGTCTGGTTTTGGTCTGCTCTGGTCCATGAGACCATGAGTGACAGAAGACTCTGTCCTTGGCCGCCTGTCACATCATAGGCCTGTGGCCAAGCCTCACTTCCGGTGCTTGCTGGAGAGCTGCTGAGAAGTCCTCCTGGCCAGGGCACAGATGGTGGGTGATGGAGTCCGGATGCCGAGACTTAGGGCGGGTCAAAACAATGATCACTCGAGTGTAAACTGTGCTAATTGCTGGGGACAAAGGGAGAACCAGTCCCCAGTGGAGTACATTAGGGTGGAGTACCAAAAGCAAGGGATGGCTTCTATTGTCACAGACTGATATCAAGGGTCCTGGTCTAAGCTTCTAGGCTGCCTTTGTTTTCGTTCTCATTTCATCGATGTAGAGGATGAGCCATTTTACCCCAGCAAGTTAAAGTTTATTTTGATCATTTATGGACCATTTCCCAAAGGTGGAGATAATTTTCTTGCAAGACTTCTCACTTAAAGCATAATAGACAGACAGATAATAGATATGTAATACATACAGATACACACACTTATGTAAATACAGAGAAATGGACAGTTTACTATATATACACCTACCTATATATACATTTTATTGTAAAATAAGGCAGAGAAATAGAACAGTAGAAGACAAACATATAGCTTAGTGAATTATTACAAAGGAAACACTCCCGAATCTACCTAGATCAAGAAAGACAGCCTGGCGCCCGCCTGAGGGGTCCCCTCTACACACCTCATTGCGGTCTCAGCATCTTTCCCCCTCTAGCCCTTGCGTTTCTTTATGGCTTTATCACCCAAGTGTGCATTCCTATATGTTGTAGTTTAATCTTGCACATTAAAAAAAAAAAAATTGTCTTTTAAATTCTCTTCGATCTGAAGTTCCCTTTGTCTCACTCTTTTTCTTACAGTTTATCTGTTGATGAACATGGGCACTTGACCTGTCATCTAGCTTTTGCTGATCGCTCCTTTGTCCTCTGTATTTCCTGCAAACTGGCAGCTAGAATGTGAATCTTGACCAGACACAGATGTGATCCCTCAGGCAAGACTGTGGTGGTGTGTTCTTTCACCAAAGCATTATGTTTGGTTATCACTCTTTTTTGGGGGGGGTGTCAGTAGCCATTGATGCTCAATTCTTAGATTCATCAATTCATAGAGAGTTGGTGATGTCTAAATCTATTATCTCATTTTTCATCTAATAACTGGAGTAATTGTGTAAGGAAACACTTTTCCTCATCCAATATTTTGTTACTCAGTAGTACAGATCATACAGGAAAGACAGAATAAATGCTTGAATCAAGATAATGCATTGATTCCCTATCATCCTCTGAAGGTGATCAATTGCAAATATCATTATGCATCTGTGGATTTAGAAATATTCAATGAGTTTTAATTCATTGTAATCCTTTTCCTTATTGAATCTCAAATTGTTCCCTCTTTGGCAACTGAGAACCTTTTCAAGTTGGTTCCTGAGTCCTTTTCACATATCTCTAACAGTCTCTCTTATAACGTCTGGTACAGCAAGATATTTCAGACTCTTGCACATTTTCTTGAGAATCCCTGCTTTCGTTTGTTTATTTTAAGATGAGAAACAGTATTTCAAAACCACAAGGGCAACAGATACTAATTGCTCCTGGGTTGTATATGCAGAATATGTGCATATACATGTGTTATAGGTAAATAGACGGATAATAGATAGCTATAATCTCCTAAATAAATTTATATATTCATAATGATATTTCAGTCTAAATTCATAACTACATGGTATTCTCTCAACTTCTTCTAAATTACATGTGCATCTCCTTCCATTCATATTTACAATCCTGATTCTCAAGGATACCAAGAATGGTGGAATTAATGTCCTCTACTTATTTATCTGCTTGTTACATATACAAGAGTCTCAGCATAATAGTGTTATACTACCTCCACAGATGATTATTACTCAAGGCAGATAAACATTTTTATATATGTTGTCCTCAGTGTCCCACTTATTTTTTATTGTACTATATTTACATTGTCAAAGCATATATCTATTCCATACCATGATCTCTCCTGCTGTATGCTTATTTAATCTTTTTTCTATAAGTACATGTATATTTAATGATCACTACTAATTCTCCTATTTCTCTCTAGTCGTTTTGGTGGCCTGAAACTCATTCTCTAGTAAATTCCTTAAGAAGGGACCATGGGAACAGATTTCTCTGATTCTGGATGTTGATAATAGTGTATTTGCACATTTATACTCAAAGGTTAGTTTATCAAAATAGACAACAATTTTCCTCCATTGAATAAAATGATCCTGTTTTCTTCTGGTGTATAAGTCTGATAAAAACTCTGGTGCCAAAATAATTTTTTAATCCCTCTCAGTAATACAATCTTTTTACCTAGATGCTCATATAATTTCTTTAAAAGCTTTAGTAATATTATTAGAGTATTCAGACAACTAAATCCGTGCCTGGTTTTGGTCTGCTCTAGTCCATCATTCTGATCATCATTCCGTGTTGATATTCTCAGGTACATTTTGTACTTTTTCAATATATGGCTTCAAATGCTTTTTTAGATAGATATATAGCATTCTTCACATGTACACCAAAAAAGTGTTCTTCACACATACTCCAAAACCTAAAACACAATTTTTTATATATATATATATATATATATATATATATATATATATATGCCTACAGTTTATACACACACACACACACACATATGTGTGTATATATATATACTGCGTTTTAGGTTTTGGGGTACATGTGAAGAACATGCAGGGTTGTTGTATAGGTACATACATGGCAATGTGGTTTGCTGCCTTCCTCCCCATCACCTGTATCTGGTATTTCTCCCCATGTTATCCAAATGCTTTTTTATTTTAAAAATTTTCAAGAAAATATTTGTTCTTTGTTATTGCTTTGGTTTTCTTCTTCAGAAACACCTAGCATTGGTGTGTTGGGTCTTCTTTACCAATCTTCAATATTTATTACTTTCTCTCAAATACTTTTAATCTCTTCATTTCTTTCTGATTTAACTTTTTTCTTTTTACTTTAAACATCATTTGTTGTATTGATTTACTCTTGCGTATTTTCTAGTTTAGTCTTCATTTCTAAAATGATTTTTTTAAATTTACTTCTAATTTTTTTGTTACCTTTTTTCCTGAGTTTTTCAAAGTCTAATTTATGTTGCTTTCTCATATCTTGTACTACATTAATGTCTCTTAGTTCATTTTGAAATAGTATGCTTTTGCTTTTTAGAAATCATGTCTTTCTGGAATTGTCTGGGAATGGGATCAAGACTTTTCCTTTATCAGGTGCTGGGATCTGAGGTCCTACAAGTTTCTGGAGTGCCTCTTTTGCTTTACAGTTCTGCTGCCTGTTTTTTTCAGGCTGGCAAGAAGTTTTCTTAGTTTTCTAGTCTCTTTACCAGCCTTCTGCACCTCAGGAGGTCTGACACCATTCTAGTGACATGTTTCTAGCTTTCAGAGGACTAGTGCAGTACATTTGGCGAAGGTCTGGTGCCTTAGGATTTCTCTCAATTAGCTCAGCTTACTTCCAGCCTTTGGCAACTGCAACTTGCACTTGGTAATGGCCCTGAGAACCTTCCGGAGATTTCTCTCAATTCTCATGCTCTACCCTCAACCTTTGGAGACTATCTGCATTATATTTGGTGGATGTCTGAAATAGCTTGGAGGAATCTCTCAGCTCTTTCTTCTTATCTACAGCTTGCAGAGAACTACCCTAATGCACTTGGTAAAGGTCTATACAAAAGAGTTGGTAAATTTTATTGTGGATGGGGCTCCTTTACAGTCTCATCCCTCAATCCAGTCCATGGCCACTGAAAGTTCGTTACAAGCTTGGCTGACTTCTCTTTACCCCATCTATGGTACCTTCCTCTTCCTCCCATTGCTCTGCCAGGGGTAAAATCAGCCATGAATCCTTTCTTTCCTAGGAAGTCTTCATCCTTCTGGAAGTTAGTTCAGCTAGATATTTTTGGATTTCAGCTCTGTGATGGTGTCCTCAAATAGCTGGTTTTCACCTTATTAGGCTTGTTCTCATTGTTAGGATGGGATCTCAGTCTCTTGTCACTTTCTGTGTCTGATGGGACACAGTCCCACATACAATCTTCTTGTCCGTCCTCTACAGTTCAGACTAAAAAATGACCATGTTCCACTATGGCTAAGGCAAGAGCTACAGTGAAAGCAAAACACAGATTTCTGCCTTCAGTAAACATTCTAAGGTCTTTGCAGGGTGGAACAATTTACTTTATCAGGCAAATGCTTATGTGGGGATCATGTGGGGTCTCACATATTCTTTATCTTCCCCAAGATTCCCTTTCTTCCGTAATCTCACTCCAATTAAGTACCTGCAACCCACACTGTCTTCTAAAAGATGGGCTATGCTCCCTCCCCTGGGAAATCTTACTTAAAACGTGTGCTTTAGTGAGTGAGATTTGGAATTCACTCACCTGGACTCTGATGAGAACCGCCTAGGGATTGAGCCTGGTGTTTGGCTAACAGGATTGGTTCCATGAACTCACTCTGCCTAACGCATACTTTGGCCTCTCTCAGAATTCATCCAAGTCATTGATTCTCCTATCTCCAAAGCGTCTTCCAGGAAGCTCTGCATAAATGCCTCAATCTAACATTTTTATTCTTCTCATATTTTCCCCTTAGTATTTCTGCACATTATTTGTGCATATTTGATTATAGGCAAAAATAAAACACAAATTCATAGTATTCACTCTCCTGATGAACAGAATCATATATAAAGTCTTATGGCTTTATATATATATATATACATATACATACATATATATACCATCTATATGTTGATATACATACCACCGCCTACCAGCTGATATCAGTCTGGCCTACAATATTACAGAGAACAGAACTGGGTCTACTGTTTTGGATAAAGCAGGCATTAGAGACCAAGTTATTGACAGAGCCAGCCCAAAGTCTCAACAATAAAGTATCAACTGCAAACTAGCCCAAGAGTTAATTAGCAAATAGTAGAATATTATAATCCACATCTCCAACAGAGGGACTCAGGTAAGTGATACCCAGATGCCCAGGTTAGCCTGTTGCAGGCAGCTGCTGTTAGCGGGAGACTGACTATAGCCAATAAAATTCCAGCCCCCAATTAGTGACTCCTCAATCACTCTGCCTTCTGGGAAGGAATGGCCAAATGCAAGCTATGGTTCAAGTCTATGGGGCAGCTAAGGTGCGAGGCAGATGAACAAGAAAGAAACTGGCACACAGGTTAAAAGTCCCAATAGTGATGGATTAGGTCTGAATCCCTGGATGTGCCAATGATTAGCTGTAGTATCTTTAGCAATTTAGCTAATTTTTCTCATTTTCAGTTTTCTCCACTATAAAATGAGATCAATAACAGCTACCTCACTGGGCTTTGGGGATAGTGATGAAAACAATGAATAGGACATTTCCCGGTCCATTATAAACACCCTTTCAATATTTTCTCCTCTTCATCTGAAATGATGGCACTTGGTGTTTGCTTGGCTTTGATCAGTCCAAGCTGATTGTGGGTTTCGGCAGACGGTATTACTATCACTCACTGTCGCCATCATTGTCCTTGATATTGTGGATTTTATTACAGAATTTGTAAGACTTAGATGGAAAAGACAATTAATTCATCACCACAGAGTTTCTGGTCTTGTTGACAAATAGCTTTTCCCACAATTTAATCTGTGGGACTTGGGAAACAAGGTAGGATCAAAGAAGTGGCTTGAGAGTAATTTACTTTTGCAACGGAAGCTGATGTTTGCAAGCCTGTGGTTGTAGGAGCAGGTTTCCCAGTTCACACAGATGTTTAAGACAGAGTTTCTCAAGCTCCCTAATAGTGCTGATGATCTGGGGTCTCTTCCTGAGGAGGTAGCAGTTCAGGCAGCTTTCTCTCAGAACCACCCAAAGCACTGAAATGGAAAGCCTGCATAACAGCAAGCAAGTGACGGTTCACATTAGTCTGCATTTGCGCAGCTTGTTATGGTTGATGAATTAGACAGAAAACATGGAAGGAGAACAAAGCAATGCCATTCTGCATTAAGACATTCTTCAAGTGTGCTCATCTGCCAGACCCTGGCCTTAGAAGATATGCAGAGTCCTTGAAACACATGTTTCCAGCTGCATTTGGATAGAGAAGATAGCTAACACACTCACTATGCATCAACAACTTTGAGCCAGCCTCTGAATTGGTTCCCACTTCACTGCTGGGTCTTCAAAGGTTGTTTTTGTCTTGTTTTATTTTTCTTTTGACTACCTTTAACAATTTCATTCCCAAAAAGGAAGTAGAGAAGAGGGAAGAAACACTTACCTAATTGTGACTCTGCATCTGCTCCTTTACGAGGTACTTTTCAAATGGGGCATATGCTTATATGCAGCAATACACAGTTTGAAGTCTAGCAAGTTTGTGGAATACATAGCAAACCTGCCCTTTGGTATAACTAAGGCAATTGTGAGTCTTCTGGCTCCAGTCTTGTCTTCTTTTTTGAGTATGTAGTTCAGTGCTGCCTTTAATCTGCTTCTGTGTCTCAGATTAGTTCATATTGGGGCTGTTCTACATGGTTATTTCCTTGTGTAAAGCTACTTTCATAAATGCAAGGCAGTCTCAACAGCCCTCTCTCATTCCGCATGTCTTAATGTTAGTGTTTTGAGTACACAGCCCTCAACAACGATAGGGGTATAGTTTTGGCTATTTTTGCTCCTACTGCTAACAAATAAATCCATGCAAAACCTTGAGAATACCTTCCAAGTAGAGAAGTATACCTGCTGTCTTACATGAAAATGCTTTTTTTCCCCTGCTTGATCTGGAAGGAAGTTCTATCAACGTCCTTAACTTTAATGAAAAGTCTGAGAAATTCCTGAAAATATCAATCTCTGCTCAAAATCATTGTTTCTTCAACTTCACAGGGTGCTTTCTATTTTATATTCTACGTCATGCTTCAACCCAACCCCAGCCCTATAGCAATGTGTGCAGTTAAAACTGCATCCACTACTGCCTTACTGTGTCAGTTTATTTTTATTTTATTTTTTTCTGATTACCAGCTTGGCTCTCATTATATGAATGTGCTTTGCTTACACATGTTTTACCTCATTTAATAACCAAGCATCCTTACCATATCCCTATAACACAACTGTTGGTAGCTTTCTATAATCGATAAGAAAATTGATGGTCAGAAAGATTGAATGACTTGTTCAAATTTATACAGCCAGGAAGGGGTAGAACTAGACCATACATGTAGGGCAATCTTAATCTAAAGCTATGTTCTTTCTATCGCGTCTGGGGCCCTAAGCTGTGGTCACCATATGCTGGATGACTCCCATAAAGTGAGGTCAGGCACAGTTCTCAACGCTGCTTTTGAGCAGTGTACCGGTCTACATACCACAACCCCTCAGAGAGTTTTCAGTGCGTCCCTCTGTTTCTTCCCCGAGCTATACAGTTTTGTTCCGTGGAGCACTGACTGCAACATATCTTTTAGGAGCAGCTAAACACAAGTGATAACATCAAGGCTTGTAATACTCAATTTCTCATTATATTTTTTTATTCTTAGGCTATATTCGCATAGTCATGGAATATCAACACTGGAGAAGAACCTAGACATTAGGTTGATCTGTCTTGAAGGTCAAAAAGATAGTACCAGCAAGACCCAGCCCACAACACTACCCAGTAGGCAGACAGCCTCTGTCCCTACAAGGATAGAGTTGGGAAGGGGAAGATGCATCATCAAAGCCTTTGAAAACTGACAGTAAGAACCAAAAGACAATCCTGTGTGCAGGAAAGCTTCATGGTGATGCCTCGCTAGGAACTGGCTTGGCCACAGATGCTTCGTGTTTAGAATTCCCACTGGAGAAGGTGCTATGTCTGTATTATCCAGTGTCATTGTATAGGGTTTTATGAGTGTTGCCATAAAGTAATTACTCAAATGTATTTTAGTAATTGATTGAGCTCAACACAAAGCAACAACACAAAGCCACCTCCTGTCTTTTAGTCGCTTACTGAAACTTCGAGAGCATGGAGACCAATTGATTTAAAGTCATCAATAATCTTTAACTTCCTGTGCTATCCATGATGTCCATGTCACTTCTAAATAGGCAAAGTCTAATAATATGTGCTGTATTTTTATTTATTTATTTATTTATTTTGAGGCAGAGACTGGCTCTGTCACCCAGGCTGGAATGCAGTGGTGCTATCTCGGCTCACTGCAATCTCCACCTCCCAGGTTCGAGTGATTCTTGTGCCTCAGCCTCCTGAGTAGTGGGAATTACAGGAGTGCACCACCATGCCTGCCTAATTTTTGTCTGTATTTTTAGTAAAGACAACGTTTCGCCATGTTGGCCAGGCTGCTCTTGAACTCCTGGCCTCAAGTGATCCACCTATCTTGGCCTCCCAAAGTGCTGGGATTAAAGGCATGAGCCACCATACCCAGTCTGTAAATTGTATATTGCCTTTTACATATTACAATAGGATTTTGCCTAAATCTTTTTTCTTTACTTGGTACCACAACACTGAAAGTTAGGTAGAACATATATTGTTCATTTCACCAATGAAAAATAGACACTCGAGGAGTTTACTAGACCAAAGTTATCACCTATTAATTAGCAGAACTGGGACTTCAATACAGGTCTTGTATGTCTATGTCTGCAACCTTTACATACTGGCATGAGGCCAGGCACTTTCTAATATGAGCTTGAACACAAATGCCTAACCCCTGGGCTTTGCCTAATAATCATAAACTTTTTCCCAGGGTCTCGGGGCTCCTGGCCTCAGAACTCTGACACAATGTTCTCATGTATCAGTGTCTTTGAACCTTATTCATTCAGTGGTTCCTTGTTAAGTATCTGTCTCTATGTGGCACTGGGAACATGCTCACAGAAAGTACAGTGCAGTTTGGAAGACAGACAGCTAAGTAATAACTAAGCAAGTGAAAACCTTCACAGAGGTGTGATGGGGCACCTCTCACAAGGAGATGAACTCAGAAAGGGTCCCCAGGCTGAGACTCGACCAAAAAGTGTGGAGAGATATGTGCTGTGCCAGAGAAACAGCTTGCATATGAAGACCCAGGACTGAGAGCACACAGCGTATTCAAGGAGGAATTAAAAAAACATCTGCTATGATGCCTGGACCATAAAGTGCTGGGCAGAGGAGTTTCAGAGATGAAGCTGGAAAGTTATATAGGGGCCAGGACACAGACGGCCTTATAAGTTATATTAAGAGTTTGGGATATTGCCCGGAAAGCAGCAGGAAGCTATCAGTGGGTATTTTCTTTCTTTCTTTTTCTTTCTTTCTCTTTCTTTCTTTCTTTCCTTCCTTCCTTCCTTCCTTCTTTCTCTCTTTCTTTCCTTCCTTATTTTCTTTTTCTTTTATTTCTTTCCTTCCTTCCTTCTCTTTCCTTCTTTCTTTTCTTTCTTTCTTTTTTCTTTCCTTCTTTCTCTTTCTTTCTTTCTTTCTTTCTTTCTTTCTTTCTTTCTTTCTTTCTTTCTTTCTTTCTTTCTTTCTTTCTTTCTAATGGATTTTAAATCGAGCTGTGACTTTAGACCTATTCTTTACAGGGACAACTCTGATTATAATGGAGAGAGGAATTTTAAGCCAAGAAAAAGTGGACACAGAGAGATCACTTTGAAGGCTATAGTTTTTATTTATTACAGAGCCATGTGTCTGTTAAATTAGAAGATTCCCTGAGTAAGTTTATATTGTTATTTTCCTTTCATTTGTATCTTTCTTATATGCCCATGTAGCACTGCCATTAGACCTGGGACAGGAAAGCCCTTGTGCTAGAGCCCTGTGCTTTGGAGAGCTCCAAGTACCATAAACACAAGACAAATAAATGTCTTACAGAATATTTGGGTATCTCTGTCACTTGTTTTTAGCACTGGCTGAACATAAATGATGACCCTATCATTGTCTGTGGGGATCAACATTGTTCAGGCTTCAGGAAAACACTTTTCCTCTCCATCTCTGGCTAAAAGGCAAGTATGTCCAATTGGGGTAAAATTCTGTGTGTCATGCCAGTGTTAGACAGCAACACTGCTTTAGAGGTGGGGAGAAGTAAACCAGTGGAGACTCTTGGGTAGAAGAGTCCTTCTTCTCAGTGTTAATGTGATAGCTTCTTCTTTCTTTGTAGAAATGACGTCTCTCTATATTGCTCAGGTTGGACTCTAACTCCTGGGCTCAAGTGATTCTCCTGCCTCAGCCTCTCAAGTGGGCTGTGCTGGCCTAAATATAACAGATGCTTCCATAACAAGATGTTGTTTCTCAATAATTTCCAAATTTTGTACTATTGTTTATCTTCATGTTCCAATTCTTATTTCCACCAATGCTCGTAAAAGAGCATGACATTCTCAACAGTTGTACCTGGCAATTGAAGATTTATTTTTTGCAATTGCAAACACTTTATATTACCCTTAAATCTGTGTATCTGCAGGCCTAGACACAGCACATGTGAAGTATGACATTACTGTAAAGATCTGTATAGCGATGATGGCATTATAATATAAGCCACAATGATAAAATTAAAATACTTTGTATCATAGCTTATAATAATAGTTTATCACATGCTGTTTCATGATAATATTTGAAGAGGATGTATAAAGTCACAAATATAGCTACTATCTGAAGAATATTTTACTAACATTGTAACTGATAGTGCCTCTATAAAACATCGTTCCTTTACATTTAAATTAATATTTTGAAACTAAAATGACTCAAGAAATATTGTGTGATCTGCCCTATGAGTAAAACACAAATTAAGTACAAATCTTGATTGTAAGAACATAATTAGCACTTTTGCTGAAAGAAAGGCAGTAAAAAATTTAAAAATAAGTATATGGAATAAAAATATAGTTGTTTGTGAATTATGTATGTTTCGTTAAGTATTAATAATAATGCATATGCTATGTGAATTATTGTTTTTATTTTATTACTCATCTAAACGTAACTGGTTCATTGCCAGAGCATTCTGGAATGGACAATAATAATTAAATTTACTCATCTTTGGTATTTTAGTCATACAAAAACAGTAGATGCTTGTATTTTTTCTTTTTGGCCTTAGGAAGGGAGGATTGAATCTTTTTAACGTAACTTCATGTTACCTTGATTTTAACTTCTAAACAGTTAGACAGCCTGTGGGCTTCCATAGGCACTCTTGCCTCTGGCCCTGTAAATGTCAAGGTATGCCTTCCTCAACATGCATGTTCTTTAGAATTAGTCTTCAGCAACTAAAAACTCCCTCTTCAATGACTTTTTCTTGCTTTTGTCTCCAGCTCTCACTCTCGTATAATGATGTGCACATCGCTATCACCCAGTCTCCCATCCTGCACTACCGATTATTTTGGGCATTCTGTTAGTCTTCCGGTTGAAGATCATCTGTCTCGAGACAGCACAACGCTTGGATTATGTATTCTTTTCTCTACCCGCTCCATAGTACTTAGCACTCTACTTTTCACTTATGATTATTTGGAGATGAAGGACAGATGGAGAGGCCATGAAAGGTTTCAGACAAAATCACATGGAAATTTGGATGACAAAAGACGAATATAGACATTAGGGAAGGATGATTGTTGTTGCCAGTACATATCCTGCAACCATAGGATCCAAGAGCCTCAGAGTCGGAAGACACATTGAGCATTATTCAGTCCAACTCTCATTTACAGATGGGAAAGGAATGGTCACGGGAGGGGAAGTGACTTCTACAGTGCCACATAGCTAAAATGGCAGTCAAGGACTCCAACCCTGATTTCCTGAAGCCCAGATGCCCCCTTCAGGACTGAGGTGAGGGGTGGAGTATTGACTGCTGGTGGCTCACAGCCCAGTCCCTCTCTGGACATTGCTTTTGACTGAAGGGATCAAGCCCTGAAGCTGCCCTGCCCAGGGTTGCCTGAAGCCTTGGGGACAGCCTGCATCCAATGCATGGTTAATGGAAGGGCACAAAGGCTTACTCCTTGCCCATGTTCACACATCCCTGAAGGCTCATCCCAACTGCAGAGTGCCTTTCAGGGCTGGCTGGAGCCTCTGATGCTACTATTTCACTGTTCAATTTCTCTCTGTTCAATTCTGCTCCCCTCACTCCCCATTAAACTTATTGAACACAAATGTTCATCTGAGAGCCTGTTCCATGGAGAACCTGGCCAGAGAGAATCTGAGCAGGCTCTCTCTTTTGGAAAAAGTGACTGACAGACAGATGGAGTCTCTGATCCATAAGCACTCTGGTTCTAATTGGAAAAAAAAAAAAAAAAAAAAACAATAAAAGGGTTCTCACTGAAAAAATTAAAACCTCTGCTTCTAGCAAGGTTTTTGCCTCCCTTTCCTCCTCTTCCCCATTACTTCTCCCACTGCTCAGCCCATTTGAGGAGTCACCTACACGTCCTGACAATTGCTGGGGATGTTCCAACCCTAGTTAGCCAAGGCTTACTTTTCAGTCTCCCTCTGGAAACTTCATCAAAAAATGTTTTCTATTTGTAAAATCCCTCTTGGCAAGAGTGGGTCAGAGCAGGTTTATATAATACTGCTTCCCACAGTGCACAATGCCTTCAAATCCAACCTGCCTTCCTGGGCTGGGTTGTCTCCTTCTAGCTGTCTTCCATATTTCGTAAACTAGTCAAACCCATAGAGCTTGAAAGCAAGAACACAAAGAAGAGGATGCTATTCTTCACCTTAACCTAGGGCACTCCTACCAAACCTTTTATAGCAGCCAGCTCCCCAGGCACCTGTACCACACAGTCTTCCTGGGGCAAGAAGAAAAACAGACATACATTGGGCTTATGATGGCTGGGCAAAATTCCTGGAAGCCACAAAACCAAAGGTGGGCTCTTTACATAGTGCCAACCAAATACCTTCATCCCCCTTCCTGGAATTGTAGTAAATGGGCCCCTTTCTCTAGGAAAACTTCCTTCAACTCTACCCATTGTGCAAGCTATCGACACAGTTCTTGGCTCAGTAGGTACCATCACTCTATCCTCTCCTCTCCTTAAATCCCTCTCCCAACCTGAGCATGTAGTATAATAATTAATTGTGGGCAATTGGCCATTATGTGTATGACCTAGAAGGACTCTAAACAAAAAGAATGGTTTTTTTTAAAGCTGTGTATTCACACTCACTGAAACTCTGGCTACTCCATTCATTGGAAAGCCTTCCTCAGTTCTAACCCTCACTCTTCCTTTCATATGCCCCTGTGCTATCTGGAAAGTTGTCTGTCTTCCCAACTAGTCTGGGTGCTCCTTGGAGGGCAGGAACCACACTGATCATCTTTGTATCTAATCTCTGCTCCGCCCCATCCCACTGCTTCTGATTTGCACCTGTCAAGTGCTCATTAAATACACTTTAAGTTAAACTACTGAATGCATGAATAGGAGGCAAAAAATAGAGCTTTTCCCAAGAAATGTCTCTTACTTGTCAGCGCCACAAAGCATTCCGTGTCTCCCATTAAGTGGCTCTGCTCTGTACATGATGGCATGCACCGCGAGTGGTGAAGGAATGTGGCTACCAGTCTGAAATGCCAGCTCCCTCACATATGATCATGAGGACCTTAGGCACTTCTCTTTCATGGACTTCAGTTTTCTCATCCATAAAGAGTTGGTGCCAGCAAATGCCACCTCAAATACTCCTTCTCATATCTCTTTATAATTTTCTAGGTTCCCAGATGAATTAATTAGAATCATTGGCACCACCCTCACCCAGCCTAGTGGTGCCCTTGTCTTTTTTCTGAACCTGAACCCAAATGTGAGGTGCTCTCTTACACAAGAGAAACTTGGCCTTAGTGCAAAATACTAATCTTTTCAGATGCTGAAGAAAAATGCTATTCATAATGGTAAATGAGCTTTTGATCACAGCTTTCTGCTAAAGCTTTTGGTATGGATATTAGCGAATTCAACTCAGCCCTCATCTTCCTTGGATTTTACTAGAGGTGGGAGTGAAGTGGGTAGGAACAGGTGTAAGTCTGCACATATTTGTAAATATCTTTGTCGGGATTCTAGTTTGCACAAGTGTGTGCTACTTTCTGCCACCCTAATTTGTGAAGTTCTTGTCCAAAGTGACTATTGTTTATTACTTTGGAATCCCACCTTGTACCCTGACTCCAAATCAAGATTGCAGTTTTGTCAAAAATCTTTGCATTGAAGCAATAAAGTGTCTTACCTGAGGTCACAGGGAAAGAGAAAGAGTAAATGGCTTATAAAGACACAGGAGTGCAATTATAAACAACAATATACCTGAAAAATTGAGAAGATTGACTTAGTTCCATTTATTATAAGGGTATGAGGGAGGATACAGCAAAGTACAGGTTTTTCAGATCCAAATACTAATTTTCATGGGACCAGCATATATTTGACATTGTGGTCTTGACTAAGAGGAATTGAAAATTAGGTTAAATAATTAGTTAGAACCATTTTTAGCATTTTTCTGTCAATTTAGATGTTCTTTGTATTAGTTGGCTCAGGTCATCTTAACAATATGCCACAGATTGGGTGACAACAACAGAAATGTATTTTTTCACAATTCTACAGGCTAGAAGCTCAACATTTAGTGGTGGCAGGGCTCTTTGGAGGTGTCTCTCAGCTTGCAGAGGATACCTTCTCTGTGTCCTCACATGGCCTTTTCTCAGTGAGTGTGCACTCCTGGTTTTTCCTCCTCTTCTTATAAAGATACCTGTCCTATTATATTAGGGAACCCTATGACCTCATTTAACCGTAATAACTTCCTTAAAGGCTCTATCTTCAAATCTATGCATATTGGGAACTAGGACTTCAACCTTTGAATTTTGGGGACATTATTTAGTCAACAATACTCTTCAAGCCCAGTTTCATAATGAAAACCATGGAAATAAGAGAGCTAGTTTTAAAACCAAGTTGGAGTCAATTCCCCATTACTTATTCTAGAAACCGAATGTTGAAAGGATTCAATTTATCCGTCAACCAGGAAGCCATTTGTGTTCAGCCTTAGAAAGTAGTTTTATTTTTATTTTTTTCATTTTGCATTAGGTTGAATTTGAAAATTAACTTTCTGGTCCGGTTTCCCAAGCCCATCTTAATCTTCCCTCTTATCTGCATAGTCTTGTCTCCCACTGCCCCAAATACCCACCCTCTTTTAACCTGGCTGATTTACTTTCTTCTGTATAATCCAAACCATGCCTGATCATAAAACACAGCATATTTTTCTTATCTTGATTCAAACAAAGCCTGAACCAAAATAATACTCCTACTTACCAAAAACACTGTTTAACAACCAAAACATTTATTGTAAATTATACTAATCTTTATTGACTTCTTTTCAAATAATCTAAAGCAAATTTTATCCAAAACAAAAATCTAAACAATGTATTTTTCACATCACTCTCTTAACACTTTATAGCTGCCTCCAAAGACACATAGACTCTACTTCCAACCCGAAAATTCTGTCCCTGCATCAGCCTATTGAGGTTCTCCCCAATCTCTCTCCCACTTCTTTTACTCCAGCCTCTCATTCTCTCCTCTCTAATTTAAGTCATCTTTTATCTTTCTGCCTTCCAGACTCTTCCCACATTAGCAATCCCTTCAAATTTTCTTCACCCAGTGCACATAAATTCTGGAAGTCATCCAGAAGTGTGAAATGCTTCTTAGATGGGTAGTCCAGAGAGGTTGGGGATGAAGAAGGAAGCACTGGCATGTGAATATCTGAGGGGCCGTGCATTAACACGCTTTGCAAACTCCCCATTACTCATGTTCATGCCTGCCTATAAGTTATTGCTTGTGCTAGGACCTGGATTAAGTGTTTTCCTGTTATGTTGCTAACTGAGCCTAATGATCTTAACAAGAAAAGCAACAAAAACTTCTTGGCCATTTCAAGCCCTTTCTCTGAACTCTTATTGAAAACTGTAGTGATCAGCTGGATGCTTTCATACCATTTATTGCTATTTGTGTTAGAGATCTTGTATCCTTCACTAAACTTACATGTTTTCATAGCAAGATTCAGTGTTAGTAAGATCTCTGTGATCTCTTCTGATTCTAGTATGTCATTCAGCGAAGACTTGTTGATTCTTTATGTCTTGCCAAAGGTCCTATGTGTTTATTTCTAAAGCATAAACAAATTGATAATAGGATAGGTGATACAGAAGCAATTTCAGGAGTAGGAGGCCAGGCTGAGATCAGCATCTTCCTCAAAGAATATATTAATGGATGTTTAAGAGTCATTGTAACTGAAGTAGTTAAGATGTAGTTCTGAGAGTGCTGCAGAAGGTTGGTCTCCAGTCTCTCTCTGGCCCTATAGATAAGTTACGCTGATTATATCTGATTGTATTTAATGAGTTTAATAAAATATACAGAAAAGGTGGGCTTTGAAAAATACATAGAAATTCAACAGGCAAAGAGAAGGAGGGCATACTTCACAAACTAAGTTGTCTAGCGTAGCTGGAGGGTAAGGTATGGACTAGAAGTAGGAAAGCAGGGGCAGTCAGGGTAGAAAGGTAATACGGCCAGGAGAACCAGAACCTGACTTTCTCTCCAGCCCTCCCTTTGACACCTGGGAAGGGGCAGACCTGGAAGAACAACCTGAGAAGCCCCTGGAGTGGCACTTGCGGATCTTTGACAGGAGGTAAGTGTTGATCTCATGGCCAGGTCAAATTCTCATCTCTTCTCTTGCCATATAGAAGGCAGTTAAGTGGACATTAATAGGTGAAATTTTCTCCAATAAAGCCACAGCTCGAACCGGTTGGCTTCATGAACTCTTTTTGTAGAAATTCTAAAAAACGCCTTTAGAATTCCACATCAGTGCTGTGGGTTAATTTTGGAGATCCTAGGCATACAGCTATGTGTGAAAAAAGAACTTAAAACCCCGCCTTTATGGGGCTACAAATCTAAAGAGGAGAAACAGATCATAGACAAAAAAAATACATAAGACATCGTATATATTGAGTTAGATGGTGGAAAATGCTATGGAGAAAAACAGAGCAGGGATGGGAAATCGGGAGTACTGGGATGAAGGTCAAACTGCAACTGCTGTGAAAGTGATCAGGATGGGAGACACTGAGAACAGCATCTGCACTAAGACTCTACTGCCTTTTTGGCGGGAATATATAGGTTGTTTCTGACTCTTTACGATTAAAGTTTCGTGTATGTGTCTTTTTGTATGTCTGTTTGCGAGCATCTGTGAAGTTTATACCCAGAGTAAAATTGCTGGGCATTGAGTACCCAGAAACTTGAGCAAATACTGTACATTTTGTATCAAAAACAGCTGCACTGGCTTACCCTCCTACATGCAGAGGTGTGAGAGTTTCCATTTTTTAGTACTTATTATTATCTCAATTCTTGATTTATTTTCTTACTTTTGCCAGTTTTGAAGATGTAAATAGATATCTCAAATTATTGTTTGATTTCATATTTTCCTGATTAGTAATCAAGTTATGTTATTTTGTCAGCTTTTACCTTCTATAAATTGCCTGTGTATTTTCTTATTTTTCACTTGGGTTTTCCATCTGTTTCTTACATACCCTTCCTTATATTCTAGATTACAATCAGTCATGTGTTTTGCAATATACTTCCTTGGCTGGTAAGTGTTAAACTAGTGTAGAGGGCTTTGCAGAACAAAATATTTCATTTTTGTGTGGTCAGATCCAAAAGAGCTTTTCTCCTTTATGCTATATTCTTTTGTATTTTGCTGAACAAGGCTTTATCCAATGCAAGAACACAGAGATAGTTTCCAAATTTTCTTCTAATGAAAATGTGAGCTCTCTTTCATGATAAACCAGGTTCTTTTATATATATGAGTTCTTCTTCTGAATCCTCTGTTCTGTTTAACTGATATGGCTGTGTTCTTGTACTAGCATTGTGCTGGTTTTGTCTTTGTAAAATGTTTTACTATCTGATAGCTAAAAAGAGCATCCTATGTTTGTTCCCCTTTTTCAAAACCCATGAGTCTTTCAAAGACCTTTATTATTCTACATACATTTTAGTGTTGCTTTATCTTATTCAACTAGGATTTACATTAAAATGGTTTACACTTTATATATTGTTGTGGGAAGAATCGGAATTATTATGTGTTTTCTCATCTTGAATGCAGTGCAGTTCTCTATTTAGTTGTTCTCTTATATCGGATCAGTTACATTGTCATTTCTCTCCACATAGGTCTTGTGTATTTTTTAAATTAATTTCTAGTTGCTTTAAAATTATTAATTCCTATTGTAAATGATATTTGCAGACCTGCTGCTGAGAAAACAGTGTCCGCTGGAGTTAATTAGTCCCCCTCCTGCATGTCCTGAGCACCTCTTCATCGCCATAACCATTCTTGCTGACTTTGGATCCTGACTTTACCTTTTCTCTGGACTTGACCTCAGGCATCTGCTGTAGGGTCTGAGGCATTGTCAGGTTTGACCTGTTCACCAACCTCACTCTGACACTCGGTCCACTTGCTACATAACAGAATTTTGGTGTTTGCCTTCATCTGCCTCATGCTGCTTTTCCAGACCAGACCATGATCTACTTCTGGTCTTCTTTTCATGCATGGCTAAACTACCATGGCATTCTCTGCTGGTAAACCTCTTGAAATTTCAGTTGCATTAAGAAAAAGCCATTATTCCTCAGTGCAACATACAAGATCACAGTCTACCTCCCCAGCATCTCCCCAGCCATGGACAGTATTCCACAGACACCTCATCAGCTGCCATTCCTCTTGCACTGTCCCATCCCTTGGTCTGTCCTTGCTATTCCCTTTTTGTTGAATGTAATTTTCTTCCACTTTCTTTATGTTTTAAGCCCCTATTTATCTATAAAGAACCAGTTTAAAAGTCAGCTCATCTGAAACTTCCCCTACTTGACCTGGGTAGTTACTGATTCCTTCCTTTATGCCCTTAACAGCTGGGTGTTTACATTTGTATAATTGTCTCACATTACTTTTTGATTATTATTGGTTTTCAAGTCTGTCTGTTCAACTAGTATATGTATGCCTTGATTTTTCTTTTCCAGGAAATCATTTCAGTGACAGGGACTTAATGCATGTTGAAAAGAGTTTGTATAACATGAACAATATTCAGCAAGATTGATTTGGTGGTGATATGCAGGATGGTTCATGATGAAAGACTGGGTAGAGAGTCCTCAGAGGTGATTGCTATGCCCTGACCATGATCTAGATAGGGCTGGAGCTGGGAGAAGGATAGAAACTATGGATGTGAGATCCAGGGGTAGAAGGACTAAGGAAGATGGTGGATAGGAACAGTGAGAGAAGAGAAGCGTTTAAAATGTCTCCAGAATGTTGAGCATAGGTGCCGGCTGTCTAGCAACAAAAGCAAGGAAAGGAGAGGCAGTAACCCACTGGGTTTGAAGTCATCCAGGGTATACAATGGCAAAGTCCCACAGGACTGTAAACATGAGGCTCCTGTACAGGGAACGTGGATTTCACACCAACTAGGGAAATGCAGGTTGCAATAATTGACATTGTGGTGAGAAAAGGGAGGTGTTACTATGGAAGAGAGTACAAAGAAAGAAAAAAAACAGATTCTCTGGAAAACCTCTCTGCTGGGAAAGCAAAAGGAAGAAAATATGGACACAGAGATGCAGGGGAGAAATGGCGAGAAAGTAGGCATGAACCAGGAGAGTGTCTTGCTGAGGAAGCCAAGAGGGATGAATTGCAAAGAGTAAAAGGTCACTGGTATCAAATTCTGTGTAGAAAATGGGACTGGAAAGAGGCTGCTGGACTTAGCCATGGAGGGCCTTGGTGACCTTCAAAAGAGCCCTTTCTGGGCAGAGGAGGGGGGCGGGGCACTGCCGGATGTGAGGGAGAGGGTGGGCCAGAGGAAGCGGAGGTGGCAGGTGCCGCCCGCCAGTTCTCCAGGGAATTTGGCAGGGTGAGGAGGGAGGGGGCTGGTGGGGCTCTGATCCCAGTGCACAGGAGGAGGCTGGCGCTCCCCTCACTGCACATTGGAACCCTTGCCAAGCCAGGTCAAGTCTAGCTGCAGATGACATCTCATTGTCTGTTTTCTATTACAGTGACCATCACCTCTTGCCTTGACTCCAGAGCAATCGCAGGCTTTTTCGCTTCCATTTCTCTTCACTCTATTGTTTCCTTCATTCTGAGAAAAAAGTCTTCTCCAAGCACTTTTCTGATCCTCTCTCCCGTGGTCAGATACAAAATCAAGCCCAAAGACTCACCCAACTACACTAGATTCTCTGTGCATGGGTCCCCATCTTAGGCTTCAACTCCACTGGGCTGTGCCCTGCCTGGGCATGCCCCTCAATTCCCACCCCTTCCCTCTCTACCTGCCCTTCCCCTGGGGGAGCCATCCAGCTCCCTGCCTCAATTTCTGCTTGAACCATCCTCCAAAGTCACTCTCTTCTTGTTTGCTTTTGTTAATTTTTACATTTCCTTTTTTCTCTTCCTGTGCCTGAAACTGAACTTCAAGACATAATGCTTTATCTCTTTCTCAGTATAGGTGTTTCCATTTTGTGTAGGGGCATGCCACAGGAAAGACTTCATCTTTTAAGTAGAAGGTGAGCCTGTATTTGTCCTACATGCAAGCCAGAGCTCCCCAAGGCCATGTGTAAATGCCCTCTCCACCACCCAGACCTCCTGGATTTCCAACTTCTTGTTGCTTTAAAACACTTTATGATGTTTTGCTTATAAGAAGTAAACAGGACTTCTTATATTCTCTGTCTCTTTCTCTCTACATATAAAATACACATACATATATATTGTTTATATATGTGTTTACAAACACCCGCTGCACACACATACACACACACGGCCTTCCTATTGCTCTATGAGCTATTTGAGGGTGGTCTTTTGCCTTACCTATTTTGTATCCTTGTAAGCCTACAACAGGTCTATGTCCTAAGCACTTAATAAACTTGAATTGAATTGCAAAAAAAAAAAAAAAAAAAAAATGGTCCTCCATTCCCAGACTCAGCTGAGAGGGCATAGGGAGTTTTCCACCACCCAGACAGAATGGCTCCATAGTGGGTGGCGGACCCTCCCCCTCCCCTGAAATCAGACAGACACCCTATTGTCAACACCCTCTAGTTCGGCTGGGGGCTGAGGGCGACTGTCAGTGCCACACAGGTTGGCACCTGGTGATATTTAATTCAACACCTTATCGCAGGCAGACTGCCTGGTATTGTTCTTTAATTGTTTCATGTGTGACTCTTTTTTTTCACTCTAAGAAGGTTCAATAACAACAAACATTAACAGTGTCTCTACTCACTGTGTGCCAGGTGCTTCCACATAGTTATATTTAAAACTCACAGAGCCCTGCGTGGTAGGCTTGACTATTGTTACTACAGTTTTTCAGATGGGCAACTGAGTTTCAGAGTCTGGTGAAAGTTCACGTAACTGACAGAGGACAAAGCCAGAATTTGGATGGAGAAGAGGAGAGCCCATCTGCACTTAGTTACAGGCTTTTTGAGGGCAGAGCAGCGCTTCTTCCACCTTGCTGGGGCCAGCACTTCCTCCACGTTGGATCCAGGCTTAGCCCACAGATTGTGACACACCCTTGGAATTAAGGGAAGGTGAATGGACTTTTCTTGCTGCTGTGCACAGAGGATGGAAACCACCATTCTCTGATTCCTGCTGGTGTTCAGTGCTCAGCTAAGCTCCTACAGTCCAAACAAACATCCCCTGCGGGTTTGCAAGCAGAGCTATAAACATGTGCCGCATTGTTCTCCCTGTCAGCGCCAAACAACATCAGCCTCCTTCCCTGGGGAAGCTGATGAATAAATGAGAGATGCCACCGAAACAAAGCCAAGCCCTGCCTTGGGCTGCGCCTGGGTGATTCCAGCTGAATTGTTAAGAGGTGTGAATCTTTTAGCTGCCTTTATGATAGAAGGAACTAGAGACCATGACTAATCTCCACTGTCCACATAATACCCCAGTGCAGTGCCAGGGCCAGAGGGAGGAAGGTGCCCCAAACACAAGTACCTTCAAGTAGTGTCTGGTGCCAGGCCTTGGTGAATGCCAGCACTGCTCAATTCTCCTCCTTTCCCCTCTGTAGCACCACCTGTCATCCTCCCAACAACTTATGGAGCTGGGTCTATTTTTATTAAAAACATTTTAAAAATCCTCATGTCATAGCAGAACTTTGTAATTTACAGGGAACTTCTGAGCAATCTAATGAGGCAGCCGAGAAGGGTATATATGACAAATTTCCTTTGCTAGACCAGTAAACCAAGGCTCAGAGAGAAGTAACTTGCTGGAGGGGACCCACAGCAAGTAAGTGGCCCAACCTGGACCCAAATGCCTGTCTCCTGGCTCCAGGCCCAGGGCTCTTCCTGCGTTTTCATAACTGTCTCCCTTAGCAGGAGCTCCAGAACATATCAGTTAGGTGCATACTTCTTACCACAGTCCACGATGGGAGCAATGTTTGTTTCCTATCTTCTCAGGTGAACGGTGGTTGAAGCTGGATAGTCTCCAAAATAAACATTACTGTTAATGTCAATTTACAGCTATGCAGAAGGAGTTTGGGAAAAGAGCTCTTTTTGGCAAGGATTTTGATGCCTCTGGTGAAATTGACAACAGTCTCAGTAACGTCTGAATGGCTTGGAGCAAAGAAACGGTTATCGTCCAAGCCATTCCTGAAGTTCTGGGAGCCACTTGTAAAAGAGGGGCTCCCCACAGCTTTACAGAGATTGTATTACAGAGTAGAATTTGAAACCCTCAGCAAACTTTTGGTGGAATGTAAATATCCCTGCTTTGCATGTATTAATGCAAGTACTAAAATCAATCGTGGAATAATTTTCCAGATTATTTTTTGAGATTTTTGGCACTTGGGCAGTGCTTAGCATGTGTGAAGCAGGACGCCTGGCCTGGCTACTACCCTCTAGGGGATTACACAGGAGCCTTAAGGAAAGCTCTGTTCCCCAGACAGCATCCATTCCCTAGAGCAAGTGCTGCAAGGTCTTGTATGTTGGTCCCTCTGACTTGCTGCCAGGTGACAATGGGAGGACTTTAGGATCCACAGCCAGGGCAGGACCTGGCCTTGACTGGCACCTGTGTGAGCTCATCTTGCTGCCTTCACATGCTCAAGAACCTCTGTCACCCACAGAACCTCGTGTTCTCCTTGGCCTTAGGCTTCCCAGACCTGGAGGTTGGCTGAGAAGCCAGGGGATGGAAAAGAGCCTGAGTATCCATGCTGGGGACTCTGTCTAAGGCCACCTCTCTACATACTGGCACTGCTTCCCCTTCAGCTTCTCTTCTCCCCAGGGTGGAAAAGGGGCCTTCTGCATTCATTCATTCATTTGACTTCATTAATTCTACTTATTCTGTGAGTAACTTTGAGGTACCAGGAATTGTAGATGCCAGGAGTACCACAATGAATCAAAGAGATAAACACCCCTCCCTGTGGGACTCATGTCCTGTTAAGTGTTTGGTGGAGTATTTAGTGTCTGAATACTAAGTAAGGCAACAGTAAGTTGCATGATGCTGAGAGTTAAATGGTGTGGGAGACCTTGGAGCCTTTCAGAGAAGAGAATTGTAATTTTAGGTGGAAGCAGCCAGGTTAGGCCTGACAAAGAAGATGACATTTGAGCAAACACTTGAAGGAAGTGGGGGAGTGAACTCAGCAGGTGTCTGGAGTGAGAATGTTGAATGCAGAGGGGACAGCTGGTGCCAACATCTTGGTAAGAAGTTTGGTGTGGTGGAGTGAGGTGGACAGGAGGGAACAAGGGAGATGAGAGGAGGTCAGAGGTCTTGGGGGAGGCTGAGTCCCTTGGGTCTGGTGGACCATTGTCAGGATTTTGGCTTACCTACCAGGAAGATGAGGAGTCACTGGAGAAGCCTCCTGATCTAACTTCTGTCTTAACCGATTGCTTTGGAGGCTGCATACGAATACCACTGGGAAGCAAGGGTGAAAGTAAGCTTTCACCCTTCTAAGAGAGACCACTTAGAACTTTTTTTTTTTTTCAGATGGAGTTTTGCTCTTGTTGCCCAGGCTGGAGTGTAATGGCATGATCTCAGCTCACTTCAACCTCCACCTTCTGGGTTCAAGCAATTCTCATGCCTCCGCCTCCAGAGTAGCTGGGATTACGGGCATGTGCCACCGCACCTGGCCACAATTTCTTTAGTACTCCAGGCCCAGGGTAATTGGGACTATGATCAGGGAGGTGGCAGTGTGAGCAGAGAGGTATATCATAATGGGTGCATTTTGAAGGTGGAGTCAGTGAAATTTCCTTTAAGAGTGGATGTGGAATGAGAGAGAAAGAGTGAGGTCAAGGTGATCCCAAGGTTTTTATGCTGAGCAGCTGCAAGGATAGAACTGAGATAGGGAAGACTGAGAATGAATGCACTGGGGAGCAGAACTGGAGTTCCAGTTTGCACTTGAGTCTTGAGAGACCACCCCCCGACACTGTGCAGCTCGATGACCTTGGCAAGTCACTTTCCCCTCAGACTCTCCATCACTTCTTCTGCAAGAGAGAGGTGATATCAGTGCTACCTACTTCAAAAGATTATCACGAGGGTGCAAAGTCCTAAGGAGATTAGCGAAGCATCTGGCACATAACGGGATTAAGTAAATGGTGCCGTGGCTCTTATTCATCTCAGGACCCAGGCAGCGCCGTCGAGCAGCAGTCAACCTTTTCCAGGCTCCAAAAGGCGGGGTCTATGTGTGACTGGGCAAATGCCTCTTTTGAAGTCTTAAAGGTCAGCGCTTTTCCAGCTGCCTGCTGGAGACAAAAGGCAGCACAATTTTCTCCATTGTCGCTTTTTGTTCCTTCCTCATCTACCTCAAACGGACGGCCTGAGGCCAAGTGCCTGACACTGCCGGGACAGTGGACGCTCCCTTGCTGCGGGCAGACGTAAAACCCCTCTGCACAAAGAGAAGGGAGCCACCCCTGCCACCCTCCCAGGGTGCTCCTGGAGGGCCCGCCTCATGGAAAGAAGGCTGGCTTCAAGGTCACAGACTTGGGTTCCCGGCCTAGCACTAGTTAGTCAGGTAGGCTTGACAAAGTTCCATACTTTCCTGGGTCTGTTGTCCTCTGTTGAGTAGGACTAATCCAACACATTCTTGCAGTCTTTGCAGCTGCGCTTCATGCCCTGGGACCTTGGGTTTCAATTCTGACTTTTCATTTTCTACCTGTGTGATTTTTGTATAAATTACTTAAAAACTCTGTGTCTCAGTTTCCGCATTTCAACATGGGGATTATAATAGTATATACCTCATATGGTGGTTGTGAGAATCAAGGGATGTAAATACGAATGTGTAATATAGAATGGCACATAGTAGGTTCTTAAAAGATAGCTAGCAGCTGTTATTTCTATATAAGGAATATATAAAAATGCTTCAAAATACTATATCACTTTAAATATATGACATGATTTTATTATGAATGCCTTGAACATATGATGTCCCCAAGCCTGTCCCCTGATTCTCATATCAGAGAGTCACATGCTTTCTATGTTAGTATACAGGAGCATCTGCATACACCCAAAATATTAAGTGTTTTGTGGAAGTGGAAAGTTGCTTGACATGTATTAAATAACGTCAGGGAAAAAAATGGCAGTTCATTTTTTGGCAGAGTGACAAATCCCTCCGAATTTTCTGAGTTTGTACGTTGGGTTGTTGTTGCTTTACTGAGTTTTCCTAATGCAAAGCCTACCATTTCTGGCCTATCTCTGTGGGCTGTGATTTCCATGGAGTTAGGCACCGCATCTCCCAGGAACTCAGAGTGTGTGTGTGAGCCGATGGTTTATAAATGGCATGGGTTCAGACTGAGCATAAAAAACATGTGGGCATGTGTCAAAATGAATTTTTAAAAAGACAAAAGAAATATTTGAGAAGCTCTGAGATTTGCCGCGCTGAGAACACACTCAAGCAGCAGTCAGCATGTACTGTAAAACGGTACTCGCTGTTTGCCAACTATGTGTCTTAAGGCCTGATTAATCCATGCTCCAGACAGATGTACATGGCATGCCCCGCATAGAAGGCTGCCAAACACAGCAGCCCCTCTGCTTGTTCAATTTGTTCCTCAACTACCGGGTTCCTAGTTTATACCAGGCTCTGTGGTTGACCTAGCTCATAGGTGAGCTCACACTGTGTGTCTGTTCCTGCAGGTACATTTCTTTTCACTCACGTAGAACTGGACACTGCTTCCATATCCTGCCAGGGCCAATTACTAACATTGCCTAAACCTCCAAACATCAGTTTCCCCCTAAACAGACTCAGAGGCATCCCACTCATTCCTCAAGATGGTTAGAAGGATATGGGTGAGTATTGTAAGTAAGTGACAGTCATGGGAAGGTATTGCTGCCCTGACCTTGCATTGGCCTTTCTGTCTTTCTGCATCTAGTTACCTGGCCTGCGGCAGAATAGTCAATAGTTCTCTGTTATCTAGAGCATAAGGAAGATTAATGAGCATCAAGAGGCCAAGGATACTATTTGCTCCTGTTTTCAAACTCCCTATTTAGCTCTATGGGCATTTGGGTGACATGGATCACCAGAGACATTTAGAAAGAAGAGCGGGCTGGGCGCGGTGGCTCATGCCTATAATCCCAGCACTCTGGGAGGCTGAGGCGGGTGGATCACAAGGTCAAGAGATCGAGACCATCCTGGTTAACAAGGTGAAACCCCATCTCTACTAAAAATACAAAAAATTAGCTGGGCATGGTGGCGCTTGCCTGTAATCCCAGCTACTCAGGAGGCTGAGGCAGGAGAATTGCCTGAACCCAGGAGGTGGAGGTTGTGGTGAGCCGAGATCACGCCCTTGCACTCCAGCCTGGGTAACAAGAGTGAAACTCGGTCTCAAAAGAAAAAAAAAATGAAGAAGAAGAGCGAACACTTACATACTACTCAACTTCTCAGTCACACTTATGGGCTTCTGTTGTGATTTATCAGATATGGCACTGGGCACTGGGTCCTGACTCAATCCATATCATTAATTCACTTAGCCTTGGGCAAATCACTTCTCTTCCTTTGAGTTGAATTTTCCTTTTCTGTAAAACAAGAGGTGGTATTAAGAAATCTCTAAGATTCCTACCAGGTAAAATATCCCATTATTGAATTATTTATTTCTATCATTTGATTGACAAACATATACTATTTAGTCAATTTACTCAAAACATTAAGATACATTAAAACATTAAGATATTTTGTTATTAACTGAAATAATAAAATCAGTGGATGTGCCTTGATCTCCTGGATCTATGTGCCTTGAGCATTTCTGGAAGCCTCTTCAAAGAAGAGCAACCTGACCACAGGAAAACTCCCCATAGCCTGTGGGTCACCACCACCCTCCTTCAGGAAACAAGAAACAGGAAGATTTTATGTAATGATAAGGAATGGGAAAGCCGGGGAAGTTAGTAAACCCAAGGACTAACCATTTGAAGGAGAAGCTATGGTGAAACACACGTTGTATCTTGGTTGGCACTCCAAAAGTTCCAGGGTCTTCAAGGAGGTGAAAAGAATCCACAGGATGAAATGTAAGAGGAGAGGACAACCTTTGCTTTCATTCAGTTCTATGCCTTTATTTTACTGAGGCCCAGAGAGAGGAAATGATGTGCCCAAGGTAACCTGGTGATGGAGTATGTTTACCTGGAACTCAGGCCTGCCTATTTCTACTTCATCTCTCCCTTTAGCTGTTTCCCAAGAGAAGGTGGCCTCTTTCCATTTTGAAAGAAGCAAGATCTGAAAACATTCAGTACAGTGTTACACTGCATTTTGTTGTCATTAGCAAATCCATTTCTCTGGTTAGCCTTTTTCCGTCATGAGATGGATGCCAATTGGCCTGTGTCTACACTTATTTAATTCTTAAAGCCTTCTCAGGGTCATTTCAATAGTCTGGCTTCGTTTTCTGATTAGTCTCCAAAAATGTGTACTGTACTCTTTTTATATTTGTTGGGAAGCTACAGCCTGAATACCTACCTTCTTAAGTGCCTCTGTTCATATACACATATACACACATGTGCACACACACACACACACACAGGATGTATGTTTGTGCACACGGGGCCTGTGGAAGATGGTGTAAGTCTGTGGATTTCATAGCATGGCAACAGCTGTAAGAATTGCTCATCTTCCCAAAGGCCGGAACCTGGACCCAAGGACCATTTGGTGTACTTTATAGGTCTGAGAGTTATAGTTTGTGATTTTTGTGTTGACTGAGGAATTATTGAAAACTTCTAGTTCTCTAAATGTACATACATGTTTGCTTCCTCAAAGAAAAGAGACCAGATCCAAGCCATTTAATTCTTGATGATTATCCTATGGGTGGAAATGAGACAAGCAATGTAGGTCCTCAAAGATGGAGCTTGCAGAGGGTGAGAGCTTTGGGGTTCAGGAGCTCCAGAGCCCATAGATCTGTCTCTGTGCTCCAGCACCATACCAGGACAAAGCAGTGCCACAAGCAAGAGGGTGGGGTCTTCCTTGACTACCATCTGGACTATGTCCCCACATGCATTTACTCCCTATTAACCATGTGAGAGGCATTGTGTTAGGTTCTGGGGCACCAAGATAATAAATGGCTTTCACTATGGCACAGTTCATGTGTATCAGGGACAACAAGCACATTTGTATAATCCAAAAAATGTGAGACTCCATCTCTACTGAAAATACAAAAATCAGCCAAGTATGGTGGCACGTGCCTATAATCCCAGATGCTCAGAAGGCTGAGACAGAAGAATCACTTGAATCTGGGAGGCTGAGGTTGCAGTGAAGGAGATCGCACCACTGGACTCTAGCCTGGGCGACAAGAGAGAAACTCCATCTCAAAAAAAAAAAAAAGTATAATCCAGTACGATCAATGTCCTCCTGGAATATAGCTTTATAAAAGTACTGTGGGAAGACAGAAGGGAGAAAGTAATTCTTCCTTGGAGGATTTTTTCACCAACACTGGCATAGGGTCCACTACATTGAGGTAAAATATCCTTTGAGTGCCTTCTATGTGCTTACCACTGTGCTGTGTTATGAGCTGAGAAGTGATAGAACCCATTTTGAAGAGGAAACGAATATCCAGGAAACAGAGCGTAAGTTTCCCAATTCCCTCTCATTTATCCATTCCACATTCACTAGGCACAAACACTGTTTCACGCGATAACTGGACTCTGAGTATATGAAGATAAACGAGAGAGGTTCTTGCCCAATTCTGCTCAGAGGACCCATCCTCAGGCCAGCTGCAGGTGTCTACGGGAGCTCTGTTCTTGGCCAGCACCATAGTTGTTGAGAGAACCCACCTGCACTGAGCACACCCCACTGCAGAGCCTTGCCTTGGGTGGTGAATTCTCTCTGATTCACTCTGATGGCAGATTTGTCCATGGGTCTGGTTCTGGTGGCCCAGACGTGATGAGTCCTGTTGTGATTATTCCTGGCTCGTGACATCATTCACTTCTCACTCTCCCTCTGCTTCAAGTACTAAGTGTGGGACCCAGTGTCATACACATTTTGCCTCTCAGAGCCAGCTGTTTATATGGCCTCCTTGTGCTTTGTGGTAAGTGTGCTACTAAGCGCCAGAGAAAGCTCTCTAATAACAGGTCTGCCTGTGGCTGGAACAGTGAAGAACTTTCCCTTCCTTTCTATCTGCAGCCAATTAGGTGTGGCTATGGAGGGCTCCGTGTTGTAAGCCTGGCTGGAGATGGGGGTGGGGTACAGAGAAAGGTGCACCGTGCTCTATGTGGGGTCTCCTGGAGCACTAGTGGTTTCCTAGGAGTGCCAGCAGAATGCAATTTATTAAAAGTCAAATTGTGAAAGTTGAATGGGTGCTAGGGAATGTCCTGTCATATAGGGCCTTATAATAACAAAGTAATACTTTTACATTATGTGACTCTAGAGGGCTAAGACTGGGTTTCCCTCAACCTAGTACCCAAACCAAAGTGATCTCTTGGTTACAAAGGGAAAAACAGCGGGCCTTTCATTACTCACGTTTCAATTTATCTCCTGGAGATCTTGGGAAGGGGCAGTGGCTTACTTGTTTACTCTCGTTCCAAGCTGCAGCTTGTGGCCCAGAGAGAGTAGCAACAGACCGCGTAAGGCCTCCCTTTTCCACCAGAACACTTAATTAGAACACCCTAGTCTCCTCTAAGTGGAGTTTTGAGGTATGAACTCACCAGTCAGTGAGTTAATGAGGACGGGGACAGTTCTGCTCCTGGGGCGGGCCCAGGAGCCCACCAGGAGGGAGTGATGAAAGAACTCAAATGCTTTCCTGGGCTCTGTAGGCTCAGTGTCAAGTGTAATGATTCAAAACAAATCCTACACATGCCAATGGTCCAGTGCACGAATAGGACCCCCGCAATAGTAAAATAGCCCCATCTATTTTAATAGTATTTTATAACTTATAAGGATGTTTTATGTATTATCTCGTTTGAGCCATGGAAATCCCAGAAATTAAACATTATTCTCATTTTACAGATGAAGAAACGAAATCCAGAAAAGTTCAAATAACTTTCCAATGGTTGGATACTCACTTAGTGATTAGCTGTGACTGAGCCTGAAGTCATCAAACTCATTAAAACTCTTTCGCTCCACACTGGCTGCATACCTGACCCAAACAGAAACAATTTTTCCATTGTTAGCTTTTGGGGATTCTATTAGGTTGGTGCAAAAATAATTGCAGTTTTTGCCATTACTTGTTTTTTCATTTACTTTTTATTTTAAGTTTTAGGGCACATGTACAGAATGTACAGGTTTGTTACATACCTAAATGTGTGCCATGGTGGTTTGATGCAACTATCATCCTGTCACCTAGGGATTAAGCCCAGCATGCATTACCTATTTTTGCTAATGCTCTCCCTCCCCCCAACTCAATTCCCGACTGGCCCCAGTGTGTGTAGTTCACCCTCCCCATATCCATGTGTTCTTATTGTTCACCTCCCATTTATAAGTGAGATCATGCAATGTCTTTTTTTTTCTGTTTCCGTATTAGTTTGCTGAGGATGATGGCTTCCAGCTCCATCTATGTCCCTGCAAAGAACATGATTGCATTCTTTTTTATGGCTGCATAGTATTCCATGGTGTATATGTACCACATTTTCTCTATCCAGGGTATCACGGATGGGCATTTGAGTTGATTCCATGACTTTGCTATTGTGAATAGTGTTGTAGTGAACAAATGCATACATGTATCTTTGTAATAGAATAATTTATATTCCTTTGGGTGTATACCCAGTAAGGGGATTTCTGGGTCAAATGGTATTTCTGGTTCTAGATGTTTGAGGAATCACCATACCATCTTCCACAATGGTTGAACTAATTTACATTCCCACCAACGTGTAAAAGCATTCCCAGTTCTCTGCAACCTCACCAGCATCTGTTGTTTCTTGACTTTTTATTTGCTATTCTGACTGGTGTAAGATGGTATCTCATTGTGGTTTTGATTTCCATTGTCCTTAATGATCAGTGATGTTGACCTTTTTTCATGTGTTTGCTGGCCGTATGAATGTCCTCTTTTGAGAAGTGTCTGTTCATGTTCTTTGCCCACTTTTTAATGGGGTTGTTTTGTTTTTAATGGGGTTGTTTGGTTTCTTTCTTATTCTTAATTTGCTGAGAATTTTTAATCTCAAGTGGATATTAGATTTTGTCAAATGCTTTTTCCATATCTACTGAGATAATCGTGTGATATTTGTCTGTCCTGTCTTAGGTTGATTTTCAGATCTGAAACTGATTTTGCACTCCTGGGATAAATATTTGATAAATCTGGGACAAATCTTTCAGAAATCTGGGATACTTTGTTTTGGTGTATAATTCATTTGATATGTTGCTGGACTTAATTTGATAATACTGTGGTAGTAATTACTCTGTCTGTGTTTATGAAGGCTATGGGTCTATAACTTCCTTTTGTTGTGATGTCTTTGTTTGGCTTTGATATTAAGGTAATACTGGTCTTATAGAATGAGTTGGGAAGTGTTCCCTTCCTTTACTTCCTAAACAACTTTGTAAAGGACTGGCAATACTTCTTTAAATATCACATAGAATTCACCAGTGAAGCTATCTGGGCCTGGCTTTATTTTTGTGGGAAGATTTTAAGTTACTAATTTACTTTATGTATTTGTTATATGCCTACTGAAATTTTCTGTTTCTTCCTGGGTCAAATGCGTTAACTGTGACTTTTTGGAAATGTGTTCCTTTCGTGTAAGTTGTCTAAGTTATGAGCATAAAGTTATTAATAATATTCCCTTAAAATTATTTTAGTTTTTCATTTTGGTAATTTGTATCTTCTTTTCTTCTTTTTTTAATTCATTCACTTTATTTTTAAATTTTTAATTACTTCTCCTAAAACAAAAACCAAAATGAGATATATGTGCAGAACATGCAGGTTTGTTACATAGGTGTACGTATGCAATGGTGGTTTGCTTCACCTATTGACTCATCCTCTAAGTTCCTTCCCCTCACCCCCCAACCTCCCAACAGACTCTGGAGTGTTTTTACCCTCTCTATGTCCATGTGTTCTCAATGTCCAACTCCCACATATGAGTAAGAACATGCAGTGTTTGGTTTTCTGTTCTTGTGTTAGTTTGCTGAGGATGATGTCTTCTGGCTTCATCCATGACCCTGCAAAGAACATGATTTCATTCTTTTTTATGGCTGCATAGTATTCCATGTATACTATGGAATACATAGTATTCCATGTATACTATGGGATACATAGTATTCCATATACACCATGTATATGGTGTATACATACCACATTTTCTTTATCCAATCTATCCTTGATAGGCATTTAGGTTGATTACATGTCTTTGCTATTGTAAATAGTGCTGCAATAAACATACAGGTGCATGTGTTTTTATAGTAGAATGATTTATAATCCTTTGGGTATATACCCAGTAATGGGATTGCTGGGTCAAATGATATTTCTGGTTTTAGATCCTGAAGGAATCACCATACTATCTTCTGCAATGGTTGAACTAACTTATATTCCCCCCAACAGTGTAAAAGCATTCCTATTTCTCCACAGCCTCACCAATGTCTATTGTTTTCCAACTGTTTAGTAACTACCATTCTGATTGGCATGAGATGGTGTCTCATTGAGGTTTTGATTTGCATTCCTCTGATGATCAGTGATGTCGAGCTTTCTTTCATAGTTTGTTGGCCACGTAAATGTCTTCTTTTGAGAAGTGTCTGTTCATATCCTTTGCCTGCTTTTTGATGGGGTTGTTTGTCTTTTTCTTGAAAGTATATTTAAGTTCCTTGTAAATTCTGTATATTAGAGTTTTGGCAGATGGGTAGATTGCAAAACTTGTTCTCCCATTCTGTAGATTGTCTATTCACTCTGATGTTTCTTTTGCTGTGCAGAAGCTCCTTAGTTTAATTTGATCCCATTTGTCAATTTTGGCTTTTGTTGCCATTGCTTTTGGTGTTTTTGTCATGAGGTCTTTGCCTATGCCTATGTCCTGAATAGTATTGCCTAGGTTTTCTTCAAGGGTTTTTATGGTTTGGGGTTTTACATTTAAGTATTTTATCCATCTTGAGCTAATTTTTGGATAAGATGTAAGGAAGGAGTCCAGTTTCAGTTTTCTGCATATGGCTAGCCAATTTTCCCAGCACCATTTACTGAATAGGAGATCCTTTCCCTGTTGTTTGTTTTCATCAGGTTTGTTCAGGATCAGATTGTCTTTTTTTTTTTTTTTTTTGCCTCAACAGAGTATTCTTTATTATATCCAAAAAAAAAAAAAAAAAAAAAACCACAACGAAAACATCCCCTACAATACATAAACCTATGTATAAAATATAGAATATCTCTAATATTTTTACTTTATATGGCAGCATGCCAATATATGCAAGAGAACGTATTGATGGGGCAAGGGGAAAACTGATTTGGGCAATGTCTTAGTCAGACATTAACATTCAGAGACCAGAAAAGCAATATGAGAAGAGTTCTTGTGAAGCTTGGATTTACATACTTCATTCTCCATTCCTGGTCATTTTATTCACAGCTTGACTGTTGTCAATCATGGTTCTTTGCCTTTGGAGTGGTACTATAAAGGTACAGAGAATGCCCATTGCAGTACCAAAATTTCACCAGGAAAAAACATAACAGAAATGACAAGGCTTTAAAAAATGTATGCCAGACTTAAGTATATACCCTAATAATTTTTAAGAAAGCTTACCATGAATACTTACAAAAACAACAGGCTTTACAAAATATTATACAATGTCCTGTGTACAGAAGTAAGTGTCTACTCAGTCCATTTGTCAAACTGTTTAGTAATTAGTTTCTTGTGTACCCTTTCATCTTAAGATGGTCAATAATCATCTGATTTCCTCGCTAGCCAATGATCTGTTGTTAGCCTACTTTTAACAATGGAAGAAGAAACTGCTTTATGTTTTAAGTCAACCAGTTCTCCTCAAGCCTCATAGCTTCTGTTTTAACATCACGTCATTGGGCACTTACAGAAGCAATCTCTCATTTATGAAAAATAAAATCAGTTCCAGGGCTCAGAAAGTAAAAAAGGGAAATTCTTTCCCAATTTCCCCCTCTCCTGCTGCCTAACTTTTTTTGTTTAAAAAATTTATCGATGATAGACTGGACTGGGAAAATGTGGCACATATACACCATGGAATATTATGTAGCAATCAGAAATGATGAGTTTGTGTCCTTTGTAGGGACATGGATGAATCTGGAGAACATCATTCTCAGCAAACTGACACAAGAACAGAAAAAGAAATACCGCATATACTCACTCATAGGCGGGTGAGAAAAATGAGAACACATGAACACAGAGAGGCGGTCTACTATACACTGGGGACTGTTGGGGGAAATGGGGGAGGGACAGCGGGGGGGGGGCTGGGGGGGATAGCCTGGGGATGAATACCAAGTGTGGGTGAGGGGGAGGAAGGCAGCAAAACACACTACCATGTGTGTACCTATGCAACTATCTTGCACGTTCTGCACATGTACCCCAAAACCTATAATGCAATAAAAATTAAAAAAAAAAGAAAAGAAAAAAAAAATAAGCAAATAAATCCTTGCAATTTAATTTTGTTGAAAATAAAATTTTAATTTAACTAGTATAAAAAAATTTAATTTAATTTAATTTGATGTGTGGTGTTATTTCTGATAACTCTGTTCTGCTCCATTGGTCTTTATGTCTGTTTTGGTACCAGTACCACGCTGTAGCCTTGAAATCAGGTAGTGTGATGCCTCTAGCTTTGTTTTTTTTTTTTTTTTTTGCTTAGGATTGTCTTTGCTATACAGGGTCTTCTTTAACTCTATATAAAATTTAAAATATATTTTTCTAATTCTGTGAAGCATGTCAATGAGAGTTTGATGGGGATAGCATTGAAACTATAAATTACTTTGGGCAGTATGGTCATTTTCACGATATTGATTGTTCCTATCCATGAAGATGGAATGTTTTTTTCCATCTGTTTGTGACTATTTTATTTCCTTGAGCAGCGGTTTGTAGTTCTCCTTGAAGAGGTCCTTCACATCCCTTGTTAGCTAGGGATGCTATTCCATCCCTATAAAATACTGCTAGGTATTTTATTCCATTTGTAGCAATTGTGAATGGGAGTTCACTCATGATTTGACTCTCTGTTTGTCTGCTACTGGTGTGTAGGAATGCTTGTGATTTTTGCACCTCGATTTTGTATCCTGAGACTTTGCTGAAGTATCCTGAGACTTTTGTATCTTGAAGTTGCTTATCAGCTTAAGGAGATTTGGGGCTGAGATGATGGAGTTTTCTAAATATACGTTCATGTCATCTTCAAACAGAGTCAATTTGACTTCCTCTCTTCCTATTTTAATACTCTTTATTTCTTTCTCTTGCTTGATTGGCCTGGCCAGAACTTCCAATACTATGTTGAGTAGGAGTGATGAGAGACAGTACCCTTGTCTCATGCCAGTTTTCAAAGGGAATGCTTTCAGCTTTTGTCCATTCAATATGATATTGGCTGTATGTTTGTCATAAATAGCTCTTATTATTTTGAGATATGTTCCATCAATAACTAGTTTACTGAGAGTTTTTAGCATGAAGGTGTTGAATTTTATTGAGGGCCTTTTCTGTGTCTATTGAGATAATCATGTGGTTTTTGTCATCGGTTCTGTTTATGTGACGGAGTACATTTATTGAATTATGTATGCTAAACCAGACTTGCATCCCAGGGGTGAAGCCGACTTGATCTTGGTGAATAAGCTTTTTGATGTGCTGCTGGAATTGGTTTGCCAGTATTTTATTGAGGAGTTTTGCATCAATGTTCATCAGGGATATTGTCCTGAAATTTTCTTTTTTTGTTGTCTCTGCCAAATTCTGGTATTAGGATGATGCTGGCTTCATAAAATGAGTTAGGGAGGAGTCCCTCTTTTTCTGTTGTTTGGAATAGTTTCCAAAGGAATGGTACCAGCTCCTCTTTGTACCTCTGGTAGAATTTGGCTGTGAATCCATCTAGTTCTGGGCTTTTTTGGCTCATAGGATGTTTATTATTGCCTCAATTTCAGAACTTGATATTGGTTTATTCAGGGATTCAGGGATTTGACTGCTTTCTGGTTTAGTCTTGGGTGGGGTGTATGTGTCCAGGAATTTAACCATTTCTTCTAGATTTTCTAGTTTATTTGCAGAGAGTTGTGTATAGTATTCTCCAATGGTAGTTTGTATTTCTATGGGATCAGTGATGCTATCTCCTTTATCATTTTTATTGTGTCTATTTGATTCTTCTCTTTTCTTCTTTATTAGTCTGGCTATCAGTCCATCTATTTCATTAATCTTTTCAAAAAACTTTATATGGCAGCATACCAATATATGCAAGAGCACATATTGATGGGGCAAGGGGAAAACTGATTTGGACAATGACTTAAGTCAGACATTAACATTCAGAGACCAGGTAAAGAACAATTTTACCTGGATTCATTGATTTTTTTGAAACTGTTTTTGTGTCTCTATCTCTATCAGTTCTGCCCTTATCTTAGTTATTTCTTATCTTCTCTAGCTTTTGAGTTTGTTTGCTCTTGCTTCCCCAGTTCTATTTTTTTTCTTTCTTTTTTGGAGATGAAATCTTACTCTGTCACCAGGTTGGAGTGCAGTGGTGCAATCTTGGCTCACTGCAACCTCCCCCTCCTGGGTTCAAGCAATTCTCCTACCTCAGCCTCCCAAGTAGCTGGGACTACAGGCATGCACCACCAGACCTGGCTATTTTTTGTATTTTTAGTAGAGATGGAGTTTCACCATGTTGGCCAGGATGATCTTGAACTCTTGACGTTGTGATCCGCTTGCCTCAGACTTCTCTAGTTCTTTTAATTGTGATGTTAGAGTGTCAATTTTAGATCTTTCCTCCTTTCTCCTGCAGAATTTAGTGCCATAAATTTCCCTCTAAGGGGAAGCATCACACACTGGAGTCTGTTGAGGGGTGGAGGGCTAGGGGAGGGATAGCCAGGGGTAGGGAGACTGGGGAGGGATAACATTGGAAGAAATACCTAATGTAGGTGACGGGGGATGGAGGCAACAAACCACCATGGCATGTGTGTACCTCTGTAACAATCCTGTAAGATCTGCACAGGTACCCCAGAACTTCAAGTATAATGTGTATATATATATATATATATATATATATATATATATATATGGAAAATAAAGCATGAATACTATAAAAAAAAAGAAAATTTGACAGTGAAGCCCAACCCCCACTCATCTGCATTTGAGGAAGTGTCTCTCAAGACTCCAGGCTTGCTTGACTTTCTCTACACAATCCTCACAGGCAATGCGGGGTGTGGTCAGGAAGACAGACTGCTTGTGGGGGTCTCTGCTCCTCCCTTTAGTGAACATCCAAGCTTGGGAAAGTTGCTAGATCTTTGGGGCCTTCAGTTTCCTACTCTGTAAAGTGGGAACAATGAGGGTGTCTATCTCATTATTACAGGGATTGCATGTTTTAATTAATGTAAAGCACTTAGTCCTGTGCTTGGAACAAACACGTTCTACTGAACATTTGGTAGAGGCTGGCTGCTGTCCTTGGGACAAAGCAAACTCTTTCCTCCAAGGAGCCTCCTTCCTCCCCAGTCTGTATCTTGCTCATTCTTTTCCCTCAGGAGAACAAGTTCTTACCTCACTTTCTTCCTCTGAAATGTTTCTTCAAGTTCTTGTTCAAATGTCACTATATCCATGAAGGCTCTCTTGAACTTTTTGGAGAATTAGTTGCTGCTATTCCCTCTTGGCCTTTTCCTTGTGTCTCTCTCGAGAACATGTTTTATTCTGTTTTATCCACCAAGCATGTATGTGTATGCCTCCTTCACTTGTTCCCCAACTACCTCTGCACCACCCTCAGTTCCACTAGGCTGTAAGCTTGAAGAGGGTAGAGAGCATAGCACCATTTCTTTCTGAATAATTCAATCAGTTCAATAAACATTTGATGAGCACATGAATGAATAAATGTATGAGTGGAAGGTTACCCCCCAAAAAATAAATAAATAAAAATAAATTTCCCTCTAAGCACTGCTTTAGCTGTGTCCCAGATATTCTGGCATATTGTGTCTTTGTTCTTATTAGTTTTAAAATACTTCTGGATTTCTGCCTTAAGTTTTTTATTTACCCAGTAGTCAGGTGCAGGTTGTTCAGCTTCCATGTAGTTGTGCAGTTTTGAGTTTCTTAATCCTGAGTTCTAATTTGATTGCACTATGATCTGAGAGACTGTTTGGTATGATTTCTGTTCTTTTCCATTTGTTATGGAGTGTTTTACTTCCAATTGTGTGGTCCATTTTAGAATAAATGAAATGTGGTGCTGGAAAGAATGTATATTCTGTGGATTTGGGGTAGAGAGTTCTGTAGATGTTTATTAGGTCCACTTGGTCCAGAGCTGAGTTCATGTTCTGAATATCCTTGTGAATTTTCTGTCTCATTGATCTGTGTAATACAGTGGGGTGTTAAAGTCTCCCACTATTACTATGTGGGAATCTAAGTGTCTATGTAGGTCTCTAAGAACTTGTTTTATGAATCTGGGTGCTCCTGTATTGGGTGCATAGATATTTAGGATAGTTAGCTCTTCTTATTGCATTGACCCCTTTACCATTACATAATGCCCTTCTTTGTCTCATTTGTTCTTTGTTTGTTTAAGTCTGTTTTATCAGAGACTAAAATTGTAATCCATGCTTTTCTTTTTTCTTTACATTTTCTTGGTAAATATTTCTCCATCCCTTTATTTTGAGCCTATGTATGTCTTTGCATGTAAGGTGGGTCTCCTGAATACAGCACACTGATGGGTCTTGACTCTTTATCCCCTTTGCCCATCTGTGTCTTTTAATTGGGTCATTTAGCTAATTTACATTTTAAGGTTAATATTGTTATGTATGAATTTGATTCTGTCATTATGATGCTAGCTGGTTATTTTCCCCATTAGTTGTTGTAGTTTCTTCATAGTGTCGATGGTCTTTACAGTTTGGCATGTTTTTGCAGTGGCTGGTACTAGTTTTTCCTTTCCATACATAGTGCTTCCTTCAGGAGCTCTTGAAAGGCAGGCATGGTGATGACAAAATCTCTCAGCATTTGCTTGAAGGATTTACTTCTCCTTCGCTTATGAAGCTTCGTTTGGCTGGATATGAAATTATGGGCTGAAAATTCTCTTCTTTAAGAATGTTGAATTTTGAATATTGGCTGCCACTCTCTTCTGGCTTGTATAATATCTGCAGAGACATCTGCTGTTAGTTCGATAGGCTTCCCTTTGTGGGTAATCTGACCTTTCTCTCTGGCTGCCCTTAACATTTTTTCCTTCATTTCAACTTTGATGAACCTGTCTTGGGGGTGTCTTGGGGTTGCTCTTCTCAAGGATTATCTTTGTGGTGTTCTCTGTATTTCCTGAATTTGAATGTTGGCCTGTCTTGCTAGGTTGGGGAAGTTCTCCTGGATAATACCTTAAGACTGTTTTCAAACTTGGTTTCATCTTCCCCGTCACTTTCAGGTGCACCAATCAAACATGGGTTTGGTCTTTTCACATAATCCCATATCTCTTGGAGGCTTTGTTTGTTTCTTTTCACTCTTTTTTCTCTAATCTTGTCTTCTTGCTTTATTTCATCGAGTTGATCTTCAATCTCTGATATCCTTTCTTCTGCTTGATCAATTCAGCTATTGATATGCTTCACAAAGTTCTTGTGCTGTGTTTTTCAGCTCTATCAGTTCATTTATGTTCTTCTCTAGGCTGGTTATTCTAGTTAGCAATTAGTCTAATCTTTTTTTTTAAGGTTCTTAGCTTCCTTGCATTGAGTTAGAACATGCTCCTTTAGCTTGGAGGCATTTCTTATTGCCCACCTTCTGAAGCCTACTTCTATCAATTTGTCAAACTCATTCTCCATCCAATTTTGTTCACTTGCTGATGAGATGTGATTCTTTGAAGGAGAAGAGGTGTTCTCGTTTTGGAATTTTCAGGCTTTCTGAGCTAGCTTTTCCTCATCTTCATGGATTTATCTACCTTTGGTCTTTGATGTTGGTAACCTTCAGATGGGATTTTTGTGTGGACGTCCTTTTTGTTGATGTTGATGCTTTTCCTTTCTGTTTGTTAGCTTTCCCTCTAAGAATCAGGCCCCTCTGCTGTAGGTGTGCTGAAGTTGCTGGAGGTCCACTCTAGACCCTGTTTGCCTCACCGGTGGAGGCTGCAGAACATCAAAGATTGCTGCCTGCTCCTTCCTCTGGAAGCTTCATCCCAGAGAGGCACCCACCAGATGCCGGCAAGAGCTCTCTTGTATCTGGTGTCTGTCAACCCCTGCTGGGAGGTGTCTCCTCATCAGGAAGCACAGGGGTCCAGGACCCACTTGAGGAACCAGTCTGTCCCTTAGTAGAGCTCGAATGCTGTGCTGGGAGATCTGCTGCTCTTTTCAGAGCTGGCAGGCAGGAATGTTTAAGTTTGCTAAAGCTGTATCCACAGCCACTCCTTCCCCCAGGTGCTCTGTCCCAGGGAGATGGGAGTTTTATCTATAAGCCCTTGACTGGGGCTGCTGCCTTTCTTTCAGAGATGCCCTGCCCAGAGAGGAGGAATCTAGAGAGACGGTCTGGCTACAGTAGCTTTGTTGAGCTGTGGAGGGCTCCACCCAGATCGGACTTCTGGGGGCTTTGCTTACACTGTGAGAGGAATTCACCTACTCAAGTCTCAGTAATGGCAGATGTCCCTTCCCCCTTCAAGCTCAAGTGTCACACATCAACTTCAGACTGCTGTGCTGGCAGTGAGAATTTCAAACCATTGGATCTTAGCTTGCTGGGCTCTGTGAGGGTGGGATCCTCTGAGCTGGATAGCCTCAGCCCCCTTTCCAAGGGAGTGAAGGGTTCTGTCTTGCTAGCATTCCAGGCACCACTGGGGTATGAAAAAAAAATTCCGGCAGCTATGTGGGTGTCTGTCCAAATGCCCAGGGACCTGGTGGTGTAGGCACCCAGGGAAATCTTCTAGTCTGCAGGTTGCAAAGACCATGGGAAAAGCATAGTATCTGGGCCGGAGTGAACTGTTACTCATAGCACAGTCCCTCATGGCTTCCCTTGGCTAGAGGAGGAAGTTCCCCAACCCTTTGTGCATCCTGGGTGAGATGATCGATGCCCCACCCTGCTTTGGCTCACCCTCCGTAGGCTGCACCCACTGTCTAATCAACACAAATGAGCTAAGCCTGGTACCTCTGTTGGAAATGCAGAGATCACCTGCCTTCTTCATTGATCTCACTGGGAGCTGCAGACTAGAGCTATTTCTATTCAGCCATATTGCCAGCCACCCCATGGTGGATAGGTTTTTTTATGTGCCACTAGATTTGGTTTGCCAGTATTTTATTGAGGATTTTCACATCAATGTTCTTCAGGAATATTGGCCTGAAGTTTTCTTTTTTTGTTGTGTCTCTTCCTGGTTCTGGTATTAGGATGATGCTAGCTTCATAAAATATGTTAGGGAGGAGGCTCTCCTTTTCAATTGTTTAGAATAGTTTCAGAAGGAATGGTACCATCTCCTCTTTATATTTCTGGTGGAATTCAGTTGTGAATCTGTCTGGGCTTTTTTTTTTATTTGTTCATTTTTGTTTTTTTGGTTGGTAGGCTATTAATTACTACCTTAATTTCAGAGCTTCCTATTGGTCTATTCAGGGATTCAACTTCTTTCTGGTTTAGTGGTAGGGTGTATACATCCAGGAATTTCTTAATTTCTTCTAGATTTTCTAGTTTATTTGCATAGATGTGTTTTTACTATTCTCTGATGTTAGTTCATATTTCTGTGGGGTCAGTGGTGATACCTTCTTTATTATTTTTTATTGCTTGTATTTGACTCTTCTCTCTCTTCTTCTTTATTAGTCTAGCTAGCAGTCTGTTTTGTTAATGTTTTCAAAAAAACAGCTCCGGATTTGTTGATTTTTTTGGAGGGTTTTTTTTTTGTGTGTGTGTCTCTATTTCCTTCAATTGTTTCTGATCTTAGTTATTTCTTGTCTTTTGCTAGCTTTTGGATTAGTTTGCTCTTGCCTCTCTCACTCTTTTAATTGCGATGTTAGGGTGTCAGTTTGAGATCTTTCTAGCTTTCTGACGTGGACATTTGGTGCTATAAGTTTCCCTCTTAACACTGCTTTAGCTAGAGATTCTGGTACATTGTCTCTTTGTTCTCATTGGTTTCAAATAACTTCTTGATTTCTGCCTTAATTTCATTATTTTCCCAGAAGTCATTAAGGAGCATATTGGTCAATTTCAATGAAATTGGGTGGTTTTGAATTAGTTTCTTAATCCTGAGTTCTAATTTGATTGCACTGTGGTCTGAGAGACTGTTTGTTATGATTTCAATTCTTTTGCATTTGCTGAGGAGTGTTTTACTTCCAAGTATGTGGTTGATTTTAGAATAAGTGCCATGTGGCACTGAGATGAATATATATTCTGTTGATTTGTGGTAGAGAGTTCTGTAGATGTCTACTAGGTCCACTTGATCCAGAGCTGAATTTAAGTCCTGAATATCCTTGTTAATTTTCTGTCTCATTGATCTCTCTAATACTGACAGTGGGGTGTTAAAGTCTCCCACTATTACTGTGTGGGAGTCTAAGTCTCTTTGTAGGTCTCTAAGAACTTGTTTTATAAATCTGGGCGCTCCTGTACTGGGTGCATGTATTCAGAATAGTTAACTCTTATTGTTGAATAGTTATGTAATGCCCTTTCACCATTATGTAATGCCCTTCTTTGTCTTTTTTTATCTTTGTTGGTTTAAATTCTGTTTTCAGAGACTAGGATTCAACCCCTGCTTTTATTTTGCTTTTCATTTGCTTAGTATTCCTCCATCCCCTTATTTTGAGCCTGTGTGTATCTCTGCATGTAAGATGAGTCTCCTGAATGCAGCACACTGGTCTTAACATCTTATCCAATTTGCCAGTCTGTGTCTTTTTATTGGGACATTTAGTCCATTTATATTTAAGGTTAGTATTGCTGTGTGTGAATTTGTTCCTGTCATCATGATGCCATTTGGTTATTTTGCACACTAGTTGATGCAGTTTATTCATAGTGTCATTGGTCTTTATAATGTGATGTGTTTTTGCAGTGGCTGGTACAAGTTTTTCCTTTCCATATTTAGTGCTTCTTTCAGGAGCTCTTTTAGGGTAGTCCTGGTGGTGACAAAATCCCTCAGCATTTGCTTGTCTGTAAAGGATTTTATTTCTCCTTTACTGATGAAGTTTGGTTTGGCTGGATATGAAATTCTGGGTTGAAAATTATTTTCTTTAAGAATGTTGAATATTGGCCCCCCACTCTCTTCCAGCTTGTAGAGTTTTTGCTGAGAGGTCTGTTATTCTGATGGGCTTCCCTTTTTAGGTGACCTGTTCTTTCTCTTTGGCTGCCCTTAAGTGTTGTATTTCTTTCTTTCTTTTTTTTTTTTCCATTTTAACCTTGGAGAATCTAATAATTGTGTGTTGTAGGATTGATCTTGTGGATTTTCTCAATGGCATTTTCTGTATTTTCTGAATTTGAATGTTGGCCTGTCTTGCTAGGATGGGAAGTTCTCCTGGATAATATCCTGGAGTGTGTTTTCCAGCTTGTTTCTAATCTCCCCATCTCCTTCTGGTATGCCAGACAATCATAGGTTCAGTCTTTTTATGCAGTCCAATAATTCTTGGAGGCTTTGTTCATTCCTTTTTATTCTTTTCTCTCTATTCTTGTCTGCATGTCTTATTTCAGTAAGATGGTCTTCAAATTCTGATATCCTTTCTTCTGCTTGTTCGATTTGGCTGTAAATACTTGTGTATGCTTCATAAAGTTCTTGTACTATGTTTTTCAGCTCTGTCAGGTCGTTTATGTTCCTCTCGAAACCGGTTATTCTAGTTAGCAATTTCTCTAACCTTTTATCAAGATTCTTAGCTTCTTTACACTGAGTTAGAACATGTTCCTTTAGCTCATCATAGATTTTATTACCCATCTTATGAAGCCTACTTCTGTCAATTCATCCATCTGATCCAGTTGTGCACCTTTGATGGAGAGTGCTTGCAGTCATTTGGAGAAGAGGCACTCAGGCCCTTTGGGTTTTCAGCATTTTTTTTTTGTCCACTTTTTTCTCATCTTTGTGACTTTGTCTGGCTTTGGTCTTTGAGGTTGCTGATCCTTGGATGCAGTTTTTTGTGGGGGACTATTTTGCTGTTGTCACTTTCTACTTTTTTCCCCCCAATAGTCAGGTCCCTCTTCTGCAGGGCTGCTGGGGATTCACTTCAGGCCCTATTCATCTGATTTGCTCCCGTGTCTGGAGATGTCACTCAAGGGGGCTGTAGTACAGCAAAGATGGGTGCCTGCTCCTTTTTCCGGGACCTCTGACCTCGAGGAGAACCAACCTGATGCCAGCAGGAGTGCTCCTATATAGGGTATCTGAACACCCCTGTTGGAGGGTCTTACTCAGTTGGGTGTCACGGGGAGCAGGACCCATTTAATGAAGCACTTTGTCCCTTGGTGGGAGGTGTGTTTTGCTGGGGGGAAACCCACTCATCTGGGCTGCTCAGATTCCTCTGAATTACCAGGAGGAGTAGGCTAAGTCTACTGGTCCAAAGAGACTGCAGCCATCCCTCCTTCTAGGGGCTCAGGCCCAGGGAGATCTGAATTCTGTCCCTGAGGGCTGGAGTTACTGGTGCTCCTTCAGGGAAGCCCTGCCCACTGAAGGAGGATGGGTTGGGGTTAGACCTGACAAGGCACCTGGCTGCAGACTGCCATATCTTGTGTGTTGGGCTGTGGGGACAAGTTTGGAACTAACTTGTCCAGCCTCCCTGGCTCCAGCAGGGGAAAAAACACAGCCTGGAACTGTAGAAATGGGTGCTGCCCTTCTCCTGCCTGAGGAGCTTAGCATGTTAGGCAGTTGTGAGTCTCAGTGCTGGCTGCTGCCACTCCCCCAAGGAACTCAAATGGCTTAGCAAGCAGCCACAGTTGGTGCTGGTCACCCCTTTCCCCAGGAGTTCGGTAGCCTTAAGAAGATTCCAGCTGAGAGCCCATAGGGATCTGCATGCTCCAGGGTTCAGGTACTAGGCCCCGATGGTGTGCTTTGCAAGTGGGATCTTCTGATCTGTGGGTTGCTCAGTTCTGTAAAAAAAAAAAAAAAAAAAAAAAAAAAAAAAGCAGTTTCCCCAGTGACTGGGTAGTGCACTCACTCACTACCTCCCTTGGCTGCAGAGAGAATGTGGCTCTCAGGTGGGCTGCTGCACCACACTGCTCTTCCTTCTATCAGTGGGTCATGCCAGGCTTCTAGTCTTTTTTATTTCTTTTTTGAGACAGACTCTCACTCTGTCACCAGGCTGGAGTGTAGTGGAGTGATCTCAGCTCACTGCAACCTCCGCCTCCCAGGTTCCAGCGATTCTCCTGCCTCAGCCTCCCAAGTAGCTGGGATTACAGGCATGAGCCAGCATACCCAGCTAATTTTTGTAGTTTTGGTACAAAAAGACATGTTTTGTACTAGAGATAGGGTTTCACCATATCTGCCAGGCTGGTCTCGAACTCCTGACCTCAGGTGATCCACCTGCCTCTGCCTCCCAAAATGCTGAAATTAAGATGTGAGCCACTGCGCCTGGCCTCTAGTCAATTTTGATGAGATAACCTGGATACCCTGGTTGCTGATGAAGGATCCACACATGCTTATGATGGTTTTTTTCATGGAGCCTCCAAATGGTGCTGCTTCTAGTTGGCCATCTTGGCCCTGGTGCCATTATTTTTAAAAATTAAATTAAGACCAGGCACGGTGGCTCATGCCTGTAATCCCAGCACTTTGGGAGGCTGAGGCGGGTAGATCACAAAGTCTGGAGTTCAAGACCAGCCTGGCCAAGATGGTGAAACCCCATCTCTATTAAAAATACAAAAATTAGCTGGGCGTGGTGGCAGTTTCCTGTAATCTCAGCTATTTGGGAGGCTGATGCAGAGAATTGCTTGAACCAGGGAGGTGGAGGTTGCAGTGAGCAGAGAACACGCCACTGCACTCCAGCCTGAGCCCACAGAGGGAGACACCATCTCAAAAAATAATAATTAATTAATTAATTAAATGTAATGGCAAAAACCGCAATGACTTTTGCTCTAACCTAATATGTGCCAGTTCTCCTCTTCAATAGCACAGAAAAACAGCAACTGATAGAAATGCCTGCTCATTATTTTGAAAGAGTTGAAGAGGAAAAGCAAATGAAATTTTCAACGTGTTAAAAAGTTGCCAAGGAATGGGAAAGTTTGGATAATGTCAGCAATTAATGTCTCTTGGATGACTAGGCCAGGGCCTTGTCCAGTTACAGGGGGAAAGATAAGATGGGGTGGCAAGTTCTCATCTAATCTAGAAAGACTGTGAGTCTCTTCTTAGAATTTTTTATTGTGCGTATTTATGGAGCACAATGTGATGCTTTGATCTATGTATACATCATAGAAAAAGTCAATCATGCTAATTAATATATTCATCACCTCACCAACTTATTTTAATGGCAAGAATGTCAAAAATCTATTCTATTAGCAATTTTGAAGTGTACAATACATTATAATTAACTGGGGTCACCATGCAGCACCTTGAAACCATATTTAGAACCTCCTGAAGGCCTCCACCATCCTAGCACCTGGCAACCTGGTCTTTTGAGGCCCCCTCCCAAAGACACAGAATACTCACATCAGCATCTTACCAAGGTCCTGGGAAACTGATCATCACCATGCAGCAATGTAAGGCATGCCTCTGTAAAAGTCTGCCAAATCTTTTAGTTGCTCTGCTACTCTGTATAGAAATGCGAGGTTAGATTTTGTTTTAAAGAACCCCCATCTTGGTTCCAAAAAAACATGTTTAAAGTCAATAAAAATAGCATCTCACAATTAGGCAAAAACATGGTGCTATGTGTTTAGAATTTACAAAGGCATGACACATAATTCTTTAATTTTGCTGAAGCGAAACACTTAAATGCAAATTTAGGGCAAGTAATTCATTACTGTACACTAGAGTATAATGTATCCTATACAAGGATACTAAGTTAAAAAATAAAAGTTACAAAGAAATCAGCAAAATTTAAGAAACATAGATGACCAGTAATGAGCAAAACATTTCTTGTTAAGTAGCAGTAAAAGGGAGGCAATGATAGCTTTTACCACTTGAAGAAGTTAAAAATAAGATTGTACTCTAAAAGTTCAATCACTAACCAGCAGAAAAAATCAGAATTGAGCATATTTCTCACTCTCAGCACTCTTAGCATTTTGGGCTGGATAATTCTTTTGTGGGTCTGTCCTGTGCATCACAGAATAGACAGTAGCATCCCTGGTCTGTACTCACTAGCAGAGAGCAGCACTCCCATCAACAATCCTTCCAAACTGTGACAACAAAAAACGTCTCTAAACCCTGCCAACATTCCTCTGCGGTGGAAATTGTCCTCTGTTGAGAACTCCTAGAATAGAGAAACATCAAATTAAAAAAAAGACTTTAGAACTTATAAATCTTGACTTTAACTAAATATCTAAACTTGTATAAAAATAAAGAGAGGGATAGCAGAGAAGACAACTTGTGAAGTGCCATCCAAGTACTTCCAGGCGCCTTTTTGTCCCTTCAAACAGTAAGAAGGTAAAACCCCTCTGGAAGACATGGCAATAGCTGTGTGCATTTGGGAATTCTATGCTCCTGACTCCCCTTGTTCTTCACTTTTTTTCACCAAAGAACCCTCTAATTATTCATTATTACCCCAAATAGCTTTTCCACTGTAAGACACTTCATTGGCCAGAAGATGAAAATAAACCTCTTGTCCACCTAACAGCAACATTTTTGTTTGCATAAGAGTGAATTGACATTGTAATTTATCTATCATTTTCTGTGACTTTGGTTAGCATAAGTCATTATCTGCTACTCTGACCTATACTGGGATCTCAACGAATACTAAAGTTTTGAGCCTTTAAAATTTACTGAGTTTAACAAGATGACAACATACCTGTGAAACCTCTTAGAAGCCAACCAGACATCTTCTTCTGGCTATCTGTCATATGTGACACCATTCCAGAATTTAGTGGCTTAAGTCAACAATCATTTTGCTATTCATAATTCTCTAGATGAGAAATTCTGGCAGGGCTCAAGGGGACACATGATATAACTGTATTCACTCTGTCTAAAACCACATTGCTGCTGGGAGCCTGGGTGCTTGGTGCTCTTCCAGTTGATCTCTTTCTCTAACAGGATAGTCTGACTTCTGTGGCATTGCACGGCTCTGAGAGTACAAAAGTAGAAGCTTCTAAGTTTCTTAAGGTCTTCCTCGGTCTGGAAGTGATACACAATCACTTCAGTTACATACTGTTAATCACAGCAAGTCACTGGTCCAGCTTGGATTTAATGGCAGGAGGAATATGCCTCAAATCATGATGGAAATACTGGCAAAGTTACATTTCAAAAGTGCATGTGGGATTGGAGGGAATATTGTGGCTATTGGAGACAATGTACCATATTGGCACAAAATAATCTCCATAAGATTCATAGAAAATCTATGAAATTTTTAAGAGAAGTGTATTCAAGAAAGCTCCACCGGTTTGTGTTTTAGGACAGAGGCCAACAAAAATGAAGAGATCTCTGGGCCTCCAACTTTCTTTGGGAAGAAAGCAGGCTAAAAAAGCTGCCCAGCTGAAGACACAGACCATTTCTTATAAAAAATAAACATTTGCTCTATTTCAAAGAGCAAAGTCCACAGAGCAGAGCTAAGACCTGAGGAAAACAATAAATTGGGGAATCATTTCCAGAAAGCAGAAATTGACTCTAATTAAGGAATGGTGATTAATCCTGGAGTCAGGGAAGCTGACAGTATGTGTCTGGATTTCAGGATTGCTCTGAATCAGCGAATGCTTTGTGCTTCTCAACATCCCCCTTCTTGATGGGAGTGTCCCTGTTATACTCTTGTACGTTGTGTGCGGTGGGCAGGCAATTTGTCCTTTCAGTTCACAGATCTCTACAGGATTCTCATCCACATTGGGATCTGCCAGAAGTCCCATCAGTAGGTGAGGACTCTTTCCCCTCCACCTTGAATCTGGCCAGGTCTAATTGTTGCTTTGACCAATAGAATATGGTGGAAATTGTGCCATGTGACTTCTGTACCAAGAGCTTATGAGGTCTTATGGCTTTCACTTTTGTACTTTTGAATCCTCGACCACCAAGTGAGGAAGTCCAACCTAACCTACTGGGAAGAGAGACTGAGTAGAAGAGCATAAAGATGTCCTGGGAGACTGCCAGCATCATGTGCCCACATATGTCACTAAGGACATCTTGGATCCTCTAATCCCAGTGATACCCAGTCCACACCAAGCAGGACAGAGTTAAGCCATTTCAGCTGAGCCTTGCCCCAACTGTGGATCTGCAAAATCATGAGCAAACTAAATGCCTACTATTTTAAGCCACTATGTTTTGGGATAGTTTGTTACATTAAAAAAAGTGAAATACGTCTCATTCTTACGAATATGACTTTTCTTTATTTATTAAAACCAAATTTGTTTAGAGACAGGGTCTCACAGTCATCCAGGTTGGAGTGCAGTGGCACCATCGTAGCTCACTGTAACCTTGAACTCCTGGGCTCAAGCGATCTTGTGTCAGCCTTCCAAGTATTTGGGACCACAGGCATTCAGCTAATGTTTTTGTAGAGGTTTCTTGATATGCTGCCCAGATTGACCTCAAGTAATCCTTCCACCTCAGCCTCCCAAAGTGCTGAGATTACAGCTGTGAGCCACTGCACCTGGCCCCAATATGCCTTTTTTAAAATGTTTACAAATTTCCCTTTCTCCTGAATATTTTAAAGAAGTGCTTGAAACTTGCAACTTCCAAGCAAGGTATAGGCTATTCCATTACTAAAACAATGGCATAAATATCAGAAACAATGACACAAAGGGACACCCCGATCCCACTAACACAACAACCAAAACTGAATAGACCAACACAACTGAAGACCTATAGCCTAGAGTAGACTCACACAGGCATGGGAGCTACCACTGTAGATGTCCAGGGCTTAGAACCCTTCTCTCCCCACTCTACTCTTCATCAGGAAAATGCTAAGTCACAATAATTCTGGGGGACTCATTCTTACTTCCCCCATATCCCTCTCAATCCCAGAAATTACTCCCTGACTTGACTACCACCATCTGTCCTTCCTGCTTCTACTTGTGGTGTGCTGTGGAAACTGTTGGAGTCCCAGGATCTCAGCCCACAGGGAAGAAAGCAGACCACCAGCTGTCTCTTGGCTTTGAGAAAGGTCACTAATTGTGGCTCTCTGCTTACAGACGAATTTTGGGTTGGCTTGAACCTCTGTGGTTGCCTCTAATAAATCAACCGTCAAGCATCGTGCCCCGAGGTGCACTGGCCTTTCAGATTGCTGAGACCTAAAACAGGCCCTGATTTTCCATGGTGAGGTCTATTCCATGATGACAGTGGGGAAAAGGGGTGATGTGAAGAAGTCTGAGTTGTAGGTTTGAGAGCAGGAGATACATTGAGTGGCCTGCTTATTTGGTCCAGGGACACAGAGGCGGTGGAAGGCTTCTGTCTCTCAGACTTACTATCTACATTTTACACAGGGTTGAAAATAGCCTTACTTGACATGAACTAAAGTTCAAACAAGGAGCCAGGCAGCAGCAATTCTGGGAATTTGTCCTAAGCTGTGGAGAGTACAGAATGACTTCTTTTGGAATCTGATGAGAAATAGAGGAACTAGAAACCAATGGTATGAAAATATCACCAAGACTGAAGATTAATTCTGCAACAAAGCTGTCATCCTCTGAGAATCTGTAGACCTGGGCTTGAATCCCAGCTTGGCCACTAACCTCAGCTTGACTTTCTGCATTTCTTGATGATCCCTTTATACCCAGTGATTTCTCTCCTTAAGCTCATTACTAGACCCCACTCCACACTTGCAGCACCACAAACTTTGATTCTACTTTCTTAAAAAATGAAGCTCTTGATAATAAAATCTTCAATGTTATGGTCCCTCCACTACCACACTCCTTCAAATTTATCAGCTCTTTCTTGTGATTAGCTTCTTACCTTTCAGGTCAGTAGGCAAAGTGTCCCTTTTCAATTCAGTTCCCTAATGCTTGTGGCTCTTGATGCCATCTTTTGCTGCTCCCACAGGAATTTATTTCAACAACTACCTTTTTCTTTGCTGTGTCTTCCACCTCTTATTCTCTCCTGGCTCTTTGCCCTCTGCTAATAAACATGCGTAAGTCTCTCTCCTCTTCATAAAATTCCTCTCTTAACTCTATATCCTCTTTCAACTAACAACCAGTCTCTCATCTTCCTGAAAAAATTCTGTGTTTCTGGAATAGATGTCTACACTCCTTGTCTCCACCACTTCACAACCTAGTGACTCCTCAACCCACTTCAGTCTGGTCTTCCTCACTGGTCTGTTTCGATGGCCCTCGTCAAGGTCAATATGTGGCCAGGCTCATTCTGCCACATCTGTTACATTTGTCACCCCTTTGTTCTTCTGCATTTAACATTGTGATCAAGGATCCCTACTCCCTTGGTGGCTGGGGGATTTGTCTCTTTTGGTTTGACTTCTTCTTCTCCAGTGATCTCTCTTTGATTTCTTTGTAGAAGACACCTCAACCTCCCCATTAAATGTGCTCTCCTCAGAAATAAGGCCTTGATCCATTATTATTCTTTCAGTAAATGTTTTTTTTAATGTCTTGGTAACTCACTATATTAAGGACTCCGTACATGTTGAGATCATTATCTCCAGCCCTAATCTTTTTTCTGGGAGCTCGCTTGCCCTCCAGCTGCCTCTGGTCATAGCAGAACTATTCTTCTCTCCCTGACTTTCTCATCCTGTTTCTTGTTCCTCTGTCATCCCACTTTCTCAGCCCATAATTATACCATCTATCTTGTCACTTTTGTGAGAAACTTGAAATCATCCTATACTCCTTTTTCTCTCCTATCCTCCACACCAAATCAGTCATCAACTCCAGCTCACTTTGCCTCTTAAACAGCTTTCAAATCAGTCCCTCTTCTCTCCACTTCTGTTTCTGCTGCTCTCATTCAGATCCTCATGAGGTCTTACACAGCTCATTGACATCGGATACCTTTTGAAAACCTTCTTTCCATGTTACTCCTTCAAAATCCACTCCCCAAATGAAGGCAGAATGTTCCCATTAAATGTAGACATGTTATTCTCTTGCTTAATCTTCAATGGCTCTCTATTATCTGTAAAAATAACTTCAATCTTTTTGCCAAGGCATAAAAGCCTTATCTAATCTCATCTCCTGACACTCCCCATTCTTGTGCTATATGTTCCCATGTTGTCAAACTTCTGGTGGTTCCCCCATACTCACCTTTGTCTTGCATACCTTGCTTTTGCTCGGGATGAGATCTTTCTCCCTTCTGCTGCCTGGCTAACACATTCTCCCCAGAAGCAAATTCAAGCTTCATCTTCTCTAAGAAGCTTCCTCCAAATCTGCAGGTTGGACTCAGTGTCTCTCCTCTGCCCTCACAGTCTCTTAGTCTTAATATGTACTCCTCTCTCTCTCTCTCTCATACCTTCTCTGCCACTTTATATCTACATGTTTTGAGGATGTGTTTTTCTCCCTCACAATATGACAGGCTGCTTAAGAACAGGGACTAATTCATCATTGCAGTCCGGTAAAGAGCATATGGTCTAGGCACAGGAGGTACTCGTTAAATGTTAAAATGGAACAGAACTATCTGAATGACCTTAGACAGTCTCCTCCCCTACCCAGGTCTCCAATTGTTCATCTGTAAACAAGAAGATTTGAATTACATGTTCTCCATTAAAAGGTTTCTTTCCTCTATCACATCCTGTGGTTTTGTGTGATTCTGAGCAGGGAAGTGTTGGTAGGACAGAATTGTCCAAATGCTTTCTTTATTAGCCTCTGTAGTGAATTTTTTTGAAGCAGATTTAAAAATAGAATAAAAAATAGCTGACATTTGCCATGTGCCACTTGGGGTAGGCACTATGGAGGACCCTTTGAATGTAATAACTTATTTTATATTCATACCGACTCTATGAGTGGGTATTATTGATATCCTCCTTTTCATTTGAAGAAACTGAGGTACAGGGTAACCTTACTAGAGTTACATGAGTAGAAAAACGCAGAGTGCTGGCCTGAATGTCTGGCACGAGAGTCTGCACTCATAACATTACACTACGATACATAGACACATAGATGCAGAGATGCACAGACAGATTGATTTTTATAACTAAGAGAGAAGAGGAGTTACAACCCCCCTCCTCACTCTGTTACTCACTCCCTGATGCCCACGTGGAGCCTGACTTAGCTCAGCACCTGGATAAGCAGTTGCACAGTGGTATTTAAGCCAGCCGTAGCCTTCTAGGCATTGTGTTGGTGAAAAAAAAAAGGAAGAATTTGTAAAATTGGACTTTATAAGGCGTCTTTGGGCATAATGAATTCCTCCTGCATTTGTCATCATAGTGCTAATTAAGCTACATTTTGTGGGCTTTAAAGTGACTCTGGCCAGAATTTCTCAGATATTTTATTGTAATTCAGCATTAGTCAGGCTTGAGTTAATGGACACAGGCGGCTTTATTCACCCTGGTTTGGGCCTCGTCATTGCTTTACATCTTTTGATATTCATCCTCGTGACACTAATCAGCAAGTATTGATTTAGACATTGTACATTTCCATAGGAATTCCATTTTAATTCAACATTAGAGTGCCATTAAAATGTAAAGGAAAGGGCACACGAAAGTCGCCTTAAAGCATTGCTATCTTAGGAAATCTGCTGGGTTTGGTCATTCTGCCAGCTCCACTTGGGGTGGGACAAAGATCCAGGCACAAGGGAGGGAGCAGCCTTCCTTCTGATTCACACTGAGGCCCAGTAACTGCTTTATGGCATGGCCCCTTGGCCAACATTTGGAGAGTGGTGAAAGACAGTGACTTGAGATTTGGGCGGACACACTCTTTGGTCTCTGCCCACTGAGGATTCTGCTGGAGCCTGCATCTTCTCACAGTGTCCTTATGATGCTCAGATGAAGATGGCAGTGGGGAAGGAGGGGGTTGATGTGGAAATGGGTAAGTCAGTTCAGCCTGATGGTTGTAGAGAGAATATGGAGTGAGAATTCAGAGGCTTTCTTATCCTGAATCTTCCCCACCCACAAAAGTAATGAATCTCAAGGAGGTTCATGGAGTTCGACTGTGTCTTAAAAGTCCTGTGTTTCCTCATTATTCTCTCTCTATAAAATTGTATTAGTCAGGACTCTCTAGAGAAACGGAACTAATAGTGTGTGTGTGTGTGTGTGTGTGTGTGTGTGTGTGTGTGAGAGAGAGAGAGAGAGAGAGAGAGAGAGAGAGAGAGAGAGAGAGAGAGAAGAGATTTATTATAAGGAATTTACTCGTGATTATGGAGATTGAGAAGTCCCAATATCTGTAGGTGGCAAGCTGGAGTCTCAGAAGAGCCAATAGTGTAAGTTCCAGGCTCAGCACCCAGGAAGAGCCAATGCTTCAGTTTGAGTCCAAAGGCAGGAAGAGGCTGACATCCCAGTTCAAGCAGTCAGGAAGGAGGAGTTCCCTCTTACTCACAGGTGGGTTGGCCTTTCTGTTCTCTTCAGGCCTTCAGCTGATTGGATGAGGCCACCCACATTGGGGAGGGCAAACTGCTCTACCTAGCCCACTGATTCAAATGCTCATCTCATCCAGAAACACCCTCATAGTCACACCCAGAATGATGTTTTACTAGATATCTGGCTCCCTGTGGCTCAGAGAGGCTTACCCATAAAATGAACCATCACAGAGACCAATAGACAGGCTTTCTTGGCTTGTTTACCCCTTAGATGTCTTCATATCTTTGGCTTGTCCAGATCATACTGTCAGTATGCTTCCCTTTCCATGAGGTATACTCCCCTGGGCTCAGGAATGTTGAAGATTGCTGTCAGGAACTAGAAGCTAGTAGGGTGGTAAGAAACAGACTTTCCCTCAGAGCCTCCAAATAGAAACCAAACTTGCATGCACCTTGATTTCAGATGTCTGACCTCCGGAGCTGGGAGAGAATAACTTTCTATGGTTTTAAGCCACCTGGCTTGGGGTATTTTGTCTTGACAGCCTTGGGAAACTGTTGTAGGTGCTAAGGCAAGACACACATCTCACCTTCCTACTACTGGGAATAAGGCTCCCTGTTGCCTACAGGCTTAGGTCCAAACTCCCTGGCAGCCCTGCCAGGCAGTGCGATGGACTGTGCCCTGCACACTCCTCCAGCTCAATTTCCTGTGTCACCTACTTCTGCACAGCCCACGACACACTCACAGTATGTTCTATCATTTTCCTGAAGGTGCCAAACTATCTTACCCCTTTACACATGCTCTACCCAACTTCTCTTCCCTTCTTTGTCCTTATGGAAAACCAACCATGGCCTCTTGAAAGCCTTCCTCAATCCACCCAGAGCAGAGTCTATTGTTCCATCTCTGTGCTACCTCTTTACCTTTTGCCTGCTTAAACACTCTTTCATTACAGCTCTCATTGCACTGAATAGTAACTATAATTATATACCTGTCTTGTTCAATTGCCTGGCTTTCCCATAGGCTCTCAACAAATACTTCTTTATATATATTTTAATGGCAATGGATTTAGAGGTACAAATAGTTTTTGGTTACATAAGGTGAGATCTGAGATTTTAGTGCACCCATCACCTGAGTCATGCACATCGTATTCAATATATAGTTTTTTATCCCTGACCCTCCTTCCCATCCTCTCCCTTCTGAGTCTCCAATGTCCAAGATACCACTCCGTATGCCTTTGCATACCCATAGCTTAGCTTCCACTTGTAAGTGAGAACATATGGTATTTAGTTTCCCATTTCTGAGTTACTTCACTTAGAATAATGCCCTCCAGCTCCAGTCAAGTTGCTGCAAAATTAGACATTATTTCATTTTTCGTGGCCGAGTAGTAGTCTATGATGTACATATACTACATTTTGTTTTTCCACTCTTTGGTTGATGGACACTTAAGTAGGTTCCATACCTGGTAAACATCTCTTTACAGGAGATTGATTGGTTAGTTGAGAGGATGAAAATGGAGCCTTATTTATCTCTGAGTCCCCTGAGCCTAGCATAATGCCAGAATGTAGTAAATGCTCAAGGAATGTTTGTGAAGTGAGTGAGAGTAGGGCCAGCTCTTTGAGGAACAGCTGCATTTAGGAGACAAGGAACCAGAGAGGGACAGAAGAAGGCAGCTCTTCCCTGCATGCACTGCTTTGCCGAAGGTCTAGATGACTACCTTCTTTCTTCATGGTCCACTTGTTCCCCTGTGTCTGGCACATGGTGGGCATTCAGTATAGAATTGCTGTGGAAAAGAAGAAAGGAAGAGGGGAAGTTGTAGTAGCAGGAAAATATCTTGCCATGGATGCCAACGAAGGAGGATACAGGTTTACCTGGAGCTTCACCGTCCATCCTTTATAGGTCCTTAAAACAGATCTGATGGTGGACAGATAGGCTGAGCATTTAGTGTTTTCCCCAGAAGCCTATGAATCTCCAGTGCAGCTGTCTCTGCAGACCTGTAGGCTCATTTAAAAGTTCTCTTGGAAAGAATAATCATAGAATTACAAAATTTTGGAGTTAAAAGATCCATTAGATAATATCTAGACTCAAAGATTCAGAATTTTAGAATTATAAGGAAGGTTGGAGGTCACTTAGTTTCTGCTGTGTCTGTGTCTTGCCTATGTTAATGTGTAAGAAACTAAGGCCCAGAAAAAGAAGGTGGCTTACTAAAGACCATACGGCTTATTGCCTTTGGTTTCTGTGACCAGTTCTCCTGTTATTTTGATATCTACATAGCATTGATGTTTTATCCAAAAGCTGAATAAACTACATCCAAGAGCAAGAATTTTTCACAGATGGCACCATGGTCTCTTCCAGACTTCATGCACCCTCTTCAGCAGCCTTTAATCTTTTTCTGACCTTAGAATGAGCTCAGGGACCATTGTGAGTAATGAACAATTTATAGAAACAGAGTGAGTATTGCAAAGGCCTAAGGGGGAGAAGGATGAGAGAGAGCTCCTTTGGAGCTATGAGAACAAGATTTGAAGAGAAAGTGCTGGTGCTGAGATGAAGGCTGCCAGCAGGAGACAGTGGGAGTGGTGACTGAAAATGACAGGAGTGCAGGCGTACATGGGAGCAATGGGCAGTGTTCCTTCCCTGGGCTCATTAAGAATGGCAAACAGATTATAAAGAGGTGCTCAGCATTGCACATCATCAGGGAAATGCAAATTAAAACCACAATGAGATGTCATCATGCCTGTTAGAATCCCTATTATAAAAAGACAAGAGATAACACGTGATGGCGAAGATATGGAGAAAAGGGAACCCTTGCACCCTGTTGGTGGAAATGTAAGTTGGGGCACCCATTATGAAAAGCAGTATGGGGGTTCCTCAAGAAATTGAAACTAGAACTATTGTAAGACCCAGGATTCCCACATCTCGGTATATATCCAAAGGATATGAGATTTTTTTGCCATTCACAACACAGATGAACCAGGAGGATATTATGCTAAGTGAAATAAGTCAGGCATAGAAAAACAAATACTGTGTGATCTCACTCATATGTGGAATCTAAAAAAGTCAGACTCATAAACACAGGAGTAGGATGATGGCATCCAGAGGCTAGCAGGAGAGGAAATATAGAGATGTTGGTCAAAAGGTACAAACTTGCAGTTTGTTATAAGATGAATAAATTCTGGAGACCTAACGTATGGTGCGTGTGGACTGTAGTTAATCATACTATATTGCATACTTGAAATTTGGTAAAAAATTAGATCTTAAATGTTTTACCATGAAAAGAAAATAGTAACTATGTAAGGTGATGGATATGTGAATTAGCTTGATCATAGTGATGATTTCAAAACATCAAGGCATACACCTTAAACATGTACAGTTCTTATTTGTCAACTATACCTCCATAAAGCTGGGAAAAAATAAAACAAAGCAAAAGAATCAAGTGAGTTGCTTAATAGCTGGGAAGCAGGGCAGGGCCCCCACCGCCCCTCCAGCTCCTCTGTCTGCCCTTGGCACCTGGGAGTGCAGTTGCTCTCAGGAATGTTGCTTGTGGATTTTCCAGTCCATTGGCTTCTACCTCTTTCTTTCTCTGGCTTTTGTAGTCTTCTTTGTTGGCGCGTATGCTCATGAAACCAAGGAAGGCAATAGGCCCATGTTGACCCAGCACTAGGTCCAGGGCTTGGGAGCAAAATGTAAGAAGGCACCCACTTTTGGGGCCAACTCTGCACTAGCACAACCCTGAGGGCTGGGTCCATCCTGACTCTTACTCCCTAGGTAGCCCAGGCCCTGCTCGGCACTGCCTGTGTCTGGGTAAGTGTGCCCTGTTCCGTGATTCAGTATTAGGAAGCACTCTTGCCTGCAGATATAATTTCTTCGATATCAGTTGTATCACAATAAAAGAAAAAATATTTTTTCTCTTGTCTGTGTTGGAGAAGAGCATTTGAGAGGTGGTATTGGATAGTGCAAGTCTGGACCATCATGCAGAAAGATACCATCCCAAATGCCCGAATCCTGAATGTGGAAATCTGGAAAGGTCAAAATCTCAGAAATACAACTCTAAAATGTAACCATAAAAATTATTTAAAAGATATATATTTACATTTTTACTGGGGAATTTATTTGAGAAACATAAAAGCATGACAGAACATTTCATAGGCCGTTTTATACAATAAAATATGTAATAATGACATACATAATTTTTGCAAACATAAACACTCAGGTATGCTAATGATAGTTGCATGGATATAATAGCCATGAGCAGATGAACTGTATTCATAAAGAAATTGCCTATATAAATGTGATCATCTGAAATACTGTAATAGACAGTCCAAGTCTTTTGACAAGACTCATCAAAAACCATAATGGGTCACAAACAGCATATGCAGTTGCCTGAAGAGCGGAGATCACAAAATGTTATCTCTTCAAAATGCAGATGTACAAAAAGAACATCTCTTCATTTATAGAGGAAATTTCAGCATTCTTATGTCTATGCATAATGTTTGCACACAAAGTTAACATTATGATAATGTATTTTCATGGAGTCAAATTTGCCAAAAATGCATAAAATGCATTAGAACTCTCCAAATGTCTTAACATTGTTTTTTTTTTTTTTTTTGAGACGGAGTTTTGCTCTTGTTACCCAGGCTGGAGTGCAATGGTGCGATCTCGACTCACCGCAACCTCTGCCTCCAGGGTTCAGGCAATTCTCCTGCCTCAGCCTCCTGAGTAGCTGGGATTACAGGCACGCACCACCATGCCCAGCTAATTTTGGTATTTTTAGTAGAGGCGGGGTTTCACCATGTTGACCAGGATGGTCTCGATCTCTTGACATCATGATGCACCCGCCTCGGCCTCCCAAAGTGCTATCTCCAGTATTGGAAACAATGTGAGAGTGAAATACATGGCATAGTGAGTGTAAAAAGTAATGCTAACAATGTAAAATAGCGGGGGGAGAAAACCTACAAAAAGAAAAGAAATCCCTCCCCCCCCAAAAAAAAACCCTTAAAATTCAACACATGAAAAAGTCTATTATGGGGATAGATTATGGCAACTGCACGGAGGTAGTCTATGAGAGTTGGCTGATTTTCACAATTATTCACTACATTTTGAAGCCTTGCATTGCTTTAATAGTTGCTTTTTATCTTTTATAGCATGGGTCTCCTTGGAAAATAGGTTCACGTTTGTTTTCTACGGGATGCTACTCTTTTTGTAATTCTTCTATGATTCAATATATACTGACAAACATTTTCTATTAAATTTCCCCATCTTTTGTGCCATGCTTCTGTGTTGTTTTCAGTATGTGGAAATTCATTCTGTGTGCACTCCTATATAGACCACAAATGCAGCAAAAACAATGCTGGTGATGGGACAGCAACAATCTTGTGTAAGTGGCTTCTTATCCCACTGCACATGTAATTGTTTCAAACTTGTCAGTAACTTTGCTGGCTTCTTTAGGCAAATGCAGCTTTAATTTATTAAAAGTTCCTGGAATTCCATCAGCTAGAAGGAAAACCAATCCAGGAAAATAATGCATTTTTAACAGAAGCTTTCATCATTGCCTGATCATGTAGCCAATCCACTCATCTGAATCTTCCGTGAAAGGCAAATGGAGAAAACAAACTTTGTTAGTAACACCTTGACAGTTACTTTTAGAAACATTGGTGGCACCTAGGTCCTAAATTGTCATGGTTTGGGGATTTAAATAGGGATTGTAGACTTTAGGAATTTAGACTTTTGGGATTGAGATCTTTTTGGGATTTCAACATTTGGGATTATGGCCTTCAAGACTGTGTCTCTCAGAATTATGCTCACCCCTGGAACAGTGCAAAGGTGCTGAAGTCAGATACCCTGGGCTCGTGTCCCGGTTCAGACGTTTACCCACTGAAAATCCTGAGCCAATTTCTTCATCTCTCAGGGCCTCAATTTTTTTTGTTGGTAAGATGGGGAACAACAATAACTCCATTTTAGGGTTTATTTTCAGGGTTAAATGAGTTAATACACAATGAAACATTCAGAAGATGGACATTTAATAAATATTCAATAAATGTTAAATAGCAATAGTTTTATTACTATTAAATATTAAACTATTGAATAGTAATAGTTTCATGTTAAGTGGGAAAAAGCACAAACTGCACCTTGACGTTTACATTTATTTAAATATTATTTTAATACTTCATTAGAGATTTATATTTATTTAAATAATGTTTTAATATTTATCGTAGTTTTACCTTTCTTTGAAATAAATTTAATACTTGGTGATGATTAAACACGTTTATTCCTAACTTAAGTTGTATTTTTGTAGTGATGCTTAAGTAACTGGGTCAATGTGTGTTTCATTTTCCATCAGTTGCAGAGGTTGGCTCCTGCAGCCCTGTCCCAAGGCATCCCTGCCCTGTGCAGGAGTTACCCAGATTGCACATGCTTTGTCAAGAGAGAGTATCAAATAAGCTGATGATGAGCTTATTTTTGTGGCCTATGATTAATGGCAGCCATCACAGCCTTGTCTTTCCATGGCATTGCCAGTTTCTGGGCAAATGGTCCCCAGTGCCTTTGGGCCTAGTATAATAGACACATTTACATGAGGTGTTTTAGAATTTCTTAACAAATATGTATTTCACAAATATACCATGTTAAATGTAATCAGCTTGGAACTGCTGGGAAGAACTCCAGGTCCCTATTACCCTCTACTAAACGTATGTACCAGTGGTGTGCTGACAAATACTTAACAATCGATTCTTTGAGGAAAAAGAAAAGCCCTGATTGGCAGATAGCATTGATCAATTTTGTGGTAATGCTCCTGCTGTGGCCAATCTCAGGCTATCACTGAATGCAAAGTCTGGGGGAAGAGTTTTAAGTCACTGAATGCAGTGTTTGGTGAAGAGGGAAGAAAATTTGGTTTTTGCGAACTAGTACAAGCCGGCTTCAGCACATGATTGCCCCTCCAGGTACACATCCCTCATCACAAAATTGTCAGATTAGGAATTAATTTGATAAGGAAGAAATTCACTCGATAGGTCCTTGCGTTATCAACTCTGCTAGTATATCATGCTTATTTTGGACCAGACGCTACTTTAAGCACAGCATAAATATTAACTCATTTAGTTTTCAGAGAAACTATAATTTCTATTTACCAAAGTAATGGAGCCACAGAGGAGTTAGATTAACTTGCTCAAGGTCACACAACTTGCTTGTAGTAGAGGTGGGATTCAAACCTAGGCAGTCTAGCTCCGATGCCAGCACTTTTGAATAATGGCACTCTGTTCTCTCTCATATCACAGCGTTCCATTTGTTTCCCTAGCACATTCAATACAGGCTATGATTATTTTATTGCTTTGTTACTTTTTGTGTATGCACCTCTTCTACCAGACTACAAACTTCCTGGGAACAGGTAACATGACAGACACTCAGATAAACAGTACTTAGATGTAAGAATAAATCTTATATCACTCTCTCATATATTCAGCAAATATTAATAGTAAGAGTTATTAATAGGTAACATTGGCTGGGTGCAGCGGCTCATGCCTGTAATCCCAGCACTTTGGGAGACCTAGGTGAGCAGATCTTTGAGGTCAGGAGTTCAAGACCAGACTGGCCAACATGGTAAAACCTTGTCTCTACTAAAAATACAAAAATTAGCCGGGTGTGGTGGCACACACCTGTAATCCCAGCTATTTGGGAGCCTGAGGCATGAGAATTGCTTGAACTTGAGAGGCAGAGGTTGCAGTGAGCCATGATCATACCACCACTATCCTCCAGCCTGGACGACAGAGCGAGACTCTGTCTCAAAAAATAAAAATAAAAATGAAAACAACATTAAATGGGATAAACACAATCTATTTATTTAAATGTTGTTGTATGGTTTTACCTTTCTTCAAAATAAATTTAAATGCTTAGTTATAATTAAACAGTTTTATCTCTTATGTAAGTCCTATTTTGTAGTAAATTCTTAAGGAATTGGGTCATCAGGTGTTCACTTGTCATTAGTTACAGAGGTTGGCTTCTGCGGCCCTCTCTCAAGGACTCGTAAAGAGATCTGTCTCTTCACTAGAATATAACATACACGAGGGAAAGAGCAGAGACTACATTTGTTGTATTATACTACCAGTAATTAGCTCGGTGCTGGGACACAGCTGACATTAATAAATATATCTGTGGCAAGGATGAATTACACTATCCACTTTTGTAGATTTCGCTGTTTCTAATGTAATAGTGTTAAAATAGCTCATCTTCAGCCGTATCCATGCACACTGCACTTGCCTTTGTTCTTACCTATGTGCTTGTCCTCGTCTCCTTGGATTCTTGGCATGGGAAGAGACCGTGTCTTATCTCATAGCCCTAGGATAAGCATGAGGCCTAATGCCCCATAGGTGTGCCAAACATGTTTTCAGGCTGAAGCAAACAGGAGGTGTTCAGTAAGTACTTATTAATCAGTGGGCTAGTACGAAAGAACTTGATCCTCAAAGCAGACAACGACTGATAGGGAAGGTGCTCGAGTTGTTAATACAGATGCTGTTAATACATCCTATGTGCCAACCAGGGTGCTGATGACAGAGGGACAGGTTGAAGGATTGTGCCGATGGGCTGTGGATGACTTGGAGCATTATTTTGCAAAAGTAGCGAGATGCTCCAGGAAGGACATTGGCCTAAGAGTCCAGAGTTCAGCATTTCAAGTCTGGCTCATTCACATATCCACACATGTAGGTGAGTTCTACATTACCCTTGTGGGTTAAGGCTTTTCAGCTTATGGTTCCTGATTAAAGACCTGGTATATTTCTAGAAGCAGGAAGTTCATAACCAATAGTTGCTCTGGAACCCTAAGAGTTAAGCCTATGCCTGCTACTGAATAGCAAAGATGCTAAAGGGATAACATTGACCATGTACTCAAACACTTTATTTCATAAATCTCAATGAAGCATCATGACCTGATTAATATTAACTGCCTTGTCTTTCCTTTCCAGGCATGGGGTGTGGATGGAGGTTAAAAAAAAAAAAAAAAAAAAAGAAAGAGGGAGGAGAACAGAAGGGACTGAATTCTTAAGTAGTGTGATTCAATTACCTCCAAAAGATCTCCAAAGATGAGCATGCAATTACTACTAATTGCAAATAGTGCTACTGATAATGATAACAATCAATCACTTTGCTTGGCCCTGTTCTAAACAAGACTACAGGCATTCCTGCAGATTAATCACGTTAATGATCAGCGTTCAGGGGGCTGCGGTCACTAAGGTTTGGTTGCTTCTGTACTCTGAATGGTGGAGTAACAGGATCCAATGAGTGCAGGAAGTTATCTAATTCCATCCTCCCCCACAACCCACCTCTGGTCTCTGCCTCACCTAACCTAGATACATGAGCATCCTCTCTTCTGATGATCACATTTTTAAAAGCAACAACAGCAATAACCTTCCTTTAATCAGAGTCCCAGAGTGATTGGTTTTGGAAACTGCTTCCTGGTGACCATCGTACCTCATTTTTGTTAAAGTTTACTCTTGATTGGAGCCTAGGACCTAGAAGGGTGGACACAGATACTAGAGAGTACACTTTTAGTTCCATTTCTATGGACCTACACAGCACGAAACGGAACCTTGATTTTTCTGCCTGTAAGATAGAAATGACACCAATTGTTGTCTCTTTCCCCACTGTTCTGTTGCAGTTGAAATTGCATGGGAAATTCATAGAGTGTCTTTGAGCAAACATCTCTGTATATGTAAATCACAGATTATTCTGGGCTTTCTTCTAGTACTTCTAAAAACATCCCTCTGACTGTGCATGTCAGAAAATGAGCGGACCATTCACACCTAAACAAACAAACAAAAAATCCTGGTTAACCATTGTTATTAATGCATTCCCTTGACAACTGAAAACATGTCGGGTATCATGAAACAGTCCAATCCAGAGACGACATGGGGAGGCAGTTTCTTAGGAGATGCTGGCATTGCTCTGTACCCTCCACAGCCAGCCTGGCACAGATGCGGGCAGCCCCTCCTTGCCGCTCATGCACGGGTTATCCACTCCATTGTTCCTCCAAAGAAGCTTTGAGTCCCATAGTCATTTTCTCCTACTAGTGCTGCCTTGAAAATCACACATCATCATAAAAGTTACATGTTTTTACCACTTCCCCACAAAGTGAAAGGAAGACAGACAAAAAAGCAAAGGGATGCAGCTTCCCAAGGCCAGTGCAATTTGGTTTCTCCTTTGTCTTGGATTCTCCACACCAAAGTTCTGACTACATCGGTAGAGTTCAACCTGATTCTATCAGTGGAGGAAGCAACCTACTATTTGCCTTGCATACCTAACATAGTGTTTCTCAGTAGAATGAAGCTAATCTCCCTGTAGGGAATTGTACGCTTTGACAAATGGGAGAAAAGAGCTATATCATTGTGTGATACCTCAGCTGACTCTCTCCTATATGCCTGCTTTGATCCTGAAATATGAAAGCCTAGTCATAAAAGGTGCTAGACAGGGGAGTTCCCCAAGGTGGCTTTGTTGCTTTGGAGTTAGAGATCTTGGAGAATCAGGTCAACGTAGCCCTCGTCTTTTTTTGCCCTTTTCCCAATGCAGGTATCTGGGCATGTCTAAGCATCCTTATCAGTCTTTCCCAGAATGATCCCTGGATTGGTTCTTCTTCAGATGTAACAAATCATTTTATACCCATTGTACAGGTACTCATAAGAACACAAAGGGGAATTTTCAGAGTAAAAACCTAGCACTGAAACAATAGGCTCCTGTGATTCACCCCAGTTCCCCTACGATCTCAGCTTAGCTCTGAGGAGAGGACTCCCAAAAGCTGTGGCCAAAAGGGTTCATAAGCAGGGGGTGTCTAGTTCTAAAAATCCCACACTCTTTCAACCTCAATTCAAATCTGTGGTCACAGTCACTGCACATAGTTGTCATTCTTAAGCCACCAGGAAAATGTGGCAGTGGAAAATATCCAAAGCTTTGCTGCAGGCCTGAACTCAGCTTCTCATGTAACCAGATGCTGGAATCCATCAGACAGCCCTGGGAGCCACAGCTGCCTCTAATCTCCCTTGTTTCACTCAGATTTCCAATCTATGGCACCGATACACCCTGATCCACTACCTATATTCCAGGGGAAGTTTCTGCAACCGTAGTGAGCCGGAAGTTACCTGGTGAGCCTGTTAATATGTATGGAAGTCCTATCCCCAGAGTTCCTGACTCACTAGGAGTGGAGTGCAAGAAGAGAAATCTGAATTCTAAGTCCTCAGGTGATCAAATGCGCTCAGGTGTGGAGTGCATGCTGAGTCTGTAGCAGCAGTGGGGTCTCTTTCTTTCTGGGAATTTTAGTCTGGAGGCTTGAGACTTCATACTTGTTTCTCCTTCGTTAACCTCTCAGGTTTCAGTTTCTTTGTCTATAACACAGGAGAGAGAGTCCACCCTTCCTGTAAGGTTCTATTTTTCTTTTTTGCCAAAATGAGGGTCCAGGGTATGGCATACCTGTTATGGGTTAAATCATATCTCCCAAAGCCGATATGTTGGAGTACAAATAATGTTCAGAATGTGACATTATTTGGAGATGGGGTATGTACAGAGGCAATCAGGCTAAAATGAATTCATTAGGATGGATCCTAATTCAATACGACAGGGGTCCTTACAAAATGGGGAAATTTAGACATGGGAAAGTATGCAGTCAGGGAGAACGCATGTGAAGATTGGAGTTATGCAGCTAAAAGCCATGGAATCCCAGAAGCTAGGAGAGAGAGGTTTGGAACAGATCCTCCCAGCCCCATCAGAGGTAGCAGGACTCTGCCCACACCTTGATCTCAGGTTTCAGCCTCCAGAACTGTGAAACAATAAATTTCCACGGTTTAGGCTGCCCTGTCAGAGGCCCTTTGTGAAGAAAAACTCAGGAAACTGGTGCATGCCTAACGTTCTTTGTTCCCCAGGCACAGGAACCTGAGGAGTCCTCCTCACTGAGACGTGTGGGTGTGCCGTAGCCTCTTACTCTGAAGTCAGGCAGGGTCAGCAGAGACTGCTGCTGGAGGAGAAGCCACGTGCCATTGAGCTCCTCCTGCTTCATGCTTGTCAGAGTGAAGACTCCGATAAGCAGGGCTCGGCGGAGGGCCTGGTTCCCTCCTGTTCCTTTTAGTTCCTCCAAGAGGAGTAGTCCGGGTATCTGTTACCCTGAGTTACTCCACTGCAAAAATCAACACCAGACCTCCTAAAAGGGAATAGGAGGGTATCAACTTAGGTGATAGAGGAAGGTGAACACTGTCAGTTAACATCAACTGAGCTCTTACCAAAGACCAGGCACTCCTCTCACCGCCGTGTATCTATACTAGTGTTATCGGGACATTTCACAGATGAGAAAACTGAGGGACAAGGACATGAAGTCATTTCCCAAGGTTACACACGTAGAAAGTTGGCAAATGTCAGTCTGGTCCAGTAGACACAGAGAAAGAATGGTTTGAAGCACAGAGAGATCCATTTAATCACAATTTTTCTAAAAGATCTTTTTCGAACCAGTTATGAGTGAAAAATGTTTCTACTAGTCAAAAAAAGGTTGTGGGCTGGACTCAGTGGCCCACACCTGTAATCCCAGCCCTTTGGGAGGCAGAAGCAGGAGGATAGCTTGAGCCCAGAAGTTTGAGATCAGACTGGGCAACATAGGGAAACCCTGTCTCTACAAAAAATAAAAGTTCGCCTAGCATGGTGGCACACACCCAGTGAGTTCCAGCTACTGGGGAGGCTGAGGTGGGAGGATGGGAGGGTCACTTGAGCCAGGGAGGTCGAGGCTGCAGTGAGCTATGATCACACCACTGCTCTCCAGCCTGGGTGACAGAGTGAGACCCCGTCTCAAAAAACAAAACAAACAAACAAAAAATCAAAAAACTGTGTGTAGGAGTGAAAGAAAGTCTCCCTCTAAAGACTCCCTCCCTATAAATCTTCTTCCAAGTGTGGTTGGGTTACTGTGTTCAGGGAATAGACTGGAAAGAGGCCTGGACAGAGGGCATGTGAAAAGAGTGGAAACCCTGTTCCTCGTTCCTATTCCTTACTGACTTCCAGAGGTGGTCACCATGAAGAGGACCCACTGTTTTCTAGGACATGGTCTCCTAACAAGCCACTACCATCATCATCACCATCATCATCACTTTCCCTGGCATTGATATATTACTTTGCAATCTATAAATGCCTCTCACAGGATTTTCTTAAATTTGCTCATCAAAACAAGCTATGAAATAAACAGAACCCCAATCCAGAAGAAGAAGGAACTGAACGAATTGCATTTATTTATCTGAGATCTCCAGCTGGCTTCTTTTAGAGGCCGCCTTGAAATCCAGAAGAGCTGACCCTCTCTACCTACCCAGGTTCCTTGCACTCTAGCCCCAAACCACCTCCCACCCCAAGCTGTGGGCTGCCAGGAGCTGTAGAGGCCGGGTGCACTGTCTAAAGCCCTGCTCCTCCTTGCCTTGCTAATTATCCCCAAAGCTCCTGCCCAGAGGAATTCAGAACATGCTGCAGTTATTTGTGGAGTACTTTGTCTCTGGGAGATAGGGGGCTTACACAGCTCGGAAAAAGCAGCACTTGCCCACACAGACAACACTGCCTGGGGCTATTAATATCCACGCACAATAGCTTCAGGACGAGGTGAAGTGTGGCTCACCCTGGCCACAGGGCTTCTCAGCCATGGAGACTGTTATATTTTACAGCAGCCTTGCAAATACCCCAGCAATGAGGCTCTTGCCCCACCTTCTGATCCAGTGTAAGGAGCAGAAGAAAGGTGGCAGGCCTTGCGTGAAACTGCAATTGCGTGTCCTCACAGGTTTTCCTGGGAGATAAGCACAAATGGAGACGAAGTCTCAAAATAATATTTAATTAGTGACCCCCCCAGCTTTTTCTAAAGCATCTCAAGCATTCTACATTTGTTGTATTTCTCAGTCTTAAAGTTATCTTTGCGCAGAGGGAAAGGGCCAACACTTATAGTTATGCACTCACAAAACTTGTATTGATTATCTACTATGTGTCTAAAGCACCTGGGCTCTGATGGCGCTAAGATGAGGAGGGCAGCATGCATTCCCTCCAGCTTGCAGCGTGGTGGAGAAAGAGTTAATATGCTGTTATATCACAGTGTGATTATTGCTGAAATAAAGCTAAGCATAAGAGGCTATGAGAGCACAAAAGAAAGAGTGACAACTCAATCTCGAAGAGATGCAGTCAAGGAGACTTCGAAGATGAGAAATGATTGCACTGGGCCTTATAGAGTAAGAGAAGTTCAGCAGGACAAGGTGGGGAGGGCACAGCATCAGAGGTAAGGGTATGTACAAATGCAGGGAAATATTGACCAGTCTGGAGTCCAAGAGAGGGGATCTAGATAATTTCCAGAGAGAGAAGGGACAGTATGCTAGAGAAGAGAGAAGATTTAAGGAAAGAACAGACTCGCAAGTCACTGAATGTTTTGGGGCCTCAGTTTCCAAAGATAAGATTCTCATGAGCCCCTGAGTGTTTTTGCACTGGGTGATAATGACAGCTACATGTCTTGCTCTGTGTCCAGGCCTCATAGCCACATGCTCCAAAGGCTCTGTGAGGGCCCTCAGGTTCAAGGACTTCAAGAACTAGTGTGTCTCAAGGCAGATAATACTTTGCTTTAAGATGTGCGTGACTCAATGATGGCCAAGGCAGGCATGAGAGAATGAAGATAAATGAAAACCCACCAGCTGTGTCTAATGAAACCAAACCCATTCTCATCTGCTTGGGGAGCATGAAGGCTGCGAAGGACCCTCTGACTGGCACATCGGCCTGTGGGGTTCACCCACTCATTTGTAAAATTTAGGAATCTGCTGACAGACACATGTACTATTAGTGCAAATTACCCAGGTTCACCTGTAGCCCTAGCTCTTGGCTTCAACAAAGATTACAAAGCCTGAGGTACTTCAAGACTGAACCGTGAAATGTCATTAGCTAAATCTCAGTCCTCGCAGCTCCCATAACTAATTATAGAGCTAGGAGTGGCTGGGGCCAGACCCCTCTGATATAAAAAGATTTTATGAAAGGCAAAGTGGGGAGGCAACAATCATTCTCACCCTATTATATTCCTTTCAATTATTTACAGTAAGAGGCGCTGATGGTGAACAAATATAGAGACTGGAATCCAGTGAGGTCACACAGGCGCTCTGGAAGCCAGTGATGCAGTATCAGAATCTGGGAACACAATGAGGCAATGTTTCAGCTGCTTGTGCATTCTTCACCTCCCATTGTCTCCATCTCTCTCCCTCTCCTCTGCTTCCCCTCCCCCTATAACCAAAGACAAGAGTGCAGACCCATATCTTCATCCCACATCCAGGACTTGGCAATATCTTCTATCAAGGATTTTTAACGGAACATTCACATTCTTTCTCCTAACTGAGCATGGTCAGGGGGCGGGGGAGCAATGAATGCTGGAAACCCAAGGGCAGCATTGGGATGGAGCCAGTGAATGTGACCTACAGATCCTCTGGCTGTCACCTGACCACTAGGAAGCCCTGAGCAAAAGCTCTGCAGCAGCAAAGATCCATGTGCTCTTCTGGATTCCCAGCCTCCCTTGTATGAGGTTGGAGCCTCGACTTGCTGGCTTCTGGCTAATGAAATAAGCACAGTAAGATAAGCTGTGTGAAGCATGCCCCTTACAGACAGCCTGCAACATCCTTCAGCTCTTTCTTCCTCCACCACAGTGGTCTTAGATGGCACATGTGCCAGATGGTAGAGCTCTGAGACAGAAAGCCCTCTTGACCCACCAGTTATCAGACTTTGATGTCAGCAAGAAATAAATGTTTGCGATAACATTAAGCCATTGATGTGTCATGGTTTGTCTGAGGTGACGGTGAACATTGCTTTTTCTAAATCGTATAAACCTCTGAAAGCACAGGCACTAGGCATGGAGATATTCATTGAGCACAATTTTAAAAGTCCACTATGTTAAATAAATTCCTCTTTTTCTTGACCTAATTATTTAGATGTTTCAGAGAACCCTTGACCTGCAGGTTGAAGGAGAGGTCATAGTGAATAAGTCACTGGAGATAGATGGGCAGATGCCTCTATGTTACTGGAGCTAGAACAGTTTAACTCTCAAGGGTAGTGGGGGAGGGAAACCTCTTCTGGGATGTTATGTAATCATAAATGGTGAGCTAAGTAGCAACAAACTTTGGCAACTGTTTTCTCAAATGCTCACATGCACATACGTGCATGCAAGCGAGTGCACACACATGCGTGCGCACGCGCGCACACACACACACACACACACACACACTTTTTCCCTGTGGAATCATCTTGCAACGTATGGCCATCATTGGGAAATTCTCTAATAGAGAAAGTCAATTGGCATACCCATTATCTTGGATGTTATGGGTCTCACATTACGTCTCTGGATGGTCCAGGGCCCATATTTGAAGGACCTAGCTGTCTTTTTGAACCAAGGAGAATTTCTTTTCTTTTTTTTAAAAATTTTTTTATTTTTATTGAATTTTAAGTTTTGGGGTATATGTGCAGAACGTCCAAGATAGTTGCATAGGTACACACATGGCAGTGTGTTTTGCTGCCTTCCTCCTCTTCACCAACATTTGGCACTTCTACCCAGGCTATCTCTCCCCAGCTCCCACCCCCGCTGTCCCTCCCCTATTCCCCCCAATAAACCCCAGTGTGTAGTACCCCCCTCCCTGTGTCCATGTGTTCTCATTTTTCTCACCCGCCTAGGAGTGAGAATATGTGGTATTTCGTTTTCTGTTCTTGTGTCAGTTTGCTGAGAATGATGTTCTCCAGATTCATCCATGTCCTTACAAAGGACAAAAACTCATCATTTTTGATGGCTGCATAATATTCCATGGTGTATATGTGCCACATTTTCCCAGTCCAGTCTATCATCAATGGGCATTTGGGTTGGTTCCAGGTCCTTGCTATTGTAAACAGTGCTGCAATGAACATTCGTGTGCATGTGTCCTTATAGTAGAACGATTTATAGTCCTTTGGATATATACCCAGTAATGGGATTGCTGGGTCAAATGGAATTTCTATTTCTAGGTCCTTGAGGAATTGCCACACTGTCTTCCACATGGTTGAACTAATTTACACTCCCATCAACAGTGTAAGAGTGTTCCTATTTCTCCGCATCCTCTCCAGCATCTGTTGTCTCCAGATTTTTTAATGATTGCCATTCTAACTGGCATGAGATGGTATCTCAATGTGGTTTTGATTTGCATCTCTCTAATGACCAGTGATGATGAGCATTTTTTCATGTGTTTGTTGGCCTCATGTATGTCTTCTTTTGTAAAATGTCTGTTCATATCCTTTGCCCATTTTTGAATGGTCTTGTTGGTTTTTTTCCTGTAAATCTGTTTGAGTTCTTTGTAAATTCTGAATATCAGCCCTTTGTCAGATGGGTAAACTGCAAAGACTTTTTTTCCCATTCTGTTGGTTGCCGATTCACTCTAGTGACTGTTTCTTTTGCCATGCAAAAGCTGTGGAGTTTGATTAGGTCCCATTTGTCTATTTTGGCTTTTGTTGCTAATGCTTTTGGTGTTTTGGTCATGAAGTCCTTGCTACTCCTATGTCCTGAATGGTTTTGCCTAGATTTTCTTCTAGGGTTTTTATGGTGTCAGGTCTTATGTTTAAGTCTTTAATCCATCTGGAGTTAATTTTAGTGTAAGGTGTCAGGAAAGGGTCCAGTTTCGGCTTTCTGCACATGGCTAACCAGTTTTCCCAACACCATTTATTAAACAGGGAATCCTTTCCCCATTGCTTGTTTTTGTCAGGTTTATCAAAGATTATATGGTTGTAGATATGTTGTGTTGCCTCCAATGCCTCTGTTCTGTTCCATTGGTCTATATCTCTGTTTTGGTACCAGTACCATGCTGTTTTGATTACTGTAGCCTTGTAGTATAGTTTGAAGTCTGGTAGTGTGATGCCTCCTGCTATGTTCTTTTTGCTTAGAATTGACTTGGCTATGTGGGCTCTCTTTTGGTTCCATATGAAGTTCATGGTGGTTTTTTCCAGTTCTGTGAAGAAATTCAATGGTAGCTTAATGGGGATAGCATTGATTCTGTAAATTACTTTGGGCAGTATAGCCATTTTCACGATATTGATTCTTCCTAACCATGAACATGGAATGTTTCTCCATCTGTTTGTGTCCTTTCTTATTTCATTGAGCAGTGGTTTGTAGTTTTCCTTGAAGAGGTCCCTTACATTTCTTGTAAGGTGTTTTCTTAGGTATTTTATTCTCTTTGTAGCAATTGTGAATGGCAGTTCATTCTTGATTTGGTTCTCTTTAAGTCTATTATTGGTGTATAGGAATGCTTGTGATTATTGCACATTGATTTTATATCCTGAGACTTTACTGAAGTTGCTTATCAGTTTCAGGAGTTTTTGGGCTGAGGTGATGGGGTCTTCTAGGTATACTATCATGTCGTCTGCAAATAGAGACAATTTGGCTTCCATTTTTCCTATTCAAATATCCTTTATTTCTTTTTCTTGCCTGATTGCTCTGGCTAGAACTTCCAGTACTATGTTGAATAGGAGAGGTGAGAGAGGGCATCCTTGTCTAGTGCCGGATTTCAAAGGGAATGCTTTCAGTTTTTGCCCATTAAGTATGATGTTGGCTGTTGGTTTGTCATAAATAGCTTTTATTACCTTGAGATATGTTCAATCAATACCAATTTTATTGAGGGTTTTTAGCATAAAGGGCTGTTGAATTTTGTCAAATGCCTTCTCTGCGTCAATTGAGATAATCATGTGGTTTTTGTTTTTGCTTCTGTTTATGTGGTGAATTACGTTTATAGACTTCCGTATGTTGAACCAGCCTTGATCCCCGGGATGAATCCTACTTGATCATGATGGATAAGTTTTTTGATGTGCTGTTGCAATCAGTTTGCCAGTATTTTATTGAAGATTTTTGCATCTATGTTCATCATGGATATTGGCCTGAAGTTTTCTTTTCTTGTTGAATCTCTGCTGGGTTTTGGTATCAGAATGATGTTGATCTCATAAAATGATTTGGGAAGGGTTCCCTCTTTTTGAATTATTTGGAATAGTTTCAGAAGGAATGGTACCAGCTCCTCTTTGTGTGTCTGATAGAATTCGGCCATGAACCCATCTGGACCTGGGCTTTTTTTGTGCAGTAGTCTCTTAATTGCTGCCTCAACTTCAGACCTTGTTATTGGTCTATTCATAGTTTTGCCTTCCTCCTGGTTTAGGCTTGGTAGGACACAGGTGTCCAGGAATTTATCCATTTCTTCCTGGTTTACTAGGTTATGTGCATAGAGTTGTTTGTAGTATTCTCTGATGATGGTTTGAATTTCTGTGGAATCTGTGGTGATTTTCTCTTTATCGTTTCTTATTGCATCTATTTGGTTGTTCTCTCTTTTCTTTTTTATCAGTCTGGCTAGTGGTCTATTTTGTTCATCTTTACAAAAAACTAGCTCTTGGATTTATTGATTTTTTGAAGGGGTTTTTTGTGTCTCTATCTCTTTCAGTTCTGCTCTGATCTTAGTTATTTCTTGTCTTCTGCTAGGTTTTGAGTTTTTTTTTATCTTGCTCCTCTAGCTCTTTCAATTTTGATGATAGGGTGTCAACTTTGGATCTTTCCACTCTTCTCATGTGGGCACTTATTGCTATATATTTTCCTCTACAGACTGCTTTAAATGTGTCCCAGAGATTCTGGTATGTTGTGTCTTTGTTCTCTTTGGTTTCGAAGAACTTCTTTATTTCTGCCTTCATTTCATTGTTTATCCAATCAACATTCAAGAGCCAGTTGTTCAGTTTCCATGAAGCTGTGCGGTTCTGAGTTAGTTTCTGAATTCTGAGTTCTAACTTGATTGCACCATGGTCTGAGAGACTGTTTGTTATGATTTCAGTAGTTTGCATTTGCTGAGGAGTGCTTTACTTCCAATTATGTGGTCAATTTTGGAGTAGGTGTGATGTGGTGCTGAGAAGAATGTATATTCTGTGGATTTGGGGTGGAGAGTTCTGTAAATGTCTATCAGGTTTGCTTGTTCCAGGTCTGAGTTCAGGCCCTGGATATCCTTGTTAATTTTCTGTCTGGTTGATCTGTCTGATATTGAGAGTGGAGTGTTAAAGTCTCCCACTATTATTGTGTGGGAGTCTAAGTCTCTTTGTAAGTCATTAAGAACTTGCCTTATATATCTGGGTGCTCCTGAATTGGGTCCATATATATTTAGAATCATTAGCTCTTCTTGTTGTATCAATCCTTTTACCATTATGTAATGACCTTTTTGTCTCTTTTGATCTTTGTTGCTTTAAAGTCTATTTTATCAGAGACGAGAATTGCAACTCCTGCTTTTTTTTTTGCTCTCCATTTGCTTGGTAAATCTGCCTCCATTCCTTTATTTTGAGCCTTTGTGTATTCTTGCATGTGAGATGGGTTTCCTGGATACAGCACACTGATGCGTTTTGGTGTTTTATCCAATTTGCCAGTCTGTGTCTTATGATTGGTGCATTTAGCCCATTTACATTTAGGGTTAATATTGTTATGTGTGAATTTGATACTGCCATTTTGATGCTAGCTGGCTGTTTTGCCCATTGGTTGATGCAGATTCTTCATTTTATTGATGCTCTTTAGCATTTGGTATGTTTTTAGAATGGCTGGTACTGGTTGTTTCTTTCTATGTGTAGTGCCTCTTTCAGGAGCTCTTGTAAAGCAGGCCTGGTGGTGACAAAATCTCTGAGTACTTGCTTGTTGGCAAAAGATTTTATTCTTTCTTCACTTATGAAGCTCAGTTTGGCTGAATATGAAATTCTGGGTTGAAAGTTTTTTTCTTTAAGAATGTTGAATATTGGCCCCCACTCTCTTCTGGCTTATAGAGTTTCTGCTGAGAGATCTGCTGTGAGTCTGATGGGCTTCCCTTTGTGGGTGACCCGACCCTTCTCTCTGGCTGCCCTTAGTATTTTCTCCTTCATTTCAACCCTGGTGAATCTGATGATTATGTGCCTTGGGGTTGCTCTTCTTGCGGAATATCTTTGTGGTGTTCTCTGTATTTCCTGGAGTTAAGTATTGGCCTGCCTTGCTAGGTTGGGGAAATTTTCCTGGATCATATCCTGAAGAGTGTTTTCCACTTGGATTCATTCTCTTCATCACATTCTGGTACACCTTTCAAACGTAGGTTAGGTCTCTTCACATAGTCCCACATTTCTTGGAGATTTTGTTCATTCCTTTTCGTGCTTTTTTTCTCTAACCTTGGTTTCTTGTTTTATTTCATTGAGTTGATCTTTGACTTCTTATATTCTTTCTTCTGCTTGGTCAATTCGGCTGTTGAAACTTGTGCATGCTTCACGAAGTTCTCGTGTTGTGTTTTTCAGCTCCTTCAATTCATTCATATTCCTCTCTAAGTTGTCCATTCTTGTTATCATTTCCTCGAATCTTTTTTCAAATCTTTTTTCAAGGTTCTTAGTTTCTTTGCATTGATTTAGAACATGTTCTTTTAGCTCACTGAAGTTTCTCATTATCCACCTTCTGAAGTCTGATTCCATCATTTCTTCATACCCATTCTCCGTCCAGCTTTGTTCCCTTGCTGGTGAGGAGTTTTGGTCCTTTGTAGGAAGTGAGGTGTTTTGGTTTTGGGTGTTTTCCTCCTTTTTGCACTGGTTTCTTCCCATCTTTGTGGATATATCCACCTGTCGTCTTAGTAGTTGCTGACTTTTCGATTGGGTCTCTGAGTGGACGCCCAGATTGTTGATGATGAAGTATTTCTGTTACTTAGTTTTCCTTCTAACAGTCTAGCCCCTCTGCTGTATGACTGCTGCGGTCCACTCCAGGCCCTGCTTGTCTGGGGTACAGATGTAGCAGCTGAGGAACAGTGAGGGATGCTACCAGTTTCTTCTGCTGCTATCTTTGTCCCAGAATGATGCCCGCCAAATGTCAGTCTGATTAGTCCTTTTTTGAGGTGACTCTTTGGATATACAGGGGTCAGGGAGCTGCTTGAGGAGACGGTCTGTACTTTATAGGAGCTCCAGTGCTGAGCTGTGAGCTCCGTTGTTCATTCAGCATTGTTGGGCGTGTGTGTTTAGGTCTGCTGCGGCAGAACTTATAAAACCCCCCTTTTTTTCCCTGAGATGCTCTGTCTCAGGGAGTTGTGGCTTTCTTGATGAGTATCTGTTGCACTGTCTTGCCCTGCTAGGAGGCTGTCTAGTCACTATTTGCCTGCCGAGGTTCCGCCCTGCTGCCACCGGGCTCCGCCCTACTGTGGTGGGCTCCACCCTGTTGGCAGAGTCTCTCTGTTGTGGCAGGTTGCCTCGGCAATGGTAGGCTGCTTCTGCAATGGGTGTGTACCTCGGTAGGGGCGGTATGTGTCCATAGTGGCGGACGCCCCTCCCCCACCGAGCTGCACCTTCTTGGATTCAGCTGAGCCCGCAGTAAAACTCTCAACCCCAAGCGTTTCAAATTGCTGTTTTGTTTGTCCCTGTGGGGGTGGCACCCGCCAAGCCTGATCACCTGGCTCCCTGCCTCAGAGTCCTTTCTCTCTCTCTCTCTCTTTTTTTTTTAAGTTGAACGGTTGACTCTCTCACAGGTGTTTCAGTCGCCTGCTGGTAGGGCACCAGGATCTGTGTGATTTCCCATGCCGTGGCCCACTGCACAGGCTCAAATCATGCTTCCCAGGAATCTCCTGGTCTGGCTCACTGTCCAGGTCCCATTTAATCAGATGGATATGTTAATCTGCCCTCCCAAATCTCAGATTGCCGTTTTAACAGGGAACCCAGACCAGTGAGTTTTGTGTGGGCTGCCGCTGCACTGCAGTGCCAGCTGAAACAGCCACGCAAGCCGAAAGGGCTGTGCTGGTGTCCTGTGTCTCTCCTACACCTGGGAATTTCCCCGTTCTGTGGGCAACAAATGTCCATCTGAAAATGCGGCTAGGAATCACCCTCTGCGCCTTCACTGAGAGCTGCAATCCTGAGTTGTTCCTACCGCGCCATCTTGGAAATCCCCCCAGAGAATTTCTTTTCTTTTAGAAATTACTTTGTTTTTCTACAATTTCTCTCCTTTCCTTCTATCTCTACCTGAAGCTCTAACCTCTGAATTCAAATATTTGGCTTCTTTTCCTATACTCTTTCAGAAAAGAGCACATTACATAGTCTAGAAGACAAGACTCCCATAAATGTAGACAAGAGAAAAATCCTGCGTAAGTAGTCAGGTGACTGTGATAGGAGAGCGCCCCAGCACTTGAGAACTTCCTTAAGTCAGGCATTAGATGATCTTTATCAACTGGTCATTGAGGCAGAAAATTAGAAACAAAACAGCTCCAGAGTCCATTCTATTTGGGTTTCCAAAGCATTGTGTCAGGAGTCATTTAATCCAGGGATTGCACTGAAGAGGGTGTGTGGAGGAGGTTTCTCTGCCACGTCTCCATTGGCACAATCTCCTTCCTAAGTGCCACCTCACTGAGGCAGGTACTCACACCTCCTCTCTCCGGGACATTGCAATGGTTTTCTATTCCTTTTCCTCCAGTTTATCCTATTTGCTGCTACCAGACTTCTTTCCCGAGGTACAACATTGCCCATTCCTGTGCTCAGAAGCCTTCCCCAACTCCCCACTACGTTTTGCCAGAAACTTAACCTGAAATTCACAGCCTCCAAAATCTGTAGCCACTCTACTCTTTCAACCCCACCTTTCTCTATTCCTTTATTTATACTTGTAGTCAAACTCCCTGTATCAGTTATATCCCATGCCTCACCACCACCTTCTGCAAGGCCACCATACTCATCACTGACTGGAGAAATTCTATGAACACTTTGAGATTCATCTCAGCTGTCACTCCCACATCATAATGCCATGGCTTCTCTACTTCACCCAACGCTGTGCATATATGGTCTCTTCCAGTTTAAAATGCCCCAGGATTTTGAACTTTTCATCTACAGCTAACATGTTTGGCTTTCTATTGCAGTCGTTGTTTTGGCTCCACTGTTAGAGAATCAGGTCTCTGAGAATGAGCATGATGCATTATTCATGATTCCCTCTTTCTCGGTGCATGTCTGTCCCTCTGCAGGGTAGTTACTTAATAAATATATGGGCTGCTGAATTGAATACAGGGCAGCCTAACATTAAAATTTAACAAGGCTATTATCCAAAGTGGGAATCAAGAGTTGACCAAACTTTCCTGAAACTTGATCAGGTCAATCTTTAAAGAGCAGCCTTTCTTGGAAAAATAAAGGGGAGGGGGAAGGTATTCAGGTCATCAGCAAAATATATGGTAGCTCCCAGATTTTAGAGCTTAGCCATGGGTTTGTCCATCTGCAAAACAAGGTCTGGCACCACACCCCAAAGAACAACAAATTGCAGAACTTATGGTTCAGAAAGCTGCACAGAAAGAGAGAGTACTCTCCATTTACCAACTGTTTTCTGACTCCTTCCGCTAATCGGGAATCTCCGTTAGAAAATGACACCAGGTGTGTGTCACTGAGGTTCACCCGCTCTCAGGCCTGCTGGTGCCTCCCAGACCCTTTGATCCTCTGCTCCCATTGTCTCCTGAAACCAATCCTTTCCATTTTGTATTTTTCCTCCTAGATCACCTGATACCACCAAGCAAGCAGGTGTTCTTTTCAGAAGCCAGAAGCTGATAACCTGGGCTTTCTGATCTAACCCCAGCCCAACTTCTTTGCAATGGAGGAATTGGGGAGGAGATTCTTCCACTGAGAAGTGGGTGCCAACTCTCCCTTTCAAACTCATTCATTGGCAAACTAAAGGGGATGCCAGAAATGTCTGAAGCAATGGAAGCACCAATGGAATAAGTAAATAACTTTGCAAGACAACTGCAACGTGGAACTCAATCAGTCCTATTCTTTGTAGACCTCACTTGAGGAATCGTCTTCACAGCTTGATTATAAATTCCTTGGTACAAAAATTATGTCTTAGATGATTTTTGTGCCTCATGTTAAATCCAGTTTTAAATTGAAAACATGATGGTATTCTATGCCTGGTTGATTTGTTGCTTCTTTAGCTGTTCCTGGATTAGTTGTTTTCTTGGATTATACCCCTCACTGGTCTCTTCTACTAATTAGAACAGCTAGTTCCAAGTAGTTGCTCAATACTTGATTAGTCATCATAGAAAGCTCAGTGGAAAAGACGGCATGTCTGTCATTCTCCAGATATTTTGAAATCAAAAGAGTTTGAGATCAAGACCAGAGAGTGAGTACTTTTCCAAATATCACTCAGTAAACCAGGTATAGAAACCCCTAAGTTGGGGAAGAAAATTTTATAAGAATAGAGATTGGCCCCATAGTAGGTAAATGCACTGAACAAAGTTAAGTTGCAGCCTTTAGAAGAGAGAGACCTCGTTGCCTAAATTCATCTTGATGGCAAATGGGTTCCCAACATCTAAGGAGAAACAGATTTCACAGAATGTGATAACATTGGTGTATCTTGAGTCATTTCTCATGTTCAAAGGGACAAACCACCACTAACTTTCCACAGAATTGGCTCCTGAGGGGTACATGTATGTGCTGAGGCAAGGGAGAGTGAAAGCGTAAGGCTGGGCTTGTCCTCATGACCGGCTTTTAATGTTCAGCCAGGGACCAATGTATTCCTTTATACATTTCACAGAACAGAGAGAGCACTTCTATAGTGTGGTCGGTGACTATCTTCAAACACACAGAGATAGAATAGCATACCAGTAAGCAATGTCCTGTTCAGACATCCTAGACAGTGGCTAGGGATCTGCTGCAGGTCTGTGTCCACACCCAGGGAAAGATCTTGCATTTATATGTAGGCTCCAAAATTCCTCTGGAAATCCAAGATTCAGGTCAAACTGTACACATCTCCCCTTGCTTGGCTGGCCCCCGGGATACAAGCTTGGGATCAAAGGCGATAGTGCTTCTACGACATTATATTCATGGGCCAATTTTTGCATCTTTACAATCTGTGGTGCTATCTATTTTTGTATAATGAATGTTAATATTGAAAACACTTTCAAGATTTGGAGTGCAGGCAACAAAGCTTGATGGTGCAATAGGAAGACCAAGGTGCACTTTTGCCGATAAGCTAAGAGGGCTTGATATCCCCCCTAACCCAGTAAATCTACTGAGATAAATAACATAATATTTTTCTCAAACTTAGAAGAAGTAAAGAATTTTGGATCAGAACACCTGGGTTTGGGTGGAGTTGTTTATTAATTGTGTGACTTTTAGCAAATTACTTCTCCTAGGTCTCAGTTTCTTCAATTTGAAAAATAAGAACCTAATACCTCCTTCACATGAGCATAAGGATGAAATGGGATAATATATGCATAAGTACTTTGAAAACGGTAAAGAACAATAAGAATGTGCCCTTCTATTGTTTTATTCACAGTGCTCCTGCCTGATTGCATCTACTTAACCCACTCTCCAAGAGCTAGAATCAGATTTCAACCGTATGGAATCATCTATAATGCAGCAGATGGGTTTACAAGTCTCTTGGTCTCTTCATGTAATTAACAGCCAAGAAGTCTAAAGCTTGCATTGTTTACGTGGAAGATGTTTCTTGCCCATTCCCACACCATGCCATCTGAAATCACTCCTTTTTTTTTTTTTCAGTGCAGTTTTTTTAACTTTGTGGGATCCTCTGCATATAAACTCCATTGGACGACTTCATCCTACTGTGGAAAGCTACTTCCCTATGAGTTTAGCTCTATGATTTACAACATTCTTCTTTTCCTATTTGCTGTCTGAATTATGTTTCACAAGAACCCTTTGAAATAAGAAAGACATGTATCACCATCTTTCCTTTACAGGCGAAGAAACTGAGGCACAGAAAGGCTTAGTAGTAGGTGACCCTGCAAGAATTCAAACGACTTGGCTGGCTGTAAGTCTAGTGCTTTTTTTCTGATGCCACATGTCTTTTCTCCAGAGAAGTAACCTTCCTAGACCCAGAGAGAGCTTGAAGAGAGATTTTTATCTTACTGTGAGAAAACAAAGACCCAGAGAGTGAAGGGTTTAAGAGAGTCCTGGTCATTGCCACTATTCCATTTCAAACACACAGAGGCCTCTGTATGGAGCTGCTCCTGTGTTTGTGGTTTAAATTTTGCTGGTGAGATGTGAGACACAAAAGAAATTTGAGAGATTGTGTCTGACCTTAAGGAATTTACTAAGAAACCAGGGAGATAAAGCTAACATATATGATGCTTAAAACAACTAAAGGCAACCTTAGATTGGGAGGTACTCCCTCCAAGATAGACATTTCTTAACCTTTGTTTAAAGCCTGATTTCATTTTTCAAGACCCAGAAGCTTAATCCATAGTTAGATTTAGGTTCAAGCCCTTCCTAACTGATCATGTTCTAAATTTCGATAGTGGTCATCAATGCCACTTCAGCTTATGCAAAGTTCCCCCTCCCTCTCCATTTTCATAGTAGGAGCAGGAGACTGGTGGTGAGGAAAAGATTGTTGCCTTTAGTGGCATTTTTCATGAACTTTGCAGCCTTCTTCATGGCAAATAACTTATTAGATTAGTTTTCTCTTCTTTTTTAATCAAGTAGCTCTACATCTGACTTAGATCTTACAACACTTTTTCTAAAGGAAAATTGGGTGTTTTACTTAACAGTTGCTGAAGTAACCTGTGCTTTCTCTCCTGACTCTCCAAGGGAAGAAGGAATAGCAATCATGTCCGAAGTCCTTGAGGACTTCCCAGGGTGTTCTGGTGTCCTGAGAACATACCTGCCTAAGGTAAGGCAGTCATGGTACCCTGATATTGATGCACTTCTCACACTCCACTCTGACTGTCAGAGGCATTCATAAGACTTTCTACATAGGGGATCCTTGGGCTGGCAGAGGTGGTCTTTGGATTTATAATGGCTACATGCTGGCCTACAGAGCCCCTTTCCTGTCCTAGTCCTCTGCCTGCTAAAATAGAGGACTGAATTGCCATGACTTTATAGTCTCTGAACACCTTTACCAAAACCACCTGGTTCTTAGGATAGACAAGTGGGATTACAGAGAGGGAAAGCTCTGGGACTGTAGTTGAATTTGAAATGGGACATAGAATGGTGCAGGTGGGGATTCAGCAGCCGTATGGGACTGAGTTTTGCAAACCCTCCATGATGGCAGGCGCTATGGGAGTGCTAGGCCAGTCAAGTTCCAGAGGCCAGGCAGTGTGGCATTTGGAGTCAGAAAGATCTGGCCTGAACTCTGGTTTCTCTGTATACCCTCTGTATGACCTTGAACTGGTCGTTTAACTTCAGAAAGCTTCCATGTGTCCTGTCTCCTGGAAGGACTGTATTAGTTATAACATACGTAGGCACTCAGAAACGCTGGCTAGCTGTCATCATTTTTATCCTATGCTATGTACAGAGATTAACATGATTCAAATAGAGCAAAGAATTGCAAAGATAATTCCTGGCCTAGGACCCGAAGAGTTTCCTAAAGTGAATTAATTAAATACGTAAATGTATAATATTAAATATATATTTAGCTGATTCATTAGACATATAAATTTTAAATCTATAATTGCTTATATAAATAATTATATATTTTAAATATATATAGAGGGCGCTTATTATTTATAATAAGCAATAGTGTAGGGAGCAAAGCTACATGGCAAAACACATGAAAACAGAGAGACACAGGTTTAGCCTAGCCTTGCATCTTCACTGCCTAGCCGTCTCATGGAGTAACTCTGGGCTAATCTGTCTTTCTCAGGTTTCTCATCTCTTAAATAACTGTAATAAGACCCCCACCCCCTTGTCTATTGTGCAGAGAAATTTGTGAAGGAAAAAATGTCCTTTGGTGTGTCCACCTGCTCTGAAACATAAAGTGCTCTGCAATGAGGAAAGATGATGATTAGTTAAACCTCAATACGGCTCTGGAAACTGAAATCTCCCACACCTTGGGCCCAGAGCAACATCACATTTGAGTCTTCTGTTTCCTCACTCTCCAGTCTGCACAGCGCGCCGTTCTGAACTGCTGCTCCCTGTCTACTACTCAAGTGCTCAGGAATACATGGTGTCCTCAGCAACAAGCATTGGAAAATCACTTTTTAAAAGGCCCAAATGGGCTGGGCGCAGAGGTTCACACCTGTAATCCCAGCACTTTGGTAGGTCGAGGTGGGTGGATCACCTGGGGTTAGGAGTTCGAGACCAGCCTGGTCAACATGGCGAAATCCTGTCTCTACTGAAAATACAAAAATTAGTCGGGCATTGTTGCAAGTGCCTGTGGCCCTAGCTACTTGGGAGGCTAAGGTGAGGCAGGAGAACGGCTTGAACCCGGGAGGCAGAGGTTGCAGTGAGCCAAGAGTGCACCAGTGCACTCCAGCCTGGGTGACAGAGCAAGACTCCATCTCAAAATAGTAATAATAATAAATAATAAAAGGCACAAATGTAGCAATCATATGTTGGGGGGGCAGGGAAGACAAGTCAAAATTTGATTAAGGACTCCCCTCTCCCCTGAAAGTTATAGGGCAGAGCACCATGGCTCTCACAGCGGGTGGGTGGTGGGGATTTTGGGGAGTCTATCCGCCTGTGTTCACTGAGCCTACTCCTGGACCATCTGCCCAGCGGATTCATTCCTTTCACTGTCCTTCCCTCAGGCAAGTGCTGCCTCCTCCAAAGCCTTTCCCAAAAGACCCTTGAGATTCCCTGGACCGAACTCTGTGAATGCTCATTCTGTTTCCCCAGAAATTTGGCTAGAGCTGGTATTAGGTTCCTCAAAGCAGCCCGCCTGCACTATGGGAATGTCAAAATTGTCCTGGCAAGATGAGGGGGCATCCAGAGGTCACACCCAGCTTTCCCCTGAAGCGTTTCTCAGGGAGAGGCCACTGTTCCCATAAAAGGGAGCTCCCATCCCACATTTTGGTTATGAAAACCCTGCTGTCCAGGACCGAGTTGTGGTATTGTCTCCTCTGCCCAGGGATTATCTGTTATGGAGACTTCCATGAGGGTGGGGAGCCGAGGGCAGAGCCTGCGTGGGATGAAGAGAGTGTGTTCGTCCCTCCAGCTGTGCCAGGGTCTTCTCACCACAGTGCTGTCTGTGGACCTCTGTTCCTGGAATCACCCCTCTGCTCCACCCAAAATCCCAGATTATGAATTGCACAACACATTCCTAAGTCAAGCATGCTGCACTGGTTTTGTGTAACCACATGAAAACCAACTCACAGAAATTAACTTTTATTGAATACCTACTATGTGGTAGGCACTGTGGTGGGATTCTGCCATTCGAGGATCTCAGACTAAGATCATCTGTTTCAATAGGCATTGCTCAAGCACCCACACTGCGGCTGGCACTCTGCTTGACGCTGAGGTGACGTCAAGACCAGCTCCTTATCTTACAGGGAAGGTTGTCATGGTTCACCATGGGAATTTCCCAAGGTCAGAGACAACGTGGCAGAGCCAGGCCATGCACGCTGGTCTCCTGTCTCCTGTTGCAGTGCTCATTCGAGACACTGCTGCTCTGTCCCAGCCCTTCATCCCTCGGGAATACTCTTGAGAATATTGTTCTTGATTGTCCCAAATAGGAAGACCATCTGTCCATTATTCAGGTGATATGGTTTTAGCTCTTGCCTCTTCTAGTCCTTGGAGAAAGTTCCAGAAGCAAAGACTATGTACCTAATATTCATTTAACTCTGTTTTCCTGGGGCCATATTTAACTGTGGTTGTTTTCTGCTTCAATGCGTGACCTGAGAGAAAGAGGTAGTGCCTGGCAGGCTGACCAAGGACATGGGGACTGAAAAGCAAGGTTGGAAGATGAGGGCAGCATGAAGGAGAAGGCGAAGACATATTGTGGGGGAGTCTTCACCCCAACTGAAGTCACCTAAAATCAGTCTTTTCTAACTAGAACACTAAGAAATGCTTGGGAAAGCAAGCAAAAGCTGAAAGCACATCTGTGTGTGTGTCAGGGTTAAGTGTGAGGTGTGGCTGAGAGGCTCAGCTGAAGGAAGCCTTCTGGGCTGGTTCCCATATCTAAAACAAACACACACACAAAACATTCTAGTGTGACTCCCTCCTCTGCAAGAGAGGGACTGGAAAAGTCTTCTCTCAAGCCTGGGACAGACAAGGAGTCTCTATCTTTTGCTCCTTGTCCCCTAACAGAGAGACAATGGCCTTATATATGCAATGGCACTTTCGCCAAGATGGAGCTGCACAGCTTCCATGAGGCTGAGGTGAGGAAAAGTGCATCTCTGCGAATGTGGCTCAGCTCCAGCTCCCTCCACTAGGTGCTCTGCCTGCCAATTAGCGCATCCGTCCTTCCCCACAGGTGGGGAAGTGGCCCGTACTGCTGTCTGGCTGCCTGGGGCCAGCACAGCCGGACCCTGACACCCCACCCAGGGATGCCCTGCAGGGATGGAGGACCCCTCAGGAGAAGACCACTTAGGTCCGGAACCAATCCTTCCTCCTCCTCCTTGCAGGAGGGGAGAGGGGGAAGACCAGGCTGGGGATGGCAGAGAAACTCGGGGGCTGGTTTAAGGGAAACAGACTGAGCTGCTTAAAGCCTGCTGAGGCTGCCAGCAGCCCCAGATGGCTCCGAACCTGCTGCTCTTGCTGAAAATTGATTTTGGAGGCAGTAAGGGGAGGAGGAGGGATGGCAGGGGAAGGGGCTGCAGGGCAGGAGACGGTGGTGGGAAGAGTTGCTGCACAGAGGGTAGAATTTATAAGCTTTGATAAAGACACTTAGTTGAAACACTCTAAGGGCAGCAATAACACTCTTAGCAGAATGGGCAAGGGGTGTCTCTTAGGATTTCTGCTCCTATGTGCTATTTCTTTCTCACCTTGCTCTTTTTTCCTCATTTGCTCTCCAGCCCCAGTTATCAATCACAAAGGATGCCCCTGCATGCTCCTTCTGGTCTGTGGGGTAGCAGGGGCAAGCAGGCCTGGACTTGAGAAGCATCCCCACAGAGAAGCTCCTCAGGAGCTGAGGAAGCCCAAGCTCTACACCCCTCATGGTGCAGACACTTTTTAGGGCCCTGTATCCAATTATATATTCATAATTTTTCATTATTTTCCTTGGAGATAGTACCAATATTTATGTAAGCCTTAGGTCCCAGGGCACCTGTATTTGTCTCCTCCCCATTATTCATTCATTCCCCAAACACTAATCAGGCACCCCTGAGGGCCTGGCACTGCACCAAGCACTGCAGACAAAGTATTCATGACCAGACATCATCCTCGCTGAGCCCCTAGAACAAGAAGAAAAAATTGCAGAAAGTCATCATATTAGTCCACAAGAGCAGCAGAAACAAGGAGGGGTCAGAGAAGGGAATGCTCACTCCCAGAGGATCCTTATAAGGGAAGGTTCCAGAGCAGAGACTATATTTGATTTGGGACGTGACGAATGGCAGGATGAGAGGGAAGCTGTGGGTCTAGAAGGGTGGGCAGGGGGTCTCTGCAAGCAGAGGTTCCATAGAACCCTGAAATGGAGCAGAGGGGAGGAGGGCAGTGCCTTCTGGTCCCACTGGAAACAATGGAGATAGGATGCACAGGCCAGCGGTTCCAGTGCAGCCATGCCTGGTGTCTGCACTCCTGTCCATAGACAATGAGGCCTTACCACCACACCAGGCAGGGCTCACAGGAGGGGCTTAGACCCTGGTGGCAGAACAGTAAGCTGGAGGACAAGGGCAAAGCTGTGGGAGAGTCCAGGTGAGCTGTATATAAGTAGCAAAATCCTCATATCATTGGTGGAAATGGAAACAACTCAATCTCTATAAAGGAGAGCCAAGGCAGGTAGGAGTTTCCTTCTCTTATAAGCAAGGAGGGCATGAAGACCATGAAGACCAAGGGAACATGACAGGCTCTCAGGCATCTGGCTAGGAAGACTGGGTATTCAGCCTTCTCCTATGTATATGTTTCCAGCTCCCAGTGCCTCCTCTAAACAGCCGAGGAGACAGCTGGGCATGACAGCCAGCATCTATATTACAGAGGGGAGACAGATTGAGAGACAGAACCTACCAGGCCCACCCAGGTCAGTAGAGGTGGAGTCAGGAAGACAACTTGGGTTCTGGACCCTGGCTCTCCTCATTGCAGATGTTAGTAGAAAAAACACACAGCCTAGGGCAGTCTTCAACACTCAGATAGAAAGGGGATATGTACATTCTTCGAAGACACATTAGGCCATCCGCTCCACAGCAGTGAGGACCATTCCATCCTATTTCTCCCTCTCCCCAAGCATTGGGAGCTCAACACCCTGCCTTGCTGATATAGCTCTTCCTTTATCTCATTTGATTCTTGCCTGGACAGGGGCTCATATCACTAAAAAGGAACAAAGAGGCCTTAAACAAACCCTCAAAGACAAGGAACAGGACCCTTTTCTAAATGGAAGAATTCTTTTTTAAGAAATGATAAAGAGTTAGAACAAAGCATCTGCACAGCCTGGGAAGGGCCACTCTCTCCCAAGGCACACTGCTGCTTGCCTCTGATGTCTGGGCACAAACAGCAACTCCTCAATCTGCTCCAGGGCATGACACCAACCCTGACCTAGTGAGCTTACTCCCTTCTCTTGGGCTGAGCCACATCTTGAAAACGGAGATAGGGATGACTCCGCATCATTCCCTCTGTGTGGTCCAGTGGACATTGTCTCCACCAGGGCCTGTGAAGAGATCTTAGCCTCCAACCCATTATGCATGTTGCTCAAAGCCACTGAAATGACCCCCAGAAGCTGAGTGTAGAAGCAGTTCCACCACCCAGCCTGCATTGTCTACACATGACAATTAGGTAGGACTCTGGGAACACTGTTAGGGCCAGGGATTAGGGAGAGAATCAACCTTGCAGAACCACTGGTTTGGGGAGCTCATCACTACACTGCCCTGCCTCTGTCTAAGAAGTGTCTGACTCCTGGAAAAGCCACAGTCATGACAGTTCCGTGGAACACTGGAAAACACCATCCAAATAGGAGAAACAGCTTGAAATGACAAAGAGAGGTTTCCCTTCAGCCCTCGGAGGAAAGTAGAGCACAGAAACCCTGGACTGAAGGGTCCCCAAAGTTGGCCTGTGCTATCCCCAACTGCTCCTCTCTGGGTGTTTTCCACCCCTAGATTAAACCTTACTTATTGACCTCATATAGACTCCATGGTCTCTCCTGGCTCCTCCCAAATTGCCCATGGGAATGCATGCGATGAGCCCATTTGTAGTAAGCTACAACTTTTGTGCCAACCCCTGGCAGGGCTATTTACACCATGATGGGAAATAAAGTCTACCTAGAACACGCTAGTGCTGGTAACTCCCATTAGAGAAACAGGGGTCAAGGAAGTCGCTTTAAGAGCATGACAGTGGGAAGAGCATGGATGTGAGAGTGAGAGGCTTTGGTCCTCTCCTGGCTCTGTGGCTAACTTGCTGGCTGGCCTGAGAAAATCTCTTAAATGCTTCCTTTGCAAAATGACATTAAAGTCCCAACTTCCCCACATGGTTCAGGATGAAAATAGGTAAAGTGCATTAAGCATTGGTATGGACAGAATATTTATTTTCTACCCCATTCATATGTTAAATCCTAATGCTCAGTGTGATCGTATTTGGAGGCAAGACCTTCAGTGAAGCTGTCCTAACAGGGTTAACAAGAATTCTAGACAGGGCCAGGCACGGTGGCTCATGCCTGTAATCCCAGCACTTTGGAAGGCCAAGACAGGCAAACTGCTTGAGTCCAGGAGTTCGAGACCAGCCTAGGTGACATGGCAAAACTGCATCTCTATAAAAAACACAAAAATTAGGCAGGCATGGTGGTGCATGCCTGTAGGTCCCAGCTACTCTGGAGGCTGAGATGAGAGGATTACTTGAGACTAGGAGGTGGAGGTTGCAGTGAGCTGTGATGGTGCCACTGTACTTCAGCCTGGGTGACAGAGGGAGATCCCATCTCAATATATATATATATATATATATATATATATATATATATATATTCTGGACAGGTACATAATTAAGCATTAATCAGGCTGCCCTTTGACCCACTTCTGTGTGATAGAAAGTCAGTCACATAGCACTAGACACTGACCATTTGCATTCCCATTGTTTCTGTAGATAGAATTTCTGACATTAGAATCATAATGCTTTTAAGAATTGCTTAAGTAGATCCTGAATTCCAGCAGAACAGATTATGCCATCCAGTTTGAAGACTTCCACAGAAGAATGAAATCAGCATGAAAGTAGTTTCTTCATCTCTCTCTTCCATGATTTCACCCTCTGTACTTTGCCCAATTGATATCTCATCTTGAATTCACACATGTTGTGGGAGGTACCCTGTGGGAAGTAATAGAATCATGAGGGCAGGTCTTTCTCATGTTGTTCTCATGATAGTAAGTTTCATGAGATCTGAGGGAGAGTGTTCCTGCACAAGCTCTCTTTGCTTGCTGCCATCCATGTAAAACATGACTTGCTCCTTCTTGCCTTCTATCATGATTGTGAGGCCTCCCCAGCCATGTGGAACTATAATTCCAATTAGACCTCTTTCTTTTGCAAATTGCCCAGTCTCTGGTATGTCTTTATCAGCAGTGTGAAAACGGACTAATACACCCATTCACCCATTTCTATACTTTGGGCCACTCCAAAATCCTTAAAATCCCTAGCTCCAAATTCCATGGGGGATGGATTTGAGGTTTCTTCCCATCTCTTCATCCCTCCCTGTAATTAAACCTCTTTCTCAGCAGGGCTCGGTGGCTCAAGCCTATAATCCCAGCACTTTGGGAGGCCGAGGCGGTGGATCACGAGGTCAAGAGATCGAGACTATCCTGGTCAACATGGTAAAACCCCGTCTCTACTAAAATTACAAAACATTAGCTGGGCATGGTGGCGTGTGCCTGTAATCCCAGCTACTCAGGAGGCTGAGGCAGGAGAATTGCCTGAACCCAGGAGGCGGAGGTTGTGGTGAGTCGAGATCGTGCCATTGTACTCCAGCCTGGGTAACAAGAGCGAAACTCCATCTAAAAAAAAAAAAAAAAAAAAAAAAAAAAAAAAACCTCTTTCTCTGCTGCAGCCCAGTGTATTGGTATGCTGACTTGCCATGCACATCAGACAATGGACCCATTACGATTGCATTAGGAGTTGATTAGGCCATGAGGGGAATCCTCATGATGAGATTAGTGCCTTCATCAAAGAGGCCCCAGGGAGCTCCTTTGCCCCTTCTGCCATGTGAGAACAGTGATAAGACAGTCTTGTAGGAACTAAGCAACAGGCCCTTACCTGACACCAAATGTGCTTGTACCTTGTTCAAGGATTTCCCAGCTTCCAGAACTATAAGAAATAGATGTCTTTTGTTTATAAGCTACTCATCTATGGCATTTTGTTACAGCAGCCCAAGCTGACCACCACAAGCTCAAATACCCCCACCACGTCTGGGAAGTCAGAATTACAAAAGGATCTGTTTGCTCATTCCTTACTTCATTCCTTTACTCAACTGCTCACAAAACCCTCATGAGGAATCTGTTTTGTCTACTCGTAGGCCATCCTTGAATCTAAGCCCCAGGCCTTTGTGTGGGTAAAACTCCATGTCTTGAGTCAGTGTTTCACACTCATCTCTTTAGGAACACATAAAGGCCAGCCATCAGAGACAGAGTTTTCCAGAGGACTGGCTGAAAGGGATGGGGCCTGAGAGAGTCTTAAGCACCAGCTTAATCTCATTTAGGTCTTGTCTCTGGGTAGCTGAGGAGGCTGTTTTTAGCTTCTTCCAAATGAGTTTCCTGCTAGGTTTTCCCTGAGACCTGGCACTGGCTCTACTCACACTTCAAGCTTGGGGAAGACAAAGTTCCAGGAAAGGCTGAGCAGTAGGTGCCCTGGTGCCCCCACTGCAGGCTGCAGCAGAGGGTGAGGCCAGGGCAGTGGTGTGGGGAAAGGAAGGAGATTGGGCTGGGTCTGCCTTGAATTCGGCTTTGACACTCAGCCCTGGGTGGCTTTGAGAAGACTTATTGGTCCTCTTTGTTTTTCTCATTTTAAAATATCAATTACAACATGCCTAAAGTGCTGGATATGATGATCTGTAGCTATTGTTATTATCATTGCGGTTATTGCTTTATGTAGGAAGTCAAAGGTCCTTGCGAGAGGCCTTACACAGAGAAATCGGGGGTTGGCTGCAAGGTGCTCTCAGTGGGGCTAGCAAGACTCCAGCATCTCTTTGATATTTCTTTTAATGCTTGGCTGGAATTTCTCCTTAAGCTTTAACTTTCAGATTCAAACTTCGGCCATCTTATTGGAGCACACGACGACACTCCTCGATCCTTTGTAAGATGACAGTCACTATGAGAGTAAGTCCCTCCCACTGAGAGGATACAGAAGCCAGAGCCTGGGGAAGAGCCTTTGGGAACCATCAAAGAGAGTGAGAAAAGAAGTCCCAGCAATGAATGGTCAAAACCACATTTATCGAGTGTGTTAGCTAGTCCTTGGCCCGGAAGAGTACTCAAATGATTGTTCTTCTGCCAAGTAGAAATGCACTAAAAGTCCCCTCCTATCCCCCAGACATATGTTTCTAGAAAAGGAAAACAAGAGGCATCAAAGGATGGAAGCCAAAGAAACTCTATTTGCCACCATGTCCATAACGTATGTCTAAAATTGATTTTTTGTGGTTTGAGGCAGGTGGAAATTTTCAAAGCAATTCTACTACATTCCCTGTTTCTGAGATTCACTTTCATTTGTTTTCTTGTTTGATTGCAATTCCAGGTCTCACCAATGAAAAGTTGATGAAAGGGAATGCGATTACAGGTTCCTTTTTCTCCAGATTCCATACTCTCTACCAGTGCTCTGGGATCGGTGAAGATTTTTGGGCCACCATCTCTGCAGTGTCACACAAGCAAGACTCAGGAGAGGTGACTCCACTATGCGGTGCACAGGTCCTCCTGGGCGGCATTAGCATGCAGCCTACATTCTTCAAGATAGCTCACAGTTCAGCCTGTCAGCAAGTGATCTATGATGTGTCACTTGTGCTATTAACAGGCATTTTCCATTTTGGCAGCCTCAGCACATTTAGTTCCTCTCCCACGTGGTCACTGCTCTGTCCTCCATTAATAACCACTTTCCAACCCTTCCAGCACCCACCTGGGCAGTTCCCTCTCATGCCTTCCTCACAGGACAGGGCTGGGCTCTTTGGCCATGGGAGATGACTGGGGACAATCTTTGTCCTGTGGGGTGAGCTGAACAAGGGCCAACTGCCCTACACATGTAGACCATCAGTAAATCTCTATTAATGAGTGAATTAATTAAAGACAGACAAAAAAAATTGACTTCTCATTGGTAAAGATTGTCTTTTGCTGAGAAAGGTGATGTCAGCTCTCTGCACGAGGCTGAGAAAGGAGAAAAGGATGAAGGTGGAACAAGCCTTGCCTTGTTGATGCTCATGCTTAGAAAGACTGGGCAGACTTGCATGACAGTATGCAGTAAAGGGTCCCTGAAGGGGGCTTAACCTGCTTACCCATGAAGAATATCAGGCATGACCGGGCTTGTTGGAACATTTCAGAGAATGTCAGCCAATAATAATAAAGTCTTCCCCATTCTACATGCTCTTGCCAGTTTAAACACTACTTTTATCTAAGTTATTTCCTGCTCAAGAATCACTAGTCGTTATGAGGGGAAGCCCCAATCCCTCCTGGAGTTTCTATCCTACTATGTAACTTTCACTAGCTTTCCCATTTCACTAGTGGTAGGGTATGGGATTCCAGGAAAAATGGATCAATAAACAAAATTATTCTTGCTTAATAAAACCCTAGATATCTCCCAAATGAACTTCCAAAACACAATCAGATTCAGAGCTCACCTTGACATTCAAAGCCCTCTGCAATCCAATCTTATCATGTGTCCAACCTTAGTTCTCTACCTTCCCTTATGTAGAAGGGTAATTAGAAGAGGGTGTCTCCATGCCTTCTCTCAAGCCAGTTCTTATGTCTGGAATTCCTTCCATTGCTCTCATTTGTCTTAAAGCCAACCAGAAGTTAGTCCATTTTCTCTCGGAGCCTTCCCCTCTATCCCAGCTTACATTGTTCCTTTTAAAAAGTCCTTATAGCATGGATGACATATTGTCTTGAGCCAACAGGGGTCATATTGTCTCTCTCCTTATACTCCATATTTTGCCTAGTACCATGTGTAGCACTGAAGAGAAACTTGATTATGCTAAGACCCAATGCAATGAGCATGGCTAGCTGGAAATCCTCGCAGAGTATTGGTGGCCCAGCAGAGAGGAATATAAAGTGGGGAGGAAGGGAACTAAAGGGAAATAACAGAAATGGGGCTCAAAATATGTACCTAGGTGCTTTCTGTCCCCTCAATTAAGAAGCACTGGCTGAGAACAGCTCGGTACACTCCAGAAACCCTTAGTGGTGCAGGGATGGTGGCCCCGATGGGGATCTTCAGGTGAGAGCTCAGTCACCTCAGTTACCTGACAGAAGTTATGAGTGCCACCCTGTGGCATCCTGTTTCATCTTCCTTTGAAACCACCAGCTATTTTCCTGGCAAACCAAAAAAAGAGAGATGTATCTATGGACCAGAAGGAAAATAGCAAAGCCAGTTTGGAACCAACTTTGGCCAGGGAAATGGTGCAATCTAGTTGTAATGAGATTAAGTCAAAATTAATTCCAAAAGGAGATGTGATTATGACAGCAACTTCTTTGGGGGCAGGCTGGGATTTATTCTCTTTTGGAGAGCCAAGACCGGATTTAGCTTTTCATGAGCCTGGGGCAGCAAAGATATGGGGCAGCTCAGAATGTTTTTCTTTCGCAGAGAAAAAAAATCAAGCAAAGAAGAAAACTCAGGATCAGCAAGAACACTGCTTACAGGGTAGCTTGGGGTAAATGGAGTGTGGGCCCCAATGCTTAGGAGGCAAGGAGTGAACAGAAGAGTGGAAGACTCCTCTCACCAAGGAGGACTTCTGGTACATTCGTGCAGATGGAGTGACATCATGCTTGCAGCTCTTGTGTGGGAGGCCTGCTGGAACATACCAGTGACCTATGTGACACTACATTAATACATCCAAATCATGCTGAAGGCTACAATACCCACAAAGATGATCTTCCAGTATTGAGTCCTTATTGTGAGCTTTGTTCCAGGCCGAGAACTTACCATTTCATAAGTGAGATCATCCTCATAAAAATTCACTGAGTTAGTAATTGTACCATTTTACAGATGAAGAAATGTAGGACCACAGAAGCCAAGCTTATCTAAGAGGGATTTCTGACTCCAAAGCCCATTCTCCTGCCTCCTAATCCAATATGTGGAGCCGCATGGAGACCTGCTCAAAACTCCCTGTGTTCTTGCACTTTATGTGCTCCTTCATCCCAGTGTGCATTAGACCTTCTATAATTAGGTATTTCCTTGTCCTTCTTCCCTGACAGACAATGAGCATTCTGACATTACTGCATCCTTGGAACTTAGCAAGGTAACTGCTCTTTTAGGTCAGGTTCTGCAGAAGCAAACCCTGAGAGGAGAATCCATGTACTAATTTAAGGAAATGCTCCCAGGAGATACTGAAAAGGGAGTATGTCAAGCAGGACAGAAGACAAGAGAAAGCCAAGTAAGGGTGTGATTTCAGGGGAAGCCCTAGCTTCAGTGAGAAATCTCTGGAGTAAAAATTACAGTTCATAATTTGTGGCAAGGGAGCTGTGGGCCACCATAGGAGGAGAATGTGGGAGAGAGTTGTAAACTTCTAGTTCTTTCCAAGTCTTGCCAGGAACCCAAGCAGGGGCCTCTGAAGAAGGGCACAGGTGCAAACATTAGTAGCAAATCACCCAGAAGCTGGGAGTGTGTACGCAGACAATAAATTTCTGCTACAACGAGCTTCCAAATCTTTATCGGAGCCCCCGTTGAGCACTGAAGAATTTGTCACGTACATTCAGCCATGGTTTCTATTCTCTAAAGCTGCTCCTCTAGTAATGTTGGCATTTTCTAATTATTTCCGTTTCCATGATCCCCTCCATTCACATCCCCCAGATGTTTTAGAAGACTTCATTTATATCCCAGTTGGCACTGTAATACATGGTCAAGGGAAGGACATTTGACCAGGTGGAAGTGTCCTTTTACCAGGACAATCTATCCTTCATGGCTTTGCGGAGGTGGTAAAGAGCCTCAGAATAGTGTGGCACAGAAGACAGACATGCTATTGAGAAGATTTTGCAGTTCAAAATCCAGCTCTATGAGTGTTTATAAAACTTCTCCAAATACCAGTGTTCTCCTTTGTAAATGGGGCTCATAATGATGGACCCCAGAAGAAATGATTTCTGTGCAGGTAGTATATTTTGGGGAGTAATCCCAGGTAGCAGAAATGGGTGCTTAGGGACAGTAAAACAGAAAGGAGGGAACACCAGGACAAGGGTATGTTATGAAGCCAGGAGGCGTGACTATGAACAAGGAAGACTCCATTCTGCTAGGACCTCTGGAGGAGCAGCAAAGCATTCACATTAAAGTTGCCTGCCTGGGGAACAGAAAAAGGGGGCATTTGTCTGCCAGCTGTCTTCCCCACTGAGCTCCCTCTTGAAGCACACCCATGCAATGGAGCTGGTGAGCTTTGGGGCAGGAACATGTCGCTCTCCAGATGAATAAAGGCCCATCAGTTATACCTGCAGGAAGCTGGTTGCCACAACAGTGGCTGGTGCATAATGCAGGTCTGGGGGCCATGTGGCAGGGCACAGGCAGTGTCCAGCGCCACACACTATAGTTTAGCCGTGACACATGGGTGATCACAGGCAGTGTCCAGTGCCACACACTGTAGTTTAGCTGTGACACGTGGCAGGGCACAGCAGTGTCCAGTGCCATGCACTGTAGTTTAGCTGTGACATGTGGCAGGGCACAGGCAGTGTCCAGGACCACCTACTGTAGTTTAGCTGTGACATGTGGCAAGGCACAGGCAGTGTCCAGCTCTATGCACTGTAGTTTAGCTGTGACATGTGGCAGGGCAGAGCAGTGTCAGCACCACACAGTGTAGTTTAGCTGTGACACATGGCAGGGCACAGGCAGTGTCCAGGACAACCTGCTGTAGTTAAGCTGTGACATGGCAGGGCACAGGCAGTGTCCAGTGCCATGCACTGTAGTTTAGCTGTGACACATGGCAGGGCACAGGCAGTGCCGAGCACCACATGCTGTAGCTTAATTGTGAGTCTGGGCATAGTTGAGGCCCCCACGTGGATGTCGGAGCTCACTGTTGAAGGGAAGGAGGTGAAAGAGCTTGGTACTGGAAAGAGGCAAAAGGGGACGGCCAACTGAGGAAAGAGCCAGATCTTTGGGTTGTAGAAAGATGACTTGATAACTCAGCCCCTAACTGACTGACTCCTCAGATGCCCAAGGGTCCTTTAGGAATCCATGGATGACATGCCCAACTGTATATCCAGCCAGAGAAACAGCCCCATCCTTCATACCAAGGGCAAGCAGACTGTTTTCTTTCCCATTTGTGGGTCTCATTGTTCTAATAATGACAGGAATAGGCCAGGAGCAGGGGTAGCAGCCTGTGGAGGAGGTAAGGAAAGGCCCGTATCCTCAGGCAACCTCAGTGAGGTTGGTTCCGTTTTCCAAAATAGGAGGAGCTGGGAGCCAGGGTAGGGATGTGTGCACTGACAGAGGTTGGAAAAGACAAGAACAAAAGACAGGGGAGGGGGTCTCTTCAGCTGGCAGAAAGGAGGACACTAAAGCCAGGTCTCCCGGGGGTGTGTGGGGGCGGGGATTACAAACCCTCTGACAGAGAGCCAATCTGCCCCTTTGCCTAACAGCTTTACCTCCCAGCAGGGGCCGGCAACCCTGCAGAGACCGTACTCCCTCTTTCCCGGCTTCATTCGCCTACATCAACTGACTTCTCCCTCTAGGACTAGGATTGGGAAACTCCCTGAACAAAGACACTTGTGCAGCATCTCAGAGTCTGCCGGTTACAGTTGGCCCCCTGGTGCTGCTTCGCCCACTCCTTTCCCCACACACATCCACTCTGAGCATCCAGTTTGATTCTACCTCCTTGCTACACTTCCAAGACTAGTCATCAGCTCCTGTGGCTTCTTTCTTTATTTAAAGTGTCTCTTGCATTTTGTGTGCCTTCTCAGGCCTTGAGATAGAGTGGAAAGAACACTGTGTGTGTGTGTGTGTGTGTGTGTGTGTGTGTGTGTGAAGGATCTCTATTCAAATACCAGCCTTTCCACCCACTGGCTCAGTGTTTCTTTCTTGTCTTTCTTCCTTCCCCGCCTTCCCCACCAGCCTCTTGCCCCCCACCACCTGGAATGCATGACCACAAACTCAGTGTCCACCAGCCAGAAGGAGCCATGTGTATTGTGTGCATGCTTCTGCCTGGCTCCCCACATACTCCCACCCTGGCTAGATGCTCACAGTCACCTACCATAGCCAACCTAGGGGTGTTTTCCATCTGCAACAGACTCCATCGAATGTTCTGGTCCTAAACCAAAATCTGACCAAAAATAAAATTGCATGTTTTTGGATTTCTAGACTCCCTGACCTGTCTGCAGCCTGTCGATGAATGAGGCCAGTGGGACAACATGGGCACTTTAGTACAGATTTACACAGTGCAGACATGCATAGGAATGAATGGATGCCAAGGAGGCTAGTGCCATCAGTGTTGTGAGCAACAGGATTTAAGGGGGTGTGGCAGAGCCAGGGAAGAACTATGGCGACGGGTGTGTGTTCTGGAATACGGGATTCATAGCAAATTCTGCTATCCCAGGTAGCAGAAATACTAGGTCTACAGGTAGGGCTAGTAGATCGGGAGATGACTGCCATTGAAGCGATATTTTGTTGCTCACAGTTCCAAGAGGCAGAGGCAGAGGAGGAGAAGGAACTGTGAACAAGGGCCTTTACTGTGGTTTCTGTGGGAAAGAATGTGCAAAACAGGGTAAGCAGGCTTAGGATTGTGTGATTTGAATAATTTCACCAGATCCTGGGGCATAGGGGCTGTCCCTAGGTGACTTATGTCTGGGTCCTGAGATGATTAGGGCAGGTGGATAGTGGCCTAGGTGTACAAGGCTGATAAAAGAGGTGGCTGGGTGCAGGCTCTGGATTGGCTGGTTTGCATTTGGTTTGCATTCACAGGCAAATTGCTTACTGTCTCTAGGTATCAACCCTGAAAGGGGCAGTCTCTCCAGGGTCAGCAAGGCTCCAGAGGTCAATGCATCAGAATACAAAAGATAAAAGATGCAATTAATGCAGCATATACAATTAAGAAAGGAGGCCGCTGCTAGGCAATACTTGCAGCAAGCCTGTTTGTACTGAGAACATGGTTCTGTCCCAAGGGTGGAGTAGGTTAGCTAATATATCTCCTCAAGGCTGGCCACTATGGGTAAAAGACACACTGTGAAGGTGGGCCCAGTGAAAGGCTTTGCAATTCACCCCAACTTGTGAGAGAAGGCATAATGTCTCTCAATAATACTTAGTACTGATGAATCCCCTTGATCCAAACAAAGCATTCTGGTTTTCAGGGAACTTCTAACTTGGACTGTGAATGATGAATATGTGAATAGTGGTTCTTTACAGCCTAAACTGGATTTTAAATATAACATTGAGAAGCCTTGGGGGCAAGTATTAGTACTAACAGTATAATGAGAATAAATTCCTTTTTTCAAAATAACGAATCTGTGTCACTACCATATGCCCCTCCCAACTTATAAGCAGGCTGCCCACTGATAAGAACTAAGTGGGTGCCAGATGCCTTCACTTGATCCCTGTCTCCTGCCGTGCCCGGCACACCGGAGTCACAAGGAAAGAGGCAGACGGGGCATCGCACGGAACAATATAAGACACGAAGTGCAAACACGCTGAGCTGTGTGTAGGCATCACACTTAAACACTAAGTAGAAATAAGACTTCTGAAATACTACAGGACCAGCCTGTTCACATAGATTAATGCACATGATTGATGCATTAGCCTGTTCTCTGAATAAGCAGAGAATATACGAATGTCTAGCGTTTAGGAGAGTTATACCTTTGCAATTTTCTGGAATCTCTACTTCTTAGTGGGAGTGGAAGCCTCCTTATTTCTTCTCCATGGCTAGGTAGTTGGTAATTTGAATGGCTGGCTCAAGTGGGGAATCAATAAATATAGAACACAATTATGATAAATGTTTTTACTCAAACTCAAAACATAAATGTATATTTACTGTAAAACTTTACATGTAAGGCCAAGCAAGGCCACACGCCTGGAAATATGGATGCGAAGGTAAGTATCCAGTCTCTTGCTTTTTGCATAAACCATACTCTCAATGCATCCTTGAGAGTTTCCACTTTCAGTTTCTTTAAAGTAGAGCAAGAATTTACATGTCTGAAGAATCCGAATACAGAAACTTTGATTTTTATTGCTTCTATTTCCATCCCACATCTAAGTGACTGTAATTCTTTGTAGTAACTCACCTTTATTGAGACATTCCAGAGCATTAAACTTGGTTTTCACAAAAACTGATTGTCTTTAAACATATATTTGATGTAAGTAGTATTAAATAAAATTAAATCGAACTCAAAAGCAGGCACAACCCCATAACCCAGTGTGACAGCAAACACAACTGGCTCTTGGTAGGCACACCGCCTAGCTGGAGGCAGCAGATGTATGAAGGGGTCAGGAAGCATCCCACCCCCCCAGGCTAGAGCACTCAGTGGACATGGCAGCCCTCAGGAAGCATTAGGAGGGGACTCTGTTTCAAGTGGAGATTGGCTAAGAGATCTTCCACTGTTTTTCCTGATCCCACCTCCTTTTTTATTTTTGTGCTAACGGTAAATTTATTCAGGTGTAATTACATATTTTTAAATGTGCAAATCTGAAGTACCCATCTCAATGCGCCTGTGTAACTACCACCCAGACCAAAACAAAGAACTTTTCATCACTCCAGAAAGTTTCCTCCTGCCTCCTCTCAGACAATCTCCATCCCTCAAAGGCAACCACCACTCCGATTTCTGTCATCATGGATTAGTTTTGTCTGTTCTTACCCTTCACATAAAAGAAATCATATCATCTGTACTTTGTATGTCTGGTTCCTCTTCTTTAATATAATGTTTCTGAGATTAATCCACATTGCATGTATCAGTAGTTTTTTTTTTTTTAATTGATTCTTATCCTTTTAACTGAGTTCATTGATGCTCTCTGGAGTTGAGAAGGAAACAGAGCATGAGAAGATTCGTTTTCCTACAGTCCTTCTAGCCATTTTTCAAGCTTTGCAGACTGTACTAGAACTTTCAGCAGGAATGTATTCACCCAAAGTCCCAACAGATTCTCTCCTTCAACAGCTAGTGCACTGGTAGACAAAAATCCAAGGCTAGACACATTATCTGGATGACTGAGGATTCACAAACTTACTTATCTGTGCTGTTCTTTTCCCCCATCCCACTCCCACAAGCGTGGAAGAGCGTCAGTTTTGGAAAACTACCTTAGGCCCAGCCATCCCATGACTGGTAATTCACTGTGGCTTGCTCAGAAGTCATCAGCCCATTCCCTGTGCCCACCAGTGATACTACCAAGGGGACTTAGTCATCAACCTTCACTCATCCTACCTGAAGAAGCCTACCAGGTTGGGTTTACCTATGTTGCCAAAGGAATCATTCAGGACCCAGTACTCTTTGAACAGAGACTCTATTTTTTTTTTATTTTTATTTTTTATTGCATTTTAGGTTTTGGGGTACATGTGCAGAACATGCAAGATAGTTGCATAAGTACACACATGGCAGTGTGTTTTGCTGCCTTCCGCCCCTTCACCCACATTTGGCATTTCTCCCCATGCTATCCCTCCCCAGCTCCCCCCACTACTGTCCCTCCCCTATTCCCCCCAATAGACCCCAGTGAGTAGTACTCCCTTCCCTGTGTCCATGTGTTCTCATTGTTCATCACCTGCCTATGAGTGAGAATATGTGGTGTTTCATTTTCTGTTCTTGTGTCAGTTCGCTGAGAATGATGTTCTCCAGATTCATCCATATTTTTAAACATCTTGTGAGGTTAGAATTCAATAAGCCCACTTTGGGGTATGTTGAAACTATGAAAGGATAGCAGCAGCCTTCTTTCTCTCCTGTGTTCAGTGCTTTTGAGAATTTCATCTCATCTACATCAGGAGGCATTAGTGGCCTAGAGCCAAGTTCATTTGGCAACTCTTGCGGCTGCCCAGCATGCCTGACAGGGCCAGGGGTTGTGGAAAGGTGCGAGGAGAAAAGCGGGGGTGGAGCTGCGATCACTCATGCTGGGCACTTGGCAAAGACACACTCCCAGGGCTGGACAGCACTCCTAGATCAGCAGAGACGATGAGCAAGGCAGGGGACAAAGTCTGCCCTTTGCCAGGACTGGTCCACGTTTCATCATTTAGGTTGGTTGGTACCAGTCATCCAAAAGTCATAAGCCTGGTGTCTGGCAGGAGACCCTTGATGAGGAAGATACAAGTTGCCATGAGATTTTGGTCATATGCTTTGGCTTCTTGTTGATGTTTTAGAGAAGATGAGCAAGAAAGGCTGAGGAAGGGTAAAATGAACATTGGGAAGGAAGATCTCTGCTCTTTTGCCTGCCTATCTGGACACTTCTTTCTCTCACTTCCCTGAAGAAACGATGGATTTGTCTGCTCCCATGCAGACAAGAAAACTGGATTTTATGCTTAAGAATCTGCTGACTGAGCTCAACCAATAAGATGATAATCTCTTGATTCGCAGTCCTGTGAATTCTCCAAGAGCTTGCCATTTTTCTCAGCTTGGTTCTACTTCTTTCAGTGGAGATCTAATCTCCAGTAGATGGAGATTGGGCCGGAGAGCTGGGACTCCTGTGTCTGCATCTCAGGTGACACATTATGTGACATCAACAAGGCACTCAGGGTTCTCAAAGGATCTGTCCTCCACAACCACAGAGGAGGACTTTCCAAGGTGTGTTAGAGAAGTCCTTTGCAAACTGCTTAGAAAACTGAGTAAGAGTATAAAGATACAAAGAGAGCTGTAATAGCCAAACTTATAGCACATTCTTGAGTTTATAATCCAAGGTAAAAACCCAAATGTCCAAACAAGGTCTGAGAGCCTCTAGGGTGCCCTGAACAGGCCAGGGGACCAGAGTGACAAGATGGGGTCTCTCCAGGAGGCTACATGTGGGAGAAGGCCTGACTGTGCAACTCAGTATGCCCAGCTGTCAGGTGTTGGGGTAGGCGGCAGGAGGTCTCTCCCCTCTCAATGACCAGCACTCATTGCTTACATGAAGCCAGCTGGTCAACCCATCAATGTGGTAAGAACTGGAGGGCAGTGGGGAGGATCAGAGGAACCTGATTCTGGACAAAGATGCCTCTAGACTTCTGCTAAGATTCACATGAGGAAGAGGGCCAGAACTGAGTTCAAAATGACCTTCATGTCTAGGAGGAGATTTGCAATGAGAAATGCTTTCTCTACTTCATTGAGGGGGGAGCAAAGGAAGCCAACTGGAAGCTCCAGGAAAGATTTCAGGGCTGGTCTAGGGGAGAGCTTTGGATATTGTGGCTGGTAAGATGATCTCACCTTCTGTTCAGCCACATGGAATGAAAGTCTCATCTATGCTCAGGGACCCCACTTTCAAAGAGAAGCACTCCGATACTCCTTCTTTTATCCTGGAACACATCCTCAGCATCTCTGCTCACAGGTACCACTCTGAGCCAGCAGCCCTGAGAACACAGCCCTCTCCACATGGACCTAAGCCTTGACCTCCCCACTACTGCCTCTCTGTTTTCCCATCACTGAGCTTCTCCCTCACACCCACTCCCCTGGATCCCACCTGCACCATGCACTACTCATGGCGAACATATTGTCCTGCTCAATCCGTAAGTGAGGGTCCACTATTCCAAGAAGCCTTCCTGGCTTGATGCTACCCTAAAGGAGTGTAAAATATAGAAACATCTCACCCTTGTTCCAAGAGCCCAGCATTCCCGTTTCTTCGACTCTGCATTTCCGTCTTCTTTGTGGATACCTGGCTTGGCACATGTATCTGGGTATAAGGTTCTGGAGACAAACAGCACAACCATGTGTGCTTTTGATGAAGGACAGGGGTCTCTATCATGGGGCTTCAGGCCATTTAGTTGTATCACATCTATGACCCCTTCCTGGTTGGGAAGTACCTGGGGACAGAGAAACTTTATGACACTTTAACTGAGAATAACTGTTCTCTGCTTGGCTCCAGACCTGGCCTGGAGACCTGTGACTCAGAAGTTGTTTTCTCCTCTGTGGCTTCCAGAGAATCTCTGAGGACTTAGGCAATCAATTCTCCATCACGTGCTGTGCCTTTTCTCCACCCCAGCCAAGGCCACGTGGAGCTGGTGAGCTGTGTCCCTAGGCAGGCTGATCACCAGTGCCCTTCACACCACTGCTCTTCGTGTGTTCACCCTGTGCTCCACGGAATAGCTGTGTGCTGTGAAGGGAAGAGCAAAGAACGAAGATCCCCAACAGCACAACTGCCTTCCTCCCCATCCCTGAGCTCTCATTCGAGCCCCTAACTTGCTGTCCAGTCAGCCAAGCCAGAGCTTTGCAAGATGGGGGGTTGGGGCAGAGTCTGTGGCAGGTCTGGTCCACCCCGTGCTTCTTGGGTTGGTTGGTACTAATTGCCGCAGAATCATTAATGAGGCTGGTGTCTGGCAAGAGACCCTTGATGAGCAAAGGTGCAGTTTGCCCTGAGATTTTGGTTATGTTCCTTGGCTTCTTGTTGAAAGTTTTAGGGAGGAGGAACAAGAAGGCTGAGAAAGAACAAAGTAAACATTGGTAACTGAATGAACTCTCCCTAGAAAGTGATCCTTGCTGAAGCACCTCTCCCTGGAGTCCTAACCCTTACTCCAAGAGCTCAGAAAAGTATTCGTTGCAGCATAAATACTTTTTACATATGATTTTCTTCATCTGCATATACTTCCAGTCCATGGTCAGCATTATACATTGACCCCAGGCGCAGCCAGCTGCCTCCCACCCCACACTACCCTTCCTGGGGCACTTCTCTCACCATTTCTCCTCCGGAGAAATACTACAGCAAACGTAGCGAGTGATGATGGCTACCTCATTCTGGGGATGAGCAGGCTCTCCATGTAAACTGTTTCCTTCTAGTTGAGCTTGTCCAGAGAAGAGGAAAGAGGGTTGTGAGGGTCACGTTGAACCAAAAAGTTAGGGTGCTGCAGAAAAGGGACTGTGTGATGCTTGGGGGTAGGGGAGCAGGCTCTGCTGAGGAGGAGGAATAAACAAAAATAAAGGTGGGAGGGACAGTTTGGCCTCCCTGAGCCCTTGGCAAACTCCCCAAAAGTCCTAAACGTGACTAAACCACATTTGGGGTTTCCCCTACTGTCCGGAGCCAGGTAAGCAGAGTTTGTCAGCCTCTGCTTGCAGTTGTCACCAAGTCTTAAGGCATGCCTACCTTCCTTCTCAACTGCATTGTAAGAGGTGAAGGTGAATAAGAGGCGGAAATGCCACCGCAGATATCCCCACCTGAGAACAAAGTGAAAACCGGAGGAATGAGAGCACATTCTCTTGACATTTTCTCAGTCTCTCTCAACGTGTGCACGTGTGTGCAGGTGTGGGAGGAAAGGGAAGCAAGGCACCCCGGCCAGGTCAGTGGATCACCATTACATCTCCTGTACACGGTGTTTTCCAAGCCATCACTCCACAACAAGGCAATAGGCATTCACCAGCCCCGCTCCCTGCGCTCCAAGGATGGGGATGTGTGGATCCAAGAAGAAGGGGTGGTGAGAAGGCAGTAGACAAATGCAGGAGATTATGATCTTCCCAATCGATTGCACGGGGCCTTTCCCAGCCTTCAGCCCTGGTGACCCTCATCCTGCCAGCAGGGCGTGAGTCCGCACCTCCCACGGCTGCTCGATTTAGAGATCCTGCGGAGGAGTCCCTGCTGATCCCTTGAGACCTACGGGGCTATTTACAGCTCTCCGGCTGTCTCCGCCAAGCCCAGAGCTTGTGCATCCAAGTGACCAGGGGAGCCCCATGACTGCTTTGTTCTGTCCCCTGTAGAAGTCATGAGCACATGTCTGCCCCCAAACCTATCACCCAGGAGCAGAGATCCACAGACAGGCTGAGGGCTCCCACTTCACAGATTATTTCTGACCTTCCCACCCCAGCCCAGGTAATGGGGGCCCCTTGTTGACTTACTCAGGGTCACGTGGCAGGCTGCTGGCAGAGCCCACACCCACACTCAGGCTTCCTGACTCACAACCCTGGGGTCTCCTATGTCAGTGTTGCACATTGCTTTCCTTTATGAACAAACAAACAAAAAAGGACTCCTATACCCATGTCCAGTGTTAATGGCAAATGACCTAGACCAGCCCCAAGAAACTCTTCAACTGACGCCTGTGTGTCCTGGGTCACTCACCTCTCACTCGTCCTCTTGTGGTACAAGCTGCTCTCCAGACCCCAGTTTTAGAGTCCTCCTCCTAACTCAGGTTTATTTTCTCTTTTCCTTAATGCTCTATATCCTACAGCAAATTTGTTCCTGTCCCTGCCCCCGCAACATATTAGGAGAAAAGATTAATCCCTAGAGAATAAATGGTTTGTGGGATTTGGTATCAGAGAGATCAAGGCTGGGCTCTGGCTGGCTGTATGATTAGAAACAGTTCCCTTCATCTCTCTGAGGCTCAGTTTCCTCATCTGTAAGTTGAAATAAAATAAAACTTTGCCCTGACTCTATGTCTAAGGAAAATGTACCAAAGGGCTTTATAGACTAGAGAGGACCATGGTTTGTCAGTTACATTTACCTTTAACCTTTTCCTTAGAAAGCTATTTTCACCTAAAGAGTAGAATTCCTTACAGGAACTAGAATATACTACCAAGGCAATATGATGCCAGCGGCTCAGTTCAGCTATGGACACTGCTCTGCTCATGCTCACATCTGCAGATTTGACATTGGGATAATGAAGAAGAGAATTTTTATTCTTTTCAGGTTAACTGTTTATTCTTTTAAATGGGTGACAGATCTAAGAGTGTGGGGTCAAATGAAGATGAAGTGGGTAAGTTTTGAGGAGAATAAAAACTAGAGAGTTGACACAGCCCTGGAGGATGCCTAAATATCTATCCCAAACCCTCTGCTGGCCCCCCCCCACACACACACACAAAGTCTTGTTTACTCTTTTACTGGCTTCAGTTCTGGGTGCTTGGGTCAAGCCCCCTCAGTTATTTTGGAGCAGGAAATGATTGGTCCATAACACAAGTCTATAATAAATAGTCTCATGTCATAAAACACAGGCCCTCACAGCAGCCCTGCATTTGGTAAACATTAAAGCATTTGCAAGTTGCTGCCCAGAATATATATTTGGTATCTTGCTGCTCCCTCCCCTTCTTCTACAGAACAGGACACAGTCCAGGCAGGACAGCCCACAGCCTGGCAGGAACCAGAGGCAGCCCCTCACCCACAGAATGACCGCTCAGGGAGAGCTTTGGGTGTTTATTCTTCTGTTTCATGCTCAGTACCTTTTGCTGAGGCATTGAAATCAGCACGTTTACAAACATGGCACACACACAGAGGGAATATCTTTCAAAGAATCAGGTCACAGTTGTCTTCCAAGCAAAGTTCTGCCAGTATATCCTTCACCATCACCACCCAGGGTGGGGAATCGAGCCCAAAGCCAGCATGCCCACTGCAATTCCTCTGGCTCAGCTTCTCCAGTCTCTGACGCCAGATAGCCATGAGCACGGTGGTGGGCGAAGGGCCTGAGCTGGAGGAGAAGTGCCCATGCCGTGCAGATTTGGCTCAGCTCTGGTGATAAGCCACTCCCATTAGTCAGACCTGGCTTCTGGGGAGGCTCTCTGAACCTTGGTTTTTGAGGTAAGAAGACAGGACAGAGAGCAGAGTGGAGCACACTGTGCTCCTGTACTGAACTTCTGTAGTTCATGCCCCAGCTGAAGTTTCCAGAAGCGCCCCAGGAGCCATAGAGCAATCTCCTGAGATCTTGGCAAGCTTCACTGTGCGGCAGTGGGACCTTTCTTTTCTTTCTGTCCTACTTTCTGGCTCTACCCCCTCGTTTGATCTCTGATGAAGATGGAGAGTAGCTCTGGGTCAGCCTAAGAAGCAATTAATCTGGGCATGGTTTGGAAGAAACCAAAAGACCCCTTCCCTTTTTCTGTCTTTCTTTCTTTCTCTTTCTTTCTTTTTCCTTCTTTCTTTCTCTTTCTTTCTTTCTTTCTTTCTTTCTTTCTTTCTTTCTTTCTTTCTTTCTTTCTTTCTTTCTTTCTTTCTTTCTGTTTCTTCCTTCCTTCCTTTCTTCTGTCTTCTTTCTTTCTCCTTCCTTCCTTCTCTTTCTCTATCCCTCCTTTCCCTCCTTCCCTCCTTTCTTTTTTCTTTCTTTTCTTCCTTCCTTCTGTCTTCTTTCTTTCTGTCTCCTTCCTTCCTTCCTTCTTTCCTTCCTTCCCTCCCTCTCTCCTTCCCTCCTTTCTCTTTCTTTCTTTCCTTCCTTCCCTCCATCCTTCCTTCTCTCTCTTTCCTTCCTTCCTTCCATCCTTCCTTCTTTCTTTCTTTCTTTCCTTCCTTTTCTCTCTCTATCTCTCTCTTTCTTTCTTTCTTTCATCTTTCTCTTTATTGTACTTTAAGTTCTGGGGTACATGTGCACATCCTGCAGGGTTGTTGCATAGGTACACACATGCCATGGTGGTCTGCAGTCTCTGTTCCCCCATCACCTACATCAGGCATTTCTTTCAGTGTTTTCTCTCTGCAACCTCCCTACCCCCCTGCTGTCCCTCCCCTAGCCTCCACCCCCCTACCTACCACAATGTGTGATGCTCCCCTCCCTGTGCCCACGTGTTCTTATTGTTCCACACCCACCTATGAATGAGAACATGTGGTGTTTGGTTTTCTGTTCTTGTGTCAGTTTGCTGAGAATGATGGTTTCCAGATTCATCCATGTCCCTAAAAAGGACATGAACTCATCATTTTTTTCTTTCTCTTTGACAAGGTCTTGCTCTGGTGCCCAGGCTAGAGTGCAGTGGCACCCTCACCACTCATTGCAGCCTCTACTTACTAAGCTCAAGCAAGCCTCCTACCTCAGCCTCCCTAGTAGCTAGGACTGTAGGCATACACCACAACTTCTGGCTAATTTTGTATTTTTTGTACATTTGGAGTTTTGCCATGTTACCTCGGCTGGTCTCAAACTCCTATTCAAGCGATCCACCTGCCTTGGCTTTCCAAAGTGCTGGGATTACAGGCATGTGCCCTTGTCCGGACCCAAATTATGCTTTCTAATGCTTAAAGCTTTCTCATTAGTGTTTCATGCTTTTCATTTAAGGCTTTTTCTCTGCTAGTTACAAAGCAAATATTTCCCATTAGGATAGCACTGCAAAACCATGCACATTTTAGTATGAACGATTTTCTGATGGGTCCTAGGGAAAGATACATACAAGAAAAAGGAGGGTCAGAGAAGAGAAGAGCCTGGACCTTCTCCCCTGGGGAAGTGTGGATTTCAAGGAAAAAGTAGGCTAGTTGGGAAAGAATAGAAATAAAAGAGCAGGAGCTTAGCACAATGGAGCATGAAAATTTAAGTCAGAAGAGCAGGGTTCAACTCCCAGTTCTACCTACTATTCAGCTGGGATTTCTTTTGAGCCTCCATTTCATCATCTGTAAAGTGAGATTAATTATGTCTGCCTTGCTTGCCTGCCTCCCAGGGTTGTTAGATGACAAATGGAAAAGTGCTTTGTACAGTGTACAAGGCTCCCCTGTGTCGGTGGTTTTTATCTGTAAGCTGCCCCCTCTATTCTTGCCAACCCACCTTCCGCCTTTCTGCTGGTTCTTGCACGCGGCTGCTGTTGGCGAGCCATGGACCTGCTGACTGGGCTTCTGGCAGAGGCTGCAAGTGACACCCCACCTCCTACACGTCTCCAGCCTTCCAGCATCAGCATCCTCCTGGACACTACCTGTGACCAGCTTCAACCCACCATGAAAACCAATGTGAGGAGCCCCCAATATCAAATTAGGGAGGCCATGCCCACAGGCAGTGGGCTCAGAGAGCAGTGCTGTTGCTGTGCAGAGCAGGAGGGATGACAGAAGGGAGCCCTGGGGGGCATAAATGCCTTGGCTCCAAGCCCTCCCTCTCCGAAGGGCCTGATCTATGTCTCTCCATGGCAATGGCTGGAGGACACAGCCAGGTTGCCAGGGCATGATGCTGGGAAGGAGGGGTTTCGCCAAACTGAACTCTGGAGCCTGTCACATTGCCATCTTTAGGAAAGGAAAAGGAGACGGAAGTGTTCTCAGGCCTGACCTAGCCCCAGCCCTCGGGCTAATCAGAGACAGGGAATGGAGGCAGGCTTTCTTTTCCCCTCTCATTTTGGGTTTTCTTATAGAGGTAAATCTGTGAAGCAGGCCAAATCCATCTCCAGTATCGCTGAGCCATGCTGGACAGGCACACGTGTGCACACATAGAGAGAGACTGTTTTCTCACCTCTGATGTTATTTCCTGCCCCTGAAATACCCATGGAAGCTGTGCACATTACCTTATACCTTTGGTACCCTCTTCTTATACATCCCCTGAGAAACACATCCCCACTAAAAATGTATCTGTCCAGAAGAGAATCCTCTGACTCTCTCATGACTCTAATTCAGGCATGCAGTAAGTTAAAAGAAGAATCCAGTTCAGTGAGTTTATCTGAGGAATGCAATGATTTAATTATTTAATCCATCTGGAATTTATTTTTGTATTCACTGTGCAGTAAAAATAGAGAAAAGATGGAAAGCTACCCAATTTGTCACAGAAAGTCACTTTTGCCCTGATATAAAACAAACAAGAAAATACTACATAAATGTATGGAGTACCAATTGCCCTATGCATTTAAAACCCTTTGTAAAAGACTTGCAAAGCAATTCAATACTATATCAGAAGTGAAATTTTGCTATTAAGATGGTTGTATGTTTTATCTTGAGCATAGAGAATAGAAGCAGGGAAAGAAAGAGTTTGGAAAAATACCAGGATATTTTAAGAGCTCCTTCAAGTGTCTGGTATGAAGCAGGCAGCCTCGGGATGTTGAGTCCATCCAAGGCCCCAGGGAAGACCTCTGCCAGCCTCCTAGAGAAATGCCAAGGAGCTCCTCAAAGGGAGTGTCAGGACCCAGAGGCAGATGGGAGACTGATTTGGCTTATGCTAAATCACTGCATTTGCTAGGGGAGGTAAGCTCCAGAAAGATTTCCATGACAGGGCTCCAAACCTCAGGCGGCTGGGTCCAAAGAGCATCATCATCACTCGGTGGGGCCACATGACATCCTGCTGACTGGTGGCTGCCTCCGCTCTCCCTCTACCTCAATGCATGCTCCACACCACTGTCCACGTGAGCTTTCTGAGGTGAAAATTCTAGCATGCTACTCCCCTGAGGTGAATATCTCAATAGCTCTCTGTCACCAACACACAGCTGTTAAATGGTTTTAGTTGTTTGTGTATCCGGAGACCAGGTCTCACTCTGTCACCCCAGACTGGAGTGCAGTGGCAGCATCATAGCTCACTGCAGTCTCGGCCTTCTGAGCTCAGGTGATCCTCCTGCCTCAGTGCCCTGAGTAGCTGGGATCACAGGTGGATGCCACCATGTCTAGCTAATTTTTCTACAAGTTGTTGTAGAGACAGGGTATCACTGTGTACCCCAGGCTGGCCTCAAACACCTGGCTCAAAGTGATCCCTCTGCCTCTGTCTCCCACAGTGTTGGGATTACAGGTGTGGGCCAGCACACCACCCTAATGGTTTTATGACAATCTCTGACTAGGGGGACATAGTGCTCTCTGCATACCTTACAAGACATATGTACCTAATGCAGGCCCAATTCCACAATGAGGCACAGCAGGTCTTCATGACCTGGCCCCCGCTCAACCTTTTAGAACTCCTTTTGCCACCTCTCTCCTGTAGCCTGTTCTCTAATTGTACTAAAACCACTTTCAGTTCTGTGAACATGCCCTGCTATTTCTTATCTCTGTGCCTTCCCATATGCAACCCTCCTGGCCTGAAGTTCCCGGCCTGAGTTAGGTGCTCCTTCTCTCTGCTGTTGGTAGTGCAGCTGTCTGGGCTGGACAGCTGGCATAGTACTTATTGTAATGAATTGGTTATTGATCCACCTCCCCTTCTAGATTGGGAATCCTCCAAGGGCATGTTTCATCCACTTTTGTATTTCCAGTCCTAATGCAGTATCTGAAACATGATTGATGTTCAATAGAGTTTGATGTAATTTATTATGTCCAACATTTACTTCCCCAAAAGACCTCATGGTACTGTTAGGGAAGACAGAATGGTGTTAATTCCCAAAGAACTAAGACCTTGATGGGAAAAAAAAAAGGTGAAAAGCTGTGGTTTCCAAATAGCAAGTCCCATCAGTTGCTCTACAGTTATCAGCTTAGCCACTTCATTCATTCATTCATTTATTCATTTTTGAACAAAATCTACTGAATACTCTAGCAGTCAGGATCAGTTAAGTTAGCCTGCAGTAACAAACAACTCCAAAATGGCAAAAGTTTAAAACAACAAATGCTTATTCATCACTTAGGCTACATTTCCAGCACGAGTTAGTGGGAAGTCAACACTCCACACCCCACCTCACAGTTTCACAGGTCTGGAGACTAGACCTTCTGGGGTGCAAGGGAAGAGCTGGTGGTGGAGGGTCTCTCACCAACTCTGTTAGACTTCAACCCAGAAGTGACACACATCCCTTCTGCTCCCCAGCTGGTGGCTCAGATTAGTCACATGGCACCACCTAACAACGTGAAGGCTGGGAAACATGGGCAGCTAAGGGCCAACGTTTGGTAAGTAGCACTCGCCCTGCCTTGAGCTTCTACCATGTTCAATGTATCGAACTAAGCACTGAGAACAAAATAAAGAGATATGTCCTCCACCTTCTCCCTCAAGGAGTTCATAGTCAACTGGGTGATCGAAAGTTTAAGCATGGACTAAAAAAATTATCAGGCAGATGTCCTGCCAGGCTTCTCAATGCCTTCTCAGGAATGAGCTGACCCCAGTGAGTCAAGTTTCAGAACCAAACTCATGAGAGTCCCATGCATTCACCTCAACCTCTTCAGTATAACACCCAGATTTCTGCATTAACCCTTAAGGTGCATTATCACTGTGGATTGTCAGCTAGACCCTGAGAAGTCTTCAAGCTCTTTTTTTTTTCCTTTGGAGGCAAGATTCTGCTGTGCTTCCTCATCTTCTCCTCTCTTCCCTTCTTCTCTAAACCAGCTATAATCTTTTTTCACCAGAATGTATTTCTTGCCTATTTTTCTGTGCAAGGCAGCTGACAGCCTAATAGAAAATCAAAGTTTTGTATTATCTTGAGAAGCCAATAATAAAACCAAATCCCCCTCTCATGTCAGGAAACTTCCAGCTTTGAAGACTCAAGAATATCATAACAGAAAGTCAAAACTGCCCTAACAATGTATAAATTGACATTTTCTGAGATTGAACCCTATTATCCGTGTTGAGACACATGCCAATGAATTGCTTACCGTCTTTCTCCTCTTTCATTTCCCCTGAGCTTCCCACCGTCACCCTCTGTCAATTGCCAAGTGACCTTCTGTTATTGCAAGTGATTCAGGTCCTCCATCAATGCCTGACCTTCCAGACAGTGTCTTGTTTCATATCCAGTCTAACCTGCCCTTCCCTCCCCCGTAAAAATACTACCTGTCCTTAGTCCCCTTTCTCCTCAGATGACCTGTACACAAAAGGAATGAGGAGCGCCGGCCTGGCCAACTGGTCAAACACCGAGAGGTAAAAGATTATGTGTGGGGATCCAGGGCCCAGAGCAGCTCTAGGTAAAGAGAGGGAGGTCTGGCCAAGCGAAGCAGCCAGCTGGCTCTCTTGGCCACACGTTCCCGTCAGCTCTCCTTCATGTGTTGGTCTGGGAGATGAATGTGCTTGGACGTCATGGGGTGAAGAAAATAAAGACCACAGAGGGGCCGCCTTGTGTTTCTCATATATCAGCAGCAGACACAAGAGCTACAGATATAGATTTTTTCCCCGCCACCAACCTCCTCTTTAAACATTCCCCCTTTCCTATATACACATTGAATATGTGCCCTGTCAATGGGCAATTGCATTTTCAGAAAGAGCTGCTCAGAGAGGACCATGGGTAATACAAAGAAATGAATGCTAGTAGCTGACTTTCAGACATCTGTGATTCTGTTGGTGACAAATGTATTTTCATGAATGGGGACCTCCCAGAAAGTCTAAAAGCATACTGCACAGGCTTAGGCAGCTGACCTTATCCTAACAGGTAGCATATCTGAGGTTGCCACTGAATACAAAACTGCGAAACTAGTATTTTGGTGCAGTATATAGGGAAAAGGCAGCTCGTGATGAGCTTAGGATTTACCTGGGGAAAAAAGAAAGTTGAAGCCGTTATTGGGGATGTTTAAAGAGCAAGTATAAGAGCTGATAAGCATGTAAAGCTCACTGCCCAAGTAATAGTCAGGTGAAATGAAAATAATTCACATAGCCTTAAGAAGTTACTCAACTTTCCTGACTCAAACCTTACCTGGATTCTATTCAAGTTGGCTATGACAGAAGTTATTCTAAGCCAAATGCCCAATCAACATAGGGATCGAAAGATAAATCCCCTTCCCAACATCCACAAGAAGTGGTCACGCAACCTCTCTTGAGCATACTCAGAGATGGGCGCTCGTTGCTTTGTAGGCCACCTATTCCGTTGGATAATTTTACAATGTATTATCACACTATTACTTGTACCAACACCTATGCCTTTAACTTGGTTATCTTTATCCTTTTGAGACACTCAAGTAAACACTGAAGATCAAATAACCATTTTGCTTAACGGCGTTGTAGGAGACAGCATGGTCATCAGCTGAGGCCTGGGAGGAGCGGGCAGCAGTATGAACATCTCCCCAGCACCCTCCCAGCAGCTGCCCTCTCATCGATTGTACTCCATGTTGCCAGCTCATTTTCTCTTCTCTCTAACTGTAATTTTAGTGCCATCAACAGACATTAAACTATGTATCTCTATGTTAAAATTTCTTTTCATAATTGTTCAGTTTTTCGTCTTCCTCTACCTTACTTTACAGACCATAGCCCTGGGTGCTACAATAAACACATACTAAAATGCAATGAACTTAAATACGATGGTTTCTTTCTTCCTCATGGAGCACCAGTCTTGGTCAGCAGAGCAGCTCTTTTGCTCCACAAGCTCACTCAGGGACTCAGGTTTCTTTCCTTTCATACTTCTCGGTGGCCCAAGCTGAGCTAACACAGTCAGCATTCCAGAACACAAGGAGCCCGAGGAGAGACTCCAAGGGCACTGGTTTGAGCAGGCGAAGCCAGAGTTGCACATGTCAATTCCACTCACCTCCATTGGTGAGAATTGAGTCACAAGGCCCTGCCTCACCACTTGAAAGGCTGGGAAATGTAGTTTCCAGTGGGATGGACGCGTGTCCAGGAAGAAAGGGTAAAGAGATGTTGGAGTTTTGGAGGAAAGTTACCAGTGTGCTACAACAGCACACCTTCTATATACTTTGTCCTTCTTTTTCTTTCCTTTCTCACTTCTTTATTTTCCTGTCCCTTTCTCTTTTCTTTCTCTCTGGACTAACCATAATGTGGAAAGTGTATGTATGTGTATATATCTACATAAATGCACACACAGTATATATAGAGACAACACATATATATGTGTGTATATGTGTGTGTGTATATATATATATATATACACACACACACATATATATGCTCTTTCTGCATACACACATACATAACATACACACACACACATATACACATACACACACTGAATTGGAAGAGCCTGAGAGGCACCTGCAGCCTGTGGAGAGGAAATGCCACCCACACAGCACTTCCCCGAGTCCATCCTTTCTTTGCTCCTCGGCCTGCAGTTTTGTCTTTCAGGCAGGCCTCCCTTCCCCACAGATCCCAGGTGCAAAGAAGGTGGGGCTTCTGTCAGCTCTAAGCTATGTGCCCAGCTTGTGAGTGAATGGGCTCAAGACTCACACTGTGACAGGAGGGAAGGAGCACAAAGGGAAGAACTTTCCCTCCCTCTGCACTCGCTCTCTGCATTGTCACTGGCGGGCTTGATCCCCTGCCATTCATCCCAACAGCAGCCAGGCTCAACCATCTGACAGAATCTGCTCATGCTCTTATGAGCCTAATCCCTTGGGTCAAAGAGGCAGTTCCTATCACTGCAATATCAGAAAAGAGATAGACCATGGATTGCCAAAGAGAGGGATTATAGAATCCAATTTGGAAATCCAGGCTGTAAGAAAGAAGTTAGTCACGTTCCAGCTATTATGCATGCAACAAATGTCTGATATTTTTTAAAATTTGTTTTAGAGGGTGGTAGGGAGTGGAGTACAAAGATGACTTCTTTTTAAATTCTTCAAAATGTTACCTTCATCAAGAATGAACAAATGTCAGGGACAGGCACATCTTGGACTGAACTTCAAGTGAACTGATGGCAGGCCTCACCATTCTGAAAATATAAAAATTGAACGCTGCCAGGGCTCAGAGCAGACCCTGCATTTGCATCCTATTTAAATAATGTGCAAGAATCTTCGGTTGAATGAGGAGTTTTTAGCCTTGTCAGAGAACTTTGGAAGTACTTGGAGTGGAACTGCCAAGGATACCCATGGGCCATGTCACCCGACAGCTTGACACCAACCCAAATGTCCTCAAGGAGACATTCCCCAGCCTGAGAGAGAAGAGCCTTCTGCTTTTCCATGGCAAGCAAGGTATACCTGTCGGAAACTTTCTCTAGGTGCATCTGGTCTAAAGAGTAATACTTCTTGTGCTTGAATTATGAGACAGAATCTCCTCTTGCCATCTGCCAGGGTAGTTCAGCTGCTGAGATTCATATTTTTGCCAAATAGTTACTATAGTCTAGGGCCTACGGCTCTGCCCTGGCATGTCCCCTACCTGTGCTGATATCCTGGGTTCACTTGCATCGACCCAAGGGTTGAAGCCCTGAAAGACATCAGGGTAAGTTTGTGTAAAGAAAGTCACACACTGTAACCATGTAGTATATGCTCAGTCAACATTCACTGAGAGTTAAAAGGAAAAATAGAGAATTCTGTCTTTGAAAATGATTGATCCTCTTGGGTCAGTGGCCAGGCCATATGGAACTCTCCAGAGGGGAATTCTACATACTAAACATACAAAGCAAACATTTATTATTACCAAATTCAATTTATAACCTGAGATAAGGCTATCTGGAAGACCCAGGTAGGAGGAAAGCATAGAAGAATTACTGTCAATATTGATGTGTATTAAAGGCAGTGTTGTTTTGTGTTGTGTATACCCTGATCACTGCATAACCCACAAGTCCTCAAATGGTTTAGAAATACCTCCTGATGAACTGGCCCCTACACATCGGAACTGAAGAAAGAAGGTTTCTCTTAGGAATGTGCCTGGAACAAGAACACTCCTGGTCCATAGAAATAAATCATTTCCATCAATAAATGGACTTTAGTGGCAGATTGAAAATGGCTTCAAATTATGTGACACTCCTGCTATTGAGCAATGGCCTCTATTTTCCTTCCTCTGAGTTGAGGTGGCCTGTGGCCACTTTGACCAATAGAGTGTGCCGGAAGTGATGCTGTGCTACTTTGTGGACCGCTAGGTTATGCCTCGGTCTCTAGGCCCTGAGATGCCCTGGGAAAGACACAATCACATTGCTAGAGAGACCACAGAGAGATACGAGAGAGGCAGAAGGACCAGGTGAGCCCAGCTGCCCAGCTATACCCACAAAGGCACCAGGTGAATGAGCAAAGTCATCAGATGCTCTGGGCCAGTCCAACTGCCAGCTGAACGCTACTGAGTGACCACAGCCAATGCCACATGGAGCAGAACAATTGCCCAGCCAAATGTTGCTCAAACACTTCACCTACGAAGGACTCATAAAGACTGGCTACAGTTTTAAACCGTTAAGTTTTAAAGTAGTTTTTCACACAGCCGTAGATAACCTGAAACCATATGTATGATTATAAAATTGAATTAACATAAAGTGATAAATTATGAATCTCCTACAGCCATAGGTACCATATTTCTTCTGTTTTCGGAGCAGGGGATGGTCTGGCGAGTTTGAGAGAGGCAGAGACAAACTGTCCTAGAAAACTGGAGATACTGGATCACCAAAACTAAACTAACTAGCGTTGAATTTGGGGGCCCAGTGAGGAAGTACTGCTCCAGGAGCAGCTCTAGGTCCCGCTGGGTCTCTCTGTGACTGCAGCCAGCTCCGCCCTCCTCCACACTCCCGCCGGCTTGCGGATCCCCCTGGCTCCCTGGAATATCAGCATCAGCAGTCCTTTAAGAGTCAGCCAGCAGGAATGCCTCCCTTGTCGGGAGGAGTCATCGAGGCTTCCCCCTGCTGGCCTCCAGGGTGACAAAGCCAGCAGCCATATTAGAGTGAAGAGGCCTGGCTGTGGAGGGCTGTGTGCTTAGAGTGGAATTATAGCAGTTCATTTTCTAAAGTGCCACGAGACCTGGGGATGAACCTTCAGAGAGAAGGGAAAACCACAACGGCAGTCCGCTCGCTGAGATGCAATTCATCATGGGCATGACGGCTGGGTCTGTTATCAAGAAGGGCTCTTTTTCCTGTGATGCACAAAAGCAATCCATGGGCTTTGTGTTGCAGCAAGAGGACCCTTGAACTCCCTCAGACACCCTGGCTGTGTGCAGGGAGCTTCTGAAATCCAGAGACGGGGGCATGCATCGCCCTGAGGGCACAGAGCAGAGGTATAACAGGGATTCCAGTTCCTATGCCCCTCACCATACTTCCTCTCTCTAATTGAGAGTGGGGATAGTGTGTGGTGAGGGTACTTTGCAGTGGCAGTGAAACCCATATATTTTGTTTCTTGTTATTTTCTCATGGAGATGTAACTTAGAAGTAGTCTCAGGAATAAGAGGGACACTTTTGCTTCCTAGTGAATGGAGGCTAACAGACTGCTAATAGCCTGGGTAAGAGACCAGGCAAGGTAGCAGCTGTCATCCTGAACTCCATTGCACCAGCTCAGCTACCTCCTGCACAACCAGGAGTGAGTCCTTGTGACCTCACAATACCCCATAATGGAGCAGGGAGCACCAGGGAAAACTCACCCCTGCCACCGTTCCTCCTCCTACCAGCTAGCCTCTAGCGACATCTCTGAACAAGGTCTCTCCCTGCACACACTCAGCTATGCAGAGTGGGGAAAGGTACAACCTTCAGAAACCTCTGCTTAGCTCCTACTTCTAACCCCGTGGATAAAGGATAGCCAGCATCCCCTGTTGGGTCACAGGGAGCTGTCCTGCCTAGCTGGCTCTGCTTCAGAACTGACCTGAATGCACCTGTTCGAAAACGCTTTATTAAAAGATTAACTGCAAGCTCTTCCTTTAGCGTTTCCTGTCTAAAGCAAGCACTGGGGATTCTGGGGGAACCTCGGAAGAGCGCCGTGCCTTTACTTGGAATTCTTCCAGAGGTATCTGAATTTCCATGTCTTTCTTCCCCACGTCCCCATCCCATCCCTGGACAGAAACACAGAGTTTGAGGTTTGTTATATCTTGTGTCAGAAAGCCCTTCGATAGAGCAACAACTTCAGTGCAACCAAGTGCGACCCGGCGTTTCACCTACGGGCGGTCCTCCTCCCCGCCCCCCACCCTGCGGTCTATGCCAGGTGGAGGCAGCGCCCCCTCTAGTGGTCCGTGCTTTCAGCCTGCACAAGGATTCTGGAAAGAGCAGGGTAAATTGTTCTGGGGTTTAACGCAGACCCCAGAATCTAAAGAAAAACTAAAAGCATTTCTTCTGGATTTTTTCAACAGGAATTATTTTTCCGTCCAATGCAAAGGATCCCGTGGGGTCGTTGCAGCCGATGAGCTTCTGCCTCCCTTGCTCCCCACGCTCATTCCCACATACTGGGCCAACACAAGGAGTGAAAGGCTGGATGGTCATTGCCTTCTCTGGGCCTCAGTGTCTTTATTTTGCATATTGGAAAAAAATAATTCTTTCTGCTGCCGTGATCTGAAATCTCTTACCCATAGGGAACGGTGTTCTATGTCCTTCTAATTCTTCATTTGTTTCCAACAGTTTCCACAATGCAAATCTCATTCTCTACTTGTAACTCTTGTGGCAGGGACAAAATTATAACGTGCCAGGGACGAAATTACGACATAGCAGATACCCAGCCCTTCAGAATGAGTGGAATTTGGGGAGAAAGGGTCTTAAGAGGATTGTAAGGGAGTTTTCTGGGTGCTATACAGCAAAATTCAGACCTTGCTTCCCTCCCGCGACCACTCACTCAGCTTCCAGGTTCTAACCAAGTGGGAAGAGTGAGCAGAATTCCCTGCCGGGTGTGGGAGGTCATACGCAGGCCCGGGTTTATTTGGGTTTGCTCTTAGAGGGTTTCCCACTGTCTCTAGAGTAGAACTAATTGCTTCAGTGTGGGCTCCAGCCCTACGCTGCCAGGACCAGCTCACTGTTCAGCCTCCTGTCTCTCCACTGCCTTCATATCCCCAGGCACTGCCACTTGGGGCTGCAAGAATATTCCTGTGGAAGAAAGATGATGCTCTCTTGTCCCCCTGATTGCACATCTGTGGCTTCCCCTGCTCTACCCCATGCTCTCTCCTGCTTCTCACTGAGTGCTCCAAGGGAGCCCTTTACCCCCAAATTCTCCCATACCCTCAGGCTGGCTTAGGGCCTCTCACAGGCATGGGCAGAAGCTACCATCGCACTCCCTACCCCTATTGTAATGGCCTGTTGATCTGTCTGTCCATCGAAGCACATATGGAAAATATCAGAGTCACAGGACAGACAGGAGCCCCACAGTTCACTTGTTCCCAAGTGAGACCGTTGAGATTCATTCATTTTCTTTCCCAAACTTCACAGAGAAACCAAATCTACAACTTCCTACCAAAATACTTTATGTCTCCCAATCCTCCAGCCCCCAGCCTCCCGAATGTTCAGCCTTCATTGCCGAAGACCATTATTTGGGAACAAAGGTATCTTGCAGTCTTGAAGATCATGATTGGGTTCTAATCCTTCTACCTCCTGGCCTCCTGTTATTCAGACAAAATTATCTAAATTCCTTGAAATTCTTTTTTTGGAGATATGAAAATTGGAGACACCTTTTGTGGAGTTTTTAAATTTGAGATTCTTGCCTAAGAAATTCTCCCTTCCCCATTTGTTTTCTCTTGGCATTTTCCCCCAAGGGTCATCTGGAGAATATAATTGTTTTGTAACTGAGCTACGAGACTAGTCCTCAGGCCTGATGCTCCATAATAGCGGTAAAGTGAGATCCTCTTTTCCTGGTGAGCACAGGAAGGAAAAGTCTGTCAGATAAAGGAATTGGTTGACACATTCCTGGAAGCAACCTACACTTCTTTGCACTGGCTTTTTCAGTCTGACTTTCTCCAATCTTCGATTATTAAAGCAAGGAATGAGTTTTTCACTGGATCATGATAACCAAAAAATGAGTCTAACATGGCCAGTATTTAGAAGTTCCACCAAAGGAGATCACTAGCAAACTCCTGAATTTTCTATCTTTGTAGTTTCCTTGAAGCTAATATAACCTCCACCTAGCTGGAGGGACCCCCACTTTCATAGCAGTCAGTTCTCCTCTTCACAGTCATACATCTAGCAAGCCCAGGGTCCTATTGAAAGCAGCCATGTTAAGTCACTCACTAGATTCATCAACAGCTGCTTCCTGGTTGAAAAAGAAACCTGGGTTTAGTCTTGGTGAAGTCCTCTCCACAACAGGTGATCTCAGGGACGTCTCTATGAGTACAGATCTTACACCAGGTCTCTCTTCAGTAGCTTTGAGATGCTGTGAAAAGACATTAGATATTTATGGAAGCCACTTGATCTCCATCCCTGGAAAAAAACTCCTTGAATGGTCTTGTCACAGCGCCTAGTAAATATTTTCAGACTGCACGGTTTGTGGTTGAAAAAGTTAGCAAGCCAAGATTCCCCGTTCTTCTAGCCCATTGAAGAATAAGTAATGTATAAAATAGAGGGGCAACCTTATCATGTGTACTTTTCCTAACAGAGATGTTGGAGCTGACAACTGGAGACAACATGGCTTGGTGACAACATCATAAAAGGTGTGCCCGTGAAATGTAAATATATCTCCCTGCATGCATGCATGTGCACACATGGGTCTGAAATAACTCAAAGACTCTTGTCAAAATCAAGGGAGCCCACCGTGCTTGGTAGCACCAAGCAAATACAAACCAGAGGGGACGCCATCCTGAGGGACACCCTGGCAGTGGAGGGTGGAAAGAGTGAGGTCTGGGGATGGGGAGCCTGGCCCTCAGAAGCAGAAGACAAGCCTCAGAGCCTGCTGTTTGGGGGTTCTCATGCTATTTGCCTGCAGTGAGATTCACATTCCTGTGGCATGTGCTTTCTTGCATCTTCCCTTGCTCAGGCAGTCTCTTCTGCCTAGAGGGAGGGATAAGTCTTCGCTGGAGGAGACTGACAATTCCAAGGGGTCCTGCAAGCCTATCTCTTCCATGGGACAGTAGGGAGTCAGAATCTCCCAGCTAAAGGGAATATTTTTGTCTGACCCTTTGTCTTCATTCAGACAAATGTTTAAACCAGTCATTACAGAAAGCAGGTATTTATCTAGGCTTCTCTTTCTCAGTCTGATGATACAGCCTCCTTTGTTAGCTATTCTAAGATTTTACACAGTGTTTTCCCACTGGAGAAAAATCAATTTCACATATGCCAGTGAAAAACTCTCTCTCTCTCTCTCTCTCTCTCTCTCTCTCTCTCTCTCTCTCTTTCTCTCTCTCTCTCTCTCTCTCTGACACACACACACATACTCTCAGACACACAAAATGGGGGTGCTGGGTTTTGAATCATTTTGGCCAATCAAGGAAACTGCAGTGTGTATTCTCCTGTGGACATCCCAACTGACCTGCAGTGTAGAGGACTGCTTACTAGGCAATATTTCATTAGGGTTGATTCAGCCATTAATTGCTCTGTGGTTTCTGACTAATCCCTTCCTTCCCTTTGGTACAGCACATCCTTTCAAGGAGAGAGAGGTTTGAGGGTAACTTGGCAGCTTCACAACTTCCATTTGCCTAAAAATGTGGAGATATCCCCTAGATTCCTGAGAGAGAGAGAGAGAGAAGAAAGAGAGAGAGAGAAGGAAAGAGAGAGAGAGAAGGAAAGAGAGAGAGAGAGAGACGAGAGAGAGAGATACACAAATTCTGTCACTCCAGGGAAGTACAATCATGCAAGCCCACACATTCCATCCAGGAGTGCCCCTGGCTGAGCCAACCCTCCAAGTCAGATCCAGGAACAAAGCCTCTCATTTGGGCACCCAGATGATTCATTTAAAGGACATCTGAGCCTCTCCAGAGTGATAACAAGGAGGACTACAGAAATGATGATGACTGAGTGCCTAATCTTGAGCTTTACTTTTAAATGTGTTGGGGTCTACTATGGAAGTGTGGGTTTCAGAGTCAAACCTAAGGTAGATATTAAGCTGTGGTTGACGGCAGCCATATTCATGCTGATTTCCAGCACGGAACAGAATGATCATATATATATTTGGTTGGCTAATATCAACATTAGCTTCTATTAGGTTGGTGCAACAGTAATTACCATTAAAAGGAGTGACAAAAACCACAATTCCTTTTGCACCAAACTAATAATACTAGTAATAGCTGACTCCATAGATTTACAAGTCCTAAGCAGTCATTTGGATTAACATGAAAATTCGTTTACTAATAATAGTATTTATTGAGTATATATAGCATTATAAGACTATGTATTTTGCTTACGTTATCTCATTTAATTCTCACAGCATCTTTACAAGGTAGGCACTACTGTCATTTCTGTTTCCGAACTGAGGCTCTAAAGGGTTAAGTAATTTGCCAGGGACAGACACAGTTGGTTTCAAAGCCAGGCAGTCTGACTCCAGAGCAGGACCTGATTCCTAAACCTTAGCTACACTGAACTTTGTCATTAGAGAAGATGGCAACAATTCTTGAAGTAACTGCACTGCTGCTTCTGTGGCTCTGATTAGGCTGTTAACTTTCCTAAGGGTAGAAATCAGCTTCTCATTTGCTTTCACTTCCCTGAAAATGCTCGATACGGAACTGTGCACAGAATGAGCTCAATCATGTCGACTCGTTCATTCAGTTGGGGAATTTGGCCCGCAGTTAACTCCTATCTCCTGCCATCTCGCTGACTGTTGGCAATGCTGCTTCACCCTCAGTCGCTGCTTATGTCTGTGGAAATGCTAAAGAGAGATTGGAAGCAGGATTGTGTGTTGATAATTATTTTTCCCGGATTGATGATAATATTGAAGAGGAAGGAGCTGGGAGTGAGTTGCTAAGTGACAGAAAAAGAGCAAGTGGAAGTTTCTTAGAAGTAGAGCAGGAAATGAGAGAGCAGAAAGTGAGAAGGTAGGAGAGCTGAAGCAAAGCCTTGCTGGAGAAGGATGGTTCGGAGAGAACTAATTATAGCATGTTTATATTGATGACAATTTAAGCATTTGAAGCACAGTCTTATGACATTTTATTTGGCTAACTTGGGCTTACAACAACTTGGCTCTGAATCTAGGCAAAGGAATAATAACTTAGCAAACAAATTCAACTGTAATAAATCTGGGAGAAGAATGGTGGCGTCAGTGAGTGGTTCACATATGCTTATAGTAGAGACTAGTGAGATGCATTTAACACCGGCCTATTTCCTTTCTTATGTAAGGAACTCCTTTACTCCATGGGGACAGAATAGTTTGGCACAGCACCGTTCTGTCACTCTGCTAGGTCACATTCTCTTGAATACGTTAAATGACAGTGCTCACCAACATCTAACTGATAAGTAGAAAGTCGACACATATTTACCGAGTACTTGATTGTACATAACATGCAAAGATCCAAAAGATACGTGTTACGGCATTATCCATGGAATGCTGTTGGAAAGATCGAAGCACAAAGATGGCAAACACATGGTACACGTATGCCCTTGCCCTGCTTGTCCTTGAAGCAGATACAGTAAAACAGTCATAATGCACCGTTTCACTGAGCCAGGATGCTGCCTCAGAAAACCTCTCAAAACAGCATTCCATGCAACCCTCGCTGATTATTCAGAATTGCCGCAACAAGAGAAACCTATGTCCTATCCTTGCCCCCACTATCGTGAGTAGAACACCAGTCTAATAGAGTGAATTATTGCATAATAGACTATAGGGCTTAATGAGGAACTCAGAGGGCATGGCGATTACTCAGGGCCATAGTGACATGGTCTTGAGCTACATGTCAGAAGATGGGTGTGACTGAGGTTGGCATCAGAAAAGGAGTGATGACAACACGGACAAAGGCACAGTGGTGCCTGAGCAGACCCAACAGCCACCAAAAGCAGGTAAATATTGAGGAATAGCTTCCTAATTCACAACCATCTGACGAGGGACTAAGGGGTCCAGCCTTGGGGTGCTGAGAAAGGCAATAGCCCACTGCCTAGCAACCATTGCTAAACTCTATAAACCAAGGATGAGCTGGAGAAGAGGAGAGGGGCCAGGAAATACAGTCAGTTTTCAAAGCAGAGCTCATGTCACAAACCCAGAGGAGTGTTAGGAGCACTGAATAGAAATGTGAGCTTCCAAAAAGAGTATATGGAAAGCTTCAAAGTGCAGAATCTTCAGTAGAAAACATGCTGAGAAGTGTAAGAGATTATGGGAAAATTAAAACGCCTTGTGGCTTACCATCACAGGGTAGATAAAGCAGCTGAGGGTCAGGTGAAAAGTATTTCCTGCTGTCTTTAGAAGGTAGCTTGTTTTCATTTCCACTGAAGGCAAAATAGAAGGGATATCTTGCAGCAAGACATATTTAGGAATGACATCAGAGGCACTTTTTAAAGAGATGGGGTCTTGCTGTGCCACCAGGCTGGAGTGCAGTGGTGTGATCATGGCTCACCGCAGCCCCGAACTCTTAGACTCAAGGATCCCCCCATCTCAGTCTCCCAAGCAGCCAGGATTACAGGTATGCACCACAGTGCCTGGCTCAGAAGCACTTTATAAGAGAGTTGTTGGAAACTGGTCCAGATCAGCAAGAATGATATGGCATCTTATTCACAGGGTGTCTTCAAAAAAGAGAAATGTCCACAGATTTGGGCTGTGTTACACACATTTCCACCTGGAGCCAGAGAGTAAACTAAATAGCCCCTGAATGCCCATTTCAAGCAGGAGGCTAAGGCTGTAAACAGCACACAATCCTAGACTAGCTAAGAAGGGCAGCATGTCCGAGAAGCTCCTTCTGTCCACTCCCAGATGTCTTACGCTCTGTCCCTCCTGCTATAACCACACCACCACTCATATAACCCAACAAGAACAGAATGTAATCAGCTCACTGGTGTCGGGTATCTCCTAAACAATTTCATATTATAAGCATTGCCATTCCCCAGTGTGAGTCAAGTTCTTTGGCTGGTGTCAGATCTAAACATTTTAGGCAGAATTATATTTAACAAAGTCTTTGGACCCTGGTGTTCCCAGCAGAAGATATCAATGAGGAATGTAACAGCTAGAGCTGAAATTCCTGAAATTCTATCACTGATTTTCATTAAATCATTTTAAACAAATAATTTCTATTTTCTTGAGCTTTTATTTTCATTCTTTAAAGTGTGTATAAGGTCATATATCTACTTAACTACCAAAACAGAATATTTCGGGAAGAAAGAGACAGTAGCACTAACGATCCAAGAAGCAAATCGGATACATCTCTTACTTGCCTAGCATTATGCACTAGGAAAAAAAAACAAAAAGGAAAAGACAGAATATTAGTGGTCAGGATACGCAACGTCTGTGCATATTGTCTAAGTGTGGAAGACAGGTGCCCCCACCAAATTTAAGGTGGAGACAGAAACCAGGAGCAGCAGGAAAACCACAAAAAAATGTAGTCAAAAGTATTTTAGCATGAAACAATTGCACTCAAGAAAGAAATGATTGTAAAATGATAGGGATTCTCATTCTCTAGGAAGACACTCAAGGGCCTGCAGGGCTATATTTCTCCACAAATTCTGATTTCTTTCTTTCTGTAACAACGGACATGAAAGCCTGCCTTTTATAGGATGGAAAGACCAAGGGGTGTATGTGTATAGAGATGGTGCAATCCAGTTGGCCTGGCAAGATTCCTGAAGAGTCTTTGAGGAAAGAGGGACAAAAGTCTTGGAATTAGCTGAGAATTCCTTTCCACCATTGTGATATGGAAAAGGACACAGTTTCAAAAAGAATATAACAAAGAAGTAGGAGATACAAGAACAGAGTTAAAATGTTGATCTTGAAGATTCAAGAAATTCATAGACATCAGTGTGTTGAGCTTAAGCTTACCCTGACTACCAAGCACCATTCAGATGAAGTGAATGAGCACGTAGCCCAAAAGATCAACCTGTTTATCTTCCAACTTGGGTTGGAAATTGGGTCTTGGTTCTGCCCCCAAGGCCCCCCAGACTTACTTCCTTTGAGCTGGAAGGTAGAATTCCTTCTCCTATGTCCGCCTTTCCTTCCACCCTAGCCTCTTACAAACCCCCTACTATAGGAGCCGTCCAAAGTCCCAAATAATGCCATCTGTGAGTCCCTCTTTATTCCATTCGTGTTAGACATCAAGAAACTCCAGTGTTTGGGTCTGGGAACAAATTCTCTGAGGGCTGGGTAGGAGCGTGCTTGGCATCTGGGGCAGTCCTCATATTCAAGCTTCCTCTGATGTTCATTTTTCTCTTCTAGCCTTCTCTCTTTAAAGGCACGAAGCTCCTTGCGGACCACTGACTGTGTTTGGAAGTTAACCTCTGCGTTTACAACAGCCCTCTCATTCTGGGGGTAAAATACAAAAGAAACAAAAGACAGCAGTGAGCATGAGGGGCTTCAAAGCCACTTTCCTATTTCCAGGAACAAAATTGCCACAAACCTGGTGATTTAAAACAAGAGAAACTTGTGCTGTCTGTGTGGGGAGGTCAGACGTCTAAAATCTGGCAGGGTTGAGCTCCGTTCAGGTGCTCTGGGGAGATTCTTTCCTTGCCTCTCTGGTTTTGGCAGCTGCCCCGGCCTTCCTGGCTTGTGACGGCATCATCCAGTCTCTGCTTCAGTCTTCACATCGCCTTCTCCCCGATGTGTTTGTCTTCTCTGAGTATCTATTTTGCAAGTGTACATGAGATTGCACTACCCAGATAATCCAGACTATCCTCTTTCTTTCAAGTTCTGTAAATTTTGGGGGGAAATAAACATTCTTAACTTAAATCACATCTGCAAAAACCCTTTTTCCAAATAGGTGATATTCACAGATTCCAGGAATTGGATGCAGATGTTTTTTGAGGGGAGGAAAGGGCCATTTTTTCAGCTCACATAGTGGGGAAAAAAAACTAATATTAATTTTGCATGGCACACCGTGTCTCCTATTAATTCTACAGCAGTCTGTCAATGAAGTATTCTTATTCACGTTCTGTAGATAAGGAACTTTAAACCCAGGGAAACTTGCTCAGGATCACTAAACTGATAAACAGGGGGACTTGGGTTCTGTCTGACTTCCCAGTCACTGTGTTCGACAGGCCATGACAACTTAGGGAACTTCATGCTGTTTCTAACGGCATGCCAGTGGGTAAACCACCTCACTTCCAGGGCTCCGTTTGCCCACAGGATGATGAGGTGGCCATCTCAGTGTCCTTTTCATCCTTATGATTCTGGTACCAAGGGACCCCTAATGATCCAATGAAATGAAACAGTATGATTTGCATAGTGTTATTGTTGGATAGAAAAATTGTTTTTGACCTCATCACCAAGAAATACTTCGTAGAAAAGATGAAGCTTCTTGGCCAGAGGTTCTATCTTGTTCGTGCCCTACTTAGATCCTCCGGCAAGCTACAAAGTTATTCACTCAGTCAATCATTTTTTTCATCACATATTTATTAAGTATATTTGATTTCCCAGGAAATTTAATGGACATTAAGAAAACAGTGAAGTTTGGAAAACCCAGACATGGTTCCTGATGGAATTTAAAATGGTCAGGCTGAAGAAATCACCCTATTGTCTGCAGCAGCATGAATTGGTTAATCCTAGAAACCTTTAGAGTGGCAGTTCTCAAGCTTTATCTTGCATCAAAATTATCTGGAGAAGTCAGGTACAGTGGCTTGTGCCTGCAGTCCCAGCACTTTGGGAGGCTGAGGATCACTTGAGGTCAGGAGTTCAAGACCAGCCTGGTCCCAAACCAGTAGTGAAACCCTGTCTTTACTAAAAATACAAAATTAGCCGAGCATGGTGGTGCATGTCTGTTATCCCAGCTACTGAGGAAACTAAGGCAGAATAATCACTTGAACCTGGGAGGCTGCAGTGAGCCGAGATCACACCACTGCACTCTAGCCTGGATAACAAAACAAGATTCCATCTCAAAACAAAATTATCTGGAGGGCTTGTCATAACACAAAGTTTCTTACTCAGTGGGTCTTGGATGGGGCCTGAGAATTCGCATTGCTAACAAGGTTCCGGCTGATTCTAATGCTGCTGCTCCAAGACCACACTTTGAGAATCGCAGCACTAGGAAATTCCCAGCTGGAGGACCTTGGACCTCTAGCTACTATGGCATTTTATGAGAAATAAATATAGCCTATTGGCTGAATAAATAAAAGTAAAACCACCATTATGTGGGTTTGTTTAAATATTTTGATGATAAAAAGAAATCTTCACTCTTAAAAAATGTCTTCACCCTTGAACAAAAGCCAGAAAGTCAATCAGGTTTTATCTCTTTTGCCAACACTAATTCTATTGGCAGAGGTTTCTGTAGTGCTGTGCTGAGAATGATTCAAATCCTGCATCTTGGCCCAGTAGGAAAGAGAGCTATAATGTGTTAGAAATATTTGTCTAGATGAAGGAGACAGAGTGAAAGTAACTGTATTGTGTATTTACCACTTTTAATTTAAATATTGAAGCTATTACAGTTTAGACTTATATCCTCTTCTCTTCTAACTCCACACCCTTTGGGAGCCATCTCATTCATCCTATGGCTTTAAGGATCATCTGTGTGCTGATAGTGCCTTTCATACCTCCTGCCCAGCTCCCCCCTCTGACGCCCAGAGCTATTTTTTCCAACTGTCTTCTTGACATCTCCACTTAGATACTGCATATGCATCTCATAGTCAACTTTCACATGTTCAACAGTGAATTGTTGATTTTTCTCCTCAAACTGCTCTATTCTCATCTTAATAAATGGTATCATCGACTATCCTTTTATTTTGAAAAAAGTTTGATTTCTCTTTCTTGCTCTTGTGTCATATCCAATTCCTACCCAAATTCTATTGATTCGACATCCAGGGAATGGCTTTGGTGCCTGTACTTCTTCTCATATTCATGCTCACCATCATCTCTCACTTATATTGTGCCAGCAGCTCCACTTCCATTTCTCCTTCCCTGTAATGCAAAGTGGAAGCGATTTCCAGCAACTTACAACACTCAACTGCTCCATGTTTTGCTCAGGGCAAAATCTCAACATTAATACATTATCCCACAGTCTTGCATAATCCAGCCCCAGACTGTCCCTCCAACCTCAGGTCTTCCATAATGTTCCAGCTACACTGGTCTTTCCTCTCTTTCTCAAATGTCTCAAGTGCTTCCCCACCTCAGGCCTTCCATTCCCTCTGCTTCTGCCTGGAATATGCCATCCCCACTCAGCAAAGACGCACCTACCTCCTGGTCCCAATTTAGAAGACCACTTCCTCAAGGGGGCCTTCCTTGATCTTCTCAATCTAAATCAGGACTTGCAAATACTCCCATATGGGATTTTTCACTCCACTTTACCTAGCTTGTAATTTCTTTTTTTTTTTTGTATCTGTGTTTCTACTAGACTAGACTGTTAGCTTCCTGAGGACAAGGAATATATCCCTATAGTCTCACCACTGTTCCCCAGCATCTGGGTCAATGCTCATAGGTGCTCAATTAATACTTGTTAAATGAAGAAACAAGTAAAAGTATAAAAGGTAGAAAGAGTTTGCTGTTCATTTCAGGCTACCCTCTCTTATATCTGTCTGTCCAATTTCTCCAGTTCTCTGCATCCTCCCTTGTAGAGTCTGGGCTTTCCACAGACGATGGCATGTTTGTCTGACGCTGGGCAAAGAAGGTTAATGACAAGGTGGTGAGAGTTTCTATTTGTAATAGCTTCTTTGTCTGAGTTCCCAGCCCGGGAGCTCTAAACCATCCAGCCACCCTGCAGCCCTCAGGAGACAGTTCAGGCAGTGCTGGTGAGCTCTGTGGTGTCACAGCAAGATCCCCGTCTTTCACTCCTACCATCATGTGCATTTTGTGAGAAGGAGGCTTGCTTGAGGCACAAGATTTGGGACTGTCTCCACCTGCTAAGTCGGTTTTGGTTTTGCACAGAGAAAGGTTCTTTAACTTGCTAGTCATTTTCAACATCATCCACAGTTTAATTCCGGATTCCACAGCTAAGCCTTGAGAGTAAAGCGCCTCTTATTTTGAAGACAAGTATTGAAGAAAGAGCAGATGGGATGTGGTAAGGGGCAGGGTCCTGAAGGGGATCGGGAGGCAGGCGGCAGAGCTGGAAAAGAAAGAGCTGTGACCAGGACCTTCCCTATACCGGATATCGAGATGAGCTGTGGCCCAGTTTCCCATGGTGAAGCCAGCTTCATGTTCTTCCCCTGCCCAGGTCCCTCAGCAAGGAAGTCCTCTAGGCCTCAGTGCTTGCAGCAGTATGATCTTGAGTCAGTGCTCCAGTTCTGGAAATTCTCTTCATTCACAGGGCATGTAGAGGAGCTGGGACACACAGGCAAGAAAATCAGGCATTAGGCCTAAAATCTTACACATCACCTCTTCCTCTTTTCTCATTTTGTTTTAATCTCCAAAGGCGTCAGTGACTGAAGAAGTTAAACTTCCTAGAGAAAATTGAAAATTAAAAAATATCTACAATCCTGCTGTTTCTTCCTTTGTGGGAAATGTTTTATCCAGGTCAACAAAATGCCTAGAGTCCAGGTGTGCTATGGGCTGAACATCTGCATCCCCCCAAAATCTATATGCTGAAGCCTCAACTCCAAGTGTAGCTGTACTTGGAAATGGGGCATCTAAGAAAGTAATTAAGGTTAAATAAGGTTGAAAGGGTGGGGTCCTGACCCCCTGGGATTAGTGTCTTATAAGAAGAGACACCAGAAATGGTTGTCTCTCTCTCTCTCTCCCAGTTACTCACCAAAGAAAGGCCACGAGAAGGCACAGTGAGAAGGCAGCCATCTGTAAAGAAGAGAACCCTTACCAGGAAGTGATCCTGCTTGCTGGTTCCCTAATCTTGGACTTCCAGCCTCCAGAACTCTTAAGTGACCCAGTCTCTAGTACTGTGTTATGGAAGCCCAAGTAGACAAATACGAAGAGCCCAGATCTCTTCCTCTACCCTTCCTTGCAAAGCTCACCTGTTAGTTCCAGTGTAACAAACGGATTCCTACGGATCTCAAAATGGTAAACAAATTTCAGTGCCCGCTCAGAGACATGGCAGGAAATGAGGCTTTTAACACCCAGCCAATGAAACAACCTAACAACCACTTACTTGTCCTTCCATTTCTTTACGGCATTGACTGGTATTCAGGCTGGTTTGAATTACCAGATAAGGAGAAAGAATGGAAGAAAAGACAATGGTAAATGAAAGGCAGTAGACAGGTTTTGAAAATGCTCACTTTTATGCATGTATTATGGGCCTATACTTTGCTGCTAGTAGGGAAACAAAAATGAGTAAGGTGTTTCCTCTGCCCCGAAGCCCAACATTTAAAGAAATCAAGCCTAGTGAAAGTTAAAAAATACTAAGTTATTGTCATATTTTATTTTTTTCTATTATCTAAGAAACTGGGCTTACAACAAATCTGATTTTATAATGTTCATATTTAAAAATTATTTTCTTCAATTTTTTTTAAGTGCTCAGGGACAAAACGGGGTGGATTTCCTTAAAAATACTACTTGGAAAAAAGCCAAAATGAGTTAATAAGAAATCTTCAGAATTCTGAATAGAGTATGCTATATATATGCAATAATACATGGGCTGAGGGAATAGTTGTGAGAGCTCAGCCACTAGGGAAATGGATTTCTGATTGGGAGGACATCATTCTAAGATTTAGACTCTGGAAGTCAGTCTATTGTGGAGATTTTATCTCTTCCTTTTTTCCTTTTTTCTTTCTTTCTCTTCCTTCCTATTATCCTCTCCTTTCTCTCCCTTTCTTCTTATTTTTCGAACATTTAAAATAGAAAATCCTAGAATGATTTTCTTTTATTAGTGACTTGGCCCAGTTCTGCAAAAAAAATAAATAAATAAAATGCAGATACGGTAGCTTCTTGGAAGTAGCAAGAGAAATAAAACAGTGGTGCTAACTAGGGTAATCAGAGCAAGGATGTGTGACACCTAGAGGAGAGGGAAGAAGGCTGGAAAGCAGCCTCTGTCTTCATAACCTTCTACTCCAAGGCACTCCCAAGGCCTGGGGAGAGAGTGAAGTCTACTCCAGTGCTCCAGGGAAGCTGCTTCCTGGCTCAGGTTCAGTGTTGCATGCAGGTAACTTTGTTTCTGATCCCTTGCTAAGAAGCCATGAGATAGAAAGTTACTTGGATGTAACCAGATGTTTGCATTTCTTTACATATTGTGATTTATTGCAACTTGGTGTAAATATTTTATGCAATTATTAGTAACCAAAGATGAATTGCCATTCATGCTTTATGTTAACAAAAGCATTACTGTTTGTAGGAATAGCATGAGGGGCTGAATCTTGTATGTGTGAATCTGAGAAGCCCTTAAGAGTTGAGATATTTTAGTCCTGTCTCTAAGAATCACCACAAAATGAGATTGAGTTTGGTAGGAAATCACTGTCCTTAATAAGGAAGGCAAGATCTGTCTCTTAAGCTCAGATTGGTGACTATGACATGATAGACTAACTGCCAGGCAGGGAGGGATTGGCCTCCAGACACAGGGCCTGAAAGAGTTAACTACATCCCCACAGGCCCTTCCCTTGCTTCCTCAGCTCAGGGATCTTACTGGACAGGGCTGGACTTGTCAGGAGAACAAGACCTTGCAGTTCAACTAGGAACTTGGACTTCCTGCACAGAAAAAGTTAAGAAGACTTGCAGGAATGAGGAAACCTGAAAATTCTCTGAAGAAGAAAAGAACAAAACAAAACAAAGCAAGGTTTGTGCTAGTTCATTGGATGCCTACATACGTGTTTGCTAGAGATACAGAAGATTTGAGGACATAGGGATAAGCAAACAGAAAATGAAAATAATGCCAGTGGGCCAGGCGTATTGTCACACACACTTCCAGGGCACTTGAAGAGGGGAATGTCTGGGGACTCGGGGGCCTGGGAGGCACGGAGGGCAGCAGCCTCCACCAGACCCTTATAGGTGTTCTGTGTCTCGGGAGATGTTTCCTCTGGGGCCCTCAGTAGAAACCCCTTCCAGTTTTTTTCCGGAAACCTGAGGCACAACCCTGAGAAGGGAAGGAATGGTGGAGGTGGCAGAACACGATTGGTCTCTGTTCAGAAGCTTGGGTGCCCACAGGCACAGGTGGATCTACATTAGCCGCCTTGGACCACAAAATAACATTTCTCTAGATTGGATGAATGCAGGGTCAAAAGATTGAACACTCAGCATTCACACATTGCTCATTCATTCAAGACCTGTGAGCCACAGCTCCAAGTCTGTGGTCAGTCTCCGACACCTGATCCCTTGACCCAAGGGACTTCCCTTACAACACACAAATTAAAAGAAAATGAAGAATTTCCAGCTGGTGGCTGCAGAGTATTAAACCCCAAGCCTTTGAGCAAGGGGCTTTGTGTGATATTCTGGTGTTCTGCAATCAGTCTTTCTAAAACTGTTATAATGTTTAAGTAAAGTTAGTTTTTGCTATTTGTATGTAAAACTCTAAGTAATACAGAAATTAGAACTAGACTGTGCTATCCAGAACATAGGTAAACTGGGGAATTAGGCCCAGTTGGGACAAAAAGCAATAAAAATATTAAATAGTGATAATACACCAATTCAAGGCTTGTAGCACCGTAACAATGAATTGAAATACTGCCTATGGTTACTTAGAATGTGGTGCTCATTGCAGCAAGGTTTTGGGAGATTGAGTGGCCACTGCTCTGCTAAAGCATAAATGACGGTAGGAAATCAAGGAAGACGCAGGGGACCGGCTGCTTCTGGGTAGCATAAGGAAAGACGATGGTCAGATCCAATTCCTACATTCTCTGCTCAAGGCACATAAGGAAGCTCAAGCACTTTCTGTGACCTTGTTAAAAGAGTCTCTTATGTCTTGCAGGCACAGGGCTCCGATAAAAACAATTTCACAGTTTGATCCTATGGGCTGCCAATTTACAACAGTTGAATTCACAACCTCGTGAGGTGTCGTATGTGAGAGTGAGGGCATGGTTAGGAGTGACTGGGAAGCTGAGAATTGGATGAGGCTGTATAGGAGCGCTAACAGCATTTGGAGCCATTTCTGTTACCGTCAGCAGAGGCAGACTCTCCTCCTCTCATGCTTGATGAGTCTGTTAAGCTTTGCCTGAAAGCCCTCTAACTCCTTTGATGAGTCAATTCTCCTCATGTCTCATCCCAATTACCCACAATTACATCCTGACCTATAGCTATAAACAGATCCCAGCATACTCCAAAGAGCGAATAAACAAATCAAAGCCGGAAGTGTTACACACCCTTCCTGATTTGCATTAGGTATGTCTGAATACTATGCAAAAGAATAGCTTCTGAGTGTCTTAGATTAGAAAAAAAATAATATATTTTTAAGATGAGGATGGATTTATTAATATAGGCTCACCATCTCTTCTGGATTCAATATGCAGGACTTTACAGCTGAGCTTGATTCCAATTATGTTTTGGGTTGATATATTGAGATCTGGACTGAATGGTGCCTCAAGTAAAGTAAAGTTTATATGCCAAAAATTCTTTGGTCTACTGTAAAAATAAAGAATCTGAATAATTTGAGAGATGAGAATGGTGGAGTAGATTTATTACTGTGTGATGTCTATGAATTTCTTAATTCTGTAATCTAAAACCAGTCCATTCACCAAGACATTAATCAGTCCATTAGTGAGGAGAAGGCTGGAATCTTTAATTAAATCTTTAGAGGCTGTTGTCTTTAGCCGGGATACTGATGAGGCACGTTGCTATGGAAGTGTGCTTCCCAACTTCAATGGATTTGGGAAGATCCCAGCGTGGAAAAGGTCAAATAGCAGCTCTTTATCATCACATGGATAATGTTGGTGATCACCAAGGAAGATGTGGTTATCACAATAGACAGCATGGCCTGCATAGTTATCAGAATGGTCTCAACCACAGGGATTTTAAGTGACAGCTAACTCATTGTGATGTCACCAGGGCCAGTAGAGCTAGGTAGCCCATCTGACTACAACTGGATTTCAGTAACTTACAAATAGCAGCTCTGTGGACAGATGCTGGGCTTGGACTCCACAACATGACCCCTTACTCAAGTTCCAGACATGAAACAGTTCAACGACACAGAGTCTCTTAAATGAAGAAGTTGATTGCCCTTAAATAAGGACCTTATCATAATACTATATAATATATACTATGAGTCATCTTCTTAGCCTTCACCAAAGAAGACTGCATCCATGAAGCAGGGTAAAAGTGTCCAGGGAAAGGTAGATACCCAGATGTGTGGCTAATTTGTCTCAAGCCTAAATCAAATTACTTCCTGCAAGCCTGCTGCTGGAAGTGCTTGGATCCTGGCAATAGTCCATGGGGTTCCTCAGTGCCCTCCCTCAATCTCTACCATAGCCTTAACAGAGCCACACAGGTTTACTCTCACCCTCCCTTCGTAATGGCCCCCATGAGATGACATCCTCATCACAAGACAAGGGAACAAGTTAGTCTCTCTCTAATCCTTGAATCTGCAGCAAAGCGTCCTTAAAGTAATAACGAAAAGCAAAGCGGAGGGAGGCTTGTTGCCCTTGATGTCTCCCAGATCCCTTCCTTGCGTCTCTAGAGAACCTTAAAACAATCTTCTTTCAGATGACCAAATTAGATTTATAGCGTCTTGTCATAGGAGCCACTGGTCCCAAAATCCCTTGGAATATTAGAAATTGTGTGATGGCTACCAATTATAGTCACCAGTGATATTTTCAATGTGTGTCACCTGTCAGTAGACAGAGACAGATAATAGTGTACCTATTGATTGGATCCAGTTGATAGTTCTGAAATAAAAGATGACAGATGATTAAAACAAACATTTAAGAGAAAGCTTCCTTATGTTAAATTAGAGTGGCAGGCCTGATGTGGTGGCTCATGCTTGTAATCCCAGCAGTTTGGGATCCCAAGGTGGGCGGATCACCTGAGGTCAGGAGTTCTAGACCAGCCTGGTCAACACGGCAAAACCCTGACTCTACTAAAAATACAAAATGAGCCAGGTGAGGTGGCGCACACCTGTGGTCCCAGCTACTCAGGAGGCTGAGGCAGGAGAATTGCTTGAACCAGGGAGGTGGAGGTTGCAGTGAGCTGAGATGCTGCCACTGCACTCCAGCCTGGGCAACAAAGAGAGACTCTGTCTCACAAAAAAAAAAAAAAAAAAATAGTGACAGACTGGGCCCCAGCTGGAATATACAGGCTTGCATATGGATTTCTCATTCATAACTGTAAAGATCCAGCCAAACAATAGCAATCATAATAAACTAAGGAGACCTTGGCTTAAACAAATCATTACAGTTGACAATAGACGTGTAAACATGACCCTAATTAATGGATCTATAATCTCTCTTCCAAGTTTCTGGCCATTAGCCATGCTTCTAATTAAACTGAGTGTGGGAGCAGCATTCCGTCTCCTGAGGGGCTGGTGCAGCAGCATTCTGAATTCCTGACCACCCCAGGCTTGACTTTGCAACCTCTGTTTCGTTATCTGTTGAAACTCAAATAAGGCTTCACTTGTTAACAAGACTCTCCTCTAAAACGTCTCTAGCCTTTGATCAATCTTTCTTTTTATTCTGCAGGAATCTAAAGAAGTTGGAATGGAAAGCGAAAGAATATTGCCATATGTTTACCAGGTGGCCCCACCATGGGCCACACAGACCAAGAGAGTAATCAGGTCCTTGTTCTTAAAGAGCTCATAAATTAATATCCTTTTTTCCCCTCCAAGACGTAGTCTTGCTCTGTCACCCAGGCTAGAGTGCAGTGATGCGATCTTGGCACACTGCAACCTTTGCCTCCTGGATTCAAGCAATTCTCCTGCCTCAGACTCCCAAGTACCTGGGATTACAGGCACAAGCCACCACACCCAGCTATTTTTGTTTGGTTTTATTTTTTTTTTAATAGAGATGGGGTTTTACCATGTTGGCCAGGCTGGTCTCAAACTCCTGACCTCATGATCTGCCCAGCTCAGCTCCCCAAAGTGCTGGGATTACAGGTGTGAGCCTCTATGCCCAGCCTGAACATTCTTAAAATAGGAATGAAACAGAAATGTTATGTTCCCGTACCTCAGAATGGCAAAGGAAACCAGGCACCTTTGCAGGTTACTGACTCCATCCCCCAGTCTCACAGTACCTTCTCTGCTGAAAGGGCTACAGACGGACACCTTCTGTTTGAGGTTCACCCTAATTGAAGTCCATCTCTGGACTTTCAACCTGCAGTTCCTGTGCTGTTTCAGCCTCCATGAACCATGCGAGGAATTAGTGGTTTTCTCACATGCACTCCTTGACATCTGTTCTTTAGCCTGCCAGCCATATTTGATGCTAAGGGAGAAAGAGAGAGCTGCCTCCCAAACAGAATTCTTTGCCATACATCTATCGTGTAGTGTTGACAGTCCTTCTTGCAGTGTGGTGCGGGGGCAATGATATCTCTGTAAAAATTCTCACTAGAATCCAATGATTTATTTAGCTAACAGCTAAGTTAATTATGTCAGTTTGACAATTTCAAGAGGGAAGGAAAAACACACATGGGCTGGATGAGGAGATTGACTCGTAATATTTTATACCAGGACATGATTAGGAAACCCAATGATTTCTTGGTACAAATCTCTAAGCAATCAAGCATTCCCCTGTAATCAAGACCATCACTACGTTTTAAAAGAAATCTATTTTTTCCCACAACTGGAAAGGGTGAAATAAGGCAAAACATCAAGCAAAAAAATAAGCATTCAGTTTTCAAATAACGGAATATTTCCTCTGGAAGGAGAAGGGAATCTGGGGACCTGGATTCTGGTTTCTGCTCTACTTCTTTTTTTTTTTTTTTTTTTTTTTTTTTTTTTATTGCATTATAGGTTTGGGGGTACATGTGCAGAACGAGCAAGATAGTTGCATAGGTACACACATGGCAGTGTGCTTTGCTGCTTTCCTCCCCTTCACCCACACTTGGTATTCATCCCCAGGCTATCCCCCCCAGCCCACCCCTGCTGTCCCTCCCCCATTCCCCCCAACAGTCCCCAGTGTATAGTAGACCGCCTCTCTGTGTCCACATGTTCTCATTTTTCTCACCCACCTATGAGCGAGTATATGCGGTATTTCTTTTTCTGTTCTTGTGTCAGTTTGCTGAGAATGATGTTCTCCAGATTCATCCATGTCCCTACAAAGGACACAAACTCATCATTTTTGATTGCTGCATAATATTCCATGGTGTATATGTGCCACATTTTCCCAGTCCAGTCTATCATCGTTGGGCATTTGGGTTGGTTCCAGGTCTTTGCTATTGTAAACAGTGCTGCAATGAACTTCTTAGTGACTCTCTCTTCACCTTAGCTTTCTCATCTGTACAGCAAAAGACTGGCCAAGTAGGCATCTCAGAGCCCTTACAGATCTGATAGCATGCCGGGATGCTGTAAGATCATGGATGTTCCATTTTCAGGACTCTTGGGACAAGAATTGGAGTCAGGTGACCACTGGGACTAAGCAGACATCGCAGGTTCTCTGCCTCAGAGCCAAAGCCATGCTTCCCACCCTGGTCAGGGAAGGTCTTCCTTGTCTCTTATAGCATTAATCTCAACACCTCCATGCCATTCAAAGGCTCCACTGTTGCATTTTCTTTACACAAAATTCTTACTTCTTTCTTTCTCCCATAAGCCTTGAAGCTAAGTACAGATTTATTCATCCTTTCTATGCATATTTTTTAGCACCTGCTATAGGAAAGACACTGTTTCCAGTACTAAGGATACAGAGCAAACAAAACAATCTCTGCTGTCATGGAGATACCTGCTGGAACTTCGATAGCTTTCTGCATGAGAAATGGGCCAGGTATGATTCTCACGTTAGGGATGGGGAAAGGAGGAACCATGGGCAGACAATTTTAGCACTCTGGAGGTGCAAGCAAAAACAAAGGCTGCAAATAGACTAGAATAGAATGGCTTATAAAAGTACATCGTGAGCTGGGAGTTTTGGCTCATACCTGTAATCCCAGCCCTTTGGGACACGGAAGCGGGCAGATCACTTGAGGCCAGGGGTTTGAGACCAGCCTGATCAACGTGACAAAACCTTGTCTCAACTAAAAAATACAAAACTTAGCCAGGTTGCACACACCAGGAGGTGGAGGTTACAGTGAGCCAAGATGCCACCACTGCACTCCAGCCTGGGGGACAGAGTGAGACTCTGTCGAAAAAACAAAAAAAGGACATTATGACATTGTGGCAGAACAGAGCTTGCAGAACACCTTATTTTCCTCCACAAGTAGAACAACACTAAGAGTAACTAACAAGTAACATTTACAGGACACTCTAGGATGGAGTAATCTCTTCTACAAATTTTTCTATTGTTTTCTTTAACAAAACCTTTCAAGGTATCATTAATGTTGCCTTTAATCAATGCAGTTGATGAATTACTCGGAAGGTTTTACATGACCAGCCTGAGATAATTATTAAATGGCAGTGCGGAGACTGACTCTGGTGTTTACTTCAAATCTCATACTCTTTCCATCATGATAAAGCTGCTCTGCATATTTCTTATTCCATTTTCGTTCCTGAAAGACGGTTTTAGTGAACTGAAGCTTGCCAAAACCTCATTCTGACTACAAATCACGGAGCCTCCCCCATGAACTTACCAACTGCTCCCAGAGTTACTTCTTAAATCTTGTTTTAGCCATTAAATTTTGGTCTGATAAATAAGGCAGTCATTTTAACTATGTAAGCGGAACTAAAATAGGGGGAAAATGACTAACCCCTCACTACATTTTGCTTGTCAACGGGGAAAGAACAATTCAGGACTGGATTTAGATGTATGTCCATGGTTTAGGAATGCGGAATTTTGGGAATCGTCTTTAGGTTCATAAAAGATGCTTCATTTCACTTCCACTGAGAGAATGGAAAAAGATGGAAGTGTTGAGCTTGTAGCACAAAGAATTTAAATGAAAGGCATAACAGAACTTCAAAACAGTGAGCGTCATGGTTCACTGGAATAGAAGGATGTTTCAGAAATGTGGATTCCACTTCTCATGTGATTCTCCTAGGAGGCTTACAGTGGAGGATAGGAAATGGAAGGTAATGACTGAAATGATTTCAGAAGGTTCTATCCAGTCTTCCTTGTGTAGTTTCAGTTGGTACAGTAGAAAGAGTAATGGACAAGGATGCAGGTGATCTGGTTTTGCCGGGGCTCTGCCGCTATCTAGTTGAGCACCCTCAAACAGAACATTTAACTCCTCTGAGCCTTAGTTTTGTTACCTTAATCATAAAAGGGGACTAACGGATCTTTGTCTAACATCCCTGACAGATGATAACAAAAAGCCCTTGAGATAACCTTTGCTGTATGTAAGTTAATGAGAGCAAACTTCTTTTCTTTATTTGTATTACTATGATATCCCAGGAGTGTGCTTGGAAATACGTACTGGACCTGGTACATAGCAGGCATTCAACAAGTGTTTGGTGAATAGATGTCCTCACCAAATACATCTATTATATACAACTGAGGTATTTGGTAAATATATGTATTCACCAAGTACATCTATGTATACAACTGACATAAAAACACTTTGCAATATATAAAGAACGAAAATGAAAAGTATTACAGGTGTATCAGCTGTCTGTGGTGACTATTCCAGTGTGTGACCCATTATCTCTTTCACCTTCATGCCACCCCGTACACATCCCTATGAGTCAGGGTGAGCTCAGAAGGGACAAAGCAACCATGTTGATCTCTATCAAATTAAATCAAGCTAGTGACTGCAGGAAACACATCATGATATGAGGTGAAAATTGAGGTTACAGAAGCTGTTACTGGCTTCTCTTTTGGACCTTTCTATTTGCCTTGGGTCTTATTGAAGGGAGTAGAGATAACCTACCCATTGTTTTCTCTGAACTCAGTAGGGACGTAGGCATGCAGACCGGGAGTCTCAAAGTCCATCTTCTTTCATAAAAGCCCTTCTTACAGATTACCTGTAATTCCTTGACAGGGCAGTGAGTTGCTGTCCCAACTGACTGCAGGCAGTTAAGATCAGAAAATTTAATCGGCACATGCCCCTGTATAATCAAAAGAAGCTGGTACCCATCTCTCAACTTGATATTAACTTAGCATTTTTCCAGAAAACCTCTCTGCCCCATCACAGAGTTGCCTCTCAAATATAAATGTCAAGTAAGGCAGCAGAAATTAATTTTATATGCTTTATGGGTACTAGGTAATAACCAGAAGGATAATAATAGAGAATAGAATTATAAAAGAATTGGGAATGAGTATGCTTTATAGACCCTGGAACACTGCCCAGGGCAGTAGAGTAAGTGGGAGAAGAAAACAATAGTGATTGGGGTCAGTAGTCAGCTTTCTTTTCAGCATGAGTGGTTTTTAGAACAACCAGAACGTTCCCTTTTAAAGACAGCACACAGGCTTTTTATTCCTAAACCTACCTCCAAGACACCAGGATGCTCAAGTCTTCTGATGTACAGGTACCCAGTTGCTGGTATTAGCAATAGATTTTGTTCTGGCAATTGTAGAGTTCTTTGTATGAGGAATAAGGATGGGAGCACCTAATTGGTATTCTGCCTGCATTCAACATTTTAGCATGTAGTTAAGTGGGTTGCTCTGAAATTACAGCACCTACTTCTGAATTCCACTTTTGCCATTTACTCCCTGCACAACCTTGGGCAGCTTACTTAACTTCCATGCATCTTAGTTTTCACATCTATAAGCTACAAATAATCCTAGCACCCTTTTCATAGAGTGATTGAAAGGATTCAACCAGTTTGACTCATGTAAAGCACATAGAAAATTTTCTGGCATATGATAAGTACTCAGCTAACATGGGTTGTACAAATTATACCGTCAATTAAAAATGTATGCAAATTGTATGCAATTTGAACTTTCTAACTTTAGATCAGGGAGGCTAAGTTTCCCAATTTTTTCTTTCTCCATTAGTGTTGAAAGAGTTTAATGCTTCTGTGATTCTATGCCCCATCCCTACTTTTAGATCTCAATTTCCTTCTATAAGAGGTAGAGTTGGAAAAGTACTCTGAGACTGAAAGTTCTGTTTGTGTACAAGCTCAGCCAGTGACTAGCTGGATGACTCTAGGATAAGGTCACGTTCCCTCTTGCAGTCTCATGTTTTTCATTTTATTTATTTATTTATTTATTTTTGAGACGGAGTTTCGCTGTTGTTACCCAGACTGGAATGCAATGGTGCGATCTCTGCTCACCACAACCTCCGCCTCCTGGGTTCAAGCAATTCTGCCTCAGCCTCCTGAGTAGCTGGGACTACAGGCACGCACCACCATGCCCAGCTAATTTTTATATTTTTAGTAGAGACGGGGTTTCACCTTGTTGACCAGGATGGTCTCGATCTCTTGACCTCGTGATCCACCTGCCTCGGCCTCCCAAAGTGCTGGGATTATAGGCGTGAGCCACCGCACCTGGCCATGTTTTTCATTTTCAAAGGAGAAGCTTGGACCGCTTGACTCCTAGAGATGTTCTAGTCCCAACATTCAAGAAATCTACTACTCTCATGGAAGCTCAGGGACCCTTATACCTAAATCCTTAGGTGACTTAGTTTGGCTTCTACTTTATGCGGAGTACCAGAGATACATCACCGATTCTCATTTCCCAAGTACATTTTCACCATACTCTGCCTTCCACTCCTCCTACTCCTCCTCTGTCACTTAGCAACTTGGGGTCCCAGCATGAGTAAGTGTGAGGAACTGGAATTTCCAGAGTCCAACTAGCCTGCAAACTTCCCCTTTTACTTCCCCAGGCCACCTTCACATTTCCTGCAGCTTCTCGAGGTACCTGGTCTTTTTACTTTCAGAAAATCTTGTCAACTGAAGACACTCTACAGAATGAGCAGTCACGTGTGAATGGGTCTGTCTCATATAGTCATAGAGCTATCATCTTCCCTGTAGTTTATCATCAGGTCAGCTGGAAGTTGAAATCCTAATATGTCAGGATTTATATGAAATTGTGATATGATATAATTCCTAACTTAGGACACTGATGTAGAGGAATAATATATGACCAGGACAATTCCTCAAGGATCTAAAAACAGAAATATCATTTGACCCAGCAATACCATTACTGGATATATACCCAAAGGATCATAAATCATTCTACTACAAAGACACATGCACACGTATGTTTCTTGCAGCACTATTTACAATAGCAAAGACTTGGAACCAACCCAAATGCCCATCAATGATAGGCATAGACTGGATAAAGAAAATATGGCACATATACACCATGGAATATTATGCAGCCATAAAAAATGGATGAGTTCATGTCTTTGCAGGGACATAGATGAAGCTAGAAATCATCATATTCAGCAAACTAACACAGGAACAGGAAACCAAACACCACATATTCTCACTCATAGGTGGGAGCTGAACAATGAGAACACATGGATGCAGGGAGGGGAACATCACACACCAGGGCCTGCTGGGGGGTGGGGGAGCTAAGGGAGGGAGAGCATTAGGACAAATACCTAATGTAGATGACAGGTTGATGGGTGCAGCAAACTACCATGGCACATGTATACCTATGTAACAAATCTGCAGGTTCTGCACATGTATCCCAGAACTTTAAGTGTATTTTTTTAAAAAAACAGAATGAATTATAGAAGGTCCTCAAATAATGTCATTTCGTTTAACATTGTTTAGCTATAAAGTTGTCAAGAAAAAAGTCTGGTTTTATTATACATAATTTTTCTTATTGTTGCAGTTTCTAAGAACCTACTGAATATATTAAAAGAGAATTTACTGTACTTCACATTTATATTACTTTTACTGTTCATTTGTAATTTATTTACACATTGCGTCTATGAAATCTATGCATGTGAAGATCCATTTTACTGATCCTCAAGTATGAGTTAGATTAAAATTGACCAGGGAGCTTACAAGTGCTGATGCCTGGGTCTCATTACCAGAGATTCTGATTTACTTAGACCTGTGTGAGTATGAGGATATTAAAAAGCATCAGAGAGAGTTCAGATGGTGAAGTTCCCAGATGGATTAAGCTACAAAATGTAAGTTACAAAAGAGTTTATTGTACCACCAAGAAATGTGATTACTTCAAATATCTTCTTCGAGTGCATTGCCTTCCACACCTTACCAATTGTCATCATGCTGGGTTATTTTCACCACTTAGAATTTTCATTTTATCTTACTGCGACTGTAGATTTATATACATATGGATTTTTATCATATTTCCTTCTTGAGCACACATAAAACGAAAGGTAGGAAAGAACAACATGGTAACAATCCTAAACTTCCCATTCAGAGACTGATTCTTTAAAAATTGCATTATTTTTACTTTCTCATAAAGAAATTGTGGTAACGTGGTGTATGCGTATGTACAATGAGATAAGATTCAACAGTGAAACAAATGGCGTCTTGTCATTTGCAACAACTTCGATGGGACTGTAGGTCATTCAGTTAAGTGAAATAGAGAACGGTTATGTTAAGTGAAATGGGGAAGGCACAGAAAAGCAAATATTGCATGTCCTCGTTCATATGCAGGAGCTGAAAAGTTAATCTCATGAAAGCAGAGAGTAGAATGGTGGCTACCAGAGTGTGGGGAAAATGGGGGGGTGATGAAGAGAAGTTGGTACATGGGGTAAAAGTCCATGCAGAATAATTAAGCTGGAGTATTTATCAGCACAGTAGAGAAATTTTAGTTAACAATAACATGGAATATTTCAAAACAGCAAGGAGATAAGATTTGTATTGTTCTCATTATGGCAGTTTTTAATGTATAATATTGGTTCCAATCTCATTCTTCTGTACTCTTTTGCCAGGTTGGGACTTTCGAAACCACATTCTATTTCCCATGCAGGTATTTGTTGTTGTTTTTGTTTGTTTTTGAGACAGAGTCTCAGTCTATTGCTCAAGCTGGGGTGCCGTGGCATGATCTTGGCTCACTGCAACCTCTGCTGCCCAAGCTTAAGTGATTCTCCTGCCTCAGCCTCTCGAGTAGCTGGGATAACAGGCACAGGCCACCACGCCCAGCTAATTTTTGTATTTTTGTAGAAATCGGTTTTAACCATGTTGGCCAGGCTGTTTCAAACTCCTGACCTCAAGTCATCTGTCTACCTTGGCCTCCCAAAGTGTTGGGATTGTAGGTGTGAGCCACCACACCCGGCCCACATAGTTTTCTTACTGTGTAATTCCACTCCTGATCACTAAGGTTCATCACGTTGAAAGTTCAGTATACTTCATCAACACCTTCACTCCCTGAAGCCTCAGAGTTTAGAGGCTGCCTTCAGTTACTGTTTCTGTTGCTACATTGTCTTGTAGTAACAATTGAACTAACCCCCTGTATTAAATTCTCTTCATTAAAATAACTAGATTGACTTCCTTAATTTTGATTTGGGAACAAAGTTATTTTGTAGTCATCTATAATTGGAATATTTTTAAATGTACTCAAGAAGTAAAGCTGATTTAAAAACATAATATGTGTGTATTATTGGCATTTGTGTGTCTATTTGATTGTGTCTGGTTCCCCTACCAAACTGTAAGTTCTGTGAGATGAGAACTATAATTTTACTTACGTAGCATTGAACAGAATGCCTGATACACAAGTGGTTGTCAGTAAGTATTTCTGAATAAATTATTGAATGAGTATAGGTTAGTCTATTAGGTTAGTCATGTAGAACTTAAAATCATATGGAGTTCCTGTCTTGGGAATGAGATGGGGGAGTTCCACCATCTCATGAAATTCCACCAGGAGTGAATGGGACTACAGTTGTACAAGACATAAAATGGCCAAGATATTCTTGTCCCTCATTCAGAAGAGTCCCGTTATGCTACAGGAAGCTCTTGACTTGACCACATGCACATTGCACCATCTATACCCTCTCAAAAGGGACCTCAGGGAACTCTCAGTCCAAATGTTTCTGGGAACTGATGCCGGGGAAGGCCATTGATATTTTTAAGAGCCAAATTTTGGTTAGATCACAGAGAGTGTAACAGCCAAAATAAGATGTAAAAAGAGCACACGTATGAAAAGAACAATTCACCATGACAAAGCAAGGCTTATCCCAGGAGTGAAATATTCAAAAGCAATTAGTACAATCAATTACATTAAAATCTAAAGAATAAAAACACAAGACAGTGTCAAGTGATGCAGAAAAAGCCTTTGTAGAAATCCAATATTCATTCATAATATAAACTCTCAGCAATTTAAGAATAGAAGGGAACTTCTTCTCTGATAAATGATATCTACAAAAAGCCTACAGCTAACATTATGGACATTGTTGAAAGGCAAAATTCTTCTCCTCTAGACCAGGAACAAGGCAAGGGTGTTCATTCTCATCACTCCTATTCAACATTATACTAGAATTCTTAGTCAATGCAGTGAAGTAAGAAAAGAAATAGAAGTGATCCAGATTAGAAGGAAAGAAAGGTATTCCTCTTTGCAGATGACGTGATGCTAAGGAATCTACAAAGAATTCCTACAACTGACAGTTGAACTTAGCAAAGTCACAAGACATGAAGTTAAGACAGAAAAATCATTCATATTTCTAGATACCAACACTGAACAACTGAAAGCTGAAATTTTAAAGAAATAATATTGCTTATAACAGCTCTGAAAGTGAAACACTGAGGCATAACCCTAACAAAATGAGTGGGACCTGCATGCTGCAAAATGCTAATGGGATAAATAAAAGAAGGCTTCAACAAATTTAAAGACATACTCAAATAGTAAAGATGACAATCCCAGTCAGAATCCCAACAGGCCTTTTTTTTTTTTTTTATAAAAGAAACTTCCATGCTAATTCTAAAATTCATATGAAAAGGCAATGGAACCAAAATATGAAGAACAACTTTGAAAAAGAAGAACCAAGTGGAAGGACTCACACTCCTGATTTCAAGACTTATTATAAAGTGATGGTAATCAAGACAGTTCGCTATTTATGGTAAGATAGACAAATTGATCAATGAAATGGAGTAGAAAGTTTAGAAATAGACCCACACTAATAGGACCACATATTTTTGACCAAGGTGCAAAGGTAATTCAGTGGAGAAAGGAAAATATTTTTAACAAACCATGCTGGAACAATTGAATATGCATATACAAAAAATGAACTTTGATCCATGCCTCACACTACATACAAGAATCAGCTCAAAGTTGGTCATAGACCTAAAGGTAAACTGAAGAATTAAAAATATTCTAGAAGAAAGCGTGGGCTAAAACCTCTGTGATTTCAGGTGAGGCATGAATTTCTTAGATAAACACATGACCCCTAAAATAAACTACTGAGAAATTGAACTTGATCACAATTAAGTACTTTTGCTCTTTAAAAGACACTTAAAAGAATGAAAAGACAAACTGGGAGAAATACTTACACATAGCATATCAGATAAAGAACTTGTATTCAGAATACACAGAGAGCTCTCCAAATTCAATAATAAGAAAAGCACAATTTAAAAATGAGCAAAAGATTGGAATAGACACTTTACCATAGGCATAGATGGATGGCCAATAAGCACATGAAAAGATGTTCAGCATCATTAGCCATTAGGGAAATGTAAATTAAAAACACAAGATATTGCTACTTACCTATTAGAATGGCTCAGTTAGAAACACTGACAGTGCTAAAGTACTGGTGAGGATACTTTGCTGGTGGGAACAAAAAATGTCATACCCAATCTGGAAAACACCTTGGCAGTTTCTTAGAAAATTACACATATACTGATCATGTGACTCATATGGATTCTACTCCTTGGTGTTTAGCCAAGAGAAATAAAAATTACATTCACTCAAAAAAAATACATGAATATTTATAGCAGCTCGATTCATGATAACCCCAAATTGGAAACAACCCAACAGGTCTTTCAACAGATGAATGGACACATACATTGTGGTAAATACATACAATGAATGCTACTTAATAATAGTACAACCACTATGGAAAACAGTATGGAAATTCCTTAAAGAGCTAAAAGTAGATCTACCATTTGATCCAGCAATCTCACTACTGGGTGTCTATCTGTGATGGCTAATACTGAGTGTCAACTTGATTGGATTGAAGGATGCAAAGTATTGTTCCTGGGTGTATCTGCGAGGGTGTTGCCAAAGGAGATTAACATTTGAGTCAGTGGGCTGGGAGACGCAGACCCACTGTCAATGTGGGTGGACACCATCTAATCAGCTGCCAGTGCAGCTAAAATACAGCAGGCAGGAGAAGGCAGAACAGCAGACTTGCTGCGTCTTCTGGCCTCTGTGTTTCTCTTGTGCTGGTTGCTTTCTACCCTCAAATATCAGACCCCAGGTTCTTCAGCTTTTGGATTCTTGGACTTACACCAGTGGTTTGCCAGGGGCTCTTGGACCTTCGGCCACAGACTGAAGGCTGCACTGTCAGCTTTCCTACTTTTGAGGTTTTGGGACTCAGACTGACTTCCTTGCTCCTCAGCTTGTAGACAGCCTAAGATGGCACTTCAACCTGTGATCATGTGAGACAATTCTTCTAATAAACTTCCCTTCGTATGTACACTCTGTTTCTTCAGAGAATCCTGACTAGTACACTACCCAGAGGAAAAGAAGTCATTATATGAAAAAGGCACCTGCACACACATGTTATAGCAGCCCAATTCACAATTGCAAAGACGCAAACCAACCTAAGTCCGTATCGATCAATGAGTGGATTAAAAAAATGTGGTTTATACCATAGAACACTACTCAGCCATAAAAAAAGGAAGAAAATAATGTGTTTTGCAGCAACTTGGATGGAGCTGGAGGCCATTACTCTAAGTAAAATAACCCAGGAGTGGAAACCCTGGGTTCTTACTTATAAGTGGGAACTGGGCTATAATGCCACAAAAACATATAGAGTGATATAAAGGACACTGGGAACTTGGCGGGGAGGTTGGGGGAAGGATGAGAGTTAAAAGACTACGCATTGGATAAGTGTACACTGCTTGGGTGAGGGGTACACCAAAATCTCAGAATTCACCACTGAAGAACTTATCTGTGTAACCAGAAACTACCCAAAACTATTGAAATTAAAGATAATAATAAAATAAAATAGTAATAAACTATTGCTGCAACAGCTCAGGTGAATCTCAAAGGCATAATGCTGAATGAAAGAAGCTAGTTTCAGAAGATTATATGCTGTATAAATTCATTCATATGACATCCTCAGAAAGACAAAACTGTAGTAGCAGAGAAAATCGTCGGTTGCAGGGAGATAGAAATATGGAGACAGTGTGACTACAAAGTGGGTAGCAGCATGAAGGAGTTCTTTGGGGTTGTGGACCTGTACTCTATTCTGATTAGTGGTGGTTACATGATCCTACACACATGTTAAAACTCACAGAGCTGTAAAACCCCCAAAAGTCAATTCTGATATATTTTAATTTTTAAAGAAAGGAACAAAGAGCTATTCTGGGAGAAATGAAGACGTGAAAGGATAGACCAAGAGGGTCCAACGGAGAAGCAGAGGCAAAGTTTTCCTTGGCTCTTGGTTACGAGCTGCCTGCAGAATAGGAGTCTTGGGCCTTTTTCAGCATCAACTTGCAGAAACGATGCTTTCGACCTTGCACTTGTTGCTTCTCTGAGTCCAGGTTCCCAGCCCCCATGTCAATGGACCCTTCATAATGAGGAGGGCATCACAGCAAGACATAGGCCTGGGGCTTTCCCCATGACCAGGTTCTCATTAACTGCTATCTCACCATCAACCAGCGACAGCACTGTCCCTCTTGCCCAAGCTCCTCCCTCCCTTGCACTCTAGATGCCCTTAAAATGGCACCAGCCCAAACCAGGGACAGTCTCTCATCCACTCACTTCCCAAATATTTACAGAGTGCCTGTTGGGTGCCAGGCTCCACCAGGGTCCCTGCTGCCAGGCCAAAGCCCACGGTGGCATATTCTGGAGAGTCCGGCTGTTGGAGCAGCTGTCCTCTTGAGAGCCAGCACTGGCATGTCCTGTCCCAGAGGACCCAGGCTGTTATCTCATTTCCCATCTCTGCAGATGTTAAATGTTTCCAACACTTTACCCCTTTCTCAGATGAGGATTTAAACATAGCCAGGTGGACACACAGTATGGTAATATTTTTCTGTTGACTCAACAACCTCCGTCGGCACTTGCTTCCTTGATTCTCTGACCTTATTCAGTTGGTCCTTTCAGTGTGACAACTTTTCTCAGCTTAGTGGCACCTCTCGTCCTGTTTCCAGAGGTGCAACAGGAGGTTGGCAAGAGTGGGTCTTAAAGAACCACGGTGACGCCTGCAAGGTCACTCAGCTTGGCAATAGAACTGGGTTTGGAGTTTATACCACAAGAGCTCCAGTGCATTTCCATCGTCAAACAACCTGGAAAGCTGAAGATTGTACACCCTGAAGAATTTGTCCAAAAAAGCCAGACAGAAATGGAGGAAGTTCTCTCCCAAGTATCTGTACAAGCAACATGGGGCAGAAACACTTTCAAAACTGTCATGTCCTAGGGGCAAGAGATGTTTTTGATAGAAGTTGTGATGACAGCAGTTCACAACAGCCCCACATTCAGGGAACTGTTCCAGCATGCCAGAGGTTGGGAGGCTTTTAACGCCCATCATTCATCCTCACACACGCCAGCTAAGTGAAAGCAATGGGAAGGAGCTGACAAACCACGGAGACCAGGAAATGCAGAGTGAATGCTGCTCGGAAGAACAGTGGAAGGTAAATGGGTATCAAAACGTAATATGGGAGTGCAGGCTGGTCTTAGGATGCTTGAAAGCTGTTCTAATAACTTCCCAGCACTCGCGGAGGAGACCAGCCCACAGGTGCCAGGAGCGGGAAGGGAAGGAAACGCCCACCCCCATGCCCTTGCCCGGTGCATACTGCAAATGTGCTGTCCCTGGTGCGGTGTGCAGCGAGACTGGACTAACGCTGAACTCAGGTCAGAGCTCTGCTGAGTGAGAACACCAGTTCCAGCCCTCAATCTGACACTTTCTTAAATACACGAGGGATTAACAACAGTAACTGGTAATCAAATAGAACAATTATAACAATATACTGCAATAAAAGTTTCCCTATCTTATCGTACTGTGCTCATTTATTTTCGAACTTCAGGTGACCTCATGCAACTGAAACTGCAGAGAGTAGAAACCAGGGAAACGCGGTATTACGGCACGTCTCTTGACCTTGGCAGTCCCAAGTGGTGGGGAGCGCACTTGACAGATCCTAGCAGGCCAACCTCAGTGCAAGTCCCAGCTCTCACTAACTGAGTGACTGAGTAAGCCGTCTGCCCTCTTAGGTTCTGCCACAGATGCAGCTGTTTGCCCTCCAGGTACCCAAATAGATGAGAAGAGCACAGCAAAATTTCCCACCAGACAGCCCCCTCTCTACAGCCCTTAACTCAAATCTTGCACCTCTGGACATCAGGGCACAAAAACTCTGGTAAGTCCCCAGACACCGAGGACCTGAGCCCTCTGATGCCTTTGGTGAGACCATGTTCTTGGACCACTGTGGGCACACGACATTCTGAAGACACTTGTTCTCCAGTGCGCAGGCCGCCCTCTTCCCATCCCCTCTTCCCCAGTGAATCTGAATGGCAGAGACTAAGGCAATTCTCCAGATCCCTGAATCTGCTCTTCCTTGAAGGCTGCTGGAGAGGGTTGTAGAGCCAAAGGGAAGAAATCTCAGGGAGATGCTGCCCCCTTCTGGGAAACATGCAGAAGTGAAACCCCAAAGAGCAGAAATTTCCTACCTGTTCTCAAATTTCTCCTTGCTGTGGGGGAGATGCACTGCCCAGTGTTCTGGGGGTAACCAAGCACATTATATGCTAGATGCAATTGCCTGAAAGAAGAGGAAACGTGGATTAGATTCATTATTGACTTACCATTGAGACCTTCCTTCAAAAACAGGAAAAGTCCCTGAGAGGGAGGGACGGGATTTAAGAGGTTATTGCTGCCATCCCCTGCCTCTGAGCAAGAACTGAAGCATGGATCAGTCTCCTAGCACCCTCACCATCAAAAAGAAACTCTCCTTCTGTCTAATACATCCCTTTCCTGCTACAAGTTCAAGTTCACACTTCCCTTGGGTCAGGGATTAAATGGGTGAACAAACCACATATGAGCACCTATTATTGCTTAGCTCAGGAACGCAAGCCATAGCCTTGTCTTTGGGGAGCTCACAGTATAGTCAGAGGGACAGAAACGTAGTCAAAAAAAAACTATAAGTGACGTGCATGAATGTGCCCGGGTGTTAACGGGAGTGGCCGGGAACACAGACCAGATTGGGGTGCCTCAGGGTCCTGAAGGTGTCCTCATGCAGAAGACACCTTAACCCAGCCTTAGAGAATGCAGAGGACTTAAGGAGTGACGTTCAAGAAGGAAAGCAGTGAAAGTGTGAGACTGTGCATAGCTGGACATGCATGTGGTGAGGAAAAACGTTCATTGTTCTTTCTTTCTGTCTTATTTTCTACCTGTGGGGATGAGAAAGCAATGGGCCACTTCAGCTTGAGTTTGATGGCATGTCACCAAAAGCAGCCGTCGGACTGTCAGAGTTTACACACAACCTTCTGGCCATAAAAAGCACCCTGCATGCACTTACACACCCCCTCTGAAAATAGCATTGGCTGTTCTCACAGTGGTTTGAACTGAGAGTTTATATTTAGTTTACTCTCTCCCATCTATTTATATTTCTTTTGTTTACATAAATATCCCTCTCAATCTATTGCTGTCATGTCTGGGCACCTGACATCATTAAAAGAACGCGTAGCAACGGCATTCCATATGAACTGGGCAGCTAAATCCATCTCCCCTCTTATCCCTGATCTGTTCTCAAATGCACATCTTAGAATTCCACAATCCCAGGCTTGAAAAGAGACTTGAGAAGCTTTTTTATTCCTCCTCCCCTCCCTCTAGCTAGATTCCCTGGCAGTGGACTGTTTAAATTTCACAGACCTCCCAAAAAGGGAGCTGTACTCCACCCCCTTGGTCCAAATTTGGCATTTTCCAGCCCATAGACTCTTTCTACTGGACTGCCCGGGAACAGTTCGTTCTGCTCAAAAGTCCCTCCACGAGCTCACAGGCTGTTTCCCTGCAGCTGATTTCTTTTCCCAACCAACATTCCCACTTTATTTCCCTGCAACTCTCAGCTCTTACTTTCATCAATCTTTTTTGCCATTTTCAGGAACTCTCCTCAGAACCTCCCACCAGATTCTGCATTTTCCTCAAGCTGGAGGGTACAGCATCTGAGTAAGACTCTGGGTTTAGTTGGAGGCCATGGGAGAGGGTGGTTTAGTCCCTGGGGCAACACGCAGACCCAAGCACGATGTGCTAGTGCCACCTTAGGGTATCGAAAACTGCACACGAATCTCTGTGGACTCCAGACCTTTCTCTACCCTGCTCCTGGAACAGTAGAAAGAACAGAGGCTTTGGAGTCAAACAGTTCTAGAGGCACCTGTTCAGTTGCGGAGTTGTAGAGTCTTGGGCAAGTGCATAAGCCTCTCTGAGCCTCAGTCTCCTCATCTGTAAAATGGACAATAACACCTTTCCATGCTGTGAGAAAATATGAGGAATAAGAAGAGCAGGTGTCCAACTGTTATGAAATGTCTAATATCCCCTCTTCTCTCTTCTCATGAGAAGTCCAGTTGTCCCTCTCTTGACATTTTTCAAATCCCCCTTCCAATGAGACTTCCTAGAGCTTCTGGAGAGTCTAAGGAAGCCTGAGTCTGCTCTCTGATATGAGAGTCAGTGTTCCTAGACAGGAGCAAGCCATTTTTAATATAGACCACAGCCTGGCGCTCCTGGAAAGAGACTGAATTGCTGCATGGTCGTGGTGGCTATTTGGACAGCCTGCCTGGGCAACCAAAGAGCAGAATCCTATTCTGCGGTGCACAGCATCCTAAAGGGGATGGACACACTCCCCATCTCTAATGAGGACTGAGCAGGACACATAGAAGGCGCAGCAGGGAGGTGGAGACTGAGGCACCCAAAGGTGAACAGACAGCCTGGGAGAGGCAAGACCGGCAGACACCTCATTCTCATGCACGTTGTCTCTCTTCTATACCTGGCTCCAATCTCATCCTCTTCAGTCTCTCACCAAACATACAGCCAGTCTGGTATTTATTCCAGGTAATCTTGCCTTTTATTGCAATCTCAAGCCAAAGCAGGAAAGAACGGAATAAAAAACTCAGAGGAAAAACAAAATTCTAAATTGTATCCAAGTTAAAAGCTCTTCCTCAGCACACACACTGTATCATATAAATCACCTGAGAAAAGGAGGCCACTTTAGGAGCCTGCTCTTTAAAATCCTTCTCCCAGTCAGGGTCAGCATTCTGGCTTCCAGGAGGTGGGTGGGGGCAAAAACCCCAGGTCCCCCAGAAAGGCAGTGGCTGAGGCAGTCAATCCCCAAGGGAAGCAAAGGGCTCTCTGCTGGACCGAGGCCACACACTCCGAGAGATCATCTCTGAAGAATCCAGTTTCATCTAGGAAAGGGGGCTGGCCACACCAGCTCCTGCAACTCGGCCTTACCCAGGCTGAGAAATTGGTCACGTCCTCCCTTTCTCTTTTATTCAGTAAAACTTTGTAAACTTTCGACCGTGACTAGGCACTGACCCAGGCACTTGTCATCCATCAATGAATTCAGCAGGGAAAAGTCCTATGATCGTGAGGTTTGCACCAGCTTTCCTGATCCGCGGCTAATGACTGTCCCTGATGTTAACGTGGTGCTTTGTTCCTGGTGAATGTCTTTAGATGCACTCTCTCATTTGAATTTTATGGCAGCCTTTACTCCACAAATCCTACAGCCACCATTGGTGGATAAGAAGGGAGAGGCACACACAGAGAGTGAATGCCGAGTGATTCAGAGGTGGAATCAGAACAGGAATTCGGGGCTCCTGACTCTCCCCATAAGGCTCTGTCCTCTGTCTCTCTGCTCCTGCCTTGATGTTGATGAAATCCAAGTCAGCCACTTCTGTGCTAGGACCATTCCTCCAGGAAGCCTGCCCAGACTGCTTCACCACATCGATCTCCCCATGCTTGAACTACTGTAACCCTTAGGCAAGCGCCACGTTAGTTGCTCAACACTGTTTTAAGCATCATACTTTGTTGGTTAGAGTGTAAACTCCTGGGTGACAGAGAAGGCATAGAAACTATGGATCATTTAGCAGCACCTCCTGATGAGGGTGCAGCACCTCCTTTATGATGTCCCAAGATGCTGAGGTCCTCGGTTCTCAGGACCACTGAGCAGGGTTTGGAGCCTCAGAACATGACCTCGGGCTGCAGGTGGCCTCATTAGTTTATTTTGGTGAACTTTGCAAATCACTTTGTATGTGTCCCATTATATGGGGGGAAAAAAGCCAGGGAGCTCTGCTTATATCCACTAGCAGAGTACTGGACACCTGGTTGGTGGTTCATAGATATCTGACAACGTGTTGAATGCTGGAAAGATGAACGTCACATTATTTCAAGCTGGGAAGGAAGGATGAAGTATCTCATTATTGCAAATGAGGACTGAGACCCAGAAAAGTGAATGATTTGTTGAGGACCCTGCAGCGCATAAGTATCAGAGCCAGCCCAGGGCCCTGGCTTCTTAGTCTGTTTCCATGCCCCAAGCTCACTTTATTATTTAAATGGATAGGTTATAAGAATCTAATGAGCCACAATTCCAAAATGGGGCCAAGTGTGAGGAAAGAGGTCTTTGTACATCCTTGCTTCAGCCCTTGGGAAAGTTGAAGACTGTGTGTTACGTTCAGGCTGTAACCTTGACTCAGATTCCAGGGAAAGTGGCTTCAGGTCTGCCAGCAAGTCAGCAGACCAGAGAGAGGGATGGGGCAGGGAGAGATAGCCCATGGGCAGCTGAGGTCAGACACCAGGCCTTTGTCAACAGTCCCAGATGGCCAGAGTCTCAGAGAACTGCTAAGGCCACATGACAGAAGTCTCCATTCCCATGTGAGGCTGCATCCTGAGGGTGTGGGGAACACCTGCAAGCCAGATGCATTGGTTGGTGTTGAATTTTGTCGGTACTAGGTTCAGTGCACATCTCATCCCCCACCCTTGCCCACTGTATAAGTGAATACAATTTTGTCAGACAGGAAGAGAAGGGAAGCTGAGCAGAAATATTTGGCACGCAATGCACCGCACAAGATGCTGAGACAATATGTGGCCTATCAGTGACTCACTCCCTACAGCACTCTGTCCGGGCTGTTGGTTAGAAAAAATAGGAGCATTTATGGAAAGAGATTGTGAGACACCCAGAAACCACAGGTTTGAGTCTTGGCTCTCTGGCAATAGGGCATTTTGAAGTTACATCTCATCTTGGAGCTCAGTTTTCTCATCTATCAAGACACAAGAAGCCTGGCTAGCTAGTACTTATACTTTTTTTTTTTTTAATATTTCTAACATTCCAGTTAATTCTTCTCTCTTGATGTCTTCAGATGCTAGCAAGATAGCTGCTAACGGTTCATGTTGGTATGCTAGCTCTCTCTGTCTGCAGCAGGAAAGAATGGAGACCTACCAGCGTTAGAATACTTTTTTTTAAAAAAAAATGAAGTGCATATTTCAATGGCTAACATAATTTCTGGCATGTAGTAGAATTTCAGTAAATGTTTAGTGAGGGACAAAAGGAAAGAAGAAACAAAGAGAGGGAAGGAAAGAAGGATGTAAGGGACATAGAAAGGTAAGACCAATTGAAGCATACTGTTTCTTCCTCTATGTGAAAATTCTGATTTTTACCTAAGTAATGAAAACTAACATTTTGGCATGTATTATTCCAGATATTATTCTAAGTGCTTTAACCTATGATTTAATCTTTATAACCAAACTGAAAAACATGCTATACTTGTCCCTGTCTTACAGATGAAGAAATGGAAGCACAGAGAAATTTACTAACTTGCTGAAAGTCACCTAGAAAGTAGGATGATTAGGGCCGAGAAACCAAAAGACAAGGAGATCAGAAAGAAGTCCAGCCCCAGGAAACCCATGCAAAATTTGCTCCACCTGGACCACGATTCTGCAGAGAGGAACACTGGAGCCATGGGGTATGAACAGCGACAGTGTAATTTATTTATTTGAGACGGAGTCTTGCTCTGGCACCAGGCTGGAGTACAGTGGAGCAATCTTGGCTCACTACAACCTCTGACCCCCTGGTTCAAGCGATTCTCCTGCCTCAGCCTTCCTAGCAGCTGGGATTACAGGCACACGCCACCATGCCCAGCTACGTTTTTATTTTTAGTAGAGACAGGGTTTCACCATGTTGGCTAGTATGGTGTTGATCTCCTGACCTGGTGATCCACCTGCCTCAGCCATCCAAAGTGCTGGGGTTACAGGCATGAGCCACCACTCCTGGCCCAACCTTACAATTTAATGTGTGATCTTGGGCCAGTCATACTTCTTTGTGCCTCAGTTTCCTTGTCTGCTGTTATATTTTAGATAGTCTTTAAAGCACCTGACCCAGAGCCTGACAAATAACTGGCCTTGAATGATGTAACTTCACTTCTCCTTTGCTGTTTGTTTTCTAGAAACCTAGCCTCAAGTTACATTGTTTATGCTAAGATGGGGTGGAGAGACCCAACGTGTGCAGTATCCTAAAGTCATAGTTCCAAGAAAGATCCTCAAGCTGCCAGGTGGTAGTAGGCATGCAGGAAGCGGGGTGCTCATGAGCTAAGCCAGTGCTTATCCCTTAGGCCCAGGCCAAGGCCCATCCTCTACCCTCAGGCAGGGATTCAATTAAACCACAGAGAGCTCACCCTCATCAAAGATTTCCATAGGTGCAGCACTCCCCAAGCTTCCTTGGCAATAAGTTCTTCCTCTTGTCTAACTGACATCCCTTCTGTTATAATTTGATCTTACTTCCTTTGCCCTGCCTCTAAGGGGAAAGGAGAACAGCTGGTCGTCCCCACCCACACGCGGGCCCTTCCGATAAGGGATGCTAGTGCCAAGCATGGGCTCCAAAGCCCTCACTTTCATCCTGTCGTAAAACTTGATCCAACCGCGTCGAGACCTTTGTGGTTCAGATGTCAGTTGAGTCAACCTCAGTGGGTACCAGGCAGTCTGTGGGCAGCAGAAGATATTTCCTATGCCCTGGGAGTGGGCCTCATGGTCTTACTCTAGTGGCAGGTGGAGCAGCACCCACCTGTTCATTCCGCAAGCCCTCTACCCAAGGTGCTAGTGAAGGGAAGGGGTTTCTAGTTGTGCCTACAGGGCAGAGCAGCAGGTGGGGGAGCAATGGGAAGGAAGATCCGAAGGCTTCCCTAGAATAGTGTGGGTGTGGGTTCCCAGAAAAGGAGATCTAAATAGTCCATGATTATGTGAAAAGTTATCAGCATAAACTGATGTCAAAGCTATCAAAGAATACAGCTTAATTCCAAAAGATGCCATTTCCTGCCTATGGGTACATTTTGGTTTTTATTTTTTTAATGATAAGACCCAGTTTTACTGGAATTGTGGGGGCTAATTGCTCACATACACAACTGACGAAAGTATAGACTAGATTCAACCAAAGCCCTCAAAACACTCTAGGAAAAAACATTTTCACATATTCTATGAAAATACTGACTCTTATGGGTAAAATTAATTTACCCATACTCACTGCACATTTTTTAACAACTGCAAAAGTGTTTTGAAACAAATAAATGTGTTCAATGATAAGAATTTAGTTTAATAAATGACAGCTCATCGTCACTGTTAAAGAATGTATGACCATTAGATATAAAGAATATAAAAACAAAAAAATCATCAGCATGTACTAAGTGAAAAAACAGGCATTAAAATAACATAACAACAGTTCTTATCTGAAGAGAGGTATGGAAAAGAGAGGTACAAACTAATGGCTTTGCCTCCATTAGAAAGGGCCAGGACCAGCCACAATGTGTGCATCTGATTACGAATCTTTTTTCTTTTTTGAGACGGAGTTTCGCTCTTGTTACCCAGGCTGGAGTGCAATGGTGCAATCTCGGCTCACAGCAACCTCCTCCTCCTGGGTTCAGGCAATTCTCCTGCCTCAGCCTCCTGAGTAGCTGGGATTACAGGCATGCGCCACCATGCCCAGATAATTTTTTGTATTTTTAGTAGAGACGGGGTTTCACCATGTTGACCAGGATGGTCTCGATCTCTTGACCTCATGATCCACCGGCCTCGGCCTCCCAAAGTGCTGGGATTACAGGCGTGAGCCACCTCTCCCGGCCCTGATTATGAATCTTAGATATATTTTAGTTTCATCTAGCCAAGCAGTGTTGTCCTTCTATAAATGTCTCCTGAAGTCATTGATCAAAAAGTATTCCTATATGACCCAGCAATTCCAACAGAAATGAAAACATATGTCCCCACAAAGATCTGTACATGAATGTTCATAGCAACGCTATTTAGATTAACCAAAACCTGGAAACAACACAAATGTACATCAACAAATGAATAAAATGTGGTACTTTTACAGAACAGAACGTAATTCACAATTAGAAGGAATAAAATATAAATACATGCTATAGCACAGACGAACTTCATAAATATGATCAGGAGAAGTGCCAGACACAAAATACTACCTATTGTAGACTTCCACTTACATCAAATATTCAGAGTAGGCAAATCTATAGAGACAGAAAGTAGGTTAGTGATAGCTCAAGACTAAGGGCAGTGGAAGCAACTGCAAAAGGGAAGGAGGTTTCTTTTGGGGGTGATGGGAAGTCCTAAAAGTAAACTGCAGTGATAACTGCACAGCTCTGTAAATACACTAAAAGCCATTTAATTATACACTTAAAACAAGTACATTTTATAATACATAAAATATACCTTGAAATAAATCTTTGTGACGTTCCTCTAGATGATTGTACTTAAGAAACACATCCCAGTGAATATGTCTATTCAGTCATCAAATATTTTTCAGCTGCTCACAATTTGCCAGGTATTACTCCAAGAATTTGTGTGAAAGAAACGGAAATTATCAACTATATTTTAGTGATCTGCAAATCAACTAACATGTCAATATTTATCAATAGACTCTTAAATATTTCTTATTAATCTTTCTAACCCTCAGATTTTGCACAGTTCCTGAGGTCTGTTGCATACAATAGACCCTGTCCATATATCTTGTTGGATAAATGAATTAAATAGATAGAAAGAGAGCCTGAAAATTGAGAGAAAGGAATAGAGAGAGCGATGGCTTCCCCGAGCTGATCCTAGGAGTGACATCCAGGGGGAAGAGTGAACAGGGGAAAATAATCCAAGGCAATGCAAAGAAGAATCTGATGTTCTTCTGGCTTCTCAGGACCCAGGAAGAGTCTTTCTGAAGTTTTGCTTGTTGGGGTTTAACAGGTGGTAAAGGCCAGGCACGGTGCTCATGCCTGTGATCCCAGCACTTTGGAAGGCCAAGGCGGGCGGATCATGAGGTCAGGAGATTGAGACCATCCTGCCTAACACAGTGAAACCCTGTCCTACTAAAAATACAGAAAAAAAAAAAAAAAAAAAAAAAAAACCCTTGCCTGTAGTCCCAGCTACTAGGGAGAATGAGGCAGGAGAATCGCTTGAGACAGAGCGAGACTCCATCTTAAAAAAAAAAAAAAGGTGATAATGTGGGTAATTTGATAATGTGGATAAAAAAAGATGATAATGTGCAGCTGCCGCCTCAGGCCATGCTTTTCAACATCTTGCCCAGTGTCTTGGTGGTGGTTCAAGCACAGAGACTGGGAGTTTCTAACGCTCAGAATGTCTGAGCTCCAAGCCTCACGCCATTACCAGAGCCCTGCCTTTCCTGAGGGATTTAGTGGGCAGCTCGGCTGAGCCTCTTCCCTGCTTCCACCTTTCATTGAGCTCAAGAGCCCTATTTGACACTGGCCAGCTGGTTGGAAAGGGTGGTCAACATCAGGGTCTCTCCACCCCACCTTTCTCCTGGAGTGTCCCAGAGCTGTCTGTATCTCACTCCCTCTCCCCTGCCACACACAGTAAACGAGGGCCTCTTGGAACTTCGCAACATACGTGCAAAGCTGTGAGGTGGTCTATTCCCTTTGACCAAGTTATTTTACTTCCAAGAACAAATTTAAGAAAACAAAGCTGTTCACGAAGATCTGTTCTTAAGGTTGTTGCGGTCATATTTATAACATTGGCAGAACTGAAACTTTGGAAGCCACCGAAGTGAACAACAGTGGGGAAATGGTTAACTCAGTTATAGTACAACCGCATGGTGGGATACTAGGCCATCCTAACCATCCGTTTGCAAGTAAATCTAACTATGAAGGGAGGGATTTGACCTTGACATACCATTAATTAATACGTCTGCACTTGTGTAGAGGAAAGAGTTGCTGTGCTTGTGCATGAACACCACTGGCGTTATCTCAGGTCAGAGGGATTGCGGCAGACATTTTGGCATAAACGCTTTGTGGAATTCTTCAATGTCTTTAAAATGAACCAAAGAAGAAATCTTTTATAAATTAAAAAGGTAAAACAGAGGCCTGCTTATTCATAGCAAAAAGAACAGCAGTTTCTAAAAATTGCACCCTAAGTTGTCAGACAGAAATTTGTTCTACAAATCACCCTGTGAGATGGCGATTGCCCCACTCTGACTTCAGCTGAGGGCCCTAAACCACTGCAGGATCAGACAATGTAAGACTTGCACTCTTGTGTCGCTGATCACAGACAGACCTCAGCTACAAGGAAAAGGAAGAAAAGAGTCGCTTCTCTTGCACAAAATAGTAGTACTTTAAATGTATTGAGATTTTCCTCTTGAAATTTGGAACTGATGTGTCATATCCTGATAAATGTCATTCTTAATGTGATTTGTAGTTGCCGTGAGAACAGTCCAATGTGAAGGAGACAGCTGTAGTGCTGGCCTCTCCCTCTGAGCCCCCAGCTCAGCCTGTGGAGGCAGAAGGCAGCTCAGGAGGTGAACCTCAATAAGTGAAGTCAGAGTATAGCTTCTTCTGGAGTGTTAGTCCCAGACGGCTTCTCAGAGGAGGAGGAATTTCTGAAATGAATTGAAAGTTGATGGGGAGTGATTGAAGTGACCTGGGAGAAAGCAAGGATCAGACCAAGCATCTGTCCAAAAGGAATAATACAAGTATTCCCTTAAAACTTCAACCCAAATTATCTTCTCTGACCCGAGGACTTTATAAAAGACCCATGTAGGTCAGCCCACAAGAAAAGGATAATTTTGGCATTATGTGTGTAGGTACAGGTAGCTGCCCACTTTGGGAGAGGAATCTTGGCTAAATGTCCTGAGATTTATTCATATACTCTGCAGGACACTAGGATAGTGGAGGGGGAGGCAAGGAGTGTGATGAAGACAGAAAAAAGGCCCTCTGTGCATCACCATACATCACTTCCCCCAGCAAGGATGGTGGTGATTGGGAGAACCTGGTGACCTTGTACTAACAGGGTTCTTGGGGAAGAGGCATCACGCATGTGTCCTCCAATCTATACAGAGCAAGTGGAGAGCCTTGGGGCAGAGAACAGCCTTTACTATGTTTTTTTTCTGCTGTTTCTCCGGGGCCAAATACAGTACCTGCCGTGGAACAGACTCAATAACTATTTTGTGAATTAACACAAGTGAGCTGATAGGCTGGAGGAGGTAGAATAATGTCACCCAACTTGGTTGAGGGAACACCATGATTTGAAAGCTCCCTAAGACTCAAGGTGACTGAGAAAGCCCTGAGCACAGCCAGACTCGGTTCATTTCCTCTATCCCCACCAACAGCACTGTCAAAGGCAAAAGGAACTGGTTCTACTGGCTTCCAGTGACCGGGAAACCCACGGAGTAGGTGAACACATTCTGGTCAACACATCAAGCAGACCTGTGAGGAGAGGCTCAGCTCAAGTCCTGCGTGCTCATGGGGGGAGAACACAGCCTGGTGGAAGAGCTGGGGAAGGAGTTCAAAGCCTCACTAACCCCAGATGGAGACACGTTTCATTTTTCCTTTCTGGAGGGAGCCTGCCCGAAACCATAGACACCTGGGGAAGGCGAGGGGTGGGCTTCTCATTGCATGTCATAGCCCTGTCCTCTGAACTGGACTTGCCCTCCGGGAGGGGATTGTTGTGTATGTGTGTGTTGGGGAGTGGGTTTCAAGACCTTAGAATGTGAGCACTGATTGGCTTCCCTGGGCTGGAAAAGTCACTCAGGAAGGGGTTTGAGTTTAGGGTCAGGATGATGGGAGAGGAAGTGTGAAGTTATTTATTTGCATTTTCCTCTATTTCATTTTGGGATCTCAAATCTAGCGGCAGCACCTCCTTTCACAGGATTACAAGTAGGCTATCAGGAGAGCGAGGGTGACTCTGCTCTTCTTCCTATCTCTGAAGACCCTCAGAGTGGGCAAAGAGAAAGGCAGCTACTTTCACATGGAGGAATGTGTCCCATCAAATCCTGATGGGATCCTTTTGTCTCCCCTCCCAAGACTCTGCGGCTTATAGAATGGACTGAGACTGAATCAAAATGGAAGCTACAGACATTTCAGCAAGATTCATTACTGTGAGGGGCAGAGCTAAACTAGGTGCCGGGACTGAATGCACAGAATCTATTTGCAAAGCCCACAGATGAATACACACTCCCCACAAACACTTTCTCTCTGTCTCTCTGTCTCTCTCGTCTCTCTTCCTCTCTCATACACACACTCACTTTTCAGCCTGCTTCTTATTTTTGCATCACTGTTTCTTGGCCTTCAATATCCAGAATTCTTTTATCAAACTGCACCTGGCTAAGTAAGGAAATAGAGAAGCTACTTGAGCTTTTAAAAATATTATACACTTAAAAATTCTGTCTATAGTTTTATCATTACGATGCAATAGTAACACAGTCATTAGGTTGGATTCAACAGCTTGCATCTGTAATCTCAAATTTGGAAGGCCAAGGCAGGAGGATTGCTTGAGTCCAGGAGTTCAAGACCAGCCTGGAAAACATAGGGAGACCCCACCTCTACAATTTTTTTTTAAATTTAGCTGGGCTTGGTGATGCACACCTGTAGTCCATAGCTACTCAGGAGGCTGAGGTGGGCAGATCATTTGAGGCTGGGAGAACAAGGCTGTGGTGAGTTGTGATTGAGCCACTGCACTCTAGCCTAGACAACAGAGGGAGAACCTGACTCTTAAAAAAAGAAAAAAGATGTAATTATTACAGAAAAATGAAATAATAAGCAAGAAAATTTCACTATTATCTTCCCAGAGCAACTACTCTTACCCATATCAAGATATAGAACCTTCCAGACATTTTTCTATTTTTAATTTTTCCTACAGCAATTTAGATGTAGATATAGATAGAAACATAGATACATCGATACACATATATATTTTTAAATTTTAAAATGAGATTATGCCCTTACAATATGTTATGTATTTATTTAACTTATAAGGGAAAGCTTTTCAGGCCAAAAATACATGTCCACAAAAATTACACTAAATAACTCAGAAATATGCTAGTGGGACATTGGCATAATCAACCAATTCTCTATTGTTGGACATTTAGGATATATTTAAATCTATAAAATGAATGTAATTAAAGCCAAATTTTTAGTCTATCAATTTACAATACACTTTTAGCAGCGAATTTGCCCTTATAGTCACTCTATGTACCTGTTTTCTCAGAAAAGCTCATGTAAATGACCATTAAAAACTAGACTTCTTGAAGGGTAGAGCCTTGTCCAAAAGAATGAGTTCAAATTTGATGGGAGGGATGAGGCTGGAGTGTTGTACATACGCTATTGATTGTTGTTAGGAGCAGAATCAGCTACTAAGGATGACAGCAGAATGTGAGGACCGAGAACAAGTCCCACGAGTCCCTCAAAACCCCAGAGGCAGATCTTCCAAGAAGCTAATGAAACCTAAGTTCAAAGACCCTTATTGCACTGTCCCCTTCCAAGACCCTTCCAGGGAGAGATCCTAAAAACGTTCTCACATGGCGGTATGGTTTTGAAAATGTTGCAGGAGTCAAATATTTTTATTGCTATTTGTTAAGATATTGAATCCCTCTAACTCCAACTTTCCCTCCTTCACACTCCCCTTCATGAGAGGAGGTATTGGAGTGGCCCTGGACATTTTTAGGATAGAGTTAAGGGTGCTTTTAGTCAGTTACAGGGTTCCTCACTACTTCAGTGGAGGAATGGCTTCCAGGAAAATGTGCCCTATCCATTGTGTGATTCTCCTCTTGCTGAGGCCAAAACTGTAGGACCAGAGGTGACACTGTGATATACACACATCCTGTGAGTTCTTCGCCTAAAGACTGTGGGGAGTGTGTGAGAAGCAAAGTTAGAATTGAAGGAACAAAAGCTAGTCTGTGGAAAAGACTATTCTGACGCTCAGGTGTGTGCAGTCACGTTCCAAGCGGTCTGTTCTCATTGATTCCTCATCAAAATGGAAATTCTTTCCCATAAGAACTATATTTGACAATGCAAATATATCATTATAAGAACAACATACATTTTTCCTTTATGACAGGAGTCAGAAAAACCCAAAATTTATTAAAATTCCCCAATTTGTAGGGCCCAAATATAACAGTATTACAAACAGCGAGTGCATTTGTTGTGTGAAATCACACTTTGTGCATCCTAATCATTGCTCTTAAAAAACAAATTTCAGCTGAGCACAGTGACTCATGCCTGTAATCCCAGCACTTTGGGAGGCCAAGACGGTGGATCAGGAGGTCAGGAGTTCAAGACCAGCCTGGCCAAGATGGTGAAACTCTGTCTCTACTAAAAATGCAAAAGTTAGCAGGGCATGGTGGTGGATGCCTGCAATCCCAGCTACTCTGGAGGCTGAGACAGAGAATCTCTTGAACCTGGGAGGCAGCTTTCAGTGAACTGAGTTCGCGCCATTGCACTCCAGCCTGGGCGACAGAGCAAGACTCCATCACAAAAGAAGAAAAATTAAATTGAGGAAAGACTGAATTATCTTTCCCCCTCTCTATAGAAAATGATTTTATAAAGTTGCTGCCACAGGAAGAGGCGATTGAAGAGAATGTAGAGAAAAAAGTACTGTGTTGGAAGTTAATTAATGAAAATGTCATTATTTTCCTGAATTTGGGGATGTATGTTGTAGATGTCAGCTTTTTAAAATGTTCACTTTGTTGTGATTTCTTTTATCATGCTAAATAAATATGTTTTCAACTTAATTCCATGTGTATAGTTTTTACATTCTTTTCTGAAATCATGTGAGCTTGTGATGATCAAAACCTAGAGGAACTCCTGGGAACCCCCATAGTTCCCAAACACCGTGCTGGGCACAGGGGAATTTCCTCAATTAATGTTTATCAATCATACTGATAACCATCAAATGTGGACAGGGCAGATGCAGCCGCACTGAAAGGCAGGGAAACAAAAGAGACAGACTTGTGTGTTCCACTGGCGTTCAGTGTGCTATGACTCCTTAACAGAAATATCTCACTACACTTTTCTTGAGTTTTTTCACTTTTCCTGTCTCTCCAATACCATATCCACTTTTGCATTTTCACCTTTTTCCTTCTTTATCTTTTCCTTCTACCCCACCCACCTTACTTCATTCTCTCATTTTCCTTCCAAGTCTGGAATAGACATCTTCATATAAAACTGATAAATGCAGCAGCCAAGAAAACCGGGGCTCAGTGGCCACACAGTGCCCACTTCTGATACCAGCAAGCTCCAGCAGGCATACGATCAATGGAGTCTCCTGCAGTCAGGGCACATGAGACGTATTCACCAAAACTGGTAGAGACTGTGGATTTTATCCCGCCCATCCCTGGAATTACACATGAAATAAAGAAGCTTAGAGAGAGCAAGTGACTTGTTCAAGGTCTCCTGCCTCCCCTGCCAGTGATCTTTCTATTAAACCTCTTCATGGACTACTAAACCACACTCAGATCATCAGTGCCAAAAACTTTGCTACCTACTGTTGACAGGTGGGTAGAGGATTCAAGGTGTGGGGAGTTCCAGACGCCTGGCCCCAGGTTCCACTCTCACCAACAAGCAAACTACATCGACTTTATCACCCAGCTAGGTGATTTCTCCCTGAGTCTTGCTGAGTATCAGATGCCATCTTCTGACTGTCTCCCAGCCCATCCTCTGAGTGTCCACCTTTCAGCCGAGAGCTGGGCTTGCTGGTAAATACAGAAATGATTTCAGTGGGACGGCCTTCGGATAGCCCACCAGGACCCCTAGGCAGTAGGGCCAGGAGCCCCAGCTTTGCAGGCAGTGTTCACACTGGCGGAACAAGGATCCCACCTTCGGGGTGCATGGGATGGAGGTCACGGCAGCCAGGCCTTGTGTGTAACCCATGACCCAAGCAACCACGGAACAGCCAGAGGTGGCTTAGTCCAGCCCAGGTCATTCCACATCACTTGGAAATATTTCACTGTTATTTCAATCTGAACAGTCTCCCCACCACTCCACCCCTTACTCCAAACTACCAAAGGCATTTGGGCAAACTGGATGTAGAAGGAGGAGATCTAGGTTCAACTTTTGATTTTTACCATTTGTGTTCTGTGTCACACTGGGCCAGGTCCCCTTAGCTTACTACTCCATGTCCTTATTTGTACAGTGAGATCATACCCCAGTGGCTTGCGAGCCAACAAGTAGGTTCTGGGAGGCAGGGACTATCGCAGGCATTTTCAGTGCCCTGGCCTCATTCGCATTACTTGTTGTGTGGTTGGCAATGGGTGACCCTGACCCCTGAGGTCTCAGTTCACAGAGGTTGAGGCAGTCCCATCTGCCTGCACCCAACAGTTTTCTTTGTCGTCTTTTGGCCTTTCTGAAAGATACCTGCTTCCTTGGCCCCACTGCCTGGGCTGTCCCTACAGGGTCCCTGTGATGCTCCCTAACACTGCAAGGCAACCACGGAGAGTGACGAGGAGCCACAGGGGAGTGGAAACTGCGGATCTGCCAGCCTGTGTCCTCCCTCCTGCCTGAGGAGAGTTGTAGAGGCAGAGGAGGAATCTGCTGGAGGTGGCCCTGCAGAGTCCCTGCAGTTTGTGTGTGATTCTGTTTCATCTGCCTTTTCTGAGCGCTCTCCTCCCCTCACCAGGCCTCAGGAATTGCTGCATGTGGCCTCAGGGAGGAGAGTGGGCTACCAGGAGAATTTGGCAAATGGTAAATCTGTCTTCGAGGATTTCACAGGCAGCAGCGTGGGTGCTGTCCACCTGGCAAGCCTCCCACCACCGCAGGCTTCCAGGATGCTTGTTCAGCCCACATCCAGGAGTGAGAGCCAAGCCCCCTACCCGGGCTGCTGTCAGTACAAACTAGATGAGGGCAAGAGGGGAAGGAGGAAGACCAGGGGAAATAGGGAGAAGGAAGTCCTGCAAAAATACTACCTCCTCCGCAAAGCTTCCCTGCTGCCCTGAGCCTCAGGCCTCACTCCCTCCTCCAGACTCCCAGAATGCTCCTGGGAGCCCCATCATCTTGTATGTGGCATGTATGTCCTTGCTGTCCTTTAATGTGAAGGAACCCTGTCTCCACCACACAAAGCCACTCTAAGTGCAGGTGCAATGTGCTGCAATGCATTTGTTATTTCTGTGATCTCACATCTAGCACAGTGGCAGGTGGTTAGAAATCATTTTCTGACTGGTTCTTTCCTTGCAGTGGTAATACGGTACAGGGGAGGTGGTGAAAGGATGGACGACTCAGTACTGGGCAGACTTGATTTCACCTGGACTCCTCAGCCTCAGACCACATGCAGAGGGTATGTTTGCTATTGCCATGATCAGGGAATCCTGTTCATTTCCATCATCATTGACTGAAAATGATGTGTGTCACACTGTGATATACGGGGTGTGGATAACAGGAAGGTGGAGGATATCTAGTGTACAGAAATTCACTTAGCTATCTCGACCCCAAAATGTCCTTAATCACTCTTCTTTACCCTGTTTCCCTCTCAAGGACGTCCTCAACCAGAATGTTGTGAGAAATTTCACCATCTGACAGAAAAATTTGTTCCTCCATAGGAAACACTGTCCATATTTTTTGAAACGTGCAAGGAATACTGTGTCTACTTTCAGCATCTGTGTAGCCTAATCCTTGAGAAGGGAAACTAGCAAGGCAAAGAGCCCACCATCTTTCTGAAGACAGCATGTTCCAGGACTGTGACCCCAAAGTGAGGAACATGTACCATGTGTGTTCAGAGAAAACTGTGCTGATGCGTGAAGAGGCACTGGTGGTTTTTAGTAAAAACATTCCATTTCAATTCTCCTTCTTCCCTTCAAGGAGGATGTGCCGGTCGGGTGCCAGTATCTTGTTAGCACTTTTCAAACTCTTAGCTCCCATTGTGATCCCCCCAAATAGATCTTGAAGCAAGAATCTCAACAGACTACAGTACCCAGCTCATTTCAGAATGTCATTTTCCATTTATTACATTTGCCTTGTGGTCTCCAATATTTAAGGTAAGTAATGCTGCTTTTCCAGAGGCATTAGTGACATCATTTCCTTTTAAAATAAATGCATTTAAGTAAAAAATGGATATGGCTAACAAAAAAGTATTAAGTGATAGCACAGATGTTTACAGACATGCCCAAAATAATGCAAGTTGTGTGCTCATGACCAAATGTTGGGAAACACTGGGATGGTTCTCAGGGATAAGAAGTAAGAAAGTTTTTTGCAGGGCGCGGTGGCTCATGCCTGTAATCCCAGCACTTTGGGAGGCCAAGGCGGGTGAATCACCTGAGGTGGGGAGTTCAAGACCAACCTGACCAATGTGGAGAAATCCCATCTCCACTAAAAATACAAAAACATTAGCTGGGTGTGATGGTACATGCCTGTAATCCCAGCTACTTGGGAGGCTGAGGCAGGAGAATCACTGGAACCTGGTAGGCAGAGGTTGTGGTGAGCCGAGATTGTACCACCACACTACAGCCTGGACAACAAGAGCGAAAGTCCGACTCAAAAAAAAAAAAAGAAAGTTTTTATCCCCATCCTGACATTCTTTAATGTGTGGCCTTCAGCAAGCCAGTGACTCTCTTTTCATTACTGCTTCTACATATGTAAAATGAGGAGGACTGTACTCCAAAGACTTTTAAAGTATATTTGTATATTGCAATTCTCAAATTCTAGGATTTTGTGTGTGGGAAGAAGAGAGCATAGAAGAAAAATCCAGAACACTAAAAGGAAGTGGAATTCTTCTGCTTGTCATCTTTGAAGTTAGCACAGAAGAGCTTTCTCTTCAATTTCATTACAGACTGAGACTGAAAAGCAATGCCAATTTGCTAGTAGTTCTGTCTGTTTCCCTCTGTCACTTCCTGGCCGGCCCTCAGAGACAGAGCAAGCTGCAGCTCCCAGCAGCCACAGAGACGGGAGTTCCTCAGTTCTGCAGAGGCACAGCCAGGAGAGGACTCTGCTGGGTCTGAACACCCCTCGCTAATCTCCCCATTCTGAAATCTGAGGCCCTGGGAACGGCCTGTTCAGAAGGGCTTGGACCTGGCCTAACAGCCAGAAAACTCCTTGGAGGATCCCTATCAGCTACTGCTTGTCTCCTTACTGTTACAGGTGAAATGAGAAGCTTGGGGACAGAGCAGCTCCCTTGCCAGAGGCCTCATTGGAGTTGGGGGTAGACCAGGGAGGCAGAGGCAAGCCCCTCATTCCTCAGCCCAGGGAAGGAGGACAACACCTGACTTGGTTCCCCCTTCAACATTACAGATTGTTTTGAAAAGGAAGAGAAGAGATTTGATCTTGGATGAACTTTTCTAATCGTCCTTGAAATGGATTGAGCAAAACGCCTGGTTCTGAACATTCAGAGGCAGGAAAAGCTCTAATGTGACTTGGGGAAAATCAAGTGAGGGGAGACAAGACAGGGGCTTGGAAGGGAGCAGAGGCTGGGCACTAGAGACGAAGCAGGGAGAACACTGCTGATGTGCTAGTGCCAAGCTACAGCTCAGAGCCTGAGGACACTTCTTCAGATGATACCATATGCCAGTGCTGCTTTTTTGCAGAGAGGAGTTCTAAAATAAAGAGACTGAATGACGTAGTGCAAAAAGGGCTCTTCCAATACACTTCCTCCAACGAGGCTTTTGCCTGTGTCTCTAACCAATCATTATTTATTCTCCGACGTCCCCTTATGTTTACCTGTGGACTCTAAGCTGGAATGTATAGCTGTTTCTGTCCATCTTCTGTAGCAGGGCAGCAAATCAAAATGCACACGTGGGAGGCCACTGTGTCTGCATATGCGGAGGAGTGGTGGAAACCGCAGTGAAACAGAATTGATGCCGTATCTTGAGATGGCCCTGAGAGGGGCAGGGAGGCCAGACAGAGTCCCCAGTCGATTTGGTTTTCCAAGGGAATCAGGAATTTGAGACTTTTATTTGAAAATTCTCTAATTTAAAAAATATATATATTGTGTGTTGGGGGAAGTAAACATGTTTGCAAATGTCCAGTTTGCAATTCATTTCATCCATCTTTCTTCCCAGTTTTTGCATCATGAGCTCCGTCTAGAAAAAGCTGTGCCCCTCTCCTGAGTCCCTGCCCACACCCCAATCTTTGCCTCCTCACTCTACACACAAAACTTTGTACCTATTGAAGCTGAAGAAAAAGTAGCACTAAGAAAGGGCTTTACACTCTTCACTTAGCATCATCCTGTCCCTGTTTCTCTCTTTCTAAGCAGAGAAATGTTCTATTGCTCTCTGTATAGCCTGAGGGCTCAGCAATTGTGTTCAATTAACCATTGCTCCAGCAGTGTTCCTTGAAATCCTAGTACTGTGACTAGGACTTTGAAGTCCAAAAATCATGCGTTTATAATGGGAAGAAAATGGATCTGGCATTAGATCTGGATTCCAGTTGGGCAAAGATAGGGAAATTTAAAGGCATTCTGGTTATTTAAAAAAAAAAAACAAATGTCTAATGGGAAATGTGTTGGAGAGTGAGGAGTTGTTCCATTTACCTAGAGAATAAGGTCCATGTAGGCGACAGATTGGACAGGGTTTAGGGGAAGGAATGTGCTGGGTCTTGAAAGACAAATTGGGAACCTGGGCTGCTCTATTCTAGGCTTTCTCCAACTTTTATGAACTAATGGCAGAAGGCAATCATCTTCACTCTTGGGGACCTAGGGATTTAGTCCAAAGGAGTGTCAGGCTTAAAATTTCCCTGAAGGTGCACGTTTTAACTTTAGAATGCATAATGTTTGGAGTCTACTCCGTGTTTCTGTAGTATTTTGAAATATAAGATAACAGCACTTTCCTCAATTTTTGGGTAGGCTTGATGCTTTTAGGGAAATGTTCCATGTTTGTCTGTGACTTCGCTTAGTGCCTGGGACATGACCATGTATTCCTCAACCATAGATGCATGACTGTTTGAGAAGTGCCACAGGAAGGAGAGTGGCATGGTCAGAGCAAGGTCAAGGTCACTCTGCAGCACGAGAATTTGTGCATGTCAGGAAGCCAGTGATTTCTGCAGGAGAAGAACAGCATGGTCAGGAAGCCATTGAGTTCCACAGGGAGGAAGGACACTGGCCTGGTCTAGGACAGCAGCAGCAAAAGTGAAGTGGGAATAAGAGTCTAGGTAACCTTAGCAGGCACAGCTTATGGATTCACAGTCTTGCTGAATGAACCAGAATAATGCCTTGAAAACAACTTAGAAAATACTTTTCACCAACTAGGGCATGTTCCAGAGCTGACTGGATTCCAGAATTAAACAATCCAACAAGTAAATAACTAACACAGCTTCTCCAGCCTGCTTTGGGTTAGGACTGGCTTGGAACTGGCAGCTTCTCGGTTCAAAGAAATGGGGGAAAAAAAAAAAAACAACTCCCCAGTTACAACAATAGACTTAAGCCAGGCTTATCCCGTCAGCTCATAAAAGACTCCTTGGACAGAGAGGGATTTTGACTAAACAAAATTTTGATGATTTAAATGCAAATGAATAAGAACCATGTGTGGCCAGTTCTCTCCACAAGGAGGTTACACTTAGGTGGGGGTGGGATAGTGGTGGAGGGGTGAAGAGGTCCATTTGAGATTCTGTCTAAAAAACGGTGGCTCAAGCCTGTAATCCCAGCACTTTGGGGAGGCCAAGACGGGTGGATCACAAGGTCAAGAGATCGAGACCATCCTGGTCAACATGGTGAAACCCCGTCTCTACTAAAAATACAAAAAGTTAGCCGGGCACAGTGGCGCATGCCTGTAATCCCAGCTACTCAGGAGGCTGAGGCAGGAGAATTGCCTGAACCCAGGAGGCGGAGGTTGCGGTGAGCTGAGATCACGCCATTGCACTCCAGCCTGGGTAACAAGAACAAAACTCCGTCTCAAAAAAAAAAAAAAAATTATGTGGGGAAAAAAGAAGCAGCAATCGTACCAAACCTACTTTGTCCAAACTTCAAATTGTCTGGGGGCTTCCCTGGCCTGACTTCATTAGAGGTACTGAAGCCAGGCTTTCCAAATGTTCTGTTTGGCAAATCTGAAGCCAGTTCATTCCAGGCTAGAGATGCTCACAGTTCACTATTGAATCCTTTGCCTTCTCTGTTTGCCTGTTTCTATGAGAACACAGCAAAGCTTTGGGGGTGCTCTCTGTGTGAAGGAAGGCAAAGAGGAACCTGGATAATCCAATTCCTCTGGAACCCCATATCATCTATATTTGGGAAAAGCATTAAGAAATTATTTCAAAAATTATTTCCTCCCTTAACGATGGGTAGCATTGCATTCATTGTAATGGGTTTGCACTGCAGATGGATGGGGTGTGTCTGCTGAGTGGGGCATCAGGTGTCACTGAGGACTGTAGGTGGGAATAGCTGTAGAGAGAAGGTAGGGGAGAATCTATAATGTAACTGACTTTGTCTGTACTTGCAGTTTTTGGAGGAGGAGAAGTTGAATAGAAGACTAAGATGAGGCGTGGACAGCCTACCCACTCCTAAGAAGAAGGATTACATATTAATAATGAAGGAATCCACTTAATTAAAAAGCAATATCAAAAGAGTTCCTCCTTCTACTAGCATAAGTCCTTTTAGGTCACTTGTACCATGTCAGAGGCATCATCTTCAGCTTTTCAGTAAAGTATTTAGAAGACAGCCCGGGTGCAAGCAGAGAGCCAAATCATGAATGAACTCCCTCTCACAATTTCTACAAAAAGAATAAAACACCTAGGAATACAGCTAACAAGGGAAGTGAAAGACCTCCTCAAGGAGAAATACAAACCTTGCTTAAAGAAATCAGAGAGGACACAAACAAATGGAAAAACATTCCATGCTCATCCATAGGAAGAATGGATATAGTGATAATGGCCATACTGCCCAAAGTAATTTATAAATTCCCATCAAACTGCCATTGACATTCTTTACAGAACTAGAAGAAATTATTTTTAACACATGGACACATGGGGGGAACAACAAACACTGGGGCCTGCTGGGTTCGGGGAAATGTGGAGGGTAAGGGGAGGGAGAACAACAGAAAGAATAGCTAATGGATGCTGGGCTTAATGCCTGAATGGTGGATTGATCTGTGCAGCAAAGCACCATGACAGATGTTTATCTATGTAACAAGCCTGCACATCCTGCATGTGTACCTTGCATCTTAAAATAAAAGTTAAAAAAAGTCCAGATGGAATACACACTATGTATATGTTTGCTACTGTTAGTATTAATTATTGCCTTTTAAAAAGAATTTCAACATACCTGTATCAAGCAACCTGCTTTGTACTAGGCATTATGCAAGGGATTTAGGATGCAGAGATAAATGACAGAGTCTAGGTCCTTAAGGAGTTTACATTTCTAGGTCTCGGGTAAGGTATCTTCTTCCCTATGTATTGTGGTTCTGTTGCCTCTGTTCCACAGCCTCTCCCCAGCTCCCTCACATACCCAAGTGAAGGCTCAGGGAATCCACAAGGCAATCATTGTGGAGGAGTTCCGTAGGGGAGTAACACTGAACTTCCCACTGGCCTGAGGTTGACAGATAAAATACAGGGCACCCAGTTAAGTTTCAATTTCAGATAAATCCTGGTGTTTGTTTTGCCAAATTTGGCAGCCTTCACTGTCATGACATCAGGTTAGCCACTGAGAACCAGCCTGGTATCATGACATGCCCCGCAGACTCCATTGCCTTTTTCTGTGCACTTTTCCCCCTTCCATCAGAATAATATAGCTGTGCTTTCCTCTAACACTACTCTTAAGAAAACATCTAGACTTTACCCTTAGAGTGAACTCTGCTCTCCTAGGGATACTTTGATTATAAGCCTTAGATCTAATTATGAAGTGAAATCTGTGCCCCTTGTTATAGATGAGGGGGGCGAAAATACTATTTCAGGCAGGAGGTCTTCCTGGGCCATTGCAATCACACCAACTTGGCTATAAGCCATTGAGTCCACATATGAGGCCACCCTACTCCCACCCGTCCCACTTCTTCCTGTTGGCCTCCCAGCAGCACTTGCTTCCCTTTGACACCTAGGCAACTCCCAAGTCTCCACTGCAGTTAGGTTAGTCCCCACACTCCCCTTGCTCTGTGCCTTGGATAGCTTCTCCCAGCTGCGGCTAAATTTCCAGGTCTCCATGGTCGTGGAAGCTTGATGCCATCTCCTAACTCCTCAGCAACCCCAATCAGAGTGTGGTGGGGAGGCTGTTCCATCGTCCTGGAGCAGGGAATACGGCACCTTCCCCTTCCCAGCCTACAGCTGGAGACTTCCACTTGCACTCTCCAGTCCACCCTGACGATGCACTTTGGCTGGGCAATGGTTTTTAAAGAACTGCTTGATTTGGCAGGGACCTTGTGCCCTACCTTTTGTGAAATGTTCTTAATGATGTGTGCAAAACGTACATTTATCACAGAAGATCGGCAACTGCAGAATGATTCATTTCCATCCTCTGGGACATGTCTGGACGCTCCCTGATTCAGTGAGCCCTCCCATTGGGAAAAGTGATACCAACTGAACTTTTAACCTTGAGGCTCAAATTCGGTTTCACCCACTCTCTCCTGCACATACACCTTCCCTAATCAAGAAGCAAAGACAATTTTTCATCCATTTACTCCCTATTCTGCCTCTGTTCTTTTCTGATAAATGTTCACTGACCTTGTGTGACTCCTTTGAGGGCTTGGCATCTGCTTCTGGCATCTGATTCTGTCCCGTGCTTTATTCTTTTTTCTTTTCTTTTTTTTTTTTTTTTTTAGAGCTTGTCTTTGTCAACCAAATCCTACCATTCCTAAATCAGAATGCCTGACTGGAAACAGAAAAGGCCTCCTACTCCTTCCCAGAGATGGCAACAATTTTATCTGGGGAGAAATTATAGATTTGGGTTCTGAAACCTAGGTAATATTGATCCTTAGCTAGAATCTTTAAGTGACCTTGGGTCATGAAGGTGTGGAATATGTTAGATTTGAAGCATCTAGAGAATAAAGACTACACTGCATCAATTTCTTCATTCTCATAGCACAAGCTTAGTGCATGGCATACAGCAGGTGCTCAAGCATCATTAATAAATAACGAACTGATGTTCCAATTTTAGATGCTGTGCTCTTAAGTAAGAGTATGAGATGCTAGCCTCCTTCCCCCAGAAACTAACATCTCTAAGGACTGTTGAAATCTTATCACTTTGTGAAACATCCAAAACAAAATTACTGATCCTCAGTAACTGATTAGACATTCTAACATCATCTTGTGTTCAGATTTGGAAGTGACATGTGGGCATCCCGGAGCTTAAGGAATGAAATTAAGAAGAAATATCGAAATTAATGACCATTACCCCTAAGCTAAGGAAACCCAAAGACAATCTATGAGGATGGGCATTTGGGACTATCAGGCTATCAGGATGACTCAGGAAGGCAGCCTGGAAAGCCGTTGTAACTAGATCACAGAAGTGTAATTAGGAACGTGTTGGCTGAAGGGTAACAGCTCCTCAGAGAAACTAAGGATTTGGAACTGGTTATTCAGTGCTAGCCAAAGGGGAGATTGGTCAGCATAAAGATTCCAGGCTGGCTGCTCCTATGGTTGTTGACTGTTGATCCTATTTCATCTGATCTACCTCTCTATCTTTATTTACCTTTGTGCGTCAAAAGGAAATTTTATAATTACACTGTGGGAGTTAGGCTGAGATCTCAAATCTATGTGACGTCATGAGAAGCATCTTCTCACACTACCTGATTTCAAGGCTTATTTTCTATTAAACAGCCATAATCAAGGGAGTGTAATAATGGTGTAAAGATAAGCAAATAGATTAGTAGAACAGGATAGAGAGTCCGGAGAGACCCACACATATATACGCAACTGATTTTCAACAAAGGTACAAAGACAATTCAGTGGAGAAAGGATCATCTCTTCAACAAATGGTGCATAAACAATTGGATATCCAAAGCAAAAATAAAATTAACATCAATCCATACCATACATCATAAACAAAATTAATTCAGGAAGCATCCCATAACTAAGTGTAAATTTTAAACTATAAAAATTCTGGAAGAAAACATAAGACAAAACCTTTGTGATCTTGAGTTGGGCAAATATTTCTTACATGTGATATCAAAAGCAGAATTCATAAAAGAACAAATTGATAAATTAAACTTCTTCAAATGACAATATTAAGAAATGAAGAGATATTTACAGATTGGGAGAAGATATTTGTTAAACATATATCTTATAAAGCAGTTGAATTAAGAATATTATAAAGTACTCTCAAAACTCAATAATAAGAAAACAAACAACCTAATGATGAGTGGAAAAAAGATTTTCCATCTTTTTTTAGATATTCACCAAAGGAGATCTATGGATGGAATATAAACACATGAAAAGATGTTCAATACCATTAGCCATCAGGTAAATGCAAATCAAATAAAAACTGCAATGATATCCCACTACATACCCACTAGAATGGCAAAATCAAAAATAATGACCACAGCTAATATTGGTGAGAATGTGGAAATATGTCACTCTCATACCATGCACAGTAGTTGGGAATGCAAAATGGTACAATCACTCTGGAGAACCTTTTAGCACTTTTTTAAAAAATGTAAACATATACTACTACCATATGATACAGCCACTTCACTCCAAAATATTTACTCAAGAAAAATGAATTTACATGTGTCCATGTGTGTGCCTGTGTGTGTGTAAATATGAATGGGTAGGTAGATGGATGGATGGATGGATAGATAGATAGATAGATAGATAGATAGATAGATAGATAGATAGATGAATCTTCATACAGAGACTGTACATGAATATTTTTAGCAGCTTTATTTTTAAAATCCCAAACCGGAGACACCCTGAATGACCATTAACCGACAAATTGATAAACTGTAGTATATCCATGTAATGGACTACTACTCAACAATGAAAAGGAATGAACTAGGGATACACTTAAAGACATAGATGAGTTACAAAGTAATTTTGCTGAGTGAAAGAAATAAGACAAAAAAGAGTACATACTGTGTAATTCACATTCAATAAAATAAAAACACATTGCTAGTGGCAAGAAACAGATCTGTGATTGCCTGGAGATGGGAGTGACAAAATTTTAAGTGCAGTCATAGCTTCCTACAGCCTTAAACTCCTGGGCTGAAGTGATCCTCCTGCCTCGGCCTCCCGAAGTGCTGAGATTGTAAGTGTGAGGCACTGCACCTGGCCAGATTCACTGTCTTGATTGTGATGATAATTTCGTCAGTGTATATATGTATATATATGTCAAAAATTCTCAAATTGTTCTCTTTGAATACGAAACGTATTGTATGTCAATTATGTCCCAATAAAACTATTAAAAATACATATGTCTGAATTCTGGCAATTTCTCCCTATTTGTTAATACAGAGGTCAAGGACAGGACTAGAACTCTGGGGAGGGCCGGCTGCTTCTGGGCCTGTTTTGAAATGCCTTTCTGTATTCTTTCAAGTTGGACAAGGAGAAGATGGTGTATTATAATAGGTTATCTTGGCTTTGGGAGAAATTAAGACAATTTTGGGGCTGAAAAAAATTTGTATAAATTTCCCACAATTATAAGGAGTTCCTACGGATTACACAAATGTAATCCGTAGTGTTGACTAAGATGTGGAACACATTCACATATATATGCTCACAATAAAACAATTCCATAGAAAAAACAATGGATAAGAAATGTGAACAAGGAATCCAAAGAAGCAGCTTGAATCTCTGCCAACAATTAGAAAATATAAATCAAAAACACATTGATAAAACCACTTTATGCCCATTACATTGAAGGAACAAACTTAAATCTGTCACCACCAAGTGTTGACCAAGATGTGGAACAATTTGAAGTCAGATACTCTGCAGGGTGCACGTTGGGGCAATGAATTTAGGAAACAATCTGGCAAATTTGAAGGTTCTCACCCCTACGACACAGAAAGTGTACTTCTAGGTATACACACTAGAGAAAGGTTGGCACACATGCACGGAAAACATGTACAGCATCACAGTAGCAGGAAATGGAATGATCTAAATGCACATTAACAGGTACATGCATAAATAAACTGTGGTGTATTCACATAAAATTCTAGACAGCAGCATAAGTGAATGAGCTAGAATTACATATATAAATGATTCTAAAAAACATAATGTTCAAGGGAAAAAAATTGTAGAATTACTCACACCATAGAAGGTCATTTTACAGCACGCAAATACTTGTTTCTATGCAGTAGGGGCACGAACGTATCAATGAAAGCCAAATGACTCACATGGTTATCATAAACTTCAGATTCAAGATAAAGGCATCATGGGTGTTTTCAATCATAATGATAATTCTTTGTTTCTTAATTTCAGTTGTGGTTACTTTATTATTATTAACACTTCTTGTACATCTAAAATAACAAAAAATAATAATTTCTTGTGAAATAATTACTCCAACTCTTCACTCTTCATTGCTTCTGTTGATCTATAAAGTGAGTCTACCATTCCTAAGTCAGAGTAGCTTGGGTCTGGCTATTCATCACGCCCAGGAATGTATCAGTTACATTTGCATTTGCCTCTCACCCAGCCTTTTCCTCTACCAAGCCCCACCAGTATGATGAGAGACCCGTAGAGAATTTACGAGCTGAGGAGTTTTGCCCTCACTCTTGACACACAGTATTATTTCCATCTGGTCTTTTGTAACCTGTAGTCTTCCTTCATAGATCACCAGTACTCTTTCCTTCGGGTGGTTTAAGTCTTGATTGCTGTCTGATTTCAGGATGTTCAGTGTAGGCTAAAAAAAATGGGAAAGGTGCTGGGATTAGAATGACTCTACAGCACATTCATGCCATGACCCAGGGACTTTGGAATATGCGTAGGCTTTGATTACATATCTGTTTTATAGTTTGTATTGCTCTTTCAATCTTCAATGTGCTTTCTTTTGGATAACTGCATTTAAAAGCCTGAGTCTCTATGTGAGAAAATCTCTAAACAACTGTGATAAAAAGTCATTCTATTTATACTTGATAACTCCAAGTGTTGGCAAACATGCAAAGAATCATATAGCCTCACAAGATGTGTTGGTCATATACATTCTTACAATACCTCAGGAAGATAATTTTTTATATCTGGTAAAAGCAAAAGCATACACACCTTTCAACACAGCAAATCTACTTCAGGAGGAGTCTAACAAATGTGGAACGTTCATTGCAGCATTGCTAGTAACAGTGTTAACTTGAAAACAGCCCAGATATGAGTTAACAGCTGAATCAATAAAGAAATTGTGAAATACTCTTATAGCAGAAAATAACAAAGTAGTGAAATAAATGGTTAGATCTATATCAATCAGAATGAACACATCTCAAAAAGGTAATCTCAGGTTTAATATATGTATCATGCAATGATACATGTGATAACATACTGTTTGAGGAAGGTGATATAGTTTGTATATTTGTCCCTGCCCAAATGTCAAGTTAAATTGCAATCCCCAGTGTTGTAGTTGGGGCCTGATGGGAGGTGATTGGATTATGGATGTGGATTTTTCATGAATGGTTTAGCACCAGCCCCTTGGTGCTGTTCTTGTGATAGTGAATAAGTTCTCATGAGATGTGATCATTTAAAAGTGTGTGGCACCTCCTCCTTATGCCCTTTCTTGCACCTGCATTTGCCATGTGATGTGCCTGCTCCCCCTTTACCTTCTGCCATGATGCACTGTGCTTCCTGTACAGCCTGCAGGACCATGAGCCAATTAAACCTCTTTTCTTATAAATTACCCATTCTCAGGTATTTCTTTATAGCAGTGCAAGAACAGCCTAATACGGAAGGTTTAAAAATATGAAAACTAATACTATACATCATGTGAGGACACATACACATAATGTAATAGAAACAAATGTGGGTGCAAGTAGTAAACTTGAAGTTCAGATAGTAAACATTTTTTGGTGAGGGAAGCAGAAAAAATCAGATCAGGAAAGCATTTACTCAGGGAATTCAAATGTATCTGTGACATTTTGTTGTAAATGTTTTAAAGCAAATGATTTAATTCAGTAGTCACCTCTAAAAACAGACATTTTCTTACACAGCCATAATGTTATCCAATCTAACAGAATTATTTATAACTTTTGGTATCACCTAAAATATATAGTTTATATTAAATTACCACAATCGCCTCAGAAATACCTTTTGATACTAGCTTGAGCAAATCAGGATCCAAACAAGGGCCACACATCAAGTTTTGTTTTAATGTCTCTTAAATTGCTTCAAATGGAGAGCAGGACTTCCTTCTCCCTACCCCCCCCCCCCAAAACCCATGAACATGCACCTTTTTCATATTTTCCTTGTTATGGAAGCTGGATCAAGTTGTCCTCCGTACTGCCTCCCATTCTGGATTTCTCAGTTTGCTTTCTCCTGCGGCTATTTAACTTGTTTCTTCTCCTTCTGTGTTTCTCACAGAAACAATATGTGTGAGATTTGGTTAAATTCAGATTTAATTTTTTTGGCAAGAACACTTCCTAAATTGTCCTCAATACTTTCATTGTTCCCTATTGGCAGGCACACTGTGTTTTAGTGATGGTGAAGATGAATCAAGGTGGGGGCAGCCTAATTCCTCTACTGCAGTGATCCCTGACAATCTTTCATTTGATAATATCATCCATTGATGATTGTTGTCCACAGTGATAACTTCGTTCGTGCTTACAAAATGGTACTTGTTGAATTAGATAGCAATACACTGAATTCTTCTGTTAAAAAAACATTTCCTTTGGCTACAAGAGCTATACCATTATCCTGAAATATATTTCACAACAGGAAGTCAGGTAGCACACTAGATTATTCCCTTTTAATGACCAGTTTTCAGAATTAGGAGTTAATGCTTTCTTTTTAAAAAAACTCAAAAAAAATATGGCTAAACTTTAAGATTTTGTAAAGCTGGGTGGTAACTGCTTTACAAGTATAAAACTGTAAAAATATTAAAAGATATTTATAACTATTCTCTAAACCTTTCTAAACTTCAAAATATTTTATGCTGAAATGTTTAATTACACAAGAAAAAAGTCCTATTTTGTGAAGTTCAAAATATACTTAGCATTCAAATGACATTTAAAAAGAAGCTTGACCTAAGCTTTAGGAGTAAAAGTTATATGAAGTTTTAGGTGGATGATTGGAATTTGTTTTAAATGTTTAGAAAGGGGAAAACAGAAGTAAGCTACTCTTTAAAAATAAGCTTGACCTAAGCTTTAGGAGTAAAAGTTATATAAAAGCTTTAGGTGGTTGATGAGAATTTGTTTTAAAAGTTTATAAAAGGGAAAACAGAAATAAGCTGATAATATACAGCAGACACGAGTGAGGAGGCACAAAGAAAATGCAGCCACTCAACACCCTGTGGGGAATGGAGGGAGTGTGCGGATCCACCACCCAGCTGCAGCCCTGGGAGTCTCCCTATGGTCCAACTGCCTTTCTCAGATCAGAAGGCAGAAGAGCAGTCAAGCAAGCAAACAAATAGCAGCAACAACAAAAGTACTGAAAGTGTTCTAGAAACGCCAGACTCAGGAGCAGAGAAGAGGCACAGTGGGCAATGCCAGTGAGAGGCATGGGGCCTGAGTGAGCTGGGATGACCCAGGAGCCAGCCACAGGCCTCAAGAGGAGGGTAGAAGGGAAATGGTATCCTGAAACCTGCTGGAAGGAGCACTGGCAGAAACCTAAGGCTCCAGGAATGCATTCAAGGGACTTCTATTTAGGGACCTAAGAAGGAAATGCAAGCATAAATTTAGTTAAGTAGAGCTGGATTCAGATGAAAGTTGAGGAAAGGCAATGAGACTAGAATAGGGTCGAAGAACTAGGGTTGAGGAGTCAAGAAAAATCACAATTTGAATCCTGATTCTACACTTCCCAGTTGGGTAACCTTAAGCCTGTTATTTAACCACTGTAGTTTCTGTTTCCTCATTTACAAAATAAGATAAAAATAATAACTCTTCATAGAGTGTTGTAAGGATTAAGTGGGAGGACTGTGTCATAACATAACAGAGTAGTGTTTCCATGGTCATAGTTTATATTCTTACTACGATTATTACTGATAGAGGCAGGACGTAGACAAAAGCCTAGTCAGTTAGTGAAGGGTCTTCAGAGAATCTCCATCCCACCCCAAAAGTGTTTACACTAGGTGTTTTGTGCACATAGGGAACCTGCACAGGGTCTTGCCTGGGCATGCCCACAGTGGACTGGAGACCCACATGTGCTGGGGCAATGGGGTGGAACCACCAAAAATTTGTGCCTTATGCAGGAGAAGAGCCTGACCTCTTCAGCTCATGTGTGGTGGCCCTGGTATTCACTTAGTGGGGGTGGAAACTTGCTTGCAGGACCCCTTCTCTTTGCTGAGAACTTTCTTTTTACTTAATAAATTCTATCCTCCTCACCATTCATTGTGTCCCCATGCCTCATTCTTCCTGGTCATGAGACAAGACCCTAGATTAGCTGAGCTAAGGAGCAAAAAATCCTGCATCATTAACTTTCTTACAATATTAATTTCAATGTATAAATCTAAACCTATATCAGTTGATACTAATACCATACTATATCATGAAAGCAACTCAAGCAGGATGGGCTATTGTTTGGATCATTACTGTATCATGTCATGCTTTAAAATAATCTTCAGTAAAAGTATATTTTTAAGAATAAGGAAGAGAAAGTTTGTGTGTATGCATTTATGTTTATGGACATGACAAGATTCACGGGGTGGCTCAGGATGGTTCCAGAGGGCTCTTTCTGTGCAAAAGGGAGGAGAGGAGGAAGGGACCTGTGGTTAAGAGACTTTACCTCTCTGGGCCTCAGTATCCTTATCTACAGAAATCCATAAACATGGGGTAGATACCTGTTAAATAAATGTTATTTCCACAACATTTTACTCTCTGCATGCACCTGGCAGAATAAGAACCTCCAATACAAATCACATTTGACTGCACTCCCAATGAAAATGCTGCTTAATTATCCTGCAAAAATTCAGGAATTGGGGCAGCAAGTACATACTTTTGCCTCTTTACATCACAGACACATTCTGATGTATGAGCTGGGCCTGGATCATTGGGAAGATGGTATTTCAAAGCAGCAGGGAAACAACCTGAACGCTCTAAAAGCCTTTGTGAATGTGAGCCAGCCACCCCCATCAAGGTCCTGGGCCTCCATCCAAGAAGGCCCCCACAAGGCAAGTGCCTGCTGCCCTGTTCTCTGCCTGCTCCCTCCCGCTCTCTAGGGCTGCTGTGTCTGTCTCTTTTCCTTGGCCTCCTCTGTCTCACTTCCTCTGAATTCTTCCCTTTCGAACTTTCTCAGTTGGATGGAATCTGCTGTAATGAATCAGCAGTAGCTCAGAAGTCTTTGCTTCCTGGTAGTAGTAGCTGGTTATAGGGCTTATTGGCTATGGAGGCCTGAGCCCACCAGTGAGAAGCTCATTTACAAGTGAGCCCTTTCTGTATCTCTCTTCTTTGTCTTTTCCCCTGCAGTGATGCAGGTTAAAAGATGCTAGAAACATCCAACAACACCAGGAAATCCATCCTCCTTTCTCTGCCTGAGCAAGTGAGAGATGGGGTCTGGCACTCACTCAGGAGGGTGCTGCTCCCAAAGCAGGACCCCTGGCCCCCAGCATGCCTTTGTTTTCCCCTAACAAATGAGAACTGTCAGAGAAATGGCAAACAGCCATGCCTTTAAGTGATTAAGTAGAGCCTAAGTTTAGAGGGGTTGGCACACAATAACACATCAAGTCCTTCATTCGCAGGTTGTCCCTGGCCGCCACATGAAAGATGGGTGTGAACCTTGCCCTGGGGGGCAGACATGTGCATGGACAGCACAGTCACAGGAATGCACATCAGAAATGCACAATCCAGAGAAGACTCGCCTGGAATACACCAGATAGAGAAATGGTGCAAGAGTGCTGATTTTAGGCCCATGAAAAATATTTTTAACATGACAGTTGAAAAAAATTCCTAAAGACTTTGCTCATCAATGGGTCCAAACTCAGTGCCTATTTGGGCCACTTTCAGCAATCCAGTGGCATGCATGCCTCTGCTGAATAAGACCATAAAAGGTAAAGTTAACATGAGTGGCTGGATCTGATGGATTTGAGGTGCAGACAGGAGCCTCATCTCCAGAATCAGGACTCTGTATTTCTGAAGAAGGGTAGAAAGTAATCTTTGAACAAATTCTAGGGACTTTCAATTCTGGTTAAGAGGAGAGCGTAGGGAAAATGCTGCTGCATTTTCCTTCCTTCCTTCCTTCCTTCCTTCCTTCCTTCCTTCCTTCCTTCCTTCCTTCCTTCCTTCCCTCCTTCCTTCCTTCCCTCCCTCCCTTCTCTTGTTCTTTCTCTCTCTTTCTTTCTTTCTTTCTCTCTCTCTCTTTCTTTCTTTCTTTCTTTCTTTCTTTCTTTCTTTCTTTCTTTCTTTCTTTCTTTCCTTCTTTCTTTCTTTCTTTCTTTCTTTCTTTCTTTCTTTCTTTCTTTCTTTCTTTCTTTCTTTCTTTCTTTCTTTCTTTCTTTTCAAGGTCTTCCTTTGTCACCCAGACTGGAGTACAGTAGCACAATCATGGCTCACTGCAGCCTCAACCTCCTGGGCTCAATCTCCTGCCTCAGCCTCCTGAGTAGCTGGGATGACAGACATGAGTCACTGCACTCGGCTGTTCCTGCCTTTTAAAAACAGGAGCTATGAAGTATATATGACACTTTTCTGGCCTTCAGGGTAGTATCTTAGGCAAAAAGGGGACATAAGGATGAAAAAGACAGAGGACCTGGTCCTGAGATAGGACATAGACATAAATTACTCACAATGTAGAAAAAAAAAAAAGAAAAGAAAAAGAAAACAAAGAATTGGTGTCTGTGAAATCCTCAGAAGAAATTTAGTGCCTGTCTGTGACCAACCATGTGATGGTGACCATTCTGTTCTCAAGGAACTTCAAGTTTAGTAGGTCAGTACCGTCAGCGAATGAGCTGAGTACAAATTGCTGGGAAAGATGGTTTGGTGTTAACAGGAGGAGTTAGGAAAAGAAAAATTGATGTTGTAAGGACTTGGCTGGCACCTCGAAGTGCATGGGGAAATGACTTCTAACCAAGGGAATTGAATACGACTTTATATATGTGATTAACCCTTCCTTTTAAAATGTTTTTCATTATTAGCTAATAAGTGGATAAAGAAAATGTGTCATATACATATACGTACATATATATATGAACATGTATACCATGGAATATTACTCAGCCATAAAGAATGAAATAATGTATTTTGCAGCAACTTGGATGGAACTAGAGATCACTGTCCTAAGTAAAGTAACTCAGGAATGGAAAACCAAAAATCCCACATGTTCTCACTTACAAGTGGGAGCTAAGCTATGGGTATGCAAAGACAGACAGAATGGTATCATGGACATTGGAGACTCAGTAGAGGGACACGCAGGCACATATACATGTGCTTATACATAAATTGCAGCATGACAAAATGAGATAGGCTTCATCTATGGTGCAGTGAAATGAGCATGGGCTCTTAAGCCAGGTAGATTTGGATTAAAATCTAGATCCACCACTTAATAATTATGTAACTTGGGCAAACTAACTTTCCTAAGTTTCAATTTCCTTATCTATATAAAAAAGAATAATCCCTACTCCACAGTGTTTTTATGAATTTTAATAATTCATAAAGACTTTTAGACTTTATTAGACAGCAGTCTTTAATCTTCTATATGAAACTCTCATTTCTTTTGCAACATCTGCATCCTTTAGAGCTCTAACTTTGATAAATGTGAATTACCGTAATCCAAACCCTCCATATTTATTGCATTTACTTGACTTCTCCACAGGAAATGTCTTTCACTGGGCATGTTCTATGATTTGTCTTCAATGCATCCAGATGAATCACCATGACAAGATTGCCCTCTTTCAAAATTCACACCCTCTCCTTCCAGCCATTTCTCTGGAATTCTGCCCTGGCTCCCAGGCCTCTACATTCCTTCACTTTTGACAGTCAAGTCAGTGTGTACGTGTAGGTGGATGTCCGTCATCTCTCTTGCCCTCTCTAGTTCCTCCTCATTTACTAAAAATAGTTTAGGAAGTTCATTTGCAAGCTTTCTCAGGTCCCTGGGCTGGGATTCCTTTAAGCCAGGAAGCTGAACCACATGTAGAGAAAATAGAATTCCCTAACATCTCTTCATCCATGGGCAGCTTCGATTCTCCCATTCCATCCATTCCAATCAGAAGGTCATTTTTTAAGAGGAAGAAAACTAGAGCTGAAGAGAAGCAAAGGAGCTGCATATTCCCTCTGCTGTCTGTTAACATGCTAGCCTTAGCACTGAGCCTTGTACTCGACCCAGCTGCAAATGTGAGTTAAAAGGCATTTGGGTTGCTTTGCATTTGTTATTGACAACACTAGGTAGGAGTAAACAGGAAGCTTGCCTCAATGACCTCATGCTCCAGGTTCTCTAGATCTCTGGAAAAGAAAATCCTCTTTTACTGTGGACATTGTCACATTTCTCCTTGTCTCTGTTCTCTCAACTTTCATCTTTTCCCTTGACCTTACATCGACTAATATTAGACTTCAAGACACCCAGGAGAGAAGCCCCATTTATTCTTCACAATCCTGAGGACAAAGCCTCACACAGAATGAACACTGTCATACTGAGCGACAAAACGATGGTCCTGGCTACTCTGAACCACTAAGTCATTGTTAAAAACATGAACTTTGGACCTAAGGTGAAATCCCAACATATGACCTTGGGTATCATTCTCAGTGTTGCTATGATTTAGATCTCGCTTATGCAACCCACCCAACAGATGTGAGGATTACACCAGATAATATATGAATGGTCAATAAATAGATTTATACTTTTATGATCACTAACAGGACAATGGAAACATGAAAGTTACTTCACAAGGCTATTTTGAAAATTAAATGAAAAAAGTTAGATAAAAAGATCACATTGCAGGTATTTAATAAGTATTAGTTAGCTTCTTTTCTTCTTTCAGAAAATGGATACTATTATAAATACTGACAATTGTTTTTATAGATCAATGGAGTAATGTGATTAAAAAGAGAGTTAACCTACAAACCGCAACTGAATATCAATTTGCAAATTACTGGCACATTCAAATGAAGTATCCTTAATGCTGAAATTGTCTCAAACTTAATTGAATTAACCTTGATTTTTCAAGAGGTACTTTGAAGTATGGACTGGAGAGGGTGTATGTGGTGTGGTGATGTGGCGTTTAGTGGAAAGAGCAAGGAATTTGTGTCAGAAGACGTGAGTCTTTTTTCACCCGATGTCAGGCAGAATGCATGACTTCCTTACTTCCTCATTTATAAATCGGGGTTATCACAGTTCTTGTTCAACTTATTATGTAGGTGACTATGTGCAAATCAAATAGCAGAAAATACTTTATAAACTGTAAAGCATTATTTAGAAGTTAGTTATTATTAGGGAGTAGTCATTGTGCCATTAAGTTATGCATAGAAAATCTGGGGACTCAGATTAGAGCTACACATAAATCTCTGATGTTATTTTGTTGATACCAGAGTCCTCACCTACCTTTTCCTGGTGGAAAGAAGTTGTTTTACAGCATGAATCCACTACCAGGTTTTTGAAGGGTAATTTTAAAAATAGGATGTAATCATGACTCTTATACAAATATGAAATTAAATATCTTCAAAATTTTTATTTAACTCAATGAGAAAAGCAGTAAGAAGTCACAACTGATCAAAGAAGAATTCAAATACACATGTTTATAGAGGTAGATGAAGGCTGAAATGAATTTACAAATAGATGCAAAACCTGGTCTAACCACAGGACAATAACGCTTTGTACTCCATCAGACAAAACGGACTTGTAATATGGCAAGAATAATTTGTATTGCCATAAGTTTTATACTACTTAAAGGGTTGTTAAAAAAAAAAAAAAGACAGAATTGTTAAGTAACCCCAAAAGAATGAGCGGAAGAGCCATTCCGGACACAGACAAATCAATCAATCAATCAATTTGCTCATTTAAAAGTTTTTCACAAGTTTTCCTGGGAAAGCCAAGCAGTAGGTTAAGCCAATAGCTAATTGATTATTTTATCACTGCTGAGTACTTGCTTTGCATTTGGGGACAGGTTGGAATGGAGAAAAAGGAGTGTGTTACTTATGTGTCTGAACATCAAGGCACTTAAATTTTGGGTTAGGGAGCCACGAAAAGTGAAGAAATAGTAGACAATCCCATTTTCTTTTTCCTCAGCCTGCAGTCATCCCTCATTTTACTCTAAGACTATGCTGATCCAGTTTTGCAGAGCTGCTTAATGCTCTTAATTGTAGAAGGCTGGCAGAAGCAATCAAGCCTAGGCAGCAGTTAGCGAGAGTCCTGGCAATTTCCAAAGAGACTTTTTAAACTCCTCCTCTTCAAGAGTCTATGTAAATTACCCTGTAATTGTTGGTAAGGCATTTCAATGCCAAGGAAAGTTGCACAGAAAAGGAGGCAGCGCACCACCCTCTTAAGCAGCTCAAGGACAGCAGCCTTACATGAGTAGGAGAGGCAGGAGAGAGAGCTAGGGAGGGAATTGGTTAGCCCTTAGTTTTGGAAGTCATTTTCAGTGCTGAAGAAATAATCTTTACCATCACCACCTTCATCTTCGTTACCAGCAGACCTAGCAGCAGCACATTCACACAAGGAAAACCTTTACCAAGTTTGAAGCATCTGTCAAATCGGTGAAATAGTTTTGAACGAGTCTCCTTACTTCAGACAAAATTACAATGGGGAGAAAAAGGCATCAGACAAAACATTTAAATGTATTTATCTGGACCATTACCAATTGTCTTCAAACAGGTTTTCTTAGTCCTAATAAAGTAGATAAAGTGACTATATACTTTATACAAAAAGCGTATAGTGAATCTCTGTGGTATATTTTAAATACATTTAATAAGATTGAAAATATATCTTTACTGTTTGCAGTGATCATATTCCTTTGTTGCTATTGTAGGATGTCTTATAGGACATGTAGTTAATCACTGGCTCTTATCTAAAGCCCAACATTTAGTCAGGAATGTAATCTCTTGAATTATAACATTGCTCAGAAGGGAAAATACGGGCATGCTTTACATTAGTTCAGGCTATTACAAGATTTCCCAGAATGCCTTGCATAAAGCAAAAGGTCTGTTCAGCAAAAGAGATCATTGACTCATAGAACTGGAAAATAATTAAGAGACTTTTGAAGTTAAAAAGTGACTTTTTTTAGGATTCTAAAATATTCTTCAGGTTATTCTACCAACACAGGGTAGGTTTACACAGTTTATTGTTTGACTGATTGATTCACTGATATTTATTCATTTAAGAAAATGTATTTTTTAGCATAAGCATGTTCCAGACACTGTAATGAAAGTGGGGATACATAGCTGAATGGCAGAATCAATTGTTTCAAGGAGACAAAATCTCTTTAGAGAGACAGACCAACTACGGCCAAGCAAAAAATGTCTACATAAGCTTTGAGCTTGGGAAAATGATAACTTAGACATAGACCTAGAAGTCAGGAGACAGGCCAGAGAAATATTCAGGGGCATGTAGACTGCAGCCAGGGCTTCATCCAAAATTTTCAAGTATTTCGTATCATTAGTTTAGTAGCATTTGGAGATAATTTGGGAAGTTACAATAGCAGCCCCTTAGGCCGGGCGCGGTAGCTCAAGCCTGTAATCCCAGCACTTTGGGAGGCCGAGGCGGGTGGATCACGAGGTCAAGAGATCGAGACCATCCTGGTCAACATGGCGAAACCCTGTCTCTACTAAGAAATACAAAAATTAGCTGGGCATGGTGGCGCATACCTGTAATCCCAGCTACTCGGGAGGCTGAGGCAGGAGAATTGCCTGAACCCAGGAGGCGGAGGTTGCGGTGAGCCGAGATCGCACCATTGCACTCCAGCCTGGGTGACAAGAGCAAAACTCCGTCTCAAAAAAAAAAAAAAATAGCAGCCCCTTGAGCAGCTCACATGCAGCAGTTTGAGATGAACAGAAGAGGTAGGAGACAGTGGCAGGGAGGGAATTTGCTTAGCAAGGAAAACAGAGGCTCATGTGCACTGCGTGTTTTTCCTAAGAAAATAGCAAACTTGACCTTTTGCCTCAAATAAAAATCCTTCATAGGTGAGACTTCATTTTTCTCGTTTATCGTCACATCTACTCCCTGCTCACATACACACTTGAAAAAATCATTCTCACTACTTTGGGCAATGAAAAGCAGGACTGTGGAGCCCAACAGATGGCTGGTTGAATTGGAGGCTGACGAATCATACCTAACCCATAATCCAATAAAAAAGAGGAAGAAAACCAAAACTGGAGTTCTTTATCTTCCTCCTAAACATCTGTGTCAAAATATTTCCCAAATGCAAACCAGGGGTCACCAGGACCATAAGAACATTATCAGTAACCTCAAAATCCCAGATGCCTAACGTTAACATGTGCGAAATCAGATTTCAGACCAGGAAAAGCAAGGAAATGACAAAATGTGTCTACAGCATTCCTATCCACCATTTACCTAAAATTTCTTCCCCTTGTGAGATCGCCTTTTTCCCACCCAAATCTCATCTTTTGAAAGTTTCTGCTATGACCACAAGTATTTAAACCTTTTGGTTTTCTATGACAGGAGTATTTGCAACTTAAGCCCTGATCTTACAGTGGAGAGAGAGATCCTCTCCCCTGCGTGACGGGTTCTTTGTTACTTCCTCTTTTTCCTTCCTGCCAGGATTTGAGAGAAGAAGAATGACTGGTGTGTCTAAGCTACTGGCTGCTCATTAGACTCACCTAGAAGCTTCTCCATGCCTAGAATCCATCTCCCAGAGATGCTGATTTAATTGTTCTTGGCTATGGCTTGGCCATCGGTCACATTTTAAAAGCCAGTAGGTGATTCTAATGTGTAATCAAGTTTGAGAATGATTGGAATATGCTAATCTTCATAGAATATTTTCCAGTGCACACAGCAGTGGTTGACAAAGGGAATCCATGTTAATTAGATGAAACTGACAATATAGTCAATTGCCACCCTTCTGGGACCTTAAAATCATTACTGATGCCACCTCTGGACTTTCAGTTGTGTTTTCATTTTCTTTAATTTTTGTAAAGTGTAAGGTTATCTGTTAATTGCAACCAAAGCATCTATGTTGGCCAGTATAGGACAAGTTGTGCTACACTAATAAACCTCAGCATTTCAGTGGTTAAACACACCAAAAGTTTATTTTTCACTGCAAATCAAATGCAGGCTAAATGATCTGCCCCTGTTCTGTAGCTGTACCAACTGGGACATATCCCATCCAAGGTAGAATATGTGATGAGAAAAAGTATATTGATAGTTAGTTTTATGTGGCGAGGCTATGGTGCCTAGTTGTTTAGTCAAATACTACATCTAGCTGTGAAGGTGTTTTGTAGATGTGATTAGCACAGTCAGTTGGCTTTAAGCAAAGGAGACTACCCTAGATACTGTGGGTAGTCCTCATCCAATCAGTTGAAGGCTTTAAAAGAAAAAAAAATTGAGATTTTCTTGGAGAAGAATTATGCCTCAGAACTGTTATATAGAAACTTTGCCTGAATTTCCAGCCTAATCTGCCCTACAAATTTCAGATTGAAGACTTCATCAACTTTTGCTTGAGTTTTCAGTTTGCCAGGTATCCACATACTTTCAGACTTGACAGCCCCACAATTTTGTGAATCATGTGAGCCAGTTCAGTTCCTTTAAATCTCTCCCTCTTTTTCTTTCTTTCTCTCTCTATCTCCCTCAGAAAATATATTCTGCTGGTTCTGTTTCTCTGGAGAACTCTGACTGTGTTAATAATGGTCCAGAAAAACAGTCTTCTGAATGACTCCTTTGAATTGATTCTGTGGTTCCTGGAATTGGTTCTCTAATTTGAAAAGATGCTAAAAGTTCAAATGACTGTTCCTAGTAGGAAAGAGGGCACTTTTACTCTTTACTACTACTACTGATAGACTGTGGAATAATGTAGCAATAAAGATCCAAAAAAAAAAAAAAGAAAAGAACAATTGGATACCCCTAATCAAATGCTTGTAAGAAGCAAGGTTTGGACACAGTGGCTCACACCTGTAATCCCAGCACTTTGGGAGGCTGAGGTAAGTGGGTCATGAAGCCAGGAGTTTGAGACCAGTCTGGCCAACATAGTGAAATGCTGTCTCTACTAAAAATGCAAAAAATACAAAAAATTAGCCAGATGTGGTGGTATGTGCCTGTAATTCCAGCTACTTGGGAGACTGAAGCAGACGAATCACGAGAACCTGGGAAGCAGAGGTTGCAGTGACCCGAGATTGCACCATTGCACTCTGACCCAGGAAACAGTGTGAGACCATCTCAAAAAAAGAAGCAAGGGTCTGGGTGACCATGTATTTTACACTTTAGAACATTTTTGTTAAACTAACAAGAATGGTGAGATTGACTGTTTATTCCTAATTGCACTGGACAATGTGGTGAAATAAAAGGATGAGCTCAGGAATTTAAATCCCCAGTTTAAGCACTGACCTAGAGGTTTCTATGTCTGTACTAAAAAAACCCTCATGTCTAATAATCACAGAGATGACATTTCTGAAAGCCAAACCCAGAGTGTTTTTTCACAAATGACTGAATTACAATGCAAATTGAATTCCCAACTTCATAGGTTAACTGCTGTTAAAGTGAGGGCACTTACTAGGAAGGAATGAGTGCTGAAAATTAGAATGAGGATATATGGGCAGATCCTGATGAAGCTGAGGGTTCCAAGCCATAAATTCGGCTGACTCTTTTTCTTGCCAGCAAAAGTAGCCCCCACTTCAGGAGGTTAGTCCTACTTTGTTCTAGGAAACTTCAATAGCCTTCCCTGAGGTAGTTGCCTTGCAAGAAAATGCTGAGTCTCCTCAGGATCCATCTCCACCAATCTTCTTTGCTTCTAGACCTGTAACTAAGTCGATTCCCAACAGATTCTCAAAGATGAAGTACAAACTGTGAGCCATGATGAGATATGCTATATCTCAAAATAGTAATATGATTTTTTTTTAATTTATAAAGACATAAATCTGGGGAATATCTGTAGAAATGAATATTAAGGTGTGGCATCATGGTGGAAGGAACATACAGTTGTCTCAGGCTGAATTTATTACTATGGGCCACCTAAGCAGAGATTCTGGATTCAATGCTGTAGCCTCAAGAGTTATAAAAAAACGTTAACAGCTTGGTTGGTTGGTTAACTGAAATCTGGACAAAAGGTGGCCTAGACTAAGTGAAGTTGAAATGCCAGAGCAATCCTGGCATCTGTCTTAGTCAGGGTTCTCCAGAGAAACAGAAACAATAGAATATATGAGAGGAAATTTATTATTGAAGTTGGCTCACATGATCACAGAGACAGAAAAGTCTCACGGTAGGCTGTGTCAAGCTGGAGAACCACAGAAGCTGGTAGCGTATCTCAGTCCAGAAACCCCAGAACCGGGGAGGCCAATACCACAGCCTGCAGCTGGAGACCAAAAGCCTGAGAGGCAGCAGAGAGAAATGGTGCTGGTCCCAGAGTCCAAAAGCTGAAGAACCTGATGATGTCAAAAGGCAGAAGAAAAGGTGTCCCACTCAGGAGGGGAGAAAGAGAAAGAGACGAAGAATCTTTCCATCTTCTGCATGCTTGTCCCAGCCGTGCCCCTGGTAATCGGATGGTGCCCACCCACATTAAGGACAGATCTTCCTGTCTCCGTCCACTGATTCTCTCTGGTCAGTCTCTCTGGAAACTGTCTAAGGGACACACCTGGAAACAATGTTTCACCAGCCACATTCATCTAGGCATCCCTCAATCCAGTCAACTTGACACCTAAAATTAACCATCACAGCATAGTATAGAAGATGGTATCAAGAGGCTTAGGGAGACTGCAGTGTCGAATGGATTTATAATGCAAGACCTGCTCACCCACCCAAAGTGTATCCAATGGACACACCTTTCACTAAAGAAATAAATTTGGTAAGGGAGCCCCAGCATCTGTGAAGAGCTCTGTAGTTCCTCTTCTCTACAGGTGAGAAATAATGGTGGGAACAGATGCTACTAAACTGGGATTCTTAGGCGCCATAGGGATAATTGGATCCTAGAGTGGCAGGGGACAAGTGACAGCACTTAATCATCAAAGAAATGGGTGTGGTTACTTAACGGACAGCAAAGTCAAAGCAGAGATCAGAATAGCCTCACAGCACAGACCCATGGCATTAATGAGTCGATCACAGTGTCCTAGAAGTGAAATAGGCAGGCTGTCTACTAAATTCTAACTTGATCTGTGTAACTGGAAGAGTTTAAGGTCAAAAGAACAGAAAGGTAACTTCTGTAGTCATAGCCTCTCAATCAATTCTAGACTTGAGCCGATTTATGGACCCAGAACCCCTTGAATGAAAGGGAGGCTAGGTCTCCTTCAGGAACAGCTGAGCTACAATGACAAAAACTTCTACTGTTGATCTTTCTCTTGTTACCTCAAAGGGACCTGTGGCCTTTTACCAGGGTGACTGTGCAAAAGGGAAAAGGATAATCAGACTTTTGGGGGATTATGGCTTTGAACTGACGTCAGTTCCAGGAGATCCAAAACCAAACTGTGGTCCACCAGTCAGAATTGGCACTTATGGACTTTTAACTCAATTTCATCTCAGCTGGTCTCTGAACCTATCCTGTAGTTATTTACATAGTTCTGAAGTGCATAATTGGCATAGACATGTAATAACCTACCCTGGGCTAGCATCACTGACTCCATCTTAGCTGTAAACTCCAACCTAGCTTCCCCCTCCCTACCATAGCCCCTTTGGGTGCATAACTGGGCCACACTGATGCTGTGCTTATGTCATGCTGACTCTGTGCTCATCCTACCATATAACCGGTATAACTGCATCCAGCTTGGCAAGCACACCTGCTATTGTGTATAACTCTTTTTGAACTCCCCTTAGTGATTGTTTGGAAATATCCTTAGCAACCAATAATCCTGGGAATCTCCTCCCCTTGGTTTCGCTTCAGCTAGGCTTCCCCTTCCCTACCTAAATCAAGGTATAAAGGGAAATCAAGCCCCCTCTTCAGGACCGAGAGAATTTTGAGCATTAGGTGTGTCTCAGTCACTGGCTAATAAACAGGACTCTTAATTTGGAACTCAGTGCGTGGCACATTCCTTCCAACTAGCTCAATTATTACAGAAATATTTAGCAACTGGAGAATTCCTGCATTGGTTCTCTGAACTGTGGAATTAAGGCAGTTATGTTATGAAAGAGCAAGTAAAATTCATCAGAACAGCTTCTACCTAGGAAAATAGCAACCCCAAAGCAATACTGAATCCCTGTAGGGAATACAAAGATTACTGCCAACATCAAGGACTTGAAGGATGTAGGGAGGGTGACTTCCCCTGCATTACCATTCAACTCACCAATTTGGCCTATACAGAAAACCAAGGGATCCTGGAAAATGACAGTGGACTTTCATAGACTCATCTATGTGGTGACTTCAATAGCAGTGGCTGTTCAGAATGTGGTTTCATTTCTTGAGCAAATTTATACATCTCCTAGTACCTGCTATAGAGCTACAAATCTGGAAAATGCTTTTTTTTCTCAATACATGATAGCAAAGACAACTAGAAGCAAAATTCTTTCATCTGGCAAGGCCAGCACAGCACTGCCACTTTCCTACTCAGGGTTTTATCAACTCTCCAGCCCTATGCCATAGTTTAGTTGCAGAGATCTTGATCATCCTTCCTTTGCACAAGACATGACACTGGCCCATTACATTGATCTTATTATATTGATTGGACCTAATGAGTGAGAACTAGCAACTTCTTTAGACATTGTTAAGACATTTGCATGTAGAATGATGAGAAATTAATCAAACAAAAATTCAGGGGCCTTCTACCTCAGTAGAAGGCAGAAATTTCTAGAGATCCTGTGGTACAGTACATGTCAAGATATCTCCTCTAAGTTTAAGAATTAAGTTGTTGCATCTGGCCTCTTCTACAATCAAGAGAGAGGAACAATGCTAAGTAGACCTCTTCGGATTTAGAGGCAACACATTCCTTATTTGAATATACTACTGAAGCCCATTTACTGAGCTGACTGAAAAGCTGTTAGTTTTGAGTGGGACCCAGAGAGGCTATGCAGCAGGTCCAGATTACCATGGAAATATCCCTGCTATTTGAGCCATATAATCCAGCAGATCCCATGGTGCTTGCAATGGCAGTAGTAGAGAGAGATCTCTTCAGAGCCTTTGGAAAGCTTCTATAGGTGAACCACAGTCTGGAATATTAGGATTTCAGCACAGAGCCCCGCCTTTTCCTGCAGATAGCCTTTCTCCTTTTGAGAAAGTTTTTTTTTTTTTTTTTTTTTTTTTTTTTGCTTGCTATTGGGCCTTAGTAGAGACTGAATGCTTAACCCTGGGCCACCAAGTTACCTTGAGACCTGAGCCACCCATCATAAACTAGGTGTTATCTGATCCACCAAGCCACAAAGCTGGGTGGTTACAGCAACATTTCATCATCAAATGGAAGTAGTATGTATGTGATTGGGCCCCCATAGACCCTTGGAGACATGAATAAATTACACAAAGAAATGGTTAAATGCCCATGGTCCCCTCTCCTGCTACGTCGCCTTCTCTTTTCCAGCACACATATATTGCCTCATAGGAGTTCCCTACAAACAGTTGACTGAGGAGGAGAAAACTTCGGCCTGGTTTATAAATGGTTTCTTTTGATAGGCAGACACTACCTGAAAGGGGACAGCTGCAGCATGACAGCCCCTTGACTCCATTCCTGAAGTGTGGTTTTGAAGGAGAACCCTCTCAATAGGCAGAACTTCACAGTGCATCTGGTCATTTGGTTTGCTTCAAAATAGAAGTGGCCAGAGATGTGGGTGTATACCAATGAATGAGCAATGACCAGTGATTTGGCTGGATGGTCAGGGACTTGGAAGGAATGTGATTGGAAAACTGGTGACTAAAACCGAGGAAGAGATAGACAGATAGACTTCTCTGAATGGACAAAAAGTGTGAAGATATTTGTGTATCATATCACCCATCATTTGTGAATCTCACCAAAGGATGACCTCTGCAGAGGACAATTTTAATAATCCAGTGGATAGGAAACTATTCTATGAATAGCAGTGAGCTTGTTTTCCCAGTTACTTCTGTTATTGTCTAGTGGGCTCAAAGGCAACACAGCAGCAGAGATGGAGGTTACACACAGATTCAATAGGTTTCTACTCACCAAGCCTAGCCTGGCTACAGCCACTGCTAAGTGCCCAATCTGCCAGCAGCAGAGAACAACGCTGAGTCCCATCAGGGGCTCATTACCTGGAGTGAGAAGCCAGCTACCTGGTGACAGTTTGATTACATTGGACCACTTCCATTATGGAAGGGGCAGTGTTTTGTTCTTACTAAAATAGAAACTTGCTCTCGATACAGATTTGCCTGCATGCAGTGCTTGTGCCAAAACTACCATCTGTGGACTTTCGGAATGCCTTACCCACGGTCATGATATTCCAGGTAGCATTGTTTCTGATCAAGAAGCTCACTTCACAGCAAAAGAAATGTGGCAATGGGCCCATGCTCACAGAATTCGCTGGCCTTATTATGTTCTCCATTATCCTAAAGCAATTGGCTTGATTTAATGGTAGAATGGCCCTTTCAAGATGCAGTTACAGCACCAGCTAGGTGACAAGACCTTCCGGGATGGGGGCAGTGTTCTCCAGTAGGCTGTTTTTGCTGCAAATAAGCATCCAGTATATGGTGCTGTTTCTTCCATAGCCAAGATTCATGGATCCAGGAATCAAGGAGTGGAAAAGAGGTGGACTCACTGTTACCCATAGTGACCCACTAGCAAAATGTTTGCTTCCTGTTCCCAGAACCATATACCCTGCTGGTCTAGACATCTTAGTTCCAAAAGAAGGAATGCTTCCACCAGTGACGCGTATGATTTCACTGAAGTGGAAGTTAAAACTGCTATAGGCAGTGGCTCATGTCTCTAATCCCAGCACTTTGGGAGGCAGAGGCAGGCAGATCACGAAGTCAGAAGTTCAAGACCAGCCTGGTCAACGTGGTGAAACTCTACTAAAAATACAAAAAAAAAAAAAAAAAAAAAATAGCCAGGCATGGTGGCAGGCACCTGTAGTCCTTGCTACTTGGGAGGCTGAAGCAGGAGAATTGTTTGAACCCAGGAGGTGGAGGTTGCAGTGAGCTGAGATTGTGCCACTGCACTCCAGCCTGGGCAACACAGAGAGAGACTCTGTCTCAAAAAAAAAAAAGATTGCTCTATGGCCACTTGGAGGGAGGACTTTATACCTCTGAATAAATAGGCAAAAAAGGGAATTACAGTTGTGACTGAGATTACTGATCCTGATAGCTAAGGGAAAACTTGAGGGTTATTGTTCCTGAGTGCTAAGGAAAAATTGGAGGGTATTGATCTTGATTACTAGGGGTAATTGTACTGCTATTACACAACAGATGTAAGAAAGACTATATCTGGAATTCCAGAATTCCTTAAGGTTCCTCTTAGTAACCATGTCCTGTTATGAAAGTCAATGGAAAATACTACAATCCAATTTAGGCAAAACTACTAGCGGTCCAGGCCCTTCAAGAATGAGGATTTGGGTCATTCTATTAGGCAAAAGCACAACCAATTGAGGTGTTTGTGGAGAGCACGGGGAATATGGAATGGGTAGTGGAACAAGGCAGTTATAAATACCAGCTATGGCTATGTAAGCCATAGCAAAAACAAGGGGTGTAATTATTTGTTAAATTTTATTATGAGTATGTTCGTAGGTATATGTGTGCAAACATCTGTATATATAAAATTTATTTCATATATCTTTGTTTTCTTTCCTGTTATCCCCTTGTCCTATAATTAAGATGTATTACCTTTATATCATAGTATTTAAGCTACAGGATGTCAAGGAGGAGAATGAACATTACCCAAGGACTCTGGCTCTTCTTCTAAAGAAAGGTTTAATGCGCTTTCCGTTGTATGCAGAATAGTCGTATCATTAGGTGGAAGTATGATTTTGTACTTATCTTTATTTGGAGATTAAGTATGGTTTTAAAAGATGTGTGCAGATGGCAAGTTGACAAGGGGCGGACTGTGAGGGTTAATTTTATGTGTCACTTTGCTGGGCTTGCTGCCTAGTTGTTTGGTCAAACTCTCCATGTTGCTATGAAGGTATTTTGCAGATGTGACTAAGATTTATAATCAGTTGACTGTAAGTAAAGATCATCCTAGAAAATGTGGATGGGCTTCATCCAGTTAGTTGAGGTCTTAAGGGCAGAAAGGGTGATTTCCTGGAGAAGAAATTCTGCCTCAAGTCTGTTGCATGGAAATTCTACCTGAGTTTCCCGCCTGCCAGGCTGCCTTACAGATTCCAAGCTTGCTAACCCTACAGTTGTGTGAGCCAATTCCTTTAAATAAATTTCTCTTTCTGAGTCTCTCTCTGTCTCTCTCATATACATGTGTATATATAATCACTTTTTATTGTGTTTAATTTTATTGTGTTTTGCAGATACTGCATTTTTTTAACAAACTGAAAGTTTCTGGCAACCCTGCAATCAAGTAAGTCTACTAGCACCATTTTTCCAAAAGCATGTGCTCACTTTGTTAGCACTTCTTAGCAATAAAGTATTTTTTACTTAAAGTATGTACTTTACCCATAATGCTATTGCACACATAGATTATCGAAGTATAAACTTAAATGTACTAAGAAATCAAAACATTTTTATAACTCACTTTATTTCAGTATTTGCTTTATTATAGCGATCTGGAACTGAACCAATAATACCTCTGAGGTATTCCTGTGTATGTATACACACACATGCACACACACACACACACACACACACACACACACATATATATATATATATACTTTATATATGTATATACATATACCTATCTCTTATTGGTTCTCTGGAGAACCTTAGCTGATACAAAGTAGATGGAAGAAACACTTTGACTTCTAAGTGCCTTAGGGTGGCAGTGGACATGTGTTATTTCTTGGTCTTCTGGCCAGAACTAGGTCTCACTTTCCTGCCAAGACAAGGGTAGAAATTGAGGGGAGTGCATGGGTCCTTAGGGAGCACTATCTGCCTCTGCTACATCTTCACTAATAGAGTAATTTTAACTATCTTTTGGTCTATTGAGCTAGTAAGTTATGTAGAAAGGAGAGTTGATGGGAGCAGGGCTCTTTTTACTTCAGAACTCATCCCACAGAGGCAGCTGCCTGCCTTATGGCTACGAGGCAATATAATTTAGTGGAATATATCTGTTTTCAAACTCTGGCTCTGCAACATTCTAGATCTACGGATCAATCAAGTAAAACAATTTTTTTAAGCCTCAGTCTACATTCTGATGATATAAGAATGATGTTATCTAACCTATCCGATGCTTAAGAGGCTTAAATGAGGCAATTTGTGTGAAATTTAGTAGTCTAAACCGATAGCTATTAGGGAAGCTTTGGTCTAGAACTCATGATTATAAAAGAAGGCAATGTTAGCCAAAATGGAGTCTTCACGGTCTAGTGGGATGGGAGATCAAGTGCCTTGAAGATAGCGTGGTCTGTGGCATCTCCATGGGTCACTACTGTCTTGTGTCAGGTGGAGTCTCCTAGCATTTTCCTTGTTTTACTTTTTGTTTCCAACAGGCATGCCCCCTTTTCCATAGACACCCATGTTACGGGGAGCTCTCTGTATCTACAGATACGGAAGGACTTGAGCATCCTTGGGTTTTGATATCCACAGGGCATCCTGGAACCAATCTCTTGACCGTACCAAGGAGCAACTCTATAGTCTAGCTTCACCTCCTTCTCCACCGTCTCCAGGAGCATGTACAAGAAGCCATTCATAAATGTCCATTCCAAGTGAGAACAGTTCTCATGGGGCCCTGAGCCGACCGTGGGGAGGGTAACGAAGGACCGGACAGCAGGAGGACCTGGTGTGCTGGTCAAGGGAGCTCTGAGTGTTCTTGTCCTGGGCCTATGGCCTTGGTGTTCTCTGAAAATAGGAAGAAAGAAAGCAGAAGGAAAGAGTCAAAATGTTTAGGAAGACAAGCTAGATTTGGAAACATTGGAAAGGGGAAGGGAATCAGAAGAAGCTGGAACCAGAGTGCTGTCCCTAGATTTTTGGCCTAAGTTGACATTCTTTTAAATCCTTTTTAAAAATAAAAGAAAAAGGAGAAAGGGTAATGTTATTGTACAGAAGCTACTGCTTTTAATTCTCCCATGGCAAGAGAGACAAAAGCAGGAAATTTATCCCTGGGTTTGGCCAAATCACAGAAAAGCACATAAGAAGAATAGCCTAATTCCCAAGAGGCATTATAGAAAACATCAGAATGAATGAAATTTAAGCCTGAATGCAAACATCTGTGGAATTTTTACTTGGGGGAAGGAGAAAGAAAGTCAGATTAAGACCTACAGCATCTGAAAGAACAGGTTAACACAAATAATAAGTGTTTACCACAGTTTTGTAACTCTAATGGCACTCCCACACGGCACAGATTTTCCGAAACATCAACTTCCTTGAGAAACCACAATGTTTACTCCGTCTTTAACATGCACATAATGTACCCACGGTGTTGTTTTTGCTTTCCCAACCTCTTTCATCCCTCTTCTGCTACAGAAACCTTTCTTCCTGTGAGAATCCATTCCAAGTGGCGCACGCAGAGCCTCCCTGTCCTGTCACCAGTTCTGCCAAAAGGGTACATTTGTGACCAAACCTGGCATCTGGTGGTGCTTCAGCCCTGAGGCCAGGGTGGATTGCTCAGAAATGGGCACATCACCCAAGTGGGACCAAGCAGAGCCTTCCTTGTGGTTTGACACATAGACTTTGGGAAGGAGCAGGAAGCTTTCTTCCTCTCTGAGATCGTGAAAGTTGAGGACTAAAATCCCTGGAGAATCTGGGAGCTATTTTTGTCACTGCCTGCGGGGTGTCTGCTGGGAACAAAGACAAAGAAGAGGAAAGAAACAGACTCAGAAGATGGAGTGAGACTGAGCTCTGGCTGTCACCTTTCCAAACTGTGGCTGTGGTTTCTCAGTGTCTAAGGAAGTCCCTGAGTGACCAGCACCAATAAGAAAGGGGTGCTGAAATAGTGCAGGCCTCAATAGGAATGCCTTCTCCATCAACCTCCTGAGATAGGTCCTGGAGGACAAGGGCGCGGACCAAGAGCAGAAACCGCCATGGAGCTGGCTGCTATGATAGACGGGGTGTCCAACGTCTGTCAGGAATCAGATCCTGTCTGCACTACCCTACAGACTTGTCTTCCTCTTCAGGGTTTTCAGACGAGAGCTCTCAATGAAAGGTCTCTTCAGATAAAATCTTCCCTAATTGAAACCACACAAAACGTCCCTAAATTCTCCCAGCGTCTTCTAAGTTTCTTAGTCTAAACATCAGCACACTTTCTTAAAAAGCTACCATAGGTGGAGTTACAGGAATTAGAGGAGGTGACAAGTGTGTACTCAACCTTAAAATACAGCCTTCATATCAGGGGCTCATGCTGATTGTCTTAAATGAAGGCTTAAACTGTGTGTGTGTGTGTGTGTGTGTGTGTGTGTGTGTGTGTGTGTGTGTGTGTGTGTGTGTGTAGAAAAGAAAGAGAGACAAAGAATGAGTCAGAGTCAACCAGATTTGGCACAACTGAAAAATATCTAAACCTGTTACCCCTGAAAGACAGAAGGTGAAGGTACAGGAGGCTGGGGGTGGAAGAGATGGAAGGGTGCATGCGACAGTCTCCATCTCAAAAGTCAGGATCTATACAGACTCCAGGGCATAAATAGGGCAGCCGACACACCCAGGCCTCAGGGGCACTCACTGAGTCCCAGTTGTGGGACAGGAAAAGGAAAGAAAGGAGACAAAAGGCAAAAGTAAGGATGCATTCAGACAAATCCCCAAAATCTAAAGGAAATAAAACAGAGTAAGTGGGTGGAAGGTAGGAGGGAGATCTTTCACTCTTTATCAAAATCTGAAACTGAAAACAGAAATGTCTCCTCCGGCCTTCAGTTGAACGCTTTAATCAGTTTTAGAGGATGACTAGACCATTAGGAGAAAAGGGGACCAAAGAAGAACTGGACAGCAGATCTGGATCAGATTTTAGTGCTACAACATGCTGATTGCAACACATTGCTTAAAGGTCTAGGCTTCACTTTTGTAAAGTGGGGGTAAGGATGCCCCTCTTGCAGAGCTATTGAGAGGAGAACATGCCCACGTTCATGAAAATTGCCCAGCACAGTGTCTGGGATGCAGTAAGCTCAGCAAGCATGAGCTTGTATCTACTTTCCCTTCTGTGTGCCCTGTCTTCCCACAGTGCCCAGGCCAGTTCCCAACAGTGCCAGTCTTACTTATTCTTTGATACCAATGGGCATGCAGCCCCACCTCAGGAAGGGAAGGACTAGGCCAGCTCCAGCTCAAGCGGAAGTCCACTAACCATGCTGACCTCAACTTTTACTGAAGGCCGCAGGTCCAGCTCAAGCGGAAGTCCACTAGCCATGCTGGCCTCACCTTTTACTGAAGGCCGCAGTTGCTCCATAGCTACGACTTTCATGAGGCTTAGGTGGAATTGCAGAGTGAGAATCATCCACGGCAAATACCTCTTCTCCCAAATCATATTCCAGGCCTCAGGACAAGCAGCAGCCCTTGTGCTGACCTGTAATTTCTGTGAATGAGCTGCTCGTAGCTTTGCAGCTCTGCTCCCAGGTTTCTGGTAAAGCAGCTGAAGTCTTCGAAACCTCTGTGACTGTACAGATACCAAGGAATGGCAAGTTTCACAAAGCACTTCCAGGGTACTGTGTCTTTGAGCATGATATTAGAGGGGTAGGAGCGTGCTTATCCCTTCACATATAGGTGTTTAAAAAACCAGATCTTCCTGAATGATCTAATGTAGTGGATGTCATGCAGAAAAAGAGGGATGGACAGTTATTCTTTTTAAATACCTTGTTTTTCTAGTTTTAAAAGTAATACATATTTACTGTAGAAAACGTGAATACCTTATATTAGTAACACTGGCTCATGTAACTAAAGACCTTAGAATCATAGTGGATTAACAGAATAAAACATTATTTCTCACTCACACAAGGTGGAATGCAGGTGCTTCTAGGAAGCTAGCTGTTTGGTGCCTCCCCCCAGGCAGTGACTCAGGGATTCAGGGTCCTTCCATCTTGCTGTGTTGCTGCTCCCAGGACCTCAGAAGCTTCAGCTATACCCTTTGTATAATTTGGTTAACCAGGCAACAAGCAGAGAGAGACAGAGGGAGAGAGAGAGAGGAGAATTGCTCAAGATTCTAAAGCCAGCTCTAAAAGACCTTTATCACTTTTATAGCCTACATCACTTTTCCCACATTCCATTTGCCAACCTATATACAAGGAAGCTGGGAAATACCATTTTTTCTGTGTACTTAGGAAGAAAATGACATGGTACAGCTAACACATAGCTCTGCCTCGGCCCACAGTGCATTAAAGCACATAGGGCAGGTTACCTACAACTTGATAACTCTGAGACATTTCACTGGTAACAATATGGTGTGCATCCTTTGTGATTTTATTATATGCATATATATTAATAAATATTTGCAATATAGTATCATATAATACATACTGTTTTATAGCATACATTTTTCTAAACTTTCAGCTTAACTATTAATTTTCTTCACTACCCCAATTTTATAGGACTGTGTAGTATTACTCTGTATGGATTATCATAATTAACGTTACCAATGTTGTAAGATTGGTTCCGATCCGATTGCTACATAGTTTTGATTTTCTTTCATAAACAGCAATATAATATAAATATGCATGACATATCTGATTATTTACATGGGACACATTTCTAGAAGTAAAATGTATAAATCAAAGGAAAGTATATTTTTAAGACTGATAAAGTGGCTTTGAAATGCCTTCTTCCTAGGATCTTACTTTAGAAAGTTTGACCACTTTGGCCATGTTTTTGCAAGCCTTCACTGAGTTCTAAGCAAACAATTCTCATTTTCTGAGGTGTCCCTGTAGAAGTGCACTCTTCGGCTTCTGTTTGCTGAGGACATAGACTATACTTTGTCAACTTAAAAAGGGAAGGGCATGTGCAAAGCCATGGGAACCAAGGTTGGCTGAGCCCATGCTCATGGGGCACAAGGCACGATGCTTCATAAGGAATTACACTTAACATTTATGATAACCTTGAGAGGTAAGCAGTTATTATCTCAGTATTTGGAGAACACTGAGGTTCAGGTACACCCAGTCATTGGCTCAAGACTGTTAATTGTGGAGCCAGGACTCACATAGATATTGCCTTGGGCAAAATTGTGAAGGTAATAAAGGAAACATGTCTCCACTCTTTTCATTTTCTTGTCCTTGGGTGCCCATGATCCTGCTGTCTCTACACTGCTACCCCGCCAAAGCAGGGACAGATCCTTTGAGGATATGGCAAAAAAACCGATCAGAGAATCAGAAGAACCGAGCTGAGATCTTAATGGTTTCAAGCAATATGCGATACTTACCTCGAGAAATCTGTCTTCTTATCCGTAGGAAGAGGAATTTGGACCAAATAAGCTCTAACTCTGTTTCATGTCTCACTTACAGGCAAAGAGCAAGACTTCAAACTCAGGACTGTAACTGGCATGTCACTGCATCCTAGAGTCTCGGTCTCCATTTCCATAGATGAGGAATTCAGTCCAGATCGCATCTTAGATTCTTTCAGGGCTTATTCAGGAGCTTTTTCACAGAGCACAGCCAAAGACCCAGTGCATAGCTAACTATCAGCTCTTTAAGCCTCTATATTCAGACACCCCCAAAAGGTGCTGAATAAAATTCTAATTGCATCGAATATATTTACCCTGATGTTATTCAAGACAGACTTCTGCTGCAGAATATTAACACTATACTGTCCGCATCTACTTCCCCTTAATCCAGACACATAATTTTGCTGTAGCTCTAGAGGTCTTCACTTGGTTGTTAATAAATGTTTAATAGGAAAACGCTACTCTCTATGTTTCATTAATAATCTAGAGCTCTTTATCCTGCCCATATCAGTGCCAGTAAGCAAAGACTATAGAAATAGTGACTTGTGCAATCCACTGTTTCTGAACTCTTGGATTGCCCGACCAACCCTATTTGACAATTTTATCAATGCACTCTGCATGCAAATTCAAAGACCTGCATCCATTACTAGGCATTGGGAATGGAGCCAAATGTCATAGTAGGATTATAGTCCTGGCACCCTTGTTCTTTACTTTGAGGGGGTTCAAAGGTCACTTGGACAACTTAATAAAAGCTTATACATGGCCTTTTTCCAGAAAAAAAAAAATGCATATAAGCACATGCACAGGCATGTTACACACAGAGGGTGATTTTCAAAATGTTAAAAATACAGCATAGTCCTGGCCCTGCTGGTTTAGAGGGAAGGGCACTAGAGGTCCCCTGCCAGGCCAGACAGCAGCTCTTCACTTGCTGGATTGCAGGGACACCTGCAGAGTTTCTAGAGTCAGCCCAGAACAGCTGGGCTGTGGGACACCGGTAAAGTTTGGAACAGAACCCATTTACCAACCAGCATGAAGGCATTTGAATATTTTAACCCCAGTACAGATGTGCTGGTGTCAACCACCTACTGGCAGACTTGCAGATACATATAAGGTCTACATGCAAATTCAGGAAGATTTGGGGATCCCTTAGGGGTTCAAGGATACCAAATAAAGAAACCCCATGTTATTGGTATTTCTTCTGGAAATAAAAGAAAATAAAACCACTTTGTTAAGTAATTTAGGTATAGTCACCCTACCTCTTAAGTTCTCGGTTTTGGCATCTATAAAATGAATGAATAAGACTTACCTCTAACCTGAAGTCCCTTCCTCTTTGTCAAGTCTGTAGTCAGTGAGTGGGCAGGGGACTGCACCTCTTATGCTACTTGTTTAAAAAGTTCAAATGGGCTGGGCTCAGTGGCTCACGCCTGTAATCCCAGCACTTTGGGAGGTTGAGGTGGGAGATTATGAGGTCAGAAGATCAAGACCTTTGGGGCTAACACGGTGAAACTCCATCTCTACTAAAAATACAAAAAAAAAAAAAAAAAAAAAGTAGCCGGGAGTGGTGGCATGTGCTAGTAATCCCAGCTATTCAGGAGGCTGAGGCAGGAGAATCACTTGAACCTGGGAGGTGGAGGTTGCCATGAGTTGAGATCACATCATTGCACTCCAGCCTGGGTGACAGAGCAAGACTCTGCCTCAAAAAAAAAAAAAAAATAGTTCAAATGCTGCTTCCTTGAACACTTTTATGGAGCCAACTAGGGTATAAATAAACTGGAACAGGGTCAACCATGCAGAATAGCTTTCTAAAATGAGTCATGAATTGTCAAGAGTTAAAACTTGTTTTGCAGTCATGGGAGTGTTAGAGGACAGCTGGCCACCACAGCCTGTAAAATGACCTTTCCTGGGTTTGAAAGCTCTGTTGAGTCACCCTTTGGACTTCATTCCTCCAGGCAAGGCAATTACAGTTTCTTTAACTTCTCTTCTTTCATCCTATTTTCAGGCTGAACTAGATTAGCACAGACATGGGTTTGGACCTCTGATAAGGTTCTGACCAACATGAGCTGAAAAAGAGCATTTTTTTTTAACAATGGACAACTTTCTCTTATTCATTCCTGAGTTCCCTCCAAACCTACACCTCTCTCTCTTCTTCTCTGTCTCTTTTATCATTTAAGTTTCTTTTGAAATTCCACACCTTTTGTGAAGCCAAGGCCACCCACCTTACACAACTCCATTTTGTTCTATGTGCATGGTGGCCCTGGAGTTGTAAAATGCGGTGGTGACGCAGGGCAAACAAGTCCTAGAATTGGGGCTTAGCACAGGAAGGTTCTTGGCTCCACTCAGGAAAGAATTCAAGAGTGAGCCCATGGTAGAAGAAAACAGATTTATTGAGGTGACAGTGTTACAGCTTCACGACTGCTCCTGTGGAGCAAGTTTCCCCCATAGGTGGTATGTTGAAAGCAGCAGCTCAGAGGCAGCTCCGAAGTCAGATTTTTTTCCATTTTTAATTACATGAAAAGTAAGGGACAAGTTACTCTGAAATTTCTAGGAAAAAGGGTGGTAATTTCCGGGTCGTTGCCATGGAAAGTGGTGGTAACTTCCAGGTGTCGCCATGGCAATGGTAAACTGACATGGCACTGGTGGGCTATCTTATGGAGAGGTGCTTTTACCTCCTCCCTGCTTCAGCCAGTCTTCAATCTGGTCCAGAATAAAGTCACTCCTCCTACCTCAGTGATATTCCATGAAGCTTTCTTGATAGACTCAAAACTTCTTAAAGATTTTCCCTATCTATTCAACCAGGGAGCTACCAACAAATGCACTTATTTATTCTCTGTTCTACATTCTCCAGTCTTAGCTATTCTGAGCCCGATCGACTCCACAGGCTAACCTGACTCCTCACCCAGACAGATCTTGCTGAATGAGTATCACCGAGTCTCACATCCTCTGTAAGCCTTCTATGAGAATGACTATCGCTCCCACAGGGACAGCACAGAGACAAGTCTTGAAAGAGGGGAGGATAGATGCTGGGTAACAGAGAAGTGAGGTCCTGTAGGTAGGGAGAGGCCAGTTCTGGGAAAACCCGGTCAGTTTAGATCTGTTACTGTGGCAAGCAGGACGCCACTGAAAGTCTTTGGGCATAGAAGTGTTCAGTGACACCGTCCATATTGGCATTGAGATTTCTAGACAATGTATTGTCTCTGGCCATCCTAATACCAGCTTCCCACCCTTTCCACCCATAGGAATATAGCTTATTTTCCCAGTGATTTGGGAATGACCTCAGTAAAGGGAAGACATATATGAACAAGGTTATGGATTCCTACATGTTCATTTGATAATTAATGCAGAGACATCTATGTGCTCTACTTTGTTCATAGTGAAAAATTCAAGCTGAACATTAACACTATTTTTCTTAAAATTTTTGGGCAAAAGCTAGACAGTCTGAGGTGAAGGACAAATGGCTCTTTCAGCAACTGGCTTTCAGATGTAATCAGCTGCACATCAGTTCTCCTCTTCAGGCACCATGTAAAAAAATGCCACCCATCCAGGGGAGAGGGAGGCAATCCTTTCTTCCCAGCGGAAAAGTGAATCAGAGCAAGATCAACAGATGCCTGCTCGAATGCCTGAAAACAAATCCTTCATGGGGCAGTTTCCAGGGTGACACTGGAGCTGGGAAGGGATGGAAAGGGATCAATCGTCAACAGGAGAATGTGTGAAATTCTTTCAGTGATGGAATCAGAGCCTCTTGCCAGGTGAAGAGCAAGCCCAGAATGGGTAGGATGCTGGCCCTTCTACATGGCCCTTGAGGGTTATTCCTGAACATATTGAAAAGGAGAAAGAAGCCTCCACAAAAAGCAGAGTTCACAGAAAAAAAGAACGAAGTCATCTGATTTGTCTCATTGATGTATTTAACTAAAATTCCAGGAAGCAAATATTTCAAAGGGACAAGAGGCCAGTATACAGAGACAGGTTCAGATTGCACTAACATTGAAAGCTTCCCATATGCTAAGCACTGTGCCAGCATTTCATAGGTGTCGTCTCATTTTATCTTAGCAACAACAAAGGCTACATTATCATCATCCTCCTGTTCAGCTGAAATGCTGGGACATAAACGAATTTAAATTTTTTCCCATTTAAAGTTGATGCATAATTCACAGACAACAGAATGCACCTATGTTAAGAATACAGCTTAAAAAATACACTGACATTTATACATCCAGTAACTGCCTCCCTAACCAAGATATAGAACATTTTCACCAACCCAGAAAATTTCTTGATGCCCCCTTTAAATTGAAAACCTTCCCCCAAGAGGCAGCCACTCTTCAGTTTTCCATTATCATTTATTAGTTTTGCCCATTGTTATTAATTTGCTAGGGCTACCATCCATAACAAAGCACCACAGACTGGGTGGCTTAAATGACAGAAACTTATTTTATCACAATCTGGAGGACAGAATTCCAAGACTGAAGTGTTTGTAGGGTTGGTTTCTTCTGAGGCCAGTCTCCTGGGCTGGCCGATGATCGTCTTCTCCCTTTGTCGCACACAGTCTTTCCTCTGTATGTCCTAGTCTCCTTGTCTTATAGGATACCGTATTGGATTAGAACCCAGGATAATGGCCTCATTTTTACTCAATTACCACTTTAAAGGCTCCATCTCCAAATATACTCACATTCCCAGGTACTGGGGATTAGGATGTGAACATATGAGTTTTGGAGGGGACGTGATTCCGCCCATAACACCTATCCTTGAACTTCATATAAAGGTAATCATATAAATGTAATCTTTTGCATCTGTTTTTTTTCACTCAGCATAGTATTTTGAGATTCATTCATATGGTTGTGTGTGTCGGTAGTCTGTCTTTTATTCATCATATGAATAAATCTTAGTTTGCTCATCCATTCTTGCTAATGCACATCCAGACTGTTTTCAGTTCTGGCTGTTTTTACAGTCTGCTATGGATATTCTCATTCAAGACATTTTGTTACATATGTGTTCATTTCTCTTGGGTAAATACCTGGGAGTGAAATTGCAAGGTCACAGGGAAGATAAAGGGCTAATTTTATAAAAACCCATCAGAGTCGCAGGGTGGCTGTACCATTCTACCAGCCCACAACAGTGTAAGAGCTGTCTGTCAACACCTGGTTTCATCAATCTTAAATTTAATCATTCTAGTGTGTGTGAGATGGAATCTCATTGTGATTTTAGTTCAACTTCTCTAAATACTGGTGATATCAAGCACTTTTTTATTACTCATTGGCTTTTATATATCTTTGTGATATATATAGCCAAGGTTCTTTTTGTCCTTTTTTAAAAATTGAATTGTTCATCTTTCTCATTGATTTTTAAGTGTAAAACTTCCTCTGTTTTCTGTATAAAAGTTGTTTGTGGCTGAGCACAGTAGCTCACACCTGTAATCCCAACGCTTTGGGAAGCCAAGGTGGAAAGGTCGCTTGAGTTCAGGAATTCGAGACCAGCCTGGGCAACACGGTGATACCTTGTCTCTACAAAAAGATAAAAAATAGCTAGGTGTGGTAGTGCATGATATACTCCCAGTTACTTGGGAGGCTGAAGGGAGAGGATTCCTTGGGCCAGAGAGGTTGAGGCTAAGGTGAGCCGAGATTGCACCACTGTATTCCAGCCTGGGAACAGGCTCCAAAAAAAAAAAAAAAAAAAAAAAAAATCATTGGTCAGATTAATGTGCTAAGAATATTTTCTTTCAGTCCATAATTTGCTTTCATGTTTTCTTCATGGTAGTTTGTAATAAGAAGAATTTTTTTAATTTTGTGAATTCCAATTTATTAATATCTTATTGTATACTTAGTGTTTTTAATGTCCTAGCTGATAAATTTTTGCCTACCCACAATCATAAGTATATTCCCCTATACTTTCTTCTAGAAGCTGTATAATTTTACATTTTACATTTTGTTCTATGAGCTATGTCAAACTATTCCTGTGTGTGGTATAAGGTAGTGTCTGCAGTTCATTTTCTTTGCCCCCATATGGAATCTACTTTTTCCCGAATCATTTTTTTGAAGATTTTCACATCTCCATAGAATTGCCATGGTGACTTGGTAAAAAAATTGACCGTATATGTGTGAGTCTATTTCTGAACTCTCTCTTTTGTTCCTTCAGTTGACCCATTTGTCAATTTTCATGTCAGTATCACCCTGTCTTGACTACTGTGGCCTTATAACAAGCCTTATATGTCCTCCAACTCTAATCTTCTTGTTATGATTGCGTTAGAAAAATTTGTTTCATTGTATTTCCTTATAAACTTTAGGATAAGCTGCTCAATTACTACCACACAATTTTTTTTTTCATTTTCACTAAAATTTTACTGATTGTTTTCAGCAATTTAGGAAGAGTTGCCACCCTAATCATATTGAATGTTCTAATCCACAAATGTGCTATATCTCTCTATTTATTTAGATATTCTTCCATTTCTTTTTAAATGTAGAGTTAGAGGGCACAAGAGCAGCTTTGTTACATGGATATATTGCATAGTGTTGAAGTCTGGGCTTTTAATGTAACTGTCACCTGTACAGTGTATCTTGTAACCTACCAGGTAATTTATCATCCCTTTCCCTCCTATAAGCCTCCCACCTTTGCAAGTCCCCGATGTCTATTATTCCACTTTCTATGTCCATATGTATACATTATTCAGCTCCCACTTATAAGTGAGAACATGTAGTATTTGACTTTCTGAGTTATTTCAGCTTCAGATAATGGCCTCCAGATCCATTTATGTTGCTGAAAAAGACATGATTTAATATTTTTATGGATGAGTATATTCCATGGTAGATAAATACCACATTTTCTTTATCCAGTCATCTGTTGATGGACATTTAGGTTGATTCCATAACTTTGCTATTGCAAATAATGCTGCAATAAATGCAGGTCTTTTTGAGATAATGATTTTTTTTCCCCCTTTGGGTAGATAATTAGTAGTGGAATTTCTGTAATAGTAAGACCCGAAACTATAAAAATTCTAAAAGAAAACCTAGAAAAACCTCTCCTGGACATTGGCCTAGGCAACGAATTTATGACCGAGACCTCGAAAGGAAATGCAACAAAAATTAAAATAAACAAATGGGGCTTAATTAAACTAAAAATCTTCTGCATAGTAAAAGAAAGAATTAACAATGAAAACAGACAACCTATGAAATGGGAGAAAATATTTGGAAACTGTGCATCCAACAAAGGACTAATATCCAGAATCTACAAGGAATTCCAACAACTCAATAAGAAAAACACATAAATAACACTATTAAAAAGTGGGCAAAGGACAAGAACACATTTTTCCAATGAAGGCATATTAATAACCAACAAACATAAAAAACTATCAGCACTGCTAATCATCAGAGAAACACAAATTAAAACTACAATGAGATACCATCTCACACCGGTCATAATGACTGTTATTAAAAAGTCAAAAAAAACACAGATGTTGGTGAGGATACAGAGAAAAGGGAATGTTTATACACTCCTGGTGGGAATGTAAATTAGTACAACCTCTACAGAAAACAATATGGAGATATTTCAAAGAACTAAAAATAGATATTTTTTAATTTCTTTCAGCGATGTTTTCTAGTTTTCAGTACAGAGGTTTTGCAAATTTTTCATTAAATTTATTCCTAAGTATTTTATGTATTTGATACTTTTGTAAATTGTATTTTAATATTTTTATTTTTCAGGGGTTTTGGTAGTACATAGAAACACAACTTTTATATGTTGATCTTGTTTTCTGCATCTTTACCAAAGTAACATTATTTATATAAGGTTTTTGTTGATTCCTTACAGTTGTCTCTTTATATATAATAATGTCATGTGTAGACTTAGAGTTTGACTTCTTTTTTCCCCAATATTTATGCCTTTCTTTCCTTTATCTTGGCTTGTTACATAGGCTAGAACTTCTAGTACAATGTTGAATAGAAGTGGTGAAAGCAAATATTCTTGTTTTGATTCTTAGGGGGAAATGAATTTAGTATTTCGTGTATGCTGCTAGCCCTAGGTTTTTCACAGATATTATTAATATTTATCAGATTATAGATTTTTTTTAAATTCCTAGATTGTTAAAAGTTATGTTTCTTTATTTATTTTTCATGAATGGGTTAAATTTTGTAAAATGCTTTTTTTGCATTTATGGAGATAATCCCAGGTTAATGTGTTAAATTATGTTAATCAAATTTTTAATGTTAAACAAACCTTGCTTTTCTGAATAAATTCTTGGTCATAAGTATTATATCTACATTATGTAGCACTAGACAGAATTGCTAATATTTTATTAAGAATTTTTATGAGGAGATTTATTAACTCATTCACAGTTAATAGGTGAGGGACTCAACATTTGGGCCCGTGTCTTTCTGATTCTGTTCTTTCTAATATTACACACGACTAGATGCAGCTGGGGCATTTTGGGAAACCTGTGCTGTTTTAAACAATTAGGGAGATCCTAGGAAATCTACCAGTTGCAGGTACCAGGTGTTCCTGCCTGCTGGGATGGGAAGATACTTGGAATCAGTCAGGTCGATTGCAGAGATTAGATCAACGAAGGTGTCAGTTATGTGTATATGGACAGACTTCCATATTGGAGAAAATTAGAATTTTGATTATCAGTCAAAACTCACTTTAATAACCAGAGAAAATGGTTCTGCTTAAACTGAAGTATGTTGTAAAGATAATGAAATATAAGCAGAGATCCTCAGGTTCTTTATTATGTTTTATTTCATTTTAAGTTCTAGGACACATGTGCAGGGTGCAGGTTTGTTATGTAGGTAAATGTGTGCCATTGTGGTTTGCTGTACCTATCAACCCATGACCTAGGTATTAAGCCCCATATGAATTAGCTATTTACCCTGATAGCTAACCAGATTTGCTCTCTCACAACAGAAGCCCTTTCAGGAACACCCACAGACCAGCAGGTCTTATCATTTATCGCTTGTTTCAAGGGCTTAAACTTTGATCTAGGGATAATGATATGTTTGAAAGAGGAATAAGCCTTTTGTCAAATCTAGGGAACAAAGTACAGAATCCAGCAACCACAAGTCTTGGGTTTATTTTTCTTAGGTCCCTCCCCATGACCCCTCCACTGGCAGGTCCCAGTGTGTATTTTTCCCCTCCCTGTGTCCATGTGTATTCACTGTTGGGTTCCCACTTACAAGTGAGAACATGTGATGTTTGATTTTCTGTTCCTGCCTTAGTTTGCTGAGGATAATGTCTTCCAACTCCATCCTTGTCCCTGCAAAGGACATGATCTCATTCCTTTTTAGGGCTGCAAACTATTCCACGGTGTATATGTACCATATTTCCTTTATCCATTCTATCATTGATGGGCATTTGGTGTTGATTCCATGTCTTTGCTATTGTGAATAGTGCTGCAATGAACATACGTGTGCATGTATCTTTATAATAGAATGAGATCCTCAGGTTCTACTCCCTGCTACCAGTTAGATGTACATCTGTGCATAACATTTTAATCTCTCCATGTTAGGAAAAACTAACTTAAGTTTACATAAAGTACTAGACAAGTGTAATTTACTAACAATTAAAATACAAAACTGATCTTAATAATAGATCATCAGTATTCACTTTCACCTTTGTCTATGTGGATGTTGGTAACATCCTTCTAGAAAATTAAATGTCCCCAATATCCTCCCTTCTTCGAGCAGGTACCTTTCAAAACACTTTGTGAAAATGTTAACAAAAGCAGACAGAATAAAGCAATGCGATAGTGATGATAAACCTGGGCTCTGTTCTTTCAGTTCACTTACATCACATCTAGTACTCAGCCTTTAAGGTCATAAAAGAGAGAAATTCCACTTGAAGTAGAAGCAGAATTCTCCAAAAGCAATTTAAAACTCATGGCAGGCATAGCACCCAAGGCTCAAAAACTAATGTTTGATCTATGTCATAGGTGTTTTCAATCAGCAATATTTGAAGAAATTGTGTAAAATAGTGCTTTGGAACTTCGTGTTATTAACATAAAAGTAATCTATCAACTCAAAAGGGAATTACACTTATAAGAAACTGTAATCATAGATATGATGAAACATCATTTTGGCCAGAACTCAATTTTATATTCTGAGCTCACCTGTCCTTTAAAGTTCAAGAAAAGTCAGTATTCTGATGTGTCTGAATAAATCCGTGCAGCTTCTGAATGGAGCTAAAGTCCATGTGTTCCTCATTCTCCCAAGATATAAACTCCTCAAACCCTGCTCAGAAAAGCAGCCAGATGTCAATATGACAACCTATCCTCTCCTCTCTCACTAAATTAAGACCCTGTAGAACCTCAAGAGAGTTTATTCAGGTTACCCAGACCAGACCATGGTTCGGGGAGTTGGGAGAAGAAAGTTCTCACATCTCTGCCACCGGCTGACATTGAGGAATGCCTGTTTCTTCTCATCTGCTGGGATCTGGGTCACCAGCACTTCTTCAGCCTGAGAGGCTATTTTTCTTTCTCCTTTTTTCTTTTTTTTTTAAAAAAAAATAAGTACCCAACAGCTGGGAATGGATTCCTGGAACCCCTTCTTTGTTTCTCCCGGAAATGATGATAAATTCATGGGTTTGCCTAAGAAAAATGAACCCAAGACTTCTGGCTGCTGGATTCTGTACTTGGTTTTCTAGATTAGACAAAAGGCTTATTCCTCTTTCAAACATACAAATTATCCCCAGATCAAAGTTTAAGCCCTTAAAACAAGTGATAAATGATAAGACCCGCTGGCCTCCGGCTGTTCCTAAAAGGGCTTCTGTGGTGAGAGAAGAAATCTGGTTCCAATAATAGGAGCAAAAGTTAAGTACTTTTTAATCCTATTATAGTGGGGAAAGGATCAGACCCACAGTGCTCAAGCTTTCACTTGACTGGTCATCATGCTTGGGAGACACATTTGGTCATGGGTGTGTCTGAACACGTGTAGTCGATAAACGATGTGCTAGTTGCTTTTTACCTTTATTGTTAGCATCTAGGACAAAAAAGGTTAAAACGGTATACTTTGAATAACTTAAATAACTGAGGGAATGACACATTCTGGTGGGTTTAATATTTTAATAGCCAGAAAATTTTATTTTCTCCTAATTCAGGTTGAATTTTTTTTTATGATTGTGAGCTGATCTCATTGTGTAACAGAAAGAGATTCAACACTGACTTCTACCATCCTACAGGGTTCCCTGGGCCAATTTGATTTCCTTCTCAGAGCCTCAGTTTTCATATCTGTTGGACTATGTGCTCCCTAAAGCTCCACCCTGCTCTACTATTCCACGGCATTGCTTTAAGGACAGTGGAGCCCACCAAATCTTCCTTTGACTCTGATGGATCTCAAAGGAAGATCATCCTCCTAAGCATCAACTCTGATACCGCTGGCCTAGGAGAAGTAACAGGAGATTGAGTTGGCTGTGCCCTTCTCATAGAAGATGAGTGCTGCTTTATTTTAAGCCAAAACGTAATGTTGATTCCACAATTTAGTTTAATGTGCATTTGCTTCCAAGTGCTCACTAGATGCACACAGATGTTTCAGGTGCTTTGGGTGTATAAGGAAAGACAAAACATAAATGTAGCCTTCAGGAACACGTAGGAGAAATGTGGCCCGTATTGGACAGAGAGCAATATTAGAAAGCATCCAGGATTAGTACTGAACTCCAAGTAAAAGAAACCGAGGGATTCTTTTGAAGAGAAAGACATATATCAAAGAAATCTGGCTGAAAACATTGAACAGGTAGTTGATGAAAGCTTACATTCTAGTGTCCTGGTATTTTTTCCACTAAACTACTCTTTTTAAGGCCACTAGACAAACCTATTTTAAAGGTCATTAGAAAAACTTATTTCTAGAAGGCAAGAGTCCTCATGCTTTTTAAGGTGTGGAGAACTGAAGGTTATATATAAGTTAGTGAACCTTATTGGCAGTGTGTAAGGTGTACTAATAACATAACATTGAGAAGGGTCAGAGGGAAAACACCAGTAAAACAAAACAAAAAAAAAGAATTTTTTGGCTGAAATTTTAAAATTTCTTTAACCAGCAGTATATGGCACATGGAACTCTGTGTGTTGATGGTGACCAGTGATTTCCGTCTCCACCATGGGGTCTGTCATCCTCTTCTCCATTGGACCAGCGTTAGAAACAGGAATCCAGCCTTTCACATCTTTGCTTGTGGTAGGCGTTCTCCCTCATTTTTAATGGGGGAATGTCTTGTTTATTTGGTCAACATGGAGATAGCGATTCTCTTTCTGATCTCTCAGATTATTAATGCATCTTTCAAAGAATTACTTTTCAACTTAACAGTGGTAGAGCAACTAGAAAATTTCCCTAACCCAGAGAGTAACTGTCATTCCCCTTGCTTCATGCTTTCCTGCTGAAATGTCCGCTGAGTAATACATCCAGCCTTTGTCCCTGGCTTGGGCCTGGCCCTTCTTGGGTCTTTCCTTGGGTGGACTTGATGTATCAACAACTAAGCATATTGTGATCTCTCTTATTTTCCCTTTCTTTGGCACCACTTTTCTGACAGTGAGATTGGGCATGTCTACAGTACAAACTATAATTCTTCCAAGATAATGAGAGGGCCAACCATGGCTATGTCTCAACCACTTATTTGAATTCAGCTTCATTTACAGTAGAAATGGCATTTTGGTATTCATCTGTCTGACTCTTGTATATTCTCAATTGATTTAGAACTCAGAAATATTTAATGAGTGAGATCAGTTATCATCCACAAAACTCAATGTCCCAGAGCAGGGTTATTAAGCAAAGATAACTACTGAGTGGGCTTACAAAATCCTTAAGAATTTATCTTCATCTATAAAAGATCCTATCCTTTCAAGAGGGAGAAAGAAAACACACTGGGTAAACTTGCAAACAGGGACCCTGTCATTAAAATTCTTCATCTATTTCACCCACAATACAAAGCCCAGTGCTGGGCACAGGTGAGCAGATCCAAATGGTGCAATCCCTTGCACTTGGTGGAGGAGAAGGGTAAGGAGGGGGAAGGGAGCATCCCAACCCCATATTTTGTCTGTGTGGAAGCTAATCCCCACTTGGAGCTGGAGTTAACTAGCTTCTGCCACACTCTTCTCCGCTCCGGCATGACACAGGTCCCTCCAAAGTCCCTGCACTAAGAGAAAAGTGTTGGAAGGGCGGGCTTCTTCTGAGCCTTGGCCTCCTGGGTTGGAGAAGCTCCTTCTCTGAGGATGGAAATCTCCTGGCGTGGAGCCCCTGAGCTTCCCCAGCTCCTCAGCCTTCTCCAATTAGAGAGACAAAACAGAAGGTCAGGAAGCTGAAATGGACCCCGAGAAGGGGGACGCATCCGTGCTAAGAGCAAATACATAATGGTATTATTGATCTCCTAATTGAAGCCTAAGTTTTTGCCTGAAACTCTGCCCCAAAGATAGGGGCCGAAAGAAAAATCCCCACTCATTCAGGAACAAACTGCCTACTTCAGGTGACCTAAGAGAAATCACAGGAGCTGATCTAATGAAATATCCTCCCCAGGCTGATAGACGAGGCCACACAACAAGGATATCCTCACACCAGGTGGCTTTGGGCTCTGATTCTGAAACTTAGTAACTGTGAGAATTTGGGAAAGTTATTTGACTTCCCTGATTCTTAATAAGATTCCTCCTCATCATAAATGGAGATTAAAAATACCTACTTTCTTGCTTTTCTCTATAATGTATGTATAGAAAGCACCTAAAATAATTCCTGATATATAATAAGAAGTAACTAAATGGTATCCAGCGTTCTTCATTTTCAGGATAAATCCAAGAACTATCTGTAAGTAGTTTTGACATCCAGGCATGCACCAATACATCTAGACATCTACACGTGTATATGTCTACACGTGTATATGCACCACATACCTACACGTGTACATGTTGTTAAACATGTTTGACATTCCTGGGCATGATTCCCAGTTTAACCCTTCTGGAAAATGCTGGACGCACAAAAAATCCTTAGAACACTGTAAATAAGACACAAAAGTGAGAGATGCTGATGACTCTTAACCATGCTTCAGAAGTCACCCTTTTGCTGGTGATGCCTCGGAAAAGAAAATGATAGAAAACTCCCCAAACATCTTAAGAAAGAAAACGAAAATTTCCTGGAATCAATCTATGTGAGAGTTAGACTCTGAAAATAGGCCAAAGTGAAGCAGAAAGGAAAGGAAACAGGAGATCAAACAGCAGCAGAGGTGATCTTCCATTGGGCTAAGTCCATAGAAAACACTGTGACCATTAGAAATCAAAACCTGCTGATGTTGGCAGCTCTCTACTGACAGGAGCTCACTGTGGGGCAAGTTGCAGAAGGAAAGGGCTGTGAAAAAGTGTGTCTAGAAACCAAGACCCACAACATTTCTAGTCTGAATTGTGCTCAACTGGATTCAGAATTTACAGCAAAATTGGAGTTTGAGGATAGCAAATTTAGAGATGACTAGTCCTAGTACTTCATTTCAAATTCTAGGAAGCAGAGGTAAAACTCTTATGCATAGGGAAGTGTGCATAAATAAAGGTATTTAAGTGTTAAAAATAAGAGGGACAGCTGAACTGCGGAATGCCATTCAATACGAAATGGTTACAATAAAGAAAAAATGAAAAATTAAAGCTCCAAACTTCTCAATTGTTCTGAGATAACTTTTGGTCAATAACTCCTCAAGCAAATCTAATCCTCAAAACCCTACTTGGACCTGTATGGGCTCCCCAGTGACCTCAGGAAAGAGGTCAAAACCATATCCCTGGCTTCACAGCTGAGGAATAAGCAGGTCAGAGGGAGAAGTGATCATTCCTAGGCTGTCAGCAGGTGAGAGACAGGTGGGATAGAAATGCCATCTTCTGTCCTTGGTCCTGTGCTCTTCCCAACATGCCATACTACTTCACAAAGGTGTCCCGAGTCCTTGTCCCTAAAGAGGTGACTGAAGGTACTAGAAACAGCATCTCCTCTGCAGTGAATTGAATGCCATCCTCCATGAAGGCAGACAGATAACCAGTTACAGCCCCACCAGCTGAGCAGGACACGGGTCAGTCCAGACCATGAAGGAAGAGATGAGTGTAGACCAAGGCCCAGCATAATGGGCATTGTACCAGTCAGAGAAAAAAGATCCTGCAAAGCTCTGGGCCAGAAATTCCTATTCAGAGTTAGAAAATTAACTGATAGTCCTTCTGCTCTAATTCAGTGGCATTTGAGCAATGCAGAGCAGTGAATTTTCCACGTTTAAGTCCAATATCATAAGGCATTTCAATTCCCCAAATCCCTTCTCTCTTTTCAGCCAGCTGTCTCCTTTCTTCATAGTGCTCTTTGTGCGGAGGCCCCTCTGGACCAGTCGGCTTCTATCACAGAAATCATTCTGTTTCCCACTAAAAGGGAAAAGAAAATTCAGCCATTGAACCACAGCAAATTGCAGTGACAGTGTGGAGACCCCAGAGAGGTGCCATATTGATTAAAATGTTCAAGTTAGTAAGAAAGGAAGAGAGAAGAAAGGAACCATGTAGACTACTTCAAGATCGGGATGGAGAAGAGGAGGAACGGGGGTAGAGAAAAAGAGGGAAAGGAGCATCCAGCTCTTTCAGTCTGTCCCCATGGAGACTTTCCAGCATGATTCGGTGGGCATGCCACGAGAAAAAGCATCTGGGGTGCAGAGGGTCACGCTGGAACTGTTGCCCATCCCTGCACTTGTGCGTAGCAGATGCAGCCCTCTACTGTCTTCCCCTTGTGGGGAGCAACACTACAAGGTGCAGCCAGGAATCCGTAGAGCAGACCCCAACAGTGCAGTGGTCAGCCAACAGCCGGATGCCAACTGGAGTTGTAGGTACAGCCCTAGCCCGAAGGATGTTTGTGGGAAACAGTGAATTTTTCTGAATGACCCTGGGAATAAGGAATCCATCACAAGTGTCCATTTAAATGGTCCCCCACATTAACAGTCATCTGTAAAGAGAATCGTAATGGCTCACACAGTGTCACAGCGCTTGACAAAGGGCGCTATTTCATCTAGCCCTTGCTGCCTCCCAATAAGGGTGAGATTTTTTTCACTGTTTCACAGATGAAGAAACTGAGGCTCAGTGACATTCAGTGACTTACCCAGGAGAGAGGAAAACACAGTACCTTGCCTTGAATGAGGTCCTAGCGCTTCAGGTTCATAAGCACCCTCCAAAGCCCCAAGAAAAAGGGACCTAACTCCTCTGCCCCTCTTCTCCTACTCCTCTATATGGCAATGACACTGGCTCTCCCAGCTTCACGGATCAAGGTGGAGCTGGTCTGCAATGCTCCTCACGTGCTCTCCAGGTTGTATGTGAACTTGATTGGAACATGCTCAAGCAGTCAGGATTCGCTCAACAGACAGATTTTTTTTTGAATTCCAACTAGAAACTGGGAGATTCTGTGATTTAAAAAAAATCTCAGGTCTCATGGGGCCAGGAATTTTATTATTTTTCCCCACTGAACAGAGAAAACAACAGAAGCTCAGAATGAGACAGCTGCCTCAGTCACAGCACAAATCAGTTGGTCTAAATTCAAGACGTTTTGAACCAAACACGTCACCTGCATTCGGGGAGCAAGCTCCTTTGCAGAGAAGCAGGAGATTGGACCGCATGACCTCGAGAACTCCCCTTGACCCTGGGGTCTCTCACGGAGGACTGAAGCAGGCTTGGAGGTGTTGGGACTGTGCTTCCTCCAGACTGAGTCTGACCAATGAGTAGTTGAATGGAGTCTGAGAGACTCTGGCTATAGGTTTGAGTTTTACCATACACTGGCTGCGTGACTTCCGGCAAGTTGCTTCACCTCTCTGGGAGTTTTCCAGATCTGAGGGGTGGGATGAGAGGACCTCTCCTTCCTGCGCCATGTGCTGGCTCCAGAGCCAGGTGGCCTCATGGGGATGCTCTTCTGTGCTGGTTGCTATTGAGGGTGTTGACTGAGTTCATCTGTTTACTGAGACACATGCAGCTGTCCCCTCCAATTACTTCATCACAGGTGCTGACAGACCCTCCAGGGCAGGGCTCTCGGCACCGCACTGGGGAGCATCTCCAATCACTGCTCGTCCTCATCAAATTCAGATTTACAGAGTGTGAGGCCAGAAGAGGTCCAAGAAGGCTGTGGAACACATGGTCTCCAGGCCCCTTAGGAGCTTGCACTCTGCTCTCGGGCCTTTTTCCAAGACACTCTGTGCAGCGGGTCAGTGTCAGGATTCTCACCCCTCCAAGGGCCAACACACTCACCATTTCAACCAGGCCACTCCGCAGCTTTACCGCAGCAGTGGTACCAAGCCGGACGTGGAGCTTGTGTACTATTTCTAGTTTATCTATGTTGTTTGGACCACCAATTATGCTGCTGGTGTGGTGAAGACCAATATGCTGGAGAATCTTGAATCTAAACCAATTATATCATCTTTTTGCTGGAGTAATGGTAATAGCAATAGACAGTGTTTTCACCTCATTGTGTGTGCCAACCATTATTCTAAGTCCTTTACATACTTTTACTCATGTACTCCTCCCAGTCAGCCCTGGATTGTGGATTGATCAACTCTGACTTCCAATATGGCCATGCCTCGGAGTGCAAGCTGCTTGCCTGGGATTTGGACGGAAAGGTTTTATGCCTCACTCTTGCCCATGCACCTCAGCTTAGTTGGGGTAACATAAAACAATAGCAAACAGAAGAGTCGACCGATAAGGGCTAAAATCGAGTGGCACAGGGTACAAATGTGCAGATATTGCAAGGAAGGAGAGAGCACCATAGGATAGGGCATTTGGGGAGGCTGGTTGGGGGCTGGCATTTCCAGGAAGAGTAGGATTTATCCAGGATAGTAGAGAAAGCAGATTCGTAGCAGGGAAGGGCCTGAGTCTAGTGAGGTGTGGGAGCAGGAGCCACATGGTAAGTGGAAGAGGAAAGGGGAGTGTTTCATTCTCACCCCTTCTGTCCCCTCCCATGTGGCTTGATGTCCAGGGACTTCTGTGTCTCTGTGGGTGGGCACACAGTGGGGATTTCAGAAGAAGGCTTGCTTTCTTATGGGAGATGAGAAAGATAAAAAGAATATAATCCCAAATATTTTCTGAGCCTACCTACAAGGCTGTTGGACACTGGTTTTTAGGCATTTTTGTTCCTGGGGCAGAATTTCATCTACTAGCTTTGAGAGCTAGAGAGTAGAAGGAGTTAAAAATGCATCCTGCATATCTGCACTAATTACATGGTGAATGCTCAGTCCTGGTTTGCTCTTTGACACACCCTAAGAAGAATTCTTGCACATTCTGATGACAGTTTGTCCTCAGGCGATGCCTCGCACCCTGCTCTATTCTGCGGTTCAGATGGACATCAGAGCAATATGCATCCTCCATGAACCCAAAGACAGTGCTAGACATCAGCCACAATTTGGCAGCATGCCTAAAAGGGGGCTGAGTCACGTGTGCTCTGTGACTAAGGGGTGGGAGCCAAACCCCATGGCTGAGCCACTGGAATCAATGCCAGTGAGGGCCAAAATGGACAGCAGAGAGGACTTGGGGCAGAAGATGCCAGGTCATTAGCAAACCACGACTGCAAGGAGTGGAATTCTGGCTTGTGGTGTTAGGTATTACCACTAACCTATGCTGCCACCAAGTGCTTGTTTTACCAACAAGCCTTCTTCAAGCGAAGGCTGGAGATGGCTGTCTTCCACGCTCGCCTGGCTTCCACCACCCATACAACACACAGAGCACACGCATTCAGAAATAGGAAAGGTCAGACCACAAACCTCCCTGACTGCTCTGTCCCCACGGCTTTATTTTTAGGTTAGAAAAGACCCTTTCCTCTTCTGAGTCATGATCTCACTGACAAATATTCCCTTAGTGAAGGAAGCTAAATAGAGCCATTCCTCATGTCACATTCTTTTGAATCAAAGAGGCTCTTGTGACTGGACCCTGTTTTGTCATTCTCCATGCACCCAATGGCCATGCTCTGTGGGCACTTCTTCAGACCAGGACACTAAGGCCAAAGAAGCTCCTCCCTCCCTCCAACTACACCCACCTTACCTCTTGCCCCCGACCCCACCTCACCAAACTACTGCAATTGTTTCTTGTAGCATCTTGGCGGATGTTACTGAACCTTTGGCTTAGGAGTCACTCCTTTGATGGTGGAGCACTCTCATGTTGTAGGTGATCAGAGATATCTGGGGGGACTAGGGAAATGGAGGTAAACTATTGACTTAGTCAGGACAGACTCAAGTACCGTCTGAGCCCAGGAAATCACAAAGCGTATTAGAACCAAAAATCACTGCTGATGAGAGCTGGATAGAAGACTCAGCCCTGAATTATAATTCTGGCTAGTCCTGGTGGCTTTTTTGAACCTCAGTTTCACTATCTTCAAATCTAATCTCTAGCCCTGTGAAGTCCACACATTTCTCCTCTCACCTTCTAGGCAGGTTATTGCTTGCAGATCCTTCTTTAGAGAGTAAAAATTAAGGCATGGATATACAGCATGTCATTTCCCTACATCCTCTTTGTATAGAAAACTGACTAAATTATTTTTAAAAGTTTGAGACTAGAGGCTAAAATGAAGACACCAGAGTCTCCTGTGAGTTTCAGGTCTCATGTCATCTGTCACTACAGAGAAAAGACACTTGGTTGAGAGCATCAAAACTATTGATTTGATCTCATCCACCACCAAAGTGGCTCACATTTTTCTAGCAAACTTCTCCACATTCATGATTTTATATAATGTTCATGACAATCCTGGGAGATAGATATTCCTGCCCTCATTTTATAGATGAGAAAATTGAGATTCAGGAGAGACAAAGTCTTTTGCTCAAGACCACTGAGCACTTGTATCACGACTGTCTTCATCCCGAGCCTTCTGACCTCTAAGAATCCTACACTGAGTCACTATGGAACAAACATCCGCCACACTATGCACTAAGAATTTTTTCTAGAGGTCCTGGCCTTTTGTGTGCTACCAAATTATAATAGGCAATCTCTTACCTTTCCTGGGAAGTTGTCCCCCATAGTTGCAGGGACTCAGAATTTCAGGCAGGAGAAGCCAGGCACACAGCTGGCACTCCCACCAGTCTCCTTCCTCTGCTCCCATGAAAAAGAAACCCAATCTCTCCAGCCCAGTGTTTGGGCTCCAGGGAGCCTCAGCCTGCAGTGACCAATTGAATTATCTTTATTGGGCCTATCACCACTGCCAAACCTCTGGGGAGGTGAACCAGATGTCCCCATTTGACCAGCCCTTGCACTTGTGTCCAGCAATGTCCAGCTGTTCCAGGCTTCATTCACAGAGCATCCCATTTATCTTGGATTTCTTAGTGCCATAAGAAAGCTGCCAGGGGAGAAAAGGATGCTCCATCCCTGACATCAGGGGGAAAATATGAATCAGGAATCTAGAAAATGTTGCTAAGCATTGTTTTCTTCTCAACATGCACCCAGCCCTCCCTTTGCTCCCCACTGAACCAGGGAGTATGCTTTGCTTTCCTTCCTTGAAGAATCTGGTCCAGGCATGTCTCCTTTCAGAAAAGATTTTCTAATCGTTTCTGAAAATCTGCTGCATTTTAAGGTCAATCCCCCTAAGTGATTAGCTCTTGGGTTTTAGTTCCATGTCTTTAGAGAATTAGGATAACACAGCTGGATGATAACTCAGCTCCAAAGATCACCAAGAAGAGCTTTAACTCTTGGGGACCTTCAGCCCTTCACCTTCCCTTCCTACCCAAGTGTGATTTCATATTTGTTTCCAGAACTGGGATAAAGTGCCACTCTAGCTTGATTGTGATCGAGGCAGAGAAGTCAATTTGTCACAGATTCAGTGCCTAACATGTGCCAAGGCATTGACAAGGAAGTCACAGTGCTTAAAAGTGGAGGGACCTGTGTTCTGGTGCTGACTGTGCCTCCGACATGCTGAGGGTTGGATACACACTGGGGGGCTGCTCATCTCACAGAGGTTTTGGGGGATATTTTCCACCCATCCTAATACTAAAGGGTGTCCCAAGCAGACTTGCATAAGCAACTCAATCTTGCACCTCTGGAGCCAACTTAACGTATCAGGGTTTGGGTACTGACCCAGACTGGACCAGTCAGAATCCTTTCCTCAAGAACTTGGGCTTGGAACTAGGAGAGCTCACCTCCCTTGGGCTGGTCTCTTACACTGGTGAGGGGTGCAAATGGCAGCCTTGTTCTCGATCACATGAGCTAGAGAGCAGAGACGGTCATGCAGAGAAAGGGGAATGAAGGGGGCCTAGAGAGAAATAGCTGGCCCCCAAGGTGACATAGAAAGGAAAACAGATGACCCTGGGAAACCAGGCTGTCAGCTCTCTGCACCTATGCATTTTTCTCTGGGAATCCATTTGACTCAGCTTAAACAAAAAAGCTGATTTATGAAGGATGCTGAAACTGGTGGGCAAAAGTTTATAGCAAAAAAGGATATGTGCATGATCTCAAAGCAAAATTTGTTAATGACAAATGGTAGTTGCACAGTGAAGAAGCTGACAAACACCGTCTTAAGAAAGTAATTGAGGTTAACTTTACCAGTAATGAGATACCTCAGCATCAGGTACCGACATGCTGCACAGAGAGAGACGGGGAGCACTCGGTGGTAATGTTCGCAGTGGTCCTTAACCTCAACCCCATCATGAGAAGCAGCCAGAGAGCAAAAAGATCACGAGGTCAGGAGATCGAGACCATTCTGGCCAACATGATGAAACCCCGTCTCTACTAAAAATACAAAAAAAATAGCTGGGTGTTGTGGAGCACACCTGTAGTCCCAGCTACTTGGGAGGCTGAGGCAGGAGAATTACTTGAACCCAGGAGGCAGAGGTTGCAGTGAGCTGAGATCGTGCCACTGCACTCCAGCCTGGCGCCTGGCAACAGATCAAGACTCCGTCTCCAAAAAAAACTAAAAAAGAAGTGAACGTTAGACAAACTTGGGTAAAGGATATGTGAGAATTCTCAGTCTATTGTTGCAACTCTTCTGTAATTCTAAGAGTATCTCAAGATATAAAGTTTTACAATGAGAACTCATAGATACAAAGAAGGGAACAACAGAAACGGGGGCCTACTTGAGAGTGGAGGGTGGGAGGAGGGAGAAAATAAAAAAATTTACCCATCAGGTAATAGTCTTATTACCTGGGTGATGAAATAACCTGTATCCCAAACCCCTGTGGCACACAATTCACAAATATAACAACACTGCGTGTGTACCTCTGAACCTAAAAAAATTATCTATTTTATTGTTATAATATAGCATATGATAATATTATATGATATATTATAACATATTGTATTATATATTATGGATATAATTTTTAAGTGGTAATATGTTACCAAGATAGAGGGGTGCCCTGTAGAATTCAAGGTCATGGATGTATTTGAGCCTCAGGCTTACATTAGTGGCAGTGACTTTCGTTTCTTACAACCAAAAAATTTTGACTAGTGCACCCTAAATAAATTGTTTAAATTCTCAAAACTTCAGATGGAATCTACCCTCAGTCACCACAGAGCATTGCACTTCACGCCCAGCACCTGACAAGCTGGGCATCATCACTGCCCTCTCCTCCTCGCCTTGCGAAATCCAGTTCTGAGCATCTGTTATGAGATCGTCTCTTTCCGCAGTTTTCAAGTGCACAACACTCTATTAACTATCGGCAACCAGATGTCAATAAAGCTGTTTACAAAAAGCAAGTTTGAGCACCAGGTGGAAATCGTGCTTCTATGAGGACCCGGAAGAGAGACACATAAATCTTGTTTACTCGCTTTGGCAACACTGCTGATCATTCCTTAGGCTGAATTATGGACTTTCAGAACTAGGCTGTCATCTAATCATCATCCAGCCGCTTGGACGTCATCTAGTGTAACCTTCCTTCCAATACAGGAAATCTTTGCACAGTCCTGCCTAACAGTACAACATGTGTCAAATAACAGAAAGATCAGCACTGCACATCAGGCTTTTCCTTTCTCAGTCAAATCTCCACTCAGGAGAAGGAGTTTCTTGTGACTGGGGTGATGACCAATGGCCTGGCTTGTCCAGGGCAGTCCCAGTTCATGCGTGTCATCCGGGTGCAGTTATTTCTAGCACCCTCTTATTCATCGCCTTCCTTATACTACTGTAGATTCAAAACAAAGCAGAACAAACATAAAACCTGCTCTTCTTAGCTGAACATGAGGACTAAAACATCATAAAACAGAACACGTGTATCCCTCTTTCTAATAGTGCTTCAAATATTTGAAAACACCTACCTTGTCTACCCGCATGCCCAGTAGTCCCGTTCCCCGAGCTGAGCTTCCTAGGCCACAGCTGCTGGAATCCTCAGCACCCTCTTAAGCCCCCTGTGGATGTGTGCTGAGGACGAAGAGCCACAGTAGAATACAAACCTCCAGATGTGATATGACTAATTCTGAGGCATTAAGATTATGTATCAATCTTCTTAAGGTAAAGTCAGTCAGTATTACTCATAATGCAGGAATTAGAGGCCAATCAAATGACAGACAAGAGGGGATAAGTAAATAGTTTATGGTATAATCAAACATGGAATATTATATAGCCATCAAAATCACATTGTGGGAAAATGCTTAAGACCATGGAAAAGAGTTTATAATGCAATCCTAAGAAAGCAGGACACACGGGAATGAATGAACTATAACTACCTGCAGTAACAGGGGTGGATCTCAAAGCATCAGGCCAAGCAAAAGAAGCAGACACAATCGAGTCTGGCCCCTTTCTATAAAGTTCAAAAACAGCCAAAACTCACTCATAGTGTTAGAAGTCAAATGAGGGCTTTCCGTTTATAGGGGAGGCGTGATTGCCAAGAATCACGGGGGCTTCTGGAATTTTGGTAACGTTTTGTTTCTCGATGTTTGGGTGCAGGTTAACAGAATGTGCTCACTTTTTGAAAATGCAAGCCTTACACTTTTGAGTTGTGCACTTTGATGGATGTATTTTATACTTCTAGAAAGTAAATGTTAAAAACAAGAAAGAAAAAAAAAATCAGTATACAAAACTCAGCTCTGAAACCACTACACATATTTTAGGATTGAACAGGTAAGTAAATGAGGTGTCATTAGTGAGAACCAAGATTCTCACTGTCAGAGAAAGAAATTTACAGATTAGTAAGGGAGGAAGACTAGAATGAACCTGTAATTGCAGATTAGAGATTAGGATAGCCAAATGAGCTCTTATTTATTTTAAGAACTCATGTTTATTTATGCTGATTGAAATACAGACGTGATTATATCTATGTGTCTATGCACACGTACATACAGCATTTCCCAGCTCGGTCTGCTGAGAAGATCTAAAAGCAGTGATACTCCAGTAGCAATGAGCATCCCCAGTGCCCAGTGATTTTCTTTTTTTTTTTTTTTGAGACTGAGTTTCACTCTTGTTACCCAGGCTGGGGTGCAATGGCGCGATCCCAGCTCACTGCAACCTCCACCTCCTGGGTTCAAGCAATTCTCCTGCCTCAGCCTCCCGAGTAGCTGGAACTACAGGCTGTGCCACCATGCCCAGCTAATTTTTTGTATTTTTAGTAGAGATGGGGTTTCACCATGTTGACCAGGATGGTCTTGATCTCTTGACCTCGTAATCCACCCGCCTCGGCCTCCCAAAGTGCTGGGATTACAGGCTTGAGCCACCGCGCCCGGCCGATTGGCTTTCAAATACAGTTCTCTAAGGAAAAAAGTCAGGGCCCCAAAAGAAATGGTTGAGTGTAAAGAAGAAGACAAAGCCTGTGGGGCCAGAAAATAGGAGAGAGAAAGGAAGGAAGAAAGGAAGAAAAAGAAAGAAAGAGAGAGAGAGGAAAGAAAGAAAGAAAGAGAGAGAGAGAGGAAAGAAAGAAAGAAAGAAAGAAAGAAAGAAAGAAAGAAAGAAAGAAAGAAAGAAAGAAAGAAAGAAAGAAAGAAAGAAAGAGTGAGGGAGGGAGGGAGGGAGGAAGGGAGGAAGGAAGGAAGGAAGGAAGGAAGGAAGGAAGGAAGGAAGGAAGGAAGGAAGGAAGGAAAGGAGAGAGGGAGGGGAAAAGAAAAGGAAAGAAAGCAGGGAAGGAAGGAAAGGAAGGAAGGAAGGAAGGAAGAAAGAAAGAAAGGAAGGGAGAGAGAAAGAAAGAAAGACAAGATAAAGAGGGACAAAAAAGAGAGAGAAGAGGTGGAATGGGTGGTAAGCTGGAGAACACTCGAGCTAAGCTGAAAGAGACCCCCATCCCCAAACTGGGACAACCTGAGTGACAACATGAAGAATTATAACCCTGCAAAATAAAATGCATATCCATGGCTCCATAATTATATAAACAAATGATTGAATAAATGAATAAATAAGAGACAAAGGAAAATATTTCTCTCTGAAAAATTCCAGGTAATATACGTAGATACTCTCTCCACTGCAGGAGGTTTGAAACTTAATCCTCCTCCCCTTGAGTGTAGGCTGGACTGTGATGTGCCATCCTATATGAATAGCATGTAGGATGGGAACACAGTAACTGCAGTGGAGAAACCGCAGTCATAGCCACGTGGTAGGTCATGTTGACGTGACACCCTCCCTGTGGTGCAGTGAGGGAGCACTTCACCTCTGTAGTTCTCCCATTAACCCACAACCCCAGCCTAATCATGAGAAAACATCAAGCAAGTCAAACTGAGGGTGCTCGGCAAATGATCTGACCACTGCTCTCCAAAATTCTCAAGGCCATGGAACACAGGAATAGCTGAGAAACTGGGAGGCTAAGCAGACATGAGGACTAAATGCAGTGTTGTATCTTGTACTGCATCTTGCAACAGGAAAAAGGACATTCACAGAATAACTAGTGAAATCTAAATACAGGCCATCATTTAGTAAATAGCAATGGGCTGATGTTAAAGTCTTAGTTTTTGCTACATAAGATTTTAACACTTTGGAAAGCTGGATGGCAGGTGTTGAGGAACTCAACTATGTTTGCAACTTTTCAGTAAATTAGCAAGAATCATCTAAAATACTAATTAATACTAATTAATAAAAGTAGTATTACTTTTATTATAATTAAATAAAATACTAATTAATAAAAGTAACGATCTCTATGTATCCGATGATCCTAGTTTTGTTCAAATACACCCACAAGCGTCTGCACACATATGTACATACACACATGCACGCACACACATGCACACACACACATGCACACACGCACACATGCACACACACGTGTGCACACACGCACTGCAAAAAAAGAGCAGAAAGAAATACGGCCAAATATTAAGCATAGTGTGTGTGAGCACACCCCATAGCTGCAAGAGCAGTGTTCCCTGGGGAGCTCATGGAGACAGGAATGGGGGCAATGGACAGGACCCTCTTATCCACTTTTTTCTGGGACATTACCAGAGATTAGCAGGCTGGTTGCCAGGGTCTGGGACAGGGATCTTGGCCATTGGGTGACACGGTTGTGAGTTGTCTGATTAGAGAAGCCACCGACCAGGTATGATCAGGGCCAGGATACAGCCACAGTGGGACACAGCAAGGCCTTGGCTCCCATCCTATCTGGCCAGCTACGCATCTGTGGTTGTGCAGAGCACCAGGAGCTCCCCTCCTAGTCAAAGAGCTGGGCTCAAGCACTGCAATTTCAGTCTTATAACACGGCAAGCCAGCAGTTAAGAGTCCCACTGTGGTGTTCACAGTTTGGGAGCATGAGGGAGGCCTGGCTTTCTTGGCACTGGGCCAGAGCTGGCTGCCACCTCCTTGCCTGGGGAGAGAGCCTGACACAGTCTGGGACAAGTTAACTTTAACCTCTTAGTCATCACCCCAGTGCAGAAGGGCGGCTTTAGGACCCTGCACGCCGCCCTGGTAGCAACCAGTACCATGCCAGTCCACAGGGCTGGGAGGTGGGGCACAAACATCCCTGCAGCCCCCTGGAGGATGGTCAGAAAGGGTCCTGTGGCCTTCCTGCCTCAGAGTAGTTCACTCCGCAGAGAGGCAGACAAGGAAGCTGTTTAAAAGAACTGCCGGGAAAACGTGCATCTCCTGCATCCTCGTGTCATGGCCTTGAACATGCGTCTGGAAAGCCTGACAAGGCCAGTGTTTGCAGCTTCTGTGGGAAGTCAAGGAAAGGCTGACTGGGCACACTGCCAAACCACTTCCCAGAGTGGAATCTGGATGGTTTTGGAGGATGGAAGAATCACCCTGTGTGGCTTACTCAGGCCTGGGCCTGTGGTCCAGGAAGCCAGGCACCGCCAGCAACAGGAAGGGGACACTTGGAGCCCCGGCGATGGCCGCTGGCTCTCCATGCCACCTCAGGCCACATCACAGACCCAGCCGCAGGTGTGTGGAGGAGTGACTCACCTGAACGAGGAAACATCTCCCCTGTACAAGTCAGTGAGCGCCTCCCCTTCCACTCTCATGAACTCACGGCCTCCCCTCCCACGGGACAAGTGGACCAGGAGGTGCCCGGTCACCTTCGACTCCCCTCCTGTAGCCTGTGATGGCTGAAGAGCACTCACATGCTTGGCATGGTACCTTCAGCACAGGGCGCTTGCACCTGGGGGCCCAGGATCGCACGGAGCAGAGCACGGGCCGCAGCAGGCACAGTTCTGAGTAGGTGGACTGCCAGCGGCCTGTGGGGAGATGGAAATGCTTCCAGAGGCGGCCTGTAATTCCAGCTACTCAAGATGCTGAGAATAGCTTAAGCCTAGGAGTTTGAGACCAGCCTGGGCAACCAAGCAAGTTTAGGACCCTTGAATAAATGAATACAGACATACATACATGCTTCCAGGTAGACATCCTCCCCTTGGTACGGGTGCTGTCCAGACTTCCCAGTCGTCTGAGGGAAAGAAGAGGTGTGGAGAGAATATGCTGGCAGGGCCCCTGCACAGGTGGCTTTGCTCCTCCCCGTCCAGCTCCTGGGTCCCTCATGGACCCCTAAGAATAGGAGGAGGCTGAACTCAGCCACGTGGAGCTGTGAGCAAGGCAGGGCTGCTGCAATTAGTCATTGGTTCAGCTGTTCCAGGTCTGTGGTCAGGGCCAGGAAATAGGCCCCGTCACTCCCTGAGTATATGGTGGGTCTTCCCAGAGGTGCATCTTCGCAGGGCCTCTTAAGAAAGCCTACACTTCCTGCACTGATCTTGGGGCATTGAGGAGGAAACATCGGCCTGTGAAGCTTCTAAAACCCCTACCTCAGGGGCCTGCCAGCCCTGCATGTGCAAATAGGTTCCAGTGTGCAAACACACTGCTCTGTACAACAGGCGATGCCGTGGCCTTCTCAACGCCCTCGTCGGCTGCTCTAAGTGACTGGCCACAGGGGTCTAGAAATGTAGTCAGTGTAAAGGAGCATCTTTTCAGAACAAGGATGTGAAGACAAATGTCACTTCATTCACAGCAACGGGCTTAGATTTCCCAAAATAGCAATGGGGGAAGGCTGCCTACTCCCCCACCCCGCAACCATACACACACACACACACACACACACACACACACACACACACACACTGAGGGCCAAGAAGCAGGGAGTCTGGAGGGAAACCGGGAAGCCAGTTTAGGTGTCCTGACGTTAACAGGGAAGCTGGCAAAGACCTGGGACCAGCCGTGAAGGGATTTATAGGTACCGACTATGGATGGTGTAGTAGGGAGGGGACTTGTAAAGTCAGCTCTGTCCACAAATACTGTGTTTGTGCCTTTGTCTTTTAATCTACTCACCAACTTTTAATGAATACCTTCTAGGTACACAGAACTCTGTAACTCTTGATTAACCATAACAAATATTGAAACCCAGCCCAACTTCCCAAATACCCTTCAAAGCCCGGCATCCTTGATCCATCTGGAATTACCCTAGTGGCAAATAAACCAAATCCTTTGAAGAAGATTTTTCCCTGCTGTTCCTGCCCCGGCCTAGAGGATCACAGAAAGGCCTGGAAGCAGATGCTATGGAGCCTTTGAATGAAGAGCTGATGTGTGTGGGCGTCAAGGCCAGCCCATCACCTCTCTGTGCACATCTGAACCCCGAATCCAGTCTGGGGACTGAACAACACAAGACATACATCTCCAAGTCTTGGCCCCTTCTTCTGCAGAATGGAAGTTTCACTCTCATCTTCCATCTCCAACAACCCATCGTAGTGCCCACTCCTGGGCTTTTCCTTCTCAATGATCTCCAGGAAGTCTTCGTGCTTCAGCATCTTGTGAAATGAATGAGCCTGTATTAGTGAAGCCGGTGATGGAAGTTCCCACACTCTGCCTCTTGGCCAGCCCCAGCTTTCCCCCTAGAAGCTCAATGTGGTCATTGATTCATGTAGGTTGGTTACAGTGAGGAAGCCTGATGATGACGCCGACTCATCAGCAGACACCCCTTTGAGCTGACACTTCTGGTTCTGAAGCACCTCTTCCTACCTCCAGAAGCTTTGTGCCTCCATGCACAGTATATTGGAGGACTCTCATATATTGCTGAGAATGGCTCTCAGCTGTGGTCAGGCTTTCCCTCAAAAGCTGCGCCACAAGAGCCTATGTGTTCTGCAGCAGGGCACTCTCTTGGGCATGAAGAAGCTGGTGGATCCATCCACACTTCAAGGGAAACCATTTAAACGATGGACCAGAATGAGGGTAGAGTCTCTGCCATAATCTCTTAATAAAAATAACTGATCCATATAAAGTTCAAACCGAAAGCCTTGATGTCATTCAACTGTAGCCTTTCCAACAAAACCTCTCTTTTGTGCATGAATTGATTCATTCATTAAGCACTTTGACCTCATACGGCATGCCAGACCACATATTGGAGGACAGTGGGTACAAAGATGGATGAAAGAAGCATTGCCACGGAGTCACTAACGGTGCAAACCACTGATGCTGTGAGGTAGCACTGATGCTGTGAGGTAGCACTGATGCTGTGAGGTAGCACTGATGCTGTGAGGTACCACTGATGCTGTGAGGTGGCACTGATGCTGTGAGGTGGCACTGATGCTGTGAGGTAGCACTGATGCTGTGAGGTACCACTGATGCTGTGAGGTGGCACTGATGCTGTGAGGTGGCACTGATGCTGTGAGGTAGCATGCATGGACAGCACTCTCTGTGGGACTGATTACTGTTACCAGGAAGGACGGAGGACGCAGGAGAGGCCTCATGGAAGAGGTTATATCAGTCAGGGTCTTCCTGGCAGAACACAGAACACATTGGAACAGAATGACAAGCAGAGCCTAAAGAAGGGACCAGGTACAGGTGTGTGGGCAGTGCCATGAGAGCCAACAGGTCCCCGGGAGCAGCAGAAAGCTGCAATACCTCTAGGCCTGAGGAACCAAGTGGACGCAGTGAGTGTGGGATGCCCAGAACCTGCAGATGGCTGCAGCTGTGGAGAAGGGCAGCTATAGGACTAGGGCCCAGGAAGAAAAATGCACCCATTCCCCAAATCAGAGGGAGAACTGTGAGCACCAGGACCTTGCTCTCTGATCTCCAGTTAGTGCAGGATTCATGGCTGAAGCCAACTGGAATCCAGAAAAAAAGGGGCCTGGGTGATGGCCTCCAGGACACAAAGTAAGGCAGAGAAGTGAGGAACGGAGCTGGAGGAGACAGCAGAATGGCCAACCCACAGGGGGCTTCAACTGAACAGACAGAAGTGAGGAGAAAGCATGTTGCCAGAGGAAATGAAACGAGGCGGGCGGGGGAAGGGTCTGGGGAATGGAGAGCAGGAGCTGTGTGCCTGGAGCTCAGATGTGGTGTGTGAGGTGGGGTACAGGCGGCAGGGAGAAGAGCTGGAGGTGAGGCTGTCCGTGCAGTCAGGAGTCAAGGGTGTTGTGCAGGAGGCCAAGGGGTTTAATCTTTGTGCTGGCTATGGTGGGAACCGTGGCAGTTTTATTTTGTTTTTTGTTTTAAACCAGGGTGTGATTGGATCTTGATCTTAAACATGTAACTGACTCCACCATGGAAGGGAATGAAAGGGGAAGAAACTGGAGATCGGGGACCCAATAACGTCATTGCAGTAACTGCAGTAGAGATGGGAGGACTTGAACCATGAGGGAAGTGATGCTGGAGGAAAAGGGCAAGAGGGAAAAAGCCATTGCAGCCTGAAAATAGCAAAACCAGGACCACAGAAGGCAAGGCGTCTGCACTGTCACGCCAGCAGCAGCAGCGCACAGCAATGTTAGAGCAGACATTTAACTTCCTCTACTAAACAGCCGAGACAATGATCTTGGCATTGCGCCCCTTACGGGGTTTTAGGGTCAGGTCAAATAACACAAGTACTTTGTAAAAGTAAAGAGTAAGACAAAGGAAACGTCGAATTGGGGTCATTGTCATGGTTAGAGGGCCTTGCTGATGAGAATGGTTTTGTGACACCATGAAGTTGTATTAAAAAAATGAATCAACTCACCGTTTGCGTGTACAGAGAACAATAGTGCTCTCCTTCGGGCTTGGGTGGCAGGTGATTCACCCCAAACACATTCCTTCTCGGGGCCTCTCCTTTGTCATCTGGATTTTCTGAGCTCGGCTAGCTGAAGCACGTTTATCATCTCAGGGGTCTGATCCCCCGGCTGGTCAGTTACCTTTATTCATGAAAACAAGTCAAAAATATCTATTGAATAGTGATTCTTTTCTGCTTATTTGTGGACTGTTGGACGGAAGAAAAAAATAGTTGCGATATGGTATTTGACCAGCAGGTGGCAGCCAAGGACCGTGTTTGAGATTCGGCTCCAACTTCCAGCCTTTGCTGGAAACTCATTCCCCTCCTTCCAAAAAAAAAAAAAAAAAAAAAAAACCCTAATCAGGAAAAGACGCTGCAGGCTTTGAAACAGTTTTCTATGGAGTATAAGTCTGTGGTGACAGAATAAGGGCAGAGGGCCTAAAACTATACTCATTGTGATGGATTGAAATGAGACAGGAAAAAGAACATTCCAGGGTTGATATGTGCTTGCCAGCGGAATGGAGACCTCCATTTTTAGAGGACTTTCCAAATGATACCCTCTTTTAGCAGTCTGGAGACAGGCGATGGGAAAGCCAGCCTCTCCAGAAACCTGTCACTGCTTCCAACACGGGAGGCATACTTTTGAGTACAAGAAGATTGGTTTATTCTTGTGATTTTAGGGACTGTCTCCAAGCTCTAAAAGTTCTTATAGATCATGCTACCTAGTTTAAGAGTTTTAGAAAAGATGAGAGAAAGTGTGGGCAGGAAAAAGTCTGAAATTGTGCACTACATTCCTTTCATTTAATAATTCTAGTTGAATTTGAATGAGCACATAATACATGCACAAAGAATTTTATAGGAACAATCTGATTTAATCATCACAGCAACCCAATGAAGTGGAGACAATCCACACTGCACAGAGTGATTAACTTGCCCCAATCCCACAGCAAGTAAGTGGCAGAGTTGGGACTTCTACCCAGGTAGACTCCAAAGCTCAGCTTCACATCTACAACATGTGGGAGCCTCCTGGTGTATGCTGGGATGGCATGGCTGCTGTGCCAGGGGCTGGGCATAGAGCTTGATGAGACACAAGTTTCTGACCTTAAGGGAATCTGGGAGAGGACAGACATGAATGAGATACAATGTGCCAAGACTAACATACAGTGCCCCGACAGCCCAGAGGATACACAAGTTAATGGCCCGAGAGGTCATCAAGTAAAGTATTGAAAACTTGAGAGGCAGTGAAGGCCATTCCAGGCACAGAGAAGAAGTGGGGCCAAGACAGAGAGTATAAGCTCACACAGTGTCCAGAAAGAAGATTAGCGCGGGATGCATAAAAAAATAGAAAGAGACGAAGTGAGAAGCATCAGCGAGGGTTGACACACGTATAGCACAACTTGGGGCCTGGATTTTCAACATCAAGGCTCAAGGTGGTGGTTTGGGCCAATGCATTGCGGAGGATGCGGAAGGGAGAGGACAATAGTGTACGTTCCCATTGGCTACACAATCCTGAGGGTTTCTCCACCCTCCCATGGTGGACCTGAGCGACTTCTTAGTGCCTTAGTCAAGAGGGAAGGAAAAGGACATCTTTCTGTGTTAAAATGAATGAAGAAGAAATCAGAAATTTGGCTACTGCTTTGGAAACCCACTGGTAAACTCTGGCTTTTCTGCTGAGGTTCCTAAAGGACCAAGGACGGAGGCTCGCAGACAAAGCTTTGTGAAGCACAGGCAATAGCCAGAACACAGTGCGAATCGCAGAGGAATGGGGCGCTGGCACTGCGCTTTTTAGGGACGCTGCAGAAGAGGTTTCCTTTGGAACAAAGAGCCCCCTATTAAGAGTCAGGACTAGGGTCCCAGCTTGTATCTGCCATCACTGTTCACAGAACTCACCTGTGCTGGGGAGTTCTTCCCTTTCACAGAATGGCATCGGAGTTAACACATCTTTTGTGTTTTATTTTCTCTAGACTATTTCTTAATTTAAAGAAATTAAGGGCTCTGATATAGGGCCCTAAAATAGAAAGGCCACAGAACCAAGAGAAAAATGCAGGAACAGTGTTCTGGTGGGGTTTTCTTTATTCGTTTGTTTTCCTCTAATCTCTTTTTCCTGTTCTCTAGGTAGAAAATTCTTACTCTCCAGATAGTCTTCCTGGACACAGTATTCCCAACCTTTGAAGAAACAAAGTACCCTCAGTAGCCTGACCCTTTAACACGGACTCAGTCATCCTCTTTCACTCCCATGCTCCTTACCCTGGAGCGAGGCGAGCCTTATCTGCCCCTTCTCCCACCCAGCTGTCACAGAGCGCCAGCTTATCCCTCCTGACCTCCATGGCTTTATCTTGCTTAAGAAGATAGATTTGGCAGTCCTGGAAATCAAAACATTTCTCTGTCCAGATTCTGTAGACGAAGATACAATTATCTCTGACCCATTAAGTGCATTAAGTGGTTTTGATTATTATAGAAATAACTGCATGCCCATGATCTTAAAAAATAGTTATGTCACAGAAAGGCATGAAATGAGAAAATTCTCCCTCCTCTGCCCTCCAGAGATAACCACAGTGACTAGTTTCTGGCTTTTGTCCTTCTCATGGTTGCCATCATAGTATAAAATAAAATGTTTATGCTTCTGTTACTGATTTATCTAATTTCAACAGAAAGCGTCATCTAGTAAATGTCACAGATGGGCATTTATTGAATTCTGCAGCTTCACACCCTGTCACATCTGTATCTTAATTTTTATTAGTAACTATTTTAATTTTTTCCCTGGTAGTTATCTTTGTGACACTAAATAACATACTTAAAATTACTTTAAATGTAAATGTAAATATACTTTAAAAATACTTAGAATTCTAAGATTAGTATTTCCTCACAAGTGTGGACTATATCTGTTAACTTCTCTCTATGAAAGATGAGGAATTCCTTTTTCCTCTTTTCTGTCAAAATCCCAATGTATTGTGTTATTTTGTTCATGTCAAGATGACAACAATTGTATTCCATGCCAAAGCATACCTTCCATCTGAAATTTCAACATTAATAAAACCCTGGTTTCTCTTCTTCAGTGTAAGGCAGGGCACGTTCATACTGGTCTACAAAGGAAAATCCCCACGAATTAGCTAATTCCTCCTTCTGTTTCTTCAGCACCTTTACCTCCACCTCAACTACGTCCTAACACATAAATCTTCTGGATATATCTTCGAAACCACTGGAACTGGGATAAGCAACTTGTATGGCTGGAGAAGAAAGGGGATCCTTTCCCCACCCGCAGGGGTCCTCAGGGCGGCCGGGGATTCTCATCCACAGCTTTCCTTCACCCTGCTGAGTCACAAGGTGGTCACTGTCCATCCGTTCACTCCACCAGCCAATGGGGGACTGTGAAGAGAGAACCCAGCAAGTTCCCAGCCAGGGGAAGAGGGGCTAAGGACTGGCAGCCTCCAGGGATGGAGGTCTCAGGAATAAAGCTCTTCTGTGGCTCAGTCCTCTCACCTTAGAGCAGAGATTGCAGAGAAAAGGGGTTTTCCTGTCTCCTGCTTTTGGTTCCGCATCAGCAGAACCCCATGGGAAAGTCTGGACTGGTGAGGGATTCCCTCTGCTAATCCAATAAATGGCTTCCTTGTCTAGAAAGGAATCATGCAACATGGCGTCTTCGGGGACTTGGAGTTACAGAGATATGGTGGGCTGGGCTAGTGTAAGCTTCCACCTCAGCAGATAAAAATGCCAAATAACGTACGTTTTAAAAAGACCTATGTACTTGAGCTCGCAAGAGAAAGAATAATCCATAGATGTCTGAAATGATGAACTGAAAGCCAGAATGGGGACATTGTTTATAGAAGTAGTTTGTGGGGGCAGCAGCTGGGGGAAGGAAAGTCTAGACCAGACCTGAACTGAGCCCAGAGGCTTCATTTATCAGACACAGGGCAGGAGAGAGGCCATAAGCCTCTGGCTCTGAAACCCTATGCTAAGCTACAATCTTCAATAAAAAGAAACCACAAAATCTCCACCTCATTTGCAAAGGGCAATAACCTCAGTAAAAAGTGACTAAGCAATCTCTACCCTCCAGCCCAGGGAGCTGGCAGGGATGTCTGTCTTTACTTGGAGTTCTGGGTGGGAAAAGGCTCCCATGAGAAAGGAAAAATCTGCAAGGCTGTGCTCAACAAGACTTTGGTGTCCAAAAATATACTATGCACGTGATGAAGGAGGGCATCACTACAGAAGCTGGTTCTGGGCCACGATCCTCACTCTGAGCCCTTTCACAGAAACCAAATTCCATGCTGACCAACAGGGACCCGATAGCCAAGTGGCCCAGGATTTGTATTCCAACAGTTCAGGTAAACATGAGCTCAAGAGAAAACCCTACGAACCACCTTGAGAAATGGCTTGAGAGTCAGCAAACATGTTCAACACCTGACATAACAATTGAAGAAAAGGAAGACACCATGAGAGTTACCTCATCCGCCCCTGATTTCCTCAAGCAAAGCTGTACCTGGGCCATCCCGGGACAAAAGCCCGAAATCCCGACAGGACCAGGCACCCTGGGACTCAGCCCCACTCCTTGTTTGACAGCCGAGGACTCTGAATCATGGAGTCCAACTCCTGGCTATGTGGGAAACCATGACTGCACAGGACAACTCTGGCTTCTGAAGCCACAGACTGGCTCTTGAGGTTTCAAAACTGGAGAGGGAGTGGCCGTGGCAGAGGGATGCAGCTGTAGGATAACCAGGGAATTATAGTGTGGTTTGTTATGGCTTCAGAGCTGCCACAGTGGAAGGATTCAGGTGGGTTGCCTTGAGCCTTCTTTTCAAGGGCAGAAGCCGCGTTGCTTACATCACCTCATGGAGTTGCCCAACCCTGCCTCCGCATCCTTCCAGATATAGAGATGAGCGTCTTCCACATTGCAACTTCTGAATCTTTGCTAAAAGAAGGAAAGAGAGGGAGGGACCCTGGGCTCTTGTTTTTGCTGAGACCCAAAGTGAGCGCTTGGTGGTGCCCTGCTGCGTCCGCCGTGGTTTGAATCAGTGCCCTTCTCTTTGCTCTCTACATTATCTTCAAAGTAGAAGCACCCTCTGCAGCAGTGGTTCTCGGACTCCAGTGTGCATTCAAACCATCTGGAAGGCTTATTGAAACACTGATTGCTGGACTCTATCCCTGGAATTTCTAATTTGGCAGGTCGGGGGTGGGGCCGGGGCATGAGTGTCCAAGAGCTCAGGTGAGGTTGATGCTGCTGGTTCACATACTGCCCTTGGGGAACTGCTGGGCCAAAACCGTGCTTCTTAGACTTTAACGGGCTTAAAAATCACCTGGGTATGTTCTTACAGTAGCGGTTCTGATTCAGCAGTTCTGAGGTTCTGCATTTTTTAACACGTTTCCAGATGATACTGAGGCTGCTGGTGCAGTGCAGGGACCACCTTTTGAGTGGCAAGTTATTTTCCTATGATTCCACGTCTTGTGACGTATACCTAACCTAGACAGATGTAGAAGAGAAGAAGGACCCACTGTGGTTCTTCACAAGGGCTCTTTTCCTTGCAGATAAACTAAGGGAGCCCATGACTGAGGTCAAGGAACTGAGGGCTTCTGTGGGGTGACCCAATAGCATTGCTGCCCTCTGGGTTGGGTGACACAGAGAGGCATAGATGGAGAGATGGGGAGCTGATACCTGGGATAGCAGGAGTGGTCTGGGGTCAGAGTCTCGGGAAGCTCAAGTACCTTGGCATTGACCGGTACAGAATGCCCTAACCACAGCCTGCTCAGAAAAAAAAGGAAAACTGTTCTAAAATTGGCCTTTCTTCTCTTGGGAAACTCAGATTCTTTCCAAACTGCCACTAGTCTGTGGAAGATGGGGTGGGGGAGGGTAGACAGGTCCTTCCACACACCATTACCTTCTATGATGGATGACTTTTCCCTCGGGGCGTCACTGAGAGCCAGTGTGCTGAGTACTGGCTCTGGCCCAGCTGTCTGGGAGCCTGGACAGCCCCATCTGATAGGGAGGCACCGGGAACCAGCCCCTCCACTGGGTTCCCAGCACCAGCCCTGGTTTTCTAATTATAACACTCTTAGCTCCCAGGTTGTGCCTGTGCTTCTCAAAACTCTTCACTTGCTCATTCGTTCCTCTCATCAACAAATACTGTGTACCTCAGTGAGCATAGTATTGCATTCTGCCCCTGAGGAAGGGGCTGGGAATCTAAAAGTGATATTGATCACTTGACTACAAAAAAAGAGGCAAATGCCACCCTGGTGTTTGGGTCCCCGCTGTGCTGTTTCCCCACAGCATCTAAACAGGCAGGGAGGCTCTAGAGAAGGGCCTTTCCTAGCCCAGAAAGGAGCACCCAAGGTCACAAGACAAAAATAGTGTCTTGCAATTCAAGGCACATTTCATGAAAGCACTAGCGTGGATTCCTTTGGGGTCTTTTCTCCACCTCCTTTCAGACGAGAGCAAACAGATTCAGAAGAGAAGTTTGAAGGTCTGAAATGAAACAAAAGAAAAACCCTGCCTGTAAGAGCCGGGAGACCCCAGCAGATCCACAGGGAGACCGCGCAGGACTACTGAAGGGGCGGTGTTTCTTCCTGCATCATGCCTGGGTGTGAGAATGATTGCAGCCAGGCGGGGAACTAGTGGGAGAGCTTTGGGTTTATATGTAGACCTATGACCTCAGGTGCTCTGATTGCTTGTGGCCAGAGCACAGTAGCGCTGGAGATCTCCCAACAGCAGAAACTATTGCCTCCTGGCAGAAACCTCATCTAGAAGTATCACTTCTGACATGGGAGCAGAAGTCTACCTGCTCTGAAGGCTGACATTTGGTACAGGAGCTGCTCTAGAGACCCTGCAGTGCAGACGTCACAGTCAGATAGACTAGGGCAGCTGTTCTTATGACATCTGAGCTGACCCCGGTGGGGTCAGAATCACCGTGGGCTGCATCTTCTGAGACTCTACCATTTGTCTGAGTTGAGGCCCAGGGTTTATAGGTGGCTCTGATATGCAGTCAGAAAGGAGATCACCAGGTGGCAGTAAATGGTATAGATACAGCTTTTCACTGACAGAATTCTTCCTCCCCACAGGCATTTTTTACAATGGTTTATTAGGAAATTTCTCAAATAATCAGAACATAATCCCTGTACCTACTGCCAACATTTAACAGATGTTTTTGCACGCTTACACATTTATTCTGAGTGTTTCTGTTTAGAAACAAAATTACAGATAGCACCAAAGCCTGCCTGGAAGCCCTATCTCACTCTCCATCCTCCCTCGCAAGAGGAAATCACTCTCCTGAAGTCAGTGCCCTTCCTTCTCATGAATGGATTCTACTTTCCTACCAGTGCGTGTACCTGGTTAAAGATTTGCAAGGATGCTGTTGCAGTGCATCCTGTATTTCTTACTCCACATTATGACCTCAAAGTGTATCAACACTGATCCACCTTGTTTCCCTTTACTGCTGTGGAGAGGCGGCCAAGCCCAGGACATGGAGTGCTGGCTGAGGTCCGGGTTGAGGACTTGCCTCACTGCCCTGGAATCTTTCTCTTAGGGCTTGAATCTGGCACTTGGATCAGGTGCTTGTGGTCTGCCGAGTTCCAGGGCTGGCCTGGAGCTGGCCCACACCCAGGGTTGCTGTCACAGGAATCCGCACTTGTTTGCCCAACAGTGCATGTCAGGAGAGCGGACCACCTTGCAGCTTTCTTGGGAGACCAGATCCTCTTACGGGGCAATTAGAAAATCCTGGGCCTCAGCCCTCTGGGGCCTTCCTGCTTCCTTTTCAGCACCTTGAGAAAGGAACGACCACCTGGATTAGCAGGATCCAGAGGTAACTACTCCCAACATTTGACAGATGTGTTTGCACCCTGGCTTCCTGCTGCAAAACTTTCATTCTACCCTTTCCTTTTTCCAAAAAGTAAGGATAAGACACGCTGAGCCCCCTGTTCGCTCTAGCATCCCTTCAGAAGGACAAAGATCAATCAGAGTAAAACCCTGAGTTTGTAACTTACCCACAGACCACAGCATGTTGCAGTGGAAAAAACCTGATGTTTCCATTATTTCTGATTTAACAATTGAGTTTTCTATCTCATTTTCTATCCCATTTCCCTCTCGTAAAGCTGTGAATGCCCTGGGGCAGGAACCTCACCTCTTCAGTATAATTCTCAATTTATATATATTAAATGCTTGCTGTTTGCAGAGCACAAAGCTTGGGATAGGTACAGGGTGGAGGAGACTGCAAGAGTCTGTAAGAACCAAGCCTCTCCCTGCACCCTCACCCACACTTCTCTGATAGCTAGCAGATGCTGATGAGTGATAAGGGCCAGGGTTGGGTACCCAGGACTCCAGAGGAACACGACTTAGAAGATCCAGAGAGCTTCTCAGAGAAGGTGGGCTGAACCTGGTACAGTCCAGCTTAATCCTTAGAGTTTACACCCAAAATGGCCCTTCAAATTTACAGCGGGAGCACCTATTGCTTGGAACTCAAATGAGAACACATAGTCTTCATTAGAAGTTTCCAGGAAACTCAGTTGCTGTTATGAGCAGGGAGGAAGGGAAATGGACTAATAAACAGGCCAAGAAGGTAGAAGACCCCAAGCGTAAGGACCTCCTACTCGCTCTTTATGATGAGTACAGAGGCTGAGTGTAGTCCATGGAAGGAAGGCAGCAGAGACTGTAGCTCTGAGAGGACCAGCCTGAGCATCAACTGCTACTATGCTGCAGGCCACAAAACAGCTCGGGCCATGGCATAATTGCACACCGCCAACAACCCTGGATGGAGGAGAGGAAGTGAAGGAGTCCCGCCATGCACTGTAGCAGAGGCCCCAGTCCCTCTGCATTCAGTGTGTGGCAGAACTTGTTCCAGGGATGGGGGAAGGTATCTTCTGCTTTCCCAAGGAAGACCCCACAAAACTGGAAGAAGATTTGGGAGATACTTGAAATCTTAGTAATGATAGTATTTTACATTTTATATATATATATTTAAAAAATGAACTTTATTATCTTGAGGAACTTTCTTTCTTTCTTTCTTTTTTTTTTTTTTTTTTTTTTTTTTGAGATGGAGTTTTGCCCTTGTTACCCAGGCTGGAGTGCAATGACACGATCTCGGCTCACCGCAACCTCTGCCTCCTGGGTTCAGGCAATTCTCCTGCCTCAGCCTCCTGAGTAGCTGGGATTACAGGCACGCGCCACCATGCCCAGCTAAGTTTTGTATTTTTAGTAGAGACGGGGTTTCACCATGTTAACCAGGACGGTCTCGATCTCTTGACCTCGTGATCCACCCACCTTGGCGTCCCAAAGTGCTGGGATTACAGACTTGAGCCACCGCACCCGGCCCGGAACTTTATTTCTATACCTAAACTGTTAAAAGTTTTTATCAAGAAAGGCGATTGAACTTTGTCAAATGCTTTTTCTGTGTCAACTGAGATAATTCTGTGAATTTTGTTATTCTGTTCATGTAATATCTTACATTGATTGATCGGCGCATGTTAAACCAGACTAGCATGCCCACAATAAATCCCAGTTGGTCATGATGTCTAATGTTTCTGATGTCTGTATTTTACAGTTTACCTCGTGCTTTCACCAACATGAATTTCATTAGGTTTGCAAAAACCCTGGGACTTAAACCCCTGAGTGGCTATCAGTTTTTCATAGAAACAAGTGCGCAAAGATGTTAAAGTCTTCAGTCTCCTGATTACAAATCTGTGGGATCTCCACTATGCCATCTTCTCTCTCTTGCCTGTACTATGTCATGCACAAGCACTGACTACAATGATGTGAAAAGGGATCGACCCAGGGTCCTGATGTACACTTCTCTTTAGCTTATAGCATTGCCTTTCCAGTGACTGCAAGAAGGCAAAGAGCTCTAAAGGAATCGTGTGACTAAAAGCAATCCAAGTTTGCCTCGAGAGAGAGCTGCGTCTGTAGATACCGGAAGGAAGAATAACTGAAATTGCCTCATCGTGGGGCATGCCCTGGCCTACCACATCATTAGAGGGGAGTTTCAGCCTAAACCAACTGGCACCTTCCTTCACCAGCCTTAGACCCCGTTGCCTGTCTTATACTCTGGTCATCCTTTGTCCTCACTACTAATGTTGGCCAAAGTCCTGGAGGCCCTGTGTCCCTCAGGGAAGCGTGCACTTTCTGAGTGATGCATCTTTGGGGCATTGTTGGCTAAATAACACCATTCGTTCAAATACTATCTGTCTCTGTCTTAAAATCGTTCTCTGAACAAGACGATAATTTCAGTTATACTCTTAAGGTCGTGACCTTCTTTGACTTCAAGGAATGGATAGATGATCACATCTGCATGTGAACTGCTTTCATGTTCTGAAACTGATCCAAAGGCCCCAAGCACTTTGTAGATTATAGGATTAAAGCACACTGGGAATCCCTGGGGACCCTGCCCCTCTTCCCCTCTTTGCCCTTTCTTCTGCTCCTTGCTCATATGTGTAGCACAATGAGTGGCTAAGTAAGCATCTTGCCCCTGGCTCATCTGTGGTTCCGTCTGTACTTACATCCACCTGTCCCCCCATCCCACCTTCAAGGAGTCCAGTGCAGGAGCTCACAGGTGGAGAGCTCACAGGTGGGATGCTCACAGGAGGGCAGGCATATTTCAGAGGTGGCCATCAGTTAATTGCACTGGGTTAAAGCAAAGCTGAACACAGACCACAAATGGGATCCAGCTGCTCTGCTCCACAAGTAATTGTGGTTCATGGGAAGTGTGAGCTTGCCAGCATCATTGAGATTCTCAAATGGGGAGAGGGTGATACCATGAAAGAAACAAGAAAGTGATCATCCTCCACATGAACTGAAGAGGGTTCCTCAGACAGCTTCACAGTTTCCATTCCCAGGATGAAATCTTGGAAGCATATGAGAGATGGAGTGAGGGAATGAAGCAAAAACCTGAACTGTGGCTATAAGGGTGGACTCCTGGGACTCTAAATCTTAATATCAGGCACTCTGCAAGTTAAATCCTCTCCATGGAGGATGTGGAAAAATAGGAACACTTTAACACTGTGTAAATTAGTTCAACCATTGTGGAAGACAGTGTGGCGATTCCTCAGGGATCTAGAAATAGAATTACCATTTGACTCAGCAGTCCCATTACTGGGTATATACCCAAAGGATTATAAATTATTCTATTATAAAGACACATGCACATGTATGTATGTTTATGGCAGCACTGTTCACAATAGCAAATACTTGGAACCAACCCAAATGCCCATCAAGGATAGACTGGATAAAGAAAATGTGGCACATATACACCATGGAATACTATGCAGCCATAAAAAAGGATGAGTTCTCGTCCTTTGCAGGGACATGGATGAAGCTAGAAACTATCATTCTCAGCAAACTGATACCTGAACAGAAAACCAAACAGCGCATGTTCTCACTCATAAGTGGGTGTCGAACAATGAGAACACATGGACACAGGGAGGGGAACATCACACACTGGGGCCTGTTGGGGGGCAAGGGGGTTATGAGAGGGATAGGATGGGGTGGGAGGTTTGGAGAGGGATAACATTAGGAGAATTACCTAATGTAGGTGACGAGGGGACGGAGGGAGCAAACCACCATGGCATGTGCATACCTATGTAACAATCCTGCATGAGCTGCACATGTACCCCAGAACTTAAAGTATAATTTTAAAAAAGCAATATAAAACAGGATTTAATTACGGACACAGAAACAAATAATAATAATAATTAATAAATAAGTGCATCCTCTCCGTGGCCTCCGGGACAGTCACATTAGCAGATACTGCCATCTGGTGGAAATGTTGCAGCTTCCCCCTCCTTCCAGGCTTCATGCCAAGAATTGAGGAGCATACAAAATGGCCGAAGGTGGGGCCCTAGAGGTCCGTGCCCTTCTAGACCTTCCAAGGCTGGCTGTCATTACAGCCTATACCTCTTTCAGGTACGGATCTCCAGGGCCGTTGCCTCCGCTTCTGTTTTGGGATCTGGGTGTTCATGTGGTTAGGCCTCTCTGGTAACAGCCTTTGCCTTATACCACAATGGATGGCACCTCTCTGCCTTTGCCAGGCCTCTGCCCTTTGCCTGGTTTTCTCCTGTGCACCCATCCCGGCATCCAGTGCTTTCAGACCCAGCTCATTGCTCTCCTGTCTAGCGGCCTCTAGCATTGGCCTCCTCCAGTTTGGTTTCTCCAATTCTTACACAAATTGTAAGCCATTCTGTATGCCCATGTTCCCTTCACTTGTCTGTGATGTTGCTCAGCCTTTAGAAAGATGTTCAATAGATGGATTCTGATTGATGTCCAGCTTATGTAATAAGTGCATTTCTTGAATTAGGACTCTGAATGTATAACTCTGACTACACCCAATCCTTGGAAGCAAAAATAGAATAGGAGATGCCTTTAATTCCGTTTTTAAAGATGAGATCCCAAGGCGAAGTTGAATTTAGTTACATTTTCACACATAGCACAAGTAGGAGAGCTGGACTCTACGTGTGGACTGTGTGAGCCGGACACTGTATACGCAAGGCCTTTTTTGGTTTGTTTTTTATTTTACTTTAGGTTGTGGGGTACATGTGCAGTTCATACAGGGTTGTTGCATAGGTGCATACATAACCAGGTGGTTTCCTGCCTCTATTCCCCCTTTGACTATATCTGGCATTTCTCCCCATGTTTCCCTCCCCACCCCCCACTGTCCCTCCCCTAGGTCCCCACCAACCACCCCTAGTGTGCGATGCTCCTCTCCCTGAGTCCATGTGTTCTCATTGTTCAACACCCGCCTATGAGTGAGAACATGCAGTGTTTGGTATTCTGTTCTTGTGTCAGTTTGCTGAGAATGATGGTTTCCAGATTCATCCAAGTCCCTACAAAGGACACGAACTCATGGTCTTTTTTGGCTGCATAGTATTCCATGGTGTATATGTGCCACATTTTCTTTGTCCAGTCTATCATCGATGGGCATTTGGGTTGGTTCCAGGTCTTTGCTCTTGTACACAGGGCTGCAGTGAACATACATGTGCATGTGTCTTTCTAATAGAACAATTTATAGTTCTTTGGGTATATACCCAGTAATGGGATTGCTGGGTCAAATGGAATTTCTATTTCTAGATCTTTGAGAAATTGCCACACTGTCTTCCACAATGATTGAACTAATTTACACTCCCACCAACAGTGTAAGAGTATTCCTATTTCTCCACATCCTCTCTAGCATCTGTTGTCTCCAGATTTTTTAATGTTTGCCATTCTAACTGGTGTGAGATGGTATCTCAATGTGGTTTTGATTAATGCAAGGCTTTTATGCATGTATCTCTGTGAGTCCTTCTGGTGTGATGGTCGGGACAAGAGGGAGATGTGTGATGCCCCTAGAATGTGACAGAATGGTTTTGAGTCCTAAACCTGATTTCTGACTCTGTTTATTGATAACTTACTATGGGTCAGTCACTGAACCTCAGTTTCCTCATCTATAAAACGTGACTGGTAATTCAAAACAAAGGTAACAAGGTTGACTCCAATACTCATTTCCAGTGACCTAGGAGGAGCTCAATAAACATTTGTTGAAAGAGAAAAATACCCACTTTAGTGTTGCTGTGGAGAATTAAATGAGACAACATGAAAGACATGTACAAACCATTCCCACTGCAGACTCTGCGCCGAATGGTGATAATTAGAATCTGCATGGCATTGTGCATTCTGGTTATCACCCTCTGGAGTAGAGTTTGCAGTGGGAACGGTTGGGAGTCTCAGCACCCACTCCCCAGCGCCCATTCCTTTCCTCTGTAAAAAGGGTTCCAGCGTGCTTCCTCTCTTTTTCTCCTGCTCTCTCTTTTTCATTTGGATGATTGTCTAGGCTAGGCATGGGTACCTCTGACTGCAGAGCTGGAAGGTACCATGAGCAATGCTCCAATCCTAGTTTTTTTTTTCTTCAGGCTCAAGTCTACCAAGTTTGTCTGCTGAGAAGAGGATCACAGTAGAGCCAGCCTCACCAACAACAAAATGCATCATAGCCACTCTCCGTTTTCCCCTCCTGTAAGTAGGTCGCGGCTGCCAGAACCTCTCAAGGCCCTACTTCTGATGCTTCCTCGGGCCAGCCACAGCACGGCCCTCTCCAGTGCTTTCTTGCTGCTCAGGGCCACTAGAAGCAAGCTGGCTTGCCAGACTGCGGTGGGGCGAGGAGCAGAGGTGACAGGGAGGCGGAGATCTGGGAGCTAGGTTCAGAGGAAAGAGATGGGAGACCCAATTCTGGAACTAACTCCGCCCACCCCTATTACCAGAACTTTAACTTTCTAGTCTTCAACTTCCTCATCTGTAAAATGAGAGGCTTAGGTTGGAGCACTTCTAAGCTCTTGTCCAGGTCTGTAATATTAGGGAAGATTCTGCTAACACAAACAAACTGATGTATGTGTCTCATGATAATCTCCAATTTCAAAGAGCCAGAGGGAGTGCTCCTGGCCCAAGCCCCTACAGTAAACGTGAAACCCTGTTGACGGAAAGCCTGCTATGTGTGCATCAGGCACTGAAAGAACTTCCTATACTTTTACGTTAATACTTCTAATGGGCATAATGAGTCCAGAATTATCATTCTCATTTTATAATGAAAGGAAATGAGACACTGTTGGTTGAAGTGGTTAGCCTAGTTAGAAGGAGAGGATTATTTTTAAATGCAAGTTTTCTGACTCCAAAGACTATTCTGATGCCAGGCTGGCAGGTCACCAGGGCACAGTACCCTGCAGGTATCATGGCCTTATGCTTATAAGAAACATGACAGTTGCATCTCACATTTATCCACCAAGTTTTCCGTCACCTCACTTACTCTGTACTGCCTCGTTCAGCATTCAGGACAACCCCCTATTGACAAAGTGTAAAATAGCCTTCTACCGACAAAGGAGAAAGCTGGCTTGCCTGCATTTGCACCACTTAGAAGGCAAATGGGAGGACCAGGACTAAAGCCCTGGTCATCTGACTTCAAATCAGGATTCCTGCTGCCAGGCCACAGCTAGGAACGAAGCAGCACCAAGCTCCTCCCCCAACTTCCCTCTCCCCCTCCCCCCCCACCTCTAATGTCCCAATTTGCAGCCAGGGTAACTGAGGCATAAAGAGTCTGGGTTTCAACCAATCCGGAACGAAGATGGTGAGTCCGCATGAGGGAAGCCTCTCTCACTTCCAGCACACAGTTCTTCCCATTTACTCCTCCTCACTCCCCCTGTTAAACCAGGCAAACCCAGCTCCTTCCTATGGCTCACATGGCCCTACCCAATCTGCCCCAGCTCCTGCTTCCAGCCTGCACTGTAGCCTCATGCTGGGACTCAGTGTCTGAGACGGAGTCTCTGCTCAGAGTCAATGAGCTTTGCACTCATGGGTCATACGCCTGGCTGGAAGAATAGAGGTCCATGGATTACAGTCAGGGATCCTCGGGATAGCTCAGAAGAGGCAGAGGGGCACGGTGGGCTTCAGACATAGGGAACTGGGGTATTAATGTCCACTCAGCCACTCACTGCAAGTTCCTAAGCTCCGTTAACTTCAGTCTTTTATGTACAATATAATAGTGTTCACCTTACGGGGTTATTCTGAGGCTGAAATGAGATGTGTATGTGTATTATTAGTAGCATTATTAACTGCCCTATGGAGGTTGTTTTTAGCTTTAAATTAAATGAATATATGTGAAAATGAAAAGCACCGTCTGTGCTAATTAAGAATATTCAGCCTGTAATCCCAGCACTTTGGGAGGCCGAGGCGGGTGGATCACGAGGTCGGGAGATCGAGACCATCCTGGTCAACATGGTGAAACCCCGTCTCTACTAAAGATACAAAAACTTAGCTGGGCACGGTGGCGCGTGCCTGTAATCCCAGCTACTCAGGAGGCTGAGACAGGAGAATTGCCTGAACCCAGGAGGCGGAGGTTGCGGTGAGCCGAGATCGCGCCATTGCACTCCAGCCTGGGTAACAAGAGCGAAACTCCGTCTCAAAAAAAAAAAAAGAATATTCAGCAAGTGTTCATTCCTTTCTTTCCCATCCACCCCTTAGTTCCACCCCATTAAAATTCCTAGACGACAGAGGTGATGTTATTCTTCTGTATTCCTGGCACCTACCACAGTCCTGGATACGTAGCAGAAGCTCCATAAATGTTGCATGAAATAAAAAGGAAAATAAAAGAGAAAAAAAGATAACAATTTAGAAATGTTTCTCTGCCTGAGAGGCTTTTAAACAGGTCAAACCGTAACATTGTCATTACACTCTATTAGCAAAACTATAAATATGTATTTTACAAATGAACTGTAGAAATACAAATCCTCTGTCCCCAGCTGCTCGAAGGACGTGAATGAAGAGGATCAGATCTCCTGTCATTGGCTTTATTACCTGGGTTTTGAATTCAGCTCTTGGGCTCTTGCCATAAGCCCTTCTATCACCTCTAGGAAAGGGCGGGCCTCCTTCCCTGGAAGGACCAGTTGACCCTCCCCCAGGGCCCTCCTCTAGGCTGAATTTGCTATGCTTCTGAGATAAGGCCCCAGAGGATGGGGAAAAAAAGTGGCCAAAAAATCCCACGACAGGTCAACACTGGGAAGATAAAAGCCACAGGCGTATCTCCTCACACCAGCTCCATCAGCTGGAGGTGCCTGAGGACCACCCCTAAAATAGCCCCCTCTTGAGAAATGTCACTCCACACCCTCCTCACCACTGCCTGAGCCTTTCTTCCTTCCAGCTCCCTCGCCAGAGACACACAGAGCCAAGGCAATGATAACAAAAGCAATAACTGAGGTTAGAAAACTACTTGACAGTTTCTGAAGCTCTCTTGCAGAAACGTCTTCCTTTGGTCCTCCTCCCCTCTCCCTAAGATAGAAAAACCAGGAAATAAGGGGGTTCCTTCAGCCACATCCTGGGATGAGCTATAGTCTGCTGAAGCAAGTGAGAGGCGGGACCCGAACCCAGATCTTTTCTTCTCTGAATTTGAAATCACATGACTGGCATATCAGCAGTGACGACACACTGAATTTCTATAGTTCAACTCTTTTGAGAGGCCTCAAGATTCAAAAATACTTTTCAATTCTCAAATATATGTTTTAAATCTTCATACTATCTCTGATCATTGGGGAAAGCCATATCCACATTTTATAGAAAAAAAAAAGTAGAGCAAGAAATGGGATTTGATAAATGTCAGGCTCAGACACACACGCAAACAGCACAGAAAGAGCTCTTGTTGGTATTTGCTTTACCTATTTTCCAACCGTGGTGAAGCCTCTTTTGGGGGCTTTATAATGGGATTTTCAGTGCAACATGCAAGGTCCCATCTCCTCATCTACATCCTTTGAGTTTTGAGGACTAATCCAGTTTCAATGGGTGATTGAAACCTTCAGTGAAACAAATCAAAAAACATTTGTAAGATGCAATTCTCTTTGCCACTGTGAAAACTAGCACTTGTCAAAGAGCAAACCAATAGCTACAAAAGGGCTTGAAGAACAAATATCAGGACAAACTTTATGGAAATCAGCAGCAATTTTCTCCATATTAAAAATCTTGGTAGGGCGCGGTGGCTCACACCTCTAATCCCAGCACCCTAGGAGGCCTAGTTGGGAGGATTGTTAGAGCCCAGGAGTTTGAGACCAGCCTGGGCAACATGGTGAAACACCATCTCTACAAAAAATACAAAAATATTAGCCAGGCGTGGTGGCGTGCCCCTGTAGTCTCAGCTGCTCGGGAGGCTGAGGTGGGAAGATTGCTTGAGCCCATGGAGGTTGAGGCTGCAGTGAGCCATGATCGCACTACTGCACTCCAGCCTGTACAACAGAGCAAGACCTTGTCTCAAAAAAAATCTCTTTCAGATGCCTCAGTTGTTGTTATTTTTCCTACTACTATTACTAAAGCTATAATTTATGAAATACCAGCCACTTTACCAAGCATTTTGTTTATGCTGTCTTGATAGTCCACACAACAACCTCCTCAATTAGGTATTTTTTAATCACTATTTTACAAATAAGGGAACAGAAAATACAGAGGTCAAATACCTGCCCAGGCTAACTCAGATCATGAATAGCAGAGCACAGTCCAAAGCCATTTGCACATGACTCCAGTGATTAAACACCCAGTTGACTCTCTCAGGAGTATTTTCTGAGCCTTTAATGTCAATGTGATTATGCCCCAATTTAATAATATTTGCAACAATGATTTGCAATCCACTTATTATGTGAAAGACACTTCTTCTGGGTAACATAAAGCAAACTATAATGCTCAAGCCATGAAGCTGAGCCTAAGAAGCTTATGCACTCATAAAGGATGTGTGACATGCACACAGATGTTCATGACAGAGGTGTGGAGTCAAAATGTCATGAGAGGTCAGAGGAAGGAGAAATTCCTTCTCACGGGAGGAATTGAGCTTGCTACACTTATGTGTACCAAAGACACAGGACAATACCAATCGAGAAAATTCACCTTACCAGAGAAGGATGAATTACACAGCAGTAAGGAAAGGCTGAAGAATGCACCCACCTCTGGAGTGCTTCATTGCAATCAGTCTTCTCCTTGACAGACACAGATGACACCGATGGCCATTGCATGTAGATGTGCACTCTGACCTGTTCCCTCAATAGAAGTGGCAGGTAAGCACGGATTCCTCCCCACTCCTGCACAGCTCCCCTTTGAACAGAATGACATGCTTACTGAAGTATGAAAAGGTATGTGACCTTTGTCAAGCTTTTTTAACAACTGATATTGCCAACAACCACCTGTGCTAGGTGGGGGGCTTGAAGGGAGGACACTCACTGCCTACAAGCAATTCACAGTCCACCAGCAAGCCCACAGATGGATCAATTACATCACAAATAATAGGTGTCAGCTTATTGCCTGCCAACTTGACATTAACATTTAAATAGATTTTTCTAGCACACAAACTTTTTGGAACATATTTTTTAGTATCTGATAAGAGGTCACACACAGCTGTAGAAAGAACATGAATGAAAACTTACAATGGAAAAATGTGACACAAAACAACTGACAAATATGATTCCCATCAGCAATGGAGATATACAGTTTTAGCTATATGGATTTTGTGATGAAAATTATTTCTGGCCTGGCATGGTGGCTCATGCCTATAATCTAGCAATTTGGGAGGCTGAGGCAGAAGGATCGCTTGAGCTCAGGAGTTCGAGATCAGCCTAGGAGATACAGGGAGACCTGTCTCTACAAAAGGTTAAAAAATTAGCTGAGTGTAGTGACACATGCCTATAGTCCCAGCCACTTGGGAGGCTGAGGCAGGAGGATTGCTTGAGCCTAGGAGGTGGAAGCTGCAGTGAGCTGTGATTGCACCACTGCACCTCAGCCTGGGCAATAGAGTGAGACCGTGTCTCAAAAAAGAAAAGAATGATTTCCATCATATGGTGGTATGGTTTTTTTTAAATTGATAATAAAATAATAATATTTAAGTAATCAATTAAATAACAAAAATTATTTGAAGAGATTTAAGCATGGAGGGGCCTGGAGCAAGCAAATGGCGAGGAAGGAGAGAACTCACGGTGGAAACGTGGTGTATGAAAACTAACTAAAATAATAGAAAATATGGTAAATAGAGGTGCAGATTTTGGGGGAAAAGATCGTATTGTGGAAAAAATGTAGTCTTTGGAGCCAGATAGGCCTAGAATAAACCCTTGCTCATCCATGTATTCGCTACATGGCTTCTACTAGTCAGCCTCAGTAGAGGCTCATCTGTAAAATGGGACATAAAGTTTATCCAGCAAGGTCCCTGTGAGGACAAGATATCTTATTTAGTAAGCACCTAGCATAGGAAGCAGCCTAAATGATCGTTCATGTTACAAATGTTACTGAGTGCCTAGGAGCTGGAATACGGTAATGAACTGAACAAAAATGGCCCCTGCTCTCATGGAGTTTATAGTCTAGCAAAGGATAAATGGTTGTTTTAATTATTATAATTAACCAAGTAGCAAAACACGGTATTACAGCACACAATCAAAGCATAAAAGGCCAGTCTTATAAATGGTGTCATAGCTACAACTAGTGCCTCCTCATGCAAACTCAATAGGGCAGCTAGAGTCCTGGCAAACAAGCTAGTGAATACTTTAGAAAACAGGCCCCTCCACAAGTTGTTGGACTAAAATTCTGGGTATGTTCGACTCACCAGGCAGACATTCCACTACTTGATAAAAGGAGGGATACAGATGAAACCTGTTACATGAGCCAGTTATCAGTAAAAATAGCATCAGAGCTGGTACCATGAAATGGGAACATCTGGTTCCAGAGAAAAGGCTGAAGGGCTGGGCTTGGTGGCTCATGTCTGTAATCCCAGCACTTCAGGAGGCCGAGGTGGGCAGATCATGAGGTCAGGAGCTTGAGACCAGCCTGACCAAGATAGTGAAATCCCATCTCTACTAAAAATACAAAAATTAGAGCCGGGCGTGGTACTGCACACATGCCTATAATCCCAGCTACTCAGGAGGCTGAGGCAGGAGAATCACTTGAACCCAGGAGGCAGAAGATATGGTGAGCCAAGAGTGCACCATTACACTCCAGCATGGGGGACACAGTGAAACTCCATCTCAACAAAAAAGAAAAGAAAAGACGAAGAGAGAGAAAGAGAGAAAGAAAGGAAGAAAAGAAAGAAAGAAAGAAAGAAAGAAAGAAAGAAAGAAAGAAAGAAAGAAAGAAAGAAAGAAAGAAAGAAAGAAAGAAAGAAAGAAAGAAAGAAAGAAAGAAAGGAAGGAAGGAAAGAAGGAAGGAAGGAAAGAAAGAAAAGAAAGAAAGAAAGAAAGAAAGAAAGAAAGAAAGAAAGAAAGAAAGAAAGAAAGAAAGAAAGAAAGAAAGAAAGAAAGGAAAGAAAGAAAGAAAGAAAGAAAGAAAGAAAGAAAGAAAGAAAGAAAGAAAGAAAGAAAGAAAGAAAGAAAGAAAGAAAGAAAGAAAGAAAGAAAAGGAAGGAAGGAAAAGACTGAAGGAAGTCTGGAGCAGAGTGAAGTGAAGGAGAGCTGGATTCTGGTCCTAAGGCAACCCCTCAATAGCCATGTGACTCAGATGATACCCTTAGCCTTTCTCCAGGCCTGTTCTCTATCTGTAAAACTGTGAGCCCTGATATCTCAACCACTTCTGGCATTCAAAGATTCCATAGATGCAAAAATGGAGAAATAGTTTAAGTTAGTTCACATAGCAACAAGATTTGCTTCAATAAACAATTTGAGCATCTAAATAACATGAAAGACTAGATCATTCCTTGGCATCATTTTGAAAGGTAGGATTTCTGAACACTGGCCATCACTTGGGGACCTGCACATTCACAATATACTACTTGATGTTCTGATCATGTTGGTTTCCAAATACTGATTGGAGTAATGACTAGCATTTCTAAGTATTTCCAGCTCTCTACCTTCTGGGAAGAATTGTTCTTTCTGGGTCATTTGTAGTTTGCTGCAGTCTTGTGACTAGTTCTGGCCAATAAGTTGGGAGTGAGAGGAGTATATATCATGTCTAGGCAAGCTCGTTTAAGTATCACTGTGAGATGCTTCACAGCTCTCCTTCCCTTTGGCATGATGACCCATAATGTTTAGGTGGTGGCTGTTTTGTCACCATTGGTTCCTGAGTGACTAGAGTGACCAAAGCTCCCTGCTGTTTTTTAAATGCACGGATAAAGTGAATATGAAATAAATCTTTGTGTTTTAAACCCTTGGGACTTGGAGGTTATTTTGTTACTGAAGCAGAATCTAACGTATCCTTACAAATACACTGCTTCCTATTAACGCTTTGCTACCTTAATAGCTTTTTGAAATACAGACTGGAGCTATGTACTGAACTGCTTTTCATTATTTTAAATACTATTTTCTTCCACGTGGCTTGACACTATTGCATTTGACACCATTCACATCGTGCTTCTGAAAATGCCATTCATATGGAATGCAATGTGACTGGTAGCACAGCACTCTGGATTTGCAACAGCATAGGTGAAATACAGTCATTCCACTTAACATTTCTACTTTATTCCTTTTCAAGTTAACAGAAAAATTCTTTTTATTTCAAAATACATAGTTTTTAAAAGTTCTTGCATTCAGAAGAGATTACATCATTTGTAAAATATTCAAAGCCCTATAAGGCAGACAGTATTAGGGATCTAATACAACAGGGATCTGAGAGTCACACAGTGTAAGGGACAGTATGAGGCTGCCAGTTAGTAAGTAGCAAAGTAAGGACTCTAGTTTCCTGGCTCCACATTTGGTGCTGATTCAACTATGCCATGTTTCCTTCAGCATCTTTACTCTGAACAGAAGTTTTTGGTTTGTTTGTTTCTGTCTATCTTAATCATATTTTCCTGAAGTGGGGAAGCACTGTACCAACCAGTTGCTCACCATTATTCATTTTATGCAACCCGGTTGTTCAAAAGAAAGTGCTGCTGGCAGAAACCCGGGGCTCCCATCGGCATTGCTCTTGCCAGTTGGTTTAGAAGAAAATGTCGTCTTCCAGGATGGATAAGCTGGAGGCCAGCTATCTGGTCAGACCTGCGGCTGGGGTCCTACCGATGTTATCAGTCCATGCCTTAATGTTGGAGAGGCTGACAGCCTGTCACAGTATCTCACACTCTTGACTTGGCAAAGTAGCCCTCCTCTGAATTGTGGGGACAGTGAACAGCATTTAGAGCAATGACCCCACAGGTACTTCCTGAGTCCTTTTCCAAAGGGTTCGGGGGCTATTCCTCCCTCCCCTCACTGTCTTCTTTTTTCTTCCCTCTGTTTCTCCTTTTGCCCCTTCTGATGAATCTTTGGTTGGGTGAATCAGCCTCCTTTCCTAAATTGGCTCTAAGTGAACGAAATCTTTCTATTTTCTGGGTTGCTTCTCAGGTATTAGTAAATATCTGAGTTCTTGGTTGAGCTGGGGCAAAGGACTTAAAAATCTTGATATAAAACCTTCATCATCAAGGATTTTCCCAAGGTGATAAAGAAGCCTTCTTCCTTCTCTCCCCAATTAACACAGTACACCCAGATGATAAAACATGTCGGAAATTACCTGCGTAGCCCCGAGTTTCCAAAGGTCTCTCAAGAATCTATGCGGTGATGTTCGTGCCAATCTATGGAGGCAACGTGTCCTCCAGGGGCCCTAAGCTTGCCCCTCACTTCATCACAAAAGGCACTCCAGCCAAACACAGAAAAAGGGCCTTGTCTACCTCTCTAAGACGTGCCACTGGGTCTCCAGTTTCCATGGAGTCTCCATCCTCCTCTCCCCTGAAATCTGCATGCTGACCCCCATTTTTCTCCCAGCAGATCTGATGCTGTTGATTTGCTTTGAGAACTTTCTTCAGCCTCAGAGTGTCTGGTGCTGAGTTCCCACACAGGGAAAGAGTAAGCTTTCAGGATGCTCTCTAGGGAATCAGCTTTTTCACTCCTCTCAAAGGCTCAAGGGGTCCATCCGGAGCTGGAAAAAATGAGCTAGTTAGAGAGGGAAGAAGAGAAGCTGTCTGGAGGGTTGCATAGCACACTGTCCTGCTTCTTCTTTCACCCTAAGGCTTTCAAAGCTAGAGTTAGGTCTTAAGGTCCTTAGCAGTAGTGGCCACAGATAGGCTTGCAGGCTCTTGTCATAAAGGGCCTTATAGTTCCAGGTCTCTATCTCCAACACACTTGACAAGGTAAATCGTCACTTTCAGGCACCATAGACATCCCCTTCAGTGCTTTTCCACACATGCGACTTCACATGGGACTATTTGATCAATGTCTCTCTTCTCCAATAGACTAAGCTACATAAAGTCAGAGACCGTACAGTTTTCCTTTACCTAGCAAATAGTAGGCACTCAATAAATATTTGCTGAATGGATGGATTAATCTTCTCTGCTGACACAGCATGAGAGAATAAGCTTAAGCTATGGCAAAAAGGATTAGCTCAGAGCTGCTTCTGGAGCTGAACTGCCTGGTATTAAATTCTGGTTTTGCAATTTATTTTCTATGAGACCTTAGGCAAATATCTTTCTCCTGACTCATTTATAGTTCCAAATGGCAATACTAGTGGTACCTACTCCCTATGGTTGTTTTGAGGAGTGAATGAGGTAATACACAGAAAACACTTATGGCTGGTATGATGATTCACACTGTAATCCCAGAACTTTGGGAAGCCAAAGCAAGTAGGTCGCTTGAGCCCAGGGGTTTGAGACCAGCCTGGGCAATACGGCAAAACCCAATCTCTACAAAAACAAAACAAAACCACATATTAAAACAGTCTTTGGCAAATACAAATGCTCAATAAATATTAGGTAACTACAGTTTGCCCACAGATTATTGGTAATCAAGGGAGAAGTTTTGATTTTGTCCTTTGTAAGATAGAGAAAAGGCTGTAATGCCTTACACTTATCCGAAGAAGCAATTTTGAGAGCTAAGACAAAAAATAATTTTCTAACTGCAGTATAACTATTAAGAAAGGTTTTGGCTATGCCTAGAGATAGTGACCTTATAATTATAGACAATGAGATTGTTGAAGTAATCAGGACATAAACCCTGGGGACCTTTGACAGTGGATAACTGATCTTAGGTGACTAGGACCAAAAGAGAGCATGTGGACATCCTGGTAACAGCCTATTTTAGTGAGAAAAAAACCTCTCCAGAAGTCTAACATGTCACACTTGAGTCAGTTCATAGACTCAGGCCTGTCCAAGAAAGAAGAGTTCAGGTGAAATGCAACGGTTAGAAGAGGACAAGCTTTGCAGCCAGAATGCCTAAACTTCTGTCCCAGGTCATTCATGACTTGCCGTATAACTTGGGCAAGTTACTTAACCTCTCTGGGTTCTAGCTTCTTCATCTGTAAAATGGGAATGATAATAGGACACCAATTTTCTGGAGTTATTACAGGGATGAATATATAATAATATATAGTAATACTGTGCATGTGTTAGGTATAATTAAAATGATTGAAAATTATCACCTCTACCAATGAACAAATGGCTATCCATTTTTCTTAAAAAGGAATGAAATAATAGAAAGTTGTCAATATTTTCACCCCATAGTCAAGGAGCTAGAAATGTCAAAATTTTAAAGGTGGTGGCATGGATATTCAGGGAAGAGGTGTGAGGAGAAACCCTTCTGGAGGGGAAGGGGTGTAGAGCGTGTGAGTGCCACCATAAGGCCATATGGAGCTGGTGCTTAGCAGTCAGGTAGATCAGACGACCCTCACTAGGATGTCATTCTGAAATCAACTGTCCCAGGAGCCATTCTGCCTGCTGAGCTTAATCAGACAAGAATCACTGGCACTTCCAATGAAGACCTTCAACTAATAATGCAGACTCCCAAGACCCAGTAAGCTAGAAGATCTGGGGAGTGGGCCCAGTAAGCTGGATTTCTGGAAGCATTCCAGGTGATTTTTGCACATCCTGCAATTTGAGAACACTGCCACTGTTGGACTCTGAGACCTCTTCCAACTCTGATGGTCTCTGATTCTGTGGTTGTCTGGTTGGATAAACTCCTGAGATCCCATGTTGTCAGATCCACTAGACACACTTTCCAGGCTGAAGCCATCCGTTGGATGTGGAGATGACAGGACAGCTGATGCCCCTCACCCCATCCCGCTCCCCATGCCCATACCCACTCCAATCTGGCGTAGGTGTACCACCTGGGGCCGGGGCCGAGGGAGCTGGCACCCTCTCTACTGGTAAAACCATAACATCTCACTGCCCTTTATGAGCATGTGAACTCCCAGCAAAAGATATGTGATTTGGATCTCCCATTTAAAACAAGAGGTAATATCTTCCCATCCTTCCCAAGATGGGACAGGAGAAATAAATTATGACCAAGTTGTTTCTAGAATGACCAGCAGCATTTTTAGTAAGAGAGCAAAATATTGGCACCTCCCTGTGATGGCAGCACATTGGCAGGCTTCCTTCCAGCTAGCAAAATGTGCTTGTTTGGATTTGCTGAGGCCTAGTGCTCCCAGACAACCCTGGACATGGTCGTGAGCCCCTGGCGCGAAAGAGTCAGGCCACGGGCTAGCAGGAGCTGGGAAGAGCACTCTGAAGGCCTATTTGTGAGGAACATCAGTAGCTGTGCTGAAATGGAGGTGAGCAGAGAGGATGGGAAATCTTCCTCAGGCAAAGCAACAGATGGGGACGTGGGAGCCTCCTCCTGCCTCCACCAATGTAGAATCTTGTCTCTGGTTTTCCTGCCTCTCCCACGTGCCATTCTCACCAGTCTTCCTAAAATACTACTTTCATTATGTGAATTCCCCTCTGCTTTATTTTTTGTTTTTTAGTGATGGGGTCTCTCTCTCTGTCACCCAGACTAGAAGGCAGTGGCGTGATCACAGCTCACTGCAGGCTTGATCTCCTGGGCACAAGAGATTCTCCCATCCCTTGCACTATCTGGCACAAGAGGTGCAAGCCACCACGCTTGACTAATTGTTCTGCTTTTTAGAGAAATAGGGTCTTGCTATGTTTCCCAGGTCAGTCTCAATCTCCTGGCCTCAAGCTATCCTCCTGCCTCAGCCTCCCAAAGCATTGGGATTACAGGTGTGAGCCACCACCTCTGGCCTTAATTCTCAGGAGACCTCCACAGCTGTCTTCACTGAATGTATAGCATCTGTTCCAAATTCTTCTGTTTGTTAGAAGCCTACCATAGCCTGCCTCAACTTGCCTTCCCAAATTTGGCTCACAAAATTTTCGCAAACCTTCTCACATGCTTGCCAACCTTCTGCTCAAGCAATAACGGCCCCTCCCTCTCTTCCCAGTGTTTCCTGTGGACTCCTAGCCACGCTTCTGCAGCTGTAATTTCTCCTTCCCGCTACCCAGCTCTACCCACTCTTCCCAGGCCCCTCCTATAAGCCTCTTCCCAGGCTTCTCCACCTATGCAAATCCTTCATTGCTCTGCCTGGACCACCCACCAACAGAGATATCTGCTCCTTCATGTCCAGCCTTGCCTGGCTGGCTTGGTGGAAAGAGACACAGTCTGGAGGCAGAGAACATGCATTCGAACCAACCCAGCTCTGCCTGTTACTAGCTGTGTGGTTTGAAGCACATCATCCTCCTCTCTGAATTTCAGTGGCTCTGCAACCTGGCACGCCCTTCCAGGGATTGGGGATAATGCATATGAAGTGTCTACCACAATGCATGACACGCAGTAGGTGCTCAGCAAGTGGTAGCTAGCAGTGCCAGTCATACCCACTACCTGGAATCCTTAAATCTCTTCATCTGTGTAGGGACTGACTACCCAGTTTGACTCTTGGTGTCTTCACTGTATTCCCCCCTCCCCTATAGTATTTTGCTCACTTCTGCTCCTTAGGAGGGGCTCATGAAATGTTCACTGGGGTCTCTGTGTGTCTGTGCTACAAGTTCACTAGATTTCCTTGAGTAGAAAACTGAAAGGCGATGAGGCCTGAGCTCTGCTTTGTACTCAGTTGATAAGCCAGCTTCACAGAGCTCAGAGACAAATCCGAGTAAGTCTTAGGAAGAAGTCAATGTGCACATCTGCAGAGGGAAACCCCGGAAGAGTTACGGTCCTGATCCGAAAGCCAAAGCCTTCTCCGCCGAGCTGCCTGAGAACACCAGCAGCTTGCTAAGGAAACTACTCGGTTGTCAAAACATATCCCGGCTTCCGTCAGGGGGTGTCAGCCAACATCTTGGAGAATGGCAGAGAAGCAAGCTCTTGGGAGTTCAGTGCTGATAAATGACTTGTAAATGTCACGTAGGCCCAAGGGGTGAATGCCAGTGTAGAGGGAAGTTACCTCTCTTTCAAAGCAATGGAAAATTGTGAAACCTCCAGCTTTCTTGTATAAGCTCATGGGCCGTATTTTTAAACTTATCAACAGTAAATATGACTATAAATCTACTTACCCCTACCCTACCACAATAATAAAACCTCCCCTGTGCTGGAAACAATTTTCTCTGCCTTTTTCTGCCCTCAAGACCCATAATCTCATCACTCCCTTTGCCCCATCCAGGTAAACCTCCTCTGTTCTGATGGATTCAGCCAGTCCACTAAGAAGTGTTTATCATATTCCCCTGTGTGTGCAGAACCTTGTGGGCAACGAAGAAGGACAACAGAAGAAAACACAGCCTCTGTCTACAAGCAGCAACTTAAAATCTAGCAGTTCTGTCCGATCTGCACCTTCCCAAAACCAACTTCCAATGGCTTTCTTTCATTTAGTAGTGAGTCAGTCAACAAGTACTTATTACGCACCACTGTGTGCCTAGAATACAGAGGGTGAGTGAGCCAGGCAAGGTCCTGGTTCTCATGGAGCTTGCATTTTAGGAGGAGGACAATCCAATATGCAAGTAAACAAAGAATACAAACTCAGAGAACAGTAAGGGCTATGAGGAAAATAGGGTCATGAGATAGGGGGTGATGGGATTGCAGGACGTGAAGGCCAGAGAAAGTCTTTCTGAAAAGAGGTGGCATCAACAGCCTGTCAAAAGTGGTGAGATACAAGAGAAGAGATAAACACCCTTCAGGAGAGTGCCTGCCCATAAACCCTGCAGAAACTCAAAGGACATGGGGATAAACACAGGGCTCCTGTCTCTGAAACTTTGTGTGTCCCTTGGTCAAGGGCTCTACTTTATTCATAGCACCACGCACAGCACCTGGTACATAGTAGTTGGCGAATGATACTGATGAGTAACATGATTCACAATTTTCTACACACCAAGCAATGTCCTTGCCATGCACTATTCTTTCATTCTAATGACACCATGTGAGGAAGGTGCTGTTATCTCTGCATGACAGATACAAACAGGTATTCACAGAAAAGGAGAAGCAGAGCCTGGATTCAAATCCAAGCACTGTGTTTCCAAACAACCTGGTCTCGACTCCCATGCTGTACTGTGTGCAAGCATGAATGTTCCTTCCACTTGATCTTACGTCTCACTAGTTTCTAGAAGAGATATAGAGGTGGAAGCTATTTGAGGCCTTGGGCTGTTAGAATCTGTATGTTAAATTTTAGTTGGTATGTTGTTATACCCAAATGTTCACATCTTTTTTTAACTTAGAGTTGGATTCTCCTGTCACCCAAGTACAGTGGTGTGATCATGACTCACTGTCATCTTGAACCCCTTGAGGATCAAGTGATCCTCCCACCTCTGCCTTCTGAGTAGCTAGGGATACAGGCATGCAACACCACATTTGGCTGATTTGTTTGTTTGTAGAAATGGAGTCTTGCTATACTGCCCAGGCTGATCTCAAACTCCTGGTCTCATGCGATACTCCCGTTTCAGCCTCCCAAAGCTCTGGGATTGTAGGCGTGAGCCACTGTACCCAGCCCCAGATGTTCACACTCTTATCATCCAATCAAATATGGCTATTTGTCTCAGACAAGAGCCAGTCCCTGAAGGATTTAATTTCTGAGGTTGGACAAATAAGCAGTGAAATAAATAGCATTTGCTGTTGTGTGTGGCTCATCTGGAAAGAAACTTGTGAACTGGCAGATTTTAAAAATTGTTTCTTAATCATTGTAAGTTTATTTTAGTATTGATAAATGCTGTACACTGTGCTGCAGTGAGAAGAAATAAGGCCAGTTCTCAGATCCATGTTGGAAACAAAGCTCACACTGACATGAGGGGAGAGAGCACCATTGCATTTGGGGCCCCCTCATCTGCTGTACAGGACAGCTCTATTCCCACTGCACAGCTGTATTCCCGCTGGACAGCTCTGTTCCCACTGTGCCCTCACAGACCTGGAGGTTCTCACCTCCGAGCCTTCACGCAAGCTGATTTCTTCTCGAGGACTTCCCTCCACACTTCCCCAGCTGTGCAGACCTCCTCCTCCATCCTCCAGACCCATCTCAGACACAGCCTCCTCCATGGGAAAGGCTCTTTTGAGAGCACCCCCCCACACCTGACCCTTGACTTCTCCTGAGCAGCCAAAGTTTGCACTTCCTTCCTGATTTCCATATCAGTTTTGGTTATGTGTGCACTTAGTTTGGGCTGTTCAGTAGATTGTGGACAAATAATTCCCTTTCATTTATCTTTTTATGTCTTACAGCTCTTGTGCAGCACCCGTGATAAACGGTGTTGAACTAAATCTGATGGTGCTCCCATGTTGCAGGGGCAGAGCTTGCTCTAGGCGTTCTCCTGGACGTTTACATAAGAACAACAACAATAACTGACCTTTACTGAGGGCTTCCTGCCTGGCAAACATCTATGTTGTTTATCACATTTGTCCCATGACAACTCTAAAGATGGTCTTATCATCATCTCTATTTTATAGTTGCACAAAACTATTTTATAGAAGGCCATTTAGAAAGGTGTCACTTGCATTTGGTCACATAGCTAATAAATGACAAATCAGGGTTCAAACTCAGAAGATCTACCTGCTTCCAAGCCTCACTCACCTAACTAAAATGCTGGACTGAGTCCATGCCTCTTCCCGCACCAGCCCCAAGTCTCCTCCTTAACTCTTCCCAATTCTCTCTTCCACCTCGGCCCCTTTTCCCAGCTTTCTGTCCTCTCCCTCCTGGGGCACAGCTCACTCTGCAGCTGCTCTCTGGAAGTCCTCGGTTTTCTACTTTTCCAAATTCTTTATCCCGCTCTGTTGCCCAGCATTCACTGCCAAGCTCTCCCTGCCTCACTTTCCTCTGCTTAAACTCCTATTTCCTAGACAGTCGGATTATAGTTAGTTGCATTTGATTTAACTAATTCACACCAAAGTGTGAGTGACAGTTAGCCCTTAAAGTTCAATAGGAAACTGTCATTTGAAAAGAGCATATTTGTTATCTCCAGAAACAGAATTTGAATGAGTTCCCAGCAAGAATTCCAAAATGTTTGAAGCAATAGCAACATTTTCTAATCACCTTCTCCAAGGTGACCTTGTCCAAGTTGACTCCTTTGAACATTTATTTATTTATATGCCTGAAAGTCCAAACACATGCGTTTGCTTAAAAATTCTAATAAATTTATGGTTTCCTCACATGCTCCTTATGATACAATTCAATGGTCTCGTTAATGTACATTTTTCATAAGGACATATCGTTGTTCCTGTTCCAGGCCAGTCTCTTCTGTCTCGGAAATACAGTGTTCATACTGAATCCCCTCTGCAGCCTGTAGCCTAAGGGCAGCCCACGCCCAGCATCAGTGATGAGTGATCACTAATTAAGAGCAGAGACTTAATCCTCAGCTTTGCCTTCTCGGGGTTTTCCCAGAAAAGACCCAACCAATCAGACTCCTCTGGGGGTGGCATCAGAGCATCCCTCTTCAAAGCTGTAGAACAGTGGTCAGGTGCAGTGGCTCACGCCTGTAATCCCAGCACTTTGGGAAGTCAAGGTGATCGGATCATGTGAGGTTAGGAGTTCAAAACCAGCCTGGCCAACACAGTGAAACCCTGTCTCTACTGAAAATACAAAAATTAGCTAGGCGTGATGACAGATGCCTGTAATCCCAGCTACTTGGGAGGCTGAGGCAGGAGAATCACTTGAACCCGGGAGGCAGAGGTTGCAGTGAGCTGAGATCATGCCACTACACTCCAGCCTGGGTGACAAAGCAAGATTGCATCTCAAATAAATAAATAAATAAATAAATAAATAAATAAATAAATATATAAGCTGCAGAACAAAGGCCTCTGTCTGGCTCTGGAAAATTACAAGTTCTGCAGAGACTTAGGTCTGCCCTGGTAGTCACCAGCTGTCAACATCTGGAACCTATTTCTCACTCCAAAAAAGCCACCCAGACACAACTGACACTACTGATTGGGCCCAGTGATGTGGTCACGAGAGCTTGGTGGAGGGACCACTTGCTGATTGCAGGGGACTGGGGATGTTGGGTGAGGTCTGATTGAACCTCAGTAAACCTGAGCTAAGAGCACCAGCTAAACAGGGTATCAGAAATTTTTGAAATAACTTGACATTTGATATTTTTAAAAAAGCACTAAGGGAAATACTAGGACTTTGGGGGATTTTCTTTATTCGCATTTTGGTATCGTTTTTATTTTGCACTATATATGGGGGAGCATCATGTTATTTTCAGTGCTTAGGACTTCTACTCATTTACCTAGTCCTGGGCTGGGGATTGGAGAATTGTATTTTATTGGATTGGAGTTGAGAACTCGAATTAAATGCCACACAGTGCCCCCTAATGTCGTATTTATGCTTAAATCCCAGCGTCTAGCATAGCCTGTGGCACATGGGAGCTCAGAATATGCGTGGTGGCCTGGTTGGCCTTGGCTCTGCAGGCACCACTTGCCACTGGTATCATTGTTAACTAACCCAGCCATCCAGGTCACCTCACATGACCCCATGAAAATGACAGCAGAAAATAATGGAAAGAGAAACCAACACCACACTTCCTACCCACTACTTCCTCTCATTCATCTTCCAAACTGGGACATTTGGGAGAAGAAGGGATGAAGTCTTATAAATAATTAATAAGATGTAATTGTTTAACAACAGGTACACCTAGTTGTCCTTGGCAGATTAGACATACGGTCGCTCTTTCGCTCACTAACATTTTTTGTTTTTTGCCCAGAGTATGAACATTTCCAATAGTTCTGCCTGGTCTCTGAAAACCTCCCCGGAATCCCTATCCTTTTGTCAATTCTAGATGCCCAGCTCCCATGAAATGTTATCATCCACCTGGATTGTACACATAGTGAGTAGAGGCAGAGCAAAGAGAAACATCAAACAAAAACCACGCTCCTGCAGCTTCCTTGACGCAAGGAGTCTCTGTATCGACTGTTTAACAACAGAATTTGATGTAGGAGGCACAGAAGTGATTGTATTTTCAGTCAGAAGAGGAGGCAATTCAGTCCAGAAACTTATTGAGCGCCTGCTACTGCCACAGCCCAATTCTAGGCACTGAGATATAAATAGGAAGATGATGGGCTCTGATCTGCTCTCAAGGAAGGGTGAAGAAGTAGAAAAGCAACGAACCACAGCTGGGGCAGAATGCATTTGTGATAGAAGTGCAAAAGAAGGAGAAATGGTACTGGACAAGAGGGAGTGAGGATAGTCTCTTTGAGGAGAAGATCTATTTGGCATCACATTATGGAGGACTGAGGCAGGAGGATTAATTGAGGTCAGGAGTTCGAGATCATCCTGACTAATATGGTGAAACCTCTTTACTACTAAAAAAACACAAAACAATTAGCTAGGCATGGTGGTAGGCCCCTGTAGTCCCAGCTATTCGGGAGGCTTAGACAGGAGAATTGCTTGAACCTGGGAGGCAGAGGTTGCAGTGACCCAAGATCATACCACTGCACGTCAGCCTGGGCAACAGAGTGAGACTCCATCTCAAAAAAAAAAAAAATGTCAAACTCAAGTGGATGAAATTATTCTGTTCAGGAAGCCTGGCATGACATGATGATGGGGGCGGGGTGTCCTGGAAAGATGAATTTGGAAGTCAGGTGTAGGGCAGACTGGAGGTTTCAGGGAAAGGGAAGCAGAAAGTCCATGTGGAGGTCATGTTTGCCATTAGGCATCCCAGTCTCCAATTCAAAACTGGTATCCAGAGGATGTAGAGTTGATAGGCAGCTTCACCACAACCAAAGAAGAACAATAAATAGCAATAACATGAAACTACAGAGAGAGTACAGCAGAGGAGCAAACAACGCACAGCAGAGGAGCAAACAACGCACAGCAGAGGAGCAAACGCACAGCAGAGGAGCAAACGCACAGCAGAACTGTCAGGTGTCCAAATTGGGTATCCCTGAGAATACATCGCTGCAGCTGGATGCCTTGGTCACCTGAGTCTCATGCGGACTGCTTTCCTCAGCTGCCTAAGTCATGCCCATTTTAAAAAAATGCAAGTGGCCGGGCGCGGTGGCTCAAGCCTGTAATCCCAGCACTTTGGGAGGCCGAGGCGGGTGGATCACGAGGTCAAGAGATCGAGACCATCCTGGTCAACATGGTGAAACCCCGTCTCTACTAAAGATACAAAAAATTAGCTGGGCATGGTGGCACGTGCCTGCAATCCCAGCTACTCAGGAGGCTGAGGCAGGAGAACTGCCTGAACCCAGGAGGCGGAGGTTGCGGTGAGCCGAGATCGCTACATTGCACTCCAGTCTGGGTAACAAGAGCAAAACTCCGTCTCCAAAAAAAAAAAAAAAAAAAAAAAAAAAAAAAAAAAATGCAAGTGGCTGCAGTGATGAAAAGTTTAGTCTGCTGGTGAAGAAAGCAAACAAACATACATCGATGTCTTACGTGCATTCCCTGTAATTGGCATGGGTTACTGAGAGCTACAATTCAGGTTGAAGTAATCTCAGTTGTTTATAAAACATGCATAAGGGACAGCGGTGTGCACTCTGGAGCGAAGTTGTTGTATGAATCTTCAGTTTTATAATGGCAGTGATTTGGAAACGTATAATAAACATTACAATGGCAATAGTGTCATGTTATTCAGAAATTCCTAAGAGAAGGTCTTACATTGGGACACAATTCACAGGATTACCAAATAATAAAGTTGAATTCTCCTAAAAGTAGCCTGGTTCCAGAAGACCAATTACTATAAAACCGAAGACATAAGAAAAATGGGAGCAAAACTTGTTTTAAAAAAATGTAAACTCGAGATTCAACAGATCACTATTGATCTCTTATTATATTGCAGTAAATGGGCCTAATCTGTGTCAAAGGCCATGAACCAAGAGGGCCATGGTGAGTGACCAGACGGGGTCTGCTGAGCAGGCCAGCTTGCAGTCCAGGAGATAACCAGTTCAAGGAACAGAGTGACCATCGACATGAGAGGCCTGGGGAGTGGAGAGGAGGGTTCATGGGGCAGGAGGGCAGAAGTATAGTAATAAACGCACAGATTCCCATGTGACTCTTCTTTCACACTGCTTCTTACGGTCCCCTCTTTCAGGAATACTGGCTCAAATAGCTGTGCCAGGCTTAGATCAATCCCCAAAACCATTAAGCACAATTGTATTTCTCTGGGGTATTTATAGCTGGTTCTTTTGATTTTCTCCTTGATTTTTATACGTGTGGCCCTGTGTACAGGCAGGTGTAGCATGCCCACATCAGTCAGTGAGTTTCCTGAGGGTGGAATCTGTCTCATTTCTATCCCCACCACAGTTCCTAGGATTGACAGGCTTGTTCTGAGACTTGAGACTTCTGTAGGAGGCAGAAGTGACATCTTCAGTGCACACAGTGTCATGCACAAGAGGTAACAGAGAGCACAATGAGAGGAGGGGGCGCTGAGCAAGCCCCTTTGACAGTTGGCGCTGATGTCCAGCTCCTGCACATCTTACCACCTCTCCCAAAGGCAGGGCTACAGGAAGGGACAAGATCCCATGCCTATCAGAATTGCTGGAAGGAGGGAGTAGTGTGTGCAGGATAACAGGGGAAACTCCACTGTCCTCCAGAGCACTCCAGTCTGAAACATAAATGGGCTTGCTTGTAAGTGTCTAAACGAAGTTACCCATCCAGGTATAAGTGAAGCTTTCATCATGAACTTCTGAGAAATGGCACTGTTTGCACACAGACATTTGACTTTCTTGATCCTCTCTTCTTGGCCCCACCACATCCTCTCTTAGATTTTTCAGTTCCTGTTTTTGGTCATAGAATAGCTTTGAGGAACTCTAGGTCACCAGGACTCCTTACTCCCTCTGCACCCCTCCCTTCACCTTGGAACCTGCCCCCTCCAGGATCCCCAGATTGTTTGTACCTGCTTTTTGGCAAACACCCAGAATCTACTGGGGTGTGATGCTAGCTGGTAAAGCAAGCCAGGGGTATCTGAGGGCCTTTCCCTGCCCCCTCAAATTAAAGAAAAAAAATCAAATTTAAACCTACTGCTTGCCTTTCAGCAGGAACTCATGCTGTGCCTCCCTCAGTGAGGTCGCCCAGCTGCATCTCTTTGGATGTGCTGTCTGCCGAGGCAGGGCTTCCTCCCTGCTCCTTGGTGATGCATGGCCAGGGCCGTCCCTGGGATTGAAAATCCTGCCCAGAGCACTCCAGTGGTACTTGGCTTTCACCAGCTCCCAGCTCTGTCTGAGGTCTCCACCCTCTGCTTCTGCAAGAAAACCTAGGCTCCCCGCAAAAGTTCCTGTAGTCCCAGCACCACTGCCCCCAACATGTTCTTTTTTGTGTCTTCTTTTGCTTCACTCAAATGTCCCCTCTTCACTAGCCATGCATCTCTCTAAGCAGCACATCTCACCCAGAAATATAACTGACATTGCTCATTTCCTCAATTGGAAAATTATCTCTTTATGCTTACTTAATTGCTGATCCTCCCCTACTAGACTGGAAAGCCAATCCGGGAAGATCTCTTGCTAGTTATTCTGAGTCTAGCATGGTGCTTGCCTCATAGTAAATATCTGTTAAATGACTTGAACAAATGAATGAATGACAGTACTAAGTACACTGAATTTGCAATGTTTCCATTTTCCCCCTTAGACAGTGAGATGCTTGTTTAGGGGGGCCTGTTCATTACTGTGCCGTATTTCCATTGCCTATACTGCTTGACTGAAATAAACACAAGTTGAAATTAGTAAAATCAAATCAGAGGAGGCAAATCAGGACTTCAAAGGCAGCTTCGATACAGATGAACTGATGGCAGCAATGTACCTCAGGAAGTGAGGTAGGTAGGGCAGCTGAATGAGAACTGAGAGGCTTTCATGCAGAAGACGTGGAGTGAAATTACTGAGAGAAATCCAGCCTAGGAGTCAGGGAAAACAATGCCAGTCCTGCTCTAACTGGAGATGGGACCTTGGGTGTGTTACCTCTTCTCTCTGAGCCTTGTTTTGCTCATCTGTAAAATGAACAGGGCAGACCAGATTATTTGTAAGTTTCCTTCTAGCGGAAACATCCCTTGGAGGGAAATTTGATGCTGAAAAATAAATGACAAGTAATAGAGAAGGTAACAAGCCTCTTGCTCTGTCTGGAGGCCAGTGGTCTGGAGTTGAGTCACTCCAGGCTGGGCTGCCCTGGCCCCAGATCCATGGACACTGCTACATGAATAGATACCACTATACCTGTGCATACCATACACACAGCATGTGTACACGGAGCCACCCAGCCCAGGGCCTACTTGTATAGCCAGAGAAGAACCAGGTAAGGTAGGCGGGTGAAATACCTCTCCAGAAAAAGACTAAGGCCAGGAGGAGAAGGTGGTAGGGGTCCACCTCCACCTATAACTCACGGAAAACCCAGAGTCCTAGGCAGAATTACCAGTTCGGCATCTTCTTCCTCTTTCCCGAAAACAGAGCAGCGTATCCCACAGACACATAGAAAAACATCTAATTTTTATGAGGCAGTAGAAGCAAGCTAAATCTTTCTTCTGAGGTTTTCCATGGGCTAGGAAATGCCAGCATGCGATCCCCTCCCCAAACCAAAGATTGGCATTTGCAATAAATGCAAGTTGAACTGAGCAAAATCAAATCAGGGCAGACAGATCAGGGCTTCATAGGCATGACTGGATACCCAGGAGGCAGCCTCTGTGTGACTCATAAACTGATGAACTGATGTGACAGGGACATACAGCTCTGGAGCTGAGGCCAGTGTTCACATTTTTAAAGGATTACATTGTATATGGTTATATAAGTACCTACACAATAGCCTCAATTTTGCCTCTTGGCTTACAAAGCCTAGAATATTTACTTTCTGACTCTTTCAGAAATTTTGACAACCCCTCCCTTAACAATTGCTGCATCCTCCAGCTACTGGAAAAATTGGAGCTCTCACCACAGTCACCGGCCTGGAACTCTGGACTCCATTCCAGAAGACAGTGATGGGGACAGGGCAGAGATTCTCCTCTGGGCCACTGCTCTCCCTGCCCTCATCCGGCATGCCCTTCCTTCTTCCCAGCCTCACTGAAAGACCTACAGCAGCTTTTCTCCTCTACCCTCATCCTCACTGACCCTCTCACTCCCACTTCTGTCCTGTATCGCTCCATTTTGGAACCCCTACAAGGTACTAGGACACACATCATCTTGCATGACCTGTTTTGGCTTTATACTGACTGCTTCCCCTAAGAGACTTCAGCTACATGAAGGCAGGAACCACATCCTAATTATTTTCCCCAGTATGCTCCGCCACACGTAGGAGAGTGCGGGGCTCAGCGTAGCCATTGAGTGGATCTGTGCCACTGAGGTCAAACGAGAGAAGAGCACTTGTTCTTCATCCAGGATCAATCTCCACTATGCACAGATCTGCCATTTCTGGAGGGCACTTGGAGAAAGGTATTCCTGCACCAAGAGAAACACTCTATGCCATCCACCCAAGCCTGGGAGTGCTTTCATCATTCACATGAAAATAACACAAATCCGAACTCTATGGAAAAACTCCTCCAGGGCTCCTTGTCTGTTTCATTCTCTCATCTAGAGGATGTCCCCAGCAGGATCAGACAAGAAACTGGGACTTTTAAAGCATGTGAATTTTTTTCCTGAACCTGTGATTACCTAGGGTTCAGCGAGCATTTGGGCAGGAGAAGAAAAAAGCAGGCAGTAAAAAAGAGGGAGTCAGATGTTCTGCTGTCCTTATACCCAAATGCAACCTGCTTTCTGGGCCTCGCTTGCCAAAACTGGTAGATTATAAACTCAGGGATGGTTTCCTCCCATTGGAACCAAGAAGCGACATCTGGATAAAAGGCTTGGGAGAGGTTCTTGATTTAATCTCCTCAGGAAAGTAAAGGCTATGGAAACAAATAACAGCAGAGAAGCAGGGAGGGGTGGGAGGGGGCAGGAAAGGGCTCCTTACCTCAGGTAGCCTGGGGAAGAGTCTCAACTCTCAGAGTCCTTCCCTGCTAATTGCCGCAAAAGGCAAAGCAGGATGGCTGAAGTGCGACAGTGGAGCCTGCTTCCAGAAGCATGGCAACAGGTGTACTGAGAATATAGAGAGACGGAAATACTCTCAACTGCCTAGTGGGAACCCCCCACAATGCTCCAGGGCAGATCCCATACCATGTCACTGGCCCCCAGGATCAAAGGCTACAACAGGGGACTGGGGTGCCCAACTCCAGGGTTCCCTTTTGGACCACTCAAGTCCCTTTTGTATTGTAAACCTGCTCCACAATATCCCCTCTCCCTGAAAAAAAAACAAAAAAACAAAAAAAACAGAGAGCCTCACTCTCTCACTTCCTCCACTCCATCCTTAAGGATTTCTATAAGATTATACCCATTTACTGGACATTTTAAAGATGCAGTCCATTCTAATTGGACCAACATCTTGTCAGGCACCTGGATGCATGAAAGGCTTGGGGGGTTGCTCTCTCAGTATTGCTTGAGTCTTAAGGAATAAACCTGCAGGTCAAAGGTGGTGACATCTCTTGTTTTTAAGGGAAGCTGGAGCCCTAGGGGTGATTTCCCTGTCCCAGTCACTAGGTGGGTGCTAAACTACAAACATTAGCTTTAAAGGCAGAGAGGGCTTGGAGGTGAGACTGTGTACAGTTGAGTTCTGGCAAGATGCCCTGCTTTTAGGCAGATTGTAAATTATAAATAAATAAAGTGTCTCTGTTCTTCTTCCTTTGCCTTAGCATGCGATGAAAATCAACAGAGGCCTGACTGCACAATCCTTCTGTTTCCTCCTCAGATTTGGTGTTAAAAGTTCCTGGATAGAAATGACTCTGGGCACTCACAGACCCTGGCTTTCCTTACCATGCTGACCTTTTAATTTAAACCCACGGTTCCCAGGCACTGATTTAGTAGATCGCCCCTCACCCACAGGGAGACCTGGACACACCCTGAGAGCTAGCCACGAAGCCCACCGTTGTCCTGGAGAAGGTGTGATTCCAAGCCAACAGCCCACCCTAGTGAGGATGTAAAACAGCCTCAGTTTTGGATTATTCAGCAGCAAAAAACAACAGCATGAATCCAGAACCCCAGTGATTCCTATCAGCAGATAACTAATCCCAGAGAGAAATGCTAGCTAGCGTTATGCCAACTGCAGTGTTTTGCCACAGCCTTCCAGTGACAAGGGAACAAGGGGATTTGTTCTGAGTTTAGGGATTACTTGGGGCAAGGCCACGATCTGTAGAAAACAGCTTTTAACGTGAACAAGCGAATCCTTCCATTTGGCCTCTCACTGTTGCTGTTGCCATAAAGACATTGCGTGCTCCTCTGCCATGCCAGGAGGGCAGTGAACAACCTGCATAGGTCCCTCTGTGACTTGCACACTGGGGCTGCCAAGACTGATTCTGTGAACGGGCTTCATGTCTGTGAGAATCAGGCTTGTTTCTCAGAGCTGCTGAGAGCCATCCTGCAGAGGGCTTAAAACCTGCAAACAAAGGAGAGAAAGCCATTGCCGGGAGATCCAGCAAGACTGTCAGGGTTCTGATCCCCCTTTTCCTTTCAGTGCCCTCCACACTCCAGGCTGACCACAAGGGCTAACACTACTGCTTCAGAGAGCATGACACAGGGGCGTGCATGCCACAGGGGCATCCGTGCCATAAACAGCCTGGAAAGCAGAGTTCACCCACCATTGTCTATGAGGCACCAAGGGGTGCATTGGAAAGATGTCGCCGAGAGAATCATGAGCTTCCCAAGTTTCCTCTGACCCCAGTCAGTGCATTTGCTCTGACTTCAAAACCAGAAACAGCCAGTGACAGACTGTTTTTTAAAATTTCAGAAATATATCAGCTGCAGAAAAACTAACACTTGCCTCAACAAAGTAACCTTTTATTTCCTGGGATAAAAATAAAGAAAATAAATTATCAGAAGTATTCCTCCAATATCATTAAAATGCTTTTCGAAGAAAGTTACAAGAATTGTTTAAGGCGCACAGAAAAAGTCAGATTTGCCTTTCTTCCAGAACATTTTCTGCCCTAGACACAAAGCACCAATACCACATCCCAGAAAAATCAGAGGCTTGGACACACAAGAACCAGAACAGCTCATACCAAGATCTCTGGCTCTAATATAAGTATCACAGAGAAACATCAGGTCAACTCTCTCTTCCATAAATACAGCACGTATCTTGAAAGTATATCCAAAATATCTCTATCTGAACTACAGTACAAAAAGCCACTTACCAGCCATAAAAATAATATTTTCCCCTATACTCAAATATAATCGTATGTAAAGCAAACTTGGAACACACGGATGGAGGGGTTACATAATCTCTTGGGATCTGGGCTATTTAGAGTCATTTTTGTTTGGGTTATCCCTCTGCTGGGTATAGGCTACAAATACATCCATCTCACAGCGCTGGCCATTTCAACAGCTCCTGCGTCATGGAACGTGATACTTTTTAAAAATAGGCGACCCTTGGGTGTCATGGAAAGAAGAGGGAAAATGGGGGAATGGAAGGAGGGAGGAAGGGAGGAAGGAAATAAGTGAAAGGAGAGGGTAGACTCAGGTTACACTGTGGCTTCCAATACTCTGCGGTGTAATGTAGCTACCCATGTTCAGCAAGCCTCCCATTCCCTACCCCACTGCCACCAGTCTGCCTGAATCTCCATTTACAAATCCGTTTCCCGGCTGGCGTCCAGGCAGAGGGCATACAGGGACCTCCGCAAGTCCACGTTGCTCTTGGCCTTGACGTTACACTTCTCCAGGGGACAGCTGCCCCTTCGGGCGCTGTCTGCATTCTCCAGGGTACCCCCCGCCTTGCAGAAGGATCCCCTGCTCCCGCTGACCTTCCGCTGGACTCCTCTGTCCAGCCCCGGCCCCTGGCTCTGAATGCCCTGCTCTTCCTTAAGGACTGCCGGCTCCTCGTGGTCCGTCTCCCGGTGGTAGAAGTAGTTGAAGTTGGAGACGATGACGGGCACCGGTAGGGCGATGGTGAGGACCCCAGCGATGGCACACAGCGAGCCCACGATCTTGCCCCCCACAGTGATGGGCCTCATGTCCCCATAGCCCACAGTGGTCATGGTGACCACTGCCCACCAGAAGGCATCAGGGATGCTGGAGAAGTGGGTCCCCTGGTTGTCAGCCTCCGCAAAGTAGACGGCACTGGAGAAGAGGATGACCCCGATGAAGAGGAAGAAGATGAGCAGCCCCAGCTCCCTCATGGAGGCCTGCAAGGTCTTGCCCAGGATCTGCAGCCCCTTGGAGTGGCGGGAGAGCTTGAAGATGCGGAACACCCGGACCAGGCGGATGACTCTGAGGATGGCCAGGGACATGGCCTGCTGCCCATTCTGGCCGCCTCCTCCGCCCCCTGGCTGCTGCTCTGCCAGCTCGGTGCCCAGGGTGATGAAGTAGGGGAAGATGGCCACCACGTCGATGATGTTCATGATGTTCCGGGAGAACCCTGCCTTGCTGGGGCAAGCGAAGAAGCGCACGAGCAGTTCGAAGGTGAACCAGATGACGCACGTGGTCTCCACGATGAAGAACGGGTCGGCCAGGGTCCTGGGCAGGAGCGGTGCCACTGTGGGGCCAGAGGGCGGCCCCACAACCCCACTGCCGTTGGCCCCAGAGATGGGCGCGGGAGGCTGGTGGGGCGCCGGGGGGTGGCGGAGCAGCTCACGTTCATCCCTGAATTCGGGCAGGGTCTCCAAGCAGAAGGTGATGATGGAGATGAGGATGACCAAGACCGAGACGATGGCGATGGCCCGCGCGGACCCAGAGCTCTCTGGGTATTCGAATATAAGCCACACCTGGCGCTGGAACTCGTTGCGGGGCAGGGGCTTCTCCTCTTCTTTAATGAAGCCCTCATCCTCGCGGAAGCGCTCCATGGCCTCGTCCCCCAGCTGGTAGAAGCGGATCTCGTCCGCGAACACGTCCAGTGAGACGTTGACCGGCCTCCGCAGGCGGCCCCCGGACTGGTAGTAATACAGGATGCCATCGAAGCTGGGCCGGTTGCGGTCGAAGAAGTACTCGTTCCTCAGGGGGTCGAAGTAGCGCAGGCGCTTGGCGGGGTCCCCCAGGAGGGTGTTGGGGAACTGCGCCAGGGTGCCCAGCTGCGTCTCGAAGCGCAGCCCGGAGATGTTGATGTGGACGCGCTGGTGGTGCAGAGACGCAGCGACCGGAGTCTGTTCCTCCTCCGCGCCCAGGCCGGGGTCGCCTTCTTCCTCTTCGTCCTCCGGAGGCGGCCGTCGAGGCTGTGGCAGCTCCTCTGGCAGCCTAGGCAATGGCCGCGCTCCCGGGTCAGCGCCTCTCTGCGCACCGCGTCCCCTTGGCGCCGGCTCCTTGGGCCCATCGCTGAGCCCAGCCGTCGGGGGACACTGGAGCTCTCCCCCAGTGGCCTGGCCGCAGCCTGCCCGGGCCTCATCGCCTCCTCTGACCGTCATGGCCCCGCCGTTCTCCAGGGGCACCAGGGCGATCTCCATGGCGCGGGAGCAGGGGGCATGCTGCGCCCCAGCTGACCGGCTCCCGCGCCCCCTACTCACGCTCCGCTGGCGCCTCGCTTAGGGCTCCGCTCTCGCGGTTGGCCGGCCCCCTCTCTGGGGCGAGCTGGGGTTGCTGGCGCGATCCCCTCGCTTGGTCCTGACGTCAAGAAGCCGCTGCCCTGCTCTCTGCCTCTCTCTCTTCTGGCAGCCGGTTACCAAGCAGCCGAAAAGCCTCCTTCCAGCAGATGCAACCTTCAGCCGCCCCTCTTTGGCTGCGCCGCGCTTGGCCTCCACCCTGGGCGCCTCCCCCGCCTCCACCCCCTCCTCCCGCTTCCCCTCCCCCTCCTCCCGCTTCCCCTCCCCCTCCTCCCGCTTCTCCAGCCTGGTCTCGTGGCACCGAGTGTCTCCCGGGAGGGCGCAGCTGGGGCCCCTAGCAAGGGAAAGGAGGGGCCGAGAAGGGTGCAGCCCCGCGGAGGGAGGGAAGGAGTGGGGAGGATGGAGGAACAGGTTGTATCCAGAGCGCCGAAATTCCCAGGGCAACCAGATGAGAATAGCTCTGGATTTCAGTTTCACCTGGGAACCCGCTGGAAGCCGAGTGGACTCCAGGGGGAACGAAGTGCCTTGGGTTAAAGGGACGAGGCTTTGAGCTGAGTCAGAGTATGAGAGACAGAGACGGGAGACAACAGTCATTTTTACTCTGGAGAAATAACGGTGTTTCTTTGAGAAGAATTGCAGACGGGAGGGGGCGTGGAGTAGTTACGGACCTTGAAATACATATTATCAATGGAGAAGCATCTCTCTTCCCGTCTTCCTACAGATCCACAAAAAGGTATGACGGGGTTGGAACCTTGCAGCATCCCCATACCCTGCCCTGTTTCCAGTACGGACCCAGTGGCAGCCCAGGCAAGCAGCCTAGTCAAGAGATGAGCTGTCTGGTCTCAACCCAGCAAGACCCTTCCACCCCCTGCAACGAATTCCATTTGCAAAAGCCACAACAGGGAAGCGGGGGAGAGATTTTTACAGTTCTGGTGAGGGCCGATCCTATCTGGTGAACCTTGGAGCTAGCAACTGCATCAAGGTCCATGAAGGGGGCTGAGGGTGGAAGTGGTGTGTGAGAGGGAGCCAGGGAGATACTGCAATCTCCAAAGCTGGAGAATTCCCAAGAGTGGAATAATAACAACCAGTACTTACTTGACTCTTATTATGCACCAGCCCATTCTCAGCACTTTACAAATAATGTCTCTGGGTATTCCTACAGCAACCTATTTTGTAAATACTATTATCATCACCATTTTATAAACGAAGAAACTGAGGCACAAAGAAATTGACAGACTCACCCAGGCTCATGCAGGTAGAAAGTGATGATGCTGGAACTCAAATTCAGAGTTTGGCCCTCATCCCCTGTACTTCATTCCTCTTCAGAAATGCATAATGACCTTTCCTGATACAAGCACTCCCTCACTCTGACATCTGGCCTGAGAACTTTAGTTCCCTGCTGCAAGAGGCGGAGGATGGCTGATATAACATACTCATCTTTCTAGGTTGGGACACTAAGGAATCTTCCCCTACCCTTGTCTTTACCTCTACAGGGAGTTTTAGCAGGCATTGGTAACCAAGAGAAATGTTTCAAGCTGTGTGTCTGTCAGTTTCTTGGATTTAAATGACCATAAAGTGGCTGTGTTGTTGAATATCTGTTTGTGTTGTCTATTTTCGTTTCTGTATATTGTTTCAGATTTATATGCATGAAGTTAGGACCTCTCATCAATGAATATCTCTATCCACAGGGTGGGGTGGTGGGGGGATTTGGAAACTTGGTCCCGGATGCACAAGTGTATTTTGTAATAGCAGAGCATAGACGTACAAACTTGGGTCAAGGTTTAAGAAGTATGTGTGCATGTGGCTTTTTAAGAGTGTGTATGTGAAGGTGGTTGTGAATTAGGAATACGTATTTTCATAATGTGTGTGACTATGCATGTGTTTGGCTGTCTTTGCAGAAGTGCATGAGTGAGGAAGCACATGAATATGAAAATCAGTATGTGAAGGCATCACTAGTTAACCACAGAGTCCTGTGTCTCCTTTCCCCAGATCTGTGCCATCCCTGCTTCATCTCCAGGGGGCTTTTATTCTTCTCTGGCTCTGAGGTTGCCAGTCAGGATTAGGTTTTTTCCTAGGGAGGCTGGGACTTACTGAGCTTGCAAAGAGTGAAGTCAGAGACCCATGACCATCTTGTCTACTGATTCATGCATCTTGTAAATATTAGGATGCTATATTGGTTCACATGGGTTCTCCTTGGGCTCCCCAGAGGAAAGAGTTTTCTGGAGCCTGTCTTTCAGGGGATTTCTGGGAGATTGTTCCCTGAAGAATAGGAGTACAACATAAACAGTCCTGGAAAGCACATAAGCCAGGCCTCCTTTGATGCGGTGTTTCCTTAAATCTGTTTCCCACGCATTTGCCAGTTCTCACAGGTTTCTTCCAAAATTGCCTTCAGATGTCACATGTGGTAGCCATGGAGGTATACTGCTCAAATCTTTCTTAAAGAAAGAACTTGCCTTTCAACTGCCAGAGTGCAGTTAGCTGACAGCCTCCAGCTGTTGGCTTTCTTTCTTACTGGTTCTGCCTCAGCTTTAGTTCAGGGGCCACACTCCTTCTGGGCAGCCCTCTGCCAATGACTGAGCACAGCAGGGTTACACAGACCTGGCAGCTTCCACCCAGTGCAGATTTCCACTAATGGGCAATCTTTGCTCTGCATTTCTCCAGTAGAGTGGCCAAGACTTTGAAAGATCTACATTGCACTCTGAGACTCTCTCTGTCCAACTCTGCTTTCCTCTGCTCTTTCCTTTCACAAGTGCCAGATCAGTATCATAATCTGAATGCTTTCCCTAATGAATTCTTCTTTCCATCACTTTTATCTTTCTTTATTATCTCCCAGTAAACCTCTTACACTCCTAACTCTATCTCTGTGTCCTCTTCCGAGAGCACACATTATATAACTGAAAGCTGCCTTCTTTTCTATCTATCTAATCCTATGAGGTTAACTCTTTCATAGCAGTGCTTAATGTGCACCATTGCCGGAGGATCTTGTTAACATTCAGACTCTGAACCAGAGTGGGGCTTAGAGTGCATTTCACACAGCGCCCAGGTGATACTGATGCACCCGTCTAGAGATCACACTTCGAATAGCAACTTTATCTCAGACAAACCCTAAACAATGGAAGGGAATATTTGCAACCCCTAGATTGCTCCCCTGAATGAGATATACAGAGGAGAACAAATGGGAGGTTTTTACTCAATGCATAGGACTGTCCTAGCAGACCACAGGAGGGCTTGTAAGTATGCAGAAGCAAAGAGAAAATTATAAGAAGTAATTATAAAAAGTGATTATAAGTAAGGTCCTGAAGGGAAGGAGAGCTGGGCCAGAAGAGAAGAGAAAAGGACAATATGAGAAGGAGGAGGAAACAGAATCCTAAATGCCAATTTTATTAATCCATTTCTAAAATATTCATTGAGCACCCACTATGTGCGAGTCATTGTTCCAGGTACTGGGAATATATTGATGACTGGGACAGACACATTTCCTAACCTCTTGGTGGTGCATCCTGGGGAAGGCAGAGTGCACTGAGCATCTAAATTTACACTAATTGTTTAATTACATTTTGAAGGGTACCATCTCAAATATCGGGTGCTGTGTGGATAGTGATGAGCTCGACCCCATCTAGGATGCAGGTGATGATGGACATGACAAACATTTCCAGGTGGAAGGAAGAGCATCTCCTGAAGCCCTAGGAAAGGAAGGGACAGGGCTGGTTGGAGGAACCGAAAGAAAGTTAATGCAGTTGACACAGAGGGCTGAGGAAGAGTTCTCTGAGACTACACAGAGAGGTGGGTGGAAGTCAGATCATGACGCCCTAGCTAGGTCGTGTTCCATGATGTCCTCAGCAAGATGTGACACTATCTTCTTCCTTCCACTCTGAGATACTTTGCTTGTGTCTTGATTAAAGCAAATGTGACAATGTGCTTCAAATTTAGCCTCCATTGATTGTTTTAGACCCTTTTTCCCTCCATTTCCCTAAGAAATAGATTGTCCTTATGTATGTATGCATGTATGTATCTAGCTATCTAGCTATCACATCTACAAATGGTATCTACCACACTATATCTGTTTATCTGTCTATCTATTTACCTACCTACCTTTCTAGCTAGTTACTCACTAGTTACCTATTTATCTATTTATAAATGATAGCTAGGTAGATAGATAGGTAGATAGGAGAGAAAGAGAGAGCTAACAGAGAGATAGAGATATTTTGAAATCAATAACCATTTTTTACTGATCTTTGATTTTCCTTACAATGCAAAACATGGTGCCATGTCCATTATTCATTTCAATAAATATGTACTGAACGCAATTTAATGAGGGGAAAGAAATTCAGCTGTTAGAACAGGGAGGGAGGTGAATCCTGGGGATAGAAACTGCAAGGTGGTTTCTGAGATTAGCTAAATGTGCAAAGTGGTTGTGGAGATGGGACTTAACCAGAAAAACTGAAGACTTAATTGGATTGACAAATACAGGAAGTGGTTAATTAAATCAGTTTTGACCATTTATTCAGGCTATATGCCACTGCATTATCTATCACTGCACAGACCACTTCAGCTTTATGGACAAAAGCAACAGTTTCATATTTCAGACTGCATAGTTTAATTTCTTGTGTTTGAGACCTCAGGTGACTCCAGCTCTGTTTATTATATGAGTAACAGAAAACAAGGAGACCTACCGGATTTTCATCCAGGTCAGGGAAGAACTTTCCCTATTGGACATCACTTAAAGGGACAGAGGGAGGCAAAAATTATGCCACTAGTCTTTCTGTCAGACGTTGATTTTACTCCTCTGTGGTGCAGGGGGTTCACAGGTGCGGGAAGCCCATCTGAAATATGAGGGGAGGATCCTAGTAATAGCATGGTCTGACACGCCCTGCCAGCCACGTAAAGATACTGGCCAGTCTGTCCAAGTCTTGGGGCTTAGGATCCCTCTGCTCCCTCCTTTCAAGAGGAAGAGCTGCTGCTGCTGAGAGGACCACATCTCTAAAGCATCCCTGGCCAGCTCTGGCAGGGCTCCACCAGGAAACCCAGGCACAACCCAGAGAGCCTTAGCAAGAGAAGCGTACTTGGAGCTGCCCATTACACCTGTGCCTGACCCCCCGACTCTTTCTTCCACTAAAAAAGAAAATTGAAGAAAACCAGCATTGTATCTTCTCCGTGAGGGACGGTGTCACCTCCAGATTAGAGAAGACTTGTTTTCTCCAGCCCCTCCACGATTCCTTGGCCAGCACACTCCTAAGGAACATGGAGGCATTGGACATGGAAAACAAGGGTCGGGACTTTTTAGGCTGGACCAGCGAGAGCCAAAGAGAAGGCAGCTTGGTCAAAATAAACCATACTAAAGCACCGTTCTTTATTAAATAAATAAAGAGAACTTGATTAACAGATCCTTGGCAGGCTGGGTCTAACTGCAGAATATTACAGAGTCTATAATTCCATGGTACATCACTATTGCAAAGATGGGCTCTCAAGCAATAATAGATAATAGCAATTAATCAGCGAAAGAGTGAAGCTGTCTCTCACCTAATTCTCTCTCCTGGATGCATTTGCCTCACAGATCTGCAGTTTAAAAAAAAAAGCACTTTAGGCCGGGCGCGGTGGCTCAAGCCTGTAATCCCAGCACTTTGGGAGGCGGAGGCGGGTGGATCACGAGGTCAAGAGATCGAGACCATCCTGGTCAACATGGTGAAACCCCATCTCTACTAAAGATACAAAAAATTAGCTGGGCATGGTGGCGTGTGCCTGTAATCCCAGCTTCTCAGGAGGCTGAGGCAGGAGAATCGCCTGAACCCATGAGGCGGAGGTTGCGTTGAGCCGAGATTGTGCCATTGCACTCCAGCCTGGGTAACAAGAGCGAAACTCCGTCTCAAAAAAAAAAAAAAAAAAAAGCACTTTAATGAGGGGGGCAGCTGTTCTTCCTTCCTTCCCTTTCCCTTCTCACTGGCCCCTTAATCTAACACCTTGGGAAGGAAGCCCTGGAAGTGACCTTCCTTTCCTGTTTGATGGAAGCGACAAAGACAGAGTAAAATGAAACACACAAACAAAACACACATGCCTGCGCTGGGGGCAGGTGGCTGGTCACTTGCCTGTTAAGAGATAGAAGCAGGAAGAGGGGGAGGGGCAGGAATGAGGCTGAGGGTTGGGGGAGAGCAGGAGATTATGCTTAAACCAACCCAGATCCTGACAGAGACCTCCGAGGGCTACTAGGATTTCCTGTTTAGAAAGATTAATATGAGAGGCCATTCACACAAATCAATCAAGCTCCCATCTGGAGCTTGATTTCTTCTTTTTCTCCCTCCCTCCCTCCCTTCCTCCCCAGATATAATCCAGGAATACATTCATTAATGGATTCATTCAATCCAGTGCATTTTCAAAGGCCAGACGTAGAAAGCAAAGCACCCTAAACACACAGGGGCTGGGAGTTCATGGACAGCTTGCCCTATGAGTGCTGCTCCTCTCTCTCTCCTTCTCTTTCCTTCCCTCCCCCATGGGCAGGCTGCTGGAGACAGTTGCACTGTCATCTTCCTCTCTCTTTTTCTCTTGTCTATCTTTTCGTCCCTCAGACATCTCAAAGGTTTCTACTCCTATAACATGAAAACCTAACTGTGACATCACAAACCAGTGGTTTTGTTTGTGGTTTCGGACTAGAAGTGTTTGAATTGTTTTCTGTGTCCTCAAGAACACCTGCAACTCTTATTTTCTGACTCTCTGCTTAGGTGCTCAGACGAAGGAAGGCATTCACTGAATACTTTATATTCAATGTCTTTTCTAGCTATCGTCCACATTGTATAAAGACATATTTATGAATTTAGGTTGTGTATCAAACTATAGTTTTTAAATACCTTCATTTTAAAAATGCTAAGCAGCCGGATGCGGTGGCTCAAGTCTGTAATCCCAGCACTTTGGGAGGCCGAGGCGGGTGGATCACGAGGTCAAGAGATCGAGACCATCCTGGTTAAAGTAGTGAAACCCCGTCTCTACTAAAAATACAAAAAATTAGCTGGGCATGGTGGTGCGTGCCTGCAGTCCCAGCTGCTCAGGAGGCTGAGGCAGGAAAATTGCCTGAACCCAGGAGGCGGAGGTTGCGGTGAGCCGAGATCGTGCCATTGCACTCCAGCCTGGGTAACAAGAGCGAAACTCTGTCTCCCCAAAAAAATAAATAAAAATGCTAAACAAACTTAAGACAATTTTATTATGCTAGCAACATTCCTTCTAAGGCTGGAAAAATTCCTGCAGTCCAAACAGAGATTTGGGTTATATTAGCCTTTGTACCCATTTTTCTCAATGTCTTATCAAGTAAGTTTTAGAGCACTGCCCTACAGGGCTGATTCTTTTACGGGATGCCATAGTGCATAAGGAATTCTGGGGCCGGGAGATAAAGTCTCCTAGATAAGCGCTTGGGATCTGGACTAGGGTAGACCTAGCCAGAGTTCCAGCAATACATCTTACTCATAGGATACTCAGCCTCTCTAGGACTCAGTTTCTCCATCTGTAAAATAGACACTAATAGTACCCACCTCCTGTAGTTGCTCTAAGTATTGAAGGTCTGATGGAATAAAAGTATTCAATGATTGTACTTGGTATTGTTAATGTTAGTTAGTCTGTGCAATTTGACAGCTGATAATTATCTGCATTAATTGTCTATAGTGACCACTGGGGTAATTAGTGGCCTCTATCTTTGTTCACCTGATGATGTGACCATGATCTTCTAGCTTAGTGGAAAGTGAGGCAAACTGTATCCCTGCGTCTTAGCCTCAGCATGGCAGATACCCTAAATGGTGGGTGTCAGAGTAAGAGACTCTCATCATCTGCTCCAGGCCTTCCTGATAATATCGGTTTTCTAATTGCTGCTGTACCAAACTGCCACAAACTCAGTAGCTTAAAACAACACAAAATTTTTATGCCCTAAGTGGTGGGTGTCAGAGTAAGAGACCCTCATCATTTGGTCCAGGCCTTCCTGATAATATCAGTTTTCTAATTTCTGTTGTAACAAACTGCCACAAACTTAGTAGCTTAAAACAACGCAACATTTTTATTTTGCAATTCTCGAGGTCATAGGTCCAAAATAGGTTTCTCTGGGCTAAAGTTAAGGTATCAGCAGGACTGGTTCCTTCAGGAGGCTTCATGGAAGAATTTATGTCTTTGCCATTTCCAATTTCTAGAGACAACACATATTCCTTGGCTCAAGGCCCCCTCCTCCATCATCAAGGCCAGGGACTGCATCACTGTGACCTCTGCTTCCTTTGTCACCTCTCCTTCTCTGACTCTCTCTTCTAGCTTTTAAGGACCCTTGTGGTTACATTGGTTCCACCTATAATATTCAAGGTAATTTCCATTTTAAGATCCTTATTTTAATTACATCTGCCAAATCCCTTCTGCCATGTAGTAACATGTCCACAAATTCCAGGGATCAGGATGTGGACATCTTTGGAGGACCATTATTCTGCTACCATACTGTTTTTGCCCCTTTTAAGTATGCAGGGAGACTCATAGATGAGACTTCCAGAGATGCAAGAGACCTAACAGGTCAGCTAGTCAAATCATCCCATTTTATAGTCAGCAAACATTCGGAGATTTGCTTTCAAGAAAGAACGGAGGCTAAACAACCTAAGACCCTGGCTTAAAACCCAGATCTCTGGAGTCCAGTGGTCTCACCAGCAGGCAAACTCTCTGATGCAGAGAAAAAGCCCCCAAGCAGCCAATAGTATCAAGTCATACTAATTTAGACCCGGACTTCCAGGAAGATGAAAGGTGATACTGAAGACTGAGTCCTGCCACAAGGTGCCTCAGTCTCCGGGTCTGTAGAAGAAGAGTTTATCGTGTTTCCTAATTCTCTGAAAGTTGTCTTTCTACTCCTGAAGTCTGTGTGCATGCATGGAATATTTGCAAATTGCAAGCCTGGTCTCTCATTAATCACTGCCACTTCTCATGGGGCATGAGACAGTGTGATTTCTCACACATAGCAATCATTTCTTTCCCTGATAAAGACAGTAATCTGGGGAAGGGCAATTATCGCAGCAGAATTACCAATCCTGCAGCATGTCTGAAAGTACACGGTATTCATTTGCTGCTATTTTAATGTCTGCCGTCTTCCTAGCCCCTCCCCAGCCCAAGGCTGAAACCCCCACCCTCCCACCCTCTTTCTTTCTTTTTACTAATCTTGGGAAATAACTTTCTTATTTGTAGCGGGCTGATGCCAATCGTGGGAACATGATATTGAGGATTGCAATAAGGACTCTCATACTCTCAGCCGAGACTCGGCCACCACCCAGTGCATTTTTCAACTGAGCTTCAAAGCTTTCATCTTTGCCAACAAAGAAATGACTAGCAAACACCCCCACGGCTGACGTTTTGAAGGGCCTGGTGACTCTCAGCTCCCTGGTATTACTCTACTAGACTGGATAACATTGAAAACCAGTTACCAGGTGGTGAAGGCTGCTTTCCTAGAGCCCAGGAATAAGGAAAAATTGCTGTGTGTGTGTGTGTGTGTGTGTGTGTGTGTGTGTATCTTTGGGCTGAGGTGAGGAGGGGCTGGCTGCTAACATCCTCTCTAGGCAATGTAATGAGCACGACATTGGGTGGCAGAAAACAAGGGTTGAGTCCCACTCTACACCTCTGACCACTACCTATGTGGTTTAAGTGGGTAATTTAGCCTGTCTAATGTCTTAACCTGTAAGATGGGATCTACAACATTGAATTCTTAGATTGCAATAGGGTTAGTGTAAAACAAACTGCATTTAAACTGGGGTCTATTATGTAATCATAATAGTTAACATTTCTTGAACTATACATTTAAATACTCCACAATATTTCATCCTCAAAACAGCTGCTAGGAGTAGATGCCATGGTTAATTTCAGTTCATAGATACAGAAACTCACTAATGCAGGTAAGCAAATTGCTGAAGCTCTCTTGAGTAGTAAACAGCAGAGCCTGGTAGCTGCTGGGCACTGCTATGCCATCAGTAGGGCATCTTTTCTGAAGAACTGTACAGCAGAGGATGTTTTTCACTGGGATTCTCCTGAGAACTCTCCATACCCTTCTTCCTCCCTGGCCTCACTTACATCAAGTACTATTCAAGGCCATTTGGAGAAAAGCCAATAATAAGGTCTGAATGACTGATTGCCCTGAAGAATTCCCACGGCATTGCTTGTTCACGCACAAGAATCTCTAAAAGGTAGAATGTTACATCTTGTCAAACCCTGGTGACTTCAAGAGGCAGAGGTTTCAGATCTGATGGTCTACGTGACTTTTGATGGGGGAGTAGCCTGATGGCTCCTCAGCCAACCAAGGCAGCTCCACCTGCTACCTCCTGGCTCCTGCCTCAGTCAGATCTGTGCAGCCAGGTTAAGGGCAGAAGTGAGATGAGAAGGAAGATGTTGAGGCAAGAAGTAAACTGTTGAGAGGAAAGTTATGGCCACCGAGACTCAGGTGTGGAACTTCAGAAGTTTGATTTTCAATCTCAAAGAAAGGAGCCTTGGTGGAGGCCATTAGCACTTCAGAAACACTGGAAATAACAAAGGGCTTGCTTTTTGAGACAGAACTGATAGTCACTAGGAGCAGCAGCTGGGCCATGCCAGCTTTTGCCTCATCATGGACATTTATAAAGACTCAGGCTCACCCAGGACTTTCTTTTGGGGGAACTCTGAGGCCCTGAGCCCATCATTATCTCAGCATTCACAGGAAAGAGGAGTCCGGCTAGGATGAGAAGTCTGAACCTCTGAAGGAAAGGGCGGCAATACACGGTAATGGGTGTGAAATCTGACTCTGCAAAACTTAATGGCCATGTGACCTTGGCCAAAACACTTAGCTTCTCTAGCCTTCATTTCCTTCTCTGTAAAATGGCAGTAATCCTATTTCTACTATATTAACAGTAGTAATATAACAGAGTTGCTGTGAAGATTAAATTAATTCATATTTGTAAATTGCTCGACCGGTGTCTGGCACACAACTGGCACTATGTGTTTATTAATAAATGAAATTTTAAAGATAGATTTCATGCCAGGAAGAGGGCCCAACACATTCCTCTTTAGAAAGACTATAAATAGAGCCAACCAAAGGATGCAGGAATTTCCTCTGGGTTAGGGAACTGTAGGGGCTATGCAGCCAGGCAGAGGGAAGGATCACAAGCTTTGGAATAGAAAAATCTGGGTTTGAATCCCATGACGCTACTTATGCTCTGTGTAACCTTGAGCAAGTCATGTAACCTCTCTGAGCCTCACGTCTCTCATTTGTAAGAGGAGAAGATGGCATCTAGCCTGCAAGTCACCTGGATTGACGATACGTGAAAAGTGTCTGAGACCCCACAAGCCCTAGTCATGGTTGGCTCTGTTGCCATCATTCTTATCATTGTCCACCTGCAGAGAAGGAAAAATCAGGAAGACCGTGTAGCCTTTGTCGGCTACTCTCTCCATCCCAGTTTTCATTCGGGTGTACATACTGCCTCAGGACAACACCTTTCCGTTATTTTTTCCTTAAGAGATGAGGTCTCACTATGTTGCCCTGGCTGAACTGCAGTGGCCTTGTCTCCATTTTTTACTCCAGGTTTTCAGTGAGTCTATGAAACTTACATACATTGCAAGGAGACTGTGTTGGTCAGGGTGCAAGAAGAAAAGCAGAACTGGAGGAAGCATGTGTAGTAAACAGTCAGTTTCAGGGACTTGACTAAGCAATCCTGGGAGCTAGTTAAGAGTCTCTATAAGGCCGTGCGCAGTGGCTCACACCTGTAATCCCAGCACTTTGGGAGGCCGAGGCGGGTGGATCACGAGGTCAAGAGATCGAGACCATCCTGGTCAACATGGTGAAACCCCATCTCTACTAAAAATACAAAAAATTAGCTGGGCATGGTGGCGCATGCCTGTAATCCCAGCTACTCAGGAGGCTGAGGCAGGAGAATTGCCTGAACCCAGGAGGTGGAGGTTGCAGTGAGCCGAGATCACGCCATTGCACTCCAGCCTGGGTAACAAGAGAGAAACTCCATCTCCAAAAAACAAAGTCTCTTATCTCTTATAGAGATAAGGCTGCTGTCTTTCTGTGGGATGCTGGACTCCAGGGAAAGCATAGAGGAGAAGGGAAAACGGATGTAAAGTGGGAGGGAAAAGGCAAGCTGGGCACAAGGGAGTCCTGTCACTGTCCTCATTGTCTCCAACCTCAATGAAGTGCTTGTCCTAAAGGGGAAGGTGGCTCCTTCCGTCAAGGAGCGAAAACACATACCTGGTCCAGGAATCAGAGAAGCTGGTGAAGGAGTCAGGGAAAAGTGTAACAGGTGCAGGCTCACCTGCTGCCGCCCCAAGGGCATGAGTCACAGATGAGTGAAAATGTGCCTGAGCTGCAGAAACCCCTGCCCCACCTTCTGAGAGTGAAAAATAACACGGCTGCGGCTTCACTTTTGTCCTTCAAATTTCAAGCCAAAATGTTTCTTATTCCGCACTCTAACTGGGAACATACAGGGAAAAGAATTCCGGGAAACATATTTCAGCCTGGCCCACTTGACACATGACAAAACCTCCACAGCAATTGTTTAAAAACCGAGATGAACCCCTTACAGTGAGTTCACATATTCACAAGTCACAAAGCTCTCAACTCTAACATAAAAACCTAACCCTTGTTTCATCTATTTTGTGCCACATTCAATCCCTGCAAAGGCTCTTCAAAGAAAGAGGCTGTAGAGTAGATACTGAGGTGCTTGGCATGCACATTTAGGCGTTTGATTGAAGTATAACAGTAATTTTTTTTCGGGAACATGGAGGAAAATGTGCTTCTACCCTAGGCTAAGTATCTTTACTATCTGAGGCAGGGCCTAAAGGCATCGGAATTCACAATAGATGGGAGGAGAAAGTCATAAACATCTTCTGCGACCCTGTGGCCAGTTGTAGAAACCAGCTAACTGTGGAGCAGAAGGGCCAGGAGGTACCTGTAATGAGGAATGAGCTACAGAAACATGACTGTAGGCAATTGTAGAGACTGCTGGACGGTCTCTAGCAGTCTGCGGTCTTCAGAGGTGATTCTGGAGCTCTGAAAGACGCACCTGTGTCTCCTTTCCGCTCTTTGAGAATCTGAGCATGCATACGTACCATTTTTTCCTCTTCTTTTAAAAGTAGTCTATTTTGACATTTATATCCTCTGTATCTTCTCCCTTTCCCCCTCTTCTCATCCTGATTCCATCTCAATATTTTGCAACCAGAACTGAATGGTAAGTTTGATCACCACAGAAGCCCTGTGTTTGTAAAAGAAGGAGGGAAGGTGAAGACACAGGATGTTGGTAGATAGCAGAACATAGACACCTAATATCAATTTTTTTTTTTTAGTAAGATGAGTTGTTACAAGCTAGGATTCAGTTCCAGGGTATGTGAACTGCCCTATAAGAAGAAATTCTTTTCATCTTGACCCAGTCTGTTAGGACACAGAGCCCTAGATAAGGTGTCAAGAAGATGAGGTTGCAGCCCTAGCTCTGTCACTATATTGATTCTTGGCAAGTCTCTTCATTGATGGAGGGCATTTTCTTCATTTCTCAAATAAGAGTCCTTAGATATTAAGGTCATCTGAAGCTTGACAGAGCTGCAGTTTGAAGGTAGCTACCACTCTCTATTATCAATGTATTGTTAATATAGATGTGAAGACTATTACTGGCCTCCCCTGACATTGAGTCTCTGCTTGGCCAAACTTTAGTCAGGCCTCAAACCTTCTCCTAGGTCCATCTGTGTATTCCTAGGTCTAGTTTTAGCAAAGAATCTCCCATTCTAGATATCTGATCACCCTTCATTTCTGATAAGGTTCCTCATCCACCATCGTGTTGTAACCAAAAAGCAGGTCAGTTGCTCCCTGCATGCAGAATCCAATGAACGGGAGTGAGGCCTAGTACAAAAATAGTGAATTTATTCTGAAGTGAGCTTGGGAAAGGGGCACAAAACTCCTTGCCTATAAATGTACTGATTCACCTCTGGAGCAGAAAGCAGACACTTCTACAAGGTAAGGGGGACAGGGAGCAAGGGCAGGGGTTTCTCCTGCAAGTCTGGTGACTTATCTACCAGACAGTAGCATCAGTCCCTTCCTGGGCAGAAATAAATTGGAAAAGTGGTCAAGCTAGCATGCTTTCAATATGCCCTCAGGTGGATGAAAGTCTTGAGGCAGTTCCTTGAGGGTGGCAGATCCACCTGTTGGAGGTGACAGCTCCCTGGCTGGTGTGCTTTGGCCTGCAAACCCACTGTCAGCTCTGGAGGAGAGATCTATGTTGGAGCACACTCAGAAGAACTTGCCCTGAAGGGAATGTCTGGTGAGGGGGAGGTGAAAGGTTATATTTGCATTTCTAAAGGGCTAGGTAGGAAACAGGGAACTCACAGAAAGGAGAGAGAAGAGAAAATACAAAATAATAGCTAAAAAATGGGAGCACTCGGTTCAAATGTCCCTGGTGATGTCTGTGCACCCTGGCCGGCCTTCAGCAAGAGTCCTGTGAGGTCAGTTTAGCCAGAATGCCCCTTACCCCAGTGTTCCCCTTAGTAATTTTCCATCCACTGCCCCCACAGTGTTCCTTGGCTGTGTATTTCCACTTGCCTATGCTATATTCAGAGCTGAGCCCAATCTCTTTCCCCAGCAGCCAGACCCCTTCGCAGCGGTCCCATACCTTTCACAGTAGTCTTTAATAAAGTCATCCTTAACTTGCTTTAACGCATAGCATTGATTTTTTTTTCCTTTAATATCCCTTAGATTCTTACTCCAAGAAACCTCCTTATTAAACTTGGAATAAGTCCATGGTCTGTGCAAAGTGTAGTTCTTAGATGTGCATAATGTGTAACTTTTCATTGGTTTTTAAGAAGGGGTTTTAGACTTACACTTGGCTGCAGTGCTTCTGATTTCTACGAGTTCATGTCAAGCCAAAGAATGAGGTTGCCACAGGAAGACTTGATTCAGGCAGACTGGCAACCAGCCCCCATTTTCACTTTTTCTTTCTTTCTTTCTTTCTTTCTTTCTTTCTTTCTTTTTTCTTTCTTTCTTTCTTTCTTTCTTTCTTTCTTTCTTTCTTTCTTTCTTTCTTTCTTTCTTTCTTTCTTTCTTTCTTTCTTTCTTTCTTTCTTTCTTTCTTTCTTTCTTTCTTTCTTTCTTTCTTTCTTTCTTTCTTTCTTTCTTTCTTTCTTTCTTTCTTTCTTTCTTTCTTTCTTTTTCTTCTTTCGCATTTTTGCACAAAATCCCCTTTCACGCGCACCCTCTGACCAGACTGGCTGTTTTACTTTCCCTGGAGCAGTGGATGTGGTTAAAGGCTTTACTTTGCAGGCATTTACATGGTTCTGACAATGAAAATCAAGTTGGATCTTTGTGTCTGGACCCTCAGGACCCAGTTCAGTGCCTAGAAGGTAGCAACCCCCATATGTCTGTGTTGAATGCATGAGAGGTCAACGGTGAGGTCAAGTATGCATTCATGTCAATAATGAAAACCTGATTAGCAGATCAAATAAATACTTCAATAATCCTCAGAATAAAAGAGTAACAATCCTGGATTCATCACCTTCTATTAAATATTTATGATTAAAAAAATAGTCATTGTAAAAAAGGAAAATACAAAAAAATCCATAATTTCACTATCTGGCAAACATTTCTGTGTTTATATTTTATATATAATTCTTTTCAAAATAAAGATTTTCCTACATTTTTATTTAACATTGCATTGCTAAATCATTAAATATTTTCCAAGAAGGGTTTGTAGTGACTGTTATTATTCTATCAAAGTATATTTATTAGAGGCAAATGCACCTCTATCCTGATTCTATACGTGAAAAACACACTAAAAAAATGATGTGAACTGCCCAGCATCCCTTCCCCAGGAGAATTATTGATCCCAGTGGCTTTTATTTGCCAATGTGGCACTTTCAGAGACTTACAGAAGAGACAAGCAAACAATACAAATCATTGCCTCCCCCATGAGTGTGTCTCTAACTTAATAATGGCTGTTAAGCATGGCTGCTTTAAGTCACTCTCCCCTAATTTTATTCAGGAGTCTTTGTATGCCCTACCCCCACTAAAATACAAGATTTCTGAAATCAGGGTCTTTTATTTCTCAGTGTTCTATTGCCTCCTCTTCCCACCACACATTCCTGCCCAGCATCTAGCAGACCACCTGAAGCTTTCACACCGGGAGGTCTTAGATCCTGTTTAGGAGGGTTTGAATTTCAAAAGCCCCATTAAAGCTCCCCATTTCCTTTGTAACCAACATTCTGCCTAAAGAGTACTCAGGGACCAACGACAAAAAGCGACCACTTGCTTCTTTCAAAAGACATTCCTCCAAGTGTAAGGAGAATTGCAAGAAAAGGAGAAATAAAGGGTAGGAAAGGAGCAAATGAAATCATCTTTTCTCCTGATTCCTGGCTCCAAGCAGGCTGGTCAGGCTGCAGCAGCTCTTGGGGACGTGTGTCAGCTGAGTGGACAACAGAGTGTGTGTATGTGGGTGGGTGGGCAGGAGCAGTCCCCACAGAATTTTGAGCTGGAAGAGGACAGTGAAGGCCATTGGGAGCTGGTTTTTATATCTCAATTAGATTTACTCTGATTTATGAGGTGATAGCCAGGAGCCAAATCCATCAGTTGTTGGACCCTCATGGGAGACAGAGGGTGGGAGGGTTGCCCCTACTTCTGTCTCTGGGACCTTCTCATCCAGTACTCTGGGCCACCCTGTCTGTGGGCAGTAGCCTAGCCCTGCTATGTTATATATTTAAATATCTACCAGCACCCTTCCTTGTCAGTTTTGCTAAATATAAACAACTTTGGTTTATAATATTCATACAATCAATCTACAGTGATGAATAATACTTACAAAGCACTCCTATATTAGAGATGGAGTAGTTACATAGTATCACAGGATAGAGAAATGAAGGGCCTTCAGTCCATTAAGACTCTCCCCCAGACTCTCTCTGGGACACTGCCTAGCACAGGCTCTCCCCAGCCAAAGTCTCATTCCATTCAGACGTGACCTGGGACATATCATTTCCTTCGTGCTGCTTTATCAGGCAGAGGCAGCCACAAAGAACTGGGCAAATATTAGTGCTAAACTGTGAAATGACTCATTTTTCTCCTACCCTGGCTGCTGAGCAAATGAACAAACCTTACTCCTATGTGTTTAAAAATATATAAAAGTTTGCCTTAAAATAAGCACCTCCCCACCTCCCCACCCAAAGGCACTCAACCAGTGCCTGGAAAAGTGTGTGGAATGTGCTCACATCCTGCGCAATTTAGGGAGAATTTTCTCTGAGTATTCTGTCCACAGGATGTAGCCTTGCCTGGCCTTGGGTTGATTAACTAAAAGGCCAGATGGAGAAACAGTCCCCAAATAGCACTGCATAACTTTCAACAATTCTTTAATTTTCTTGACTGCTGAGGCACAGCCAAATAAGAACTTACCTAGGGATCAGAAACAGCTGAAGAGCAATTGCAGAGGAGAAAAAACATACTCAAAGCATAGAGAGCTCCTAGGCAAACTGCTTTAAAGAAACCCGTTCTATTCCGGGTTTAAACAGCTGAGCCAGTATTTACTTCTGCCACAATATCTCAGTCACATATTCCCCTTTGCTGGGCCTTAGTTTCTCTCTCTGTGAAGATGACTATGCCCCATTTCTCCTTTTTTTCATTTATTTTTAGAAACACGTAGTGGAACATGTATTCAGAGATTTCTCAGTGAGCTTCCATGTCTCCCATTGGGGCAGGAGAATTATTGATCCCAGTGGCTTTTGTTTGCCAATGTGGCACTTTGAAAGACTTACAGAGAGACAAGCAAACAACACAGATGGAGAGAATCCCAAATGGAAACATGCATGTATATTTGAAAACAAGTATTCAGACATGTGCAGATGGCCCTCTCCTTCTCCCCATGCACATACACAGAATCACATGACTCTATGAATACACACGCAAGCAGTTGTGAACAGACAAAAATATATGCATGGCTAACTATTTACACAGCCACACCTGAAATCAAATAGACCCACACCCACTCTTGAATATTCTCCATCAGTTTCCCACTATAAGGTTAGAGATCAAACTAACCTTGACCTCTTTCATACTCCCAGCCCTGTTCTTCACCAAGGTTATGACTGCAGTCATGGGATCCAAGGATTCAAATCACACATTTATTGAGATGCTGTAGCAGGTATGGGGAACATCAAGAATAAGAGAGTCCTTCCCATGAGGGGCTTAGGTCTAATAGAGGAAGGAGATGCACACAAAGCTACAAAGCCACAGGAGAAGTGCTCTAACTGAAGTGACCACAGGAAGTTGGATACATTTCTTTGATCCTGAGATCTGGAAAGAAGGCAATCCTCCTTCTTTCTTCAAAAGAAACAATGGAGACCCAGAGAAATCTGCTCAGCACCAGTAAGCTGGAAGCCATGCTACCTTCCGCCCAATTCTCTGTGGGGATGCTGTGCTGGTTTCAGTCCCTGGGTCCTGCTCCTAGTTCAGCCTCTCTTGCTTGCCCCTCAGGCATGTCCTGTGGTAGAAGTTGAGGAAGAGAATGAGGAGGCTGAGGGCTTACAGGAGCACAGACATGTTGAACTCATCAGGGAAGGGTGAGTTGAGGAGACTGTAGGAAGATGAGGCAGCAGTGGCCACAAACTGACCCTGGGCAAAAGAAAGCATGAGAGGAAAGAAAGGGAGAGCAGTCAGAAGCAGTGGCCAGAAAGGAGCAGGTGCTCTCTTGGGTCCCTCTGTGTTAAGGCTGAGGGCAGGCCTGCCACAGCACAGGAAGAGGAGAAGCAATGAAGCCTGCCAAAGCACAGTTTTTCCCACACCACAGTCCCAAGAACCTTCTTGACACTTCTCCTGGTCCTGGTTGCCCCCAATTTCCCTATCCAGCTATGTCATGGGGGCCTTGATGATAAACTCAGTTTATTCAGAGCCCCATATGGACACTTTAGGCTGTCATCACCATGTGGGAGGCAGTGGTGCTCCCAAAACTGCAAGGCATCCAGGCACTTGGAGGGTGCAATTGGTGATCGCAGGCTCACAGGATATTAATGCTTAGAGGTCATCTGGCCAAGGCCTTCATTTTATAAATGATGACATTGAGATCTGAGCATGGAAGCCACTTGTTCAAAGTCCCACACTGTCCCAGTGAATCAGGGTTGGTTCCAGGATCTGATGAGACAGCTACTGAGGCCCCTGCCAGTTGGGAAGCTAAGGGAGATCTAAGGATAAGAGGGCTTGTTTATGGGCAGATGCCAAGTCACTGGTATAGAGTGACAAGCAAAGAATAGAACCAAGGGCTCAGCCAAGGACCCTAGACCCAACGGGGTCTCCTTACCAGCTGTAGGGTGGTAAGACATCGTTTCCACCAGAGATAGGGCCACATAGGAGGCCACAGCCTGGCCAGTCCATAATACAGGTACATGAAGACATGGACCAAAGAATTAAGCATTCCTATGAAGAAGGTTGCAGAGTGGGGTGGGAGATAAAGGAAAATAAGTGTGGCTGGGCTTAACCGTGGTTTGGGAGTTCTCTCTGATGTTTCAATCCTCCAAGCTGCAGGGAGCACCTCTGCAATTTCTATAGAGAAAATCCTTGGAAAGACCCTATCCTGCAGAGGTCCACCATGAGCCCTCTGAGGTAGTGATGACGGAGGGATGGAGTTCCGAGGTGCTAAATGAGAATGTTTCTACTCCCTTTGTACCCTCTGGGATGATGGCTATGAGCATCTCCCAACAGCCACCTCTCCATCCTAGAGACAGGTAGCCCGGGAGCTCTGAGGAGCCACAGGGACAAATGGGAGCAGAGGCCTTGTCTCATGGCCTCAGAAAAGTGAAAAGTTAGAGACCAAACATGATATTCCAGGGATGCAGGTCTCCTGAGCTGGGACTCAGCCCAGCAGACCTGCCTTACAAGGACCTGGGGCAGGGCTGTCCACAGCATGCGTCACTTACCTGCTACATATTCGACTCCAGCCCATCCATCACAGGGCATGGTGCCATGATAGTAGAGATGCAGAAAGGTGGGCTGCTTTGGCTTCATTCCTAAAGTAAAGAACACCTGGAGAGGAAGACGAGATGATGACGTCAACTCTGGAGATCTCCTTTCTCCAGACTCTTCTCCTGGGGCCTCAATTATCCCTTAGAGTGGGACAGGGTGATTCTACCTTTTTTTACTGAAGGAGAGACTGAAACAAAAGGCAAATAACAACAATCAAACACCAATTTTTGACCTACTGTGTAACTTAACTGAGGCTTTTGAAATTCAAACCCTCCCAATGGGGATCTAAGGTCTCATAGTGTGGAAGTAGAAACATTCTCATTTAGCACCTCGGAACTCCATCCCTCCATCATCACTACCTCAGAGGGCTAGATGCTGGGCAGGGATGTGTGGTGGGGAGAGAAGAAAAGAGAACATGATTCTACTTTATGTGTATAAAATAATCACTTAAACACTGCATCATTGTATGCAGTTCATACTCCTGTTACTTCCATTTTACAGAAAAAAACAAAAACAAAAACAAAAAATACCGAGGCACAGAAAGGTTAAGTAACCTGCCAAAGGCAGGCAACTAATAGGTGGCCAAACTGGGATCAGAACAGTCTGGCTTCAGAGACTGGGTTCTTCCCAATGGCTGTTCCTTGTCCCCCAGGGCACTGGGGTAAGAATTTAGGTGTTGAACACTCAGCCCAAGATCCAGACACCCATACAACACATTCCCACTTGTTCTCTGCTCAGACCTTTTTGGCAAGAGACTCAGAAGAAAGAGCCCCTCTCTTCATCACCAAAAACACCAACATTATGTTCTTGTCTCACTCTGTTTAATTCCACGAGTTCCCTGGCCTCACCAGCAGGGTCTCTTCTTAGTAATATGGAAGGATGGCTTTTGCTGTCTGATGACTCTTGCTTATATCATGTCAGTTTTAAAATTTAACTTTCCATTTTAATCCTACCTGGAACCTGGATACTAAGGGGGCAAATGCCTACTCCTGCTTCTGTGGATAAGGAGCAGGGACCATGGGAGCCAGCAGAGGGGGACGCTACCTCAGTGGCAGAGCATCCTTCCCCACCCCAGGTACTGGACCAAGGCTTTACTCTGAAATTAGTCTCTGGCACAGCCGCCAGGGCAAATCCAGAGAGCATTCTTGCTGGGTGAGTCAGACACCACCCCAGATTTGGCTGACAGATAAATAGGAGCCCATGGATCCCAGATCTCACCTGTCATGTAATTCAACGACTTTCAGAAAGAGGCACCAGCAGCACATGCTCACCATCTGCTGGGCAGAAAGGGGAAGTTCATCAGACTGCAGTCCTGCTGGTGCCAAAGCTCGTCCCCCCTGGTCTGGGTTCAGCCTGGAATCCTCCCTGTTCTATGCACCGCTGATTACACAGTGCCTACCTGTCTGCAGGCAGATGTCTGTTAGCACAGGAAAGAAGGGGAGAAGCTACTGGAGTGACCACAGAAGGACTCTCCCAATGTGCCCCAGTCCAGAACCTTGCAATCTAATGAGCACATGGGCATTTTGTTCATCGAAAAGCAGATTCTTAATCAGTGTGCATGGGGTGGAAGATGAGATTCTGCATTTCCAACAAGCTCCCAGATGATGCTGATGCTGCCAGCCCCAGGATCATACTTTGAGTCACAGGACTTGAGCCCATCACCAACATCCAGTGACTCAACATCCATATCACCTGGTGACAAGCCTCAGCTAGAGTCTTTTGTTACAAGGAAGGTTTTTTTTTCTGCTTCTAGTGGAAACAGAACAGCTGACAGTGATGAAGTCACTACCACTTAGCTACCACGCTGTGTGCTGCCCTGTGCTAAACATTTTCATATATTATCTATCATATACTATCTGATTCCATCTGCTTTCAATCATTTCCCTTTATAAAATAGGTATTATCATCCCAATTTTGTAGGCAAGAGAATTGAGTCCCAGAAAAGTTAGGCGTGCTACCCATAATCACACAGCAAGGAAATGGCAGAGCTGAGATCCAAACTGAGGTCTGAGGTCATCCGACTCCAAAGTCTGCACATAACCAGACAGTCCCCTGCCTCTCATCAAAAGGCCCAGGTCACACCTCCTTGACCTCAGATTGTTATGAATTTCTCCCTCCTAACACTCTACAGGCTTACCTCCTGCTCCCTGCCATACCCTCATTCTACACTCGCTCCAGCTGTAGTCCACTGGCTGGCGGAAGTAGCTGCAGTTAGCCAGGAGTGGGGTGGCCATGACCTTGGAGGAAAAGGAAAGAGGAAAAGACCAAGTCATAAAGCCTGCTCCCACCATGGTGAGCCCCGGCAGGCTCGGACTCCTGAACACCGCCACCCAATGCAACCTTCACTGACACTTAGTGAATATCAGCTAATAAAAGAAACTCCATGGGATGGCCAGATCAGAGACGCCAACTTGCATACATCTTTCTAGTCTCTAATTTTTTAATGTGGGCAAATATAGACTACAAACCCACCCTGGGTGCCTACTATGCATACAAGCCTAAGATAGGTGCCGAAGACACCAAGGCGGTCCACACGTCAGCCCTGCCCCAAGGAGCTCCAAACCTGGCTGACGATGTAGAAAAAAATCCTAACCTTACAGGTTGGTGCTAGAGGAAGAGTAGAAAAAAGCAGGTGTTCCAGGAGTTGGAACAAAGATAAGGAGGCTTTGGGCAGACAGAGGGGAAGGAGTGTCAGTTTCATGCCAGGACAAGAGTATGTGGTACCTGGACCTGGGGGGCTAACTAGGGGATTAGCAGGACTGGTGTGGAAGCACTGACCATAGGAGAAGGGGCCACAGAATTGGAGAGACAGGAGAATTGTGAATAAAGTGTCTTGAACGCTATTGTAAGGAGCTTGAATTTTATCACTTGTTGATTTATTTGACAATAATGTGTTGAATGGGACTAAGCACCATGCTGGGCACTGTTCTGAGCACTGGATCACATTGATAAAACCAAACAGATGCAAACCTTGGGGGACTTGGCGTTCTGGCCATATATGCAAAAGGCCCTATAGAGGCTTCTGAACAAGAAGCTGATGGTGAGCATGGCAGAGTTTCAAGGTATTGGGGTGGCAGGAGAGTGCCTGGTTGCCATAATTAAGTGACAAATTCTCTAGGGCATGCCTTAGGCCTCATGAGTTATTGGTATCCCTCATGTGCTACCAGATGTTATGATGGGTCTGTCTTCAAACAGATGAATAAGACAGGTGTCCTGCCTTTGAAGCACTGGCCATTTGGGAGGGGAGAAAGACATATATGAAAGTGGTGACACAGACGGAGAAAGACCACAGTCAGTGGGGGTCAGTATATCCTTAACAGGCCCCTAAGGCAGAGGAGCTGTCTGCAGGGTTTGCCAATTCCTATGGTGTAAATATTCCCACCATGGTGCAGGGGCTTCAAGTTGCTTCACACAAAGTCACTGAACATGAAGTTGCAGGGAGATGCACACCCGGTGCTCACCTGCGGGTGGAGCGGCTCCAGCCCCCCTCAGAGAACCAGAACTGCACCACAAGGTGGGAACAGCTAAACAAGGAAACAATCTGTCCCTAGAGGAGTCAGGGAAGGCATCCGGTGAAGCGACAGCTGACACAAATCTAAAGGATGTGCAGGAATTTGTCAGGAGACTGGGGGACAAGAGCAATTCTGGGAGAAAATCAGTGATGTGCCCAGGCCTGAGGACTTGCTGAGCATGGCTATATGGGCTGGTGAGCAGGCCTGTGCTGGACTAGGGTGGTGTGCAGGGCTGCTGAAAGCATGTAGAGGGAGAGGAGGCAAAGAGGAAGGCAGGGCCAGAGAGGACTCCGGAGGGCTTTGTGTGCCCAGGAGGGGAGTTTAGCCTCAACTCTGCGGGATGGGAAGCATCAGAGGCTCCTAGCAAGCAGTGGTACCATCCTCCCCATGCTTGGGGTAGTTTATTGTGTCAGGAGGGTGGAGGATGCACTGTAGCTGAGCCATGAAAAGGAAGAGAGGAAGAGGAGTTGGAAGAGGTGTGGTCGTCTGGACCTGCTTCTTCCGTCTCTTCCCTGCTAGCTCACCAACAGGCAAGAGAGATGGAGGAGGAGGCTGCAAGCTGCATGGCCAGGGTGCCTGGTTTGCACTCTGCCTCTGTGCCTTGCCACCTGCTAAGTTACTTAACCCTTCTGTGCCTCAAACAGTGCTGTCATGAGGATTAGATGAGCCTAACCTCATAAAGTGCCTACACCAATGCTTGCCCTGTAATCAACATGGGAAACATCTGTGATGATCATCACCACCTTTTCTGAAAAGCTTGTCCTGACACCCTTACCCCTGGCCCAGAGACTGGCTTGCTGCCCCATCCTGCCTGCCCCTGGTGCATGATGCATCCTTTCCGTTGTCCACTCAACACACAATGCATTGCAACCACCTGTGCCCACACCTGTCTCCCCTCTAGACCATGAGCTTCTGAAGGGCAAGGAGCCCTGATCTAGCAGGGATTCTGCAGGCCACAGCACAACCTGGCACGAAGCATACACTTGATGTACACCTGCTGAATGACTTTTTGCAAGGTCTGGAAGAAATACCAGATTTGGGGATCAGAAAACCAGGCAGAGATGAACAGAGCTCAGGTAGAAACAGGAGATGGCCCATACCAGGTGGGAGGGATAAGTAATTCCACTCTGGCTTGCCACTGACCTGTACTTTTTCATGTAAGGAAATGGAAAGTGGAAGTTTGTAACAGGGATTGAGGAGCCAAAGATGGCACAGAATTCCAGCTCCTGCATGTGACCCCATCGAGGAGCCTTTTCAATCTGCTATGTACGAATATAATCATTCTATTCATCCCTCGGTCACCCCTCCAAAAAAGATCCTAGAACTCTCCAGGGACCCCCATCCACCAGGCTTACCTCCCAGATGTACCCTGAGAGATCCACCAGGGCCAGGTTGGAGACAGCCAGGACTGTGCCAGCCCCAGAAGCTCCCGGTGGGACACGAAGCAAGGCCTGATGCCACCAGGAGAAGATGGAAAACTAGGAGGTGGGTGGCATGAAGTGGCAGTGCAGCAGGAGCCAGGAATCCATCCTCGAGCCTAGACAAGTAGAGGAGAAGTGACCAACAGGCCAGCCACACTGCCCATTCGCCCCTAATCCCTCCCCACAGGAGCTTCCAAGGCCTTGTTAATCCAGCTCTTGTTCCCACAAAGTCTAACACAGGCTGGCTGAGTAAACAGATGAAAGCTCCCACTGGATGGTATTATCTCCTGCTTCTGTTTTTTAAGGGCCAGGGGTATTTATTCCAGGGCCCTGGCCATTGTGAGCACCTGTAAGTAGAAGCCAGATTTGGGTCTTGCCCAAACCACCAGCTCATCTACTTCCCCTTTCCCTCCTCAGCAAACAGTTGACTGAGAGTCTATGAGCTGAAGTTCCTCAGTCTCTCCCATATGACCCCCAGGTATGGTGTTGCCCCAGCACTCCTGCACTGGGACACTGCACCACCACCTACCATGCACTTTGGGGAGCCTCCATTGGCCATAACTTCACGCCAATCCTCATACCTTTTGCTGGTCTACTTGGGATTTACAGCCCCTGGCAGTGGCCTCCAGATTGCAGGGTACAAGAGACATGAATGTGGCTGCTTGGCAGCAAGAGGGGGACCGAAGGGCAGAGAGGCACGAAGGCCTCCCCTTTCTGCTGCACAGTGCCCACCCTCCTAAACATCCCTGGCTCCTCCCACTCCTCAAGGGCTCAGCCACACCCAGTCTTCCACAGCTGGACTTACGCCTCTGGCTTCTCCCAGGCTCCTCTAGGCAGCGAAGGAAGTGGCTCTGGCTGCTCCGGTGTTGCCAGCTGGTGGTGGGTTTGAGTGAAGGGTCCTCTGGGCTCCAGGGTGCAGGGCATGACTCATGGGTAACGCCACCCTCCCAGAAACTCTCTACTGCTGTGCTCTGATCCTTTGTTGACCCCAGCCCCAGCCCCTACACACCCACACATACACACAGGCACTCACATGTACGGGCGCACACATGCGCGCACACACACACACACACACAATTGTTGAGAACTGGGAGCTGAGGCTGCTGTCCAGGCCCTGGCTGGACTCCCTGACACTTTCATGGCCCAAGAAAGAGAGCAAGAGGCAGCAGGGGTGGGAGGAGAGCACTCAGAGGGCAAAGGACAATGGTAGCGCCTCCGGAGAAGTGTGGGGAGACACAGAGACGGGCAGCACACAGCACTAGGCAGACCACCCACATCCTCAGAGCATCCCCACGGCCTGTGGCCCACACTCATCCTTCAGAACAGGGACCACCCTATCGGACACTTGGACAGGCATATGGAGGACATGTGCCTCTCCTGCCTCCCCCAGGGTAGGCCACTCCTCTTGTCTCAGAGTTCAAACTTCCTCTTCCATCCCTCTTTCCCACAGTTAAGGAGTAAGTGCTTATCTTTCTTAATATGCTAAGTCCACACCCCTTCTCTAGCTCCCCCTCACTAATAGGCCTTAGAGTATGGGGAATTGGAAATCCCAGATCCAGGCAGCCCTCTTCCCCCATCCTGCCTCTATCCACCTGTGCCTGATGAGAAGTGACTGCAATGGCCGTTCACCCAAATAACCTCTCTTAGGCACATCCTTTCCCTCTTTTTTCCCTGTTTTTTGAGACAGAGTTTCGCTCTTGTTACCCAGGCTGGAGTGCAATGGCGCTATCTCGGCTCACCACAACCTCTGCCTCCTGGGTTCAGGCAATTCTCCTGCCTCAGCCTCCTGAGTAGCTGGGATTACAGGCATGCACCACCGTGCCCAGCTAATTTTTTGTATTTTTAGTAGAGACGGGGTTTCACCATGTTGACCAGGATGGTCTCGATCTCTTGACCTCGTGATCCGCCCACCTCGGCCTCCCGAAGTGCTGGGATTACAGGCATAAGCTACCGCACCTGGCCTCCTTTCCCTCTTTATGAGATACAGGAAAAGAACCAACTTTGGAAGCCAGATCCCTGAAGGAAGAGGCCCAGCAGCCCACACCCCAAGTCTTGCTCCACAGTGATTCAAGGGCAGCTCCCAGAACCAGGCTCTTTAGAATAGAGCCCCAGTTTCTTCTGACAAGATGGCACACTGTGGTCTTGTGAAAGCTTGTAAAGAACCATGTCTGTGTAAGCCCCGGATTGTCCATGCTCACAGATAAGAGGGTTAAGCGCTTCAGAGAACTAGAAGAGGTAAAGTTACATTTAGAACCACGATGGGCCACACACCCTTGTTACATGTATGCACATTTGCACATGATGCCAAAGGCCCTCATTTTGCCCTGTCCTGGACTCTATTGGGAAAGATTCCCAGCTGGTTTCAGTTAGAAGACAAGCCCTCCTACACTGTCTTACGTCATCGTCCATAAATCAAGTTGAAATTATTCCACTGGGGCTTCAAGGCTGCCCTTACGCTGGCTAGGCCATCCCCCCGATCCCCTCTGACCTTTTGGCAGAAGCAGAGATCAATGTGCTGCTCTTGCCACCTCCATGAATCCCTCCTCCCTGCCCTCTCTGGCATGCACATGCCCATGTCCACTTCTCTGGTCTGTCCATGATTCCTTCTCCACTGACGGTTCAAACCCAACCATCAACCTTGCTGACCAGAAGCCCCTCCTCAGCCACAAAGCCTCCCACTCCTCTTGCCAACTCCACCCAGGACTAGCACTGTCCGTACCTAGAGTGTAGCCTGTAAGTTTGGTATTCCAGAGTAAATGGCAAACTCCCTGCGGGACATGACCACACGCTGCACTTAACAGATGATTGGAAACATCAGGAAAACCCCCGGTGACATGTCAGAAAGGCAAAAACCTTCTAGCTCAAAGCTTTGGCCATCACTCTGCTGGTAACTCTCCCCTGTGTCTTCATAAAACTGTCCCCTCATATGTAGACAGCACCTTAAAATTGATATGGGAAACTCTTGGGAAGTCTCCTATATAGCACCTGAGATGCTGTGGTGCCACCTTATCCCCCCAGAATTAGATCAGATCAACAGAATGGGCTATGAATTTTAGGCCAGTTGCACCATAGCCAAGTGCTCTTTCTCAGAGCTCAGCCATATCACATAGCCTCTGTGAAGGAGGAGGCCACAGACCCCCTGCGACCACTCCCTATTAAACACCCTTTGGGCTTATAGATCATATGGATTAGGGAGAAGTTTATCTACCCACATCCTGCAGCTGTAAAATAAGATCAAGACTGCATGCTACCATAGAGTCCTTCTGCCCAAGCAAAACAATGAAAGGACTCCTAACCTCATTTCTCCTCCTGCTCAACCCACCATGCCCACAGAACCTCAGCTGCAGTCAGTGGGGAAAGTCCTCAGCCATCTGCCCCCACTGCGAGGTGAGCTGAGCCACCCTGAGGCCCTGAGAGCCAGCCTGTCTCACCTGAGAGCAGAGGGCTGGAAACTGTGGGCAAAAACTGACATTGCAAAGAATAGTGTATTTATATACCCACAGCATAACGACGGCTGACATTTATTCCCTTACTGTGTGCTGAACACTATTCTAAATGCCATACATATACTAACACATTTTCTCTTCACAATGATCCCATGAGGTAGGTACTGTCAGCACACATTTCTGAAGATGAGAAAACAGGCACAGAGAGGTTAAATTACTTGTCCAGTATCACACAGCAAATAAGTAGCAGGGCCAGGGTTCAAACCCAGGCAGTTTGGTTTGGAGCCCAGACACTTAGAAGGGCACTGTACTATCTCCTCAGTCTCTTGGTGGATCATGGTTTGTTTTATTGGGATGAAAAGAGCCAAAGAGTGGTCTTGATGAACAAGAAGAGGTAGCCCCAGTTTATCTGATTCAAAATTACAATTTCCCTACTGGCTCCCACAAGAATCCTGTGCAAGTTGCAATAAAAACCAACATTCTTTCCTCTTCTTTCATTCCTCTATTCCTTCCCTCCCTCCCTCTTTCCTTTCTGATGTCCATCCTTTTGCCTAGATTGGACAAAGGGTGTTCAGACGCTTGGGATTCAGAGCAAAGGTGCCTCATCAGGCCTCAGCAGTCTCTGCGTGGAGAAAGGGGCCCTGAGAAAATGATCAGCCCCTCTCCCTCTGAAGCAATGACCCACCTGCCCTTTTCTCTGAGCTTGTGCAAGATTTTATTGAACCAGAAGAGCATCATTGCTTTTTATAAGACAGTGAACATGACTGGGATAGATGGTAAAGATGAAGCTGGATAATTTGGACCGCAATACTTCAGTATGTACTGGCAGGAGTGCTGGCCTCTCCCGCCATCTTCACAAGGGATGTAGCAGTCATAATCGGGTCTTTTCCTTCTCCACTAGAGGGCGCGTTATCCTCCACAGGTTCTCTCTATCAGGACCCAGGTCGATATATTTCTCACTGTCAAAACTAGGAAGGGCCACACCTCTCAGGACCAAATTAGTAGGATTTTGGATCATGATAGAGAAATTTTCAGGGGTTATCTCATCTTTAATTTGATTATATATTTTACATATTATGTTCCTCTCACATAATATAGTTTATCTTTCTGTTTCATTATTATTGTAAGTAGCCTAGAAATATTTACTGAGTGACATGCAAAGGTTGTCAACATAAGTAAACATGTATGTATTAAAGCACTTTTCAAGCATCTAACTATTGCTGTGGATTAAATGGTCTACGCAGAGTCACAACCAGTGAAAGGAGTGAAGCCAGGTCAAGGCACAGATCACCCACCCTATTACACAGCCTATAATACCTGCGTCTGTGCACAGTCGGCGCACACTTGCCTCTGCTAATTTCACAAGAGTCCCTTGACCCCATGTCAGTCTAGTCTCTTTAAGCTGAAACACATTTCTCAGCCACAACTCTGGGCAGTTATTGAACTTATTCCTGAATCTCATCTTCCAGAAGACAAGAAGAAAACAAAATGTATATGTGCAAGTGTGTGTATGTGTACACATTCCTGTGTATGTTAACGCAATGTCCTTCAAATGACTTCTCTATTTATATCTCTGTTTACTTTGATCAGTTCTACTTGCCCCACTCATGCCCATTTCTCTCTACTTTTCTTGCCTGTGTTCTCCCTTTCCTTGAAAAGCAGCAGCAATGAGCACTAGAGGAAGATCAGGTCTAACAGGAAACAAAAGAGCAGTACTGTACAGCCACTACCGGAGAAAAAAGAGGGAGGAGAGCAAAAACCCAGTATTACTGGCAAAGGAAAGTCACTCTCTTTGGTAGCAGAGTTAAGGAGGGAGGAGGAGCTGTGCAATGGTGTGATGGGGAGAGGTGTTTTATTAACAGGATATCTCAATATGCATTGAGGTGCTTTGTCTGCCAGTCAGCCTAGCTGCTCCCTGGACCCAGGGAAACCTGACATGATGCATGTCCCCACAGCCCTTCAGGCTGACCTTCCTCTGTGCTGGGGAGAAGCAGCCCCAGGCTTTGCAGGTCAAAATTGGCAAACAGACAGCTCAGTCCTGGCCTCATTTCTTATTTTGCCCCTAGATGCTCCCAGCTCTTGATGCATCGTGGGGACCTTACAGGGGACAGGCTGCATCCCTGTGGCTGCTGGCAGCCTTCTCCTCTCCAATCAGGCTGATAAGAGAGCTAATTGTAAGAATTGCTCACAGGTGCCTTGGCCGGCACTCCTGCCAGCCTCATGGATGCAACAATGGGTCTTTGTGCAGTGTGCGCCATTACTAACAAGGGTAACTAAATCATTCATTTCATTAGCAATGGGGTTTGGCAGATAATTGTGCAAGAGGCAATTATCAGCAATGCATGTTCCAGGAAGGAGTGTGGTTCACTGATTTTCAACAGAGCTGCCAGTAGAAATAAGAGACCAGGTTTAAACCACCACTGGGCCCTCACCCCCAGGATAGCTACTCTTTAAAACCTGTGACTTTATGGCTTTATGGTCAGAACTGAAGACAGCTGGAGTCGGAGAGAGAGAGAGAGAGAGAGAGAGAGAGAGAGAGAGAGAGAATGAATTTGCTTCTTGCACAAAGATTCCCTAGGTGACCTTGACTTATCTCCTATGTAATAGAACAAGGCTCCAAATTTCATCATTCTCCATCTCTGCCTCACCACAGATCTGGTCTTCATTAGCCCACCACAGCAGTCTTCCTAAAAGACTAATATTTGCTGTGTTAGAAGATGGAAAAAGCTCATCTATAGGTTTCAAGTTCAGCTCAGACTAGTACCAAGATCCTTCTGAAAGAATCAACAGATGAAAAGGTAAACAAAAGGTTTTGTATGCGTACAATGGACTATTAAGACTGAAGTACTGATATAGGCTACAACATGGATGAACTGTGAGAAGTTAAAGAAAGAAGCCACACACACAAGACAGCATATTGCATGACTCCATGTGTGAGAAATGTCCAGAATAGGAAAATCTATAGACACAAAAAGATGAGTGGTTGTCAGTGCCCCAGGGCAGAAGGGAGGGAATTAGGAGTGATTGCCAATGGGTGTGAGGTTTTTTTTTTTTTTTTTAGGTGATAAAAATATTCTGGAATTAGATAATGATGATAGTCACATAATTCTGTTAATATACTAAAACCACTGAATTGTACAATATAAACAGGTGGATTTTACAGTATGTGAATTCAAAAAATCTTTTCTGAACTCAGGGCAGAGGGGTTGGGTGGCATCTGCCAAGTGCTGGACTTGTGGGGACAGGAACAGTTTTCGCTGGCACTGGGCTGTTGGCACAGCCCTGGAACAGGACTGAACAGCCTCCACTGAGGTTCATGTCATGTTCCCTTCAAGGAGTTCTTTGAGCCCATTCACAAAAGCAATGCATGATACAAGTTAGGATACCAAAAAAGCACCCGTTCTTTCTAACAATTCTCCTATTAGTTAGATGATCAAATCAGCTCCAAATTCTGAACAACCCTTCCCTCCATGCCTGTTCTGATTTGCAAAGGAAGGTTCTGAGGCATCCCAGAGCATTGCAGTGTGGAGTGACAGCTTTTCTCCAAGAGAAAGACCTCAGACATGTGCCCCATGAGATATTTGTTCATTTATGACCAACACTCACTCCCTCATTTCCAAATCCTGTCCTCCCACCTGACTAATCACTTGTCCAGAACTAAGATTTTTTTCAAGCATGAATTCCTATGCTCAACTTTGTAAATTTTATAGTGTTGCATAAATGTTATTTGATATTTCTGAAACTCTGCTATTATTATTCTCAAGATACATTGAATGCAAGAATAAAGACATACACCATTAGGGACTGTTGCTTTGAGCTACAAGGAAGAGACGTTTACAAAGGAGTAAAACGTGCTTTAGTGACTCCTGTGAGTAATCATAGACATATTTGCTATATCATTGGTCATATTTCTCTAGTCATTTCCTGAGTGCCTCTTCGATTCTGCTTCTCCATCTAGAAATTAGGGGAAAACACCCACTGGTAGAATTGTTTTTATTTTCTTTCTTTGTTTTTTTTTTTTTTTTTTTTTTTTTGAAACAGAGTCTCCCTGTGTCACCCTGGCTGGAGGTGCAGCCACGTGATCTCAGTTCACTGCAGCCTTGACCTCCCAGGCTCAGGTGATCCTCCCACCTCAGCCTCCAGAGTAACTGGGGCTATTTTTTTTTTTTTTTTTTTTTTTTTTGTAGAGACAGAGTTTTTCCCTGTTGTTCAGGCTGGTCTTGAACTGCATTCAAGCAATGTGCTGGACTCTGTATCCCAAAGTGCTGGGATTGCAGATGTGAGCAGACACTATGCCTGGCCAGCAGAATTCTTAAGGGATCTTACTTCCTTATTCCATTACTGCCTTTTCAAAGTCAAAAAATAGTTCTGATTATTATTGTCTTCTCTTCCCTATTTATTTTATTTATTCTTGTTTCAGTTTACTATTTACAGAACTGAATTGGGAAGGGAAGGAAAGTCATCAATAAAGCCAATTTCCTATTTCTGAATATTTCACAAGACTAGTCTGGGAAAGAAAGAAGTTCAACATCATGGGGCAAAGTTTGGGCTTGTCTGTGGAGCTGGGGGTCCCTGCAGCAACAGCTGGTGGGAAGGAAACTGGGACAGGGATAGGAAAGAAGGATGGGCTGGAGCAGTGGGGCTCCTGGGCTCTGGCACCAGCTTGGCCTCTCACTGCACAACAAGGAAGATCATTTTTCTGGGCCTCAGTGTCTTTACCTGTGAAACGAAGTATCTAGAACAGGGTCCTGGTCTAGGTTCTCTAGGCTGCATGACCTCCAGGCCGTTACTGTATCATTTCTTCACAATAACATTATTTACTCCATATCTACCACCCAAAAGTTGGGCTTTTCAGAGCCACTGTGAATGGTAAGCAAAGCAGTTAATTACCAGTAAGTACACTCTCTCTGGAGTTAGCACAGGGCTTAACACTGAGATTTGTTGGGGAACTATGGGGGAGGTAAATGATCTCATCTTCAGTGAGTTCCTCTCTGAGTAGCTCCCAGCTCCCAGTTGCTCTGACGCATTCACCCTGACACAGGTCTTTCTGCCATATGCATAGAGGGCAGGGTGGATGGGGATAGGATGCCAAGGCAGGTGGATGTGGACTGGGGCTGCCAGGGCTTGATCAGACTGCCAGGGGTGAAGCCAGAAAACCCAAGTCCACGGAGGTCAGGGGTTCAAGGTGGAATAATGTCACAGGATCCTTGCAAGTGAGGTCTGCATCTTTATTCTCTTGTGGTTAATGCCAGGGCTGGACTGGGAAGAGAAGGTCTGCCCTTTAGCACTGCTGCTGAGGGCAGAGACCAGAGCATCCAGTCAGAAAAGCTCTCTGGCACTACAGATATTCACATCTGTGACCCACATCCCCTGCACACCCATTCTGCTCCTGCTCACAGAGCCCAGGGAAATTCTCTCAAGGTCTGCTGAGGATGTTCCTAACAGTGACATTTGTGGGATAGGGAGGGGAGGCTCTGCAGTGGGAGAATGGTCAGATAACATGCTAGAATGGAGAACAGCATTGGCGGGGGGCACACCATGCAGCGGCAAACTAGGAGAACACAGAGTGATGTAGATGGGCCTAAAACTCACATTTGGAAAGGAAAAGGTTGAAGAAAAAGCTAACTTGATAGCTTTATCAATTTAACTTTAGCATAACTTTAGCAATTGATTATGCCATATATGAAAATTAAACATGCATGCATACAAAAGCATAATACACAGTTTGAAGAATGCATACAAATAAAGATATATATTAAGTACAGCAGAATGTTCACCTATGTGAGGCATGGAAATGAGAATCAGAGAATACATCATGCAGGCATGTATACATAGTTACACACATGAAACAATACAAGGTGAGTTGAGTAACTTGAGGATGTGATAAAACCCAAATTCTCTTCACTGGAGATGAAAATAGAGAGAACACTAGACTTGATGGCTGAAAATTATTTTTTGGAATATGTGTCTAGAGTCAAATGACCTGAACATCTAATGTGCTCAGCATCACAAAGTCCCAGGGCCAGTGTGTCTCACCCTTATGACGCTGCCTTTCTCCACTCATAACATATAGGGAAGGAGAAATGCAAGAGGAGCTTTGTGGTGTCCCTTTTGTGTGCAGCCTCCCTGCTGGGAGGGCTCCCATTTAGAGTGGTAAAGTGATGAACTACTGAGGCAGTGTCTCCCTGCAACTGGGAGGGGGATGTGTTTGACCAGTTCTTAGAGCCTGTACTCATGGCCAAGAAAGACTCCTCTGACCTCTTGTTTTATTAATCCTTGTTAAACCAGATTATGGGAACACTAAGATTTCCTAATTGAAAGTAACTTTTTGGTAAGATAGCAGCAGAAAAATGCATCCTGACTCCCAGATCTACAGGGACACAATCACACTGCTTTACAAAGGGCTCCTCACAACAGCCTTCTGGCTGGCCACTATAGTCTGTCACCCCAAAGTCCCCCAGCGGACATGCTTCCCAGTGTTTACACTCTCATACGGTTCTGGCCCACATTGGCTATGGTAGATAGGTGACTTCCTTCCTTCGGTAAATGTGACATTAGCAAGCATAACGCAAACGGAGTTTTGATAAGCACCTGCATGTTGGGGCTTAGCCTCTTGTGGAGCTCTTGAAGCTGAGAGCCATCCTATTAAAAGCTCAGTTATTCTGCTTGATGCTAGCCCCCAGCTGGTCCAGTTATCCCAGCAGAGATGCAAGATATGGGAGTGAAGAAACTATTCTGGCCATCCAAGCCCTAACAGAAAGCTGGCAGCAGAAAACCTGCCCTCTCCAGCCCAGTCAACACACAGAAATCATGAGAAATTAGACACTGTTGCTCGAAGTTGCCAAGTTTTGGGGTGGTTTGTTACACAGCAACAGATAATGGAAACACTGGCATATGGTAAAACAGAATAAACTATATCAAATTATTTTTACGAGGCTATTTCCTTCTTTTTATAATAAAGCAAAAAGAGTCTGATCTTTTTTCCCAGTGCCAGGTGAAAGGCATGTCAACATCCACTGCTGTGGTTCAGGCAGATGTTACTATCCTACATTTTGAGTGGGGAGGGACGACAGAGTCCATCACTGATTCATGTGGTCCTGGCACACTGTGAGAAGGGAATAGGCCAAACATGGAGCTTCAGTGATATGCCCAAAGTCACTTGCCTAGTAAATGGAGGAACAGGATCTCAAGCCCAGTCTAACCCACTGCCTGTTCAGGGCTCCTCTTGTTATGTTAGGCCATGTAATTGTTGGGGGCTATTTCACGAAAGTACAGACATGAAAGGTCACAGTAAATGACTGGCTAGTGTTGTTAACTCCGCACACGTGTCAGCAAATGCAAACTAGAGTGAAAATTCCATGAGGGGATAAACTTGCCTAGGTGTAATTTTTATGGGAGAGGGGAGGCTTTATGAGTGTTTTTCCGGCTTTATCAAGGAATAATTGACAAATACAAATTGTATATATTTAAAGTATACAATGTGGTGTTCTGATACATGTATACATTGTGACATGACTGCCACAATGAAACTAATTAACATAGTCATCACCTCACGTAGTTACTTTTGTGTGTGTGTGGTGAGAACATTGAAGATCTCCTTTCCTAGCAAATTTCAAGTATGCAATGCAGTATTACTACTATAGTAATTATGCAACACATAAGATCTCCAAAATTTGTTAATCTTGCATAACTAAAACTAAAACATCATACCCATTAAAATGTAATTCCTTATACCCTCCTTTCTTCAGCCCTTTAGCATTCTGTTTTCTGTCTCTATGAATTGGACTAGGCTAGGTGCTTTATATAAGTAGAATCACACAATATTTGTCTTTTTCTGACTGTCTTATTTCACTTAGCATAATGACCTCAAGTTTGATCCATATTGTAGTATGTTCTTCCTTTTTAAGGCCGAGATATATTTCAGTGCCTGTGTGACTATACACACACACAAATGTTTGCCCTCACACAGAATCATATGCATACCATATTTCCTTTATCCATTCATCTGCTAATGGATACTTAGTTTTCATATATGAACTATTGTGAATAGTGCAACGAACACGCAAATACAGATGTCTCTTTGGCACACTGATTTCATTTCCTTTGGATATATACCCAGAAGAGTAATTTCTGGATTATATGGTAGTCCTATTTTTAATTTGTGGAAAAACTTTCATATGGTCTTCCAAAATGATTGTACTAATTTGCATTCTCACAACAGTGTATAAGGGTTTCCTTTTACCCACATCTTATACTTATCTTTTGTATTTTTTGTCACAGCCATTCTAACAGGTGTAAGGTAATATCCCATTGTGATTTTGATTTGCATTTCTCTCATGATAAGTGAGCATTTTTTTTTAATATCTCTTGGTCATTTGTATGTCTTCTTTTGAGAGGTATCTGTTCAAGTACATTGCTTATTTTTTTTTAATCAGGTAATTTGTTTTCTTGCTATTGAGTTGAGTTATTGCTTTTGGGGGTTTGGGGGTGAATTTTTTTCTCTTTTGATTTTTTCTTTTTGAGACAGTCTCACTCTGTCACCCAGCCTGGAGTGCAGTGGTCTGATATTGGCTGACTGCAGCCTCTGCCTCCCAGGCTCAAGTGATTCTCCCACCTCAGCCTCCAAAATTATTGAGTTTATAGGCATGAGCCACTGCACCTGGCCTTAAGTTTCTTATATAGTTTGAATATTAAATTCTTATCAGATCAGGTTTGAAAATATTTTCTCACACTTTATAGGTGTCTCTTTCAATCTGTCCATTATTTCTTTGATATACAGAAGTTTTTTTTTTTTTTTTTTTTTTTTTGAGATGGAGTTTTGCTCTTGTCACCCAACCTGGGGTGCAATGGCATGATCTTGGCTTACTGTAACCATTGCTTCCTGGGTTCAAGCAGTTCTCCTGCCTCAGCCTCTCAAATAGCTGGGATTACAGACACCTGACACTACACTCAGCTAATATTTGTATTTTTAGTAGAGATGAGGTTTCACCATGTTCGCCAAGATGGTCTCAAACTCCTAACCTCAGGTAATCCACCTGCCTCAGCCTCCCAAAGTGGTGGGATTACAGGCATGAGCCACCACACCCAGCCCAGAAGCTTTTTAGTTTTATGCCATTTCATTTATTTTTGCTTTTGTTGCCTGTGCTTTTCTGGTCATATCCAAAAAATCATTGCCCAGATGAATGACAAGCTTTTTTTCTATGCTTTCTTCTAGTAGTTTTACATCTTACTTTTATGTTTTCAATGCATTTTGAGTTGATTTTTGTATATGATATGAGATAATGTTTCAATTTTATTCTTCTGCATGTGACTATCTAGTTTTTCCAACACTCTCTGCTTTTTTTCCAATAGAAAAGACCATCTTTTTCCCCTTGTGTATTCTTGGCAACTTCCTCAAAGAGCAATTGACTGAAAATGAGTGGATTTTCCTCTGGGTTCTCTATTCTGTACCATTGGTCTACATGTCTATTTTCATGCCAATATTATACTGTCTTGATTACTATTACTTTTCAGAATATTTTGAAATCAGGTAGTGTGATGTCTCCATATGTCTTGCATAATGCTCTGTGTGTGCACAATTATGCTGCTGTTGGATGGAATGTTCTGTATATGCCTGTCAGGTCCATTTGGTCTACAGCGTTGTCCAAGTCCACTGTTTCCTACTGGCTTTCAGTCTGGAAGATCTATCCACTGTTGAATGAAATATGGAAGTCTCCCACTATTATTGTATTTCAGTCTATTTCTCCCTTTAATTTTAAAAATATTTTCTTTATATACTTAGGTGCTCTGATGTTGGGTACATATATATTTATTATTGTTATATGCTTTTAATGAGTTTATTCCTTTGTCATTATATACAGCGTAAAACTTTTTTTGTTTCTTGTGACAGTTTTTGACTTAAAGTCTAATTTATCTGATTTTGGTAGAGCCATCCCTGCTCCCTTTTTTGGTTACCATTTGCATGGAATACATTTCCCATCTCTTCACTTTCAACCTATGTGTATCCTTAAAGCTGAAGTGACTCTCTTGTAAGCAGTATATAGCTGGATCTCTTTTTTCTTCCCAAATACACTTAACCACTCTGTTGTTAAATTAAATTTGGTCTGAGAATGTCTTTGTACTTTAAGTCCCTCTTTAACTAACTTCAGCCTAACTTAGTATAGAAAATAACCTAAAGCCTAACTTAGGAGTATAATTTTATAACGATAACTGAGTCCCAGCCAATCTCAGCAGCTGAGCTTCAGTCAGTCGTAGGAAGCCAACTGATAAGAACATGTTCAAATAAGACAAATGAAACCATAACCCATCAAGTTGTCTCTGCACCTCCCTTCCATTTTCTGTTCATAAATGCTACCTTACCGTGTCGCAGCCTAGAATTCTCTGAACTTGTTTTGTCTGAGAACTGACCTATTCATGATTTTTTTTGTTCTTTGCTCAATTAAACTCTATTACATTTAGTTTGTTTAATGTTTTTCTGTTAACATTATCAGACTTCAGGATCCTAGATTCATAAGGGTGAGCCTGGCACTAGGGTCCACAGTGAAATTGGTGGTCACTTCACTCTCCTTCCTCCATGTAGAAGATTTCTCTCTGTGATGTCCTGCATCGGCTTGGGGGTGTGAGGACACAGGGAATATAAAGCTGCCCTTCCTGCTGCCTTCAATGCGCCTTTTCTAATCAGGTTCTATAATCTATCACCCAGATTCCTTAGCTCTTGTGAAGGTATTTTCATGCACAGATGGCTGCTCAAATTCATGTTTCAGTGAAGGAACGAGTGTTGAAAAGTCCTTTTCTGCCATCTTGCCAATGACGTCACTCCCTCATTGCCTGTTTTGATCACTGTCTTGATCTACTTCCTAGAGCCACACCCACACATAGCAGACACTCCATAAATACTTGTTGAATGAATGAATCGATGAATGAAGAAATAAACAGGTGAGTGAAACCCTCTATGCAGTCCTGGAATGTGCCCGGTAATAACCTCTGTGTGTTGGACTTGCTTGGGTTTTTGCTGCTTGGCGCTGCTCTGTTTCCAGGTGACCAAATACACACCATCACTCAAAGGCAATAGAATCTGGCTGGCTAGCCCGGCCGAGTGGCCGATGCCTTTCCCTCTCTCGCCACTAGAGGACAGAAGCGACCCATGGATTCAGCCAATGCCAGTCAGTTCTGCCACTTGGGCTCCAAAGGCACCTTGGGCTTCCTGCTGAATAGAGAAACTGACTGTGTCATGATGCCTCTAACTCAGAGATCACCACAGAGGTACCAAGTAGAGAAAAGGCATAAAAATGCAAATTCTGTATCCTCACCCTGGGTGTGAAGATTGAAACAGGAGTTGGCCTCCCTTCCTTGGCTGCCCCTGCAGTGGTGATGTCAAAACTAAGGGCTCCCAGCCCTCTCCGTGTTCTGATCCAGACAATGTTGCCTTTTGGAGAGGCAGGCTTGCACCTCGCTCTGCAAAATGAAGAAGGCAAATATTCCTAACCTAAAAACTGCCTGAGGAAACAGGCCTGAAGAGTTGAAACAAGAGGAGGGCCTCAGTGCATGCCCAGGAGTGTATGTGAGGTACAGGTTAGTCCAGCCAACCCCTCCTGGATCCTGCATGCTTCTATATGTCTCTGCTCAGTTGATCCTCCAGGTACTTCTGCAAAGTGAGTATGTTAATACGTTAACTTGTAATGAGTGGTGAACTTGCCCACAGTTACATGTTAACTTGTAATGGGTGGTGAATTTGCCCAGAGTTACATAGCTGATGTGTGGCCAAACCAGGGCCCTGGCACAGGATGGACTGGCTTCCTGGTTCCTGCAGTTCCCCCCATGGTACCACCAATTACAAGGACACCAGAACTTTGGAAAATGAGCAAACGCTGGCAGCGTGGAAAAGGCAGTGAAACTCCAGGATGGATCGACACAGGTAGAGAACTTTGTTGACTATCAAAACTTCTCATTGCATTCTTGCAACAAATCTACAAAGAGCGGTGGCTTATTCCCCATTCCAGAGCTGAGGAAACCAGGCGGGGCCAGATGAAGTGTCTGTGCCATCCTGAGCACAGGCGACTGCTTCCCATGACCTGAGAGTAAGTGGAGGGGCCACACTGTTCATCCACCTCCTGATTCCCCTAAAGACCAACACATGTTCAGGCTCTTCTATTTCTCTGTTACTTCTGTTGCTCTAGTTCCTGCCCTGTAGAGGGGATGGCCATGACCTCTGCTGCCCTTCATCCAGCCCTCCAAAGTGCCCATTAGCCTGTTTCTCTTAGGCCTGATGTGAAAAGGTCCAAGGTTTAAAGGAAACAAGACTGTACCCCTTAAATAATGTGCATACTCTGCTTCTCTTTCTCAAAGATTTTGACAAGAATGACATGAGTTTCCATGGGACAAATCTCAAGCCTTTTTTTGTTTTCTTCTCAGCCCCTACCTCATTTCAATTCAAGGCAATGGAAATGGACTCAGCTAGGCACCAGCACTGTCCTAGGCCCTACCAGGGAGCTGTGAGGAGGGCGTCCCTGAACCTGGACAGCTTGGCACCCGATGATGGGAAGAGCAGACATGCACAAAATGCAGATGCTGGATACTAATGCTGCTTACATTGGGGTATGCTGCCTTCACTTGGGAGGTTTGAGATGACCTCAATATTAGGATGAGGCTCTACAACGCAAAGGCTCCCAGACCCACCATGGGCTCCTTTGAAGGCAGAGTCACAGGGCATCTGCAGCTGCAGAGTTCTCCCTTCTCTGCTGCTGCCTCCGGTGCAAGGAGCCAGGTTTGTTTCCAGAGACACAGTGATGATGGGGCTCCATGTCTCTGATCTGCCCATCCTCTCTAGGGGCCCACATTAGGCAGAGCAAGGTTGCAGCAGGCCCGTATCCTCCTGACCAGCTGAAGGATTAGTCTTCACTCTCCCTGAGAAGACAGCATCCCATTTCTTTATCTGAGATATCTGCTCTGAACTGGGCTCAAGCCACCATAGTTGCTTTTCCTGCTGCCATTGCAGGAAACATTTTGTAGGTGGGTGCTTCTTTCTCTAAGGCACTCGAAGTCCTCGAAACCTTCTGCTGTTCACAACTGTGAGTAGGTCACAGCACTGTTCTCCCTAATTAACTAGGGCAGAGGAAGAAGGCCAGGAGGTTGCAGCTCTGTGTTTTGCCATGTACCATCAGCCAGACTGACAGGAGCACATGGGTACAAACCTCCCACCGCTGGGTCTCATTCACGCGCTGGCAATACACAGCTGTGTATTGCCTGCTGTGACCAAGTGCATTTTCAGCATGGGAAAGATGGCTAGCATATAGTAGGTGCTCAAAAAAATGTTGCCAGATGAGGAACTGATGGCCTGCTTGCTCAGTTTTGACAAAATAGCTCTTCGGAACCTCCAGATATGCAGGTCACTCTTGCTCCAGAGCATGGCAGTGCTGTCATCCTCTTTCTCTTGCCTCTGCAAGGGGAGCCAGAGGACTTTCTGACCCGGATAGAGGCGGCCACAGCCCCTGCTGAGGGGAGAGGGAAGAGCATGCAAATGCCAAGAGGACTGCAGAGCCTGCTGCAGCTGTAACCACCCGCTCAGAGTGGGAAGTCCAGGCCACTCCAGGGCAGCAGCTTGTCCTCCTCTGCCCTCAGACGCTGTGGCCATTGAACGGGTCTGGATCTTCTCCCTGGGTTGGGGGGAGGAATCAAGGTGACCCTCAAAGTGTCTTTCAATATGTGAATTGGAGAGCTAAGTTGCAAGTGGCTTCTGCTGGGGCTGCCAGTAGGAAAAAAGGGAGGGATTTAGACACAGATAAAAAGCGTTCTGCTTCCTCTGTGCCCTGGACCTCCAGACCACCACCAGGACTCTGTACTAGGGTAGCAAAGTGGACCCTGAAATTCCCTGAGCATCCTTACCAGAGAGGTGAAAGGGGCACACAGCAGAACCATGGAGCCTCTAGACAGAAGGCATGCCAACGGTGCCCCGGCAGCAGTGTGCACAAGCTGTGTGGATCCCTTCACCAATACTGCCACCTGGGAGCTGCATTCTTGAAGGGTGGGTTCTAGAGGGAAGCATGTTTTGCCTAGCCATAGATCTACCAGGATGCATGGAGGTTGGGAGAGGGTTACTAGCTCTTCACTCTCCTCATTCCCAAGTAAGAGTGGAAGAGGAGCTGCTGAGTAAACCAGGCCAATCCACAGGGTAAAGACTGGCCCAGCTACACAGAGAGAAGGAGGTAATGGTCCACTGTAGGGCTGCGTCACAAGTTAGCCATGTGGCCTGAGCAAACCGCTTTTCAGAAGCCTCATCAATGGCATCAGGAAATGTGTATGTACCAGCCTGCTCTGGTAATTCCATAACATTCAGTACGGCATGCAACCAATCCACAAAGACCCCTCCTATGACAGGCAGCCACTTTGGAAATTTGAAACTCATTGGCACTAGAAAAATGCATTTTGAATGAGACCAAGAGAAGAATGACCCATTACTTTAGTTATTAAAAATAAAGTGATTCTCATCCTCAGGGATTTTTTAGATTGATCATTCATGGCAAGCATCACCCAAGGGCTGGTTCTCTCTCTTTCCTGTCTCAATTGTGTAACCTCATAATTTTAGAATGTTTAAGCTAGAGGAGACCTCGTTCAAGCTCTCCTGTTCAGCGCATGCTCAGAGAGGGTAGACCTCAGGTCTAAGGTCACACAGTCACTTAGTGGCCCAGCAGAGACCAGAGCCTCACCCTGTAGTGCACAATTCTGATTTGTCACAGTTCTTCTTCATCTTTTTCTACCTCCCTGTGCCACCACTCATACCTTCTAACTTCCACTGAAATGGCCTTTCCTCTGCCTTTCAAAAAGGCTGGGAATGGAAAAAACAGGCAGACAAATGAAAAGATGGAGAAGGGAGTCAAATTCACATTTCACATGAGAAAATGTGCCATTTGATTTCAGATCACAGTCTTTGAAAGGTGGAAACCGCGTTTTCACTGCCTACCCTGCAGTGACTGCACCACGGAAGTGAGAGTGAATGCCTGTCAGGCCATCGGTTGGCATTTTCCCCACATCACATGTATGTAAGGTACATACATATGAGGCACATGGCCAGGGAGGCCACCTGTGTTCCTTCCCCAGACAGAGACCTTCAGACCACCGTCTGTGTAAGCAAAGGGTATGTGGTGATTACAGAAAGGGATGAGCTGGACCTCTGAGAGCATTTAGTAAGACTCCATTACAAACAGATTTTAGGAGAGTGAAACCCAGAGAGGTGAAGGCACTGTCTAACGTCACAGAGGAAGTTAGTTCCTATCAGAGGACTAGAATTCAGCCTTTCAGACTTCAAGTCCTGTGGTTGGGTGCCAAAGGAAAAGTGGGAATAGTTACTGGGTACAGAAAACAGAAAGAACAAGTAAGATCTAGCATTTGATACCACAACGGAGTGATAATAGTCAATATTGATTTAATTGTACATTTAAAAATAACTAAAAGAGTATAATTAGATTGTTTGTAACACAAAGGATAAATGCTTGAGGTGATGGATACCCCATTTTACCTCGATGTGAACACTACATGTTGTATGCCTACATCAATTGTACTCCATAAACATATACACCAACTACGTACACACAAAAATAAAAAATAAAATACAAACAAATCTATATGTGATACTGCACACACACACACACACATACACACACCTACACACACATATACACACACATACACACACACACACATGCATGCATAAAGGACCCCTATTCCAAGGGGAACAAAGACTCACAGCAGTCAGGCCCAGCAAGAAGCACTCTCTGTAGTGGGAACTGAATAACCCTAAGGGAGGCACCTGTCCAAAGGTAAGGCCACACCTGAAATCCATCAGTTCAATCGTGTATGGTGAGGCATGCCCAAGGCCTGCAAGATAGCAATGTATTTAAAAACCTCATCTTTACATTTGCAGGAGGCTACGTGCTCTGGGGTCTATCGCACAAAAAAGGGGGCAGAAGGAAGACAGGGAGAAGTCCTGAAGATCAGTTTTCCTTCCTTCATAACTCCACAGAGCACAGGAGTCACAGTCTCCCCAACCCTCCTCCTTCCTTCTAGAGCAACTGGAGAGACAGGGAAATTCCTGCCTTTAGAGATCTGCAGGAGGGAGCTAAGGGCAAGGAGATGCTGCTGCTGTGGCTGCTCCTTGGCATCTGTTTTCTGTTCACGAATAAACTTCTCTCGGTCCCCTGAGGAAGGGTGGATTGGGGGGAAGGACGCGGAGCCTCTCGGAATCTTTTGCATCCAGGGATGTGAGTGGGTTTTTATATTTAGCAGATGACTCACCTCCAAGCACATTAGTCACTACCTCCCAGCTCCATTCTGGCAGGCTGGGTGCTGGGGATCGCAGTGGGGTGAGATCAGACAGGAGATCGGGAGAAAGAGCAAGAGAGCCCAGGGGAGGCAAGAGACTGGGATATTAATGTGAGAGGAAGTGAGATTAGCGCCCCGAAGCGGAAGGCTCGAGGAAAGAGGGCGGCCAAGTCATGCTCAGCAGAGAAGTTCCAGCGAAGTTCTGGCTCAGCCTTGCCCCAAACACTTCTCCGTGGGAGAGGGAGAGAAGAGAAGGGCAAGATCCAGAGTGCCCGGCTCAGCTGCCCACGAGCCCTCCAAGGGTTCCCTCTTGGCAATGAAGGCAGCTCACCAGCCTAGACCCCATCCATTGGCCAGCTTTGGCCATGACAGAATGCAAAGATGACTGCAGGATGGCCAGGGCAGGGGATTTCAGAGAGTGCCACTAGAACATGCTGGGGCCAGGAGCCTGGGCAGCACAGAAAAAGAGAGCGTCCATGAAAGATGCTCTGTGCCATGACAGAGGAAGGACCGCAGAGGAAGGAGGAGCATATGGGGTCTAAGGCAAAGGCTCTCAACTGTGGTCCCTGGGCCCCCTGGGTCAGAAGACCCTGGAGCACTTGTGAGCAATGAGGACTCTGGTCCCATTCCAGGCCTGTGCCCTCCTCTGTGGGGATCCAAAGAACCTGCTTTTCTCTAGGCCCCAGGGGGTTTTCAGGAACATTGGGATGCAAAGCTCTCAGGTCTGGAGCAGAAAGGCTGCATCCCAGGGCTCTGATTCCTACTCCATGTGAGATAAAGGCCATTGGTACTCTTGATTTCGCCTCAGTTTATCATTCAAAAAATGAGATCCCCACTTCAAGGATTCTTCTAATATTTAAAACAAACAAACAAACAAAAAAAACAACAGGAAAGGGGTATGAGGTTGGCTTGTATTTTATTCTTCTTAACTGGGTCAGAAGTGCATCAGGTCTTAGTAGAGGAACACTACCCCTGGCTGCATCCCACAGCTTCGGAAAGGACAAAGGGCACCCCGAAGCAAGCTCCCTTTCTTTCTCACTGACCTGCAAGGTGGATACCATTACCCAGTGGTCAAGGAGAGGAGATAGAGGCCGAGAAGTAAGTGACTTGTCCATGAGTGGATGGCCGACACCGACAGCAGGACTTGAAGTCAGGCCCAGAGCCTATGGTTTTGTTTTGTTTTTTTCACTTCTCCAAACTGCCACTTCACTTTGTCACCAGGATCCTCTGGGTCACTTAACAGAACTGCCAGCTTCTTGCCAATATAGTCAGGGTATTGGTTTCTCCCTCACACCTTTCCCCTCTTCCTCCTCCTTCTCTGCACTGTGGCCCTAATTTTTAAAAGGCTGCATTTGGCTCTCCTTATGGAATTCTCCTCACCTTGATTCTTGGTCCACTTCCTTCCATTCTAGTGCCCATGTCGTCCAAGGCTATATGAAGCTCCACTTGGAGGATCCAGGCCCACGCCTTCTCCACTGCCCCACCACCTGCTGTACACTGCTATGCCCAATGAGCCCACAGGTGCCCGAGTCTGTTTTCCCTGAAGCTTAGTTAGGGTTCTTGCTGACATTCTTGGCTTCCCTGGACTCTGGGCTCTCTGAGGACAGGGTTTGTGTCTTCTCATTTTTCTGCATCCCTCATAACTTAGTGTAAAGCTTTATACCTGGAGAAATAGTCCTTGTTGGCAAACAGATTAGACATGAAAAGGAGCCTCCTGGAAGTGTCCAAGCCTAAGCCTGCACCTCTCACCTTGAGAAGCAGAAAGCTCCTTGACTTGCCTGCAAGTCTGCAAGTCTTTGCTACCTCCTGCTTTCCATAGAGGTGACTTGGTTGAGCAACTGGCCAGGCCAGAGACCTAGAATGTGTGCTATAGGCAAGAGGCTCCAATAAAAATGGAAAAGCACAGTCCCTGCCTCATGTAGGCATATGCAATTCTCTCTCTCTTTTTTTTTCTCTCTCTCTCTCTCTCTCTCTCTCTCTCTCTCTCTCTCTCTCTCTTAATAGCTCACCTTCCCACCAACCACAAAGTCCTTGAGAATGGGGCTGTGGGATTCCTTTTAATCCATCCCTGATTCCTGAGCCCCCATCCCAGCACACACATCCTGCTGGTTCTGAGTATTCCACTGGCCCCTTTCCATCCCTTCCCACATCTGCTTCATGCTTATTTGCTTATCTTTCTCAAGGCTGCATTTGGGTGTCTGTATGGAATTCTCCTCCCCTTGATTCTTGGTTCATTTCCTTCCATTCTAGTGCCCATGTTGTCCAAGGCTATGTGAAGCTCATCTTGGAGGACCTGGGCCCACGCCTTCTCCACTGCCCCACCACCCACTGTAACTGCCATGTCTGATCAGCCCACAGGTGCCTGAGTCTGTTTTCCCTGAAGCTTGGTTCGAGTTCTTGCTGACATTCTTGGCTTTCCTGGACTCTGGGCTCTCTGAGGACAGGGCTTGTGTCTTCTCATTTGTGTCATCTTTCTTGAGATAAGCAAATAAACATGAAGCAGATGTGGAAGGGGATGGAAAGTGGCTAGTGGAGTCCTTGGAGAACGCATTTTCACATTCCTGATCTCCAGCTTCAGTTAGTCTATCTAGAAAATGGAGAAAATATCATTGACATCACACAAAAAGTTGGGAGGATTGAATGAGATAGCCCCTATTGAAGGTGACTAACGAAGTGTTGGCTCATAACACACATCCATAAAATGGTAGAACAAGCTAAATTAACTTTGTGCTAGTGTAAGCTATGCGTGTATCAGAAAATGAAAGGGGTGCATTAAAAATAACAGCTCCCCACCATGTGCCAGACACAATGCTAGATGCTTTGGCCATGTCACCTTGTAACATTCACATCAGTCCTCTGTCACAGAAGAAGTTGAAGCTCACAGAGGTCAAGTTACACACTCAAAGTCACACAGCTAGCAAGTGGCCAATCCATGCCTCAAAAGGACGCTTGTCTTTCCCCAAAGTTGGGGCTCATTCCTTTAAGCAACAGTGCTTCAAACCATCTGGGAGATGTAGAAGAGATAGAATTTTTTTCAAATAGGGTTTTGAAGAAGGCTGTGGGAGGCTACAGGAGGGAAGACAGACAGCAGAGCTACAATGCAGCTTTGGACACTCTTTAAGAATGGGTGGCTTCACTGGAGAGAGGAGGCTGAGCTGTGCACCACTGTCACGAGCAAAGTAGAAGCCATGTCAAGGCTGAGTGTATCCAGCAGGTGATCAGAAGAGGACTCTAATAGTAACAAGCCTCAGTGCTGCCCAGGAAGGCCTGTGGGTGTCAGGGATTCCGCTGGCCGGGAGCCTGTGCAGGGAGGGGTCCTGGGGGAAGCAAGAGCGGTGGCAGTGGTTCACTTTGTACCAGGTGCACCTGTCAGTTCAGGTAGCTATTTAATGTCACGTGAAGTCCTTGGGACAAAGGCATCATGGCCCTTCTTTGCAACAAACACAAGTTTCTTGGATCCAAGATTCAAGAGGGAAAGAATAATCCCTCCTCCCCCACATCTCTCCTGACTTCCTTAAAAACTCCTTCCCCAGGTTTAAAAATTGTTGCTGCTGGAAGACCTAGCACATCCAATTGGGATTTCTCCTACTAAAATTAATGTCATGAAACACACAAGGAGAAAACAGATTCCGAGCTAATTTCTGTCCTGATCCATGGCCTCCTGGAGCTTGGCTGGCTGATCGCCGGACAGTGGCAGTTACTGTCTGGTAAGAACAGTGCCTTTCTCATGAGGCCCCCTGCATTCCCCAATAGATTCTGGAGTCCCCAAAGGAGCTGGGGGCACAGTGCTTCTCTGTGATCTCCAATGTGCCCCGCAGACCACTTGGCATGTAGTAGGCATTTAATTATACTTATTGAGAGTCTATTGTGAGGATTGCCATTTAGTGTTTCTAGAAGCACTGGAAGACAGCACAACACTTCCCTATCATTTATTGTTTGTTATTTACTAATCTGTGATCAATTAATAATTGAAAATCCAACGGTGAAAGCAGAACATCCCAGGGAGACTGAGAGCTGAGGATTTCTTAGTTCCCTGTCTTCCATGTTGTGTCCCTAATATGACTTATTAGCAGAAGATGCCAGAGCCTGCTTTTAGGATACTCTGAATAAGAGAAAAGGAAGGAAAGGAATTTAAGCAGCGCAGTCTTTTCTATATGAAGTGGACTCTCTGAGGTTTTGGTTGTACACTGTGGCTTGGCAAATACAAAGCCAATCAAGTGCCATTCTGCTCCTAGAAATGTGGTAGTGCTACAATTCTTGGGAGCCACTGTCCTTCCTGTTGCAAAGACTCTGCCACGCTCATCTGATCTTCCCCTCCTAGGATTTGTCTGAAAGTAAAAAAAAGGAGATGTACTTGCCTGAGGGTGAGAAGGTAGCTTCCCAATGACACATTCTGCTAACACCTTCCTTCCTTCTTTATTTATTTCTTTCTTTTCTGAGATGGAATCTTACTCTGTTGCCCAAGCTGGAGTGCGGTGGCATGATCTCAGCTCGCTACAAACTTCACCTCCCAGGTTCAAGTAATTTTTCTGCCTCAGCCTCCCAAGTAGCTAGAATTACGGGTGCCAGCTACCACACCTGGCAATTTTTTGGTATTTTTAGTAGAGACAGGGTTTCAGCATGTTGGTCAGGCTGGTTAAGTTTGCATCTAGCTATCTTTGAGGCCAAGTACTACAATCCATATGTTTACGATTTGCAATTCTTCAAAAATGTTCTTTGCCTTAAAAGCCACAAGAATCAAGAGATCGAGACCATCCTGGTCAACATGGTGAAACCCCGTCTCTACTAAAAATACAAAAAATTAGCTGGGCACAGTGGCACGTGCCTGTAATACCAGCTACTCAGGAGGCTGAGGCAGGAGAATAGCCTGAACCGAGGAGGCAGAGGTTGCAGTGAGCTGAGATCGCGCCATTGCACTCCAGCCTGGGTAACAAGAGCGAAACTCTGTCTCAGAAATAAAAAAGCCACAAGAAGCCTAAGATGCCCAAGAAATATTTTTTTATTTGCTTCTTTCAGTTTCCCTTTACTCAATAACAGGTAATTCTGCCAGGAATAACCAACCCCCACCATACTGAGTGCAGAATGGACCCCATGTGGTTCCAGGACCAGACAGCCAGCTGCAAGATCTGGGGCAAGGAGCCTGATTCTGCCTCCCCTGCTGCTCTCCTGTGTGGCTGGGGCAAAAGTCCCTAGTGTTTCTACTCCCTGATTCCTTCCATGGTCCAGCAGAGCCTGGGGACAGACACCCAAAGGGATCCCTCGGCCATACTGGCTCCGTAGACCTACTTATACCACTTATGCCAGTTCTCCATGGAGAAACTCTGCATCTGCAGAGCTACATCGGACTGCACTGTATTAATAAAGAAGGCCTCAGTTGTGGCATCAGAATTCAGTTTTCAAGAAAGACTGCCCTGAGGAGAGTCTGCATTTGACTCAATTTCCATTTCCTGCATCTTTATGATTACATGTTATGCTAGCACTCTCTGCAATAATAGAAACCAAAACAACACATCTGCTGTATACAGGATACCATTAAGCTCCAGATCTTTACCTGCAATGCTTATAACTTCCATAACAGCTCTGCAAGGTAAATAGAGTCATCTCTGTTTCTGCAGGCCAGTAAATAAAACTGGGGTGAATAAAAGTTAAGCCAGGTGTCAGACCTCACATGGCCTGTAAGTGCCATTCAAAGCTGAAATCCAATGCCAGATTTGTCTCATGCCAAAATCTATGTCGTTTATCCCTTAATGAGCCTCTATTCTCAACTACAATGACCCTTTATCATTCAAAGGCAGGTTTGCTGACTTTTGATATTTGCCAAGGTTGGAAAAAGAACTAATTCATATAGGAAGATTTTCAGTAGCATGGTGCAACCGAAAACAAAGGAGATGTTCTGGTTAACTTTCAGACACCCAGTAAAGTGCATTAGTCAGAACAGCACAGCTCCTGAAGAATTCAAATGCAGCTCCACGAGAAGTGACAGCTATGTGGGTTGTCACAAGGGGAATTTCAGAGGGTTAGAGGCTGCTTGCACCTGCTCTAAGCTGTTTTCTATCTTTCTCTGTTTTCTTTCTCTCTGAATTTTTGGGTCCTCAAATTATATGAATGTGATTGAGTGTGTGCATATGATTTGTACACATGTGAGCAAGTGTACATGCATATGTGTGCATGTGCGTATGTGAGCAAGTATGTATGTGAATGAGTGTGTGCATGTGATTGTGTGTACATGGATGTGTATGCATGTGAACGCCTGTATGTGAGTGAAGGTGTGTGCATGGATTTGTGTGCATGTGAGTGTGTGCACCCACACAGGAGATGAAGGGTGGTGATGACAAGAGCAGAATCTCAGGAATAATCTAGTCATATGATTGCTTTAACCAAGGACAAAGAAATGGATCACATTGCAAAGGACTAACAGAGTGGCTTAGGTAAACCATTAAGCAATTGATGTGTTTCTTGGCAACTGAATAGCATGGTGCTAAAAACAAACACAAATTGACTTACCTATATCATTGGTTGTACAAACAGACATGGCTGCAATTATAAATATGTAACTAAAAATGGAATAAGGGATGTGTTGTTTTCCTTCCAGGAAAGGAACACCATAGGTCTTCTTTTGCAGCATAGCTCTCAGCTGGTGAACCCATTTAATTAGTTAAGCACTCTCAAGATGGCCTTTAGATTGCTTTCCTGCAGCTTGGCCTATCCATGTATCAACAACAGTTTCTCTGCTAATCAGCCAGGCCTATTAATCTCAGCTTTGTCCCATGGGCCTTTATTACTCCAAGTGAGGACCCAGTCATGTATGGGGGTTGGAGGATGGAAGCCCCCTTGTTGCAGTCATTGAAGCTCATCTCAAAAAGTTACGCGGCAGCTACTATGTCCTTTTGCTCTGTTTCCCTAAATTAGGGGAGGATAAGACAGACAGATGGGTGATGAATGAACAAATGGAAAATATGAACAAATAACAGAAAGGTGTTCACAGAGTGCCTACTCCATGCCAGGATCAGGGATGGGCACTTCTATATAAGTTATCTATCTGCTTATGATCTAGGAGTCCAGCACCCAGGTCTTTGCAAGGAAGTAACACATTATTTATCTGTAAACAATTCCTGGTTAAAAAAAAAAGCCCAGGCAGAAATATTACATTTAAGGAAGAAAGCATAAGGAATGGTGGTATAGCTACTCTTTGGAGCATTCTAAGTTCCAACTAAGTGTTGAAAGCACTGGCCTCTCAGAAGCTTTGTGGAGCCATCATCACTAAACTACAGTTTAATGCTATGCACTCAGCGCTCATCAAGATTTGTTGTGAAATCCGCCTCTGCATCTGTTGTAAGATTGTAGTTGAAATTCACTTTGTTCTTCAAGGCCACACATAAAACATTTTTGTTATGTAATTTTGTTCTTTTTTCCCTTTTCACCTTGGCTGACAAGAAGCTCAGAGACAAATGTGATGATCAATTATAGTGGCAAGATTGGCCTACAGCATTAGCATAACTTTTAATCTTGATATACAAATATAGTTCTATATTAAGCATATTATACTATATTTACACTTACACCTATAACTTTATGTATCATCCGCATCCTTAGTTGTGAACAGTCTCAAATCCTTCTTGGAGAAAGAGGCAGTAGAAAAGTAAAAATAAATGAAAAAAAGTACAGTATTTGTATAATGTTAGCATTTTTTGCTTCTAATGGAGGCTGAGAAGAACAAAACACTTAAAACAAGACTAATCTCCAATGCATTTACACACGGTCTGGGAATAGAATTCATTTGGCTACACACTGTCTTTTACAGCCAGCCACATAACGTGCATCCATCATAGCACCATAGCGATCCACAGAGGCACACTCACACTTACACTACTCTCTAACTTGTACTGCTACCCGCATCTCCAGCACTCTCTGGCTCAGCCCTGAAGTTTGGTCAAATCCAGACTTAGCATGCAGGTAGATGAGCAGATGATTGACTTGCATATAGTCAAGACTTAACTGGTTTTGCTTAGCATGAATCCTGAACATGTGCCTGTGATGGTTGCTGTCTTCTGTGTGTTTACTACTAGATTTCTGGAACTTGATTTCTCTTCCTGGTCATCCAGTATTAAGTGGAAAAAACAAGCACTTCATAAAAGTTTTGAGTGCCGGTTAATATTTTCTGAATACCCACTACGTTCTGCTCCTTGTATGATTAAATGCATGGTGACATGCATCTTCCAAGTGGGAAAACTAAGGACAGAGAGGTTAGCTCACTTCCAAAGGTTGCAGAGCCAAAGCCTTCTGATTCCACAAACTGTGCCCTTTCTTCTGCCTGACTCTAACTCTGGGGTGATGTCAAAGATGGCCAGTAGGGAAAGAAAATGAAGACTCTGGCTTTTTCTCTCCTTCACCTGCTGTATCACAGCCACTTACTAAAACCACCTTGATACTGTGGGGGTGAAAAAGACCTGAAGACAGCATCACAGGCAGATGACAAAGCTGCAGGTGGGTGAAACAGCAAGTTAGCAAGAGGGGGTCCTCTGTCTAAGGGAGAAATTAAGCCCTAATACTTCACCCTAAGGAACATATTCTGGGAAAGTTTCAGCCTGGTTACCTGTGTTTCTGGCTCTCCCAGGTCCCTCCTGGACTCCAGGGCCCTTGTCTACATTTCCAAATCTCAGCACGACTAATATTTTGAACTGGATAATTGTTGCTTGTGGGGGCTGTCCTGTGCATTGTAGGAGATTCAGTGGCATCCCTGGCCTCTATCCACAGATGCCGGTAGCATCTGCCCCAGCTGTGACAAAATGTCTTCAGACATTGCCATACGTGCTCTAGGGACAAAATCGCACCAGGTTGAGAACCACTGACTAGGGTAACTGTTGCATAGTGGGGCTGCTGACAGGCAGAGGCAGAAAGGGTAATCCTGACAGGGCTGGACTAATTTGACCCATCAGGTGGCCAAGAGAGGCCTCTGAACTGAAGGGGGTTCAAGGAACCATGTCACTCACCACTGCTAGCCTGTCATCCTATCTCTCTGGGGTAACCCTCCACCATTCCCTGCTCTGAGGCTGGAGAAATGGGATGGAAATCGATGGTAAGGACCCTTCCCATTTCCTAGGGGTTTTGCAGGTTGGTCTTTGTGATTTTGAATTTATGGCAAACAGACCAACCTGCACTGAAGTGTTCCTTTCTCTTCAGCTGAGCGGAGGACTGGCTGAGCTGATGAGTGGTATAAACCAACAAGGTGCAAAACAGTGAGTTCTGCTGCTCCTTTGCCCCCAAGGAGCCACTTGTTAAAGCTCCTGAGCAGCATCCATGTCCCTGAAGCCCCTATCATGCGGGCCGGAGGTGAGAACGACCTCATGATGAGCACAGACCCCAAGGAACTCTGGATCACACTTTTCAGACACTTCCCAAAGAGAGCGCTTCAGAAGCTCTGTAATCTGCTTTCATGTGAATTCAGAATACCTGGCTCTCCCCAGACCCTGTTGGCCTTAATAAATGTGACTAGAAGGTGGGCCCTAGGGGTTAAGACTGGAACCATGTGCCCTACCTTCCCAGTGAGGCCATGCCCCGGCCCCTGGGGAGTAAGGTTGACCTGACTCGAGTAAGTAGGTAGTGTCCGGCCCTGGCATGGCAGGGTCCACTGAGGATTGGGTCCTGGGCTCATCTGTTGAACTCGGCCCTCAAGTCACCCTCAACTCACCTGGCACAAACAAAATACACTCTTCTTCCATGCCTGGTCTTCACTTCTTCCACTCCCAGATGGATACCTTAAGATTTTTCTTCTTAAAGAAATTCAATTTTGAAAAGTCACACCTGAGTCTTAAACCTACTTGCGTTGGAGATAACCCACTGTCTCATGTGTGACAGCCAAGAGAACCCCTTGCTCTCCATGTGTGAGGTTCACACAGCAGCGGCTTCCCGAGAGCTGGCTAGAAATGCACAACCTCGGTCCCCACCCAGATCACTGGAATTATTCTGCCTTTTAACAAGACACCTAAGTGATGTGGTGCACTGTGTTCCCCCAGAAGTGGAGAGCATTCTCCCCAAGGCCCCTGATGGTGGTGAACACCCTCTTCAGAATTTCCTGCCCCTCCCCTGGTTGCCTGACCTGTCTGTCCTGATGGTAAATGTCCGCAGAAGAGGTTACCTTCACCACCCTTACCCCTGTGCAAACAGTCTCTAGATCCAGGCAGCCAGGAAGACCTTCTCCTGCCAGCCTTCCGTCCCTCTCATCATAATTGTGGCTGGATTATGCTTGCTGTAACCTCAGCACGTCGCTATTTCAATAACACTTCATTTGCTTAATGACAGTGAGTCATTGGCTGTTTTATGGCTCATTTCTGCTTGTTTTCAGAGACGAAACCTGAGGTCCTTAATTGTAGGGGCAGCCATGTGTACCAGTCCCTGGACACGCGGCTGGAGATGGACAGAGCAGGCAAGAAATGAGTCAGCTAGTGGAGGGGCTTGAGGCCCTGGCCTCTTCACCTGTGGACCCATAGCCTCCGCCTCCAGAGAAGAGGCCTGGAAATCTCCAGGAACAAGGGCTCCAGCTGTACCCAAGATTACAATACAGAGGCTCCATTTTGTTGTGTGGGAAAGGCAAGAGCTCAGGGAAGGATGGAAGGTGGACAGCCGCCAGGCAGGCAGGAGAAGGCTCTGTGGCCGGTTCCTGGATGCCTGCCTCCTTCTCCCACACTGTGCTTGAGTGGGCCACAGGCCGCTCAGGGGTTTTCAGCCTCTGGCAGGCAGCGTTCCCTGAGGACAGGTAGCAAAGCACTCCTGTAGGCCCTGTGCTCTGCGCCTTAGTTATTCTCAACAAAGCTTAATGATCCCCATCTGCAAAATGGGTGGGAATAACCCAGCTCTTTACAACAATGTGAATATTTTTCAAATACTCCCACCTGAGACAGCTGGAAGGCTAAGTGAGGAAAACATGAATCCGCTCCTTCTCCCACTCCGGTGGGCTCCTCGTGGCCCTGTCTCAGGCAGAACTTTTTCCTTCCTGAAGGGATCTTATCTTCCTGAAGGGAGTGCCTCCCTGTTAAATCTGCCTTCACGAGCCCTGCCAGTTTTTAAGGACCAGCTCAAACTCAAACACATTGAGGTCCCCTTCCCAGACTCTCCTGGAGAATTAATTAAGCTTTCCCTTCCCCTGGGCACTTGATCTGAGCCTGGTGGAGCCTTTTCGTGGTTCTGGCTTCTATTTGCATGGTGTGTGATGGAGTCAGGATTGTGGTGCTGGAGTTAGCCAGATGTGGGTTAAATACCAGCTCTGTTACACACTAGCTGGATGCCTTGGGCAGGTTACTCAACCTCTCTGAGACTCAGGTTACCCAACCAGCAAAATGGGTACAGTGGTAAGAATGCCTATCTCCTAGGAGTGAGGGGAGGATAAACCAGGTGATGCATGTCAAGGGCTTTGTGCATTCACTGCCTGACACAAAATGTGAGTTCACTCAGGAACTGGGACCATGCTGCTGTATTGCCATTCTGATGATTAACCGTGATGGTCACCAGACTGAGCTTCCGGAGGGACAGAGCCATTTAAAAACCACCTTGACTCCCGCAGTGTCTAATCAAGTGTCTCTCACGCAAGAACTGACCACATCTTTTTTTTAAGAACTGTCTCTCACAGTTCCTCTTTAAATGAGACATTATATTTAAATGAGCTAGTAACATAAATGAGAGCAATCAGCATAAAGCCTCTCAAGAATAAGCTCAAGAGATTTGAGTATCTCTTTTCTAAACAACAACAACAAAAAAGTTTGTTATGTGGAAGCTTCAACAGCTCGAATTAAAGTTACTAGTCCAAAGGCTTAAAGGTTATGGTTTGGGGATTCCAGGAGCTGAAAAGTGATTTCTCAAAAGACCTTTGTAACTATGAGGAATGAATTAACTGATTGAGGCAATATCAGCTCTACGTTTTCAGGATGGATTCAAACCAAGTCTTCCGTGTCCTGGTCTTGCCCTCATAATGCCTGCAGAAATGACAAAGGGAGACAGAAGATGAGCCTGACATGCTGTCAGGAGGGTCGTGATAGCAGTGGAAAGAGCAGTGGTATGAAAGCGCCTGAAGAGTGTATGAACCCAGAAGGGGCCAAGCCTAACCCCAGAGAAGGGGCTTTAAGGGCTCTAGAGGAATCAGGTTATGTCAAGGACCCCAGGAGATGAGCATGGGGGAGAAACTGATTACTTATGTCTCTTTCCAAATCAATGCCTTCTCCACAAATAACCTTCCCCAGGTCAGGAGATCCATGATGCCCAGAGGAGGAAAGAAACACTGGTTTCTGCTCTACACCATGGGAAAATCTAAGCTGAAATCAAAGCAGCAGCTGACTGCATGAGCCGGCACGCACACATCCCCACGCACAGCCAGGCTCCAGAATCGGTCCCTGCTGCTCTCTCCTCACAGACAAATATTCCAAGCTGAGTTGCTTGCTGTCAATAAAAATAAACAATTTCATGACAGCATAAGAAGAAAGGATGTCTGGCAGACAGGGGAACAACAGCTCAGAGAAAAGACAGGTGTGCTGCTCTCTCCTTTTTCCTCTCCCTCTCCAGGGACCTCACTGCCTGCCATCATCCACCACTGCAAACAACCTGTTCAGAAGTGTGCAGCTGTGAGCACAGTCCTCCGAGAGAAAGCATCTGCTACCTGAAGATACCTTCAAGTATGCCCGAGGAGAAGAAGGGTGTTTTCTGAAATCTAGACCTACTCGGTCAAAGTTCTAGATCTGTGTGGTTGAACATGACATTGGACAGGTCACTGAATTATCTGGGTCATAGTTTCCACCTGTGGAATAGAACATGGGGAGAGGCACAGGAGATGGAGGCGATGGCTCTGGGGTAAAGAACAGATAACCACTCGGTCAACAGCCATTGCTTTGCTAGCATTAGAGATAGTGGCCATGATGTGGACTTTCCACATGGTAACCGTGCGTGTGTTGACTGGATGCTCACTGAACCAATCTCATAATCCTGGCACACAGCTAAGCTGCACTTCTCAGCCTCCCTACATCTAGATGTGATCTGGGATTGTTCTCACCGATGGGATATGAGCAGAAATGATGTGCGTCACTCCCTGGCTGAGGCAGTTAAGACTGGGTGTGTTTTCTCCATTATTTCTGCCACGAGATGGACCCCCCTACACTCCTGTGTAACTGCAGGAGAGCCATCCAACTCATATGAGGTTGTGATGAGACTGAGACATAAACTTTTCTTGTATTAGGCTACTGAGATCTAGAGATTGCCTATCAGGGCAGCTGAGATTATAAGCACAACCCTCCATTCCAGGAAGAATAAATAAACGGCACTCAATGACAGTGACATTTGGTGAAGATATTACTGAGATACAAGGTTAGACCTAACTTCTAGTCCAAGATCAAAAACTATCAAGCTGTTGGTTTTGAGTAAGTCACATTCTACATCTGGCCCTCAGTTCCTAATTTCCATGATAAGGGATGAGAACTACATGGCCACCATCATCCCCCACTGCTCTGAGACATCCATGATGTGAAGCCAAGGGGGTTCAGGCCCACTGATGACAGGCCCACCTGCCACTGAAATGTGCCTAATGATGTGTCCCACGTCTGAAGGGTGCTGACCTTTGCTAGACAGCACTGCTCATTATAACCAGACAGTCCTCCATAGCCCCTGCTTATGCAGTACATGAGAATGGCAGAGATAGGGTAAACCCCAAGTACTCAATAGTTGCTCAGCCGATGCCTGCTGAGCAATTGCTCATTGATAGCCAAGGCGACAGATGAAATGAAAGTGAAATTTCTCAAGATTCTTCACTACACCTCCCCCATCTCGCCCAAGTGCACTCCATGAGGCTGCCATGGTGCATGACTCCAGGCTTACCATTCATATCACCGTCTGGCTTACCCGCCTCTCCTGGAGTTGTGCAGTACACAGCTGGTGCAGCACTGGATGGCGGCCTTGGCTCCCTATATCGTCAACGAACACACCGTGCATTCCTACACCTCCTTGCTTTTGTCTGTGTGGCTCCCATTGCCTAGAATAACTTCTCTCTCTCCTCCAAGTGCGAAGCTCTAGTGTTCTCTCGAGGTCTGCTTGAAACATTTCCTTCTCTGGGAACTTGCCCTGGTTGTCACTACTTGCAGAAGAATTGTTTATTCCCCCTTGGTAGCATCAGCCGTTTTGCCACTTGGTTAGTCATTTAAATATCTGCGTCCCCTGCCGGACACCATGCGTCTCAAGCACTATGACCTTGTCATTTTCTCCTTAAGTTCCTCGCACACCAACAGTGCCAGGCTTATGACATTTTCAGTGAATATCAATACATTGAATGAACCAAGCTTTCCTTTTCTTACTGCCGTGGGTCATATACAGAGATACAAAAAAAAAAAAAAAATGTGTTTTTGAAAAGAAAAAGCACAAATTGTAAAAACTTAAAACTATCAGCAGTTTCAGGTTTTTATATTTTCTCCCTGACCAAAAAACAAAGGTGGCTCCTGCTATTGGTGCAAAAAAATAAAAATAAAAATAAAGGTGGCTCTCTATCTTAGTGCTTTGAGATAAGAGCAGGAGTCTGCTGCTTTTCTTGAAAAAATAAAGGATTGGCACCAGCAAGGTGTTGCCCAGCTCCCCTAAAAGAAGCCTCATGGTGAAATTAAGTCAGGCGATGAAAATTCCTAGGGCATCAAACCATGGTCCCCCAAGGCGGAGGTTCCCATTGAGACGTGGTCTTTGTAGTTCCCCATTAGTACTTAACAGTCCTCCCAAAAAGTCCATGTCTCTACAAGTTGACAGGTGCAGCCATCCCTCTGAATTATTTTGGTGGAGTTTACCATCCTCAGGGACCCAGAGAGTGAATGTGACGGCCAGCAATAGACAATGAAATGCATATAAAGGAGTAAAGGATGGTTAGCTTAGGTTTCCATCAAAGTGTTGATGCTGACGTCAATGGCAGAATAAGCAAATTCCTGGGAGCGGTGAAAGATGGGAATGAGTGTGATAGAGACCATGCACTGCCCAAGCAAACAAATAATGCCAAAGAGAATCCAAGAGTTCCATTCCCCCTGCTCCCGAGGGAGCCAGGCAACTGCTGAAAAGCAGGAGAGGGGAGAACGCCCATGCCCTCTCACAGATCCTGTGTAGCAGCTATAATCATTGAGAGAGCCGTTTCCAAGTGAGGCCTCAATGGTGGGCTGTTTGTGGATAGATCTCTGGCAGTTTGCATAATCATGTCTATAGGTTTTTGTTCCCAATCACTCTTTGCTTTTGCTCAACCTCACTGCTGCCTCAACCATTACTGAGATGCTGAGCTTCCCAATTATTCCAGGAGGCTTAATTGCCACCCGCACCCACTGACCCCAACCCCAAAGTCAGTGAGCAAGTGAGGTAACCTGGATGTAGAGATCCTCTGGACTAGCCGAGTCGATAAGCCTATCAACAGTCAAGAAATTCTTTTCTAGAAATGTTTCACAAGTCTCATCTCACGACACAAACTTCCCTAATCAGGCCAACCCCATTCCCATGTCATCAAACTCTCCCTGTCGATCTCACAGGCCGCACCTGCTCTTTAAGGAAGAACCTCGCTGCAGCTCCCTGGGGTGGGCATGGGCAATTGCACAACTACACACTGGCTGACTTGTACTGGTTACCTAACTTGCCTCTCCCAGTAGACTATGAGTTCCCTGGGATGGGGCAGTGTCTCATTATCTCAGTGTCCCCAGAGCCTACACAGGGCCTATAGAGCAAAGAAACTAACCTTTCCCCAAAAGAGGTTTGATTTCTATCCTGCCTTCTTGGAGGTGATCTCTAAGCCCTTGGTATATCATGACTGATAGGAGTATCTTTGTTTGCAAGGGACCTTGGGCCAGGCAGAGTAACAATATGATTTATGGTGTGGGTTTTGACCCACAGTAGCAATGTGCTGGAAGGTGGACACTGAATCACATGGTATCAGCTTGCCTTCCTGAGGGGTTGGAGACAGAGATGAGTCAGCTGCTTAGGCGATGGAGCTCCAGTAAAATCTCTGGATGTCAAGGCTGGAGTGAGATTCCCTGTCTGGCAATACTCCATGTGTGTTGTCACACACTGGTAGCAGGAGAGTAATGCTGTCCTGACTCCATGGGGAGAGAACAACTGGTATCTTCAGGTTTTTTTTTTTCTTTTTTGAGATGGAGTCTCACTCTGTCACTCAGGCTAGGGTGCAGTGATGTGGTCTCAGCTCGCTGCAACCTCTGCCTCCCAGGTTCAAGTGATTCTCCTGCCTCAGCCTCCCAGGAAGCTGGAATTACAGGTGCCTGCCCATGCCTAGCTAATTCTTGCATTTTTTTTTTTTTTAGTAGAGATGGGGTTTCACCACATTGGCCAGGCTGGTCTCGAACTCCCAATCTCAGGTGATCTGTTTGCCTGGGCCTCCCAAAGTGCTGAGATTCCAGGTGTGAGCCAGTGCACCCAGCTGGATCTCCACACTTTGAACTGTTCCTAGACTCCACCTTATGTGCTTCTTCCCTTGGCTGATTTCAGCATTTCTTTTCCCTGTAACAAATAATAACCAGGAGCATAGCATCTTTCAGCAAGTTCTGTGAATCATTTTAGCAAATGATTAAACCTAAGGGTAGTCTTGGGGACTCCTGAACTTGCAATTGGTATCAGAAGTGAGAGCAGTCTTGCGTGGGCCATGTTCCCTTAAATGTTGCAGAGTTCTTCTTGTAATCAGAGATAATAAAGGTCTATCCATTGAGTTTCCCCTTCCACGAGCATTTTAGGTGAAGTCTCGCTCAACCCGGGGAAGCTGGCCAATAGACGTTTTGGGTGGCTGAGGATAATTATGTTGACTTTCAACCCTCAGATTCTTATCAAGGCCTCAAGACCTCATCAACTGCTAGTTTCCCTAGCAGTTTCTAAACCTGCTTTCTGATTGTGAAGCATTTGAAGATGAACACCCTATCTCAGGCCTGTCCTCAGTAGTCCTAAGCTTTGGAGATCATGACGACGGCATTCTCAGAAGCTGTGAACCTAACACAGGCAGCAGAGTATTCCATCTTGAGCAAAGATTACTCTAATGCTACCTCTCATCTGAGAAATAAGAATATTAATAATAACTATAATAATAATAGTAGCAGCTAAATCGAGCACTGTCCACATGCCAAGAAAAACTCTAAGTCCTTGGCATTCATTATCTTACTTTAATCTTCACAGCTCTATGAAGTGGGCATAGTGTAATTCTTGTGCCACTAACTAGAAAACTAAATGGCTGAGAAATTATTAAATTGCCCAAGGTCACAGATCAAGTAAATGGCACAACTAAGATTCCAGCCAAGGCCTTTTGACTCTGGGGCCGTAGTCGGAACACTACACACGTCCAGGTGCTAGTCTCTGGAACGCCTGACATCCTTTCTAGACGGTCGTGTCTGAACGGTCCGTGTCAAACTATAAGCCTCTTGAGGGCAACTGTTAGCCCCTTGCAATGTTAAGGTCAGAGCTCGTGCCCACTCAAAAAAGCTAATGTAGAGATAATCTCATAGGCACCAAACCAGGTAAGCTCTTCTAGACACGATATCTCATTAAACCTCCAACAGTGCTATGAGTTGGTATTCACTCCATGACGTTGACTGAGGAAGCTGAGTCTGCTTTGAAAATTTGAACTCCCAAATGTTCTAGTTCCTCCAAATTAAGTAACACATGTGTATTTAACATCTTTGATGTATTAGGCTGAACCCCAAAATACTTTCAATATGTGACTATTTTTGACCACCAAAAATGACAGTTTCATATGGTTCAACCTAAAATAATATGCCAGGCTAAGTACAATTGGCAACAGCTAATGAAAAGGAGTAACTGAAAATGTTTTGGTCAATGAGTGATCAAACATGGTCAACTTTAGGTACTTCCCAATGTTTGGTCACCTGCGTATTATCTCTTTGAAAGCATTGCTGACTCTGAGGCTGCAGTGGTCATTAGCGTTCTCCCTGCTAGCAAGTGACATTCCAAGGAAGGGTTAACATAAGATGAATGCCAATGTTTAAGAGTCCAGGAGAAGGGGCACAGTGTATGGTATGGTGCATTAAAACTCTTTTTTTTTTTTTTTGAGACAGAGTTTCACTTTGTCGCCAGGCGCCAGGCTGGAGTGCAGTGGCGCAATCTCGGCTCACCGCAATCTCTGCCTCCTGGGTTCAAGTGATTATCCTGACTCGGCCTCCGGAGTAGCTGGGACTACAGGCGTGCGCCACCACGCCCAGCTAACTTTTGTATTTTTTAGTAGAGACAGGGTTTCACCATGTTGGCCATGATGGTCTCCATCTCTTGACCTCGTTATCCGCCCTCCTCGGCCTCCCAAAGTGCTGGGATTACAAGTGTGAGCCACTGCGCCCAGCCTGGTGCATTAAAACTCATAACCCAAAGACCCAGGTTAGGGCTGTCAGTTCTGACTTTGAATATCTATGTGACATTTAGCAAATGGCTTAACATCTCTGAGTTTCAAATAAAAAAAAATGCCACTTTGCTCACAGGACAGCTGTAAGAAATAACTGAGGCTGAGGATGTGGAAAGATCCTGTAAGCTGTAAAGTGCTGTCCTAACCTTCTGTGTCTTAAGTCCTCTCTGTGCTGACAATCTTAGGGCGTGTCATTACTCAGAGGAAATCACTGTTGAAGTTCCCTCTGCATTTGTCCACCTGACCCACTTTTTAATGGTAACTTTTCAGGAAACCCTTGCAGTCAGGTACCACATTGCCTGGTCAGTTGTCCAGCATGCCTGGTATCCTGTTGCGTAAGTGCTGAGCAGGACTCAGGGCAACCCAGAGGGATCACTGGGAATGAACCCAGAGCCCAGCACTGCAGCCTCCACTTCCTCCTCTCGCACCCCTGTGCTGGGAGAAGAGAAAACGGTGGAAACACAGAAACCCGCACCCCTCCTCCCTGGCCTCAGTCCTAGGGGAGAAAGAAGTGAAGAACCAGCCCAGTCTCCAGGAGCCAAAGGAACAGCTTGCACTGCCTGAGCAAGCTGGTGCCAGGAGGGGATCTGAGTCACTCTGACAGCAGCAGGGGCACAGTGCCAGCCCATCCAAGAGTTCTCTTGCCCCTCCCCTCGGGCACTCCACTAGGGTATGACAACTGATACTGTGGCAGGGAAACACAGCTCCCAAGCAGAGGGCTCCAACCTGGCTTTTAGGGACTCATAGAGGCAAAGGCCTCCTTTGCTTAGGTTATCACCTTGTGACGCAGAGATCTCTGACTACATTCTCAATCTCAGTCACCTGTATGCTGAGGCCAAATAGCCATGCACCTCCCCACCTCACTCACCTTCAGTGGCTCCCATTGTCCATGGGACAAAAGTGACACCTCTTATCCTGGCACTCACAGCCCCTGTAAACAAGCTCAGACCCACCTTCCCAGCCCTATCTCCAACTGCTCCTTTTAGAGGATCTCTTGTGTCAGCCAATCTGACTTACACATGAGCTCCCACCCTACCACAAACATGCTCTCACACACACACACCTTGTTTATTCCCTACGGCCCATTTCGCTCACGTGTTCCCCCTTCCTTTGAAATCTTACCCATACTTGAAGACCTAGCTCATATGTCATCTTCACCAAAAGTTTCCTTCCCTGACTATCCATCCACTCAACCAATGTTTGTGAAGCACCTACTATGTGCCTGGGGCTGTTCGGAATGTTGAATATAGTAGGGCACAAAAAGACTGAACCTTTATTCTTACAGTCCCTTTCCAATGGGAAATTACAGAAAATAAACAAGTAAGTAAAGAAATAAGACTCAGAGATAAGTAATATAAGGAGAGTCTATGAGGATGACATCCAGAGAGTGAGGGACCAACAGGGACAGAGCACTCGGAAGCCTCTCAGATGAGGTGCTACTTGAGCTGAGATCTGGATGACAAGGGCTCAGTCATCCCAAGAGTGAACAGAGGAGCATTCTAGTTGATTCTAAGGAGGAGGAAGGAGCGATCACTAAACATTCTGGCGTGGCCCCTGACTTGCTCAGGGTGATCCACTGCTTCGGGAACTGTTTCTCTGCCTGCAGAATGAGTCCTGACTTCGGCCCTCTGTTCTGGGAACTTGCCCTGGTGCCTCCACTCAATTTTAAACCTCTGCAAAGGGAAGCAACAGCTCCTTTCAGTGGTCACCACTCAGAGTCCAGACACTCAGCCTGACCACTCACTCCTCAGATGACCTCAAATGTGCCACTTAACCTTGCTGAGCCTCAGGCGTGCCATCTGCAAAATGGGTGGAAAGAGTCCTGTCCAGTTCACTGTTCTAGAAATTTATGAATGTAATTGAGCCCTTAAATGTTTGAGATGCCCACTTACCATCTACCTATCAAATCATAGTATTTCTTGGGCCACATAAAATCAGGCTGGAAGAGATCATTGTTGAATGAAAACTGAACCCGTAACACAGCTCTGGGGCTCCCGGCTTCCCAGAGAACTGTGTGTGGTAACAGCGAAAAGAATCATGAGACACATGGGCTCCAGGTCTGCTTCTTACCTGTGTGCCTTTTTCGCATCAGCCTTCTTATTAGTATAGTGCCAACAATAATGTCCACCTCACAGGTATATCTAGCCAGCAAGGGGACCAGAACAAGGGATGTACCTTGTAAGCATTAGTTATTAATACTATTGTTTAACTCATCTAAGCCCTGCTATTGACTGGGGGCAAACAGAGGTGGGGATTACCCTAACCTGTTTAAATATTTTACAGCTTGCCTGATAACAAAATTCTATCTAATGCAGGGCATGGTGGCATGCACCTGTAATCCTAGGTACTCAGGAGGTTGAAGCAGGTGGATCACTTAAGCCCAGTAGTTCGAGACCAGCCTGGGCAACACAGCAAAACCTCATCTCCAAAATTAATTAATTAATTAAAAGTTAAAAATTAAAATTAAAAAACTGGCTAGGCACAGTAGTGCACACCTATGGTCCCCACTACTCAGGAGGCTGAAGCAAAAGGATTGCTTGAGTGTGGAGGTTCGAGGTTGCAGTGAACGGTAATCATGCCACTGCACGCCATCCTGGGCAATGGAGAGATTCCATCTCTAAGAAAATAAACAACAACAAAAACTCTTCCTAGGTCCTTGCGTTTTCCTGGAGAATCTCAGACTCCTTTCCGTTGTGTTATCACTCGTCTTCCCAAGCTCTGAGAAGGCAGAGAAAAGGGCTTTTAAGCGGTGGCCCATAGCAGTGAGGGGACTTCATCAGGGTCTCAGGGCAAGCTGAGGTAGTAGTTAGAGAAGCAAAGTTTCCTAGTTGTGACCACCCTGTGTCACAGCCTTCAAAGCAGGGAGATGGCGCTCAGGCTAAGAAGGACCCTGCCCTGCCTGGAGCTTCACAGGCTGCTGGCAGCTGCTTTCTCCAGGAACAAGACTCAAGGGTCTGGTAGCTCAAGGCACAGAAACTGTTTCTGGAGCCTGGCACTGCCAGGCCTCAGCCTCCCTGCCAGCCCTGCAGCACTGCTGTTCCCATCCTGGAGAGGCCAAGCAAGGCAGTTACGAAAGCAAACACTTCTAAATTTCAAGGTCTCTCAGTTTTAAATCCATGACCTTCCATGCACTTTAAATACTGCTCTCCATTTCACAGGAGCCTTTATGTAAGTGGGTGGAGGGGCTATGCCTGCCAGCCTGCCAGTCTGTGTGTCTCGCCTTCAGGAGCTCCTGTGAAAGGTCACCTTGCCACAGACGCCTTCAATGGCTAACAAGTGCCATGTGCTAGCGATGCCTTCCTTTTCTTTTTTTAATTTCATTCATTTTGCTATTAAAAAAATCAATATATCTTGTGAGTTTATTCATCCTCTTAGCTCAGCCTCAACATGCTGGATACACAGGGGTTGCATAAAGGTGCAGATCTGGGAGTGACCAGTACTCACGCAGGAGATAAGAGAGGAGAAAGACTGAGAGGTGGGAGAACCAGGAATTGGCTCACCACCACCATCAGGAACGGAGGCTCAAAAGAAAGGGCACCATCCAACTCAACTCCACTCAGCTCAGCAACCATGGTTTTAAGCCTGATTTTCCCAGCAATGTTCTAGGCCAGCAATTCTAAGACACCTATCATGGGAGCCATATATATAATTTAAAATGTTCTCATAGTCACATTAAAAAGGTGAAAAGATACAAGTAAATTAATTTTAACAACATATTCTAGTTAACCCAGTATATCCAAAATATAATAATGTTAAATATAATTTACTGAAAATTATTAGTGAGATATTTTACATTTTTGTACTAAATATTTGAAACTCGCGTATATTGTACACTTACAGCATGTCTCAATTCAGACTAGCCACGTGTCCAATGCCAATGGCCCCTTGTGGCTAGTGGCTACCATACCAGGCAGCCCTAGGTACTGGTTATTCTAGGCACCTGGAGTCCAAAATGAGGGAGGTATGGTCCTGGCCTTTGAGGAGCAAAGGACAACCACACGGGCAATCCCATGCAAATACAGCAAGAAGAGTGGGCTGTGGTACCCACAGCTTCTCTGAGACACACATGCAGGGTGACAAAATTAGCCTAACCTGGAGGAAGTTCAGAAAATCTCCCAGTTCAAGCACATCAGAAGAGCAGAGGGGTGGGGACATGACTGCTGAGAACAGGCCAAGACACTTGGCAATGAGGAAGACAGGCCAGATCCCACTGGGGGATGAGGCTGACACCAGATTGCAAGGGGTTAAGAATCAGTGAGTGGGGAGAAAGTCTAAGCAGATGGCTATGAAGTGAGGCCAAAGGAGAAGATAAGGCAGTGATATGCAGGAACAGCAATCATTATAACCGTGGTCATTAACTGAAGTGCCTGCTCTGGGCCTGCCTAGAGAAGGCTTTTCATTTTGATTTTAGGAGGGGGAACTGAGCACATATGTTTATAGAAATGGAAAAAGGGTCCAGCCACTTGGAAAATGCAGGTGAGAGAAAGATTCTGATGAAGAAACATGTAGAAGAATCCTGAAGGAAGAAGTTCAAAGGCTTTTACAGAGGAGTTGGCTTCAGGCTGTGGGAGGCAAAAAGCAGGGACACTTGTTCATGGAGGCAGGAGAAAAGAAGGGAGAAGAATGGGGAATGAAGAGCCCCTTTAAGGTGGGAGAGGAGAAAGCTATTGCCAGCGCCTAATCATGTCAACCCAGCCAAAAATGTTTCATGACTCCTTGATAACAAGAAAAAAACCCAAATTCCTTAATAGGACATGTCCAATGTCCACTACCTGTGCTCTCTCTCAGCGCATTTTCCATGTCTCATCTCAGACTTCAGTCACAGGTGCTACCCTCCTCTCCTCCTCTTTCACCTCTGGTGCCCTCACATATTTTCTTCCCTTAAAACTCACCTTTATCCATTAGTCTAGAAACTGCATTATTTACCAAAATCTAAAGACTCGTTAAACCTTACTTCATCTACAAAGTCTGCCTTGATCTTTTCCTAGGGGAACAACCACTCCTTCTCTTTACTGCCACATGCCTCCAATCTAGCAACTACCCCTGCATGCCAGGTGTCAGGCTCCTACCAACACATGGGCAACGTGAGACCAGGGCCAACATTTTAGCCCTGATTGTGTCCCCCCAGATCTCTTACAGGGCTTAATATATGCCTAATAAATATAACCTCCATAAGGACTGGGACCCTGTGATTTTGTGGACCGCTGTAAACCCACATTGAGATTCCAACCCTGAAGTAGGCACACACTGGATGTTTGACAAATATTTCTCGAACTGGTGGATGGATGAATGGATGGATGGAGGGAGAGGTAGATAGATGGATGGATGGACATCTGCCTATGCAATTAGACCAAATACTTAAATCTTCAAAAATAGAGATGATGTCATAAAATTATTTTGCATTTTTCAGCAGCACATAGTATGCATATCATTTGGATAGCTGACCCCTCCAAATCTCATGTTAAAATTTGGTCCCCAGTATTAGAGGTGGGGCCTAGAGGAAGGTGTTTGGATCATGGGGGTAGATCCCTCATAAATGGCTTGGTGCCTTGCCTGCAGTAATATATACTACATAAGATTTCACTCTATTAGTTCATGTGAGAGCTGGTTGTTTACAAGAGCATAGCACTTCTCCTCCTCTCCCTCTCTTGCTACCTCTCTTGCCGTGTAACACACCAGTTTCCCTACCCCTTCTGCCATGAATGGAAGCCTCCTGAAGCTCTCATCAGAAGCAGATTCTGGTGCCATGCTCCTTGCACAGCCTCCAGCACTGTGAGACAAATAAAACCCTTTGATTTATAAATTACCCAGCCTTGGGTATTCCTTTATAGCGGGACAAAATAGGATAATAGAGTATGGGCCTCTATTCACAGGAGCATTAAAATAATTATGTTGGCTGTGTATGTATTGACAATAACAATAGCTTGAACTTGTTATGTTACTTTTTCTCCAAGGAGAAGATCCAACACTTTAGAACAGAGATTGCAAATTGGTAGTCGATTTCTTTTTTGAGTCTCTGTACAGGTCCGGCACCCTCCAGTTCTCTCTTCACTATTAGCCTACACCTCAATAACACTTCTTCTAGTAGCATAGCCTATCTGGTCCTGAAGGTATGTAAGTATTAGGCTGGTGCAAAAGAAATTGCGGTTTTGTCACTGAACACAATGGCCAAAACTGCAACTACTTTTGCACCAACCTAAATATTTGGAAACCAGTGTGTCCTCTCTACAGAGGAGGAAACAGAAAGATGCAAGGCTTAAGTAGCTTGATGTGATCTAACAGAAGTCCTTAGAAGAGTGAAGCCCATGTGCACGACTCCTTTCCTTTAGCACTACAAAACTGTGGGACCCAGCTACAGGCCAATATTTTCCAAAGTCTTAACATAATTGGTTTTTCTAGACCAGCTTCCCCTTACATGCCTAAGATGCATGTAAATTCTAAGTTCCTGGTAAATCCAATAACCTCAGTGGCAACCATTTCCAAAGAAGAGACATCCTTACAGAACAAATGGCAGCGTTTCCAAATAGCCAGCTACAGTCTACTTTTGCATACTCATGGAGGATAAGGAGCTGACTAAACACATTTATAAATCAGAGTAAACTATTATGAGAGTTCCTAATAGTTTGGTAATTTTGCCTTCAGAGAAGCCTGAGCCTTCAGTCATAAAAATTCTGACCTGCCTAACCAAGTCAAAAATCCCCACTCCGTTCCCAGGCAGCAACAGTCCTGGATCCCCAGCCCTATCCCTGTCTTTGATTTGAACATAGAGGTTCACATTCCACTCTCTCCCTGATTCTCTGTCCCTACTATGGCACATCAGTGTCCTTTCGCACTTTGACCAGGTTTCTGAGTGCTCTTTTGGTGTTTTTTTGTTTGTTTGTTTGTTTGTTTGCCAATCAATGAGAGCTTGTAAGGTTGCTGAGGTTGGTTGGCCTTGAACTCTTGGCCTCGCCTTCGCAAGCGCCACGACATCCGGCCGGAGCCACTTTGGGCCCTCTGAGTGCTCTTTTAAGACTACACTCAATGCCATGCAAATTACCTCCAGGAGAAACAGAAAAACCACCACATAACCAGTGTAAACCTCAGAGGTGGTCTAATGAGTTATCATGATGTTCTGGTCAAAGATTCCAACTTAATTCTAAGTAGGAATATGTCTATTCATCAAAGGATCTGGAGAGCTCAAGAATGGTTAAGTAAAACGGGAGAGAGAAAAGGAAGTGCTTGGCAATGCAAATATTGTGGTTAATGCAAAGAAGCTCATCAGGTCAGGAAGTAGTTGGTGGAGTCACTGTTAAGACAGCACTCCTTAGAGTGGAGGGCACTCAGGCCATCACTCACAGTGCTCCTGAGAATCAGTCTTTTAAAGAGATGAGCTTTACCAATCTGGGGCCTCTATTTATAAACATTTCTTGAGCACCTTTAACAGATCATGGAATGTGACAGGTTCTGTAGAGGATTCAGGGATGAATACACCATGATTCTCTCAGAGAACTTACCATCTACAAAGAAGATAGGACATGTAGGCACATACCTATAATCCAAGGTACTCTGTGATATGAATACTACAACCTCACTGCAGAGGGGGCATGGAAGAGGGAAAAGCAGGGCTCATCCTATAAAACAGCAGTTCTGACAATCTGGAATTAAATCATCTTTTCCATGAACGTTAGCGAAAAAGGAGTGAGGGACAACCTTTGAGGAGATGACTCAGGCTGAAAAATGATCTGATGTACACTCAATGCATAAATACATCTTAAAATGTTCTTTTTAGGAACCAAGATAAAGGAATGCATGCATCCAGGAAGTAATTAATATTGAACTGAGGCAAACATTGACCTAGGGCAGGTAATAGAACACCCAGGAGTGTGCAGATAAATAAGCAAGGGTGAAATATCTTTAGGGAGTGGAGAATTGGCCGGAAGACTCAAGGGTTCCTAATATTGCTTATTTGGATTTTAATGTGAGTGGAAATCACACCAGTTAGAGTTCCAAAGAATGAGCCAATAATTGACCTCTCTCTTTTATTAGCCCTCTATTCAAGGAGCTCAAAGTACTCCACATTCTTATCCTGGGAGCTTCACAACCAAACTCAGTGCTAGGAATGTAGCAGGTGATCAATGAACATTGAATGAATGAATGAATGAGTGAGTGGAAGCATAAATGAATAGGCTAATGGATAAACATTAATAAGAGCACCAATGTGGGTTCTAGTGGTTCCCAAACTCATTAATTTTTATTTCACTTTTAGTCAAGACATTCAACGTCTCTGAGCCCTAGTTTCCTCGTTGGCAACATGGAGATGATTATAAAGACTTGATTCCATGGACCCTTGCAAGGAGTAAATGACATGGGGAAATGCTATGTAATTTAGGAAGAAAAAATTTCTGCCTAAATTGATATCACATCTGCAAAATAAGGACACACACATTACTGGAAAACCAGAGACTCACCCTCATGCCACCTCTATGACATTTGCTTGTTTGGGAATCGACTGACCAGATTCTTTACTGGAAAAGAATGTGCCATCACCACTGCTTCCTCCATAGGAGAGCAGTGACAAATTTTCTAGGAGAATCGATAATGAGAAATGTCAGCATGACCGCTCTTGCCAGTAGGACTAAGGAGTTGCTTAGCCTGCTACTTACAGGCAAGACATTTCATTATCCCTGCTCTGGGTTTTCTGAGTCCCAGAATTAATATGTCAGCTGGAGATCCCAGCTTTGTTCACACGGAAAATCTTCTGATTTATCAACCACTTTTACATAGACACACACACACACACACACACACACACACACTCAGGCATGCACTGCTGACACCAGCCTGCTCCTGCAAGATAACTGGGCCATGTGGTGACAATATTAATTAGAAAATTGCTGCTGAAGAATGAATCTGCAAAACTCTCCACCTGCTTGCCCATGATACTCTGCTAGCACACAACAAAAAGCCAACAGGGTCTGACAGGTCAAAATGGTATGGTTGTAGCTTTCTTCAGGTTGGCAGTTCCAGAAGAAATGCGAGGATACAGAGAGACCTGGATAGACTTCTGGGATGGAACCTGGCCTCCGGACCCTTCTTTGAACTTGAGCATGAAACCCTAAGTTTGACATTCAGGGCTCGCAAGCAGTTTTATTGCGGAAGGGGATGGCAAGGTGAGTTCTCCAGCATTCAGGCTTGGCATTCACAGGAGCTGGGTACAAACCCCAGGTTTGCCTTGAGCTAGCTGTGTGATTAATTTTCTTCTGAACTTCTTCCCATACAATACGAAATATGAACAGTATTGTCTTCCCTGCAGAGCTGTTGTGAGAATTAAATAAAATTATATATATGTGTATATATGTAATCTCTATATTAGCTATTTCCCTCTCCCTGATTTCCTAAGTGCTGACCATGCCAACCAGCTCACTGCTATCCTTAGAAACGTTACTTTCTCACAATTATGCTCTGCTACAATATACACCATCACCTGCAACACCCTCCCCTTTCCCACTTCACCAAATTAGACTCAGCCTGGAAGTCTCAGCCACATCCTCCCTCTCTGCAAAATGCTCCAAGACCTCCCAGCTGAATATGATTGCTCCTTTCTCTGAAATGTCACAGCAATATGGCTAGTGATCTTTTCAATGTGAGTGACAGAATCCCTTGAGGGTTGCAATTGTTTTTTGTACATTTTGTTACTGCATTTTAGAGTGACTCGCATAGCCTATTATTTATTGGACCATGTCCTAGGCCGTTCTTTATAGAACTTAACATATTGCTCGTGATCAAATCTGTTTCCCCAGCAGAGGATCTTCAGAACAATCCCTTTGCCTACTATAAAATATAATCTCATCTATGCCTAGTAGTGGTAGAAAAGTAACTTGAAGAAAAATCTACTCTGAATTGAACAATATACTCAATATGGTCACCTAGTATGTATTGAGTCCTGCCATGCAGCAGAATCCATGCCTGTATCAGCGATCATTTAAAATTACTGCTCAGCTCATGAGCTGTTTTCCAAGTTATACCTACGTCAGAATCCTTGAAGGAGCTCACCCAAAATGCAGCCTCCTGATATCAACTCCAGAACCTGCAAACCAGAGTCTCAAGAGCTGGTGCCAATAATCTGCATTTTAACAAGGTCCCTTAATGAGTCTCAAATATGTTAATGTGTAATACCTAAGGTCAGAGAGCTTGCAATGGTTATGTTGCTCTAAAAGTGCACCGGCCCTTGAATGTAACTGACCCAATATCTGAAAAAGAGAGAGAAAAAAAACACGAGCACGCAATTGTGAAGTACTTCCTATGAGGATGAGTAGAAGGAAGAGGGATTATGATGCTTAGAGTAGATGGTTATGGAGGTCCCGACTGTACATTCTCATAGCCCCAAAAAATTCCGTAAAGAATTCCGTAGTCACAGTTCTCATCTCTGCAAGGGCCATTCGGGGGTCTGCGGATGTAACGTTTAGCACAAGTGAATTCCGTCAGTGTCCCAGGGTCATGAAATGGTAGAGTCGGTTACAGAGAACTGAGAACTGTTTTTGGAACCACCAGCTTCCATCTGAAGGTCACTGAAGGTCAAACCACATATAGACAAGGGAATGGATTTCCATAAGTTCCTTGCTCCTCTGAGACTTAAGAAGTACAATTTTAAACTAGGGTGAAAAACAGTTGACTTTTTCAGAAAAAAACGGCTCTAAAGGAATTAAAAGTGGAAGTTGAGTGCTGGAAGGAGCAATAGAACAAGAACTCAGCTACTCATGACCTCGAGCAAGCGGGCTTTTCTACTTGCTTCTACGCGTGGCATCATGAAAAGAGTACTAGACATGGAGTCAAAAGACTAGGGCCTGGGTCCTTGTTTTTCTTTCTGCAAATGTAAAATTCTGGCTACATCCCTTAGCACTTGGAGTTTCAGTCTCCTCATCTATAAAACTGTGATAACACCTACCATGCTCATCTCACAGAATTGTTATAAAACGCCAAGTAAGAAAACACACGGGAAAGTACTTTGTAATCAAGGAAGTCTTTTGTAAAAGTCTAATTCGGTGATAAGTGTAATTCTATGGGCATTCCATTCCTGCTGTATTTGTCAAGTCCCTTCTTGAATTAGATGGAAACAATTAGGGCAGGATTCATGTTATATGCAAATTGTGTTTCTCTGGAATCTTCATTTACTAAGCCAGTTGATAGTGTTGGCTTTTTTTTTTTCTGTCTTTGTTTTTTGCTGGAGGAAGTGTGGGAAGATATAGCACATAGCTTGAACCTGTAGGATTTGGCCCATGGATTTCCTTCCTCTGCCAGCCATTTATACCAATTGGAAGGGCAATGGCCAGTGGAAGAGGGGGCCTCTGACAGGTAAAAGGGCTGAAATTCTGAAACTCCAGTCAGCCCAGGACAGGCTCAGACTTCAGTGGGGAGTGGACATGCCACCTTGTTTTGTTCCATGTTGATTCCAGAAACCATATATCTAATCAGAGAAATCAATACCTTCTCTATTTGTTACAGAATCATTAGAGTTCTTCTCATTTACAGTTTAGAGAGTGTCTGAGTTCTCTGCCTCTCTGGACCAGAGATAAATTCACAGACCTTCCCTCAATGCCCTGGCGATGGGAATGAGCCCAGGCAAGAGAACGGGAGCCCATGGAGCTGACAGGGAATGTGTTTCTTACCCAAGATACGTGAGTCTTGTTACTCATTCTTGGAGTCATCTCTGAATTGTGACCAGAACTCTTAATTTCCTAAGGTATAAAATGAAACTAACACTTATGACAGCCTCAAAGAAAAATGTTTTGTTATCTTTATTACATTATTATGACTATTATTACTATTATTATGAATGGCACTTTAAGCCTGTAATATGTGCCAGAGAGAATAGTTTTAAACACATTATTTTATTCCCTCTTTACAACAGTTTGGGGCAGGTATTGTTACCATCTACTTATTGTAGATGGATAGTGGAGACCCAGAAAGATTAAGTAGCAGGATAACTTAAAGCAAAAGAACCAGGACTCAAACCCAGGTATTCAACTTCTATACAACATGTTGCCTCTTCCGTAGAAAAAGTGATGAAACCAAGACTGCCTTTGCAGTGGGGAGAATGAGCCTTTGCTCTCAAAAGAAATGATCAACCATATATATTTACATTTTAGCTTTTCCTTCAGCAGTGGGGAAATAGTGGGAAAAAGAGAAGGTGCCCTCCCTAGGTTGTCAGGGGTTGGGGTGAAGGAGGGACATGGCTTCTCCACAGCCCATACTTCTTTCTAAATAGATGCTTTATCACACATGTTTTAAGTTGAACTCTTACTCAGTTGAGGAATGACATAAATTAGCCAAATTTGAGGAGCTGATCTTTTCTAGATTATTATATTTTATATCATACCCCTAAAATTATTATATTTTATATCATATCCCTAAAAAAGAAAATGAGTGGTTCAATTCAGTTAAGACAGAACAAACGGCAGCTTGTCACACCTGTGAAGACTAAAACCCACATTTTTAAGGGGTTTGCTCTCATTAATTCATCCATCCACACTTAAATAAAACAAAGTTTAAAGAGTCATTACATCCTGTTCAGCATTACTCGGAGAGTCTACTCCAGCCAAGAGAAACATCCCAAGTGCCTCCACTGTAATTCCGTTTCTTCTTCTCCTTCTCTTGTATTACATTTCCAGAGCCCCCACTGTTCCTCCCGCTGACGGTCACGATGACAACAGTGGACATCATTGCACCCTTTGGTGGTCTCTGCTTCCAAAGGAGAGGTCATGGGGTGGAACACAGAGAGAAAGCAAAGGCTTTGAGCCAAGCTATTGTACTCCAGATTCTGTCATACCACTTCAGGCTGGGTGACTGTGGGAAAGAAACTTAAACCATCTGAACTCCAGCTTTGTCAGCTACAAAATGGGCAGCTGATGGCGTTGTGTTGAGGCTTAAAAGAGAAGAAAATCTAGAAGAACCTGAACCCAAAAGGCAACTGAGTGGAGCGGGAAAGAGCATGGAGACATACACTGAAATTTGGGCTTTGCCACATGCTAGCCTTACAACCTAGGGCAAGTGATTTAATCTAAACCTCAGTTTTCTCTCCCTATGGGAGAGGCCAGGTGTATCTAGCCCCACCTCGGACCACATGGACAAATTTAATTCAGGGGTGAAAACCGCAGAACACCTCATTGTGACCACAGGTCAAGTTTTGTTTTCTTTATCACCAAAAACTGCTAATAATTTGATCCCCATCTTTCCAATAGTGAGGTCCTCCTTCTCCACTGGCCCAAACTGGAAAGGAAAGATCCCTAAGGCCAGAAAACTAGAATCCAAATATATATATATACATATATGTGTGTGTGTGTGTGTGTGTGTGTGTGTGTGTGTGTGTGTGTGTGTGTATAGTCCTAAATACCCTCTGTCAGATAAATAAGCCATAGGTTTTCACTTTATATAACCCCAGGAGAGGACATACATTAAAATATTGAGGTTTGCAACCTGTAGCCTGAGGTAATAAATAAGGAACCTGTGAAAATATTTGTATACCAAGTACTTCTGCAAATTAAATCCATGACATGTCCCTTCCAGCTCTGGCTTTATCTCTACTCCTTCCAAACAGGTTGGGAATTTCACGGAAAGAAGGAAGTCTGGTCATGAGGATGTGCCCTAGACGCCACAGCCACAGAGAAAGCTTCTCATCTCCTCTGTCCAGGCTGGGGCCAGCAGCTAATCCAATCACCCACTGACAGTTCAGTACCCGCAAAGAATAGTATCTATCAGCAGGGAGAGATCTAATCTGAAACAGGAATCTATTTAATCAAAAGGCGGGAGAAATGGAACACTGATAAGAGTTGCCATTTACTGACACAGGCACTGTGCTGAATGCCGTATAATCATCTCATATCATCCACACGCACCATGAGGCAGGTACTCTTATCTCGCATCTTACAGATAAGAAAGTCGAAGCTTGGAGAAATCAAGCAACCTGCCCAAGATCACACGGTTAGTCTAGCCGGGGGCAGTATCTGCAGTTGAACTCGGACAGTCCGGTTTCAGAGTCTAAGCCCTTAGCCCCACTCCCTCCCAGCATCGCCTTCTAGAAGGCTCTGCCCCAGCAGTCACTCAGCAAAATGTCTCTGCCGCCTCTGCACTGATACATGTCCACCCCCACTCGACTGTCAGTCTCTATTTTGCACAGAGACAGGTGGGTCTTGACAAATGAAAAATGATTTTGCAATTAGACAGTGTCAGGACCAATTGCCTGCCATGAGGAGAGCAGAGCGTGTGGCTTAGGCCTGCGCTGAGTATGACAAAGCCCTGGTGTGACTCACAGGCACACAAGGAGGGGAGCCTGAAAGCAGAAGCTCAGGGAGGCTGCCTGTCGATGTCCCAGCCAAGTTCTGCCTCCAAATACTCCTGGCTCTATAGAGACGACTGAACTTGAGCCCAACCCAGCAGTCAGGCACATGGGTCCTGGCCCTCAAGCCCCAGGCTGAAACAGATCAGGCCCTGCGCAAGTAATAATCCAATGCAATCTGAAAATGCACACCAGCAGATCCTGCTCCGTGCTTAGATGATGTAGCCGGTCTCCTGGATGTGTTTGGGAAAGAGAACAGAACAGGAAAACTTAAAGAGCAGATCATCCCAAGCACATTTGTTTTTGGCATTAGGAAGTATATGGTTTTTCATTATTTTCTTTTTTTGTAATTGGAGATTAGCTTTACTTCACAGATTATACCTCAAAAACGCAAGGCTGGCTAACTCTTTCCTCAGCTTAAAATTCTTTGAGGACTCCCTCTTGACACACGGGAAGCTGTCATTACCTGGTCCCTGCTCTCTAGCTCTTCCCAGCAAAATGGACCACTGGAGCTATATTTTTGGTCTTCCCAGAATGCCCTGTCCTCCCCGCTTTTTCAGGGAATAAAACTCCGTTTTTCCTGGGAGAATCTTCTCTGCGTGGTACAAGAGTGATGACTCTGCCTGCACTTGCCCAAGGAAAGATCTGCGCTCAGAACTTGCCAAAGCATCTCCTTCCTCGCCCCATGGCTGGGAGGACCAGTGATGCCGGCAGTACCATCTTTTCATAAGATTTGCCATCTGGGGGCTGGGACAGAAGCATTTGTCTTTCTCTAGGTTCACTAGTTAAATGGAACATGTGAGCCTAATACTCCAGGAACAACTCCCCTTCCTCCTTTTCCCCACCTCATCGAGTCCCCACCTTCCATAATGGAGAAAGCCTGCCTAGGAAATAGGTGCCTAGAAGGCAGCAAGCTCAGTCAGAGAGACAGAGACCTAAGGGTCATATGTGGGTACCTGAAGCCGATCACACCTGCAGTCCCTGGACCTTCTAAACACTGGAGACAACAAATTTGTTTTTTCATTTTCTTTTCTTTTTAGCTCTTTTAGGTTTCACTTATACTATTTGCAATAGAAAAGAATTTTTAGTTCCTCAGTGTGCCTTGTCATTCCCATTCTCTGTGGTGCTCCTGCCTGTGCTATTCCTGCTGCCTACAGTGTCTATACTGATTGTGACCATCAGATCTAGCCAAGAGTCAAATCAAGGGCCCCTGCCTCTAAGAAGCCCCTCTCCCTGCCATTCTGCTGACTGCTGGGAGGCCATGTTACTGCTGACCTTTCTCATCAAGCCGTGATCCCCGGTGCAGATCCCCCCTCCCCTAGACTCTGTGCTCCCTAAGAGAGATAGTACTGTGTCCATTACATCGTTCGTCCACACAGGAAGGAAGAGCTACCAGAACCCAGAGGGACAGCTGTGTGGAAAGAACCACCAACAGGAGCTATAGCCTCAGGGGAGAAATATGGCCAACCAGCAATGACCTGGTGGGGAGAGCCAGGGAATCAGACCCAGTACCATGCTCCTGCTTCCCGGCTGCAGGCAAGGTGGCCCAGGGCTACGTTCCTCACCACCTTGAGTTCCATGGCAGATGGAGGAACCTGGAGAGTGAATCTCGAGGAAAAAAGGAAAATAACCAGTCCCCGAGCCTCCTCTCTAGAAGGGATAAGAAGGCCTCCAAAGGGGAGACAGAGGGGCCCTCAGACCATTAGGCACCCCAGGCCCCATCCCCTCCATCAAAGATATTTATTTTATTAAACTGTCTTCAGTTACCTCATTTAGTGTGGTGTTCATTTCCCATCCACACTCTGACTGATATATCTAGATATTCCAGGATTCCCTCCTCATCCCACCAGCTGAAGCACCTCACTGTGAAGAGACATGGCTGATGACACCCAAGGCGGGACATAGGAGGCAGAATGCTGAGAGCTGATTGAACCAGGAAGAACAAGAAGCCTCAGTGGCCTGCACAACATCACATAGCAACAGAGCTAAGAATAGACCTCCGGCCTTCTGCCACCCACCCAGCTGGAGTCTCCCCTCCATTCGTGCATGAGAGCACACAACAGGGGACTCTAAGAGACCCCTACTTTCATCCCACGGGAAGTTACTACATTTTATTAAGCGAATGAATGTTGCTCCTGAATAGAGTTATTTGGGGGTGTCTTTTAGAGGCAGAAGGAAAATCTGAGCAAAACAAGCAAATCTACTCTTTTAAAGGAAAGCTGCAATCCTAAGCCTGCCTCAGACGTCAGTGGGCCTAGAGGGGCGCAGGTTGGTTCAAGGGCCTCTGCCTCTAAGAAGGCAGCATCACAGATACAATCAGCAGCTGCCCAGCAGCCCTGCCAGCTGGGGCCTGCAGTCCATACTCAGCGAGGTGCCCCTGCAGCCGTACCTCCCCGGCTCCCTGCTGCACCAATGCTGCAGAAGGCATGCTGGGCTGGGAACCCGAGGGCTGGGCTCCCGTCCAGCTCTGCCACTAGCTAGCTGCGTGACTTCGAGCAGCCCACTTTCCTTTTCTGGGCCAAAATTTTCTCCTCTGTAAAAGGAAGGCTTGGAATTCTGGCCTCTGAGAGGACTTCCATCTCTATCTCTCTCTGATTTTACGACATCCCAGCCGTGTTTCTCAGCATTTTGGGCACGACAGTCCTTTCCAATGCAGACTGAAAGCAGCATGGGAGAATGTTTTGTGTTCCTGGGCTGGCATCCATCGATGTCATGGTGACAACCCCAAACCCTTTCACTCGCTTTCAGTTGCCCCCCGGGAGGGCAGTTCTGCCCTAGATAAAGACCTCATCCAGAAGGGACAGAGAGGTTTGAGGCAATGTCACTTTTCTCTACAACTCCCTGGCTCCTCCTTCAAGAAAAGTAAGAATGCCTTTACATAACTCTTGGAAAATGCCCAAATAATTCAGTTCTACTGATATAGGTTGAATATTTATGTCCCCTAAAAGTGTGTATGCTGAAACTTAATTCCCTGTGTGATGGCATTTGGAGCTCAAGCATCTGGGTGATGATTAGGTCAAGAGGGCAGAGTCCTCATTGATGAGATGAGAGCAGTTATAAGAGATCACAGAGACCTCTCACCCCTTCCTCCATGCGAGGACGCAGTGAGAAGACAGCCATCTATGAACCAGGAAGTGGGCAGGTACCAGAGCTCTACCATGCTGGCACCCTGATCTAGGACTTCCCAGCCCTAAAAATGTGAGAAATAAATTTACAAGCCATGGTATTTTATTATAGCAGCCCGAACAGACTACAGTACCTACGCAGGCAGGTTATCTCAGGAAGTTGGAGTGAGTGGGGTAGCGAGGTCTGTATTTTGGATTTAGTCCTCAAGGATGAAAGAATTTGATTCCATAGCATCCGAAGACATTTCTAACACCAGTCAACAAAATGTGATCTGTGGCTCCCGAGGAGGGTGGATGGAGAACATTACTCATCAATCCAACTGTAAAAACACTAACTTGAAGACCTAAAGACTAGAACTAAAAAGATATTTTCTCCCTAGAGCATTCCATCCTTTTTCAAATGACTTCATATGTATTTTCCAAATGGAGACCTGCTGTGAGGCAGGGAGAGCTGTTCTTGCCAGCTTTGTTTAGAAGTTGGCATGTGTCCAAGTTCCTACCAGAACCTTAGACTTGTGAGTCCCAGCTTTAGGCTTGCCCATGGTTTGAAGGAAAAGAACCACAAAGCAGAAGAACAGCCAGGTCATGGTGAGAAGCTGGGGAGCAGGTCTTGTAACCTGTAACTGAAATTCGACTCAAATGGAATACCCCTTATAGCTCTGGCCTGCAGAGAGACAGACTGCGAATAGCCAATCTCATGCCATGTCATCGCAGAAGAGGACCAGTGCCTCAGCAAAGTTGGACTTGAAAAGAAGGAGTGGGCATGCATGGGAGTGCTGATGGAGATGCAAGATTACCTGAACCTGTTTGGGGGGGCTCCCTTGAGAGGTGGGGGACCCTGTGCAAAATCATATCTGCATGAGGTAGGATTGGAAAGGAAGAAGGACAGGACTTGAATTGCATCTAATCATCTCTGGTGTGCCCAGTTAGGAACAGAAGCCACCGCTGAGAAGCCCTCACCAGTGGAATTCCATTCGAGGACCATTAGGAAAGAATACATTTTTAGGAGGAACCCTAGGTAGAAACTGCTCCTTCTCAAAGCCTAAACACCACTGCCTCCCCAGCCTACCCCACACCTCCATAGTTATGGCCATTCAGATCTGAAAGTCTGGGGTTCTATCCCTGAACCTCTCTCAGACTCCAACTTTAGCCTCGAGATGACTGCCTGATGTGCTCTCTCCTCATTCTTCCTTTTGGCAAAATCTCTGCAGTTCAACATGGACAGAAAACACAAAGAAAGAAAACTGATGTCCACGGAGTCAGTGAGCTTGTGATTGAGCCATGGCTAGCATGCATCATGACTTCAGTCATCAGAAATTCATTAAGTGCCCATCTGCAAAAGGCACTATACTAATTCCCCTAAAAGGAGAATGTCAATATGGCTTCCTTGTGCCCTGCCAAGTTTCTATTAATGTGCTTATTAGGTGAGAAATATCTACTTCCCTGTGTTTAAAGAGGAGACTGAGAAAATACAGGAATCCTAGCTTCCTTCTTGCTCCATAAGGCAAAATTTCAAATAATAAGCAGATCCACAGCAGATGGACTGGTTTTTAGCACTCCTGAGGGGGAGAGGATGGAGCCAGTCTGTCTCTGTCTCTCTCTAAATCTAGAGAGAACGTGAGCCAGCGTGAGCGTGAGCGTGTCCGCCTATGTGTGTGTGAGAACCAGAGGGAGAAAGAGAAGGGGAGAGGACTCAAGGAAGGAAAGGAGCGGAGAGGAAGGAGGGCCCAGAAGGAGAAAAAAAACAACCACCACCCAGAACAGAGTAGAAAAATTACGAGGACAGGGAGTCCAAACAAGGGAGAAATCAGACATGGAATGGGTGAGGCAAGCAAAAGGGGAAAAAGAAAGCCAGGAAATAAAGCAAAAAACAAACAAAAAAATAAATCGTTAACACAGGAACTCATTGGTTTCAAATCCATAACTAGCCACTTAATTGGTGATCTGAATTGAGCACTTCATAAAAGGAGACTGTCAGAACAGTCAGCTCATTAAAGGATGCTGGCAAGATTCAGGACACTGGGGACTCGCTTCCGTCCCTGCTACCAGCCGGCGAGGTGACCCGACTGAGCACCTCTCATTCTGAAACGTCTATAACATAAGGGAGTCAGACTAGCAGAGGTGGACATTTCTTTCCAATTCCCACCGTCTGAGAGGCTATGAACAAATGAAACTATCAGGCACCTCGGGCCTTTAAAGAAACCACAGATAATGAGATGCCTCTGTGGCCAAGTTTGCCCCGCTCTCCCCAGGCCAGGAAGGAACTGGTTCTGACCACAGTCAGCCTCCTACTGTCAGGTTGGAGTCCTGAAGACCGAGCTTTGGGGACACTAGGCGGCAGTGCTCCTGTGCTGGTCCTAGCTTTGTGTCCCCCGCTGCGCCAACATATGCTGTCCTTGGAGAGTTCTCTTCCCGGTAGACAGACGACCTCCACCTCCCCTCCCAGGCTCTCCTGCCCACGCTTCCTCGAGAAGATGCTGGGTCTCCCTGCCTCCAGCAAGGCTGCACGATCTTGTTTGCATGTGTTGCTTTGAGAGCTCCTGTTTCGGCTTTTCTCTTTATGGCTTTTCCCTACTACCCTGTTATCCTTAATGCAGTCAAAATGCTCAGATGCTGCCCATGAACAGTTCTGACCAGCATGCACAGCCGTTTTCATACTATTTAACTGGTTGACCTTGCTTACCCAAATCACTCCGAGAGAAGGCATAGTACGAATGACTGGAGCCAGACTGCCTGGATTTGAATTCTTGCTCATCAATTCACTAGTTGTGTAATCTTGAGCAAGTTACGTAAGCTCTGTAAAAAAGAAAGCTCGGCTTTCTTTCTCATCTGTAAAATGGGGATGTTAATAATAAGACCTTCCTTCCCAGGCCACTGTGAAGATGAAGGGACTGGCCTGTAAAAGCTTAAGGACTGTCCCTGTCATATGCTAAGTGATTAATAAAAGGCTGCCCTGATGACTACATTCTGACATCCTTCGTATCCCAAGGCAACACCACCAAAGATACTATTTCCCGCCTCCTCTTTGCGTCATAAGCCAAGACCACTTGTCACCATGGATTATGACAACTGATACCTCAACTTCTCCTCTCTTCTGTGCTCAAATTCCTTGTATTGACCTTAAACTTTAGCCTAAATCCATAAACAAGCTGACATGAATTAAATTCAGATCACTGAAATTCCCTGTACCTTTCTTGTCAGCAGGCAGCCACCATGCTCTCCTCTGCTTAGTTCCTGGCGGAAGAGTGAGTCATATATGTCTTCTCTAACAAGGGTTCACATTTTTGCTATAATCCATTGTTACTCTGCATATTTTTCCTCCCTCTGCTCTCTGCCTGAGATCTTCTGGCTGCTTTCTTTCACAAGATCTTTTCACATACCACATAGCTAAAGCTCTGCTTCCTTTTTCATTTTGTTAACCCTTCCAGGGATTCATCCTAGAAAAGAGGAGAACGGAAGCCAGTTCCCAGCCGTGGATTCTGAGTGAGCTTGGTTTGGTATCCCAGGCCTTTCTTAACTATCCTGGTTGACACTGCAGAATATATACATGTTCCTATGGAAATGGAGGCCCTTGGGTCCTCTTACTAAACAACTTTAACCGCCTTAGGGTGAAGGCTGGCAGTGGTGTCAGGCCTGGCCTTGCTTCCAGCTTCTAATCCCTCCTTTACATGGTGGCCAGGGAGGAGATTTATAAAATCACAGAAAACCTATCACCTCCATGTTAAAACCCCTCTGGCCCATGGGGTCCTTCAAGATCGGCCTGGTGATGGCCTCTCTTAACTCATTCTCTTTGGTTTTACCTCCTCTCTCTTCCTCAACCCTCTACATTTTACCCATATGGACTTCTCTAACTTAGGCAGCTCTGCAAAGGTAGCAGGGTCTCTCCCACTTCTGGCCTTCATACTTGCTCTCCCCTCTTCCCAGATTGTCTGCCAGAGGCACTCCAGGTGATAGTGTTTTGGCTTTGCACATCCTCTGAGAGGCCATCTTGCTTCCCTTCGTCCTACCCACCCACCCCACCTCACAGCAGCCCAGGCGGGCAGCTCTCCCCTGCTTCCCCCTGGTGCCTGTGTGCACCCCTGTTCTGATATCACAGTAAACTGAAGTTGTTCTCCTTGTATTCTCTATTCCAGGTGGAACTTTCTGAGGGCAGAGGCTGTCTTTTCCATCTCTAAATTCTCAGGGTCCCCCACAGTCACTGAAACGCAGTAAAGAATTTCCTGACGTGAGTCAAAATGGAACTGAGTTGAACACAAACAAGCAGAGCTGGATTTTTCTGCTGGCCTAGGAACTAATAGAAAAACACCTTAGGGAAAGCAAACCTCCAAGAAATGGGAGTCAGCAGGCCCTGACAGGAACATACAACACCTGACTCTCTGCCGTGCCGTTCCGCTTCCTTGCTCCCTAGTGGCTTAAGGAGCTGCAGATGCTGAGACTGAGTAGGTTCTACATTGCTAAGAGCTCCCTGCTTAGGGATAAGCAAGAATAAATATAGTTAAGGAGAAAATAAAATGCTAGTCTCAACTCATATTTGAGGTATCCTAGAGATTATTAGCCTGGTGTAGGCTTCTGTGGTCTAGTAGAAGGTCTGGGCTTCTCTGCAAGTCTGCGTTAAGATGAGGAGTTTGGGATGCTACACAGCCTTAGAGGGTCTGTGGGAGTCTGCTGACTCTGCAAACTACCCCCCGCCACCCATGGCTCTTTATTTCTCCAGTTCCTCATCTTTATTTGGCTTTTGCTTCCTGGCCAGATACAATAACTAGGGCTACAGAAGACTCTAAGTGCTTCCTTATGTCCTAGTTATTCCTTTGGGTCCCTGATACCCCCAAATCCCCTTACCTAAAAGGACAACCAAATGCCAGTGGATGTCAGTCAAATGAGCATGTTAGGATATCAAGGACCTCTTATAGACAAAGTCAGGCACACACACACACACACACACACACACACACACACACACCCCTAAACATTTCAAAAACAAAAAACACACAGTAAATGTTCCCAATGCATGCAAATTTCCCTAGATAAGTGACTGAGAGAGTCCCATCCCATAAATCATCTAGACATGAAAAGGGCTTGGGAAGTGAAAAAGGTGCTAAAGGCTCAGAAAACCTGCACAACGAAATTCTAAGAAACTGCTGATGCTGCTTCCGGTGCTGGCTCCTGATCCAGCAAATGTGAAACTGCCACCTCCTAAAGCCAAGGGAAGCCAAGCCTCTCTGTTGCCCTGCCTTGCGGGAGGCTGATAGGGAGAGAAGCGGGTTTCTCCTACAGTGTGAGAGGCCACTGCCTTGGTCTAAAAGAGGATGAATAGAGCATCTGAAGCCAGAGCTCACCAAAATGGACTTGACATGTGACATGGAGGAAAGAATGCCGAGCAGACAGAAAACTGGCCATGGTCACTAGCAAGCAGTGACAAGTGAGGCAAAGAATGGCAAGGAATGTCACAGAGTGGGCAGGCAGAACACATTTGTCCCTGCAGCAGGCCCTCGCCCCGAATCCAGGGTCCTCTCTGGGGGCTCACAATGGGCTCCACTTAAGATCACGATTGAGCCTGTTAGGATGGAGAAATGGGTGAGAGGCTGACAGCTCAGCTCTGCCATTTTAACAATACCTGAGAATGCTGGAGGCTTCATGGCATCTCCACTTCCAACAGGTCTTTCCTTGCTCCAACCCTCTTTGGGTAACTATGATGCGTAGTTAACATTTATCAAGTGATTATTCTTGCCAAGCACTGTGTTAAGTAATTTATCTTTATCTCATTTGATCTTCATGATTAAATGAGATAAGCGGTCGCTTAACAAGTGTTAGAGCAGAGATTAGAACCCAGGCTGGACCTACTTCAAAGCCTACACTCTTAACCACTAGGATGAGAAGAAAAAGTAGCCCATCAGGAAAGGCAATGCTAATGAGCTACCAGCAGGAAGGCATGCACTCCAGGGATGAGTTTGTACAAAATTTGCCAAATTTTCTAATTTTTGCCAACCAAAAACATCTACAGAAAGGTTGGCCTTGGGGAAGGGCACAGACTGTGGTCATGGAACAGAAGTTTTCCCTAAATGAAGAAAACTGGCCCACACAGGACGCAAATGGTGTGCCCAGGATATTTGGAAATAAACCCTTGGCTGGAAGAAGAAGACATAAGGTTGGAGAGAAGGTGGACAGGAAAGAGAAAAATATCTTTATCCTCCTTTCTTTTTCATTAACAGTTTTCGGAGAAAGTATATCCAATAATTTCATCCCTGCTCTGTCACAAACGCGGGGCAGAGACCACAAAAATCAAACTCATCCGGAAGATCTTTTCCAAGGGAAATAACCTCTCTTTGGCAGGCAGGAGAGATTTGGAGGAACATCAAGAAAGATCTAAGGATGATGATATTGGTCAGCAAATTAAATATAGCATTGCAATCCAACAAGGCAGCACAATTCACTGCTAACGTGATTTGCCAAGGTACCAATCACACCAAGGCTTAGGCAAGGGACGAATTCCTCACTTGGAACACTGGTGGATCATAGTCACAGTGCAGTATGCAGTGTGAGCCTTGGCTTTGGAAAGCTCTTAACCAATAGTCAATGATCCCGGGAGGAAAAGAGATGGGACTGGGGATGAGGAGGAGATGTAAATGGGAAGGTCAGCAACAATTTAAATGGCTACTAACAGATATGGGTAGATAATGGGTGAGGTGAGCAAGAAAAACAGGGGCTGAATGTTAAGGAAAAAAGAGTCATAGTGAAATTTCTTATCCAGAGGGATACATAAAGTCCTGGCTGCCAAGACTCACTGGGGTCTTGAGATGCCATTCACTCATTGCCTGTTTTGGGCCAAGGCCGTAACCAAGCTGTCCCCAACAGATGAATATTGCTTTACTTCCTTAAAGCTTTTCCGTGAAAGTGGTTTAAGCCTCTCCTCGGAACCTTAGACTAATTTCTTACCATTCATACACACACAGAAATGCCTTCTTGGATTGAACCCAAATCCTTCCTCCTCAACTTAAACCATTTCTTTTTCTACTGCCTCCAAAAAGAATAATAATTTCTTAGAATCCTTCATGTAAATCACAGTTTCACTCTTGAGGCTAACAAATGACCATTCAGTGTTCACTTTCTCAAACTAAACTATCCTCACTTCTCAGCTTTCTTTCATAATCGTCATTTTCCGACTGCCTACTCATTTTTTGTTTTTGGTGGGAAAAAAGGAATCTAAGAGCTAGGAGGGAACTTTAAAATCATTTAGTTCATGCCTCTACCATTAAGGACCAAAACATGTGACCAACAAATGAGCCACCACATCTTTCTAAGCCAAGATTTCTCAAACTCTGCACTATTGACGTTTTGGACCAGATAATTCTTTGGGAATAAGAGTGCTTGACAGAGTTTAGCAGCATCCCTAGGCTCTACCCACCAGGAGTACCACCACCCCAGTTGTTATAATCAAAAATGTCTCCATCTAATGTCAGATATCCCCTGAAAGGTAAAATCAGCCCAGTTGAGACTGTATCTAGTGTAATCCATGTCTTTCCCATGATTGTGGATCCTCTAGGTACACCACAGGGTCAGAGCTACCAGGGCAAATGCACCCAGGATGTGTCCTGCAATTCCAGTGCAGTGCACTCCTGAGAGTACTTGGCTGCCACACAGGATCCTTGCCTTCCTCCAACAAGCCTGGCTGGAGACAAACCAGCCAGGCTAGCACCATGCTAAGTGCTAATAGAAGAACCAAATGGAGCATTTTTTTCTGCCTCAACAGCAGTGCAGGGCCAGAATAATCATTCTTTTTCAGGGGACTCGTGTTCTCTAGAAACAAGAGAAAAGGAACACAAGCTCACCTGGGAAGAACATATGTGTTAAAGGCAGGAAACAAACTCTTCCCACCCTTGCCTGGTGCTTGGCTCAGCCTGGAGCTCCATGTCACAAATGCTACGTTAGTGTAGCTTTTAAATCTAAAGGTGCATCATGTCCAGCATTTACTAGAATCAAATTGTTCATAAGAGTCTTTGTGAGCATCTTCAGTGCCACCAGTTAGCTTCCATCAGTCTCCACGAGCTACACAGTATCAGACTACAAAAGCTCAGGTGCTGGTGGCTTTGCAGAGAAGTCAAAGGATCAAGTCCCTGCTCTGAAAATGTTTGCAGTCTAAGTAGATGGCACACCAAGAAAAACAACAACAAATCAGTGTGCACTGTACAAAAGGCATACCATGGCTAGCATCGCTGCAGGCTCCCTCGAGTGCAAGAGTGGAGAAAAAGGAATTCTGACCTTCACATTGCACCTACTCAGTCACCTACAAGACTGCCAGTTATGAACACTAACTCAGCAGAAACCCAAGACTTAAAGATTAGATAGAGCGCAGTCCTCTTCCCCCATCTGATGCTAAGATAATACACATTTTATTGTTGCTATTAACAATTATTAATTCTGATGAGTAAAGTGCTTTTTTTCCCTAAATATTATAATAACCTTTAAGAATTTCCCACCTGGGTCATTCATGCAAATAGAGTAGGGAAGAGCTGGGTTAATTACCACTTTGAAATTTAAGGCTCTCAAGAATAAGGGTGATTACCTCTTCAGGATGAGTGAATCAGTGGTCTAGATGTCTCACGTTTTGTTTCTTAAGCTAAAGATTTTGCTGTCTCAATGAGGACCTCTCACTTGATGCACATGTATGTGCACTGTGAATTGCATACTCTTGTTATTTCCAAGGGGATATAATTGCCAAGTCTGAGCAAGTGGCTAGTCCAAGTGCAAATCCCAGTTTCGTGTGAATTTCTTTCAGTGTTAGATCCTTCAACACTGGTTTGAAAAAACCTTAAAATATATATAAAATAATGTTTACAAATATATCTTATATTTTCAACAAAATATAAAATAAATTTGCAATCACTTCCCTAGTGGGAAAAATCAATCCATGTTTTTGCTTCATTTACAATTTAATCACTAAACAGTGTTTTGCAAACCATCATTTGGTGATGATGAGCCTGTTTAGCCTTAATGAGCTTTGGGAAATCTTAAAGTTTTTTTTTTTTTAATATAGCAATTTTACTTTAAAGTAGCACACCAACAGTATGTAAGATTTAGAAAAGAGAGAAAAACACCTATAGTCCCACCACCCCAATGAAACACCCCTTCTGTAGTGAATGAGCTTTTAAATGACAGATGCTCAGCTGCTGAGAGATGCTTTTTCAATCACAATTTCAGGAGGAAGGCTGGGTACTTAGGTCACCTGAGAGAATCAAAACATGCAACAGCCCAATTTGGAAGATGCGTTTTGAAGGAGTCTAGGAAAAATTCACTGCCATCCCATCTGTTTAGCCTAGATAGCACAGTAAGGAAGTTTCTCCCACCTCTGTTCCAGTCCCTAGCTGCCTCTGCCTCCTCTCTCTTCCCCCATCCGATTTTTCCTCCTTTTTCTCCCCCAAGTTCCTTTAAGGCTGTCTCCTGCCACCGCACCCAGGGTTGGTATTGGGGCACACCCAGGAGCCAGCCAGAAGTGGAGACCTCTGCCTGCTGCTGCTGCCATCACCAAGGCTGAGAATCCAAACCACAAAGGTGGACCACAGAGTCCCCAAGCCTCTGCAGAACAGCCCTGCTGTTATTATTTTGCAAAATAATACCTTGCAAAAGTCTCTTCTATATAGCACGGAATGGAGATGTGGCCACCAGTTAGCTATTTAGTGCATTATAAACAACTATTCAGAATAATGGAATCATCTGTAGTTAGAGCACAGGATGCAGGGAAGAGCTGAGAGGCCTGCGGTTCACTAAATCCACAACGATAACCTGATCTGTTGCTTTAATCCAAAAACATTCCTTCCTACAGTATCAAGACTTGCCTTTTTTCAGTCCTGCACACATATGTGAATTAGCTAGGGTGAACTTAGATAATGGAGGCAAAGAAATACCCCAGCACCCAACCAAGTCTCCATCCTCAGTCCTAGCAAAAACCCATCTCAAACGTATGGATTTTGTTCCTCCCCTTGTTTATTTCCAGCGTTCTCTGTCCACTGTGCTTCATTCCACAAATTCAAAAGGATAATACACATGATTTTGCCTCATTTACCATTTGATCACCCAACAGTGTTTAGTAAACTATCATTTGGTGATGATGAGCCTGCTTAGCCTTAATAAGCTTTGGGAAAACTTAAAATTTGAGGTTATAAAAAAAATGAAGTAATTTCTTTTTAAATTAATATACTGACAATATGTAGGTTTAGAAAAAAGAGAAAAACACCCATAGTCCTACCACCTTAACACAATATCTGGATGGATGAGCATTTTTTAATGAGAGATACTCAGTAGCTCTGGAATGCTTATCCAATCAGAATTTCAGCAGGACGGCTGATCATCAGACCCACGGTTGTTGTATATTAGAAACATGGGGGCCGGGTGCGGTGGCTCACGCCTATAATCCCAGCACTTTGGGAGGCTGAGGCAGGTGGATCACGAGGTCAAGAGATCGAGACCATCCTGGCCATCATGGTGAAACCCCATCTCTACTAAAAAATACAAAAATTAGCTAGGTGTAGTGGCGCACACCTGTAATCCCAGCTATTCGGGAGGCCGAGGCAGGAGAATTGCTTGAACCCAGGAGGCGGAGATTGCAGTGAGCCAAGATTGCACCACTGCACTCCAGCCTGGTGCCTGGCAACAGAACAAGACACTGTCTCAAAAAAAGGAAAAGAAACATGAGTATGTCACTCCACACACAAGCAGAGACCCGGCACCCCCGTCACTGCTATGGAACAAAGTCAGTATCCTCAAAATAGGTTTGGGATGATTGTTTCAGGCTGGTTGCCCACACAGAGCCAATATATTTTTCTCTCTCAATCTCTCTCTCTCTCTAATCAAAATACCATCTGACTTTTTACTCTGAAAACAGTGGAAATCCCGATGCGTAAATACAATGTATGCCTAAAAATACTTGTGGACTTACATTTTTTAAAGGAGCAAATAATATGATATTTTAATAAACGAAATATAATTCAGGTCTCTTAATTTCATCTGAGGATGAAAAAAGATATCACGTTTGATTGAGGTTTCCATGGTTTTATTTCTTCAAAAAATGTTCTCAGATGTAGCCCCCTTGTCGCCAACTGGCATCTCTGAGTAGATTTTCCAAACGTTTCTATCTGCATGCTCCTTCTCTGAAAATATCACAGACCCTATGTTCTCGGAGATCTCCATAAGTTGTCTCTGCTGGTTCCTGACTAATCATTTAATCACGATATTTTTTACATAGGCAGAAGAAAAGGAAGAAAGAAGGGAGGGAAGGGAAGGGAGGGGAACGGGAGAGAAGGGGAGGGGGAAGAGGGAAGGGAAAAGGGGAAGAGGGAAGAGGGAAGAGGGAGAAAAGAGGCAGGGAGAGAGAGAGAGATAAGAACCCCCACATCCTCTCCTCTTCCCCACCTGAAAACCTTTTAGATGTTTATACCACCTTTTATTTTTTAATTAATTAATTAATTTTGAGATGGAGTCTCATTCTGTCACCCAGGGTGGAGTGCAGTAGTATGATCTCAGTTCACACTAACCTCTGCCTCCCGGGTTCAAGTGCTTCACCTGCCTCAGTCTCCCAAGTAGCTGGGACTAAGGCATGCACCACCACACCCAGCTAATTTTTTTATTTTTAGTAGAGACAGGGTTTCACTATGTTGGCCAGGTTGGTCTTGAACTCCTGACCTCAGATATAGCCCGCCTCAGCCCCCCAAACTGTGGGATTACAGTCTTGAGCCACCGTGCCAGGCCTGTATCACCTTGTATTATTCTCCCTTTTAGTCATGTGGATACTCAAGGCAGCGGGCACAGATCAAGGGACTGGGAGTTCTAGTCTAACCTCCTACTTTTCAGACGAGGAAACGCTTTTCAGAGCAGCTCCCTAACCACCCATGGCCACCGTCAACACCTTTCATTTCTGGACTCTATTCTTGCTGTCTCACCCTTCTAACTCACATTCTCCCCACAGTCTCAATGTACCCTCGCTTGGTTTAATTAATCCAAACTCAACAGACGGAATGCTGAGATTGCTAGACTGTACTTGTAGCAAGTCCCCAGAGGCACCAGCAAGGAGGCCTCTCCAGGCCGGCGCACTCAACAAGCCTTTTTATCCCAGGGCCCCAGCTGGAAAGGGTCCAGTGAGTGACAATTGGGGCAGACGTGCAAAGCCTGCCACTTGAGCCCTGGGCTCACAGTAAATAGGAAGCCTGCGTTAATCTACTTTAAAAGTCTCATAGCAGGCACATTTGGTGTTTATTTATTTTTTTTTATCAGGAATCTGAATCAGCAGACTGCGGGGGCAGGTAGGTCAAATGGAAGCAATGTGTCCTGTCACTCTGCCTGCTCAGAGCCTGGGGAAGCCCAGGGTCCTGTGGGAAGGGAGCATCATTTCCCAGGCCTGTCTTCAGTGTATTGATAAGGCGACTCTGCAGTCCAGAGGAATGACAGCAGAGATTCAGATGGTCGCATCACCAGCTTCCTTCCTGCTGCCTTTGCTTTAAGAACGGCCAGGTGCTTTTCCCAAAGGCTTAATCAGAAGGAATAAGGGGCAGGAGAAGCTCTGATTACAAAGTGAGGAGGAAAAACTAGGAGCTGAGTAACTTGGCCTGGCAGAAAGATACCGAAGAGGATCAATGAATGGCAAAACCTCTCTGATTGCCAAGTGTTCCCACACCAAAGAAGCCCCTGAGATGGAGACAGTCAAAGCCCTGACTCTCTGCTTTGCAGCTCTCCTGGAATCCCTGTTTTCAGGGCCAGGCCTGCTTTTATTTGGGTTTCACACCTATACTGAAGGGCTGTGTGGCAGCTAATCTGTGATGTGACATGAAGCATTTTCCAGGCATGGGCAGGGCATTTAACCCTGCACCAACGAAGGGAAGAAGGGTGCTGGAGAGACCTCAGCTTCCAGGCCTTCTTGGCCTTTTCCAGCTGCTGTGTTCCCCAGCCACTCATGTCACCACCGTGAGAACTCCTCCCTCTAAAGGGGCCACCACCAAACCAAGGCCTGAGCCAAACAATACTCATCTTCTCTCTCTATGGAAATCCCAGGATGCATAGGGGAAGTTTATCAGAAGCCACGGAATTGTGACTCTCATCCACTGAATACTGGCCATGGGCCTGCAACATGGTAGGTGCTTCATAGCTGGTATGGCTTGGAGGTGTGTCTCCTCCAAATCGCATGTTGAAATGTGATCTCCATAGTTGAAGATGGGCCCAGTGGGAGGTGTTTAGGTCATGTGGTGGATCCCTCATGATTAGCTTGGTGCCCTCCCTATGGTCATGAGTGACTTCTCATTGTTAGTTTATACAAGAGTTGGTTGTTTAGAGGAGCCTGGCACCTCTTCCTCTCTCTTGCTCCCTCTCTCACCATGTGACACACCTGCTCCCTCTTCACCTTCTGCCATGACTAAAAGCTTCCTGAGGCCACCCCAGAAGCCACGTGGATGCAAGTGCCATGCCTGTATAGGCTGCAGAACTGTGAGCCAAATCAACCTCTTTTCTTTATAAATTACCCAGTCTCAGGTATTTCTTTACAGCCATACAAAATGGACTAACACAATATCCTTCACACCATTCTATCCCACAGTGCTGTGAGGTAGAAGTCACTAGTCCTAGTGAAGAAAAAATAGTACCCCTGGGCACATTGGCTCCTGCCCGTAATTCCAACACTTTGCAAGGCCAAGGCGGGCAGTTCATGAGGTCAGGAGTTCAAGACAAGCCCAACCAAAATAGTGAAACATCATCTTTACTAAAAATACAAAAATTAGCCAGGTGTGGTGGTGGGCACCTGTAATCCCAGCTACTCGGAAGGCTGAGGCAAGAGAATCATTTGAACCTGGGAGGTTGCATTGAGCCAAGATCCTGCGACTGTACTCCAGCCTGACAGGACGAGATTCCATCTTGAAAAAAAAAAACCACCAAATTCCTTTTCCATTGAGAAGCACTATAAAAAATAGTGCTTCTATGACCCACTAGAAGGGCTTAATTTTTTTTTTCTTTGAGGCGGAGTTTCCACTCTTGTTACCCAGGCTGGAGTGCAATGGCGCAATCTCTGCCTCCTGAGTTCAGGCAATTCTCCTGCCTCAGCCTCCTGAGTAGCTGGGATTACAGGCACGCGCCACCATGCCCAGCTAATTTTTTGTATTTTTAGTAGAGACGGGGTTTCACCATGTTGACCAGGATGGTCTCGATCTGTTGACCTCATGATCCACCTGCCTCGGCCTCCCAAAGTGCTGCGATTACAGGCTTGAGCCACCGTGCCTGGCCCAATTTTTTTAAATTAAAAGAGTGAAAATAAGCATTGGTGAAGGTGGGCAGAAATTTTAACTGTTGTATATCACCAATGAGGTAGCCACTTTGGAATCAGCTTGGCAATTCCCCAAAAAGTTAGGCCTAGAGTTATCATATGACCCAGCAATTTCACTCCAAAGAATATAAAGACAACTAAAAACATATGATCACATGAAAATGTATGCATACCTGCTCACAGCATTATTATTCAGGTAACAGAAAGGTAGAAACAACCCGAATCTACAGGCATCAACTGATGAGAGGATAAAAGAAATGAAGTGCCAAGGAATGAAGTAGTGATACATGCTACCAGGATGAGCCTGGAGACAAAGGGCCACAACGATGCCAATCCATTTACATGAAACGTCCGGAATAGGCAAATCCACAACGACAGACAATAGATTATTGGCTGCTTAGGTCTGAGGACAGGGTAACCTCCTGACTGTTAGTGGGTACAGGGTTTTTACAGAAGGTGATGAAAATATAGATTTAGCTAGTGGTGATGGTTGTACAACCTAGTTACTATACTAACAACCATGGACCGCACACTTTAAAAGGTGAACTTTATGGCAGGTGAATTATATTTTGTTTTTCTAAGAAAAGCATTTTAACAGAAAAGTGAGAAAAAGAAGTGCTCAGACTTGCGTTACCTCTAGGGTCCTTTCTAATCTAAAAAAGCAATGTCACACAGCACTATAAGATGCTATGCGGGCCAGACACAGTGGCTCACGCCTGTAATCCCAGCATTCTGGGAGGCCGAGGTGGGCAGATACTGAAGTCAAGAGATTGAAACCATCCAGGCCAACATGGTTAAACCCCGTCTGTACTAAAAATACAAAAATTAGCTGGGGGTGGCGGCACAGGCCTGTAGTCCCAGCTACTCAGGAGCCTGAGGCAGGAGAATTGCTTGAACCCAGGAGGCGGAGGTTGCAGTGAGCCCAGATTGCGCCACTGCACTCCAGCCTGGCAACAGAGTGAGACTCTGTCTAAAAAAAAAAAAAAAAGATGCTATTCTTTTATTTATTTCAATGAGTGACACTATGTATCCAGCTAATAGCTGGAAATGCCAAGTGATCAAGGCAGATGTGGCTCTAAAACTTTCAGCACTCATAGTCCAGGAATAAAGGCCAAAAAAAAAAAAAAACTGTATGAAAGTGCAATAATAAGAGATGCATAAAGTGCCATAAAAATGCAAACACAGGCATCTAATCTTCGTAGGGAAGGAGATCAAGAAAGGTCTCAAGAGGAAGTGATGTTTTACCTGAGTCTTGAAGGAGGAATAGGAGACAGCTGGGCCTTCCTTGCAGAAGGAGTAGTCTATCACATACCTAGCATAAAGTGGGTGCTTAACCAAATGTATTGATGAAATGAATGCACAGTTTAGGCAAACACCCTAAAGGAAGAGCAGAACACATAAGAGGAGCCAAAATAAACTTTCAGTGACTGAATCCTAAAATGTTAAGGTCTTAGGTGAGTGGGGAGAGAGGAGGCTATTTGGGTGAAATGAGGATGTAACTATGTTGGAAGGATTGTTGGCTTCATCCCAGGGACTATGGGCAGCCATTGGAAGAGTTTCAGCTACTAACTCTGGTAAGGCCTTTCTCTAAGACTAGATATAATCAAAGAAGAGAAAGTAAAACCCCTTTGGCAAGTCTATGTGAGCTTGGAAGCAATCCCAGGCCAGCTGGATAAAGTAAGGCAGACAAAATTAAGGCCTCGAAGAGGAGCAGGCCAGGCCCTCACTACAGCAGGAGGAAGGGCACGGAAGCCCAGAACATCAGGCTGCAGAAAAGCCGTATCCTTTCCCAGGAACCTGGGAACACTCGCACTGCTTTACTCACCCTGCGCTGACAGGCTGAAGAAGACTGACCTTGCAAGGTGGCTCTTCTGGGGACAACCTGTGTCCTTTCGATAGTCTTGTACTGCATGGTGAGCAGCAGTGCCCACTGAGGGGAATGGTCACAGAGTACCAACTGGTAAAGTCTTCATGTCCCAGCCAAGGGAAGAGGTTTCAGGGGCAAAACCCCTGGACAGGAGAAAAGAACCTAATACTTAGTTCTCACCTACTGAGTACCCCAAGCAAGATGCTTTTTTTTTTTCTCAGTTAGTACTAACCACATTTTTTCTAGGAAGACGTTTATTATTTCCATCTTACAGATGAGGAAGCTGAGAATGAGCAGCTAATTCTAGGGCGAGGAACCAGGCTCGGATGGAAACTGGGAAGCCCTGACTTCAATTCTCACACCTTCACTTTTTGTGTCGTTTTGTTTTCAGATCTCAGGGCCTGAGAGTAGAGTACAACACACCCCTAAATTCATGGAATGCTTCGGCCAAGAATCACTGCAAGGCACTTCTTTTGTGCTGTTATTTTTTATTTTTTCCCCTTCATCCCTGATCCTGACTCCCATTCCCTCTTCTTAGCCTCCTGATAGAATCCATTGTAATGTGACTGGCATGTGTTCTTAGATAAATAGGAATTCTTGAAGAATAGACAGTGGTCTAATGGTGGTGCAAGCATTTTTGCTTTCCACTAGTAAATATGTTTTATAGAGCTCATGCTTAACTCGGGTCAATGCCTTTAAAGATCCATCCATTGCTTCAGGTGCAGTATTCTACAATGTGCATGCACCACAGGTGGCATGTCCATTCCCACAGCAATGACACCTAAACTGCTCCCAGCTGCCAACTTCCACAGACAATGCTGTGATGGGCTACCTTATCCTGTCTCTAGACAGACCTGTGCAAGACCTGTTCTGAGGTCAGCCCATAAGCGTGGGACTGCAGGATCGTGAGTGTATGCTTAAGCCAATTACTGCTCAAATGGCCTGCACTGATCTTCGGTTCCACCAAGTGAGCTTCTGTTTTCCTGCATCCTCACAAATAGGAAATATTGTCTCATTTTAAAATGTTTTCTAATAATGATCAGGCCAAGGCAACCGCTCATTAAAAAACCAATTAGCATTTGTTTGATTAATTATGCAATGCATTTCTCCAAACATTTACTAGCCATTTAACCTGTTTTATACATTCCACTTCTTTCTTTTTCCTCTTTTTATTTATTTATTTATTTATTTTTGAGATGGAGTCTCACTCCTCCAGACTGGAGTGCAATGATACGATCTCGGCTTGCTGCAACCCCCGCCTCCTGGGTTCAAGCGATTCTCCTGCCTTAGCCTCCAGAATAGCTGGAATTACAGGTGCCTGCCACCATGCCCAGCTAATTTTTGTATTTTTAGTAGAGATGGAGTTTCACCATGTTGGCCAGGCTAGTCTCGAACTCCTGACCTCAGGTGATCTGCCCACCTCAGCCTCCCAAAGTTCTGGGATTACAGGTGTGCACCACCATGCCTGGCCTTATTCCGCTTCTTTCTAATGACTTCTTAATGTTCTCTGATCGAATTCCCTCTGTGACTTTAGATGCTGAAAATAGCATCCCTTTCTCTTTTCAGTGGTCTGTTAGTCTTTTAACTCAGTGTAAGATCATTTTGATCCTATGCTTTCTCTGTAACCAAGCCTGCCTGTTTTTGCTTATACAGTAATGAAAGCAGTACAGGTTCAGAAGCCAGTTGCCATAGGTTTCGATCCTTTGGATTTTGAGAATAAAGTGCAATATTTGCCAAGTGTGACTCACTGGCTCTGTTGAGGCCCTTCAGTTGACTTTAGCAAGTCCCTGTCAGTATCCTGTCTGCCTTTATGTTTCTGCACAGCCTATCAGTAGAGAACCAGGACATGAGAGGCAAGTGTAAACAAACAGCATGTAACTCCCCAAAACTATCTATCTTCAGAAAGTTTTTAAGTCCCTTTATTTTTAAGAAAGTTTAAAGTTTCTCCAATATCTTCCAATTAGTATCATTTGGGGGAAATACACCTGTGGTTGCTTCATAGCTAGGTGCCTGCGCAGCATAGGTAGGTGTGTCTGTGGGGATGCTTTGTTTGCATATGTGTGGGCAAAGAAGACCTAGGAAAACACTAGATTAGGAGTTCAAGATCTAGTCCTGGCTGACACCTGCTCACTGTGTGTCCTTGAGAAAGCCATCCCTGAGCTTCAGTTTTCACATCTGCAAAATCATGATCCAATGTAGATGGCCAGATAAGAATATCCGGTTGAAATCTGAACATGTCATTTAATCCTTTTAAAGGGAAAGTATTAATTCTCCACTTTATGCAGTGTCCTAAGTGAGTCAGAAAGCTTCTCTAGGCTGCATTCATCTAGAAAGACAGGACAAAAAGTCAGTCTGATTGTGGTGAGGCAAGAGGGGAGGAAGCACACAAGGAAGCTTGTCTTCTTACTCCCTCAATAATGAAGCAGCAAATATGTCTGTTCTGGACCTGAAGGGCAGGCCTGCACGGTCACATCTGGCTGATGCAGCAACCACAACAACCTCACGAAGACAAGACTCAGAACCAGGAGCAACAGCAGCACATCAGAGCCAGCCCCTTCTACCCTAGTTTCCAAAGACACCACATTCTCCTGGCTTTCAAGGGGCAGCTCTGAGCTCCAGCTCAGTCTGGCCATTACCTAGGGCATCCCTTGGAGTGGTAAGCGGGCCCTTATCACTTGCCTGTCTCCTCAGTGATCACATCCACCTCTAAGGCTTTGCATATCACCTGCGTGCTGAGGCTTTCCAGATCTGTACCTCCAGTGTGCACCATGTTCACTTCCTATCCACCTTTGCAATGGCTAGTCACACATCTCTCATGGGTGCACCATAACTTCCAAAGCCAGCTCTGGTTCTCCTTGTCAGACCTGTTCGTCCTCCTGTGTACTCTCTGACAGAATTCAGCACTATTTCCTTCCAGCCACCCAAGCCAGGAGCCTGGGAGCTATCTGGGGTATTTCCCACTCCCCTGCCTTACACCTTATTCAATCCATCACCAACTTCTGTTCATTTTACCTCCTAATATGCCCCAGATCCATCCATTTCTCTTCATGCCCCTGCCACAAGGCTAGCCAAAACCTCCATCACTCTTACCTGGCTGCACAGCAACGTCCTTCCAGTCTCCACCTGACAATTCACCGAACACACTGTGGCAGAATGAATGAGCTTTCCAACTATACTTTTTCATGGTATTATCTGGTAGCCTCTTGTCCCCCTTAGAATAAACCCCTCCAGAGCCTTCATGATGTGGTACCCAACTTCCTCTCCAGCTTCCATGCATGCCACATGCCCACCCCTCAAGCCCCTTGCTCTTTTTTATCCAGGCCATACCAACTACTCACCATGTGTTAGGGTGGAGAAGGTGCAGTGCTTGCCTTGGCCCCAGAACCTCCACACCTGCAGCTTCTTCAGCCTGAAATGCTCTCCTGCATCACCTCACCTGGCTGTCTCTACCAGGCCATCAGATTCCAGCTTAGATGCCCTTTGCCCTGTAGAGATGCCTTTGTGCTCCCAGAATAGGTTAGGCACACCTTTTGTGTGCTCCTAGAGTGTTCTCCTACATGCCACACAGTGACCTTATTTCTATTTGTTTCATGTCAGTTTTCCCCACCATGCTGCAAGTTCAGAAAAAGCAAGAAGTCCATCCCTCCTGCTCATCACTGTATCCTCACTGACCGGCACAGAAAAGGCTCTCAGTAAAGATTTATGGAATGAATAAAAAGAGGAAGGTAGTACCCCAGTAGACTAGCAGGAGAAGTAACATAGAATCTGAGCCACCTGCTATGTCCTACTCGGTCTTATCCTCATCTAGGAAATCCAGTTATTTCAATGTTACCAAATAGAGTAGGTCCGTTCTATCTTGATAAAATAAAGTCAAATGCTACTTCTTGACTCATAGTTTTCCCATGGTTTCCTGTCTTAAAGTAAAAGCCCAAGTCCTTCAAATGACCTTCAGATCCAACATAATCTGCCCCCCTCCTATTAGACTGTTGTTGGAACAAGCTAGGCACATGGCCATCTCAGGTCCCTTGCACTTCCTGTTCCCTCTGCCTGGACTGCGCACCTCCATATATCTTCAGGGCTCACTGCCTTACCATTGTTGGCCTTCATCTAAATATCACCATCTTGGTGTTGCTTTTCCTGGAGTCTCTATCTAAAATTAGAATCCCCTGATATTCCTTTTTGTCCTTCTCTGCCTTATTGTGCTTCACATCACTAAGCACTGTCTAAAACCCTATATGCTTTACTTATTTACTGTTCTTTGTCTGCCTCCTCCCGCAAGAATATAAGCTCCCTGACAGCAAAGACTGCTTGCCTGTATCATGCACTGCAGTATCCCCAGCATTCAGAACAGCCAGAGTAAGAACACATTGGGGGAATGAGTGGACGAAGGCCCTCTCGTGTCCATGCCTGACCACTGCATGTCACGTTTGACTGTTTGCCTTTTGCTTCCACAGCCTCCTGTGCATCCTTCCTGGGAGTCCCTTTTGAACATTCCACCATCTGCCATGTCTGCAACAGATTATGTGAGTGATTGAGAGTTTGAGCTGAATATAATCTATCAGTCTTATTTCCCACCCCCACACCTGCTCTAACTGCTCCCGATTTAGCAAGTGCCATTATATAGAGAGGCTAATTATAGGGGAGTGTAACAAAAGTAGCTTCATGTTGAAATAGCATTCACGTGTGCCCTCCTGAGAAGCAGTCAAACGTATATGGCATACTGGGGATGTCACAGGATATGCACGAGACAGTTGGGTTTCAACTGAGCATCACTAAATTGAACTGAGGAGTCAATCAAACCACGTCAGTCTAGAGAAGGGCATGGAGAACTTCTTCCTAAAATACAGAGACATTTTCCAGGGACCCACCAGGAACCTGGTCCTCCCTAGTCATGTAGTCATGTCTTCATCCTATTGATGTGAGTCTATACAGAAATAGCTTATAAATTAGAAGAGACAGGCTTGTAAACAAACTACCTGAGAACATGAAAGGGTTACTGGAGAAATACGTGAAGCATCTCATTCTGCTTGTGTGAGTCAAAAAGCTTCCATCAAGGAAGTGACATGTGAACAGCATCTTGAAGTACAGCTAAGAATTGTCCAGGAGGAGACAGGCATTGGGGCAAAGGCATGTGGCAGGAGAGAGCCTGTGTGATGCCAGAGGCACTGTCTGGGCAAGTGTGAGAAGCTCAGTGTGGCAAGATCTCAGAGCTGCAAAGATGCAGCAGTTGAGAGTTGCTGAGGACCACAGGGAAGTTTTAGGTGAGGAGCTTGATGAACTGTCCACCACTTCAGAAATGGAAGGGGAGCCGGTTTGAGGGTAATACGGTGAGCGGCACTATGCCTTCCTCCCGTGGAAACGGGCCTGAGGAGAGGGGTGGATAGAAACGTCCCCTTCCCACCTCCACATCCAGCTCTGGGAAAACTGAAGAGACTGGGCTGAGTGGGCAAGAGTGACTAAAAAGAAATCATAAATGCTTCCACTCCCCAAATAGCTTTTCTCCTCACATTCTCAAATTAGATTCATTTGAGTTAACAAATGCCTCTTTAATGTGAAAGTACAAAAAGTCATTCTCATCTAATTGTGGCTTAATCAATCAATCACTCCACAAAGACTGGTAAATATCTACTCTGAATAAAATTGAGAATGGAGGAAATTAACACTTTGTCAAAGGAGGCCTGAGGAAGGAGAGGATGCTCTGAAGCCCAGGTCTGGTGTGTGGGGGGAGCACACTGGGTGGCTGCTACAAGTAATTTACATGTCACAGCCTGGGACTAGGACATCAAGTAGTCCGCAGGAGGACAGGAGGAACATCCTAAGCCAGAAGGAAAAGAACAAAGGCACTTTTGAGGGGGTGGTGAGGGCAGATGCCTTCCTCCAGCCTCACGTGACCTTCATTCTTTTTCTATCCCTCCCTCTCTACCGAGATTCTTCTAAACACTGTCAACACCTCCTCGCTTCCTATTCAATCCTCAACTCACTGCAATTGGTCCTCTCAACCATTTTCCCAATACTGCTCCCAATAATGTCACTATTAATCTTCCAGGTGAAAAATCCACTGGAAGAAATGGAGTCTTAATCTTGCAAACTGCCCCCCTGCCTGCTGGATTTCCATATTTCAGTACCCTGGATAGTATTTCTTCTACCTCTAGTCTTGACCCTCTCCAGTCTGTTTTCCAAATAGCCATCAAAGGAATCATAAAATGTGAAGCTGAAGTTATTACTCCCCTGTTTAAAATCCTCCCTCCCCCATTGCTGTGGAGTCAAGTCTAATGTCTGAAGCAAATTACCTGGCAAAGCTCCACACCATCTGCCACAGGCTGCTTCCTGCCCCCTTTGCTGGTCTCTGTGCACCATGCTCACGGGCCTCCTGAGGCACTGGAACTCCCCAGCACTCTGTCTCTCTGCTGGACCCCAGCACATGCTGTTCCCACTGCTTGCAGTGTCCTTCCTTGATCTTTGCCTAGCTAAGGCTTACTTATCCTTCAGATCTCAGTTTGGAAGTCACTTCTTGCAGGAAGACCTCCTGGATCTTGAGTCCTGGCTAGGAACCTCCATTATGTACTGTCAGAAGACCTTCTATTTGTCCTACCATAGCATATACTGCATATACCTTTTAATACTGAAATCCAGGATGACTTGTCTGGGTCTTCTTACAGTCTGTGGTCTCCTTAGGTGCAAGGAGCTCCAAGCTAAGGGTCTAGAACAGTAGAGACCTCAGTGTTTCTGAATAAATTAATTACTTTCATGTCTCCATTAGCCAATCATCATAGCCTACCATTGCCTAATATCCTGTTTGTACATGAAGCAGGGGTCCCACGTGTAGAAACTTTGAGCTCAACACGTAAAGAGACAATAAAGGAAAGTACCTGAGTGGAAGATCTGGGCCAGTCCCCCTGGCTAACTAGTTATATAGTCTTTGACCAGTTACTTAAGTTTTCTTTGTCTGCATTTCCTCACGGTTGGGAGTGGACTAGTAGTGCTGCTAAGTGTTTAACAACTCACTCTTTAAGAAATAAAAAAGGGTCTGGAGTGGTAGCCAATTTCCCATGGTGTAAACACTCCCACCATAGTCAATTTTAAGCTAGCAGCTTGATATCACTGATTATGGAGTTTTTCTACCAGATGGATAAAATAGATGTAAAGAATCTCAAGACTATAAATAATGATAAAATGTCCTAAGTAATTGGGAGCTGATGAGCTCTAAATATTGCCTATTTTTAATATAATTTCTTTTATTTGCAGTTTATAAAATTTAATTTTTCATAATGGCTATGTTTTACAACAGGTTTGCAAAATTCCTGAACATTTAACAATTGGTTCTCTCCAGTTGACAGTATTAGGCTCCAGCACAGCATTGGGTGGGGTGTGTGTGGTGAAGATGAGGCCTTGTTTGAAATTCTGCTCCTCAGCCCATGCCTGAGTGGGCAGGTTCAGCTCGCAGAGATGAGGAAGAAGAGGATGGTCCGCTTGGGTTTTAGGGCTAAGTCTTGCTCTATAATACCATTTGGCAAGGCCTTGGGTAATGAGCTGATACTGTCACCCATATTTGACCCAGTGCTTTTTCTTTATGCCTTACCTGTCACAAGCACCCTGGAGAGGCAAAGGGGTGACGAAACTCAAACCTCGGTCTTGACAATTGCAAACTAGCGTCAAATAGGACATTAATTATTTGAAGACTGCTGGTATATGTTATGTATCATGTCTTATTTTAACATATCTTTATGATATTAGTCAATGTTTGTTATATATTAAACATATGAATCAAGTTTTGATCATTTCTTACAATGATTTATGCATTTGTGATATCACATTTTTCAGCATGAATTACATTCCAGAAGCTCCTATTGAAGGTCTATCAATACATTGTGAGTAAAAGAGTTTCACAGTTCATTGAGTTTGGGAAATGCTACATCATAGTTATCTACAACGATTACCTCGCTGCATCATTGTTATCTTCGTGGACTCTAACAATTATCTTTTCTACTCAAGGCTGTCTCCCCAAATGAAAAAGCCATAGCCATGTATGGGGGTTATCTATCTTTTCTGTTGGCCTTACCCTAAATTTTGAAACCTAACTCCGTCTGAAATATTCAGCAGCCAACTTCCCTCTCACACAGAATGGACTTCCATAGGGTAAGATTCCAAGAGAAAGTTTTTAATTGCACAGCAAAGTGTTTACTTTGCCACCAACCTGCCCCGTAGCTTAAGCATATGGCTACCTTTTCTAAGAACAGCTGGGCTTCTGTATGTTTGACACTAGGCATGCTATCCCAATGCAATAAAAAACCTGCAGGTAACCATTAATCTTTGAGACAGACAATATAAGGAACATGATAACAATTTGATCTAATTTTCTAAGCTCCATCACTGTATGCACTTAAACCATCAAAATCACAGAACAAAAACAAACACCTGTGTACCTAAACTGCTTGATTTTACCCAAGTAGAAAAACTTTCATAATTACTATTTAATATGCCATCAACCTTATTTGAATGTTAATGTAAAATACAGTTTTATGAGATAAAAATTCTATGTCTGTTGTAAAAGTACTATTAAAACATGAAAAATTATACTAGCATAAAAATCATATATTAAATTGCTCTTGGAGCTTGGTATAAGAAAAAAATATTACATTGTCTCACCTAGATGCATAGCATGCTTATTTTACTAGACGATGAGAGCTGTGTGACTCATGTTTCCTCTCTCTCCTGGGCTGCCAGTAATCTCAAAGGTAAAGCACGTGCTCAACTGAAAGAAAGACCTTTAACTCTGGCTTTCTTGTATGATGATCTCTGCCCGCATCATTAACATGGCCATTTTATCTTTGGTTTTAATGTTCTATTGAAAAAGTAGCTTTTATTGTATATGCCTCCATATTATTTTTGGAAGAGGTCCAAAAATGAATAATTAATACATGAATAAATGTGGCTCAGAAGGTTTGGCTTAGTCAGCTTGCTACTACAGCATCACTATGTCTGTGTAAGTGCCAGGAAAAAGATCATCCTGTTAAGCACATGAAATGTCCATATCATTATCATCAAAAGAAACTCTGTCTATTTTGACTTCTTCAGACAAATAAAAAAAAAATGAGTGTAAAACCTGAAAATCAAATTCTTAAAGAATTGAAAAGGTGTGGCTAAGCCACCAATTTCAGTCTTCCTTCCTCAAAGAAGAAATGTCTAGAAGTAACATTTGATTCAATCTCTTCATTTTCCTCCCTGTCTCCCAATCATAAAAAAAAACATGGTGGAGTGGATATGAGAAGCAAAGAGTCTGAATAATTCTTCACAAAGCGAAGAATTAACCATGATAAATAATACAAATCCACTACGCTTTGGACTTGTTAAGGCTGAACTGAGAAATGCAAAGGGTCACCTTCCACAAGAATTCTCTTGGTCTACTTTTTCTTGAGAGCTGGAAGGACACCTGGAAATTAGGACTGGTAATAAAAGGGAAACTGAGGCCCAGAGAAAGAAAATAACTTTACCGGGATCACACTGCCTATTAGTGACAAAACTAGTAGTAGACCCCAGGTATGCAGAGTCGCACCAGACCTTGTTCTACTGAACCTACTCACTCCACCAAAATCATACTTATGCACTTAATTTTCTACCTTTCCCCCAGTATTTTCATTCCCAAGCAAAAAGAAGGGATAGAATGATCATCGCATTTACACCTCTGTCAACCATCAATCAGTTCAGAACACCAAAATGGGATTGAAACAATGTACGTATCACGTGTAAGTGATGTAAACAACCTAGATGTCAGAATGACTGAAAGAATGGAGAGAATTCATGGACACGGTGATTTGAAGAAAGGTTAAAAAGTTTATGCACATTTACACTTCCCTTCTCTTTCAAGTTTTAGATGAGTGGTTTGAGCACTGTATAAGTCTAGAGGAAAAAGGAATCCAAAGCCACATTCTAACTCTCACCACCCTCCCATCAGAGGTTCAGGAGCTGCCAGCCCACAGGAGTGCTGAGGGTTATGAAAGGCAGTGTGCAGAGGTCAAATAAACAAAGTCAGTGGGAAGTGACAAGGATGGAACACATTCTGTTTTTCAACAACAATAATTGACACCTTTTAAAACCATTACCTTTGATTGCATTTATCAGCTACAATTTTAAAGTAGAAAAGTGGGACAGAAAGATTTCAGAAGGAGTAATAGTTTCTTTGATACTTAGTTCAGAAAATATTAGGATAATCATCCGTTCATTTGTTCGTTCATTCATGTGTTCATCTATTCATTCGTTCATGCAGTATGAAGTCATTTGCAGGGGGTCATACAAGGTGGCTCCTTCCGAGAAGAACGTACATTACAATGTTGTGGGGGAGAAAGACATACACACATAATTATTATTTGTTTAGCACAACAAAAAGAGGTAAATACAGTGGGAGTTCAGAGAAGAGAGAAAAGATAGTTGGCTGAAATTAGTTTGAAGATTTGTTTTGACCAAACAGGTATTATAAAGAAAGAACAAATAAAACGTTTCTTTTCCTTTTATGGGATAGCCATGCCTGAACTACAACATGCAGCTTGGATGACTGAAACTTAAGAGAGGCAGAAAATGGACAGTCATGCTGAAATGATCAGTGCCCACTGGTAGGAAGCAGAGTGGTATGTAACAATAACTTGTCACAATGTTTACCGGGTTAGGGTGGGCACCATTCCAGTGACTGTTATCCTTTCAGGACATGGGAAATTTGAACAAAGACACACAGAGGGAAGACAGCCATGTGAAGACAAAAGCAGAGATTGGAGCTATGCAGCCATAAGCCTGAGAGCACCAAGGATTGCTGACAGTGGCCAGAAGCTAGAAGAAACAGGGACAACTCCTCCGTCTGCTGGGAGAGTATGGCTTTGCTGACTCCCTGATTTTAGACTTCTAACCTCCAGAATTATGAGGAAATAAATGTATGTTGTTTTAAGTTAAAAAAAAAAAAAAGAATAAGAAGTAAGAATGCTCTAAGACCCAATTTAAACATTTCTCCCTCTCAGAAGTTCTCTAGGCCCTTCTTTCAGAAACAGGGCTTCCTCTTCTGGGCCCCCCTAGCTTGTTCTCGGCTTCCTCGTCTCCTAGAATTCTTGGCTTATCCCACAGTCCACGGTCATGTCTGTCTGTCTCACTACACCAAGCTTTTTGTGGACCTTGGGAATGCACCTTATCTGTTTTTCAGATATCTTTTTGCCATGGTTTAGAATATCAGTTAAATATAATTTGTACCAAGAATGGACAAAAAGAATGTATTCCTCACCCAACATTTGGGGGTCGGGTTACTGTGAGCCTATTTTTAAGCCACAAGAAAATGAGTGAGTGTGTGCACTTCTGCAAGTGTCTGCACATCATTCTGGGCTTGATGAAAGCTGCTGGCATCTCTCTGGCAGATTAACAGGCTACACTTGCCACTTTCTTGGCATCTGGGTCCTACATCAACTGTAAGGGTATCATCTGTTTTTTCCCAAAGACAATAGCAAAAAAAAAAAAAAAAAAAAAAAACTAGTTCTCAAGCATCTGTATTCTTTCTTTCCCAAATTCTTTACTTCTCACTAAAGTACTCTTCCACTGAACAAAATCTCTCCTATGGATTAAAAGATGCCTGAAAAGTACAGGATTCTCTGTCTCCTTGTAAAACAACTGCAAGTTGGCTTGGGTATTCGCAGTGCCACATGGATTAGAAACAGTTGAAAGGATTGTAAACAAAGGGTAATGATAAATGGTTACGTGGCAAGTGGGTGGGAGGTGTTTAGTGGGGTGTTCCATGGATTGGTGATGGGCCCAGTTTCCCTTAACATCTTTATTAATGATGAGGTAGGAGGGGAAAACACTAACAGAACATTCATTAAAGGCGGGAGGATGCTAAATTGGGAGGTGTTGCAAACACACAAAGGACAAAGAAAAAGCACAAGATTGGAATGGCGGCGACAATCTCAGCAGACGAATCAACTAGGTGATGGGACCCAATTCACCTGCAGAAGTCAGCGAGTTCTCGACACAAGACACAGCACGCATCTGTAGTCATTCCTGTACAGGAAATAATTTTTTTTCAAAAAACTCCAATGTTTCTATAATACGATGATATAATAATTTTTTTTGGTGGGGGTGAGGGGGGCTTGTGCTAGTTTAATCCTGGAAGCATTAAAAGAGTTAATCTGCTTTTATGAGCCTTGAAAAGCAGAAGGCCTAAATGGAAAACCCCACCTAATTCCTGGATGTGACTGAGAACAGAAAGACGAAAAGCAGTCTCTGAACAGTCACGGTCTGGCTTCTAAGAGAGAATATTTCAACCCCGCTGGGACTTCTGGTTGCTAGGATCAGGTCTGCCATGAATTTCGTATCATTTTTGAAGGTTCTCTTCCTTTTCTGGGCTTGTTTCATCATCTTTTCCAGAAAGGTCTTCCTGTCTTCCAGAAATGTCTCCCTCTCCCAGGAATGCTTAAAGAAGTGTAGTTATTCATCCCATTATGTAATTTTTAATTTAATGTTTCAAAGCATAAAATTTACTAGGAAGACCTCTATGAGTAGTGTGAAGGAGAGAAATCTGTTTCCTGCCCACAGAAACAACAGATGGAGAACTATTTACCTTATTTGCAAAAGTCAAATGGTAAATCTGGAAGGATAAAGTAAAGTTAAAGACTTTAGAACATTAAGCTCCTTGAAGAAAGCTGTTGTATAAATAATATATTATAAGCACTTAAAAATCTTACCTGCTTGCAAAAATTTCCTTGGGTCCCCAGAGCATCCAACATAGCAAAATATTCTTTCTTCATTCAGGACTCACTGAACACCTACTATGTGCCAAATGTAAGTCCTACTCTGGCTGAATTCAGTGTAATGGGGGTGACAGAGACAAAAAAGAATTCACATTCAAATATATTTTTCAAAGCATTGTGGGGCACAGTGGTGGTGATGTCTGAGCTGGGTCTTTATATATCCAGTAAGAATAAAAGCAGGAGGGCAAAACAAGGTCAGGCAAGGGTGTGATAACAATACACACGGTATGACTATAATGTGTAGAAATGCTGGGTGCTTCTATGAGGTTGAAATAAACACAGGATGCACAAAGTGAAGCTGCAGAAGATGATACTGTGAAATGAACAATTCTCGAGTACTAGCTACTTCAGAGAGCAGAGAAGGAAGTGCATCCCTGCCGTAGGGGTAGTCTTGCTGCATTAGATTTGTACGGTCCTTCTTTACCACCCTAAGGAGATTGAGCTTTTTCCTCTGTACAATAGGGAAGCATTAATATTTTTAAAGCCCAGAATAATGACACCCAAAAAAGTGGGTCAGTCTTCTATTTCTGCTAAAATTTTTATTTAACCAGAGCCTGATTTTATTTATTTCAAGTGCAAATGCTTAGGCTGATAAAATGATGCCTGATATGCTAAAAAACAAAAAATCCAACATTTAATGTTACAATACACAGCTCTGGTAAAGCATGTAATCATGCAGGAACTTGCAGTAGGAAGACCTCAACACATTTGTTTTTAAAATGGGCTTTTACCGATTTCAAACGTTTCTGTATGTAAAAACAAATGCATTTTAGATTTGGCTTCAATGACTGTTCCTAACATCATACTAAATAACCAGTGTCAAGATAGGCTGACTTAACGTGGGCGCATGAATCAAATACATTAATTACTATTTTCTCCATCTTTCTAAGCTTGTATCAGACCACTTATTTTCATATCAATATGAGGCCACACAAACAAAATCCCAGTTGGAGAATGAGGATTCCTGACTTCTATCTCTTTTAGCATTTAGCTTTCTGACCTTCAGCGGTTAGACATTTTCATTCGTTCAGCCTTTCCTCATCTACAAAATCAAGCTTATGATACATGAATATAATAATAATAAGCTGGATTTGTACACAGATAACTGTCAAGTTCTTTGAGTAACACACCCAGAAAAGGTGGGAACCTGGCAAAGGCAGTGTTAAGGTAGTTCAAATGTGAAACAAGTTGAAAGACAGAGATTATTTTAAAGTTCAAGTCAACTCTGAGATTCTATGACTCCACAACATGTATCCAAGTCATTGTTAGTACCAGATCTTACTGTCATTGGCTTACAGGCAAGGACCAAATAACAATTTTAGTTTCTATTGATGTAAAGATCTCAGTGCTACGATAGAAATAAGGACTTGTCTGTTGACACCTCGCACACACACACATAAAAGGTCAGCTATGAAAGCTACAGAACACGCGAACATAGCAACTTAATAAATCGGGGGCTTCTGAGTTCAGATTTTGCTTCTCAGTGAGGGAAAAAAAACCTTCTGAAACCCTTCTGTATTACAGTGAGCACCTTTGTGAGGCCACCACTGAATTAAGAATACTTTCACTGAAATATTGCCCAAGATGTTACTAGGGATCCTAGGGCTGCCACTGCCTGGCAGTTGCAAAGACCCAGAGAGAAAATTTCTAAGGCAAAGATGTACTTCCTTAATCCTCTCTCTTAAGGAACCAGCAGCCAAGAATTGTCCATTTCATAGTAACTAAAAATATTCCAGGTCTTGCATATTGTCTAGATTTTTCTGTCTATTACAGCCCTGGAATGGCATTTGTGCTCACCAGACTACCTTGACCAATATAGTTCTAAGAATTAGTCTTAACCTAGAACATCAGCCATCTCGGCTGGGCACAGTGGCTCACACCTATAATCCCAGCACTTTGGGAAGCCGAGGCGGGCTGATCATGAGGTCAGGAGATTGAGACCATCCTGGCTAACATGGTGAAACCCCATCTTTACTAAATATACAAAAAAATTAGCCAGGCATGGTGGCAGGCACCTGTATTCCCAGCTACTTGGAAGGCTGAGGCAGGAGCACTGCTTGAACCTGGGAGGTGGAGGTTGCAGTGTGCTGAGATCATGTCATTGCACTCCAGCTTGGGTGACAAAGCAAAAAATAAAGTAAAATAAAATAAACCATATTTCATACTATTACACACTATTTCCCAACAAAATGTAATGAAATTCCAGCTGATTCCTAGATCTTTTGTAACATTCAGGATGTCACTTGGAAGCCTGTATTCAAGATTCCAATTTTTGTGTGACCTGAGACCCAAAACACAGTAATAGTCTTCTATTATTCCACCTTTAAATGTGGATGAGTTAAGATTCTGTTTAAATAGAAGCTGTGCTGTTTGAGATAGTCAAATTTGAAGAGGAAGGCTTGGTAATGACAAAGGCCAGAATCTGGTGTTCTGCCAACAGCCATTGGTACACTTTACTTGAAGGAAAATGACATGGACTGTGCTCCTGAAGCCTCATTACACACGTATACACACACGGCATTCATCACAATAAAATTCAGAAAGAGGGTAGGTAACTAAGAACTTCACACCCCTGCAAATTTATTTTTTTTTGAGTCAGAATCTCATCCTGTCACCCAGGCTGGAATGCAGTGGCACAATCTTGGCTCACTCCAGCCTCGACCTCCCAGGCTCAATTGGTCCTCCCTCTTCAGCCTCCCAAGCAACTGGGACTACAGGTGTGAACCGCTAAAACCAGGTAATTTTTGTATTTTTAGTAAAAATACATAGCTATGTTGCCCAGGTGGGTCTCGAATACCTGGACCCAAGCAGTCCGCCTGCCTCAGCTTCCCAAAGTGCTGGGATTATAGCAGACTTGTGCCGCCATCCCCTATCCCCTGCAATTTCTAAGAGTGGATCAGTAGAGTCTTAGGTAAAACCAAATATTTTTACTTGCAAAAGTGAATCTATCAGTTCTTTATGTCTATTCAGTTTATGTCATATAAATAATGCCTTCCTTCACCAGAGGGCACTTCAGTGTTAATGATCTCATTTGCTTAGAGACCTTCTGGTCTTGTCATCCAGCTCAGAAAAGAGAAAGGACTCCATTTGGGGAGGCTTGCTCATTTTTCCTTTTTTTTTTTTTTTTAGATGGAGTTTTGCTCTTGTTACCCAGGCTGGAGTGCAATGGCGCAATCTCGGCTCACCGCAACTTCCGTCTCCTTGGTTCGGGCAATTCTCCTGCCTCAGCCTCCTGAGTAGCTGGGATTACAGGCACGCGCCACCATGCCCAGCTAATTTTTTGTATCTTTAGTAGAAACGGGGTTTCACCATGTTGACCAGGATGGTCTTGATCTCTTGACCTCGTGATCCACCCGCCTCAGCCTCCCAAAGTGCTGGGATTACAGGCTTGAGTCACCGTGATTTTTCTAAGAAGAACGAGATAACTGCTATGATCTTGCTAGAGTGCCAGAAAGAAATAGACTTTTCTGTTCCAACTCAGCTCTTCCCAACAGGTCACTTTTCTAGAAGAGCCTGATTTGGAAATAAGGTCATAACTAGCTATTTTTTACCAGTGGCTGGAAACATTTAATGAAAAGTCAGAAAGAAAGGTAAGTAAGAAAGTGAAGGTTCTGCAAAGCAACACATACAGACAGTATTTTCAGTGTGGAGGTCAGAGGGCCAAACCTTTGAGGTGGAGGCTTCCCTATCTTCTCTCTTCCTTAGTTCAGAGCCCTGCAGGCTTCTGGTAGTCACATGGCCCCAGTAATTCTGGCAATATCCAAGTATCATAGGGTCTTCAACACCTCTGAAACTGGCTTGCTGTAAATACGGCTAATCCAATTTTACTCCTTAACTAGCTCGTTTGTAAACTGCAGGAGTCCATGAGCATCTATGATTTGATACCTAAACCAAAAGAATTTGGCATTTTATTCTAAACTTCAAGTATTAAACTGCTAAGGTTTGGGATTTAAAATATGAAATCTGGATTTACAACACAACCGTGACTTAATACTACACAGTGGCAGAAGTTTGAGGAATCATATTTGTTTTCCTGATAATTTCAAATCTACTCTGTTTCCGGTGCAACAAGCTGGACATTTTAGCAAAATGCAAATGTCTTGCTAACAGTTTGCAGGCACAGAGTAATCGAGAAATTACCAGTAATCACATAGCTTACAGGTTTTTTCAGATCCAAGTGCAAAGCTGCCCAAACACTTAGTTCTCCTGAGATCTGTTTTCAGATGAAAAAACCTAAATAACTGTCATTTTTGGACCAAATGCCAAGTTGACTCTCTTAATGAAGATCCAGGTGTATTAATTCCATATCGAGTACTTCTAAACTGCCCACAAAAACACTTAGGGGCATGGCGATAGCACCACAGGAGCTGAGAGTTTGCTTTTAAAAGCCCCCTTCCCCCCAGCGCCCTTCCAGGCACTTCCTTATCGTTCATATGACACACTAAGAGGAAGTGCTAATGTTATACAGATGCATTAAGTCACACAAGTGGTTTCGTGCATTTTGCTGGGACCTCAAAGCATTATACCACTGAGGGGTCCAGACAAGGGAGGAGCAGGTTGTATCAGTTCCATTCAAATCTATGTTCTGAATACACATTACAGAAGAGCACAATTACCCAGTCTGTGCCATTAGGCAGCATTAGCCAGCATCACCCACCGCTTCTGATTAATAATTGAACTCAATCCATACAAGAGAGCTCAGGCTAGTCTGGAGGCTGCCTTCTGGTATGCATTAGGAAGGGTCATCTCCGGGGGCTGCAGAGCACTTTGTACATTTAACAAGTCAATTTATAAACTACAGTCAACTCTTGATTATTAGAAACTGATGATCTCTTGCATGAATGTTCCTTGTGCTTTACTGTTCATCCTTTTCTTTCTTGGTGCCTTCCCTCCGGCCACAAACAAGTGTATTATACCACCATAGTCAGTGCTCTGATGTTGTACCCTGGTCCCCTTGTCTACTGGAGAACTTATCCCTAGCTGCCAGACGTAGCTTCAGCCATCAGCTCTCTTGGGGAATTGCCTCTGACAAGAGAGTTGCCTTGCCCAAGGTCATGTTCCTTCCCAGGGCAGCTGCACCCACAGACAGGACAAGAGAGAAGTGTGAAGTCCCTGCCTCTATGTGCCAACTAAGGACAGCTCTGAAGAGCCATCCAGATTCTGCAGAGCTCCCTCTGGGAGGACTGGGCCTCTGTGCTGACTGCATTGCAGCTCTGCTTCTCCTTCTGTTCAGCACTTTCTTTCTCCCCCCAAGTATCATGCAAAGAGCACTCCCTAATAATCTTCCTGCACATAATCTTCATCTCCTAGTCTGTTTCCCAGGGAACTCAATTTGCATGCTGAAAGAAATACATATAGCTTACCCGTCACCTCAAGAGTCTAGTGTGATGGTCAAATAGGATGATATGTGAGAAAGTTATTCGTGAATTACAAAAAATATAAAAGAAACACTTATTACTTCCTCTTTAACGAAATCGCCATTGACACATGGAGTAGACAAATGTACACCTTTCCTGTGTTCTGCAATGTTAGAATTTAAACAAAGCTAGAAGGCCCAAGCTTACCGAGGCATGAATTTGAATAATACTAAAACTGCATGCGTTTAGCATATTATATCACTTACATTTTTATTCACTTATGACAAGTCTTACATGAATCCAAATTTGAGGAGTGTTGCTGGGATTCGTAGGGGAAAAGCACTTTTCTTCAAAAAGAATCAAAATAGTGTAGCATTAGTAATTCAGCCAAATAGCATTGCTGAGACAGATATTCATGTTATCACCTATATTTATAAACCAGCAAATAAAGTACTGGGGTAGTAAAGAGACACAGAATTGGCCCACAAACCCATATTCTACAAATTTAAAGTGATAACTTAAAGCTTACAATTTTAAAGTTTAGTGTTCCGCTTAGAAATATCACTTTCTCGGCAAACTGTAGGACAGAAAATACGGAAAATACATACTTTTTGAGTTTAACGAAGCTGAAGGCAAAAGCCCAGGCAGGAATAGACCAGCACTCAGGGATGGCCACATCTCCAGCCCTGTCAGAGCTACACATACATCTTGTCGCCCCAGGCCCACTGTCCCTTTGAACTTGAGCTGTCCAGGGAGCAGATGGAGCATAAACCAGGCAGGAAAGAATCAGCGTGCTCCTCATCACATTCACTGTGATGTGCACCCTCGGCCCGAAAGAAAATATCCCAGGATCTTCAACTTCTGCTGCTTGGTTTTGTTTTTTCTTTCATTTGAATGCAGTTTCTCTAATTACAAAATGGAAAGTTTTATCATGATCTCTTTATGAAAACGTGTTCTGCTTAATTGTAAGGGAGTGGCAACAAATCTTTTTTTGTTGTTGTTGAGATGGGGTCTCACTCTGTTGCCCAGGCTGGAATACAGTGATGCTCACTGCAGCCTCCATCTCCCAGGCTCAATTGGTCCTCCCAACTCAGCCTCCCAAGTAGCTGATACTACAGGCATGCACCACAACACCCAAGGTAATTTTTGTATTTTTTCGTAGAGATGGAGTTTTGCCATGTTGCCTAGGCTGGTCTTGAACACCTGGGCTCAAAGGATTCACCCATCTTGGCCCCCCAAAGCACTGGGATTAGAGGCACAGGACACTGTGTCCAGCCAGCAAATCTTTAGTATCCATTGAAAGTGCTGTCCCATTGGGGCTAACACATACCTGCCCTCTAGCACAGGTGACACCAACAGGTTCATGGACAGGTGCATGCATGTGGTTGTATGTGTATGATCATGTGAACCAATGTATGCATGAGCCAAGGCTGGGAATGGATGTGTTCCTGGAGATACAGATTTCAAGGACCCCAAATAAATGATGTATGGGTGTTTAAAGTCTATGCAAGAGATGAAATATACCTGGAATGTAATTCAAATTCTAGAGACTTCTCTACCAGAACTTATTTTTAGAGTCCTATTTCTCTAACTTCAAGTTAAGTGCCGAGTTCCCCTTTCCCACTTTCACTAAAGTGACAATAAAACAACTTTTAAGACTCTCAAGAAATATTAGAATATCTACACTCATCGTTCCAAAAGATGATGCTCTCACAAATCAAATCCCAGATGGTCTATGAACATGAATAATTTTTAGAAAAATTAACTGCCAACCTCTGTCTGACCTCTGAAGAAAGCAGGGATGTATGTGGAGAATGCACCAATCCAGCCTTAAGCAGAATGAAGAAGAAATATATTCTCCAGAAATGTTCTGGCTGCAGGTTTTGAGAGGGAATTCAATTAACAATGAGCTATTTTGATTAAAACAACAAACTCTCAAAGTGACCCAAAATATAGACTCCTCCCCAAAGGAGAGGACACCAAGAACAGCCATTTTTGTTGAGAATCTCAATTACTATGTTTGCTGAATTGGGGAACTGAACTCAATATAATAAATGTTCAATATCAGCCCAGTCAGAGAAGTTGAGAATTTCTTTAATAGGCTGAGAAGTTCAGAACTTTCATTCACAGAGTAATTGTATAATTTATGTGAACGGTAAAGATTGTGCCTACTATATTCATCAGGTATGAAGAAAATGCACTTAAACGAAACACAGTCATCCTTACTGTGTAGCCTTTATAAAACTCTGCTTTTTAACAAACATCTTTAATCATTTTCCATTTAGGTCAGTATGTAGCTTTGGAACTAATGAAATGTTGCCCTTCAGCACTGAAGACTAGAATTTTAAGGCTTCCCAAGATCACATCTTAAAGTCATCTAATGTATTCCTCTTCCTCTCTGCAAGACTATGTCTACAAAATCTGTGATAACTAAGAGTCTATGCTACTGAACACCAGAAAAATTCCTGGATAATTTAGTCCAGAGTCCAATAACCATTTCCATCAGGGAGCACACTAAATTGACATGTGGGATGATTTACATGGTTTTTTAAAAACAGTATAAGAGTTCATCCCTTAACATTAAATACCATTAACAGATGAGTCATTGTTTTAGTCACCATTTTAGCCTCAGGTGGTTACTGAGTGACTTGATATAATGCATATTGCTCAGCAGGTAAGCAGGATGTCAAATCTTCCCAGTATCAATGCACTTCCCAATCATCCATCTGAAACCCAGAGACTGGAATGGTGCCCTGGCCAAACTTTCCACTTTAGGTCAGGTAAACATCATCATCCTCATTTTACCCTTCATACTCCTGCTGCAAATTCCTGAGCGTTATAGCTAAAATAAGTATTTGACTTTCGCATGCTAAACAACGTTGTTTTGCCCTTGTTTTATATCTGGTGGGTGTCTTTGGCGTAAAGCATTCTGTTCTAATGCACTACTTGGAAATTCTTGCAGTGGGAAACACTCTACTTCCAGCACACTAATTACGTTGTATAGGATAAAGTTAAATAATTTTGTTTTTTGAATCGCCAACACCATGATTAAATGATACTTAGGTACTCAGTTTTATCCAGTAGTGAACATTATTTTTAAATGCCACAAAAGCTATCTTCACCCTGTGTAAACTTAAGACAGCTATTCCATCTTCACTAGAAACTTCCTTTAACTCTAGGCTAATATCCTTTGATCTTTCAAAACCTGAGGTGGGCATTCCATCTTTTAAGGCTGACATATGCACAACTTTGTCTCTAATATTAAAAAATGTTTTACCTGTTAATGAAAGAGGAACACAATCCAGTGAATCTTAGTCTTAGAAAGGTTCCCTTTGAAACTCACGTAAAACAAAATTGCTTTCTTTCTGAAGCAATGAAATAATGATACTGGGTGGAATGCAAAAAAAAAAAAGTACCATAACAATAGAGATAATTAAAGCATTTGGGGTTTCCAAACACTCTTAATTCACTATATTGAGGAATAAGTATTTTTTAACAAAAGTTGAATCTGGCCTTGAGCTCAAAAACGTAATTATTCTAAACTTGGCCCCTACTCATTGATCATCCTCTGATTTCAATTCTGAAAAAAATAAATTTCAACTGGAATTAGTTTATCTGGAAACATTCCTACAATGCATTTAATGCTCAGCACTTGAAACATTGAGAATATGTTATCTATGACAGCACATATGGACATAATGCATAAAATCTGTTTTAAAAATCAAGATTAAAAGAATTCAATCTAGCCCCTGAATACTATCCTCTAGAAAAATGTTTTGTGAACACAAGATTCTAACAGATTGATTCTAATTCCTTACTTAATTCCAATGAAGTTCCTTAAGAAATGCAGGCAAATGCTTACTGCTGTTTAAATCCAATCAGTTTTAAGAAGGAAGAGCTAGACCACTGTAGATATATTATCATTATAAATTTTTATAAGCATCTGTGTAGTATGTGCTATTCAAGGAAAGACTATATAGACTCATATATGCTTGTGAGCATTGCTTTATTTTCAGCAAGGACAGTTTATAATAATTTTTTATATTTATAAAATGTATCTCAGACAAGCATATGAGAACCCTTCCCAAGCATTTTGCTTGATTTTTCAATATTCACAGGTGGAAGAAAAAATATCAAATCAGAAACTAATTTGCACATAGAGTAATGAGGTGATCGGAAGTGATATAATTATTGAAGATCCCTCTTCTTCCTCAACTTATTGCATAGCAGAGCTTAACCTTCACATTGGTGGTCTAAAGATGTAAAATAGGATTCATGCCACAGGGCAAGGGAGGAACAAGACTAGAAATAGTGATTGAGTGTCCTTGGAGGCTGCTGTAGGCCTGGTATTATGTGCAGGATGAACTGAAGTTCCTAATGAAAACAACTCAGCCCCAAGTCTTCAGATCCACCATCACACAAGGCGTGCTTTGAATTAGACATCTCATATCCCTGAAATCTTCTTTCATAATGTGGCTCCTGCTCTGGGGAGAAATGATGCAATGGCCTCCTCCTGCTCTTTCCTTTTTCCTTGTAATTAAAAATATATTATTAATATCTCATATTTATAAAACACATTAGAATTTGCCAAACATGTGGACTTATATTATCTCATTTAATGCACACCGCCTTATGAGATATTACATTTGTATTTTAGAAATGAGCAAATTAGGCCAGGCAAGGTGGCTCATGTCTGTAATCCCAGCACTTGGGAGGCAGAGAAGGGTGGATTACTTGAGGTCAGGGTTTGAGACCAAACTGGTAAACATGGCAAAACCGCATCTCTACAAAAATATGAAAATTAGTAGGGTGTGGTAGCATGTGCCTGTAATCCCAGGTGCTCGGGAGGCTGAGGCAGGAGAATCGCTTGAACTCAGGAGGCAGAGTGAGCAAAGATCACGCCACTGCACTCCAGCTTGGGCAACAGAGTGAGAGTCCATCTCAAAAAAAAAAAAATTTAAAGTCTCAGAAAGGCTAAATGCCTACACAAAATCCACTGGTTTGTTTTTAATATGTGACATTACACTTTCCAACATTTGACCAGCTCAGCAAACATTCAGAGCCCCTACTGTGTGCCAGACACTGGCCCATGGAATCATCAATAAACCCAGGCCTGCTCCATCTGCCCAGCAACCTTGGGCAGACCCCTGTGCATATAAAATAAAGACAGTAATATCAGCCCAACCTAATTCACCAAATAGAATAAAGCAGTATAACTAACATGAAAGGGGTTTGAAAACTACAAAGAGAGCTATCCAAACTGGAAGGGTTGCTGTTAGTACCGTACTGGGAATCCGCATCTGGTTGCCTTGAACTTTAAAAGCAAAGGGCTGCTGATTCTGAACATCTGATGATTGAGGGAGTGCTTTTATAGGGAGAGGGAGGAAGTAACACAAGACCAGCCTCATTCCATATATCACAATTAAGTCTAAATCCTTTGCTGGGCAAAGGACTCTGGAGCACATTGCTTTGTCAACTAGCATACTTCCAATGCCTAGCACAAACCCTAAGTCAGGGGCAGGGCCAAGAAAAATACTGAGGGAAGAAAATACAGTTAAAAGAAGATCTAAAGGTTCTAGCCAGAGTTCAGGTCTGCACAAAATTGCCAAATTTAAGGGCTCAGAAATCAAACATTTAATTCAAACATTTCCACCAGGAAAGAAAAGTGGGGAAGGGAAATTTTGGAATCAGTATACTTTATCAGTTCTAAGATTCCAGTTTTTACCTTTTTACATCTGTAAAATTGGGATGAATCAATGCAATGGCAGGTCATAATTGTCACTATTTGCTCTTTCTTACAAATATGTCAGAAAACAGTGCATCTTACAAACGATGGTATCTTAGATTTAATTAATTAAATAAGAAGCCTTAAATTGTCTGTTTTCAAGCTGTTTCAAAGGGCTGTTTTCCAGGTATACTGCCTACTATACTGTGTCTCATTCACTCAATACTTTGCCACCAGGCACCTCTGCTCAGCCTCAGGGCTGGCCCTCCCTCCACACTCAAGCCTGGTCAGAATCCAGAAATCAGGACTGACTGCGGCAGGCTGTTTTCCACCTGGTGGCAGAGTAGCTGGCTTCAGGTCGCATTTGCTGTCTGTTCTCCCCCTTAAACTGACTTGACTTCGTTTAAAACTGTGTAAACCACAAAGCTTCCAGTTATAGCTCTATTCCTAGCAGCTACCTGGTTCTATCTGTTTCTACTTCAAGAAGACCATTCTAAGGCCAAGCTTTGAGAAACATCCACTGCTGTTGGTATGGTTTGGGCTGTCTCTTACCTCCTCTTTCAGAGCTTAGCCTGGCCTGTTTCCTGACCACAACAGAAAAATCATGGGCAGCCTGCCCAGCTTTGTAGTCTACTTTCAATGGCAACTTCTACAGCAAAATCAAGATTCATCTGCAAATCTTGCAGCATGAACCTATCACATTGCAGTACTCTTGTATGATGATGCACCAGCCACCCAGGGCATTTAGCATGTAACAGACCCCTATCAAGAGCACCTTGCCCTCTTTGTTCTGACATAAAGGAGTTGGTAGAAAATGTGATATTCACAAGGAGGAGAAGAGAAGATGTAAATTTCAGGAAGAATCAAAAGGAGATGTAAGGAGTCAAAAAAAAAAAAAAAACAGGAAGAAAGAAATATGAACCACATGTAGAACTACATGGAAAAAGCCTATGTAAAGAACAGATAGGAACCACATCGTTTTTACTCATCAAAATCACTCCTGACACCACACTGCAACCATCAAGTCAGCTGATGCCAGACCACAACAGTGTTACACACACACTCTCTGTCTCTCTCTCTCTCTCTCTCACACACACACACATACACACACACAATTATCCTTCCTGCAAAGCTTCTCAGACTGTGCATAAAAAATAGTTTCATATCAAAACAACTTAAGTGAATATAACCAATTACTTTGCTCCCCTGAGCCTCATGTCTTGTTTTCTTTTAAAAGCTTGATCTTCCTTTCATCCTAACTTCCACAGGCCAAATTCCAAAGGCCTTCACTTGGGATCTTACCTGAGACCAAACTGAATTTATCCTCCAAATGTAAACCTAGGGTATGTCCTTGGACAGATGAAACAGACCATGTGGGCCAAAGGAAACAAGGCTGTTTCATGATCTTGGATTCATCACACTATTCAAAGAGACCCCACAGAAGAAGGTGGAAGAAAAGGGCCCCCAAAAGACCAGTTAAACAAGAGACAAATAACCAGCCAAGATATTCCTTGATAAGATCCTTAAAAATTATCTTTAATTGATGCCAAATATGAACAGATCATAAAGTGACAGAAGCAAGTAAAATTGCATAGATGAAAACTATGCGCATCAATTAGGTTCTCAATTCATAACATTCAATGTCCTTGACCTGACATATTACACAGTTAGAGAAGGGAAAATGCACAGTAGGTGAAGATGAGACACGTCCTTAACTCAAGGTGGAAGCAACTGGCAAACTCAAGAAATAAAACAGCGCTTTTTCAGTTTAAATGGTTTGCTGTCCTGATGGTGCACTTTGAATTAATACTACTCAATTTTTATTTTTCACCTCAGTAATACTTTATCTTTACCATTAGAGGCATGTCACATGGAGTCCATGTGGTCTACTTACAACTGCTGCATAAACAGTCCCAAAACAGTGCACTGAAGAGAAGAAAGTTGCTTCTGCAAGGTTTGGAGAGGAGACAATTTTGACCTGGAGTATTTTACAAGACATCTCTTGTTTTCTTTTCTTTTCTTTCCATACACCATTTCTTCTTCTTTTCTGATTGTGGTACAAAAGGTTTTCTATACTCTTTGAAGTTTCACATCATAAAAAGTAAACTCCTAGTTAGCTCCTAAATGAAAATCACTGTGACTAGGGTTCATCTCCTTAAAGCTAATAGCCCTGAGGTCAGCAGGGCCTCACCCCTCACATACATGCTGGACTTCCCAAGAAAGCCCAAGGTCATTTTGCCTGAGCAAAGAGGCTGGCATTTAATCCCAAGGCTTCTAAACTTTACATCTATACCCTGAATTAGTTTTCACAGTGACCCAAGGTAATGGAACAGTTTTGGTTAACAATTCAGGTCCTGCTTGCTTCTTTACAAAAATGGTAAGTAACATACATTCTTTTAAGGTTTACCTGAGTCATGCTACACATGTTCACATATACCCTGAAGTTCCATGATATAAATACAAGCAATAATATGCCACATGGCAGATGAGAGATCACCTCCTGAGATCACAATTCAACTTGGGTTATGTCTGGTCTTAAAATTTTAGTTTGTTCGTCTTCTTAAAATGAACATAAACATCAAAAGACTTCATTCTTGCTTGGAAAAGCCTGAAGATAACATGCTTGTTTGGCAGTTTATATTCTTTCTAACAATTTTATACTATGGATGGTTACCACCCACCAATTCTCACCACCCCAGGAATAAGTCATTCCTGGAAGAAAATGGGAAAGTGCCTTCTGCTAATGTTCTTTCTCCTTTCTGTTCAATCCAATCTACCAAACTAAGAATTAAAATGGAAAATTGTTTAAAAGCATGTGTTTTGAGGTCTCCTATATTAAATGGGAGGGCTAGGAAACTATTTTTATTCACTTTTAGATGGTAACTAATTTGAAAAATGTGTCACTATGCACAACATGAAGAAGGCCCTTTATAGACTAAAACCAAATTTCTACTTAAAAAATGTACTCCTCATTTACCACTTACATTAATTTTTTTAAATTCTCAAGCGAATCAGGATTGTGATACCACCTGTGCTTTAGGTCCACCATAGTTGAATTTAAAACTGCCCTACAGTTCCATTTCAGGGACATGGCTGCCCACTGGCCAGAATCCCATACAAGAACTTGCTATTAGTTTATCTGATTTTGCAAGGCTTACCCATGAACACACTCCCAATGAACTCATATAACTGAAAATCAGAAATCAAGTTTCCAGGGGATGCAAGGGGAGTTGTGCACAATGGGAAAAGGAAGATGCAAAAGCAGAAAGTTTTTCTGGCTAGAATTTGTATTCTAGAAATCTGAGGACAGAGGAAATTAATGTCTTTGGTCTCTCTGATTCAGATCACTTCAGGTGAGTTAACCACTTCAGAGATTCTGGGATGGCTAACAACCCTGGTGTGACCAACCCTTCCATTCCCACCCTATTGAACTAGGGCCCTAGTAGGCTGGAAGAGCAGAGTTATGGCTATCAGCACATCAGAAGTCTTCTCCTTCTGGAGAAAACACATAGTCGGGACATGAACTGTTAGAGCTCAATGCCGAGGAAGGAGAAGAAAAGGTACAAAGCCTGCTAAAATAAATATGAAAAAGTAAACCAAAAAATAGTCATCCCTTAATAGGCAGTTTCATTAAGTGCACCTTCAGGTCTACAAAGACATTTCAACACTTTACAGTGCGAGGGGTAAGAGCTTTGTCAAACATTGCATGCCTATGCTACACAGATACTTCCTGTACTCCATTCTTAATTCACTGCAATGAGCTACAGATGAGCTAAGCAGCACTCATTTTCCTCACAGCATCCCAAACTCATAATAACAACTCATCCCCAGTCCCAGGCTGACAGGTTCACTGCATGCAGCACTTTTTTTCTATATGGCATGCAAAAGAATCAACCAGTCCAGGGTGTAACCACGGTGAGCATACCACGTAGCCAAAGTCAGTCTTGGTCCCATTTTCTCATTTGTTAACCCATCCATCCCACAGTACTGAGTGGATTATTGCTGTTGACAGGGTGCAGTGTTTCACGTTCTGTGTGCACTAGGCCTCAAAGTCAAAATGAAAGATCAAGATATCCCCGGGACCGGGGGAAGGTTGGCATTTTTTTCCTAATTGGGGATTTTTAAGCAAGTAGGAAAGGAATTGCCAGAATGAGTTAAGGTTCAGACGAGAAGGAAGACACCACATGGGAGGGTTTAATGCCCTGTAGTCGGATGCTGTGCAGTTCTTGGCCCCTCATCTTCCACAATGTGCGTTGTGTTCGTGTTACAGAAGTCACATAGGAAAATAAGATGTCCATGTTCTTTCTTTCAATCGAGTTAGCCAGAATGATGTAACTCGAGTTTCTAGGGTAGTGCCTCACTGCTAGTTCTAGGACAGGATAGGGGAAAGGGGTGGGAGAAACAGGACAGAGTTTCAGAAGAAGCTGGGCCAGAATGTCAGTAACAGGCAGCCACATGCTAAGTGCAGAATAAAGATTCTCCACTTCAGAGTCCTTAAAAAGGCTGTGAGTGCTTCTCCACGGGTGGACAGCTGCCGAGCTCCAGACGCTTGTGTTCCGTGGCTCTCTTTCAGCCGGGAACAGGGTCCGCACCATTCTCTGGGCTGGGTGACTAGGGCAGCCGAAGCTACATGCTTAGCCTGTGAAGTGACTGCCAGGTGGGAAGATCATAGGAGCATCATAGGACATATCTGAAGGGGTAGACCGGGAGGGAGAACCTAGGAAAGGTTATTATGAACTGAGTGTTCCCACATCCACAATGATGCCTGAAAAGATTGGACCATCAGAGAGATTTGCAAAGTGCTGTGCTAACAGAGAAAGAATAAGGAAAGGTGCCAGGAACACTACACTTGGACGCGAGGAAGCCTTGTGTGTCCAAACTGGCCCTCGATAGGAAACAAATTCCCAAAAAGTTTATCTTGGCTTCCAGTAGAGAAGAGGAAAAAACAAGTTCACAGTTCATGACCAGTTCAAAGATGGGTCTCAGTTCACATCCAGCGTCAGGCTGTCAAAGGGACCAACGCCAGTAGGTGGCCGGAGAGACAGCACCCTCGTAGGCCTCTCCTCTCCAGGGTTTAGGGTGGTGTGGTCTTCTCACAGTGGTGAAATGACAGTGCGAGAATGGAAAAAGAAAAAGCAAAAGGTCTGTGCCCCAACCCTTCCCCACTTTTGTTACCTAACTTCTCAGCTGTGTTAAGGAGGCACTTTCTGCAGTTCACTGTGGGTACAGGATAAAGGCACTAAGCAACTATTAAATCAATTGGTTTAGTTTCTTCAGGGAGCCTTAAGGGGAGGGCTGAAGTCTCTACAGACTTCAAATCATGACTGCAAAGAAAAAAAATTCAGCTCTGCTTTGGATGCATACAATAGAGAAACATTTTCATTTATAGCCTAAGAATGCACCAAAAAGCATGCAGGATTGCACCTTTTTTTGTTCATTTGTTTTGCTTGTGTTTGTCTTCAGCTAGAAAGAATACTTGTTCTTAGGTGTTGCTATATATATCTTGATGACTTATTTAATTTTTCACATAACTTCCCTTTAAGGGATGGGCATATTGGTCCTCTCTCCGCCTACACCTGCACAAAAACCTGGTATTTCCCTGAGCAAAGGCAGGAAAATTGACTGAGTGCCCCCACCCCCACCCCCCATAATTTCTATTGGGCCTTTCATCCCACAGACTTGTAATTTTTATTACGTTTTAAATTTTTATTACTGAAATCATGCATTAATTAATTCAAGGTACATCTTTGTCAAATAGGCCATAATGCTGAATAAGAGAACATGCTTTGAGCTCCAAAAAGTTATTGTTCCCATCTGACTAACATATGCACTTAAATACAGTACTTTATTTACTAATAAAATAGTTAATAAATGGAGGAGTGCACTTTTGGTGAATGCAAATGAAAAAGGATCTATTTTCAGAAGAATCAATTTCAACTTAAGCTTATGCCCTACTGTCTGGGTTAACTTCTCAGCATGCGATTATAAAATAAATTGTTATCAGATTCAAACATGCTTACATTTAACTTCATTTGTGCTCTCTTGCAATAAGGTGACTAAGGTTTTACATCCGGTTCTGAAAGCCAGGGATCAGAGTGCAGGCCTGGTGAGAAAAGACCTGTATTTGGCTCATCTGCAGTTGAGAAAATTTAGCAGCACCGCAGATGAATCAATTAAGTTAATTCAGTTATCTTTTTATTAGAGAATAATCTAAATTAGAAAGAGAATGAGCCCAGGGGGAAATCCCTACAGATCAGGACCAGTATCCGATTTATAAGGTGCTTTGTGAACCAGTCTTAAGTAATTGGAGTTTTCTTTTTTCACCTTGTAATATGGAGTTCAGTTGACCAAAATAAAAATATCTGTTCATTGCCCATTTTGGCTGGTCTATCATCTTACATATAACACATCTGATGCACTATCTTCAGTGTGCTATGCAGTTTGCAAAGATTTTTTTTTTTTTTTTACTGGAGTCCCATGCAAATTTCAATTTTATATTTCTAAGTGATCATCTGGTTTTGAGTTTTAAAAAAAGTTAAAGAAGTCAAAGGATTAAAAATGTTTCAGTTTGCAGAAGCATGTGATTCTTATTTCACCTAGACTAGTTCATGGACTGAATCTTTTTAAGCCAGTTTTAGAAAATACTCTCTCTTTTCCCATTTTTTTAATAACAGGAAAATAGTTTATTTTGTCATGGATCTTGAAAGCTTCTGGTTCAACACCCCCAAAATCCTCAATGCAACAATGCATTGACAGTTAAATAGAGCATTAGAAGTCTACTTAGCAAAGTATCTACAAAGTGTGACATGAGTCACTAGGTTTTCTGTTTTGTTTTTTTTAAGTCTTTTGAGCTGCTAAGTGGGGCTTTTTTGTTTGCTTGCTTTTGTTTTTTAAACATCGGTCAGTAACTTGCTCTTATTAACGCAGTTTTGGTTAGCTGTGGTGCAATTGCCAGTTCTGATATTGACCTGTCTATAATGGGCTATGCTATTATTCATATCCTCTTCGATCTCCATGTACTCAGACTTGCTCATAGTAGAGGAACTGCGGCGACTGAGGTCACTGTCAGAGGCTAAGTTAGGGGAACTGACGTGGAGCAACTGAGCCTGCTCTTCCCCCTCAGTTTCTCGGTGGTAGAAATAGTTGAAATTGGACACAATGACAGGTACGGGCAGGGCAATTGTCAGCACACCAGCGATGGCACACAAGGAGCCCACGATCTTGCCTCCAATTGTCACAGGGTACATGTCACCGTATCCTACAGTGGTCATGGACACCACCGCCCACCAGAAAGCATCGGGGATACTGGAGAAGTGCGACTCAGCTTCTTCCGCCTCGGCAAAGTACACTGCACTAGAAAACAGGATGACCCCGATGAAGAGAAAAAAGATGAGCAGCCCTAGCTCTCTCATACTAGCTTTGAGGGTCTGGCCCAGGATCTGGAGGCCCTTAGAGTGGCGGGAGAGCTTGAAGATTCTAAAAACCCTTACCAAGCGGATGACCCTGAGGATGGCCAGCGACGTGGCCTGCTCGCCCTTCTGGTTTCCTTCCTGCTCAGCTATCTCGGTGCCTAGGGTGATGAAATAAGGAATGATGGCCACAATGTCGATGAAGTTCATGATGTTTTTGAAGAAGTCCGTCTTGCTGGGGCAGGCAAAGAAGCGCACCACCAGCTCGAAGGAGAACCAGATGATGCACAGGGTTTCCACAATGAAGAACGGGTCCGTGAAGATGTTGGAATTGTAGATGACCGTGGTGTTGTTGATGCGGTGGACGGTGCCCGTGAAGTCCTTGTCATCCTTCAGCTCGGGGAGCGTCTCCAGACAAAAGATGACGATGGAGATGAGGATGACCATGACAGAGACGATGGCAATGACCCTGGCGGGCCCCGAGCTCTCCGGGTACTCGAAGAGCAGCCACACCTGGCGCTGGTACTCCTTCTCGGGCAGAGGGCGCTCCTCCTCCTTGATGAAGCCCTCGTCCTCCCGGAACTTCTCCATGGCCTCCTCGCCCAACTCGTAAAACTTGATCTCCTCGGAGAACATGTCCAGGGGTACGTTGACCGGCCTCCGCAGGCGTCCCCCCGACTGGTAGTAGTAGAGGATGGCGTCGAAGCTGGGCCGGTTGCGGTCGAAGAAGTACTCGTTCCTCAGGGGGTCGAAGTAGCGCATGCGTTTCTTAGGGTTGCCCAGCAGCGTGTTGGGGAACTGCGCCAGGGTCTTGAGCTGCGTCTCGAAGCGCAGCCCGGAGATGTTGATAACCACGCGCTCGCAGCACTCGTGGTCGTCATGGTCGGCCTGCCGGGGGTAGCTGCCATCCTGGGGGTGGCCCGGGGCGGCCGAAGCCTCGTCCACGTTCTCCCCAGACATCACCGTCATGGTGGAAGTCGGGCGCGGGGGGTGGGAGGCCAGGAGAGAGCCCGGGGTGGGAAAGAGCCAGGAGCCTGGGGTGGGGGGGACCCAAGCGGCCCCCCCACCGGAGTGCGCTTCTCCCTCACGCCCAGGGGGAGGGGGTTCAAAGCGAGCAGTTCGGGAGATATGCGACTTCGCCTCTCGCTGCCTTCCCCTCCACCCTGCTTTTCACTCAATTTGGAATCCCCCTTGCCTGCTGGCAGGTGCAGCTTTTTGCCGAGGGTTGGATTTGGGTTGGGGGTTTGTTGGCTTTTTTCTTTTCTTTCTTTTTTTAAGATATTTTTTTACTGATCCGAGGTGCCTTAACGCAGTGCTGTTCTAGCGGACCGGGCCATCGCTTCGGGGGTCTCCCTGGCCTCCCCTCCCCTCCGAGAGCCTTCCTAGGACCCGGTGCAGTGCCGGCTCAGCAGATCCCCACGCCTGCCACCCTCTCTGCTTCTCCTCGGCTCTCCCCCCTCCTACCCCTCTTCGCCTGCCGCCTTCTAAGCTCCCACCAGGGCGATCGATGGACGCTGCAGAGAAATAGAAAGTGATACGGGGGTAGAAAATCAGAAGCATTCCGATGGGACGGACCTATAGACACCGAAGAACACAGACCTCTAGCTTGAGAAAGCACTGGACGTTTGCTAGGGTTATCACACACACGAACACACAGACACGCAGACACCCGGAAATCCAAGTTTGGGGCTCTTCCATCCCACATTCCCCAATGCCCAACAGCCGATCTGTTTACAACTTCGTTAAACTAGAGATCGGAAAAGCGCCGAGAGACACCGGGGGAAGCTCCGGGTCCCGGGCAGCATCCCCGCACCCCCGGCCTCCCCCACCCCGTTGCCCCAAACCCCGCTTCTGCGGCCCGGAGCTGGGGAACCCCCTACCTGGCCAGCAGGCTTGGCGCAGGGGCGGTGCTGCGTCCGCGGAGAGCCCGCGTGGGAATGCGGCAGGTCGCCTTTGCAGTGCCCTGGCGGGAGCCCCGGCGGCCACCACAGCCAGCATCCGAGACGCGCCGGGCAAACTAGCCGCCCTGGTCCGCTCGTCCGACGCCCCTCTCAGTTGGACAATCGCGTTACGGAGCAGCAACGGCGAAAATGTTCATTTCCTACCCCCATTCTCACTGGTTGCCAGCAACCTGGAGACGCCGTCCTCTCTCCAGTGCAGGGAGTTCCGGAGGATGCGGGGCGGAAAAGCAAAATACCACCCTCTCCCGAAGCTCCGAGGCAAATGACGATAAACAGCACTCTCGCCCCCTCCTAACACTATGGGAGCCCTTGATTCGATCCCGAAGGAGGCGGGCGGGCAGGAGCCTGGATCTACATGGCTCTCCAGTTCCCTTCGCTCTCTGCACCCCTGCGCGGACCTCGCCGAGGCTACGCGGCGCGCGGGGAGCCCTTAGGAGCTTGGAGTCGGGCAGAGTGCCCGCGGCGGCGGGTCCGCTCGGTCCATTTCTGGGCGCTGCAAGATCAGCAGAAACCTGAGAAAGCGCCTGGAATACCGAGCAGCGATTGGCCCACCCGGGCGTGGGTTGGGGAGGGCGGGGGAGGGCAGGAGCGAGGAGGTGGACGGAAAATATGAGGGGGTGGTTTGCAAGAGAGCGGGGTTGTCATTCAGTTCCCACTCTCGCCAGCACAGCTTCTTCCTCTCCTGCCAGAAAAGTCGACCACTAACTCTACTTCCCCTGTGACCCACCGCCCCGCCCACGCACGGCCCCTAGAGGCGCGCGACCTTCCCCGGGAATTTCACATTGGAAATGGTCAGGTCCGACGCAATGCAGGCGGTGGTGTTTCTGGCAAAACTCCTCCGATGGGTTTGCTTTTGTGCAGTCCCACAGTAACCCTCTTCGATCGCACTGCTCTGAGCCCCATCCTGCTCTTCCCCCAAGGAGGCCCTTGCTCTCTGCGGGGTCCACTCAGCCTTCCCCCGCCAGCTGGACTCGCAGAGCTGCAGACTTTGGGCAGAGCCGTGCAGTTGAAGATTCATGGGTTCGTTCCATGTAGTTTTACTGGGCGGCGGCCGTGCTAAGAGCCTGTCCCTCTTTAACCTACGATGGGACTTGAAGTTTTCTTACGAACCGATTATTCTGAAATACAGAGAATGTGACTTGTGGGGGCCCAAAGGCCTCGTGGGTTTGTGGGGTTGTCTGCCAACTTGGTGCTAATTGGGAATAATCTGAGAAGCAAGTCGCCTACTCACCTCCCACCCTATGTCCCTCCTCCCGCAGCCTCTTTCCCCAGCCTAGTGCCTCCACAGGGCCACTTTCAAAGCTTGCAATTTATTCGGAAAGGGTCCCCCGCAGAGGCTCATGGCAGCAGGAGCCGGGGGCGTGCGCCGTGCCCTATGAGTGCGGCTGGAGCTGCGCCCCCAGAGGCGCTGCGTCTCTGCGCTTGTAGCGCGAGAAAAGGCAGCAGGCAGCTTGGTACTTCCAGGGCTGCGGAGTCTCTAAGGAGGCTGCAAGAGCCCAGAGTCGCAGCTGATTGGCTTCTCCCACGGCCTTGGGACCACCCTTCTCACCACCGCGATTCGCGTTGCCTCCCGCCTACACCACCCACCTCCTTAATCAAAGCCAATGATTGCATCCTCCCCGCTCTGTTGTGGCTAGTGGAAAGCCGGGGCCTCTGTGGGATTGCCCGGGCAGTGCAACAGTCCCTGTCTGGAACTAGTTAAATCCTTCCTCCAGATTCAGACGCCAGCATTCCTTTCAGAAAAACAAAAGTGTATGGTCCCTCCCCTCCTTCAGATCCATACCCCAGCTTTTCTTTCATGAACAATCACTTCTCCTACACTCTTCCTTCTCATATTAAACTCGGCCCCTTTTCCACCTTCCATACGCATATCCCTCAATCTCAGCAGCTCCAAGGATCCCTACCTTTCTGCACTGCTGCTCTAGTGCAAATAAATAATCTTTTAAAAAATTTTAAAACTGAAAACAAAGATATAAATATGAAGCTCCTGGTTGAAGTACCATCAAGTCTCTTGGATTTGTTGCTGCCGCTGCTGCTGCAGTTAAAATCCTACTGGGGATAACCCTACTAGACAAGGGTTTTCCAACCATATCCTAGCACTACTGAGCTACTGAGCACTATTCTCCTCTTTCTCTGTCCTGCTCTTGTACCTCTTCCTCTAACCCACTGCCTTCCTTTAAATGTCCCTAAGACATTTAAAGCTTCAGGTTAATGCAGGTGTCCTGACTCAGCATTTGGAGATTGCCTTACTAGAAGGGATTCACAGAATGGATGGGATAACAGGTTCCTAAATTCAGGGTTTTCTTGGTGGGCATATTAGGAAATCTTCAACATCTCTGATAGATGTGTTTACATCAGGACTGGACCTCCAAGGGATTGGAAGAAAATTGTGAGCTAGGAACCCCCCCACCCCCGACGCTGCTGCTGCTGCTCCTCCTCCTCCTCCTCTTCTCCTCCTCCTTCTCGAGACAGAGTCTCATTCTGCTGCTCAGGCGAGAGTGTACTGGTGTCATTATAGCTCACTGCAACCTTGGAGTACTGGGCTCAAGCAATCCTTCCACCTTATCCTCTAAAGTAGCTGAAAGGACAATGAGCACAAGCCACCACACCTGCCTAACTAGAACTCAGCATTCTTGATGCAAGTATTCCTTTGGTAAGGGTCTGAAGATATTTATTCATTCAACAAATATTTGCCCAGCCCCAGCTATGGGCCAGACACTGCCCTCACACTGGAGTCACAATTTTTTGTTTTTTGGGTTTCTTTTTTCTTCTTTTTTTGAGTCGGAGTTTCGCTCTTGTTACCCAGGCTGGAGTGCAATGGCGCAATCTCGGCTCACCGCAACCTCTGCCTCCTGGATTCAGGCAATTCTCCTGCCTCAGCCTCCTGAGTAGCCGGGATTACAGGCACGGCAATCATGCCCAGCTAATTTTTTGTATTTTTAGTAGAGACGGGGTTTCACCATGTTGACAAGGATGGTCTCGATCTCTTGACCTCGTGATCCACCCGCCTCAGCCTCCTACAGTGCTGGGATTACAGGCTTGAGCCACCGCACCCGGCCGGAGTCACAGTTTTTTAACGGAGACATATAAGGTCCCAGGTCTCATGAAGCTCGTATTCTGGTGGGAGATGCCGACAACAAACACATATATCATGCATTATAATGTTAGATAAAGGAAACTAAGAAACAGGGATAGCAAGTGACAAATAGAGGTTTGCATATAAGAAGGGCTTCTGTGCAGAAGTGACATTAGACCAAAAAACATCAATAAGAGACAGCAAGGAACAGGAAGATGAGAAGGACTGATGTAAGAGCGAAGGTTCCAAGACAAGGACAGACTCAGCATATTTAGGAAATGAGAGGGCCAGTATGGCCAGAAGGAAGTGACCAAGGAAGAATGTCATGAAAGGTCAGAAAGGCAGGCAGAGCCCCGATCATGCAGGGTCTCTCAGGCTATGGTAAGAATCGTTCATTTCATTCTGAGTACAATGGGAACCTACTGGAAGATACACACCAGTATAGTAATATGATTTCTTTAAGCTTATTCTGGCTACTAGAAACCAGACACAGAGTTGGAGGTTATTTAGCAGCATAAGCAATGATGGCTTAAACTATGGAGATTGTGATGAGCTTATAAGGAGTTTTTGGGAAAAAATTACTTTTTTAAATAGAGATGGCAGAATTTGGGATGTGAGGAGAAAAACATTTTAGAACTGTCTCGTAGGCTTGTGGCCTTACTTACTAACCACGTGGATGGTAATATCATTTGCTGTAGGAGTGTCCCAAACAGTTTTGCTCCCACCTGAATGTAAGCTCCTTGAAGTCTGAGGCCTTGGGTGTCTTAGTTGTCACTGTATTGGGCAGCTTAGGTCTCTCCTCAGATTCTCTCAAGCTCACCAGTGTCTTGTCCTGTGACCACTTGCCCTATTGCAGGTGCTGCTGGAAAAGTCAACTCTCTGGGCGGCAGAGTTCTACCGCCTGAAGTTGTCAGGACTGCAAGGAGTGGAATCTGGATTTCTCAAGACTGCAAAAAGGCCTAGGTGAGCAACGCAAACCTAGGGGGGCATCAGCTCAGTGGACCAAGAGGAGCTTGCCCAGTGGAAATGCAAGCTAGGATGGAGCTCATCAGTAAACTCCCTCTACCTTTATTTTTTTCATGGCCAAGCAACCACGTGGTCTAATGAAAAGGCTGCGTCTCTTTGTGACTCCTGAAGCAGTAAACAGTTTAGTAACTCTTCTCCTCAGATCTGCACTCTGTCCTTCCTTGTATCACTTTCCTTTTCTCTTCCTCTCATGGTTCTGGGTTCATACCTCCCATTAAAGCATTCACACATAATCCTGTCGTGGATTATGCTTTTTTTTTAATTTATAGAAATATGCAAATGAGGACGTTGAATAGAAAGTTAAACATAACAAGATTAGAGTTAAGAGGTCTGGTAGATCAAGGTTTCTCATCCTTAGCACACTTGGACTGAATACTTTTTATTGTTGTGGAGGGTGGTCCTGTGGATTTTAGTATATTCAGCAGCTTCCCTTGCCTGCAGCCATCAGGTGCCAGTAACACCTTCCCCCAGTTGTGGCAACCAAAAGTGTTTCCAGACATTGCACAAATCACCCTCAGCTGAGAACCACTGGGGTAGATAGTAGTTAAAGCCAGCAGATTAGAGCACTTGAACTTGGGGATGGAAAGGGTAGAGGAAATGTGAGGAGACTGTGCCTTAGAGCACTCTAATGCTTAGTGGTCAATACCAGAAGGAAGAGCCAGCAACGGAAACTGAGAAGAGTGATGGTGAGGTAAATAAAACAAGAGAGTGTGGGGTCTGCAAAACCAAATGAGAACAGTATGTTAAGAAGAAGGGAGACATCAACATTGTTGCAAACTGCCAGTAGGATGAGTAGAATGTGGAACATAGAAATGACTATCAGATTTAGAAAAATTGAGTTGAAAATAGATTGAGGGAGAACTGAGGACAGTAGGTAAAAAACAGCTCTTGGACTTTTGATGCCCAGAGGAACAGAAGAATGAAGTAGTAGGCTGAAGGAAGATGAAGGGTGATGAGATTTTTTTTTTAGTGATGAGAGCTATTACAGTATGTTTGTATGCTAAGGGCAATGATTCAGTAGAAAAGAAAGAAATATTGATGTGGTAGAAAGAGAAAAATTAGAGCAATGTCCCTGGGAAGGCAAAAGGAGAAAGGAATCTAAGACCCAAAATAAGGGATTGGCCTTGGGAAAGGACAATTTGTTTACAGAAGTGGGAGAGAGACAGAAAGCAGAAGTCAGCTGCAAGTAGTTGAGAAGTGGTGGGAGTCCGTAGACATTCACCTATGCAATCAGAAGAAATTTTCTCAGTGAAAAGGAAAGCAAGGTCATCAACGGAAAGTGAGGATGGGAAAAGGGGCCTTAGAAATGACAGGGGTGGCCAGGTGCAGTGTCCCACACCTGCAGTTTCAGCACTTTGGGAAGCCAAGGCATGTGGATCACTTGAGGTCAAAAGTTCAAGACCAGCCTGGCCAACATGGTGAAACCCATCTCAACTAAAAACACAAAACTTAAACAGGTGTGGTGGCACGCACCTGTAGTCCCAGCTAGTTGGGAGTCTGAGGCAGGAGAATCACTTTAACTCAGGAGACAGAGGTTGCAGTGAGCCAAGATTGAGGCACTATACTCCAGCCTGGGCAACAGAACAAGACAACATCAAGAAAGAAAAGGAAAGCAAGCAAGCAAGCAAGCAAGCAAGCAAGCAAGCAAGCAAGCAAGAAAGAAAGAAAGAAAGAAAGAAAGAAAGAAAGAAAGAAAGAAAGAAGAGAAGAAGGAAGGAAGGGAAGGAGGAAGGAAGGGAGGGAGGGAGGGAAAGAGTGAGAAAGGAAGAAAGAAAGAGAGAAAGAGGGCGGGAGGGAAGGAAAGAGGGAAGGAAGGAAGGGAGGGAGGAAGGGAAAGAGAGAAAGAAAGAGAGAAACAAGAAAGAAAGAGAGAGAGGGGGAGGGAAGGAGGAAAGGAGGGAGGGAGGGAAGGAAGGAGGAAGGGAGAAAGAAAGAAAGAAAAAATGGAAGAGGAAAACTGCAAAACAACCACTTAGAACTGGAAAATGAATGGGTTGGGGATGTAGCAGGGTTGCCTGGTAGCACCAAGGGCTCAGTTGTGGTGAGGAACCATGCATTTAAGTGACTGGGCCCTGGGTGTCTGAAATAAACTTGGAAGTGAGTCATGGTAGAATTAGTCTTGATGATCATTTATGGAAAAATGTGCAACTAGTACTACATGTAGTGTCCTTCTTAAGATCAGTTTCTTAACTGTTATGCAGTGGTAAGGCAAGAGATGGCATGAAGGGAGGTGGTCATACTAGGCAGGAATGTGTCCATGGGTTCACCATAGATCCTGCTGAGGGCAATGTCACAAGCAGAGGAATGGAGGACTTGCAAGATTTGAAACATAATTGTTAAAAATATAATTGTAAAAAGTGATATAGAACCACTAGGACCTAAGAGGGAAAGCTCAGAAGTCACCAAAAATTTAACATGACAGTGAGTAATATGGGGTCCTCTTGGTGGCATTATGATTAGGCTCACTTGTGGAAGGGATCTCGGGATCTGTGAACCATTTGAAATTCTATACATATTTTAGGGTGCACATGTCTACAATTTTATTTCTACGGACAAGATCCAAGCCTAATTTTATCAAAATCTGAATGGGAGATTACACTAGTATAGTTAGAAGCCTATCTTAAATCAGAGATGAATTCTATTTCAATCATTCTGATCTTGGATAAGTCACTATCACTTTACACATTCATCCTCTTATTTGTAAAATATAATGCCTACCATCATAGGCTGCTGTGAGGGTATAACATAATCAAATGCTGATCAGTGCCTGGTATAGAGTTGATGGTCAAGGAAGTATCCACTTCAAAAGAAAAAGCCACCAAAATGATCAGGAAACATTGCATTAGACAGATCTTTAATAAATATTTACTAAGAGAAAACAGTCACTAAATGCTAAAGAATTAGAGAAAAGAACAAATGCTACCTGTACCTTATACCTAACTTCAACATTCAACCATATAAGAATAACTATTAATGGACTTTTCTACCATAAACTAAAATATATATGCAGGGCAGCACAGAGTAATACACAGGACAGGATGGTGATCTTTTAGAAAAGGGAAAAAAATGAGGTGACCCCTATGATCACCCTGTTTTTTCCCCTGGAGGTACTTTTCAGAAGCTATGCAGAGAGATGAGACACAAGCAGAATGTGACATTCTCACTCAGACAGAATTATAAATTGAGGAGGGAGAGATGACTGAAAGTCATGAGGCAAAGCACTGGAAAAAAGAGATACAAAGAGAAAAAGCACCAGAAATCTGCATGGAATCCCCCTTGAGTCTGTTGCTGAATACTAAACTGTGCATGGCTAAGGTAAATGCTATGCAACTCTACGAAGCTAAGTTGGTTTAATATTAAAAAATTAGTCAATGCAATTCACTCAATTCAGAGAACGACAGGAGATTCAAATTTGATTCCAAAACACTATTCAACAAAATTCAACACCCATGTATAATTAAAACAAAACAAACCTTTTGACACAGTGGGAGTAAAGGGAATTTGTTTAATCTGATAAATTACATCCACACAAAAAACCTACAGCAAACATCATATTTAATTGTATAAAAGCTGAATACTTTTTTTCCTAGGACTGAGAACAAGGCAAGGATATGCACTCTTACACTTCTACTCAAAAACATATTAGAGATCCTAGCCAATGCAATAAAGGAATAAAAAGAAATAAAATATGTATATTGAAAATAAAGAAGAAAAACCATCCTTATTTATAGACAGCATGATGACTGTGTATATGGAAAATCCTAGGGAATCTACAAAAAGCCACTAGAATATAAGTGAAGTGATCAAGGTTGAAGTACCAGCTGAGTATTTAAAAATCTGTTATCTTTGGGAGGCCAAGGTGGGTGGATCACGAGGTCGAGAGATTGAGACCATCCTGGTCAACATGGTGAAACCCCCGTCTCTACTAAAAATACAAAAAATTAGCTGGGCATGGTGGTGCACACCTGTAGTCCCAGTTACTCAGGAGGCTGAGGCAGGAGAATTGCCTGAACCCAGGAGGCAGAGGTAGCAGTGAGCTGAGATCGCGCCATTGCACTCCAGCCTGAGTAACAAGAGCAAAACTCTGTCTCAAAAAGAAAAAAAAAATCAGTTATGTATGTAGCATTTAAAATAACATCAAAATCATAAAATACTTAGTTTGATGTAATAAAATATGTTGTATGTTAGACCTATACATGGGAAATTACAAAGTATTACTGAGATAAGTTAAAGAAGACATGAATAAATGGAAAGATATACCATGATCATGGATTGGAAGACTCAATACTATGATGATATCAATTCTCCCCAAACATCTAAAGATTCAACGTGAACTTAATCAAAATACCATCAGACTTATTCACAGAAGTTTATCCTAAAATCAAGCTATTCTAAAGCTTATTTTAAAAACTACAAGGGACCTAGAATAGCTAAAAGAAGTTTTAAAAGGAACTAGGTTATAGGACTTACTCTACCTCATTTTAAGTTTTACTTTAAAGGTACAATAATCCAGACAGTGTAGTATTGCTATAAGGAGAGACATATGGATTCATAGAACAGAATAGTCTAGAAATAGACCCAGTCATATAGGGTCAATTGATTGAAAAAAAAGTGGCCAGGTAATGGAGAAAAGACGGTCTTCTCAACAGAAGGACCTAGAGCAACTGGACATTCATAAACCTTCACACACATCTCACATGTACCCCAAAACCTAAAATGCAATAAAAATTAAAAAAATAATAAATAAAAAATAAATAAAATACAATAAAAGTAAATAAATAAAAATAAAAATACAATATACAGCTGATAGGAATTAAAGACTTAAATAAATCAAGAGATAAACTATGAAAAAACATTACTCAAAATGGATCACAACCTAAAATAAAAGCTGAAGCCATATTACTTCTAGAAAAAAACAAAAGAGAAAATTTTTATAATTTAAACACAGATGCACCACAAAGTAAAAAGTTGAGGCATTTAATTTTATAAAAATTTAAAACTTCTGTACTTCAAAAGACAGGGGAAAGAAGATGCAAAGGCAAGCCACAGACTGGGAGAAAAATCCATCATACACATGTCGGACAAAGAACTCATTGAGACAATTAAGTAACTCTTACAACTCAACAAGCAGAAGACAGATGACACAGTAAAAATGGACAAAAGATTTGAATAGATACAAAAAACACATTCTGTATGATTCCATTTGTATGAGATTCTAGCCAAAGCAAACACAGATCAGTGGTTTCTGGGTATCAGGGATGAAGGGATTGACTGCAAAAGGGCATGAGTGAATTGTAGGAGTTTTATATCTTGATTGTGGTAGCAGTTACAAGGACATCTAATTTAGTCAATGCAATTGACACTTAAGGTGTCATATAATTGTACACTTAAGGTGGTTACATTTTGTTGTGTATAAATTAGGCCTAAGTAACATTTATTTTAATTATGCCTTGTTAAATAAATAATACTGAAGTTATATAGCTGACAGAAGAAGTTTAGAAACAGGAATTTTTCAAGAGCTTGACCTGTGATTTCCTAAAGAAACTGCTCTGGGTTGCCCTTGAAAAGAGGAGTATATGTAGTATGAAGGACTGGCAGAATATCTTGCCTTAGTAGGACTACTTGGGCAGGCTCAGATCTTGGAGAAGTATAGACCTAGAAATTCACTAAAACAAAATTATGGAACACCTACTATGCCTCAATTATTGTGTAATATCTCAGAGGCCAAGATAAAAATCATATCCTCACCAGGTATGGTGACTCACACCTGTAATGCCAGCACTTTTGGAGGCTGAGGCAGAGGACCACAAGGTCAAGAGATCGAGATCATCCTGGTTCAACATGGTTGAAATCCCGTCTCTACTAAAAATACAAAAATTAGCTGGGTGTGGTGGTACACACCTGTAGTCCCAGCTACTTGGGAGGCTGAGGCAGGAGAATTGCTCGAACCCAGGAGGCGGAGGTTGTGGTGAGCTGAAATCGTGCCATTGCACTCCAGCCTGGGTAACAAGTGAAACTTCGTTTCAAAAAAAAAAAAAATCATATCCTCAAGGGCATATTCTAGTTGTGAAGACAAGAAAATAAGCAGGCAATTACAAGGTAACATGACAAACACTTTAATGGGACAGGTAGAGGTGCATTGAGAGTATAGAAGAGAGGCCCCTATCCAGGCCTTGGGAGTGAGGGACCAATTCTCAAGGTAAGCAACAAGGTAACACATAAGATGAATTCCAAAAAATGAGTAGACAATGAAGTATGGACATGGAAGTGCATTCTAGAACAAAGGCAGCAGCACACTTTGAGGTCCTAGATGCACGAGTGCATAAAATGCTCAGAAAAACAGAACTTAGGTCAGTAGAGCTTCAAGGTCACATACAAAGACATGAGTGGCAAAAGATGAGGTCAGAGACCTGGCAGGAGCCAGGTCATAAAGCTTCTTGCATGTTACTATAGTGGATCCTGTTGGCTCCCTCCTGAGCTTCCAATCTTCCCTGTTATCTCCCTAAGAACTGTCTTCTACCTAGCTAGCCATGTGCCAGAAAAGAAGTCCACTGCTCTGGAGTATCTCATTCAGGAACTGGCCTAAGATGCAGTTCTAGCTTAGGAAATGCGAGAAGATGTCTTCTGGAGGACTTCAGGGAGAGGCTTCCTCAGTGATAGGAAAACACTACAGAAAGACTGTTTTCCCTTCATCCTCTAGATGCCATGTCTGGATGAGTCATTGCTATATCCAAGCTGTTACCAGCCCAAATGATTAAGCCAACACTGAAGATATCATAGCAGAGAGAGACAAAATCCCTGGAATCTGGCGACATCGGTAGGCTGCTGAATCAACCAGTCATGAAGCCTTGTTCGCATGGAACCTCCTGTTAAAAATTCAATTACTTTCCTCATCGTCAAGTTAGTGTTGAGTTTGCCCATTAAATCTCATTAAAGAATTTCTCATTAAAAATTTTAAACAGACTTGCAAAACATCATGGATACACGATTCAGACGTAGGGCCTTTTGTCAGAACTCTTTCTGATTACATACATGAAAACTGTGACCCAAAATGGCTTACACAAGAAAAAGGGAATACTAAGAAAACGGCACTTTTAGAATAGGTTTGAAGCTTCAGGAAAGGCTTTCTCCAGCACTCAAGTTTATATCTGTGACTTATTTTTTTCCTTCTGCATTTCTCCACCCCTCCAGGCCTCCGGGCAGATTCCACTCTCCAGCAGGCCTCTTGTGTGAATTCCCAAGATGGCTGCAACACTACTGAGGCTATATTTCTCATACCTAGCAGGAAGTAAGTGCACTTCTCTAATCGCTCAAAAAAGGGTCTCAAAATTGGTCTCAGTGACTCTGATTGGCCTGCCCTGCGTTATTTATTCATCCTTGAGCCAATCACTGCAGCCAGGAAGATGGGATGTGCTGATTGGATTAAAGAAATCAGGACTCTTTCCTGGAGATGGAATGTGGTAAATCTCACCCAAACCGTGAGGTTGGAATTTCAGAGCACTGTTAAAAAGGACAAGGGAGGACTGCACACTAGGGAGTTGATTAACAAGTGTCCAGAAAAGCCGGGAACAGAGAGAGTTCGAAATGGCTCCCAGGTCTTTGGCCTGAGCATCTTAGAGAGAAGTGTACAGATAAGGGAGCATTTCAGGAAGATCAATTAGAATAAGAACTACAGTGAGATGTAGCCGCCAACTGGCCATGGATTGTCTCGCATTGAAGCTGCTGTTCCAGTGAAGTAGTGGGAACAGATACCAGGTTGCAGTAGGAAAGGAGTCTATGAAGGGAGCAAATAATGTTAGGGCAAATCGGCATTCTTTGAAGAAATTTGAAACTAGAGGGCAGGGCCGGGCGCGGTGGCTCACGCCTGTAATCTCAATACTTTGGGAGGCTGAGGCCGGTGGATCACCTGAGGTCAGGAGTCTGAGACCAGCCTGGCAACATGGCGAATCCCCGTCTTTAGTAAAAATACAAAAAGTAGCCGGGCATGGTGACATGTGCCTGTAGTCCCAGCTACTCCGAGGCCGAAGCACGAGAATCGCTTGAACCCGTGAGGTGGAGGTTGCAGTGAGCCAAGATTGCACCATTGCCCTCCAACCTGGGCAATTAAAAAAAAAAAAACTAGAGGGCAGGAGAGAGATAGAGGTAAGAAAGAGGTCCCTGAGGTCGAGGGATTTTTTTTTTTTTTTTGTAACATTTGAGCATGCTTAAATGCTAAGAATGGTAACTGAAGAAAATATGAGCAAAAACAAGGTTGACGCTGTAGGGGAGAAATGGGAAAATTAATGGAGAGCCATAGGAATAAGGAGAAGAGGGATCAAGAGTACAGCTAGAATCATTAATCTTAGAGTAAGAGACCTCATTCACTGTAATCACCTGGAAAGAGGCAAGGACTGATGGGAACGGATCACTGCACCTGTGAGTGAAGAGTGAATTCAGAAACTAGAGGGAGATTACATCTGAAGGTTTCCAGTTTCTGAGTGAAATAGATGTTACCTACTGATGGGCATACAAAAGGAGACCATGAAAGGTTGAAGAGAGTCCCAAAGAAGAATAGAAGAAAGTGGATTAGGAAAACACATGGAACCTGGCCGTTTTGCCCCACATCATCTGGAAGGTGTGTAGTCCATTACCACAAAAACCCAGTCTTACAGCAAATCACAAATCAGAGTTCAATGACTGGGATAATGTACAGTCATGCATCACATAACAACCTTTTGGTCAACAAGAGACTGTGTAAGATGGTAGTCCCATAAGGCTGTAATGGAGCCAAAACCTTCCCATTGCCTAGTAACATGGTGATGTAACACGTTACTCACTTGCCCGTGGTGATGCAGGTGTAAACAAGCATACTTCGATGGTGGTCATATAAAAATACAGAACATACAATTATGTACAGTACATAAAACCTGGTAATAATAAAACAACAGTTACTGGCTTATGTGTTTACTATACTATAGTTTTCATTATTATTTTATCATGTATTCCTCCTACTTATTAAAAAAGAGTTAATTGTAAAATAGCCTCAGGCAGGTCCTTTAGGAGGTATTGTTATAACAGAAGAAGGCACTGTTACAACAGCTCCGTGAGTGTTACTGCCCCTGAAAGGTTTCCAGTGGGACAAGAGGTGCAGATGGAAGACAGTGATATTGGTGATCCTGATGCTGTGCAGGCCTGGGTTAGCGTGTGTGTGTCTTAGTTTTTAACAACAAAGTTTAAAAGATTTCTTAAAAATTAAAAATAGATAAAAGCTTATAAAATAAGGGTACAGAGAAAGATATACTTTTGCATAGTTATATGATGTGTTTATGTTTTAAATGGTATTATTAAAGAGCCAAATGGTTAAAGAAAATTAAAGTGTATTAAGTAAAAATGTTCCAGTAAGCTAAAGTTAATTTATCTTTGAAGAAAGAAACATATTTTAATAAATTGAGTGTAGCATAAGTGTAGAGTGTTTATAAAGTCTGCAGTGGTATACAGCAGTGTCCTGGGCCTTCACATTCACTCACCACTCACTTGCTGACTCACCCAGGGCAACTTCCAGTTCTGCAAGCTCCATTCATGGTAAGTGCCCTATACAAGAGTACCATTTTCTATCTTTTATACCATATTTTTACCTATTTTTTTTTGAATACATGTTTCAATGCCTGCCTCTTCTGAAATTTCTTTTTTTTTTTTTAATTTTTATAGCATTTTAGGTTTTGGGGTACATGTGCAAAACGTGCAAGATAGTTGCATAGGTACACACATGGCAGTGTGTTTTGCTGCCTTCCTCCCCTTAACCCACCTATCTTTTCTTTTTTTTTTTTTCTTTAATTGCGACAAGGTCTCACTGTGTTGCCCATGCTGGAGTGCACTGATATGATCACAGCTCACTGTAGCCTTGACCTCCTGGGCTCAAGTCATCCTCCCACCGCAGCCTCCCAAGTAGCTGGGACTACAGGTACACACCACCACACTCGGCTGACTTTTTGTAATTGTGCAGAGATGGGGTTTTGCCGTGTTTCTTAGGCTGATCTTGAACCCCTGGGCTCAAGCAATCCTCTGGTCTTGGCCTCCCAAAGTGCTGGAATTAAAGTCATGAGCCACCATACCAGTGCTACTGTATCTTCTCTATGCATAGATATGTTTAGATACACAGGTACTTACCATTGTGTTACAATAGCCTGCAGTATTCAGCACAGTCACATGCTGTGCAGGTCTGTAGCCTAGGAGCAATGGGCTGTACTATATAGCCTAGGTGTGCAGTAGGCTGTGCAATCTAGGTTTGTATAACTGTACTCTATGATGTTTGTAAAATGATGAAATTACCCAGGATGCATTTCTCAGAAAGTATTTCCATCTCATGAATATATTTAACTGTTACCTTCCTTTTAAGGTGATTCTTCTAAGTGGATCACCTTCCAATCCACTCAAACTCCACGTCAGGTGGAAGCCCAGAAGTTTTTCCTCCCCTGGTCATCCCTTTTATTCTTTGTCCACTCCTCTGCCTTGCTCTCAGGGTCCCCACTCCATTGTGCCCTTCTTTTATGGCAGATTGGAGAAACCTTTTTGTCTCTCACATCTGAGCTAGAGAGACATGTGCTTATGCTAATCCTAGCGGAGCAATGATGGAGCCTCCAGAAAGGATCACTAAAAGAAGAGCTGCCTTCCCTCTTGCTAATGTTGATCACTTCTCACAGTAATAATCAAACTGTGTTCTTCTGGCAGGCAAGAATTCTACCACTGAACCACTCATGCATCAAAATGTGCTATTTTGAAAAAGATCCCCTCTCCACCAGAGGTAAGAGTGGGAGGAATGAAACCTTAAGAAGGACACACATAAAAGGCTCACAAGAAAGCATCAAAGGCCCAGTTGAGATCAGAAACCAGGAATCTGGAGAAATGCCTGTTTGTGTGTGATCTTTCTCCAAAAAATTCAGCAACTCTGGTGTTGAATAGAAAAGGAGGTTGATGGTATTGGTTTAAAAACAGTTGTTAAAATGATGCGTATGTCTGTAAGGTACAAAACAGATGAGAACACCAGAACACAGATTATAACTTCTAACTAACAATACATATGCTGGGAGTGCTTACATCTCAGAATGTTCTATAATAACTACATCTACCTGATGGCATGGAGCTTTGAGATCTCTATTCCCTAATCTTCTCTGTGCTGCAGCAGACCCAGAAATGTCTTCAGAGGTAAATTTTGCCCTTGCCATAGGTATTCCCCTAGCCCTATAACTTGTCAAACCTCAGTTGCAAGAAACAATATCCACGAAGATTGAAAGGCATATGATACAGACATTTCCTAGAGCTGCTCTGTCCAGCACAATAGCCACTAGCAACATGTGGCTATTTACATTTAAATGAATTCAATCAGAATTGAACTGCTGTTCCTCATCTACTGGCCACATGTCAAGGGCTGAAGAGCCATGTGTAGCTGATGATTACCATATTGGATGGTGCAGAGAGGGAACACTTTCACCATCACAGAAATTTTTATTAGACAAAGCTGCTTAGAGATTCTACCCTTGGGTTAATCCAGGCTCACAGTGAGCTCTACACAAGGGCAGCACCATTTGGGTCCCTCATAGAGTTGTTTTTATGCTTTTAGCTTGCAAAGAGGAACATTACAAGAAAAAGGCCTATAAATGCATGATGGTAAGTATCATCTGGCCTTTGTGGAAGACATCATCCACCACGGTACCCAGTGTCTTCCGCTATGAAGATCCCTGGAAGAAATCTTCGTCTCAATGTCCAAGCTAGCTGTGGTTCTCTTGAACATTGATCATGCCTTGTGGTTCCCGTGATTCTTGAAGCTGACTGCATTTGCCTTTTTGTCTTCAGGCAAACTTTTAAAGCTGCATCTTCAGCCCTCCTCTCACAACCAAATAGGGCCCCACATTATGCATTTCTGTGTGCAGGGTGTGTGTGTGTGTGTGTGTGTGTTTCTTGCCCTGCGAAATTTATTCTACACTTTTAGGCTGCATGTATTCTTTAACTTCCTAAATCCTTCCTGACATAGAGGTAAAACATAAGTAAATAAATCAAACCATTACATACATACATGCATACTTGCAGGCATACAATTATCTTTCATTCACAACCCAGATATGAGATCATTAGTAAAAACCCATATCCTTAAAACACAGCCCTTAAGAGCTCTAATTCATCCCTTTCAGTATCCTTCTCAGCCACTGAGGACAGCACCCTACACCACTGCTTTGCTACATAACAGATTAACCAAGGTGTCGGTGTTATGTGACAAATACTCAACCGCATATTAAAGCACTAGGCTTTCAGAGGCTTGACCAATCCAAATGTAGTTGCCACTGGCAGGTAACAGGCAGAGCAAGGTCTGTCCTGCATTGTGGCTATTTTAATGGTTTCCAGAGTGGTTGCAGTGTGGTTTTATGAATACCATATACTTTTCAAATCCTAGTCATTAAGATACAAAATGCTGATTTCAGACCACTGAAACTTTCTAACATGCTCCCCTCACCTCTCTCACTGATTCTGCAGCACGCATTTTATTCACACAGTAAAGCCACGAATAAATACTGTGATTAGTTATCCAACATAATTAAAGATAGGGATGCAGTTGAAAAACTGAATTCAGAATTTCCAAACCACTTTGTCCCTTCTTTCTTTTCACATCTCACCCAAAAAAATACTCCACTCTGAATGTCTTGCACTTTTCTTCTTATCAATTAACTATTTACAATACCCAATATTCACAAGTCACATCTATTGCTGAGAAAAAGGCAGAAAAAAAATACATTGCCCATACCCTCAATAAATTTGTTATATTTATTGAGGAGACAAAATATGTGAATGGAAAATGACAGCTTCCAAAAGAAGGCAAGTGATCAGTGCAATCGAATGTGTTCAAGAAGGCTTTTGGGGCGGGAGACAGGTGTGCCTCATAGCATGACCAGCTGGAGCTGCTTTGCAGGAGCAGTGTCTTCCAAGGGCCGTCTGAGGGGAAGAGAAGGGTGCAATTTACGAGGAAGGGAAGGCAAGAACAAAGATGCAGACGTCGGAAACACAAGCCCTTTCCGGGGACAATGAATAGGTCAGTCATCGAAGCCACTCGAGTGGAGACACAAATGAGCAGTGAAAGGACAAAACCGGGCAGGAGGGAGATGGAAAACCAAGCAAGGAACTGTGAAAACCCTGCAGACTCAGCAATCCACCCTTGAACAACCAAGCATTATCAATAGGATACCAACTGCTGTTAGTCTTGGAAGGAAAAATAAAAGCCAATTTGCAGACAGTTTTCAGGTGATAGTAAAAGAAGGTAAGTTCCCAAAGGCAGTCATCACCCAGCCCATGGTAATGGATTATTTGTTTTAAATCTTTATCTACATATCATGCTTTCTGCTTTTCAAAAACCCTTATGCATTATTGCTTAATCCTCAAATAAACCCTTGGAGGTAGGGGAAGAAAGCATTTATTATTCTAACATTCTAAGAACACTGAGTAGGAAGGGGTGATAGGCCTATGACCCCTCTGAGTTTTTACAGGCATTGTGGACAGAGACATCATACACTGGCCCCTGACTCCTAGTTCATTATTTTTCCTTTGTACCCCACTGCCTTAAATTGCTTCTAATTCATATTCACACATTTGGAATTCAGAGTCCATTGTCAGCGACTCTGAGATTTTCTGTTTAAATACCACATTCTAAGAAACACAGTAATTACAGTAGGAGGAAAGTGGGTTATTCAGAGCATTCTGATTTCGAGGAGGATAGCTGAAAATTAAGAAAGATTGGTCAGCTTGTCTTTCTTGATTTTTCATGCTTAGGAGACAAATCTCTTTATTTGGGCTAGTTTGGTTTCTATTCTGACGGAAGACAACAGGATGGATGGTTTAACATCCCAGGGGCTTTGTGAACTGCAGTGATTCTGTGATTCTTTCCCCTAACAATTGGCTTGGATGACATTGTCACGAGTCCAAATCTTATCGAAAGTGCATCAGAGAGGAATGCAACTGGATGTAAGCAATGTGTATATGTAGAATAACAATGTAAATATTTTATAAACTGCAGCACAATGGAATTAAATACTTTTGCTTGGACAAATGAATCTCATCTTCCAAGCCACTGCAAAGAAGCTTATATATCAGACACAATAATTTTGCAAATAACAGAACACTTTGTGCTTCCCCCAAAACTCTACATTTCTCTAAAATCTTAGCACATTCTCAGCACTGCTGGAAACAGATTTACCTATTGTTGTTGGAAAGAAATCTTCTCTCTTGGCAGCCTGATAGAACATACAACTCATCTATTTCAGCAATTAATCGATTCAGTCATATGCTTTTGTTTCTTCTGAGCTGTTAAGCCTCCACCCTGCCTTGACTCTCTGAGCAGTGTACAGCTACTTATTCAAGTCAGAGCCGTGACCCACTTGACCATAACCCATTTCCCGAAGGTCTCTCCCTCTGACCAGTGCCAATACTTATCCTTTAGGGTTCACTTTCCAGCCCTCCCTGAAGACTCTGACGCACTGTGCTCTCAGATCTCTGATGTCAGAAGGGTCTCAGACCAGGAACGACTAGTAAGTTACAACAGGCCACCTCGACTCTGAATCCTTGTGCTCTATAGCCTTCCCAGTCTCTCCTTCCCAAGAACAGGGTCCACTGACCCTGTTCTCACTTCCAAACTTTTAATCATTTCATTTCTGAAAAGGTTTTGTATCCAATCCCTCATTCTCAGAAAACACCCTTTCTTTCTACTTTACAGAGAAAACCAGAATCCACTGGAGGGGATCTCCCACGCTTCATTTATATCCAGCGAACACCTGCCCCCAGCTATGAACTGTGTCTTTTCTTCTCTAAGGCCCGTGCTTCCACCTTCTCAGGAAGCTTCACCACAGATTACCAGCAGATTCTCTCCCTTGTACTTTCAAATTCCCTCTTAAGTGTATCCCTCTGGAAGGCTTTTCCCCTACTGTTTTGTGAAAATGCCTGTCTTGAAATGGAAAGAACATGTATCTGCATGACACATACGTACATATAGCTGTGGGTAACGTAGACACGTACCTGTGTCTATAGTTGATAACTTGCTGATATATCTTCCAATACACCTGTGGGCCGGTGTTGACAAAACTTGGTTAAATATTGAAAATATATAAATTAATATTTATAAAACAAACAGGTTTAAGGCATAAAAAATTTAGTAAACAATACCGCACCGATCTTCAGGTTAATAAATAAAACATTGCCACCACCTTTTAAACCCCCAGGGGTCTCTGTGTCTCGACTCCTTCCCTGTCCCCTGACCAGAGCTTGTCATTTCATTCCCTTCCTTTTAAGTCTAGTTTTACATTTGTTTTACAGTCTCACATAGCATACTGTGTAATGTTGTGGACTTCTGAATGCACAGCTTGAACATCGCTAATCCAAAAATCTGAAATCTCAAATCTAAAACGCTCCAAAATCCAACACGTTTTGAACGCCAACATGACATCATAAGTGGACAATTCCACACATAAATATTTAACAGAAACTTTGTTTTATGCACAAAATTATTTAAAATATTGTATAAAGATACTTTCAGACTATGTGTATACAGTATATATGAAACATAAATCAATTTTGTTTTAGACTTGGGTCTCAACCCCAAAATATCTCATTATGTATATGCAAATATTCCAAAATTCAAAAAAATCCAAAATCTGAAACAGTTCTGGCCCCAAACATTTTAGATAGGAATACTCAATCTGTAATAGAATATTCCAAACAGAATATGTATTGTTTTATCATGTTGTTTTTTCTTTTTTTTAATTATTATATTTATTGCACATGTTTTTCTTCCTGCATTTTAGGTTTTGGGGTACATGTGCAGAACATGGAAGATAGTTGCATAGATACACATGTGGCAGTATGATTTGCTGTCTTCCTCCCCTTCACCCACATCTGGTATTTCTCCCCATGCTATGCCTCCCCAGTTCCCCCACCCCTGCTGTCCCTCCCCTATTCCCCCCAATAGACCCCAGTGTGTACTGCTCCCCTCCCTCTGTCCATGTGTTCTCACTGTTCATCACCCGCCTGTGAGTGAGAATATGCGGTATTTCATTTTATGTTCTTGTGTCAGTTTGCTGAGAATGATGTTCTCCAGATTCATCCATGTCCCTACAAAGGACATGAACTCATCATTTTTGATTGCTGCATAATATTCCATGGTGTATATGTGCCACATTTTCCCAGTCCAGTCTATCATCGATGGGCATTTGGGTTGGTTCCAGGTCTTTGCTATTGTAAACAGTGCTGCAATGAACATTCGTGTGCATGTGTCCTTATAGTAGAAAGATTTATAGTCCTTTGGATATATACCCAGTAATGGGATTGCTGGGTAAAATGGAATTTCTATTTCTAGGTCCTTGAGGAATCGCCACACTGTCTTCCACAATGGTTGAACTAATTTACACTCCTACCAGCAGTGTAAAAGTGTTCCTGTTTCTCCACATCCTCTCCAGCATCTGTTGTCTCCAGATTTTTTAATGATCACCATTCTAACTGGCGTGAGATGGTAGGTATCTCAATGTAGTTTTGATTTGCATTTCTCTAATGACTAATGATGATGAGCATTTTTTCATATGTTTGTTGGCCTTATGTATGTCTTCTTTTATAAAGTGTCTGTTCATATCCTTTGCCCATTTTTGGATGGGCTTCTTTGTTTTTTTCTTGTAAATCTGTCTGAGTTCTTTGTAAATTCTGGATATCAGCCCTTTGTCAGATGGGTAAACTGCAAAAATTTTTTCCCATTCTGCTGGTTGCCGATTCACTCTAGTGACTTTTTTTTTTTGCCATGCAGAAGCTGTGGAGTTTGATTAGGTCCCATTTGTCTATTTTGGCTTTTGCTGCCAATGCTTTTGGTGTTTTGGTCATGAAGTCCTTGCCTACTCCTATGTCCTGAATGATTTTGCCTAGATTTTCTTCTAGCATTTTTATGGTGCCAGGTCTTATGTTTAAGTCTTTAATCCATCTGGAGTTAATTTTAGTGAAAGGTGTCAGGAAGGGTTCCAGGTTCTGCTTTCTGCACATGGCTAGCCAGTTTTCCCAACACCATTTATTAAACAGGGAATCCTTTCCCCATTGCTTGTTTTTATTAGATTTATCAAAGATTGTATGGTTGAAGATAGGTAGTGTTGCCTCCAATGCCTCTGTTCTGTTCCATTGGTCTATATCTCTGTTTTGGTACCAGTACCATGCTGTTTTGATTACTGTAGCCTTGCAGTATAGTTTGAAGTCCGGTAGTGTGATACCTCCTGCTGTGTTCTTTTTGTTTAGAATTGACTTGGCTATGTGGGCTCTCTTTTGGTTCCATATGAAGTTCAAGGTGGTTTTTTCCAGTTCTGTGAAGAAAGTCAATGGTAGCTTAATGGGGATAATGTTGAGTCTGTAAATTACTTTGAGCAGTATGGCCACTTTCATGATACTGATTCTTCCTAACCATGAACATGGAATGTTTCTCCATCTGTTCATGTCCTCTCTTATTTCATTGAGCAGTGGTTTATAGTTCTCCTTAAAGAGGTCCCTTACATTCCTCGTAAGTTGTATTTCTAGGTATTTTATTCTCTTTGTAGCAATTGTGAATGGCAGTTCATTCTTGATTTGGCTCTCTTTAAGTCTGTTATTGGTGTATAGGAATGCTTGTGATTTTTGCACATTGATTTTATATCTTGAGACTTTGCTGAAGTTGCTTATCAGTTTCAGGAGTTTTTGGGCTGAGACAATGGGGTCTTCTAGATATACTATCATGTCGTCTGCAAATAGAGACAATTTGGCTTCCTCCTTTCCTATTTGAATACCCTTTATTTCTTTTTCTTGCCTGATTGCTCTGGCTAGAACTTCCAGTACTATATTGAATAGGAATGGTGAGAGAGGGCATCCTTGTCTAGTGCCAGATTTCAAAGGGAATGCTTCCAGTTTTTGCCCATTCAGTATGATATTGGCTGTTGGTTTGTTGTAAATAGCTTTTATTATTTTGAGATACGTTCCATCAATACCGAGTTTATTGAGGGTTTTTAGCATAAAGGGCTGTTGAATTTTGTCAAATGCCTTCTCTGCGTCAGTTGAGATAATCATGTGGCTTTTGTTTTTGGTTCTGTTTATGTGGTGAATTACATTTATAGACTTGCATATGTTGAACCAGCCTTGCATCCCCGGGATGAATCCTACTTGATCATGGTGGATAAGCTTTTTGATGTGCTGTTGCAATCGGCTTCCCAGTATTTTATTGAAGATTTTTGCATCAATGTTTATCATGGATATTGGCCTGAAGTTTTCTTTTCTTGTTGAGTCTCTGCCGGGTTTTGGTATCAGGATGATGTTGGTCTCATAAAATGATTTGGGAAGGATTCCCTCTTTTTGGATTCTTTGGAATAGTTTCAGAAGGAATAGTAACAGTTCCTCTTTGTGTGTCTGTAGAATTTGGCTGTGAACCCATCTGGACCTAGGCTTTTTTTGTGTGGTAGGCTCTTAATTGCTGCTTCAACTTCAGACCTTGTTATTGGTCTGTTCATAGTTTTCACTTCCTCCTGGTTTAGGCTTGGGAGGACACAAGTTTTCAGGAACTTATCCATTTCTTCCAGGTTTACTAGTTTATGTGCATAGAGTTGTTTGTAGTATTCTCTGATGATGGTTTGAATTTCTGTGGAATCTGTGGTGATTTCCCCTTTATCATTTTTTATTGCATCTATTTGGTTATTCTCTCTTTTCTTTTTTATCAATCTTGCTAATGGTCTGTCTATTTTGTTGATCTTTTCAAAAAACCAACTCTTGGATTATTGATTTTTTGAAGGGTTTTTCATGTCTCTATCTCCTTCAGTTCTGCTCTGATCTTAGTTATTTCTTGTCTTCTGCTAGGTTTTGAGTTTTTTTATCTTGTTCCTCCAGCTCTTTCAATTTTGATGATAGGGTGTCAATTTTGGATCTCTCTACTCTTCTCATGTGGGCACTTATTGCTATATATTTTCCTCTACAGACTGCTTTAAATGTGTCCCAGAGATTCTGGTATGTTGTGTCTTCGTTCTCGTTGGTTTTGAAGAACTTCTTTATTTCTGCCTTCATTTCATTGTTTATCCAATCAACATTCAAGAGCCAGTTGTTCAGTTTCCATGAAGCTGTGTGGTTCTATGTTAGTTTCTGAATTCTGAGTTCTAACTTGATTGCACTGTGGTCTGAGAGACTGTTTGTTATGATTTCAGTTCTTTTGTATTTGCTGAGGAGTGATTTACTTCCAATTATGTGGTCAATTTTAGAGTAGGTGTGATGTGGTGCTGAGAAGAATGTTTATTCTGTGGATTTGGGGTGGAGAGTTCTGTAAATGTCTATCAGGTTTGCTTGTTCCAGATCTGAGTTCAAGTCCTGGATATCCTTGTTAATTTTCTGTCTGGTCGATCTGTCGAATATTGACAGTGGAGTGTTAAAGTCTCCCACTATTATTGTGTGGGAGTCTAAGTCTCTTTGTAAGTCATTAAGAACTTGCCTTATGTATCTGGGTGCTCCTGTATTGGATCCACATATATTTAGGATCATTAGCTCTTCTTGTTTTATCGATCCTTTTATCATTATGTAATGTCCTTCTTTGTCTCTTTTGATCTTTGTTGCTTTAAGGTCTATTTTGTCAGAGATGAGAATTGCAACTCCTGCTTTTTTTTGCTCTCCATTTTCTTGGTAAATCTTCCTCCATCTCTTTATTTTGAGCCTTTGTGTATCCTTGCATGTGAGATGGGTTTCCTGGATATAGCACACCAATAGGTTTTGGCTTTTTATCCAATTTGCCAGTCTGTGTCTTTTGATTGGTGCATTTAGCCCATTTACATTTAGGGTTAATATTGTTATGTGTGAATTTGATACAGCCATTTTGATGCTAGCTGGCTGTTTTGCCTGTTAGTTGATGCAGATTCTTCATTTTGTGGATGCTCTTTAGGATTTGGTATGTTTTTAGAATGGCTGGTACTGGTTATTCCTTTCTATGTGTAGTGCCTCTTTCAGGAGCTCTTGTAAAGCAGGCCTGGTGGTGACAAAATCTCTGAGTACTTGCTTGTTCACAAAGGATTTTGTTTTTCCTTCACTTATGAAGCTCGGTTTGGCTGGATATGAAATTCTGGGTTGAAAGTTCTTTTCTTTAAGGATGTTGAATATTGGTCCCCACTGTCTTCTGGCTTGTAGTGTTTCTGCCAAGGGATCTGCTGTGAGTCTGATGGGCTTCCCTTTGTGGGTGACCTGACCTTTCTCTCTGGCTGCCCTTAGCATTTTCTCCTACATTTCAACCCTGGTGAATCTGACAATTATGTGTCTTGGGGTTGCTCTTCTTGTGGAATATCTTTGTGGTGTTCTCTGTATTTCCTGGACTTGAATATTGGCCTGCCTTGCTAGGTTGGGGAAATTTTCCTGGATAACATCCTGAAGAGTATTTTCCAGCTTGGATTCATTCTCTTCTTCACATTCAGGTACACCTATCAAATGTAGATTAGTTCTCTTCACATAGTCCCACATTTCTTGGAGACTTTGTTCATTCCTTTTTGTGCTTTTTCTCTAATCTTGGTTTCTCATTTTATTTCACTGAGTTGATCTTCGACTTCTGATATCCTTTCTTCTGCTTGGTCAATTCGGCTGTTGAAACTTGTGCATGCTTCGTGAAGTTCTCGTGTTGTGTTTTTCAGCTCCTTCAATTCACTCATATTCCTCTCTAAGTTGTCCATTCTTGTTATCATTTCCTCAAATCTTTTTTCAAGGTTCTTAGTTTCTTTCTTTTTTTTTTTTTTTTTTTTTTTGAGATGGAGTTTTGCTCTCGCTACCCAGGCTGGAGTGCAATGGTGCAATCTCGGCTCACTGCAACCTCTGCCTCCTGGGTTCAGGCAATTCTCCTGCCTCAGCCTCCTGAGTAGCTGGGATTACAGGCATGCGCTACCATGCCCAGCTAATTTTTTGTATGTTTAGTAGAGATGGGGTTTCACCATGTTGACCAGGATGGTCTCCATCTCTTGACCTCCTGATCCACCCACCTCAGCCTGTCAAAGTGCTGCGATTACAGGCATGAGTGGTTCTTAGTTTCTTTGCATTGAGTTAGAACATGTTCTTTTAGCTCATGGAAGTTTTTCATTAACCCCTTCTGAAGTCTGAATCTGTCATTTCATCACACTCATTCTCCATCCAGCTTTGTTTCCTTGCTGGCGAGGAAGGAGGCAAGGTGTTCTAGTTTCGGGTGTTTTCCTCCTTTTTGCACTGGTTTCTTCCCATCTTTGGGGATTTATCCACCTGTCATCTGAGTAGTTGCTGATTTTCAAATGGGTCTCTGAGTGGACATCCAGATTGTTGATGATGAAGTATTTCTGTTTCTTAGTTTTCCTTCTAACAGTCTGGCCCTTCTGCTGTAGGACTGCTGAGGTCCACTCCAGGCCCTGCTTGCCTGGGGTACACTTGTAGCAGCTGTGGAACTGTGAGGGTTGCTACCAGTTTCTTCTTCTGCTATCTTTGTCCCTCAGTGATGCCCACCAAATGTCAGTCTGATCAGTCCTTTGTGAGGTGACTCTCTGGATATACGGGGGTCAGGGAGCTGCTTGAGGAGACTGTCTATACTTTATACTTGAGGAGACAGTCTGTACTTTATAGGAGCTCAAGTGCTGAGCTGTGAGCTTCGTTGTTCATTCAGGGCTTCTAGGCAGGTGTATTTAAGTCTGCTGCAGCAGAACTCATAAAACCCCTTTTTTTCCTCAGGTGCTCTGTCCTGGGGAGTTAGGGTTTTATTTATGAGTATCCGTTGCAGTGTCCTGCCCAGCAAGGAGGCAGTCTAATCACTGCCTGCCTGTCGTGGCTATGCTGAGCTGCCGTGGGCTCCACCCTGTTGCCGTGGGCTCTGCCCTATTGCTGTGGGCTTTGCCCTGCTGCCCTGTGTAATTCCCTGTAGTCCTGTTTATATGGGTGTGGTCAGAGCTGCCATCGTGATGGTGCCCCGCCTCTGTAGTGGTGGACTCTCTCTGTTATGGTGGGTTGCCTCGGCAAAGGCAGGTTGCCTCAGCAACAGCAGGCTGAGTCAGCAATGGCAGAATACCTCCATAGGGGTCGAGTGCCTTGGTAATGGCGGACGCCCCTCCCCCACTGAGCTGCACCGTCCTGGGTTCAGTTGTGCTTGCCATGAAACTCTCAACACCGAGCATTTCCACTTGCTGTTTTGTTTGTTTTTGTGGGGGTGGAACCCACCGAGCCTGATCATCTGTTTCCCTGCCTCAGAGCCCTTTTTTTTTTTAAAGTTGAATGGTTGACTCTCTCCCAGGTGTTCCAGTCACCTGCTGAAAGGGCACTGGGATCTGTGTGATTTCCTGTGCAGCGACCCACTGCGCCGGCTGGAACAATGTTGCTGCCCAGGAATCTCCTGGCCTGGCTTTCTGTTTAAGTCCTGTTTAATCAGATGAATGTGCTAATCTGCCTTCCGAAATCTCCAGTTGCCGGTTTAACAGGGCAACCGAACCAGTGTATTTTGTATGGAGTGCTGCTGCACTGCGGCCCCAGCCCAAACAGCCATGCCGGCCCAAACAGGTGTAGGTGGGGTTCCTACACCTGGGAATCTCCTGGTCTGTGGGCAATAAAGATCTGTCTGGAAATGTGGCATCCACTCACCCTCTGCACTTTCACTAGGAGCTGCTATCCTGAGTTGGTCCTACAGCGCCATCTTCTCCCCTCTCTCCATGTTGTTTTTTCTAGTCAATTTTCTGTTCCTGGAATTCAGTCATGTATTATTGTTGTGTAATAATTCAGCTTATGAATATATGCAATGTATTTATCCATTCCACTGTTGATACATATATGAGTTATTTTCAGTTTGTGATATCATTATAAATAGGGTTAGCATGTCCTCGTGTACATGTGCAAGAGTTGCTTTAAGATCTATACCTAAAATGGAAGATTTGAGCCATCAGGGATAGAGATTACCTTAGTTTATAAGGTAACAGCAAATTATTTTCCCCAAATTATTGAATCTTACTCTCCCACAAGCAGAATATAAGACTTATAGATGTTCCACATATTCACCATCACTAGCTATTGTTCAAACATTTAAAATTTGGCCATTCTGATGGATATGAAACATCTCATCATATTATTTTTTGGGAAATTGTGGCAAAATATGCATCTCCTAAAATTTGCTATCATAACCATTTTAAGTCTACCATTCAGGACATTGAGCACATTCACACTGCTGTGCAGCCATCACAACCACTCAACTCTAGAATGCCTTTAATCTAGCCAAACTGAAACCCTGTACCCATTATAACTCCCCACTCCTCTCTTCTCTCCAGTCCCTGGCAACCACCACTCATTCATTCTACTTTCCATCTCTATGAAGTTGCCTACTTTAAGTACCTCACAGAACTGAACTCGTGGGATGTTTCATTTTGTGGTAGGCTTATTTCACTTAATGTACTGTCCTCAAGGTTCATCCATGTTGCAACATGTGTCAGAATGTCTGTCTTCTTTATGAGTAAATAAAATTTCATTGTATGGATATACCATTTTGCTAATCTTGAAGGACACTGGTGTTGCTTCCATCCTATGGCTATTGTGAATAGTAATACGTATTGCTGCTATAGACATAAGGGTGCAAACATCTGTTTCAGATCCTACTTTTACTTTTGGGGGGTACATATCCAGAAGTGGAATTGCTGAATCATAATGTAATTCTGTTTTAAATTTTTTGAGGAAATGCCATGTTATTTTGCACAGTGCCCATATCATTTTACATTTTCACAATCAGTGCACAAGGATTCCAATTTATCCACATCCGTGTCAGCACTTGTTATTTTCTAGTTTTGTTTATTTGTTTTTTGATACTAGCCATCCTAATGGGAATGAGGTGAAATAGCTCATTGTATTTTAATTTTTATTTCCCTGACTTTCTAAAATTAAAAATCTTTTCATAATGACCATTTTCTATTGAACACCTGAAAGTCTTTTCCTATTTTTATGTTGAGTGGTCTCTTATATATTAATTTGTAACAGTTGTTTATATTAGCTTGGTGCAAAATCTATCGCAGTTTTGGTCATTAAAAGAAATTAAAAGTAGTGGCAAAAGCCACAATGACTTTTGCACCAACGTAATATATGCAGGATATGAATTCTCTGTCAGTTCTATTGCTATAATATTTTCTTCCATATTTTAATTTCTTTATACTTTTTTTGTGAACAGAAATTCTCAATTTTAAAATAGACAATGTAATGAATATTTTTCTTTACATTTTGTATTTCTTCTGAATTCTTTAAGAATCCTTTCCTACCCGAGGCAGGAAAAAAAAGTATCTTAAATTGTGTTCTAAACTCTTTTATAGTTTTCATTTTAACATTCAAAATGTGAAAATTCGTCTACAATGAATTTTGGTTTTGACATGACATAGGGACCCAGTTTCATTTTTAATGCAAATAGTATCATATTATCCAAATAACGCTTTTATTGAAAGGCTTTATTTTCCTTATTGATCTGCACTGTTATGCTGCAGTATAAACATGTGTTTGAGTCTGTTTATGTGTTCTTTTTCCTGTATTACTGATTTATATTTTTGTATATCTTACCAACTCTACACTATAATTTCTTAATTACCACAGCTTCACAGTTATTCTTAATCTTTTCTTCTTTAGGAATATTCTGGCTTTATTTGGCCTTTTGCTTGTTCATATACATTGTGCCAAATTCCATCAAAATTTAAAAAACTGGGGCCATTATTTGCATTGAACGTAAAAATCAATTTTGAGAAAAGGTCTTCATTAGTGTCTTTCAATAAAAGTTTTATAATATTATCACAAAAGTCTTCTATAATTTTATTAGATTTATTTGTAGCTACCTTATTTCATGCTATTTCAAATGACATGAGGTTTAAATATACAACTTCTAACTACTGCTAGGATAGAGAAATGCAATTAATTTTTTATGTTGATTTGCACTCAGCAAACTCATTACATTATCTAATTAATTCTAATAATATGTTTGTGGTTTCATTTGAGTTTTCTAGGTCAGAAATATGGCATCTTCAACTGATGATAAATGTATTCCTTCCTTTGAAATCTTTATACCTCATATTTCTTTCTCTTGACTTGCTGTGCTATCTAGTATAATGACTAGAGGTGGTAGGCAGGATTGATTTCAACATTGCTCTATAAAGTATGATCTTTGCCTTAAGAAATTTGTATCATTTTGTATTTATTTTGATATTGCTTATTAGATTAAGGAAGCTCTCTTCTAACCCTTATTTTCCTAATAGTTACTATCATTAATAGATGTTACATTTTATCACTTTTTGCATCTTTTAAAATAATTATAGTAGCTCCCTCATTTTAGTTTGGGCTGCTGTAACAGAATAACATAGAATAGGTGGTTTAAACAACAAACATTTATTTCTTACAGTTCTGGAGACTAGAAGTTGATGTTCAAGACACTGGTAGAAGTGGTGCCTGATGAGGGCCCTCTTTCTGAATGGCCCCCTTCTTGCTGTATCCTCACCTAGAGGAGGGACAGTGACAGAGGAAGTAAGCTCTCTTGTGTTTCTTCTTATACAGGTACTAATCTTATCAGAAGGATACAATCCCCATGACCTAATTATCTCCTAAAGGCTCCATCTCCAAATACCCTCACACTGGGGACTAGGATTTCAACATATGAGTTGAGAAGGAGAGACACAAACATTCAGTCCATAGCATCTTTCTTCGAATCTCTTAATATGGTGAATTTAATTTTCTTTATTATTAAACAGCACATACATTCTTCAGTACAACCCCAATTTGCTGGTTTTGTGGTGCTATTATTTTGTAAGAGTTTTTGTATCTATAGGAGATACATGAGTGAAATTGGCTTGTGATTTTCCTTCCTTAAGATAGGTATCAAGGTTAGGCTAGTTTCATAGTAAGAGTTAGGGAATCATTAGTCTTCTGTAGGGTATACTATAAACAGTTTTGTAAGATTGGAAATGTTTTATTAAATTTTGGTAGAATTCATTAACAAAGCGAACTAAGCCTGATTATTTCTTTATAAGAAAATTTTTATCTACTAATTTGGTTAAATACTTAAGGTAATAAGATTCATCAAGGCAGCTAATTTTTTTTATTTGTTTTAGACCACTACTATATATTTCCAAAGAAATCGGATTTTCAGATTTGTCACATTCAAGTTGCTACTGGTATCTTTTACTATATATTTAATTATGCACACTTACAGTTATGTCTCCTTTATTTCCTTTATTCCAGTATTGTTTATTTGCACCTTCCCTTTCTTTTTATGATCAATTTTCCATCAGATTTGTCAATGTTATTAGACTTTTCAAAGAATCAATTTTATATTTATTAATCTACCCTACTACATATATCTTTTTATTTTATTAATTTCTGCTCTCCAATCCTTCTTGCAGCTTATACTACCCATGAGAGGTCATTTTTCTTCCTGAAGTGCATGGTTTAGTGCAGGGCTTCTGGCATTGAACTTACTGTTTTGTTTGAAAATGTCTTCGCTCCTTATTCTTGAATATATTCTTGCTATATATGGAACTCTAGAGTAACAGTTATTTTCTTTGGCTTCCATTGTGTCTGCTGGGAAGTCTAATTTTAGTCTTATTGTTGTTTTTTTGAAGGTAATTTGTCTTTTCCTTTTAGTGTGTTACCTTTGCCTTTAGGTCTCTGAAGTTTTCCTCTAATAAATCCAGGTGTCGTTTACTTTTATTTATTCATCCTATGTAATTTATTAGGTATTTTGAATATGTGGACTGATGTCCTTCATGAGCGATTTTCTCTTCACATTTTGTCCTCATTCTCTCCCTGCTCCTTCTGGAACCATATCCTCTAGATTCCTTTACCTCTCTTCCATATTTTTCAACTTTTTGTTTCACTATATTGATTTTTAATCTATCCTTTGGTTCACAAATTCTCCCTTCACCTAATTGGCTAATTCAATACATTTATTTTTATTTCTAGTAATTATGTTTTTCAATTCCGGAAATTCTTTCCAATGTACCTTTTTAAAAAATATTTTATGTCTTACAATTTCATGCTTTTACATTTTTTAATCCAGAAATAAGGCATAGTTCTTTTACGGCCTGTTTCTGGTTATTTTCATATCTAAAATCTTTGTGAATTGGTTCCTGCAGTTTGTTATTTCTGCTGTTTCTCACTCATATTGCCTTGTTTCCCTTTTTATTTTTAACAGTGTTTTACTGTGGACTGTTTACTATCCTTGCAAAAGGTATTTATGGGAGAGGTCTAGGATATAGGGTGTCTTCATCCAGGAAAAATTTTTGTTTATTTATTCTGAGCTCCTGAAAGTACTACTATTCTAGGTAATGTTAACCAAGTTTACTGCATCAGCTTCCCTGGACCCCCTAGACAACACCAGCCACACTTGTAAATCCCTGATGGGCCCATCTTATTTCCACAACCTCCTGAAGATGTATATCTTGCCTTTGTTCCTCTGCCCTCTTCAGCATCAGGGCGACTTTCCCTGAGCTTTGGACTTGGGGCTAAGCTCTGTTCTTATTCTGATGGTGTATCACTTTGCATCCTCACTTAATGGAGGGAAAATTTCCTATCAGACTTCCCACCTTGAAGAAGACTAAATCCTTGAAAAAATTCCCTTTTTCCCCTCATGTCTGCCAGAACTGAAGCTCAGGTTTGTTAGAATAAAGAATATTTGAGGCAACTTTGGAGCTCTGATTATCTCTCTGATATTCTGATATTTTTCCTGGTGTTTCATCCTCTCCGATCGGCAATTCTGGCTTTTGAAAATCCTCTTTTTAAAAACTGGTAACCACATTTTTAATTGTATTTAAGAAAAGGATTTATTCACATACCTAGCATGACACAGAAACTGAAGTTAATCACTATTTCTTTTCTCATGACTGCTCAAAGAACAGAATAAATGAATTTTTAGCTGTCCATTCAGAAAAATTACTGCTCCAAAAATTGATTCTTTAGAGAAGATATTTCTCAAAAGAGAAATGAAGACAAAGAAACAAAAGATAGATTAGAAAGTCACTGTTTTTAAAAGTGGCCTTATAATATCTCTGTGGTTGACAGAAGTCAATAGAAGAGAAGAAAGGAGTGAAGGAATGAACAAAGAAATAAATGAAGAAACAAATTAAAATAAGCATAACTAGATGTATTTCTCTACCACCTTAAAGTCTAATCAAGATTTGTAGGCTTCAATCAAAAGCTATCAGTGACCTTAAACCATCATTTAGTGCTGAAAGTGAATCCTCAAGTCTCAATAAATGGACCCTATCATATAACAATTCTCTCCTGGTACTCTGACTAAATGTTTCTAAAGTGCTTATGTAAAGCTTATTAAATGTGCTTGCAAATCTAGAATATTGACCTAAATTATAACAATGGAATGCAAGCAAGATAGATGGAAGAATTTCCTGAAAGTGAGTATTGTTAAACCAGCAAATAAAAATATTTGGTGGCATATCCTTCACATACAACATTTAAGATTTTCCATGATTTTATAATTCTCTCTGTCTCTCTCTATATCTCTGTACATGTATAATGTACTACAAACTCACACACACATGCACACACACACACACACACACACACGGGTTTTTCTGCAGGGAAAATGAGAATGTGAAAGACATCTCTGGTACGTCATTCCAACCTAATGACTCTAGTAATCTAACTTTGGAAATCAATAGCTGAACCTCATTTTGGGTCAAAAGAAAATATTGAGACTAAGAGACTGTGAGATTGTTCTTAATAGCTATAGGTAGTGGAGGAAACTCTTGACACTGTCATCAGCTCAAATTTCACTGTCACTAAGGCCACTCCTCTAAAATGGCATTTCAAGACTCTTAAAATAAGCATCTATTTGAACAAGTATCCAAAATCAGCAAGATTCCCAGAGCTCTTGGGATCTCTGAGTTTATTTTGTGATAGTAATGTAGTGTCACCTTTGCATATTTTTGCTGTCATTTTCCTTGGCAACATCTTCATCCACCATGACTTGTGTCTGCAGTTGCTGGTGGACAGAGTTTTGGCTTTGATTGATGGGTTCTTTCTGCAAAGGGGCCATGAATGGTCAAGGTGTTTTTCGATATCTGGAACGTATCTTTTTTTTTCTTGAGACCAGAAGACCTTACTCTCAGAACATTAGAGTATCATCAGCTGCAAGCAGGGGCTCATACTTGTAGTCCCTGCACTTTGGGAGGCCACAGTGGGAGGAGCCCTTGAGGCCTGCGTTCAAGAACTGCCTGGACAAATAGCAGGACTATGTCTCTACAAAAAAAAAAAAAAAAAAAAATTTAAGTAACTGGGAGTAGTGATGCATGCCTGTAGTCCTAGCTACATTGGAGACTGAGGTGGGAGGATCACTTGAGCCCAAGAATTCAAGGCTGCAGTGAGCCACGTTGGTACCACTGCACTCAACTCTGGGCAGCAGAGCAAGACCTTGTCTGAAAAAAAAAAATTCTGTATTACAAATAGGCTTTAAAAATCTCTGGGCAGGGGAAACTTTGCACAAACCTATAAAATCTGCATTCATCCCAATACCTTGAGACCTGCTTTAGGATTTACAACACCTACTATATTTGTGACCCTGCCCCCATCTCTCTCTTACCCAATCCGGCTGGCATATCAGAATTGGATTCATATTCCTGAAGTTCTGAGCAAATTTTTTGCTTGATTAAGAATATCTCTGGGTAGAAAATAAAACAGTGGTTACCAGCCATGAGAGTAGGAGGGAGAAAATAAGGAGACATGTGTCTGAGAATATAAAGTAGCAGCACATAGGATGGACAAGTCTAGAGGTCTAATGTAAACATGAGAACCATAGGTAATAAAATTTGTGCTGTATGAGGGATTTCTGCTACATAAGTAGCTTTTAGCTGCTCTTGACACAAAAAGGAGGTTGGAGTAACTCAGTGAGATGACAGATATGCTAATTTGCTTCACTATAGTAACCATTTTACTATCTATATGTAACTCATAACGTCACAGTGTACACCTTAAATATACACAATAACAGTATTTAAAAGAATACTTCTCAGTTAACTCCCACTTTTTAGGTTCTGTTTATTCATCTTATTTCCCACTTCTGCTGAGCCACCCCCACCCACTCCATCATTCAGGTGGGTACCCTGACTGCCACTCTCACACCATCTGCTCCTTCACTTCCTTCCTTTGCTCCTGTACTCAGAAAGGGACAGGCACTGGCCAGTCCTTCCTTGATCCATCCTTCCTCTGCACTTCTCCTACAAAGACCATGGTTGTTCTCCTTATCTCTGCTGGATTGCTTTGTCTAGTTTATTTTGTTGTTGTTGTTGTTGTTGTTCTTTTCTTCTTCTTTCCTTTTTTCTTTCTTTCTTTCTTTCTTTTTGTTTAGACAGAATCTCACTCTGTTGCCCAGGCTGGAGTGCAGTGGTGCAATGTTAGCTCACCACAACCCCACCTCCCAGCTTCAAGTAATTCTCCTGCCCCAGCCTCCTGAGTAGCTGGGATTACAGGCACACACCACCATGCCCAGCTAATTTTTGTATTTCTAGTAGAGACAGGGTTTCACTGTGTTGGCCAGGCTGGTCTCAAACTCCTGACCTTGTGATCCACCAGCCTCAGCTGCCCAAAGTGCTGGGATTAAAGTGAGCCACTGCACCCAGCCTTATCTAGTTCTCAGTTATCATTCTTATCAGTGCCTGGCCAGCACTAGTCTGAAGAAGAATGAGGTAAGTGCTGACGATTTCTTGCCTTCTTTTGTCTCATCCCCACTGCCATCCTCCTTCCTTATAATAATAACAACAACAACCACCATTAAATGTTTGAATTCTTTATTTTAATGCTTGCTATATCCCATTTTACTAGATTCAGGAAAGTAAAGAAACTTTCCCACTCAGTTGCAGAGTCAAGATTCAAATCCAGGAATATCTGACTACAAAACAATTCTACTTTACCACTTTCTGATGATAATTGAATTTTACTCCCCTTATCCTTTCTCTTCTCCTTCTTTTCAATAACTCCTAGTAGGTGATTTAGTTACTTTAGATGAAACGTGGTGTAGAAGAAAAAGGCAGGCTTTGGAACCCTATAGACCTGAATTGGAATTGCATCTTCAAGACTTACAAGAGAACCGGCTTTGGGAAAATGACTTCACCTGCCTGCCTTTCGGTTTTCTTATCTCCTAAACTGGGGTCACCATGCCCTAGAACCCAGTGCAGGGCCTGGCATATTAAAAACATTCAACAAATACATGTTGATTAATTTCTCCCTCTTTCTTTCCCTTATTGTTTTTGCCTTCTGTCTCATTTTCTCTATTTAATTATTTGCTTTAATTGTAGCTCAGGTTGATCAAAATAGCAAATGCTATTGGGGACAGTTTGGAAAATTTGAATATTGTTTTTTTTTAACATAGTAGAATGATCGTAAATTTCCACATATGTTAATGGTGCAATAGCTAAGGTTTTTATTTTTAGAGATACTTGCAGAAATATTCATGGATGTCTAGGACTTGCCTCCACAAAATCCAGTGAAGTTGGGGAGTGGGAAACAAAAGAGAGTATGGATGAGGATGCAACGAGATTAGCTTTGAGTTGGTAGGTGTTTAAGCTAATCAGTGAGTGCGTGAGGATTTCTTATGCTACGTCTCTACTTCCGTGTATGTTTCAAAATTTCCGAAACAGAACATTTTCTAAAATGTCCAGTGTAGCAGGCTCAAGCCTTAGTATCTTCCCCCATCCTCACCAAAGTCCCCAATCCTTCCCTGGTAACATTCTGGGCAGCTTTCCTCCTTGCTTCCCCAGCACCTCCTGGGCTATTTCAGACTCCGTGCCAGCAGAGCGCCACACTGCCTCAGCCCCCGCAGTTGGCACATGGACAAAAATCTTTTCCTGACCCCAGATGGCACTGAAGCTTCCTCAGTGTGATCCTGTCAGCGTATTTTTTCCAGGCACCTGATTCCTGGATGTGGCAGCAATAAAACCAACCGAGATTGTTTGACTGGCCCCCTCTGGAGCAGGTATTTCCCATTCCGATGTCGTCAGCCATCTGAGCATGCTGCTTCCAACAGCTCCGAAATAACAGCCGGGTAAGAATCTCACAGACTGCAGTGCATGCTTTTAGACTTCTGGCCAGGGTGTCCCTGAGGGATGGAGAGCCACTGGGGTAGAAGACATACTTACATTAGTGATTATTAATTGCAATTGGTGCAAATAAACAATTTAGGGATGGCAATTTACTGGGAAGCTGGCATGAGCAAGGGGAAGAAAGCAAAGAGGAAGCACACATGGGGTTTCTTTGCTCTGCTGTTTGTCACACCATATGGACTCTTTAGGTTAAATGTACATAGCAACTCCAGTTTTCATTGAAATAAAAAGATAAAGAGCTGAGTTATTGCCATCTTGGTTATTTCATAAGGAAGGAGCAAAGAATGGTCAGCAAGTTAGGTCAGACATGTCTGCATGGAGGGCTGGACCTGAAACCTCACTGGGTGGTTCCCAGGTAGTGCTCCAGGAAAGACCTTTGAGGATGTGGGTGTCTTCTGTGCTGTCACAAATCTAGAGGGTGGGTTATGCGCAAAGCCCCTCCCACTGGGCTGTGGTTTCCTTCTCAGGTCAGGTTGAATGGTAAAATCAAAATGTTAGACTTGGAGAACGAGCGTTCCAATTATTTTTTCTGAGGCAGAAATCCACCCTTGTTTCCAATGCTATGCATCACTTCATACTTTCAAAGTACTTCCTATGTGTCTGTCATTGAAGCCTCATGGTCCCTGAGATTACGGCAGATGTTATTATCCCTGCCTGACAACCGGGGAAGCAATTAAGGCCAAGAGACGTGACGATGAACTGACTTATCTAAAGCCACATGAGCCTCTTGATTTCTAGTCTATGTTTTTCTTTCCCAAATCAACATGAGTTATTATGCTCAAGAGCCATCAGGATCTTCAAGGAAATGGGCTGGGAGAGTGGCTTGGTAGCAGGCAAAGTAGATTCTAGTAGACCCCACCACTGGGGTCTCTAACCTATCAAAATCAGACAACAGTTACCACTGATACTCATATGGGACAAAGATGCCAACAATAATGACAATGGCCTAGGAACTCTGTCCCTCTGCAGTGCTGAAGGGAGCACACACCTTCCTCCTAGCCAGAGAGGACTTGTCCTCCCATGCAATAAAGCTCCACTGACAATCCGCCATGTTTTCCAGCACTGGGCTGGTAATTTCTGTGCTTCTTCACTAATCTAGATGCAACGTTCCTCCTCCAAACTTTCTTCCCCACTTCCCTTTCTTCTTCCCTTCCTTTATGTTTTTAGTTAGGGTATATTCAGTACCTGCTTTCTCCCAGGCTGGGCCATGAACATAGTGAAAATATTTTTCACCTGTGAACTACAATTTATTCATGCCCACCTTTGTCACTATCTCCTTACTGAACACCCACGTCTCTCTTCCCTGTTAATCCACGGCCTGCTTCACCAGACAATTCAGACCACTCCATCCCCCAGCAGAGCCCTGCGCTGTGGATTACCAGTGGAACTGTTTTCACCTTGGGGTTGAGTAAAAGTACTAAGTTCTTTCCTAACTCCAGGACCATTTATCTATGCAGCCTTAGGAAGTTACTTAACTTTCTGAGTCTCAGTTTCACCCATTATAAAATGGAAATGATAAAAACTGTCCAATTTACATATAAATAATCATTGCTATTAAAGCCAAGTGGAAAGTACGGAGGACAGTATATAGTCACTGGTTTAATATTCATGGTGCTTTATTAAATATAATTCACTAATCTAGGCACAAGATAAACTCTGTCCTCAAAGATTTATAATACAGTTTGGGAAGAAAAATTTCATCAATTACACCAGTATGAGGCCATGAAAGGTGCTAGGGAAGTTTAGAGGAGGAAGAAATAAATTCTGACTGCGGAGCTCAGAGATGGTGTCATGAAGCGGGTGGCTTGTGAGCTGGACGATGAGAGACAAGTGTGTCTGAGATATGCAGTTTGGAGGGAGGAGGCGGAAAGACAATGTGTGCTGAAGGAACACCATGAACGAATGGCTGGGTTTGGAGGGGGATGTCGTGCAAGCCCCGGAGTGGCATGTAGTTTAGTTTGGCTGAAGTGTAAGGGTTTATCAAGGAGAGTAACTCAAGATACACCCAGACATGTGGATTTGCAATGGACTGTCAAATGCTGGGTTTCAGAATTTAGACTTTATCTGAGAAGTCATCTAGAGCCATGGATGCTATTTGAATATGGAGTGTTTAAATACAAGAACACACTTTGGAAAGATTCCTTGAGGGGCAAAATAGAGAATGGACTAGAGATGACATTACACAGGTGTAAGTAATAAAGTACTGTGATAGTCATTTGCTCCAAATAAGCAGTATCAATATCTGTAACTTCTTGTGATAGCTCTCCTTTCTCTGCACCATTTATACAAGTCTCAGGGCTTGCCTTGGCTCATGGTAAGGAGCTGCTGGTCCTAACTATTTGATGGTTGAGTTCCAGTTCTGTATGTACGCACCAAAGCCCAGTGCGGCAGCTATACAAGGTGTCAGCTTCAACAAGATTGAAAGGAGAGGCTGAGCACATTTAAGCTAAAGGTGCTTATCTCTTCCCTCCACCTTCTCTGCTCAGGTTTGGCTCTCAGAGGCTTGCAGCTTCACTCACATATAGAGATGGCAGCTAGAGAGCACATCTGGCAGGGCCCTGTGCAGATGTTCTAACCACTGGGATGTCTGAGCTTCAATGCTGAGCCTGCCCTCCTGCTCTTTTATAACAGGGTCTACTGGGCTTATTGCAGATTGGGCATAATAAAAACTTCCCTATTTACACATGAGACCATATAAGGTTGTGAGTGATATGGCATTCCACTGGCAAGGAATCAGTAGCTTGGAGGCTTAGCTACAAATGTTCTTTCTCTCTCAGTGGGAGACCTCAGAGAATAGGAGGATGCACAGATCAACAAGTTTGTTTTTTGCTTGTTATACTGGGGAAAGGAAATGGTACCTACATACATTAGAGGACCATGAATCAATGACTAGTTACATAAAATAACCATCCACTTTAAGTGCTGGACCCAGCAAACTACAGATTTTTTTCAGCCCTTGTGTCATGACTCATTATGAGGATCCCAAGTATAGTCAGTGCATCTCAACATGCTGGGTTTCCTCGCTTCTTGACCAAATTTTTTACTGAAGAGGGAGGATGAGGCATACAGGAAACGATGAACTGGGGAGACTAACTGGTGAAGTGCACAAAGATACAGGAATTTTGATTATTAAATAATAGTAACAGCTACCACTTAATGAGCCCCTATTATGTATCAAATATTGTGTAAGACACTTAACAAATATGACTTCCCTGAATATTTGTAACATTCCATTTTAAAGACAGGCAAACAAAGGCTCGGGGAGCCTTGCCATCCTTCTATTTAATATTATATTAGAAAATGTATGTTAAAAGGAGAAATTATTCCATAAGCATTATGTAATAGGAGCAACAACATTTCTGCAGTATTTTATTTGCAAAGCTATTCCACATGCAATGAACCATATTTCCAAGAGGAAAAACAGAGAGAGAGAGAGAAAGAGGAACTAGGAAATTAGATCACAGGAGAATTAGGATGTGCTAAGAAATTTCCATGTGCCAGGCACATATATTATCTTGTTTGATTTCTAGATGTTATTGCCTCTGCTTTGCAGGGGAATAAGCTCAAGCTTGGTAAGTTAAGTAACCTATGCAATGCTTACAGTTTGTGAGTGACAGAGTCAGGATGAAAATTAATATTGAATTTAATTAAAGGTGAGATAGACTGGGCCCAAGATGGGAGACACACTCTCTACATTGCAATGAGTTGCTGCGTATTGTGGTTTTAAACATCAATCAAGTATCTGTTTAGAACCTACTATTTCACTCAAAAGAGTTGCCAAGTTCAACCTCCTTATTTACAGGTTGTTAGAGTGAAATATTCATGTAGACCCTTGAGGGTGTGGCAGAAGTGGTGGCAGGTGAGAGCCCTTCCACGTAAGGAGCCCTTGAATGTGGCCTAGCAGGGACATGGGTACAGCAAGGAGTCAGGAAAAGTGGAAAGAGTCAGAGATTTTTATGATAGTTGAAGGGTTTTTTTTTTTAAGTAAAGCCTACGATTAAACTGAAGTGAAAAGACCTGACCTTCAGAAATATGCACTGACTATTGATAAATGTGGTATAAGACCAGCTAGCAATAGAAACACAAATTCTACAAGGATGCTGAAAAGCACAAAAGATATGATTGTCAAAAGCTTAAGAGAGGTTCTCGGGAAAATTAACAAAACCTTTTAATATTTTTGTAAAGCTTACATTTGTTATGATTTTGCTAAGAAAGTTGAATGTAAAGCGAAGGCTGTCACTGAGTGTTAGCAGGAAAACATTAATAACAACAAAAACAAAAAGACTGAGCATTTGATATACTCTTAATTTATTCTCAGAGTAGGGGTATACTGGTAACTACTATATGAATATTATAAGGTAAAATAAACACACCTCGGTGCTTGGTACATAAAAGGTGGTACTCATTAATTTTTACTGAATAAATGAACAAATTTCCCCAGACCCTTAGAAAAGAGAGAAAGGGAAAGGTCTCCAGGTTTGCTGTGGGTAGTTTTCGCCAGCTGAAGCAGGAAAAAGGAGCTGTGGCAATTTGCTCTGTGAAGGGGACCGAGGGGGTCCTGATGATATTGCCATCCCAGAGTTCTGAAGATAGGCATTTCAGCAATACAACTTTTATCATCAATCCAGCCATTATCACTTCATAGTGCTTTCCTTAAGGAACTTGAAGAATAGCTATGAATTAGCTCATATCATTGAAACACAAAGCTGTTTATCTTTTGCCTTGCAATGGAAGCCATGGATTTTCCCATTTGTTACACACACTTTTTAAATTTTCTTTTAGGAAAGGAAATAAAATATAACCTGTACTTCTAATTACTCATGTAGTAGCACAGAATGAGGCACAAGGGAAAAGATATTTTGCAAATCATTGATCCACATTAAGAATTCTTTGCCTGTTGACAAAGCGCCTTGTCCATTGCAAGAGAGCAGAGAAGCATCTTCTCTCTGTATAGATCAGCAGTGAATTTGTTTTGAGGATAGTTTTTTTCTTTCCGTGTTTTCCTGCTAATGGTCTTTAATTAGATCTTCCATCAGAACAAGTGGGGCTCAAATACACTCTGGTGGAAATTCATTTTACTGAAGCATCATCTGCCAAAATAGAGAAATAGTTCAGTCCCTATTGGAATATAGGATCCTCTACCCTCTACTTTCTTTGTTCAAATGTTGTCCTCCTTCATTTCTTCTCATCTTTCCCCCATAGCTGCCAATTACATGAGCAATGATGAGATTCATTTCTCCTCCCCACTCAACATCATCCCCAGAGGCTTCTGTGCTTTCACGCAGCAACTGAAGAATTGCTGAAGTTTGGAAATGAGCAGTGAAGAACACCCAAATAGCACATTTGTGGAAAGGCAGAGTAAAGGACTGCAGTTCACAAGCAACACCACAGGCTCTCCGCAACAGTGGAGAACGTTGTTGAGTAAAGTGTGGTCTGCAGACCAGAAGCACCAGCATTCCCTGAGAGCCCCACCCTAGGCCTTCCATATCAGAATCTGCATTTTAGAAAGATCCCTTCATGAGTCATATGCAGATCAGTTAGAAAAACACTGACCTAGTGCATGAACTTTAGAATCAGACAGTTGGGAATGAAGTCCTGGACTCCACCACTTCCTCACTGTGCGACCTTTAGGCAGTGATGTGGTTTGGCTCTGTGTCTCCACTCAAATCTCATCTTGTAGCATCCATAATTTCTACGTGTTGTGGGAGGGGCCCAGTGGGAGATGATTGAATCATGTGGGTCTTTTCCATGTTGTTGCTGTGATAATGAATGGGTCTCCCGAGATCTTTAAAATGGGAGTTTTAAAGCTGATTTTAAAATGGGAGTTTCTCTGCACAGGCTCTTTGCCTGCCACCATCCATGTAAAATGTGATTTGCTCCTCCTTGCCTTCCACCGTGATTGTGAGGCCTCCCCAGCTACACAGAGCTGCAAGTCCAATTAAACCTCTTTCTTTTGTAAAGTGCCCAAACTTAGATATGTCTTTATCAGCAGTGTGAAAATGAACTGATACAGTAAATTGGTACTGAGAGTGGGGAGTTGCTAAAAAGATACCTGAAAATGTGGAAGCGACTTTGGAACTGGGTAACAAGCACAGGTTGAAACAGTTTGGAGGGCTCAGAAGAAGACAGGAAAATGTGGGAAAGTCTGGAACTCCCTAGAGACTTGTTGAATAACTTTGGCCAAAATGCTAATAAAGATATGGACGATTAGATCACTTCAGGCTGAGGTTGTCTCAGGTGGAGATGAGGAACTTGTTGGAAACTGGAGTAAAGTTGACTCTTGCTATGTTTTAGCAGAGACTGATGGAATTTTGCCTCTGCCTCAGAGATTTCTGAAACTTTCAACTTGAGAGAGATTATTTAGGGTATCTGGCAGGAGAAATTTCTAAGCAACAAAGCATTCAAGGTATGACTTGGGTGCTATTAAAGGCATTCAATTCTGTTTTGTTTTGTTTTCTTGAGATGGAGTTTTGCTCTTGTTGACCAGGCTGGAGTGCAAATGGTTCAATCTTGGCTCACTGCAACCTCCACCTCCTGGGTTCAAGCAATTCTCCTGCCTCAGCCTCCTGAGGAGGTGGGATTATAGGCATACGCCACCATGCCCAGCTAACTTTTTTGTATTTTTAGTAGAGATGGGGTTTCTCCATGTTGGTCAGGCTGGTCTCGATCTCCCAACCTTAGGTGATCTACCTGCCTCAGCCTCCCAAAGTGCTGGGATTACAGGTGTGAGCCACTACGGCATTGAGTTTTACAGGGGAAACAGAGCATAAAAATTTGGAAAATGTGCAGCCTGACAATGTGATAGAAAAGAAAATCCCATTTTCTGAGAAGAAATTCAAGCCAGCTGCCGAAATTTGCATAGGTAGCAAGGATCCAAATGTTAATCCCCAAGATAATGGGGAAAATGTCTCCAGGGCATGTCAGAGGTCTTCATGGCAGCCTCTCCCATCAGAGGCCCAGAGGCTTAGAAGGGAAAAATTGATCCACGGTCTGGCTTCAGGGTCTGCATGCTGTGTGCACTAGGGACTTGGTGCCCTGTGGTCCCAGCTGCTCCAGCTGTGGCTGAAAGGAGCCAATGTAGAGCTCAAGCCATGGCTTCAGAGGGTGCAAGCATCAAGCCTTGGCAGCTTCCACATGGTGTTGAGCCTGTGAGTGCACAGAAGTCAATAATTGAGGTTTGGGAACCTCCACTTAGATTTCAGAAGATGTATAGATATGCCTGGATCTCCAGACAGAATTTTGCTGTAGGGTCACGGTCCTTGTGGAGAATCTCTGCTAGGGCAGTGCAGAAAGGAATGTGGGGTTGGAGCCCCCATAGAGAGTCCCTACTGGGGCACCACCTAGTGAAGCTATGAGAAGAGGTCCACCAGCCACCAGACCCCAGAATGGTAGATCCACTGACAGCTTGAACTGTGTACCTGTAAAAGCCACAGACACTCAATGCCAGCTTGTGAAGGAAGCTGGGAGGGAGGTTGTACCCTGCAAAGCCACAGGGACAATTCCCAAGACTATAAGAACCTACCTGTTGCATCAGTGTGACCTGGATGTGAGACATGGAGTCAAAGGAGATCATCTGACTGCACCACTGGATGTCAGACTTGCATGGCACCTACAGCCCCTTTGATTTGGCCAATTTCTCCCATTTGGAATGGCTGTATTTACCCAATACCTGTACCCCCATTGTATCTAGGAAGTAACTAACTTGCTTTTGATTTTAAAGGCTCATGGGGGGAAGAGACTTACCTTATCTTGGATGAGACTTTGGACTGTAGACTTGAGTTAATGCTGAAATGAGCTGAGACTTTGGGGGACTGTTGGGAAGGCATGATTGGTTTTGAAACGTGAAGATAATGAGATTTGGGAGGGGCCAGCTATGCAATTATATGGTTTGGCTCTGTGTCCCCACCCAAGTCTCATCTTGTAGCTCCCATAATTTCCACGTGTGGTGGGAGGGACCCAGTGGGAGATGATTAAATCATGAGAGTCGGTCTTTCCCTTGCTGTTCTCCTGATAGTGAATGTGTCTCACAAGATCTGATGGCTTTAAAATGGGAGTTTCTCCACACAAGCTCTCTCTTTGCCTACCACCATCCATGTAAAATGTGATTTGCTCCTCTTTGCCTTCCACCATGATTGTGAGGCCTCCTCGGTCATGTGAAACTTTGAGTCCAATTAAACCTCTTTATTTTGTAAAGTGCCCAGTCTCAGGTACGTCTTTATTAGCCGGATGGAAATGGACTAACACAGGCAAATTCCTCAGTTTCCACAACTTCAAGATGAGAAGAATAATTGCTTCTCCTTCAGTACTCTTGAGGAAGTATATGAGCAAATGCGTGCTTACAGTGGTGACTAGCACATAGTTAGCCCCTATTGGTGAAATGATTATGATTATGATTTTTACATGGCAGTCTTGGCTAGGGAAATGTTGTGCTCAAAATTACATTGATCCTGGCCTCACCAGGCTCTATTTGGTTGGTACTAAAACTAGGAAAAATGCACACTATGAATGTATCCCTTCTCACTTTAAAAAAGGAAAAAGTTTGATTAAAACAAAAAAAACCTAAGATGTATTCTTTCAAGAAAAAAAAGCAAGCTGGAAAGCATTGTATAGTGAATACAACCTCTGTATACAAGCAAGAATATGCGTATATGTCCATATTCCATTGTATATGTTTAAAAATGCTTATTGTAGAGTATTTTCCTATCAAAAGACCCAGTTATCACATGTTGTGGTGGAAAGAACATTGAATTTAGGGCTTCTAGGCCTGGGTGCCAATCAAAGCTCTACCACTTACTTGCTGTCTCTTTTTTGCCACTTCACTGGCCTGAGCTGTTGATTTGTGAAATCTTGCTTCTCAGGGTGTTGTCAGAAGTTCTGATTTGGATATGGTGTAGCGAACAGATCAAGAGACAACCACCAATGAAAAGGGGGTTTCATCTTGGCAGAGCTCAAGAGAAGAGGGCACACCAGTCCACAAGGGAGCACGTGAGGAACCCCGGCACTGGTCAGCGGGCAGAGGGAGAGGGAGGAGCCATGGCAGGAGCTGTGATTATGATTTCTGAAGGAAAGAACGGTTGTAGGAGGGTGAGAAGGTTTAGGACTGGCTATTTTGAATAATTTCAGAGGGTTCTGGGCACAGCAGCTGTCCCTGTTTGCCTAGTCTTGGCCGTGGGGTGACTAGGGCAGATGGATACTATCCTGGAGTGTGAGACCCCAGTAAAGGAGGTGGTTGTGGGTATGGACTCTGGCTTGGCTGGTTTGCATTTGACAGGCATGCTTGTGGGTGAGTTTTTTATTATCTCTAGCAATTGGCTGACCTTGGAAGGGACAGTCCCTCCAGGGTCTGCAAGGCCCCAGATGTCAAAGCATCAGAACACAGAAAATAAAAGATGTGGTTAATATACCACGAAAGGACCTCATGAAAACCCCTAGCATTACTGCTTACCTAATATTCCGAATATTTACTTACCTGCTTCCCTAGGAATTGTCTCTATTCCATAGAGTAGAGAGGACTTAAAATTCAAACATACAATTAAGGGCCAAGAGCAAATCCGTGAACACATATTGAAAGCTCCTAGCACTAAAGTAGTTATCTTGTCTATACACAGGGTACTGCCCTTGAAATAGCCCCAGAAAAATGTCTCTGGGGCACAACATAGAGCATTTTAAATCAATAACGTCTACCTATTCATTCACTATTATAAGACATTTACTGAACACTTACATGCTAGCCCAATACTTAGCTTTGGGATAAAGACTTCAGGATGTGTGCTGTGTCCTAAAGGGGCCCACAGTCCCATGGGCATATATCCTAGCACTCTAACAGTGCACACTGGTGCTCACTGTTTTGTGGAAATACTTGGGAGAAACATCTATACTTTGATCCATAGTGAGGCATTGCTATTCCCCATCTGAAGGATGGATCAGAGAATTTTTCAAAGTGAAGGATGTATCTGGAGTTGTAGAAACTGAAAGTGCAAAAAGTCCCAGAGTAGAATAGGGAAAAAAAAGACAAAATAAAACCTAGAGCTAGGTAAGATTTCAAGGCCACTAGGTCGAACGCTGGTATTTTATCCATCTTCTGATGCTCAGACAGTGCCCAGTCACTCAGACAGGCAGAAGCAGGGATTAGATCCAAGCATGTCTCCAACCGGACCTCAGTTTCTTACTCACTATAGTGCACTGTCCTCATCTCCACACCGTTTCCTCCTCTCCTAGTAGTCTTGGACAATATATTAGAGGACATTCAGAAAAGATCACCAGTAGAGGCAAGAAGGAGAATTGTACGCAGCAAATAAGCTCCACTGATAGATGCACACAGCAGGTTTGCCAATTGCATGGCCCAGGGTCACCCTCAAGGCCAGGCTCCAGGGAGCTAAATATGAGAGGGTGTTTGTTTATATCCTACTGATCCTTCTCCTTCCTTGCAGCCACTCTACTAGCACACATGGCAGTCCTACCTGCCATCTGGGCAAGCCAACCATCAATCCTATTAATAAGTTTCATATCTCTCTGAGTCTCCTCTTTTCTGGGTCGAATCATTCCAATTTATCAGTAGTCCATCTTGCTTCACAGTTACCATCAATGTCTGCCTTTTGTGGTCGCTCTCTTCTGCACACTTGCGTCTTGAGTACCCGTTTTGAAGTGTCTTACACAGACCCACACACCCACAATACTCCGGAGGTGATCTATTCAGTATTGGTACTCGTCTCTATTTCCATAATCAAGTTGTTCCAGGCTTCAAAGCAATTCTTCTTCATGATATCAGGCTTGTCCATTATAGACTGACTGTCCATGGATTTTCCATTCCATTCATTTTCATTTTGGAACCCACAAGGCTGCAATGTAAAGAAATTAGATTAAACAGAAGGAAAAATGTTTCAGAGAGGAAAGATTTTTCAGACCTTGGAATGGGTGTTCTCTTAGAGATGTTCTTTCTTCATCTGGCTGTTACAAAGAAAATGGATCTGCCTCTGTGCCTCAGTGTTGGGGAAGGCCATGGAGACATGTGGCTGGATCCAGTGATTTGTGGACAGTTCCTCCACTCATAAGAAAGACTAAGACAGCATCAAACTGTCATCATTTGCAGCATGATGTTCCAACAAAGCAAAGAAAAAAAAAAAGGAAAATTAATCACTTCGCAAGAAAAAAGAAAAAGCTCCTCAAATAAACAAACCTGATCAAGAATCTGGAGAAGCAGGAACGTGTGCTCCCCAGTTAGACTGCCAAGGCGGCAACACTTGGTGTTTTCCTTACATTATTCTTCCTTCTAGGAGGCCTGGTGCATCGCCCACATGACACCAGCTTATTTATCTTCTTGTGGTTGTGTGGTTGTATTTTCTTATGGGAAGGACATTTCAAGGGATATTTACAAGTAAGAGAATCTAAAAGATGTAGCTTCAAAACACTCTTTCCTCCCCACCTGCTGAGCCAGGTTTTATAACATTATCCTTTTCAGTCCAAGACTGATAACATGAAAATTAAACCATGGACATAAAATACCTTTCTTTGCTTTTTACCCCAATTTTCCCTTGGTAAAATTTTTCTGCTCTCTTTTCTTAGTGGCCTCAATCCCATAATTGGTTGCCTTGGGCTATGTTTTATAGCATCTATTTTAGTCTGAAACAGATTCACAATATCCTCCTGCTAAAGAACACAGGGTGCAGTAGCTTTCCGTGTTAGACGTGAACCCCAGTGGGATACGAGTTTGGGATGGGGGATGGTATGGGGAAGCATTCTGCTCCAATGCAGGTAAGCTTATTCTGCCAGGAAGTTCAAGCAATGTCTTCCATATACCCCTATTCCTTCCAGTGAGTGAGCTGCACCAGGCCTGCTAGTGCAGGCTCCCCATACGGGAGGACAAGACAATGAACCTGTCTCTAACACCTACTTGGAGCCATCTCTACTTGCCACTAGAGATATTTTCCTTTTTAAGATTTAATGATGGAATGTTAAAAATGTGCAAAAAGGTAATGAAATAATACAATAGACACTAAAATCAAACATGTGGTGATACTCACTTCAAACCTCCTCTCCAATGACCATTAAGAGTTCTGCAGAATCTCTACCCTCCATGTCCTTCCCTCTGTCTGTCCCACTATCCTCAAAGGTGTCTAGCATTCCTAAGCATGTCTTTATGCATTTGCTGTATTTATGGTATCCTGCAGTACATAGCGAGTTTGCAACTTGCTTTTCTAAACTCAGTGTGTTTTGCTAATTGAGATGTATCACTGTTGATACGGGCTGATCTCATTCATTTCTTTCATCTGCTCTACAGTATTTCATTTGCTAAACTATATTCATCATTTGTTGTTGATTAGATATAAATACTAACAGTTTCTGTACTGACCTTATATCTAATAACCTCAATTAATACTTATTATTTATATTGTTGGTCTACAGATTATTTTTATTTTATATACCGGCAGCTCTTTCATCTGTAATAATGAGAGACTTGTTTTTCCTTCCAAACCTTCTTCCTTCCTTCCTTCATTTTCCTTGTGTAAACATCACTTTTAAGAGAAGTGGTAATAGCGGGCATCCTTCCCTTGTTTCTAATTTTCAAGATAATGCTTATTAGATCAGACCTTTAAGTAAGATTTTGCTGTGAATTTTTGGTGGGCACTCTATCAAGTTAAATAAATTCTGATCATTTCTTAGTTTGCTAAGGGTTTTTTAATTCTAACAAGAATTGAGTGTTGAATTTTTAAAATACTGTTTCTATATCTCTGAGATGCTAACAGCTTATTACTCTAATGTTGTCAGTTATATTAGTAGTGCTTTCAATAAACTGTGCTTAAACTCCTAGGATAAATTCAACTCAGCTACAATGTATTTTTTAATACATTGGTGGATTTGGTTTGAGGATATTTGATTCAGGCTACTTGTACATATTTATAACTGAAATTAGTCTCTATAATTTGCCCATCTTATAACTTGGCTGATTTTGATATCAAAGTTGCACCGTTGTCCCTGTTTGTTCTCTAAAGAGATTTAGATAGGATATAAATCTCTTCGTTGAAGCTTTGGTAGAATTCAGTATGAAACTATGAGTATGGTCTTTTGTTCTTCACTTGTTTTGTAGGTAACTTTTTAACTACTGAAGTACTTTAATAGTTTTGTATCTACTGGTGTGACCTACTTTTTTTATTTATTCAATCTTGATAAGTTATATTAATATTTTTGCCTAGATTTTAAATGTATTGTCATACATTTAATTATAATTATTTCATAATGTTAAAACCTATACTGTAAATGGAATTAATTCTGTTTTCATTTCTATGATTTTGTTTTATTTCATCTCTTTTATTTCATCAACATTGCCTAAGGATTGACTATTTTGTTACTTTTTTCAAAGAACCAACTTTTTTAGTTATTTCTTTCTATATTTTCCTGTTTTGTTCATCTTGCTCTTATTTTTATTATTTTATCTTTCTACTTCCATTAGATTACTGATTTTTTTTATAACTTCTTGAGTTGGACTCTTATTTCATTAATTCAGCATTTTTACATATTTCTTATATATGTTACTGGTAGAATAAAAGGGGATTCTGAGGAGCATTTCTTTTAAATGTGTGCTACTTGTATACACAATAAAATATGTCTTGGGAAGAAATATAATAACGATCACATCAAACTTAGTAGTCTGTGGGCGGTATTCCTTATAAAATGGCAAGTAGTCAATTGAAAGACAAAGGTCAATGAATTTGCACCTGATACCTGCAAGGCAGTTGTGATTTAAAATATCTGGACTTGAAAAAAGTCAATCAATTTAAAGAAAAATAAAAATTATAGTAAATTTGGCTATTCTTCCTTGTTTAAAAAGACCAAATCCTCTAATTTTGGAGTGCAAGATTTCACACAATGACACTGGGCAGACGTTGCTAACCCATGGTGTTCGAATCTTCTCTGTCACTCTTCTTTTGCCTTCTTGATCTATTAGTTTTTAGAAAGGTATGTTTAAATGTATTTGTCAACTCCTCCTTATAATGCTGGCAATAGTTGCATTATATAATTTTAGTTTGAATTGTTAGGTACAGTTCAGCTCAGAATTACTATATATTATTCATGAATTATTCCTTTGGTAATTAAAGAATTACTATCTCCAAAACTGTCTTCTTCTCGGGTCTTTTTTGGCTAGTATTCATATGGCAATCCTGGACTTGTCTTTGTATTTGCTTGGCATGCATTTTCCACCCCTTCATTTTCAACCCTGCTCCATTGTTGTTACTCTTCTTTCCATCAAATTAGGCTGTTCTTTTTCTCTTTCATTCTCCTCCACCAAGGTCTTGGGTTATATAATGCTAGTGTGGCCACATGACACATATATACAAATATCCAGATTGAAACTGAAAGCTTTAAGAGAAGTTTTGATGCTCCTGGAAGCTGTTAGAGCCCCCAGTCTGCATCCAGAGACAGGGGATTGGACATTGTGAGTATTGCAGACACCCACCAGCCTGCAAGTCTATGCACAGCTAGTGTTTGATGGCCAAGAGAGATGCTGGCTCTAAAGTTTAAGCACATGCAGTGCTTCTGCCGACTGATATTTATAGTTTCATGTAGGTGGGGAGGATGCTTTTTGGAACAGAGAGAAAGGTCTCAGCCCCAGAGAACCAATGTAAACCACCGTATGGTTGATCGAGTGCCTTCTTCCAGAAGATGCTTGAGAGTTTGTCTCCCAGGTCTCAATTCCTGATAATCACAGTGTTGGAGATCGAGGCAGAGTATCTCTTGCAGTAAGGGGCCTGACTCCAACCCCTGCTGAAGCAGATGATCTACTTGTGCATTTGGCCTCTGCACATTGCTCTTCATTCAATGAGCAGACAGAAATCTTCTGCTTTGCTTTTTCTAAAACATCCAGGCAACATTAAGAGTCCTAAGTCTACAGGCAAGGTCCTACCTTCCTATCTCGGATCCACAAAAGAAAAAAATAAACCACACTCCATAGGATAGGAAATGTGTGTCTGGCAGAATGAAGATGGGGAATGCCTTCAATGGAAGGAGGGAACAGTGACCCAACTCTCTGGAAGGAGACCTACCAATGATGTACCAGGAAGGCTGACTAGACATTAGTTTCTAGCTGTGGGTCCTAGGGAAAAATTATCCCCAGAAAGCATGCCTAGGAAGGTGGTGTGTGGTACAGAGGGGTGGGCACCATCGTTCTAGTCCTGGATCTACAATTTTTTAATTCAGTCCTCGATTTCTTCATTTGTAAAACAAGAGATGTACACCAAACCAGAATTTTCCAAAATGCATTCATTTGACATCACTTTGACATGGCATACCCATGTGTCAATCTTAATGTGGTCATTTCTCTTCAAATTGACTTTGTTTAACTTACTACTTGCCTTGTCTTAATCAATACCATTTGTGGACTAATGGCTTTGATGCTGTAGTTGTATATTCTTTCTAAGCTACATTTAATTAAACACTCAAGTAATACAGCAGGTCCTGAGATAATGTCATTTCATTCCATGTTGTTTCCCTATAACATTGATGAGAAAAAAATTGCTTCCCAGAAAGAAAGTCTGTATAGAGTCTGAATGTTCTCCCCATGTCTGCATGGGTTTTCTCTGGGCACTCCAGTTTCCTCCCACATCCCAAAGCTGTACCTGTTAGGTGAATTGATGTGTCCACATGGTCCCAGCATGACTGCGGGTGTGAATGTACCGTGCACTGGGCTGGTTCCTGCCTAGCACCCTGAGCTCCTGAAAGCTCTGGCCACCTGTGATGCGTAGCTGGAATAACTGGATAAATAACTATCTTATTTTTATTAATCTTTATTAAGTGTATGACTAACTCACACTTATTTCAATGTTTAATATTATTTGGGTCTTTACTAAGAAATTTGTTGATTCTTTTGAAACCAGAAATATACTGTAGGAACTTCACTGTTGTTTATTTCAATTATTCTTAAAGGTGCTGTTTCCAGGAACATACGATAATGGTAAGTAAGGACTTAACTGTATAGGTGTTTAAAGTTTATGTGCTCCTGGAATATCCTAGTATTCCACCAGTGATACAATGTATCATGTTTGGTAGTTATTGAATAGTCTCTAAAGTCCTTTCCAGTTCAGACAGTCTGTGTTTTCATGAAATAAGCTTTGAATGATATCCCAAAGGCCCCAAAGAAATCAGGCAGGAGGACTAGAGGAACACCAAGTAATAGACTCCAAGATCTATAACAGATGTCCTTCGCTTCTTGGGTTCATCCTTTCTGTTTGTGTCCTAGAAACTCTGTTCAGAGAAGGCTCCAGGTTGCTGAAAGCGCAGTCTAAGAAATTCAAAGGTCACCCTTGGAGTTCCAAACAGGTTTATAAATAGTCAATCCAAACTAAACATAAAACCATAACCAAGACAGGTGCTGGAAATGTGGAGAGCTCGACTTGGTTAATATGTGGGTTGGGCAGCAATGCTCATCACTACCAGATTATACACTACTGCATGTTCTCCCCACCGCAAATCGTACTAATCCTGGACTCCATTTGATGCTGACATTCAACTAAAAGAGTTTATATTTTACTCTTCCTTCATGCAGCAGAAATGTCATCTTTACCTTCAGAGAAGTGCTGTGTGGGCCTTTCACCTACAGAGCCAGGAACGTGTGGTTTAGGGTCTATGTGTATTACTCCAGGCAAACAAGGCTTTTTGGAGACAAAGATGAAGTACACTGAGAGAGGATCCAGAAAGCTATACTAATATCTATATATTAACCATACCACAAATCCTTTTTGGTTATTCATTTGGCTTTTGGTCCTCCTGTAGAATTTTGCCTGGTGTGAACTTAGACCTCCCATTAGGTAAGGGGAATCTGAGACATTCTATCTGGCATAGCGGGGAAAAGTCACCTAGAAACAGGATGTCTGGGTTAGAATTAGAGTATGGGCTGCATCTGACTTTGAAAATATCACTTATCTTTATGGTCCTAAATATTTATAATCCTATAAACTAGAACTATAATCCATGCCTTAGTAACCTCCCAAGCATGCTGGGCTTTTGTTTTATTGTCTGCTTAGTGAATACTGTTTGAGCACAGGCCTGTGATTCTGAGGCCTGAAAGAAAGAAGACCAAGATCCTATAGAAACTAGGAGTCACAGGGTGTCAATGACAAGGTATTGAGAATGCAAGCCCAACTCCATCATCACGGTGACATAATCAGACTCTGTGTGCAAGCTGCTTGCAAAGATGCATCCAATCACAGAGTCAGGGTGGAGCCCAGGTCATGAGTCTCTTCTCAGAAGGGTGACTGCATAACTTATTGTCCAAACTAGTATACTTTTAACAGCAAAAGCAGGCACTGTAAATCATTATGCCTGGACAATAAGCATAAACCAGGGCTGTACTGGTAAACCAAGACAGGGATCATCTCACCCATAAGTTGCAGATAGTCAAAGGGATTTTTCCTTCAGCTCTGTGAGCTTCTCTACATAGAGTTAGGTAGAGATGCTAGAAAATCCATGTTGGACAGGCCTGGATGTCCTGTAGATATGAGGGGATTGGAACCTAGAGTCTACAGGGATCTTAGACCTATTATCTTACAAATACAATCCAACGCTATGGTCCCAGGAGAAAACCAGCAAAACCTCTTAAAATCCTTGAGCTCCGGTCCTGAAAGTCTCCAGACCTGATGCCTGAGTCACTTGGATGAATGCACTGTGAATCAACCACAGTAGGGCCACCCTCCAAAAGCTCAATCTGTATGAAGTCCCAGATTCACAACCTTTTCCCAATGACAAGGACATAGCTGCCATCATTATCAGGTGTCTCCACAATGCAGAGTGGTAAGTCCTGTTTCTCCTGGAGAATGCATCATGGCTCTTTGCAAAAAGCTGTGAGTTATCCACATGGTGCTTATTTCAGCCTGTGTCTGTGAGGGAAATCATAGAGGACCTTACAACCCATCCCCCTAATACAAATATGCATCGTACTCCCAGAAACCATCTCAGGAGATGTGGGCCAGAGACACTTCTATGAGTTCACCAAACCCACTGTCCTTTTCCTCCTGGGCATTTGATTTTAATCTTTTTTGCAGTAGATGGAGCCATATAACTGATTCTAGCCAGTGCAATGTGGTCATATATAATTTATGTCACTTCTAGAACTAACCTCTAAAAATCTTCTGAGAAATCGTACTGTCTTTCTCCTTCCCTTCCTTACCTCCCAGCGACAAGCAACAGAGAACTATGGGGCTAGGAAATGGTAGGGCCTGGATCCCTGAATGACTGCTTGGAACGCAGCGTCCCCCATGCCCTCCTTCTTTTACCACCTCACATGCAGCTGTGATGTGAGTGAAAAGCACAATTTATCAAGTGAAGTCATTGAGATTTTGGGATCATTTGGTGCAACTCTATCCTGACCAATAAAAGATGAAAGGAATTTTTCAAATCAGCCTGAACCAAAGCAATTAAAGAAGGCATCCTAAATGTCAAACAGAAACAATTTGAAGGTTGCTCACAATTCTGGATTCTCTGGATCACTCTGCTCCTTCAAGAGCTGGAATGGCACAAGGCAAAGGTATGAGTGACCTACTTTTATACCCACATCCCCACAAAGGATGCAAGGATTCAACTCTCTCCAGTTTCCTCAGCTCTTTCAAGTGAAAAGAGTTGATGTCTCCCAAACTGCATGGTCTGGGCCGGGAGAGTCACCCTCATCAGTTACTCATCCCATCCAGGCAGAGGTACTTCTACCAGCCATCTCTCTCCACCAGTCCCCAAAACAATGCAGAAAGTCTCATACACTGTTGATGGGAATATATGTTCGTTCAAACCCTATGGAAAAAAAGTATGGAAATTTCTCAAGGAACCAAAAATAGAATCCCATTTGACCCAGCAATCCCAAAGGAAAAGAAATCAAAAAGACACATTTTATCAGAAAGATACCTGTACTTGTATGTTTATCTCAGCACTACTCACAATAGGAAAGTCATGGAACCTACCTAAGTGTCTACCCATGGTGGGTCAGATAAAGAAACATGGTCCATGGAATACTATACAGCCATAAAAATAATGCACAAGGCCCGCACCATCCAGACGGCGTTTCGCCAGTCTGACTACTCAGAAGGCAACAATGAACAAGAACTTCCAGCGGATCGTGCTGTGCAACATGAGGGTGCAGTTCTCCTCTGAGGAGCCTGAGAAAGTGCACAGCTCCCACTTCAGGGGGAAGCAGGTCTCAGTGACCAACGATGGCTCCCAGAGTGTGGTTAGTGTGGCGACCTCAGCAAGCCGACCACCCTCAAGTCTCTGGCCCCCTCCAGCAACTCCTCAAAGGCTATCACCGAGCTGGAGGATGCCTTCTCCCGACAGGTGAAATAGCCGGCCGAGTCCATCGGCGATGCCCTCCACTGCAGCAGCCTGCACACCGAGGAGGCGCGGGCCCGGGACGCCGAGCCCCAGACGGCCCTGCACAACATGGACCACAGCAAACTGGACTAGATGACGGCCTAGCACAGCGACGTCACCCTGTACGTCGACGAGGAGGAGCTGTCGCCCCCTCTGCCCCTCTCGCAGGCGGGAGACCGGCCGTCCAGCACCGAGTCGGACCTGCGGCTGCGGGCTGGGGCACCGCCCCGGACTGCTGGGCCCCGGCCCACAAGGAGGACAAGGCCCACACTGACACGAGCTGCAGCGGCTGCGGGTAGAACATCTGCTGCTCACCATCGAGCCACCCAGAGACACCTCCGTGGACCTCAGTGACCGCTTGGAGCAGGGCTTGCTCAAGAGGCAGAGTGCCTACGAGCACAGCCTTGGAGGGCAGCAGGGCAGCCCAAGCATGGTTCCCACAGCTCCCCCCCCCTCCCCCCCGCCGCAAGAACCTTCCCCAGGAGGAGCCTGAGTTGCGGCCCCGGCCCCCCAAGCCCCTGAACAGCCACGTGGCCATCAACAGCTCCGCCAACCGGCACAGCAAGTATGAGTCGGACTACTCAGAAGGCGACAATGACAGCATCAACAGCATATCCAACTCCAACGACACCATCAACTGCAGCTCCAAGCGGTGGTCCCGAGACAGCCTGCCAGAGCAGACGCTCAGCAAGCAGACCCAGCACAAGGAGGCCCGCAACAGCTGGGACTCGCCCGCCTTCAGCAGCCACATCATCCGCAAGAGGCACTACCACAGCGGCCTGAACTTCGTCAACAAGAAGCCTGAGAAGGGAGCCCAGTACCTCATCGAGAGTGGCTTCGTGCCCGACACGCCCGTGGGGTTGGCCCACTTCCTGATACAGTGCAAGGGCCTCCGCAGGCAGATGATCCTCCAGTCCCTGGACAACCGCAGAAGCAGTTTAAGCGCGAGGTGCTCGACTGCGTGGTGGACGAGATGGACTTCTCTGCGATGAAGCTGAGGAAGTTCCACTGAGGCCCTCAGGGAAATTCCAGGTGCACATCCATGTCCAAGGGGAGGCTCATAAAGTAGAGCAGCTCATGGAGGCCTTCAGCCAGGGCTACTTGCATCTGCAACCCCGGAGTGGTGCGGCAGTTCCGGAACCCAGACACAATTTTCATCCCGGCCTTTGCCATCATCCTGCTGAACACCGACAGGTACAGCCCCATTGTCAAGCCTGAGCGGAAGATGAAGTTGGAGGATTTCACCAAGAACCTCCGAGGTGTGGACGATGGCGAGGACATTCCCAGGGAGATGTTGATCGGGATCTATGAACAGATCTGTAAGTGAGAGCTGAAGATCAATGAGGACCATGTGTCCCAGGTGCAGAAGGTGGAGAAGAAGCCAATTGGGTCCCTGCATCCTGGGCTTAGCTGTGTGCCCTCTCTGCTCCACCGTTGGTTGGTCTGCTACTGCCAGCTCTTCAAGGTTCCAGACCCAAACAAGCCCCAGAAACTCGGACTACACCAGCGAGAAATATTCCTGTTCAACAACCTCCTCGTGGTCACCAAGATCTTCCAGAAGAAGAACTCGGTGACATATGGCTCCTGACAGTCCTTCTCCCTGTACAGCATGCAGGTCCTGCTCTTCGAGAACCAGTACTACCCCAATGGCATCTGGCTCACCTCTTGTGTCCCAGGAGCAGACATCAAAGTGTTAATAAACTTCAACGCCCCCAACCCTCAAGACCAAAAGAAATTCACTGACGGCCTGCGGGAGTCCATTGCAGAAGCACAGGAAATGGAGAAGAGCAGGACAGAGTAGGAGTTCGAGAAGCAGAATGGCGTCGTGCAGCCCAGCATGTCCCAGTGTTCCATCCTCCAGTCGGGCAATGGAACACTGAGCTGGGCCTGCCTGAATGACAGCTACACCAGCAGCGAGGGCCTCAAGCGCAGTGCTGCTTGAGGGACCTCTTGGAAGTTGGGGTCCATCATTAGCAGTCCTCACATACACCTGAGAGCTACATCAACACAAAAGTGTCCATCTTGCCCACAGGAGATTATGCCCAACTCATTTTCCCTCCTGGGCTCCTTACTCGGGAGCAAGAGAGGGAAGCCCCCTCCCCATGCCCATCTGCCCTCAGCCCCAGCCCCACCACCCCCCCCCCACATACCTGTGGTCCTGTCCTACCTGCAGCACTCTGTGGCTGGCCACCACCCGGGGCCCCCTGAGGGACTGCCGCAAGACCCCATGCATGGGCATCACACCCAGCACTGCCACATGCAGCAGAACCCACCCCCCACCACTACCACCCACCCCAGCACATTCAGCATGCACACCAGTACCACCACGGCCCCCATGGGGGGCCCAGCCTGCAGGGCCCACGCCCATGGCCATCCACCACTGCCCTTGGCCCACATGGGGCATGCAGCGCACCACCACGGGCAGCCCCCTGCCCCGCCGGCCCCCACCAGCAGCAAGGCCAAACCCAGCAGCATCAGCACAATTGTGTAGACAGCCTGGGCAGGGGTCCCAGGCTCCCTGAAACAGCTGCACACCACACATGGCACAGCTGTGGGCCATCAGCCAAACACCAAATCCCAGGGTATTTCTGTTGCCATCTCTCTCCTTTCCCCACATGGCCCAGCCAGAGCCCCAGGAGCCCACAAGGCTGGTGTTGTGTGGAACAAATGTCCAGAGTTCATTTAGCGTTGGCATCCTGGGCACTGCTCACCTCAGTCTGAGGGTTGGGTGGGCCTCAGCCACCATCAGCCTTGAAACAGTACCACCAGCCAAGTAGATTGAACTGCCTCTCCCACTCTAGCTCTCAGCTCCCCTCACCCTAATTTACATGTATACAAAAACCCAACCTAGAAAGAGAAGACATGCGATACAAAAACAGAGACAAAACAAACTCACCCCCAAAAAAACATGTACCCTCAAACCTAAACTAAAAATTTTTAAAGAAAAGCATTTCACAAAATGGTCTGCTTAACACATTGTACTGTTTTCCAGCTCTTTAGTGAGGAAGTGCTCCCTCTTGTCTGATCTAAATTTCTCTTTCAAAAAAGTCCATTTGCTCATGTAAGTCTTCAGAGAGAATGCGCTCAACTTCTCACCCCCAGACATTTGCGGTCACCATCCACCCCATGGCAGTGTCTACACGCTGTCCTTGTTCTAAGCCTCTGCCCTCCCTCTCTACCAGCCACACTGTACCTGGAAGGCAGCAGCCCAAGCCCTGTGGCGTAAGCATGGAGGGAGCCAGAAAGGCAGCTCTGAGCTTTTAGTCACAGCCATTTCCTTGGACATTGCTTCGCTCATCCAGATGGTGAGCTGGGTAAACAAGAAGTCCCTGTTCTCCATCAGCATGTCAGCAAGTGCCTCACTCTCAGGCATCTGCCGAGCTGGGGGCATGATCTCCGTTTACAGTTTGGCCCTCCTCAGCATACCAGAAATGTGCCCTTGTGTAAACACTCAGAGCCCTTCCTCCAGTGGGGACACATGGACAGGACAGTGAACACCTTGCTCCTAGTGGCCTGGAGAGAATGAAAATATCACTTCCCTTCCTCCAGCCCTGTCTGCCCCTAATCGCTCCAGCCCACCAATAGCCAAAGAGCCCTCATGTGCAGGGAGACACCTAACTGGCTCAGCTGCCAATTTTGCTGAATCTGTATTCAGCTGCTACCCTTTCATCCCCCTTGGCCCTACCACTTACTAGCTGTGTAACCATGGGCAGGTCACTTAAACTTTCTGAGCATCCATTTCTCAAGTGAATAATAGTTCCACCTATCTCACAAGAGTCTCCCTTTACTGAAAGGACTTGAAAAAACAAAACGCATACAGAGCCTGTGGATGCCAGGGTCTCTCTACAACTGTTCATGCCTTTCCTTTTACCGGTCCCACCCTCATGCAATCTCCTACTTGATGTTATCTCCTGTCCCAAAAAGAAGTGTGTAGGCTGGTCACAGTGGCACACGCCTGTAATTCCAGCACTTTGGGAGGGCAAGGCCAATGGATCTCTTGAGCTCAGGAATTCGAGACCAGCCTGGCCAACATGGGGAAACCCCTTCCCAACCAAAAATACAAAAATTAGCCAGGTGTGGTGGTACACACCTGTAATCCCATCTACTTGGGAAGCTGAGGTGGGAGGATCACTGGAGCCTGGGAAATAAATGTTGCAGTGAGCCGAGATGGTACCCCACTGCACTCCAGCCTGGATGACAGAGTGAGACCCTGTGTCAAAAAAGAAAAGAATTAATTTTTTTAGAAAGTGTGTAATTGCCCAATGACTGGGACAAATCTGCTTAGATCAACCTTCTCTGCTCACTGGTGCTCGATACTCCCTTCCATCTGCTGGTCCTGAGCTTCTCACCTGTTGGTTCTTGAAACTCCAGTTACTGCTGACTTTTAAACTTCTGTCTTACATGCAGACTCATCATCAACTGCTCCTGCCTCTGACCTCTGATCTCTGACACTCTCTCTCCATCAGCTGGCCTTGCTCTCTCATCAATACCTGACTGGTGGCCCTTCTCTCCTGTCGCTAATAATCTCCATGTCCAGGCCCCCAATTTATGTCAGTTGAGTGATTGAATAAATGGTTGAATGAATGAGCAAATGAATAGAAGCGTGATACAAACTGAAAAATGATTTGTAATCTTCTAGCCGACACTCTGGACTTGAATCTTCACACTTCATCCATCACTGTATGGGATTTGTACTCACTATTAAAAATATTCCATGACATTGTTTTTCTAGTTCTGGTAGGAGGTTGTGGCTGACACATATTTCTTAGGAGCCAGAGGAAAAATGTTGCTATCCCTTCTCTTCTGAAGGGGGGCCAGGCAAAGATAAAAATTTGCCTTCCTAAACAGAGCCTGTGTAAACCCATGGCCTGGGAACCAAGATGCCGGCCCCTACCCCTCATTCAGTTCCTGTATCTCCCAGTCAGTTGTGGCCTGGGCAGGTTACCTTGCCTCTCTCATCAGCTGGCTGCAAGCTCCCTCCAGGTCTGCATGAATACACGCCCAGTATGCAGAGGTGTTTGAGCCAGCTTATGCTGATTTGCTAGAACTCATTGTTAAATTTTCAGGAGTTCTGCAACCCAGTGGACATCATATTGTAGCTTGAAATTAGTCTCAGTGGGAGTATTTACAAGAATTTGCAAACGCTTCTAGTCAGGGCTTTTTCACCAAAGAGTCAGTTGTTAAGCATTCACCAACATACCACTGGTTGCACAGGCGTATTTCCTCATCTGAGTGCTCTGGGAAGCCAGAATGGCATGGAACCCATAAGTGAACCTCAACTTTCTTCTCTTTAAAATGGGAGGATACTTCATTGCTTTCTACCACACAGGCTGCACTGCCTCAGCCTCAGAAGGGCGTGGAAGAGAAGGCCTTTCTGCCACTATGACATGAAGGAATACAGATAGAATCATAAAATCACACCATCCAGATCTTAGCCACTGCAGTTAACCTTCCTAAAATACAAGCTTGATCTCATCATTTCTCTGCTCCAAAACCTTTCATGGCTTCCTAGTGCCTCCGGGATACAGTTAAACCCTAACCTCCTTCATTTCCTCAGCCAACCTGCCTCTACTTTCTTCTCCTTCCACTCTTTCATGTACTGTCTCCTCTTGTGGCTGTTTTGCATATATGCTATATAGGCAGTTCTAATTATTGCCTGCACACTACTTGTGTCCCCTTTATTGGGTAAGAGCATGTTAACTTGTTCCTGGAAGAGAGTTGAGGCCATTATCTGGATTACAGATCTGGAATGCATGAGGAGTAACCAGGAACTAAAAACATGATAGAAAGTATTGCTTCATCTCTGGGGCTCCGGAAGCAGACTTCCTGCATGGGAGGCTCAACTCTAGCACTTAACCTGTTATGTGATCTCAGGCAAGTTGCTTAACCTCTCTAAACCTCAGTTTTCTCATCTACAAAATGGAAATACTAGAAGAACCTACCTCCTGGGGTTGCTGTAAGGATTAAATGAGTGACTGCATGTCAATGACTCAGCCCAACGCCCAGTATAGAGTTCGCACATAAGAAACATTTGCTGATACTGGTTTCATCGTGTTATCTTTGTTACGATCAACCTATCATCATCATCATCATCATTTACATAAATAACTTAGCCTGTAAGTAAGTATCTGTCCACACATCTTTCTGAAGTACTCAGCTCCTAGTGGAAATTTCTTCAGACCAGAAGTCTCAGGAAATAATTTAGTGCCATCCACCCTCATCCTCCAGCACTGGTGAAGGACAGATTTTGAAGACTTCTAGAGCCCAGTTAACAGCTCTGACTTTGCACTTCCTCCACACTATGATCAGATACGTAAACTAGTAGCCAAGTAAGACATTTGCATATGAGACCTAAAGAGGCAAAAGAAATTTTCTACTAATGAGACTCGATCCAGGGCTTTTCCAGCCTGCACAGGTTATTATTAGCTCAGCCCTAGTTCTCTTCTGAAAGCACCTCCTCCTGGAAGCTGCAAATCTTCAGACCTGGAAGCTTAGGTTTGAGCCACCCCATTCCAGAACTAATCCACTCCAGAGCTTGCCAAGACAACAGAACAGCCCTGGAGAGCTGGTGGATCAGCGCAGAGACTTAAAAGGGAGAGGATGACCCAGTGTAAGCAAATGTGTTGTGAAAATTGGAAAATGCTATTCACATCCTGATGCAGTTCGATTGCAACCTTTAACACCCTTCATGGGTAGCTCATGGCATTCAAACTCCCTGGCTTGCCAGCTCCCTCCCCAATCTGACTCATCTCAAAACATCAGCTTGAGATGTAAAACTGGGTTCGACATAAATTCAGACTCATCTGCACATATCTGAAGGCCCACTGGGGAGAATCTAACAGAGCAAGGGATTCGTATGAGGCATTGATACCCACTGAGCATAAACTCATTCCAGAGACTGAACATACTCTCCATCTAGGAGCAGTGGTGCAGTGTGAGTGGAAAACAGAGGGATATGGAGTGTGGTCCTGCACATGTCACTCAGACTGCCAGCCCCATGGACCTGAGCCTGACTCCTGCTTGATGCTGCATAGGGAAAGAGAATGAAGTGAGAGACTGTACAGAGTTTGGGTCTGCTTTCCCATTCAGAGTGACTTGTGAAATACATATATTTATATTCTGGTCAGCTTCTACCTCTTCCATATATATATATGATATATATAATATATGATATATATTATGTATATAATATATGATATATATTATGTATATAATATATGATATATATTATATATTTTATATATATGATATATTATATATATTATGTATATAATATATGATATATATTATATATTTTATATATATATATGATATATATTTTATATATATAGCTGATATATATCAAGCTGATATATAAATGTTGACCAGAAGCTGACTCAGGACTGGGAAGTAATCATGAGAAGACTCATAACTGTCTTACCAGTGACTTGAGAGGAAAACAATGGTGGGAACCAAGCATTAGCTGTCAAGACAAATTCTTAAGAGCACATGGGGTGTTTTGGGGAGTAATTTTGGTTGGACAGAGGATCCTCCTAGAACATGTGGAGGCAGGCCCAGGAAGTACAGGCTTTTGATGCTCATTGTGATCTGAGGTATGCCCAGGTTGGTACCAAGTCCTGCAGAGAAAGGACTGTTCTTATTACCACAGAACCTCATCATCCAAATCCCACTCCACCACTTCCTAACAGGGGGCAGTTCACTTGAGCAAGTCACCTAAGTGCTCTGTGTCTCCATCTTCTAACTTACGATAATAACTACCTCCAGGGTCATATGAGGATGAGCTAGATTAATTCACACAAGGGGCTTTGGGTGGCTTTTGGCACATGGTGAGTGCTCTGTGTTAGCCACATCACCATCATTATCACCCAAAGATAAAAGGAACAGCATGATGAACCTAAGCCTGGCTCTGCACCCAGATTGTGTGGGTTTGAATTCCAGCATCCCCCTGACGCTTTATTAATTATGAGTAATTTATTTCTCTGTGCTTCTGTTCTCTGTGTAAGTAAGGATAATGTTATGGGACCAACAGGTTTCATATGCCTACTTCACAGTAACAAGCCAATGACACTGAGACAACAGGTTTTGCAGGAGAGAAAGAGTTTCATGATTGCAGGGCACTGAGTGAGGAGATAGGAAGAGACTCTCAAATCCACCTCCTCCTGGAGTTCTGGGTCAGGTGTTTTTAAGAGGCTCATGGAGGATGAGGGCTGAAAAATTAGGGTCACTGATTGTCAGGGTAATGGGGGTGAAATTATTAGGACTTGAAAACTTGGTGAGTCAGCTCCTGTGTTTTCCTTCAGACCAGCTGATGTCAGTAGTTTTGTTGGTATGCAGGACCTGAAAGGATATCTCAGATGAAAAACTTAATGCTTCATAGTGCTCAAGTTGATGTGTCTACAGAGAAAGGAGAGATCAGAGAGCAAGCTGGCCTAATGATTAACATTAAGTCTGGGGCAAGCTTGGTTTATTTTTGTTTCTCCCCCTCCCTTCTCCTCTGTATAGTTTTATAAAGTTTATGAGGATAGTTTCAATAATGTGAATTTCTCTCCCTTAGGGTTGACCCAGGAATTCACTTGGTAGGTGGTAGCAATGTCCATTATCAGACTTAATACTTCTATCCAGCATCTAGCTGGTCTTGCTGGTGTCCTTACCACCCTGGCCTGGCACCCACCCATGTGACAATACTTAGCCTCACTGCTATGCATGTGCTCACACTAACTCCTTGCACAGAATACTCTCCTTTCCCCATTTTGTCTATCTAGATTCATATTTTAAAACTTGACTCAAGTCCTACTTCCTCCAAGAAGTCTTCCCCCAGCACAGTGAGCTTTTACTTCTCTGATTTGTGACCTCATATGCCCCTACACAGCCCAGCCAGGTGTTCTCTGACCCAGGTGCCTGCTATTATACTAAGCGCCAACTCAGCACTGGAATCCATGAAGATTTTGGGGATAGGGCCATAAATTGAAAACATCCCTGCTCTCAAGGTTGAGTGAATGGGGAAAACAGACAAATGCGTCTTCATCTGAGCTGACCAATGTTACAACAGATAAGTGCAGGGCTTCACGGAACATGGAGAAGCGAATTGGACTAGGTTCACAGGGGCACAGGACACCTGTGCTGAGTCCTGAAGTAGGAGGAGCTGGCTGGTTCAGGGGCAGGGGTGAGAGAGAAGAAGGGTGTTCTAGGCAGTGCTACTTTCCTAAGGCAGCCATGAAAATGATAACAAACTGGATGGCTTGCAACAACAGAAAAGTATTCTCTCACAGTTCTGGAGGCCGGAAGTCAAATTCAGGGGTCAGCAGGGCCATGCTCCCTGCAAAGGCTCTAGAGAAGAATCTTCTCTTGCCTCTTCCAGCTTCTGGTGGCCACAGGCGTTTCATAGCCATGGCTCTGATCTCTGTCTCTGACTTCACACAGCTTCCCCCATCCCCACCTTGTCTCTCCTGTGTGTCTTGGAGAAGAATACTTACCATTGGATTTAAGATCCAACCAGATAATTCAGGATGATTGCATCTCTAGATGGTTAACTTAATTACATCAACAAAGATCTGTTTCCAAATAAGGGTGTGCCCACAGGTTCCAAGGGTCACAGTGTGGGCAGACTGAGGAGGGGATGGTGGCCAGTTTGTTTCCACTGTCAGCAGTGCCTCAGGGACTCAGAGTCAAAGGCTGTCACATTCACTCTGGAGCCTTCCCATGTCCTCACCACTCCCTCTGTGCTTGCCAGCCCTCCATGGTCCTGCCTGTCTAGATGTCCCGTCACTGCAGCTGTGCCACTTGCTTTTGGAGAGACTTTCCACTTGCAACTCAACTTTTCTAGACTTCTGCGTTCTTAGTCATAAAATAGGTAGTAAATCCTTGACCTGCTGGTCTCACAGGCATAGAGAATTTGCAGCACTATGGGTGTGAAAAGCACTTGGCACATTGTAAAGCATCATACCATAATGAATTAAGCCACCCTAAATCTGTTCTTGTACAAGCCACACATACAAACACATATGCATACTTACACACTTACTTTTATTATTGATTAATATTATTGCTCTATTACCTGATTTCCTCATTTCCTAGTCCCACCGTTGCATGATTTCAATTTTTGCCTATGAATTCACGTATGTTATAATGGTGTCTGAATTCCTGGGTTGGGCAAGGAGGAATATCTCCTGCCTCTCCATGTGAAGCAGAGTTCCTGAGCTTGGGGAGAAGTCTGTTTCTTGAGGGTAATGGGTATCTAATGTAAGGTGGGCTGGTGACTGATGGACTCTTCCTCCCCAGAAGTAAGGGGTGCTTCATGACTTTTCTTTACAAATAGCTTTAGACCCAGCTTCTGTGGCTGCTGTCAGCTCAGTGACTTCCATGCAGGCCACCCACTAAGTGAGGAAAGCATGGAGGTGGCAGCCCTCCTCCAAGTCCCCCAAACTACCTCTGCTGAGAACATTGACTCCACTGGGTGGAGGTACGGCCAGTCCTTGATGGTCCTTAGAAGCAGTGTCTGTCCCTGCTGATGTAGTTTTTTCTCTCTGTGTAGTTTGCATCCTGCTGAGACTAGACATCATACAAGGTACATTTTTCAACAGCATCCCAGAGCCCTCCAGCTGATAAAGAGCCTAGTCACTCTGGACTCTGCATCTGATAGCCCCAAGTTCGAGGAAAATCCTACCCTGCTTGTTGAGAGGGCCTTGGCTTCCTTGGCCTGGGAGGGAATGTAATGCTTTCCTTCATTTCTGGGCTTTTTGTTTGTTTTCTGCCCTTGTTTTGTTCTTGAGACAGGATCTTGTTCTGTCACCCAGGCTGGAGAGTAGTGGTGTGATCATAGCTGACTGCAGCCTCAAACTCCTGAGCTCAAGCTATCCTCCCTCCTCAGCTTCCCAAATAGGTGGGACTGCACGTGCACACCAGCATGCCTGCTAATTCCACATTTCTGAGCAGAAAGAGGCCACTTGACCTTCTTGAAGGAATTCTAGCCTGGGAGCAGGGAACTTGGGTTCTAGTCGCTGTCACCAATTGGCTGTGTGACACTAGAAAAGTTTCTTCACCTCTCTGGGCTTTAGCTCCCTCTTCCACAAAACTGTGGGGCTTAAATCTGATGATCTCTTTGGCGCCTTCCTGCTCTCATACGCTGAGGTTCTGACCTGCCAATTATCCCCAGGACTGAACGACTCTGCTGCAGAAGGGGAGAGAGGTCACTCTTTTCCCTCAATTCTCTGTTGGGCTGGAGTGAAAAGGTCAGAGAGAAACTTTCCCCAGGGATGCTTATACCATGGCACATTTTGCTCTTTTTCTTAATTCATTCAGCAAATATATATTTGGTGCTTCATATATGCTGGCACTGGTCTAGGCACTGAGGGATTTAGCCATAAATGAAATAGATGAAAACCCATCCTTGTGGAGCTCGTGTTAGGAGACAGACAATAAACTATAGGTGGTGAGACCTGTGACAGGTGGAAGAGGGCGTCACAGGGGGTGGGTGCTAGCGAGGGGGGTGACCATGTTAAACAGAGTGGTCAGGAAGGGCCTGACCGATACAGTGACCATTGATAAAGTCTGGGGGTTCTGGAGATGAGAGTTCGGAATGAGTGAAAACCTGCATCCCGGAAACATTGTGGAGATCAGTGTGAACAGGGAAAGAGAGCTCTGCAGCTTGGCCTGAGGCCGTCAGGAAGATGATGGTGGAGACTGTGAGGTGGGGAGCATGAGTCTTTGGAGGAGCACACTGAGCTCTGGCCCCTTCCTCGCCGGCCGACAGAACCAGGGAGGCCAGGTTGTCCCGGCCCATCCACTGTGCAGAAGGTGCCCAGACTATATCTCAGCTCCCACCCAAGGCAGACAGTGTTACCCAGGGGCCCTGGCACTCCAAGCAGGGCCACACAGCAGCATCCCCAGCTTGCTCTTGTCTGAAGGGCAGTGCGGGTGTCGGCAAACAAGCTGGAATTCGACTTCCTCACTCACTACCTCCTCCTTCTCACTCCTTGGTACAACTGAAGATGGGCAGGGGGATCCAGAGAGCACCCCAGTTAATTTCAGAGCAGTTCCAGGCCCTGGGCCTGCGAACTAAGTTCTGTAAGGAGGCAGCAAGGAGAAGCGTGAGAGCCGCACCCCACGGGGTGGTAGCAGGACTCCTGCATGGCCAGCCCTCTGTCTATTCACAGAGAGGAAAGCTTTGGCTGTTTGGAAGCATTTTCACCAACTCTGTCTGGAATTTTCCATCCAGGCCCTTCTCCCTGACTACTCCATCCTGGTCTTGTGAATCCAGACCCCAAACCTGCAGACCTTGGAGTTACACACAAGGGGCTGGACTTAGGAGTAGGAGAAAGGTGGGTCTGGGGGAGTCTCTGAGGACACCGTGGCTCATTACTGTCCCTGCCCAAGTCATTCTGAACGGCTCCCCTTTGATCCTCCTTTTCTTCCTTCCTCTTTCCCTCCTGGGGAGCCCAGGACAAGATCGCTGCCTGTCACAGGGGGAGCCCATCCCACCCTGGTCCTCACCTTGTGACACACAAGGTCCTCTCTTCACCCAGCTTTGCCCACTTGGGGCTGGCATCAGGCCCAGCCATGACCCAAAACTTTCCACAGCTCAGTTTGCAGAGGCAGGGGAATGCCACGGAAAGAGGAGAAGGGGAAGATATTCGAACACAGAAGTTCAGGAAAAGGAAAGGAAAGCACAGTCGATTAAATCAACTGCCACATTGGAAGGCAATGTCATTGTGGCCACTGGGGTGGAAGATAGTCAGCGGCTCTGGCCCCGAAGCCTGGGATGTTTGGAGGGAGGAGCATGGTGGGTTCTTACTGTGCTCTCCAGCATGAGAAAGCAGCCCATCCGCCCTGCCTGGGGACCGGGCTTCTCCCAACCTTCCCCAGGGCTCTCCTGATGCCCTCTCATCCTCAGGAAGGTGCCACCATCCCCACTGCCCTGGCCTGTCCCACCTAACTCTCTCTGAAGTCCCTGTGAGAAACACTGAATGATTTGGCCTCCGTAGGGCCTTTAAAATAGACTGTGGATCCCCTGCAAAAAAAAAAAAAAAAAAAAAAAGTCCCTGGCTAAAAATAGCTCTCAGCATCTAAGGGAGAAAAAAAGAAACTGCAGCAAAATTCAACTGGAGCAGTGACTTTCCTGTCTCTGATGTTCCGGGTCAGTTCCAGCCCTGGAGAAGGCTGTGAGGGAGATAGGGGAGGAGGGGGTCCTTCAAGGACAGGGGAAGGATCAGAATGGCAATCTGTGGCAAACATCTCTCTACCCCTGACTTGTGGTCACTGGGCCCTGCCTGGTCCAAGCAGCCAGGCAGTGCTCAAGGCAGCAGCAGGGAGCAGCAGATCCCCGGGTTGGAAATAGGAGCTGTGCAGAATGGCCACTGGGGTCCGGAGATGGAGAGGCCCCCAGACATGGGTGCACTGCCCTTAGAGACCCTAAAGACATGCACTCAGTGGAAGCTGGAGTCAGGACCAGATCTGATGCTGAGAGTGCCTCTGAGCCAAACAGCTCAGAATGACTAAGGGGTGAAGGAGTTGCTCTGTCTTGAAGAGCTCCTGCATCTGCACTCAGCTAAGGTGCAAAGAAGCCCTCTGGGAACGGTCACTCGGAAAGTCAGAATTCCTATCCAGGTCTTGAGTGCAGGAGAAGCAGAACCCTGCAGACTTCTTTGTGTATGATCCTTTCTTTGCTGGCAGTGAGAGAATAGCAGAGAGACATGATTTACCCGCTAAACATGTTTTAAGGCATATGAAAAGGGTACATACACACGCACGCACACTTTTCATTTTCAATTCCGAAAGACAGGGTCTGCTTATTTTGCACTTGCCGAAAAGCTGTCACCGTAACCTGGAGAAAAGTCAGGCTGCAGCTTGAGAAGGAAGAACTCCCGGTGCCTCAGTTCAGCTGCAGTGGGCGCCCTCTGAACCGGAAGCTGCATGTGTCGGTCACAGGGACAAGCAAGTGTTAGTAAGGGAATGAGATCGTTGTGGGGTGGAACTCTACACCAAGTCCCCAAACTAAGTTTTGATAGCTAGTGTTTTATTATCATAATTTACCATTGAGGTGTACAGCCACATGCCCACAAAGACACACACATACATGTTATGGAAATTTGTTTCTCAAATAAATACATGCGCAGCCCACCATGGATTCCAACATCACCTGGACTCCTATCTCCAAAACCATTAGAAGGTCACTGCCATGCCAAGAAAGGGAACAAAGTGGTTTTTAGGGACTGCCACATCATTTGTTAGGGACGAAGCAGTTTCCAAAGCTGTAGGGAAAAGAGTGAGTGATGAGAGGGGAAGAGGCCAGGAAACCGCGGAAGGTTAGGGCACACGTTCCTGCTCAGCAGGTGCTGTGGCTGCTGTGCTGCCCTCTGTGGCGGTCACAATATGCCTGTCCCCAGAAAACAGCGGTTAACAGGGTGTGCGGTGGCACTCACCAGAGTTCATGACACATACTTCTCTGCAAGTTCAGGGCAGGGAAAATACCCTCTCAGTCATTTTGTCTTCTTAACTTCAAAACCTGCTTTTCTGTCGTTTTCTTCCTTAGGAATTCCTCTGCCTTCCCCACCCCAAGGGAGCTCATCCTGATCTATGCCACCACATTCAGGGTTGACAGAGACCCGTCCAGAAGCTGGCCAGTCCAAACCCCCAGGCCGGCCTCCCCTTTCCTCCAAGACCCTCCTGGGCAAGGAACATTTGGGTCTCGCCAGCCCAGCCCTCCCCTGCTGGCATCTTCCCCAGCTCCTTGCCCTCTCTCCTGAGCTCACTCCATCTGCAAAGCCAGGATAGCGACCCTTGGGGGTTCTCATCCATGAATGTGCTTTAAAGAAAGGGAGAAAAACAAAACGACTTAGAAAAGAAACCATCCCCCCACGCTGCCAAGCCCTGGTTCTCGACGATGTCTGTGCACATCAAGACGGCAGCGCTGTGCGGGGGCCTGGGGCACGCAGTGGTGCAGTGTTTTCTCAGCGGCTTCGCTCACTCTTTTCAGTACTTTTCCTCTTCTCACACCCCGGGGCCTGTGCAGAAATAGCCCTGGGTCCCCCTAGCGGCAGAAGCTCACAGCGCCTACCTGGGACGCTTCCCACAATCGTGGTAATTAGCCAGCAGTTTAGTTACAACCACACTCTCATTAACTAACAGCGGGAGAAGACACGGTCCCCGTTTCCTTGGAGACCTAGCAGCGCGTGCTTCTATTGCGTTGACTGTTCCCTACAAGTTCAAAAGCCCCCAGGTCGTTATCTGCGTAGTGTTTACTGCAGCGGATGGAGACCAAGACCTGGTATCACTGTGTCCCAGGCCGGTGCTACTCAAAGTGTGGTCCCTGAGCTACGCATTTAGCATCACCTGGGAGCTTGATAGAAATGCAAATTCTCCGGCCTCTGATTCGGGGGTTCGGAGCCCAGGAGTCTGCATTTTGATAGATTCTCCAGCTGATTCTGATCCACCATGAAGAATGAGGACTGACCTAAGCAAAGCATGCCCTGGCATTTTGTTCCTATTAATCACCGCAACTTCTCCTGTGAAAGAGCTGAACAAAAAGAAACTGAAAGATACTTCTTCCTTGTTCCAAGCAATATGTAATATTGTAATTATGCAATAATGCAATTATGTTCTCGATTGGAATAATATTGGATACGTATAATGGATCCATACATGGTGTGGAATAACAAATACGATCATGTGTTGATTGGAATGAGAAATGCTTTCTCCCAGGTTTGTCTCTAAGGAGATTCCCCTACCCCTCCCATTGTCATCCACTTTGCCGTCTAAACCCACCTTGGAACGGAGTCACTGAAGCATCTCCAAGAGATGAAGCAGCACTGGGAAATTAGGAGCAGCAAGGACTCTGTCACCAATAGGAAGGCGGCCTCACAGAGCGCCACGAGCTGGCACTGGCCGGCACAAAGTAAGCAGGACGACAAAAGAAAGCAGACAGCAGGCAAGTGACTGTTGACACAGGAAACGTAAACCTTAGCCTTGCACTTGCACTTTTCCAGCCAGTGCTGTGCATCAATTACTGTCAACATTGTTGAGCTCAGAAGGGCTCAGCCTCATTTTGATGAGTCGACTGATTCTAAGAGGCCAATCTCATTTTATTTTAACCGGTGTTTTTTTTTTTTTAATTGCTTGCTTATGTGGGGGATAGGGCCACTTTTGATACTATTCAAACTGCAGAAAGTAGCAAGTTGGTGACAAATGACCCATAACACAGGAGGAAAAAGTGAACATACCACTGTCTATTGCAGGAAGAAACTTGGAGATCACCGAAATCAACTTCCTGCTTGCCAGACAGGGAAACTGAGGCCCTGAGTGGAAGACTGACACTGGAGGAAAAAGGGTTGTGTGCAAGATCACCTTTCCATGCCTCCCCTCCTCACTTCAGATCTAATGACCAGGGAGGCATTGAAAATAATTCAGCCTCATTCTTAGCCTGGTGACATTCCAGGAAATCTGTGAGCAAGTGGTGTTTAATTTGACCTGGAAAATCATTTTTCCAAGACACCTGATCTCTTTGCTGTGTCATCTCCTGGTCCCTACAGATAATTTCCCTCCACAGAGCAAACGGAACCAGGGTCCCCGCGGCATCCAGCCTCTGCATGGAGTTTCCAGGAACATTTCCCACTACTTCCTGCTGCTTCCTCTACGACCTCTTCCTGGAAGTTGCAGGCACCCATAGGCAAGGACTCCCTAAGCTGCCCACTTGCTTTCACACATCAGGAGATCAGGAGCCTTTGAGGCATCGGCTCCCCGACATCTATTTAGAATCCCGGAGCAGATTCGTTTACTTCTGCATGCAATACCTCCAGGGGGTGGGGTAGAAGGGCAGGTGATTGCTCATTAACTGGTCACCCAGCCACATCAGGACAGCTGGCCGTGGGGACGGCTGGCCGTGCCTCTGCCAAAGGGGAACAGAATCCAGCAGCCCCAGAGGAAGGCAGTGCTGACTTCCAGACCTGAGTAGATTCACATCGCAGGTTGGGTTGGTCCTTCCCGGACCAAGCCAACAAGCCATGGGCTTCGAACAAGCCATGGGCTCACCCATGGGCAGCACTGACCGGCTAAGGAGAAATATTAAATACAAGTGGTGATAGCTCCCTCTAGTGGGCAGACGTCAGAGAGCGAATGTGGCTCTGAATCTTCAAGGAAAGAGGGAAGGCTCTGCTGGATGCTACAAGGCTGAAGTATGTGGCTCAAAGATTCTCATGCCTAGACCTCAGGTCACACACACAACTTCTAGAGGAAGTTGCGTGTTGGTTTCTAGAAGTTGTGTGTTTGTTTGTTCGTTCGTTCATTCATTTGTTTCATCATGTCCAGCACGTGGAGGCCTTGGCCATAGAGACAATCACTCTTGATCCCTGACTGTAGCCTCACTGTCAGCCACAGGCGGGCTTGAAGCCAGAGCTCTCGGAGTGCTGCTCCCCTACCCTGGAAACTTCTTCCAGCCCTGCCTCACCGTGAACCAACCACTCTCCCTTCCCTGAAGCTTGCTTTCCTTCATTCGCTAGAGGGCGTGGTGTGCAGGTCCATCAGCTGACCTCCTGTCTCTAAAGTGCTTTGACACATGAGGACTCCATAGAGATGACTGAATAAGTCATGGCTCATTGTTCATCTAAGAGGCCGCCAGCAGGATCGTTCATGGCCTTCTACACTTGGAGGGAGCCCGGCAGCCAAACGCACTTTCATGAACGTCACCGCACTTGGCTGTCGCAACAGCCATCAGATTCACCTTATCCCCACTTCTCCCACTTCCCCCCAGCAACCAGGTTGGCTTCATCTCTCTTAGCTCCGAGATGGGGCTGAGAGCTGGATCCTCCTCTGCGGACCACAGAGCCAAAGAGTCCAGACCCAGGGTTCAATCAGGGCTGTTGGCTTGGTCTAGGAGCCCTATGAAAACAAAGCAGAGGAGTTCTAGACTTCCTTAGCAGAAAGAGAAAGTCTATGTGACCCATCCCGTAATAGTGATGATAATCATGACGATGGCTAACACTTGTGCTGGGCAGGCACGGGGAGCACTATACTTACAGTGACCCATTTGATCATCACAGCAACCCTACGTCACACGTCATCCCAAAACCTTCCACTCTTACCTGGATGCAGAATCACTGCAATAAGAGCCAGAGTCACCCGGTTGTTAAAATGCCTGCCACAGAGTATGGATGCTTAACAGGTTTACATGAATCTCCCTAGGCAAGAGGCTTCCATTTTCCAGGAAGATCCCAGAAATCGGTTCACCCTTGGTTATTCTTACCACAGTTACGAATCTCAGAATTACTAAAGTGAGAGGAGACACTGGAGAAGATCTGGTCCATTTCCCCATTTCCAGGTGAGCTAACTAGGGGGTCAGGATGTGGAGTGTTCATGTGAAACCACAGTGAGGTAGTGGCAGGGCTGCGGCTGGCTCCCAGGTCTTTATGCTTCAGCGCAAAGCTTGTTCCACTGTCCCATGCTGTGGCCACCACGTACTCAAATGAGTGAACAGCCCCGAGGTCTCCCCTTCTATGGCCCAGGAAGCTCCATGGCCATCAGCCAGCCCAACTGAGCTCTGGAAGCACAATCTTTCCAATATCAGCCTACAGCACAAAGGAGTGTCCTGGCAAATTGGTTCTCAGCTACCTTACTCTGAAAATAAAAACAAGAGTCACCCCTGGAGTGACGCATTCCAACGACAGACAGCAGAGAGCAGGGACAGTTGGAGGGCAGCCCGGGCCGTCAGTCCTCCTGCTTGCAGATGCTGGGTGGCCATCCTCCATTATCTGTCCGCTCTGGAAGAGACCACCCTGGCCCCTCCTCAGGAGCTATGATGGAGGTGTTCTCAGCCTCCCACCGGCTTTTCTTCTTTGCTCCAGAATGGTTTCAGGTCCTTCTGCTGAGGCCCTCCATGCACCCAGCTTTCCCTTTTTCACCACCTCTACCCCAGAGTATTTGGTCTCCTGCTTCCCACTTTGGAGTAGCTTCCACCAGATGTCACTTGCCAGCCTGAGTCAGTGCCAGTCGTGTCCCCAACTTTCCTAGGAGCGGCTAGGTGGAAGGAGCACCTTCCAAATAATCTGTCTCTACTGCTCTGTCACCATAGACTTGGTGGCATTTCCCTGGCCTGAGAGCCCTTGGGGTTCTCTAGCTACTTTCTTATGGGTGCTCTGTCACATGGCCAGCCAAGAAGCAGACCTGGCCTGCTCTAGTGTGAGTGTGGAGAATAGGGGTGTGAAGAAGGCAGTGAATAAAATTAGGGGTGGGTGTGTGAACGGCAGGAAGGGTGAGAGACTGAGAATGTATCACAGACGCTCAGATGCCTCCCACCCTGACTTGGGGTCAGGAGGACAAGCAGGGAAGGACAATAGCAGTGACCCCTCCCACTGGCTTCCTTGAGAGAAAGGTAGAGGCTGGGACATGGAGTCAGGCCCCACAAGACCTGTTAGGATGTGCCTTTCTCCCCAACCAGAACCCAACCTTCGTAGGGACATGGGCTCTTGTTGCCTTTTTTCATTAGTGAATCTCCAGCACCTAGAAAAGTGCTCAGAACATAGTAGGCACTCAACAAACACTTGTTGAATGAACAAATCAATGTTTGACACAGTTTAGGCTGACATCAGAGCCTGTTTCGCTGGCTAGGATGGCCCCGCAGGCCAGCCTCTGGGAGCTTCTGGGAGGGGCAGCAACCAGCCTCAAGCAGCATCCAGGGATGGGGATCTAGCCTCCAGGACCAGTTACTGGTTTGGCTGCCTATCTCTTCTTCCACCCACCACTCAAGTTCGCCACCTTGAAGTCCTCCTGGCCTTCACCTTCTCTCATGCCCCCTCCACATCCAGTTCCTTCGGTTGGCACACTCTGCAAAATGATCCAGAGCTGTCCGCATCTCACCACCTCCACTGAAGCAACCTGGTCCAAACCAGACTCAGGCTCTCTCCTGGATTATTCAAACAGCCTCCTAACTGGTAATTTGGTTGCAATTTACATCCGGTCATATCCCATCTCTGCTCAGAACCCAGGAGGAATGGATTCCCCTCCAACTCAGGGTACAAGTGAAGTCCTGCTGCCTCACTGCCTCCTGCAAGCCACAGTGCCCTCCTTGCTGTTCCTGGAACATGCCAGCCATGCACCCACCTCAGGGCCTTTGCACTTGCTCCTCCTCCAAGGATGTTTCCAACCCTCCCCTGCACCGCACATCTCCCTGGCTCCTCTTGGCCTCATTCTGCTCTTTATGCAAACATTGCCTTGTTAGTCCTACTTTCCGAGTCTCCCCTGCTTTAAGCTGCTGTCCACTCCCCATCCCAACACAAACACACACACACTCCTGTTGTACTCTCTAGCCCCCTTGCTTGATTCTCCTCTGTTGCCTATACTCACCTAGCATACCATATACTTTAATTATTTATTGTATTATGTGCCTTTCTCCCTAACCAGAACCCAACCTTCCTAGAGACATGGGCTCTTGTTGCTTTTTATCATTAGTGAATCTCCAGCACCTAGAAAAGTGCTCAGAACATAGTAGGCACTCAGCAAACACTTGTTGAATGAACAAATCAATGTTTGACACAGTTTAGGAAACAGACCCTCACAGGAGATATCAGAATTGTCGGGTTTATTTAATAGGAAATTGATTGGGGTTTTCTAGTAGAGTCATTGGGTTTATTTAGAGAAGGCTGGCAGGGAAAAGGGTGTATATGTTTGTGTGTGTGTGTGTGTGTGTGTACTTGTGTGTTTTTCAGGGATGTTTGACAACCACTTTCACTTGTAGTAAACAATGTGTGAGCCCCTGATTATTTGTATGTAAGTGTTTTAACTGTATGTATTAACCAGACCCAACGCTTCCTTCACTTACTTCCTCACTCATTCATTCACCGCACATTTGATGATTGACAGTTCTGTATCAGGTGCTCTCCTAGACACATGGCTAAGGCTATGGTCCCTGCTGTCTTCTGCAGCCTGGCAATGAAGCCACAGCACTGAGGACAATCTAGGAGGGTGTGGGCATTAAAGCAACCTGGAGCCCCAGGTTTCCTAATTTTCTTTCCTATTTAGGAAAATCATCCTGATCCTTCGTTTTGTCACAAAGAGGAAAAGATACTGGAATGAGTGACTAGCCGTGGGAATGTCCCCGACCAGAGATCCTGGAAGAGTACAGGACATGTTTGATTGTTGAGAAGTAACGTTACCGCCTTCCACTGAGGACAGGCTGAGAGAGAACAGCCATCAGCTACAAGAACAATGTGGGTGAACAGAAAGAACGTCCTTCCTGTACCTGGGAGACCCTGCACACAGCGTCATCTGGCCTCTGGGAAGTCCACATTAAAAAAAATAACTCTGCCCTTGATATTTGCCCAGGCATATGTATAGCAGAGGAAGATAACTCTTAGATCATGGGTTATGCATCTTGCCTTCTTGCAGAATGTCCCCTAACTGTGGCCCAGATCACCACAGAGGGTGATCAAGCCCTCTTCCCGGTGATCTGAGGGAGGCCATCACATCCTCCGGTGCAGTGAGGATGTCTGAAAGCAGCAGGTGCTCTGAATCGTGGATACCTGCCTGCTCCTGGGGAGATCACTGGCTTGTCTGCCTCACCTGGCCATCAGTGTTTTCTCATGGCATAATGCACAGCCTCTGAGACTTTGCCATGTATTTATTTATCATTCTTCCACAGCCACCCTTGTCCTGGGTCTGCAGCATAGCCATGCACCTCCTGGAATCCCCTGACCACCCCATAGCTGGTCTCTGCCCACATCACCAGCTTTCACCCTCCCCCTACAGCTTCGCCCCGACATTCTGGGCCCTGTCTTTAGGGACAGCGGGTCTGGTCTCAACTCTTTCTGGCTTGGTTGCTGCTCCTGGGAGGTCACCAGATGGGTGTCAGGCCAGATCACTCAGTCAGTCTTCTGAAGAAGTTGAGGGTCCAGCCGCTGTCAGAATTCTATGCGTAGGTGTCCTTGCTTGAAGCACCTGCCAGCATTTTTCCTGCCAGGGACAAACCAGAACAAAAGGGCATGTAGTTAGCGATACGAGGGTACGTCGTGTGAGGGATGGAACCCAGAAACCTGGGAACAGCAGTGTCCTTCCTCACCCTGCTGGCGTTTGCTTCATGCTCTCCTACCGGGCCCCCATCTCTAGGCTCTCTGGTCTGCTAAAACCATACCTCCCACTGCCACCCAGTGAACCCCAGCAACTAACCAGTGACTCTGAGCTGGTACAACCTGAATTCATTTCTGCCCATGTTGTCCTTAATACTGCTGTCATTAATTCTCCACCTTTAATGGCTCCGGGGCCCTCTAGAGTCAAGTCCAAGCCATGTGCCTGACTTCCAGGCCCCAGAAAGCACAGTCTCATTTGATCTATCCAGCTGGTCTCACTGCTCCTGGGCACACTCACTGTCCACATGGTCCCAGGGTCCCCTCTGGGACACTCAACCTGCACCAGCAACAGGCGTGTTCCTCCCTCCCTGAAAGAGTTCCTGCCACCGCCTGGCTCCTCCTTACCCTGCCCCTAGCCTGCCAGAATGTTCTCTTCCCACATTGCTGAGTCCAGTCCCTCTAGGTCAGGCTGAACCCCCACCCCCAAGAACCCCTCTGGCTGCCCCCTGCATGACTGATCTCTCTCTCTCTGCTCTGCACTCCTGCTGCCTTTACCATCTGGCCCACACAGTAGGTATGCAGTGATTTTCTATTGCAGTGCCTGTGAGATGTGTTGCCCGAAGTCCTGTGTTTAACATCCGCCTCTCCCGTGGCCTGGGCAAAGGTGAACTCCTCTCGCTGTCATCCCTGACACAATGCATGTGTCTCTGTGACTACCACAAAGCGCTCCAAGAGCAAGCCAACGTCTGGCTAAACAAACAAACCAGCAATCACTGTCATTTCTGTTTCTGTACATGAAACAGGGGCAGCAACATTAAGGTGTCCGTTAAACTGCTTTGAAAAAGGTAAATAAGGTTTCCATAAACTCCAGCTGGTATCATGATTGTGCCCATGCAGTAGACTTCTGCAGAAGGGAAAGACTTCATATGTGTCATTTCAGTAATTTGGGAGCAAACCCAAAGGTCCGTCACATGGAGTAACTTGTGATGATACTGAAGCACAAATTTAACTGTAAAGCCTGGTGTTCGGGGCAGTAGTTTGCCTGGTGACTGTCACTGACCCTCTGGCATCAGACTCACAAGGACATTGTCCGGGGAGCTTTTTACTGGCTTCGTCAGCGTGCAATAGCTCTTGCAAAGTGGCAGGAAAAAAGAGCGAAAATCTCTGTGTGAAATTCCAGTGTCCATCAGGTGAAAGGTGGCACCTTAGCAAATGGTCCAAGTTTCTTTGATTGTTTCAAAGGAAAATGAACAGAAAACTCATTACTCTTCGCACATACATGTGATTAAGGAAAAGCCTGCACAAGCACTTTTTCATTCATAAATGTGGAGTTGTGTCAGGTGCCTGAATACAAGTTCCAAATGCTAAGGGTCATTAGACTCAATTCTCCTGCTGTGAATGTAAATTACAGGTCAGGAGCTTTCTCCCTGGACTGCTCTATGGCTCCACCTACAGTATGTTATTAGGGAATGCACCATCATTTTTATACGAGTCCAAAGAAAACATCACTGGAGAAGTCCATCTGATTTAGAGTTTAAAATGGCAGATTAAAAAGTTGGATTTTTTTTTTTTTTTGCTCCCTCCTGGAACCCTCGAAAATAACAGTAAAGGAAATTTTTACAGAAGACAGAGGAGGTAAATTACAAAGACAATCAGAATATAAATCTCTATAAATCAGAATAGTGGATGAAATAGTTAAAAACCAATTTGCAGATGATGGAAAGCCCCTGGAGGAATAGCACTTGACTTGGGAGAGGGGAAAGACTTAAAGCCTGGGTCCCTGCTGATGCCAACGAGATACAAGATGACTTACCCCCAGGAACCCATAAAGGCTGAGGAGTTGAGGGTGTCAGGTATAACAGAAGCAGGGCTGGAAGGCAGGGCTAAAAACTGGATGCAGTTAGACACACCTTTTCAGGTCTCCTTTGCAATCTCACAAAGCCAATTTGTTCTGGAGAAACTAGACCAGAAGGGCCTAGACTCAAGGAAAGCTGGCACCGCGTAAGGCTCTGGAGGAACCGTACTGAAAGCAAGGAGTTAAGTGTGAGGGGAAGTCAGATGCTGAATGGTGAGACAGTTGGCTGCTTCCCCTGCTCTGCTCCCAGGATAATATCAAACAGGGAGTTGGAGAATTTTTTCCTGGAGAAACCAAAGGATTCTAAGAAAAAAAGCCTGTAGACACTGGAGGCCCCCAGCGAGACGGCCTGACCCCAGCTTCATCCCTCTGCAGTGAGCTCACCATTCCACAAGCTCCAAAGACACAGAGATTCCAGTAAGTTTCTTAGTACTTCACTCATGAAAATGAACAGAGATCCTCAAATTACAAACATCTCAGGAAAGTCTCCAAAAGGTCAAAACCAAAGGCAGAAACTCAGAGAAAACAGAAAATTCCAGAAGCGAGAAAAAAACTTCGCATATATTAAAAATTCTCAGATAAATAAGATGGAATATTTTAACCATGAAACATGAACAGCCTTCTATTAAAAAAAAAGAAAGAAAGAAAGAAAAGAAACCACCCAAGAAGAAGAAAATAATTCTTTGGAAATTAAAAATATGACAACCCAAATAGAAGCTTCAATAGAAGAGCTAGAAAATAAAGTTGAGGAACTCTCCCAGAAAGTAGAATAGAACTACAAAGGAGAAGAATAGAGAAAAAATAAGGAAATTTGAGAACCAGCCCAGGGGATCCAAAGTCTAATAATAGAGTTAACGAAAAGGAGACTAGGCAAAAAAACATGAAAGAAAATTATTAAAGAAACAGTTTTTTAAATGTTCAAGAATTGAAACCATGCATTTCCAGACCCAGAGTGTCCACTGAACACCCAGGACAATGGATAAACATAGACTTACATCAAGGTATAGCATCATGAAATTTAGAAATTAGGATAGCAGATTATTTTATTTATTTATTTTTTTTTTTTTTTTGAGACAGAGTTTCGGTCTTATTACCCAGGCTGGAGTGCAATGACCCAATCTTGGCTCGCGGCAACCTCCACCTCCTGGGTTCAGCAATTCTCCTGCCTCAGCCTCCCGAGTAGCTGGGATTACAGGCATGCACCACCATGCCCAGCTAATTTTTTGTATTTTTAGTAGTGATGGGATTTCACCATGTTGACCAGGATGGTCTCGATCTCTTGACCTCGTGATCCACCCGCCTCGACCTCCCAAAGTGCTGGGATTATAGGCATGAGCCACCGCGCCTGGCCTGGAGGTGCTTTTCAACCTCAAATGCTGTCTTCATCTCTGCTATTACTTATAGCAGAGAAGCAGAGGGAAATCCTTGGGCCACAGTAAAGGGGTGTTCCAGGACAGTGGTGAAGCAACAGAACTAGATGGTCCTGGAGTAGGAGGACAGAGTGGCCCCGGAAGTCAAGATGAAGGTGAGAGAGAGCCTGGTGCATCCGCACGTAGGCGGAGATTTACGTTTCTGGTGGTAAGTTTGCTGAACCCCACTCTCCATTTGGGCATCAGTGATAGGTATATAGAAAACTAAATAATAAAAAAAAGAAGATATTCAGTAGCTCCAGAAGAAAACAAAAAGAGTACAAGAAAAAAAACAGAATTACAACACTGAGGATTAAGCGGCTTGAGGAGACAGAGGAGACATAATAAAGTAGGATGAACACTGAACTATTTAATAAATATGAATATTTATTAAAATATGTCATTTATACTTCAGTGGGCTGAGAAGGGTGTGTGTCTATATTGTGGAGAGTAACGGTGGGTGGTGTAAGAAAGCTAAATCCTTATCTTCCATTAGTCAATTTTCTTAAGACTTAAAAAATAAAAATTAAAAAGCAATATGAGGGTGTTACAGGTCTCGAATCCCTAATCCCAAAATCCAAAATCCAAAATGCTCCAAAGTCTGAAACTTGTTGGTGCCAACATGAAATAATGACCTCTGCTTTCTGGTGATTCAATTTACACAAACTTTGTTTCATGCACAAAGTGATTTCAAAATTGCCTTCAGGCTATGTGTAGAAAGTGTATCTGAAACATAAATGAATTTTGGTTTAGACTTGGGTGCCATCCCCAAGATATCTCATTATGTATATGCAAATATTCCAAAATCCAAAAATCTCTAAAATCTGAAACATGTCTGGTCCCCATATTTGAGATAAAGGATCCGCAACCTGTACTGAGAAATCCAGTGGCAAATCTAGAAGAAACAGCTAAGGAGTTAGAAGAAGTTGTTTCTGAAGAATGCAAGATAGGGATGAGGAAGGGTAGGGCAGGGGGTTATTATTGTTTTTGCAAGCCTTATTAAAATATTTTACCTTTCTGTGCTTAGGCCAATATTCTAGTTTAAAAGAAAAGAAATGACACATGAAAATGTCTCCAAACCGAGTCTCTAGACTGAAAAGCCTGAGTTCTGAGGTTGCCAGATTTAGCAAAAACAAACAAAAAGGAAATTTTATATAGTGAGCAATCTTTTAGAATAAGTACATCCCAAACATTGCAAAAAGTACTCCTAGTTTATTTGAAATTCAGATTTAACAGGCATCCTCTGTTTTTTCTAGGAACCCTATGCCTGATGTCCAACACATCCACAGCAATGCACATAACCACGATTGCAAGCACCCACACGGAGAAAACCTTAACCACCTCCAGAGGGAGAAAAGTTCACCTACAAAGAAATCAGAAAAGCGTGGACTTCTCACAGCAAGGGTGGAGGTTAAGAAGCAGTGGAGCAATGTTTTCAAAATTCTAAGAAACCATGACACTCTTTCCGGAATTTAACATCCATCCAGTAGTTAATAAAGTTTAAGAACTGGATAAAGGCACTTTTAGGCATGCAAGTTTAAAACTGTGTTTTCTATTTACGCTTTCTTGCCCTACTGAAGGGTTTGCCCCATCCAGAGAAGAAATAAACCAAGAAAGAAGAAAACATATAGTCTGAGAAAACGAAGATCCGATGTAGAAGGGGAGGAAAAGGAATTCCCAGGACACCAGCTGTATAGGGCAGAGAGAATGCAGGAAGACAGTGGGGAGGGAAGGCTCCAGAACGAAAGGCTCCAGGGGGAAAGGAAATGAATGGTCAGAGCCTGATGCATCGGATCCCATGAAAAACCATGTTTACAGGGTTCTTCTAACACCATTGGCAAATCGGGAGACAATTATAAACAGGAACACTAAAAATTAAGCAGGTGAAGGCAATGAGGCAATTATTAGCAAACTGTTTTACAAAGGATTAAATAAACAGTGTAATATACTGCTTGGCAATGCAGAAAATAGTCTTTAATAGTGATAATGACAGAAACTCTGAACACTGATTTAACCAAAAAACTTACAGGGGAGGCAGAGAAAGCGGTAGAGGACTTATGACTTCACGTACAAAAGCAAAAGGCAATGCCCTTCATGCAGAGTCACAGCCCTTACAGTAGCCCAAAGGCCCTACACAATCTGTGTCACCATGACTTACCCCACCCAAATGACCCTCCTCCTCGTTCACCTTCCTCCAGCAGTAAAGTCCCCTTTGCTGTTTTGTTCCTCAGTTACCCCACGTCCTCCCACCTCAGGGCCTTTGCATATGCTGTTCCCTTTGCTTAGCATGCCCTTCCACCAATATTCACAGAGTCCATTCCTCCCATGCTTCAGGGTCTGTGCTCAGTTGCCATCTTCTCAGTGAGGTCACCCCCTTCTCCCACTCCCTTATTTAACATTGCAATTCTTCCCTGACATCCCCTACATTACTTCTGCTGTCATTTCCTTTTCTCCGTATTATTTATAATCATCTCTGTAAAGAGCACCACCTCATTATAATGCGATGGTTATAGTAAGATTTTATTTAAACATTTGCTTATTCTTCCTACTGGAATGAAGACACCATGAGGACAGGGAATTCTGTTTGCTACATGTATCCATAATTTGTTCGCTGATGGATCCATGGTTAGAACAGAGTGACTGGTACATAGTAGGTGTTTAGAAACATTTGTTAAGTGAAAAAATAAATCAAGAAAGAGCAACATATGCATTTACTGGGAAAAAATAAAGGTCAGTCCTGGAAAACAAACTTAAAACAATCGAATGTCATCCCCCAATGCACTTGGCTTCATGGTAAGAAAAAGAGAGACATGGGCAAGCTCGTTTTCCTTGGAAGTCTTATACTATTGATATGGTTTTAGATCTGTGTCTCCACCCAAACGTTATGTCAAATGTAATCCCCAGAGGTGGGGCCTGGTGGGAGGTGACTGGGTAATTGGGGTGGGTTTCTCATGAATGGTTTAGCACCATTCCCTTGGTGCCGTCCTTGAGATAGCACGTGAGTTCTCATGAGATCTGGTTGTTTAAAAGTATGTGGCACTGCCCACCTTGCTCTCTTGCCTCTGGTTTCACCATGTGAACTGCCTGCTCCCACTCTGCCTTGTACTATTAGCAAAAGCTCCCTGAAGCCTCCCCAGAAGCAGATATCTCCATGCTTCCTGTACAGGCTACAGAACCACGAGCCAATTAAACCTCTTTTCTTATAAATTATCCAGTCGCAGGTATTTCTTTATGGTAATGCAAGAATGGCCTAACACAACGATTGTTTGGCTTTTCAAACTATGTGCATACATTACTTTAATAAAAAGTAAAGTATTTTTTAAAAACATCGTCACTGTTTCGCCCTCCACCCAAATCATATTTCATTCCAATACCAAAATGAAGTGACGATTGAATTATCTACTATTTTATGTTATTAAGGCCTAGAAGTCATTTTCTTCCTCCCTTTCTGTCTCTAGTTTATTCCCAAGTCCCTAAGTTTTCAGCCTCCCAAAGCTCTCAAATCCTTTCACCTCTTTCCATCTCTGTCACTATCGCCCTAGTACCACCTTTCACCTGGTGACCGACAGCAGTTTCATGATTGGTCCACCCACATGCACCCAGTCCCTCCAACCCATTTCACTGTGGCCAGACCAATACTTTCACTCACAATTCTGATCATATTACCCCACCTGACATGGTTTGGCTGTGTCCCCACTCAAATCTCATGTTGAATTGTAATCCCCAATTACAACTGGGGGAGGGACCTGGTGGGAGGTGATTGGATCATGGGGGTGGATTTCCCCCTTGCTGTTCTCATAATAGTGAACGAGTTCTCATGAGAACTGGTTGTTTGAAAGTGTGTAGCACTTCCGCCTTTGCTCTCTCTCTCTCTCCCGCCACGACGTGAAGACATGTTTGCTTCTCCTTCAACCTTCCACCAGGATTCTAAGTTTCCTGAAGCCTCCTCAGTCATGTTTCCTGCACAGCCTGTGGAACTGTGAGTCAATCAAATCTCAAACCTCTTTTCCTTATAAATGATCAAGTCTCCAGTGGTTCTTTATAGCAGTATGAGAACTACCAAACCATTTTATGACCCCACCACATGAAACCCAACTAAGGCATTCATCCCATGTCTCCAAGGCTGAAGATAAAACTCTTAACCTATGGACCTAGCTCCAAGCTCACCGTCCTCATACTTACCCTGTTTCTCTCCTCATAAGGCCTTCGGATATACTGTCCCCTCTGCCTAGAATGTGGTTTCTACCTCCTCTGACTATTTAACTTTGGTTAATCATTCAAATATCAGCTAAAATGTCATTAACTTAAATGTCCCTAATTTGGAATTTCATTGCAGTTTTGTGGGTATCCATTTCTAGTAACATGTGCACAGGTACAATTTTACATTTGGGCTTAATGGATTAACATCTCCTTCAACTCCTCCTCCTCATCAGCACACACACACATAAGCTCCACAAAGGAAGAAATCATTTGTTTCATTTATCACTATATCCCCAGTGTCTAGAAGACAGGAGGACCTCAGTACATACAGGCTGGAGAATTTGTTTAAAGCACTATGCTTCACTACAGCAACAACCAGTATATATTGCTTTGGTTCAAATAACATTTATTCTTCTGTCTCATCCCTACCCTAAAATTCTACACCTTGGAGACCACATGTTTTTTCTTTGAAAACCTGTTTCCCTCTTTCCTCTCTATATTGTCAATCCCATTTTTAGGTATAATTTCTGGAAATGGAAATTTACTGACAGAAAGTGTGCAAAAGATCATGTGTCGTATGAGGTTTCTATGCTGGCAAGCTAACATGGTACAAAACCCTCCTTCACACTTTGCCTTTTAGACATAATCAATGATGGTGTATTTCCAGCACTTCACACACGATCTTTGAATACATTACCTTCCTTTGCACTTCAATACATATTCAATTGACTGAATTCCGGTGAACATCTGATAGAGCACTTTAGGCAAATCTAACGATTTTCATCTTGCCTCAACTCTATTAAGTTTTAACACCTATGCTTTGTACTGTAGATATCTTTATTTTCTTCTCATTTTTACAAAATAAGGACAAAAAAATGCAATAAAATTATCAAATTATTATACATACAGCATTATTATACAGAAAAGATGATGATACAGGCTGACTGACAGGGCCATGTATCATGAGAATGCTCATCTGTCAGCTAATGCACAAGATTCCAAATTTAGCAGAAGATGAGAGCATTAGGGGATTCTCAGTGTGAACATCTAATGTTGAGCACCACTTGCTTATACTCCTTGTACAAATAGGTACCGCCTGATAATCCAATGTTAATGTCCTTTGTTGAGTAAAATAAGTTTAAATTCATCCTTTCTTTTTCTTCCTGCATATCCAGGACTACATGATCAACCAAATATTCTTTCAAGTTCCTTCTAAGGAGTAAGACTAACAGGTTGTCTTCCTTTAATTAAGCTCCCCTTCAGACACAAGCTGCAATCATCATGGGGAGTCCTAAACGTTTTATGTTTGCAATATAATACAATTAAACAATTGAGAATCTTCCTTGTGTGCACTTGAAAAACACCCTATCCTCTGCCCCAAATCAGTCTCTGGCAATAGCTAGCTTTGGGGGGACACATCCTTAAATGGGCTCCACTCCCCAGAGCTTGGGCTATGCCACGTCAGCAGGGAAGTCTGGGACCAGAATCTGAACCATCCCTCTTGCTGACGCAGTATGTACCACTGACCATCTCAATCTCATTGGAGTTAGGCTCAATAGCTGTTTCCCAAGCATTCTGCCATTTCTGTGATTGATGTGGAATGTGTTATCCCTTAAAACCTTGAGCTTGGTAAGATTTTCTGCTTCCCTCAGATTTGGCACCAAAGCCCTGTGCATTCACTCCCAGGCGGTGAAGAAGCGGCATGCAACACGTTAGGTCTACAGTTTATGCTTTTTAGTAGTAGCCACTCTGGCTGGTGCAAAATGGTATCTCATTGTAGGTTTGATTTGCATCCCCAGTGATATTGAGCTTTTTTCACATGCTTATTGACCGCATGCATGTCTTCTTTGGAAAAGTGTCTGTTCATGTCTTTTGCCCACTTTTTAATGGGGTCGTTACTTACAGGAAAATTGTCCAGACACTCTCAAGGGTCACATTATCTTTAAGAGGATATGCATGTCATAATCATCAATGAAATGCAAACAAAATACCATTTTATGTCCAAATTAACAGCTTCCTTCTCCAACTAGAATATTCAAGGGTGAATATTCAGAAGATTCAGGGGCGAATAAACACTCTCATACAGAGCTGATGATTCCTTTTCTCTGTTTGCCTCTTACCATAGCCATTCATTATAATTTTTTACAATAGTTTTTTTCTTTTCCTAAAAAATACTCATTATGAACAATTCACTGACTTCAGAAAACTATAAAAAAGAAACAAAAATTGTGCATGTCCCTTCTTCCCAGAAAAAAAAAAAAAAACACTTTGCCTTTGGAGTCACACCAGCTTGGTCTTAGGCCAGTTGCTGCGTGGCCTCCTCTGACAAATGGAAATTATAACTGAAGCTACTCTATGATGAGAGGATTTAGGATAATGCTGATAGAAGGCACAGTGTTCTGCAACTGCTAGCTGTGACTATTCTTATTAATATTCTCCCAGTCTTTTTTCTATGTACGTATACATCCATGTCAATGGGCACTTTTTATGTTTCCACAAGGTGGCTTTAGTTTCCTGAATAGTTATTTAGAAAATACCTTGCTTAGATCAATAAATACGTTTGACTTTGAATAACTTGGGAATTCGTGGTGCCAACCCCCGAGCAGCTGAAAATTTACATGTAACTTTTGACACCCCCAAAACTTAACTAACAACCTACTGTTGACCAGAAGCCTTGCTGATAACATAAAAAGTCATTCAACACTACTTCATATGTTACATATATTATGTACTACATTCTTACAATAAAGCAAGCTAGAGAAAAGAAAATGCTAAGAAAATCATAAGGAGGAGAAAATGTATTTACTAGTTGTTAGGTGGAAGCGGATCATCATAAAGGTCTTCATCCTCATTGTTTTCACACTGAGTAGGCTTAGGAGAAGGAGGAAGAGGAAGCGTTGGTCTTGCTGTCCCAGAGGTGGCAGAAGCAGAAGAAAACCCATGCATAAGTGGACTCATGCAGTTTAAACCCATGTTGTTCACAGGTCAATTGCATTCAACTTATTAAGATTATGAATCTTTAAACCAGGTCTTCCTTAAGCTTTTTAGTTCAATGCACAAACTTTACTACGCTATGCATAAGCACAATTTGCCTGCTTTTTTATGCATATTATGTCTGAACTCCTTGAGAGCCTTTGAAAGCAATCAGAACAGGAGAACATCTTTAAGTATATGCATTATGGACCAATGTTTGTATTTCCCCAAAACTCATATGCTGAAGCCCTACACCTCAGGATGCCTGTATTTGAAGATGGGTCTCTAAGGAACTAGTTAAGGTTACATGAGGTCATAAGGGTGAGACCCTGGTCCCATGGGATTGGTGACCTCATAAAAAGGGGAGAGACACTGGAGCTCTTTCTCACTCTGTGGACAGAGGAAAGGTCATGTGCATCCTCAGTGAGAAGGCAGCTGTCTGCAAGCCATGAAGAGAGCCTCCATCAGAAACCAGTTTGCTGACACCTCGATCATGGATTTGTAGCCTCCACAGCAGTTAAAAAGTCAGTCTGTGATTGAAGCCTCCCAGTGTACAGTATTTAGTTATGGCAGATAGGTGATGTGCTCTATTCAGAATCAGGCAGCAGGTCAACAGCAAATAGACATAACGAAGTTTCTTGTTTTTCAGAGGCGACTGAGTAAATTGGACCATCATACCCCATTTCATGTAGGCTGCACTTGAAAAGTAATAACAGGTCAAGGAAAGCAGCTGTCTTCAGTTTCTGCTCCGCAAATATTATCACCCTGTAAACTCACTGGTGGCCTCCAGGGTGTGGAAAGTGCCATGCTACCACCTCCCTGCATCAAAGACAGAGAGTAGGGCTTCCTAGACGAGCCAGGAGCAACAGAGGCTGCAGGCAAAGCTTTAGGCTTGTTTCTGACAAAAATCTATTTGTCAAACATGTCCACTCAACTTGATTCCCAGGCAGCCCTGACATTTTTATGAAGGACATTCCAAGAACAATGGAGACACTGTTCCTTACCGCCCCCTCCAAGCAGTCTGAGGAAGGGGTTCTTAGGTTCCTGGAGAGGGTCAAAGGGATGCCACTGTGGTCATGGCCATGGAGGTGGAACCTATGAGACCTTGTAGGCGAAGTCAGTCAGATGATGATAGCCACCCTATCCCTCCCCACTTTATGCCCTCTTAGAGGGTGTGCTTATTTTCTACTCTCTCAGAGTAGAACACTTGGAGAGCAGTCTCTGCAGCTTAGCACAGCAGCACCCAAATACAAAGGCTCTCTTCAAACCGCCTCTGAGCTGCAGAGCCCACACTCAGGCAGTCTATCCATGCACTTCCAGCAGATGCTCAATAAGTGACTGTAGTCTCCTCTGCTTGGATTTCCATGAAAGCTTCCCATAGGAGGAGCAACAAGGAGTGCATGGAGAGTGGTCTGCACCCACACAGGCAATAAGGGGTGTTATTGTCCACAGAGGATATTAAAACAATAAAATTGGCCAAAAGTTGACTGCTTTTTATTTCCATATGTGTCTGTGAGCAGAAAAATCACACACTTCTTTCTCTGCTCTCACACCACAACAATCAGCACAGACTTCTGTGATAAAATCTGTGGGGATTCCTCTCCAGCAGCACGCAAGCAATTGCAGCAGACACCAGCCAGTGTCCTCCAATTCAATTCTGATGCTGGCTACCTGGAGACAGCATCAGATCCCACAGGTTGAGGACTGCCCCCAACTTCCAGTGCCAGTCATAAGCCCCAGGTTGTTTTGCCTGTGCTTCTGAGAAACTGGCTTTATACACTGGAGTTCCCATGACCCCCTCCTTGTTGCTTAATTTGCTAGTGTGGCTCGCAGAAACTCAGGAAACTCACTTACACTTATGGGTTTATTACAAAGGATAGTGATGAGGAGATGCACAGGGCAAGGTGTGGAGAAGGGGTGCAGAGCTTCTATGCCCTCCTGGGGTGTGCCACCTTCTAGGAACCTCAATATGTTCAGCTATCTGAAAGCTCTTTGAAACCAGCCCTTTTTGGAGTTTTTACGGAGGCTTCATTACATAGGCATGATTGATTTAGCCACTGGCCATTGATGATAGACTTGACCTTCAGCTCCTCACCCCTTGGGGGGCAGAATTGAAAGTTCCAGCCCTATAATCCTGCACTGGCCTTTTCAGTAACCAGGTATGCTGAAACTATCCAGGGGCTTTCAGCCATCAGTAAACTCACTGACATACAAATAAACATCACTTTGGAGATTCCTATGCCAGGAAACAGGATGAAAACCAGATATATATTCCATAATATCACAGTTAGCAATTATAAGCAATGTCAATGATAAAATATTTCTTGGGTGAGCTGCCCAGCTATGTTTCCCCGCAACTGGCTACATCAGACACTACTCCCACTGGGTCCCCTCAATACTAGTCTCTTCCACTCCTACCTTGCTTCAGCCAGAGGCATCATTCCAAAATGTGACCCGAGAATGTCACTTTGATCTAAAACTCCCACTTGCTCCCATCGCCTTCAGAATGAATCCCATGTCTAAGCAGCTTCAGGACTCTTCACAATCTTGAGTCCAACGTACTTTTCTAGCCTTTCCTGAACACTTTCTCTCTGTATATCCCAAGCTCCCAGTTCCTTGAACACAGCATCCGATTTTTGAGCCCCACGCTTTTGGTCAAGCCATTTCTTTTATTAAAAATTTTATTTTCAACAATGAAAATTCCAAGTCATTTTCCAAGACCCCACTGAAGTGTTAATTCCTCTGGGAAACCCCCAGTGCCAAGAAACACTTACCCAGACCACCCGCTACATGCCTTCACAGCATCACTTACTGCAGAGTCCACCTGATCTACTCGCTGCCAGCAGAGTTCTATCCAATGAACAAGAGTGAGGTCTTGTATAAAGACAGTGACTTTTGACCAGGTGTGGTGGCTCACACCTATAATCCTAGCATTTTGGGATGCCAAGGGAGATGGATCACCTGAGGTCAGGAGTTTGAGACCAGTTTGGCCAACATGGTGAAACCCCATCTTTACCAAAAATGCAAAAAAAAAAAAAAAATTAGCCAGGCAGTGGCACCTGTAATCTCAGCTACTCTGGAGGCTGAGGCAGGAGAATGACTTGAACCTAGGAGGCAGAGTTGCAGTGAGCCAAGATTGTGCTGTTGCACTCCAGCTGCACAACAAGAGCTAAACTCCGTCTCAAAAAAAAAAAAAAACAAAAAGACAGTGACTTTTTATTCCATAGCTAGCTTAGGGAAAGAAGTACAGGCTTCCTGCCTTAAGGGTACCACTTAGCTTTTGGAAAGCAGGTACCTTTTAAAGGGGGCCTAGCATGAACAGCATGCAAGAGAGGAAGCTGGCAGGTGGGGTACACGTATTGGCTTTGGTGCCTTATCTCTCTGGCAGCTGAGTTGGTGTCTTTGTGGGCAGAATGAGGTTGGAAAGGTAGTCAAAAGTCTCCAGATGGGAGAGAGTTTCACAGCAGGAGGCTTTGGGTTGGAGATTGACTGTTGTCCTGTGAGTAAGGCTCCCGGTGGGAGAGTTCCACTCCGGAGTTTCTAAGCCCATAGTTAGATGAAATTGCCCTGTAGGGAGTGTCTGCTGAAGGGGAAGTAGAGGTTAGAATTACATTTCTAAAGGACTAAGTAGGAAATGGGGAATAGGGGGAAATGGAGAAAAAAAATCTTTATCTTTTTCTTAGAAAAATGGGAGTACTCAGTTACACTTGCATTCATCAGCTTCCTCCCTACAGGCTCCAAAAAAGCTAAATTCCTGATCCCAATGGGTGAGCCCAAGACATTGGTTGGACTACGTTTTACTGGTTAACAGAATTACTGGGCCTTAAGTCGGTCCTCATAACCAGCTCGCTTTTCAGTCCCCGGCCCCTTGGGTCAGACCAGGCCCTTTTCCTTTCTGTCTATATGATTCTCACTCCATGAAATCAGCTGAGTAAGAGGGCTTAGAACCACTTTTGGATCTTGTTCTCTCTCTCTCTCCCTCCTGAAAGTCACCTCTGAAAGAGCTTGTCATAGATTTTGCCTCCAAGGTAGATGAGAGTAAGAGAACCCCGCTTTGGCCTGCAGTCTCAGCTGTGGGTTTCAACTCAGCCTTTTACTGGAGAGCCCTGAATTGCAGGTAGCTTCTTGCTTTGGATACTAATGAAGTGGTGCCTTGCTGCCCACATTGGTCTTTACTCTCAGAAGCCACTGGTTATAAGGCATGAACAGGAGGGGAGGATCTGGGCCCTCATGTAAGCCCTAAAACTCTGCCCCTCACCCCCAAGCCCCTGCCTCTACCACTTACCACAGTTGTACTGCAGTCAGCTGTTCAGTTGTGTCTGCCATCTAGATGTGACCTTCTTAGAAGATTCAAGTTTCACTCACTCTTAATTCTTTTTTTATATAAATTCACTTTTAATATAAATGTCTATTTGAAAAAATAAGTGGGTACAAGACACCGCATAAGGTTCTTCTCCCACACCCTACTGGTTCCCAACTCAGCTGTCACCCCCGGCTCCTGCCTTTCTGCTCTCAGAACCCCAACTTTGTTCAGGTTTCTGGAAGCCAACACTTGAAAGAAGACAGCTTGGCTGGGAATAGTGGCTCATGCCTGGAATCTCGGCACACTAGGGGGCCAAGGTGCGAGAACTGCTTGCGCTCAGGAGTATGAGACCAACCTGGGAAACATAGCAAGACCCTGTCTCTACAAAAAAAATAAAAATAAAAATTTATTAGCCAGACATGGTGGGTGTGCCTGTAGTCCCAGCTATTTAGGAGGCTGAGGTGAGAAGATGACTTGGGCCAGAGACATTAAGGCTACAGAGAGTCATGATCACACCACTTCACTCCAGCCTGGGTGACAGAGCAAGACCTTGTCTCAAAAAAAACAAAAAAAAAAATGAGGAAGATGAAGAAAGAGAAGAAGAAGACAAGTCCCTCCCAGCCTAGAGGTAACTAAGTAAATCAGGGTAATCCTAGCCTTTTGTCTATTCTGGTTGGGACAGCCCTGCCCTAATCAGAGCGTAAGGAAAGGCTCAGAGGAGACAGCTGGGGAGGTCTTCCCCATCCTTAGATCCACCCTTCCTGCCTTCACACACTGTTGTGCGAGGACATGATGCTGCCAACTGTGAGCATGAGGCAAAAAGCCAAGAAAGTCCTAAGAACAGACTCCTTCAAGCCCTAATATCATTGGCTGTGGCAGACCCACTACAAAAATGCTCTACCTGCCCTTGGCAATGGGACCTTGAAGCTCCTCCCATCAAGAAGCAGAGTCTATTTCCTCATTACTAAGTCTTAGTCAACAGCATTGCAGCAGAAGTGACTGCACCAATTCTAAATCTCGGAGAAAGGAGAGCTAGTCAGTCACATCTTCCTCCCTCTTCCTTCCAAATCCTCTCACCTGGCAGGAGAGCCACCTAGGGTTGTATAAGAGGAGGAGGCACAGTGGGGACCAGCCTTGTTGGCAGAGAACTTATCTTTCCTGAAAGTCAGTGCCGAAAGACAGAAAGTCACTGAGGACCCTGCTGACACTCCCCCCACCACCACCCCCGCGCGCGCGCGCGCACACACACACACACACACACACACACACACCCCAACCCACAAAACCAACAACCCAGAGTGAATCCTGAGAAAGGAAGTGAATATTCTGCAGAAGTCTGCCAGAGGGTGGCTTCGTCTCAGTTGCAAGGCTGCTGAATAGGTAGGTAGGTAAAGGGAATGCGGAGAATCAGCATTTGGAACTCTTCCCTGGGTGTAGCCCCACTGCCTGCACTGCCTGCAAAGCAAACCCCGCCTCCTCCCGCCGCCTCCCACTCCACCCAAAGCAGCCCAGGGACAGAGGCTGCAGGATTCTGACACAGGAAGTCTGCAGTGGCTGGGAGCCTCTCCAAGATAGAGCCTGGGTGAAGGAAAAGGTTTGGACAAGGAGAGGAACAGTACAGAGAAACAAAAGTCCTCGGTTTGAATCGGGAGAGATTTGAGAGCGCAGTTGGTTGCAGGGTGGAGGATGGCGGCAGGGGCGGATGCCACTACCTGGTTCTGTTTCTCTTTCGGGGGCCACCTTGTTAAACTCCCATTGGCCAGGTGTCCGGAGTGGGACTTACCACTGCAGAGGGCTCCAGCCCACACAGCAGCCTCCCAGGAAGGACTCAGGTGGGCTTTCAGGTTGTCGGAGTGGGAGGCAAGGGGCGAGGGAAGCTTTGGTGGTGGATGTGAGAATCTGGGGTGGGGGTGTGAGGCTGTGGCTGGGGGCAGCAGTGTTTGGGATGGGACTTTCCGAGCTCCTGCAGTGCACCGTGCACAGTGCTTTCTGCAGGACGGCATCGAAGGGGCTGGAGCTGGGGGCAGCATGTCTGTGTCCTCAGACCACTGTGGAGGATGTGGACTGTCCAGGCCCCAAGCTGTCTATCCCTCAGTGCCAACACCTGACTGTTAGATGGAATGGAGCGCGGGAGGGAAACGCAAGTGCACCTTTCAGAGAGAGGCCCTCTGAGAAGGAAGAGTGGCTGCAGGAGAAAGGATGTGGCTGAGAAGGGGAAGAAAGAGCCTGGCGAGCATCAGCACTAGGAGAAGCAACTGATTTCATCCGCAGAGAGTTTCAGGGGAGAGGAGGCCTCCCCTTCCCAAAAGAACTGGCAGGACTGGCCACAAGCAAAGTAGAGAATGGCTGCTGCTGACTGAGGGAGAAGCTGTGCAGCCTTGGGAGTTCAGTCAACCTCTCTGGGCCAAGGACAATATAATAATGCCTGCTTTACCGACCTTAGTGAATTGTTATGATGTTCCATAGTGAAAGAGAGTTGTCAAATGTGAAGTGCAATGAAACGTGGAGGTGCAATATCGCTGTCACCAGAGGTTCCTAGGCTGGAGGTGGGTACCCAGCTACGGCTGTGCACAAGAACCCCTAGAGACGTATTTCGTTTTTTTTTTAATCCTGAACTTGGAAACCACCCTAGATCAGTTATTCACATTAGGGCAGGCAGTCAACCGTTACCTTGTTCTGTTAAGCTCCCATTGGCCAGGTGTCCGCAAGGACAGGAAGTGGTATTTTTTAAAAAGTATCTGGTGATGCTGATATCCTGCGAAGGTTGAAACCCACTCCCTAAGACTTCCCCAAACTCCCTGAAGATGATCACTCGGAGCACATGTTAAAAAAAAAAAAAAAAAAAAACATATTCTCAGGCTTCTCCCAGACCTACTGAATCAAAATTTCAAAGGGTCCTGGCAATCTCTATATTTAGTAAACATTAAGAGCAAAGTGGACATGTTATGCCGGTGAAAACTCTGTCGATTAGCTTCTTCTCTACTGGATAATCATACCCAGCAATGCTTCTGGACAGCGCAGGCAAATCAGCTCAAGGAGGGGAAGCACCCTCCTCAGACAGTAAGTACAGACATGCTGTGGGGGGGTGGGGATACAGTAGACCACCAAATCCCCTCCAATTCCTGCTCCACCAGGGTGACACTCCAATTATAAAATGACACATTTCCCAGCCAAAATAACTGGGAACCTTAAGATGAAAAGGAAGCCATGAGTTATCTATAACTAATAGCATCAGTTACGAGTGCTTTATTGTTTCATCAATAGATTGTTCAGGCTTTCTTGCTTCACACCCCGCTGACTCTGTTCCATTCATAAAATTATACAAACACATGCATACCCATGCACATGCACTCACAAGCACAGAGACCCCAAACTCGCCAAACACACAAATGGGAGGACAAAGAGCATGACAGGAGCCGGTGAACTCTTATCAGGCAACTGCCTTACTCCGTTTAGCGTTATCTGCAGTATTCTGTACTACATGAGCGATGTTCCCGAGTAACGGGACCCCAGAGATTCCTCATGTTAGCTCTTTCATCCCACAGAGGCAATACTAGCTTAGCAGATAGGAGCATGACTCTGGAGGCCGACTGCCTAGGTTGAAACCCTACCACCCCGCTTACTGGATGTGTGTGACTCTGAGCAAGCTACTTTTGTGAAAGGAGATAAAAATGGGACAACTGGGACAATTAAATGCTTTGGTACACATAAGCCCTGACAGACGTGCCTGGCACACAAGACGCTACGTGCTACTGCTATCCATTGTTGTTGTTTCTGTTGCTTTTCTATAGGTGAGAAAGGCGATACCTAGGAAATTCATTGCTCACTTCGTTCACGTCTCTTGACTCTTTTGGGACTATAGTCAAGGAAGGAGTCGTAAATGTGAACAAATATCTATGCTACCAGTGTTCATTGTAGCACCATTCATAAGAAGCAACCTGAATGTCCAGTAGGAAGTGGGTTACCAAAGTAATGCTGCATCTATATGATGGCTATGTAGTCACTGCATGAGAAAACTAGAGACATAGTATGAAGCTTTTCAAATGAAATACTGAATGATTTCTGTAGATATACAAGTACAGACATAGACGAAGTTAGTCTGGCGGGGAATACAACAGAGGTCCAACACAGAGTGTCTCTGGTTGTGGGGTTATGGGATTTTTATTTTCTTCCTTGTACTTTTCTAAATTGGAGTAATTTTCCGTAATGAGCAGATATTCCTTTTAGAGTCTGAAAATAAAGCGTTCAATTGAAGCAGCTTGCTCAAGGTCAGACAGCACATTAGGAGCCCACATAGGCTTCCTGTCCCTGTCCAGGGATTGTGAGGCTTCATGAGGCTGGGCTAAGAGCAGGAAGGGAAGCTGAGAGGGATGAGAATGATGGGTACACACCGAAAAGCAGCAGGACCTTGGTAGCGCTGTGTGGGGCTGGGCCCTGGCTCGGAAGCTTCCCGGGGCAGAGCTGCAAGGGCAAAGTTAGTCACTTTTTCAGGGATCTTCCTATCCCAGAGCCACTCTGTGGCACAGGAAGGTGACTCAGGCACTACAATCCAATGCCTGCCCTTGGGGCTTCTCACTGCTCTCTCCCAGAAATGGAAAAACCCAGCTTCTACTTTGTCTTAAGAATACCAGAGAGTAACATCAACCTTTCTTTCCTATGTCCTTTATGCAGATTCCTTCCACGAGTGTGGAGCCTGAGACCCGAGAAACACTGGTTTGCACCCCTGCTGGGCTGAGTGCCCCTGCTTCTCCTTAATATAGAAATGTCTTTTCATGCCCAACGTTTTTCCAATCATAATGCCAAGGTGCTTGACACAGCCAAAACCAAGGAATGTTTATTTTGCAACACTAAAATAAAGAAGGATCTGAAATCACTCAATAACTGGGATAGACTTCATCTAAGAAAAATAGGAAGAAAGGAGGGAGGGAAGAGAGAAAGAAAGGAAGGGAGGAAGGGGAAGGGAGGGAGAGAAGGGAGGAAGGGAGAGAAGGGAGGAAGGAAGGAAGGAAGGAAGGAAGGAAGGAAGGAAGGAAGGAAGGAAGGAAGGAAGGAAGGAAGGAAGGGAGGGAGGGAGGGAGGGAGGGAGGGAGGGAGGGAGGGAAGGGAGGAGAAAGGGAGGAGGAAGGAGGGAAGGAAGGGAGGGAGGGATGGAAGGGAGAAGGGAAGGGAGGAGGGAGGGAGGGAGGGAAGGGAGGAGAGAGGGGAGGAGGGAGGGAGGAGAGAGGGGAGGAGGGAGGAAAATAGGTAGGGAAGGAAAGAGAGGGAGGAGGGAGGAGAGAGGAAGGGGAAGGAAGGAGGGAGGAAGGGATAGAGGGAGAAAGAAAGGAGAAAGATGTTTATCATGCTTGATGCTAGATAAAAATTATTGTATCACTTTCAAAACTTTGCTACAACTTGCTCAGTATATTTTTAAATGTAAGTTCTGATCTTTGTAAAATAATAGACTGGAGCATATGAGCTCTGAAATTCGGTGATTCTATGTAAAGTTGAAAATCTAGTAACTCCAACTCTCTTTTGCAAAGATCACTCCAGTGGCAAAAGCCAAGCAATGAAGTCTGCCAAGTTTTCAGGGAGCCAGCTGCACATCTGATGAGTACACTTAGGTATCAGCAGGATTTGCAAGCAGAAACCCAGCTGCCAAATCCAGTGACCTCACTTTACAGTGAAGACTGACGGGAGAGCAATATGAAGGGCCACCATTTGCTGAGTGCCAGGCAGGTGACACTCGCAGGGTCACACAGCAGGTTAGCGGCAGATCCAGAACTGGATGTAATCTTCACCACCCCACAGTCCATTTGTTTTGACTTTTAGTGGTTTTAATACCAGAAACTTTTCTTCATGGCTCAAGATGTACAGAAAAGAAATCGCTACAAAGGCAACGACAGGACAAGAGCAAATACATCCTTTCTGCATTTGCCTCTGAGCACAGAAGGGACACCACGGAAGAAAGAATTTCAGCCTGGACTAGTTGATGAGGAGCAGACAGCAAGCATCAGGCCTTGCTGGGATGAGCAGAGAAGGGTCAGAGTTAAGAGCCATCAGCAGCACCCATGCCTCCCCCGCCCTCAAAACAAAACCTAGCAGAAAACAGCTTTCTGGGGGACTGAAATCCAAGCACCAGAGGAACCAGGTCCAACTGTGATGTGTCAACACCAAAAATACTTCGGGAGAAAGGACAAATGTCACACTTGAAAACAGTGTTTAGGAAGATGGAAAAGAATACTGAGAAAAACAACTCACTGCTGGTATTTGCATCTTTCTCAGATTGCGAGTAAGATTTCATAAATAGGGTAGTTAGAAAAGGTTATCATGAATGTTTTCATCAAAAGGTTTGATTCAGTTAGAAAAGTGATTGTAAAAAGAAATGCACGTTACAATTTTTGGTTTGGTTAACGATGTGCATAGGAATTAGACTGCCAGGGCGGGGCACGGTGGCTCAGGCCTATAATCCCAGCACTTTGGGAGGCCGAGGCGGGTGGATCACGAGGTCAAGAGATCAAGACCATGCTGGTCAACATGGTGAAACCCTGTCTCTACTAAAAATACAAAAAAATCAACTGAGCATGGTGGTGCATACCTGTAATCCCAGCTACTTGGGAGGCTGAGGCAGGAGAATTGCCTGAACCCAGGAAGGGGAGGTTGCGGTGAGCTGAGATCGTGCCATTGCACTCCAGCCTGGGCAACAGGAGTGAAACTCCGTCTCAAAAAAAAAAAAAAGGAATTAGACTGCTATACTGTAAAGCAAGCCATGCAGATGTCCTCATTCGCCCAGAAGAGTGCATGAGATCTGTAGACATTTTCTAGCAAGATAGCTCTCAATCTAACAAATAAGACCAACTCTTACTGTTACCTTCTCAAAGACTTCTATTTAAGAAGATTTATAAGGACTATAGGGAAGAGGATGTCTTTTATCACATTATTCAGAGCCGTATGAAAACACAATTTCTGGTTCTGCACAACTCAAGAGGGTATGAAGAACTTTAAGAAGGTTGACGAGAAGCCACAAAATGGTCCATTTGAAAAAAAACCTTTAATGGCTGAGGGTCCATTACTCAAATCCATTGCAATGAGCTTCAGATCTCTTTGAGTTTTTCACAATGTATTTTTTCGGTGAGTTTTGGGGGTATGTGAGCAGACATTACTATACAAGGGGGATGGAGATTCTGTGGTAAAAATAATTTGAGAAACACTGGGTTAAAGAAGTGAAATTGGATTATTTCTCCATGGAAAGTTGTGCGGGACTGATGTTCTGCAGATCACATCTGAGGATCACATCTGAGGAACTCCGGCATGAGTTATTCTAGGTAATATGGTCACTTGAGTATCCATTGCAGCAGAAGACAAAACAGGAGGAAGGAAGCCGAAAGTACAGTAGGAGATGTGTAACTGAGAAATGAGGAAAACATCATGATAAAGCATGTAAAAACACAAGTAGCTTGAAGGAGTCTCTATATGGATTCTCCTTCTCTGGGCATTTTTCAGAATAGGCCTGGAATCATCTGAAAATGTTTCTAATGCACAGCAAGGCAGTGAGTTCCATGACTTTTAGAATTCTCTTCCTCCTCAATTATTCCATGTCATTTGTCCTTATTCCCTATTTATAGCGAGTTCAGCTGACTGGCTTGCAGATTTAACACATTCCTGAAACGTTGAAGGTAAAGCAAATACCATCTCTGTGAGCTGAGTCTGTTTTCCACTGATTTGTTTTATAATTGCAAGGAAAAGCACCGACCTCACGCATGAGGAGGAAGCATCCTACCCACACCCTTGTGCATTTCTTCCCAGCTCATTCTCCCACTTACAGGAGCCCACAGGTCAGCCAAGGGAACAGCTGAGCCACTGGTGCTTCCACACTCAGTCATTCAACCTCTCTGTGAATTCCCAAGTTTTCTGGAAGTTCTTGCTAATCTCAGGGATCCTCAATGGGTAAGTCACCTCATTGCTTATGTTCTTTCTTTAGGAATTTTAGAAAATCCCTGGATATTCTCTTCTGCTGGCTTTTTAGCAAGGAAACAGTTTCACGCTAAGAGGGTAGTACATGAGACCCTTTACATGCGTCCCATCTGCTATGACCAAGTGATTGATAGTTGAATAGCTGAATCACGGTCACTGTTGGATTAGAAAGTCCAAATCCACAAAACAAGAGAAACTGGCTGGGCGCGGTGGCTCACGCCTGTAATCCCAGCACTTTGGGAGGCTGAGGTGGGTGGATCACGAGGTCAAGAGATCGAGACCATCCTGAACAACATGGTGAAACCCTGTCTCTACTAAAAATACAAAAAATCAGCTGGGCATGGTGGCGCATGCCTGTAATCCCAGCTACTCAGGAGGCTGAGGCAGGAGAATTGCCTGAACCCAGGAGGCGGAGGTTGCAGTGAGCCGAGATCGCGCCATTGCACTCCAGCCTGGGAAATGAGAAAATTCTGTCTCAAAAAAAAAAAAAAGAAAGAAAGAAAAACAAGAGAAACTCTTACATAGATAGACATATTTCCCAAAAGACTGATTTATGAGAGCTTTGAGTGGTTTTAACTGTACCTAACATTTGGACAAGAGGCCTTGCCTTAGAGACCATGAAATAATAACTGACTTTTACTGAATACTTGCCACATACCAGGCCTGTTAGCATTATGTGCTTTAATTCCACTGATTCACTGGCCACCATGAGGGATGTCTATTATTGGTCCAGTTTTACAGAGGAGAAAACCAAGGCTCAGAGAGGTTCTGAACTCTTCCCTGGGCCATACAGGTACACACCAGTGGGGAAAAGCACTGGGAGCTGCCTCCCTCGGGGTGGACAGATATCACCCTCTGCCTGCACTGTTCACAGATAGACCAAGAGGCTCAGAACCGTGCCCTCGTGTCTCCTGTCCTGCCTCACCTGACATAGCTACAGGTGTGGGAAATGCAGTGCTACCCACCTGCAGATGTATCACTTACTGCGTACAGTAAGAAAAAGAGAGATTAGAACAGAGTTTCTTGGAATTCTCCCTTTTTTATTTTTATATATTTTTTTGAGACAGAATCTCACTCTGTCACCCAGGCTGGAGTGCTCGAGTGCAGTAGTGCAGTCTCGGCTCACTGCAGCCTCCACCTCCTGGGTTCAAGCAATTATGCCTATGTCTCCTGAGTGGGGATTACAGGAGCCCGCCACCACACCTGGCTAATTTTTGTATTTTTAGTTGAGACAGCGTTTTACCATGTTGGCCAGGCTCATCTCGAACTCCGAATGTCAAGTGATCCTCTCGCTTTGGGCTCCCAAAGTGCTGGGATTACAGGCGTGAGCCACCACACCCAGCCAGAGTTCCCACTTTCGAACATACATTTTGAAAAATATCTCCTAGTTCCTCAGCTGTTTTTTTCCTTTCAAGTCTGATTAGTAATGCTCATCACTTCCAATGCCATAGCATTCTCTTCCTTCCGCTGGGGGAAGGAATTATGATTGCATGAAGTACACTACAAGCTAATTTAAACTCGTTTTTTATTGACTACATGCTCTCTTTTAACTATATTGTGTAATTTTTTAAATGTGAAAGGGCCCACTTCTCTTTAAAAGCACCTCTGATGGGAAAATAATTGTATCATACATACACAAAACACAACTTTTTATAATTATGTCTGTTGGAAAAAATTAGGCTGCAGGCATTCAAATGGGAGGCTCTTGATGGATTTTATTTAATCCTAACCTGATTGAACATTTCCTGCCCTCTTGGAAAGGGCAAATATAAAACTTAAAAAAAGGAAAGCCTTGGCCAGGCACGGTGGCTCACTCCTGTAATCCCAGAACTTTGGGAGGCCAAGGCAGGCAGATCATGAGATCAAGAGATTGAGACCATCCTGGCCAACATGATGAAACACTGACTCTACTAAAAATACAAACATTAGCTGGGTGTGGTGGCATTTCTTATCTCCCTCCCTAGGAAATAATGTTGGACATGGCTCCAAATCTCTGGCCATTTAGCTGGTTGGACAATACACTTCAAAGACAGGAGATTCCACCTGAGAGCTGAAATCAACTGGGAATAACCCAGGAGAGGCAAGATCGAATCCGGGGATAGCCATGGGCCTCATGACATTGCAGAAGCAACCACACAGATGCATAGCCCGTGGCTGGGTGGGCAGTCGTTATCAGGAAAGCCACATGATGCCACCTGTGAACCCCCGCACTGACGCCCACTCAGCGGGAGTGGAGTGATGCTCCAAAGTCTGACATCACAGAAACAGGAGGCGGTTCTCTAATTGGACACATCTCTGAACGCGGAAGTCTGCCTGGTTTCTCACTTTCATGGATCTGGATGGGAGCTCTGAATTGCATCACACCTTCCCCTGCCTGCTTAACTGGACACAGAACACAGCATGCTCTCGTTACTCCACAGTGCCTTCTGCTCTGTGCAGCCTCACAATTTCATCTCTCAAGGGTAGCTAGAACTGGCCCCTCCAGACAAGCAGCCTTCATTCCTGCTCTCATTTCTGTTTCTTCCAGCAAACACACATACTCCCATCTCCATCTGACCTGCTACTTCGAAGTCAGATAGTCGAGTCTGAGTCACTTAGACGAAATCCCACAGGAAGGCTCTGAGTATGCCCGAAAGCACCAGTGTCCCCGGGGTTACCAGGTGACATAAGCCAGGTCTCGTTTTCCCTAAACATGATGCTCTTTCTGTCTTTCCTTTTCTAAGCTTTGGTAGAAATGTACTTAGAGAGAAATGTCTCCCACCTACAGGAAAACATGGCTGGTGGCACAATTAAAACTGACAGGCAGGACGGGCACGGTGGCTCACGCCTGTAATCCCAGCACTTTGGGAGGCCGAGGAAGGCGGATCCCTTGAGGTCAGGAGTTCGAGACCAGCCTGGCCAACATGATGAAATCTCGTCTCTACTAAAAACACCAAAAAATTAGTCAGGCATGGTGGTGGGCACCTGTAATCCCAGCTACTCAGGAGGCTGAGGCAGGAAAATCACTTGAACCTGGAAGGCAGAGGTTGTGGTGAGCTGAGACTATGCCATTGCACTCCAGCCTGGGTGACAAGAGTGAAACTCCATCAAAAAAAAAAAAATGACAGATGACCCAGCCTCAGAGGCAGGGGCTAAGAAGTGGTGGGCACTGGGCAAAGAGGGCCTCTGTCCTTCTGCAGGGACAGAGCTGTGCCTCAGCTTCTGCTGATGGTGAGTGGCAACCAAACATTCAGGATCAACAATCTCATACCTTTACTTTAAAGAGAAACCAAAAATTCAGGTCTGTGTGTGAAATCTTCCAATATTTCTTAATGTTGTGTCCCATGTGGTTCACAAGCCACGTGTGACAACTGAAGACCTCTTATAAGGAGAAACCTGCCCAGTTTTAGGTGCTCTGTGATTGCAATTTGGAATTGCGGGAGGCCCGTAAAATCATAAACCAGGAGACTGCAGATGCAGAGAAAAGAGAAACAAAACACACACACACACTTCCGAGTGAGTAGAAGGTCTGGTTGGGGAGGGTGTGCCTGGGCGCCTGTGTGCACACATGTGTGCTCTCCTGTGTGTGCACACATGTGTGCTCTCCTGGGTGAACGCGATCCTTTCCCTGAAGCATGGAAAGCAGTCTCTGCAGGGAACACAGCTATTTTCCCCACCATACCAGACCTTTTTTCTCTTCCCATCAGTGCCAAATTGCCTTAAAGTGGCCGGGGAGTGCCTGGCTGATTTATGGCTCAACTACCAAGGCTTCTGAAAACGTTCTTCCTCCTGACCCTGGTCCTGTGATTTGTAAAAGAGCTCTGTAACTGACCGTAACTCCTCTTTCTCTAGCAAGGCAACAAAGTGCAGGAAGACTCTCAAAGCTTCTTTCTGCCTCCCAAGGCATCAGAAGTCAGCGCTCCTGGGTAAGATGCTAACCCTCTGCATCCCTTCCTTCCTCTATAAAATACAGAAGACTCAGATAACCCCTTGCTTTCCAGATTTCCAATCTATGACAGTTTCCTTCTGTCCAGTCACTCAATTTATATTGAGAAAAAATAAAGCCTTAAGAGGTTAAGGAATCCCTTGATCAGTGAGATTGGAAGCCCATGGCTTGGCTGTTAAGGCCAGAGCCTGTACGTGAGCTCCTCACTGTCCAGTGCTAAATACCTGTGGGCTGTGCTAGTCCTCTGTCATTAGTCCTTCCTTAAAAATCCAGCAGCGGGTCATCTGATTCTGGGCATCTCTAGCTAGGCCCACTGCCTCTGTGCCCTGGAAACTCAGGGGAGGGAAAGACAAAGTTAAAATTCACTCAATTCCATTGTCTATGGGCAGCTCTGCTAAGGGGTTTTCTCTGCTAAGGAGTTTGATTGGATTGAAAACAAATAGTTATTTTTAAGTGTGTGTGTGTGTGTGTGTGTGTGTGTGTGTGTGTGTGTGTGTATATTTAGATAATCCTTACAGTTCCATTTCCCATGGAAAAATATGCTTGAGTTGGAGTCAGGAAACTTGGGTCCCAGGCACAGCTCTGCCCCTAATTTCCTGTGTGATCTTGGGCAAATTATTTCACTTCTCTGCATCAGTATCCTTCATAAAGAGGCATTCACTGCCCCCTCTGTCTGTGACCCTCAACACCGCCCTCTGCAATGCTCTAGGGCTTGAGGGACAGATTAAGTGAGAATTCTCATTCTAGTTTGGCTAGAAACAAACTTTGTTAAAATATATACATATTACCAGTGTAACCATCCTATTCTTTCAAGATATATTCACATTATATTTCTGTATATTAAATCACATCTTAAGGGCAATTATTTAAAGAAATTCTGCTGTGAATCCTCTAGGCAAAGAGCCTTCTGGTAAAAATAGCTAGCTATCCTGAGTCTGTTTTTTATGTCATATTTCTTTTAAATGTTTGTTTCAGAGAACAAAACTGCAGTCAGCAGGGCCCTGCCTTTCTCTGACAGGCAGATAGTTTCGGCCCCACTCTCATGTGGGTATTTGGTGTCTCTAAGGGCCCCTCTGCCGATTGGCAGAGGGAAGAGCCACACTTTGCTGAGAGTTTATTTCCTGCTAAAGCCTTTAACTGGCTGCCTCTTCTGAGCCTCACAGCAACTGTGGAAGGCAAGTGATGTTAGCTTCCTTATTTTGCATATGACGAAACTGAAGCTTGGAGAGGTTAAATGAGGTACAGCAAATAAACATGATTCAGACCAATTCTCCAACTCCAAAGGCAAGCAAGCCAGCATGCTCAGAATCCTCAAACATGAAGGCAGCCACGTCACCTTGCCCTGGGATGGGACCTTTGTAAGAAGCCGTAGTAGCTACGGCAGTGAGCTGAGGCTGAAGACACCAATCTGGCTTGCGCCAAGACCCCTAACAAGAGGCGTCATAAATGCTCTTTAGGTGGAGTGAAGGCAAAGGGAGACCCACGAGGGAAGGAGAGCTGGCTTCCTCCAACTCCAGGGCCTCCTGTCTCCTCTAGCTTAAAAGAGGGCAGAAAAGCTGAAACACACCCACAGGAGGTTAAAGGATGCCCCCACCTGCAAAGGGGGACCTGAAGGTGACTAGGGAACAGAATGGATGTTGAGGATGACGACCAGGGCAGTGGAAGTTTGAAAGCCACTGGAACAGTGCAGGAAAACTCTGGGTCAGGATCTGGCTCATGGCTTCTGTCCCTCCTGCTAACTAACTCAGCAATGAACTGAGTTAGGTAGGCTAGACCCTGCATTTGTCCCAAGGAGGAAGGCATGAGCAGGTGTGTGAGGAAAACTCTAGTGAGAGTCAACCACGGAAAATGTTAAAATGGGAGAGAGAGAGATCAGTGACGGTGGTAAGGAAGGGCTCTGTAGAAAGATATTCCACATATACACGCTACACTCATATCTAATATATAGCACCACATATGTGTGTGTATACATGTGAATGTATATATAAGCATGTATATGTGTGCCTATGCATGCATGTGTGTGCATATATGTGTGTACATGTGTGCATATGTATGTAGATGTTTGTGTGTGTATATATGTGTGTGTCTGTGGTTTTGCGTGTCTGTATATATGTGTATGTGTATTTGTGTATATATGTGTATGTGTGTATATATATATGTATGTATATGCATGTGTGTGCATGTGCTTTCAGAGACCCATAGGGGGCAAAAGCACAAGATGCCTACTGCTGTTCCATCAGAGACAAGCTGGCGCATAGACAGAAGCTTATATATACATTTAGGAGCTATGGCTTCATTCTCTCTTCTTGCCCAATAACAATTAGACCCTCACTGCATTCCATTCTGTTCCACCTTCCCTGAAGAAGATGAACCACACATTACTGTGTGCCCTTAAACATATCACAGCTCCTCTGAGCTTCAATTTTCTTATCTGCCAAAGAAAAAACAAAGTCTAGCCTACCTAACTCAGTTCATTGCTGTAGGATGATAATAACAGCTGACATCATACATTTAAACACTGTCCATATATTAATTCATTTAATCCTCAGAAGAGCTCTATGAGATTGGTACTGTCATTACCCCCCATTTGACAGAGATGGAAACTGAGGCACAGAACACTTTCATAACTTGCCCAATGGACCCTTCAAAGGAGGGATTTGAACCATGACGATCTGGCTCCAGCAACTGGGCTCTTAACCCCTTGGTTAAGTAGCAAGATGTCTGAAAGCACTGAATGTGTTTGAAAATGCTGTGTAAATGAATGGTGCTATTCTTATCCTTGCTAGGACTACTCCCACTGGGAAGGATGCAATGCAGGGTCAGGATTCCCTGGGTGAGGATAAGTCCTGCAGCCTCAGATCTGCAGCCCTGCTACCAGGTACCACGCTTCCAGTGGCATGTCCTCCCTGCCCCTCCCAACTGCAGGACTGTCTTCCTATGTTCTTTTTCAAAGCAGTGTCTGCTGCCAAGAGCAGGTTTGTCTGTCTCCTGGAGACAGCGGTTGTCAAGCCCTGAGAGAAAGCAAGCATGTCAAAAATAGCAGCGCCAGCAGACTGCGTGGCTGCAATTTCCTTTTGAAATGTCGGCTTTGCTCTCACCAAAGAGCCAGGGTCTGTCTGCGTTCCTTGCAGCCTGCAGCAGAAGCTGCTTAAGATTCCAAAATGTTTTCTAGGAGGAGGCAAAGTGTATCTGCTGAGTCTCGTGACCAAGGAATGAGGAATTCTCTTTAGGGTAACAATGATGAGATTGGAGTTGGGTTAAAAACAATTTTTTTTAATAAATCCCAGCAGGGCTAGGCCCCAAACTGGTCCAGTGATAACCAAGGTTACATCAGTGCGAATGACGCTTTGTGTAGGGCAGGAACCTTACCTCTTTTGTTCTGAAAACTAGGAAGTCACTCTCCTGTTGTTACTGTGTGCCTCAAACACCACAGCCCCTTTGATAACCTTCAAAGGCAGTGGTTGATAGGTTTCCATCCCCCTTTAAGGAACCAGGTGAAGCCAGAGGGTGCGGACCCAGAAGACCAAGAGGTAGGGTGAAACACTCTCTCAAGTTCACAGCAAAGGGATATGAAAAACATGACAAACCCCAAAGAGACCTCAAGCCCAGAACAGAAAAGTGGTTCATCATGAGACCTGGCAAGATGAGACGCTAAGAGCCCCGCTGCCTTTCTTCCCCACAGCCGGTGTCTGGGAAGATCCCTCTCCCAGCCAATTGCTAAGCTCCAGACCTTATTCTGCCATGAGCTAGCTATGTAACCTGAGGCAAAATATGAAGTGGGATGGCGAGAGGAACTCCTACCACCTTGTAAATGGATTTCTTTTCCTCCCCTGAGTGACCGTGACAGAGAAGATTGGAGCACACTTTCTTTCCCACTTCCTTCCCACGGCAATAATATGCGGTCAAAACCCACGTGAGCCAGGACGGCAGCTCCAGCGAGATTGTCCTGGGAGGACCACACTCTTTGGGAATCTATCGTGGAATATATGTGGAGTTGCAGGCAGGCAGAATGCTGCAAGCAAGGGCTCAGCCAGCAGACAGGAGGAATGATAAGCTGCAGGACTGGCTGGTGCATCTGAGGAAAGCACCAAGAGGAGGGAAGGGAGGGATCCGGTGGGCACAAGGTGAGGATGGCCAAGAGGAGAACACAGTCTGGGAGAGAATCATTGAAAGGCTCAGTAAGACAAATGCAGGCTGTTACCTCCCACTTCCTTTGTTTACCCAAAGCACCAAAGACTGCTGGGACCTCCTCATAGGGCAGTTAAGCATCAGTGACGACTGTAGGGGGAGTGTGGGGAGGGGGCCAGGAAGAATAAAACCTTTATGTACCCACAAAACAGTAAAATTCAAAAATAAAATCATAACCATAGTAGATAAATAAATAAAACCTTGGCTCCTATGCTATCTCTTAAGGAATTCTGAGTTTATAAGTACAGGGATTTAGTGGGGTTTTTGGTTTATGGGAACTTTTCTTGGAGTTTTGCTCTGTTTTGTTTTGTTTTTGCCCACAAAATGTAAGTTCCTTGGGCAAGCTAAAGATCATATAATGAATAATGAATAATGTTAAACATATATATTATAGTTCAATGCATGCTAATTATGCCCTGCACTTACCCAAAAAAATGGCATGACATATCTTTAAAGGAAAAAAATGAAAAAAAAGCATGTAAACCTCACAACAATTTGATGTCAAAATGAAGCATGCGTGCACACACACACACACACACACACACACACACACACACCCCAGTTCATGGTATTGTGCATGAATAGCAAGGATCAGCTGCATGTGAGCTCAAAAGTGTCCCCATGTGGCAGAAGAAAAAAACTGTTATTCTATTCTAGATATTGTCTGGTCCATTTTTAGACGTGCTAAACTTCTAGATTTATAAAACCAACCCGCTCTCCCAGCCCAGATAGGAAACTCCCAGATTATTAGGTTCATTGCTTTCTTTTCTTTTCCCACAAGTCAATGATTTGGGGATTCAATTTTTAGAATTGTATGATTATTATCACAATCCTGTTTAGAGCATTTCTATTACCCCCCAAAAGTTACCTGGGGCCAATAGTAATAGCACAACCTTCAACCCCCTAGGGGCCCCTCAGGTGGTCCCGATGTCCTGCTGCAGGTGGGAGCTAGCCCATGCTCTAAGACTTCTAGCAAGGGGTCCATCGATTCTCTTTGGGGACCGGCTGGTGAATCATAATCCTCCTGTCGAGGAGTGTTCCCTGTACCTTGCACCACTGAGATTTACATCCTCTCCTTTTGTTCTGCCTTCAGTACCTGAGAGAGACAGCCAGATGCTAACAAAATCTTCAAGTGAATTAAGGTCAGTTCTAAGGCCATCTCCAAGCTAAGGCTTTTTCCAGGCTAACTCCCACCTTATGCCTGCCTCCTAAGCCCTCTTTTATCTGTTTATTTGACTATTTATACTGTTCCTCTGTCTTTGACCTCTCTGCCAGCCTTCTGAGGTTGGGACCCTGAAGTGGTCCAGGGCTACTCAGCAGAGGATTCATCTGAAACTTCTCAGGGTCATTCTCTCCCTCCCAGCCTGCCTTCTCTCATCTATCCTTGCAGGTTCAGGACATTTCTGAGAGACATTTTTCTAAGCCCACGGCAGTCTCATCTTGCTTGGCAGGTGTAGGACTTGCCCCCAAGACATGAGCATGGCAGGAAAGAATAGCAGTGAGAAGTCAGGAAAAAGCAGAATCCTCCTGCTGTAGACAGACCTTAGCAAGCATAGCTGTCCTGGAGTTCAACATGCAACCTTGACGCTAACCCTCTAGGTGCTCCCAGCCACTAACAAGGTTGAGAGAGGGAGAAACATAGACAGGAGGACACACACAGAGGAAGAAGAGAGTAAAACAAAGGGGTTAAACCAGAAGGAAGAAAACTAGAGAAGAGGGAAAAAAGGCAGAGACAGTAAGAATGAAAAGAAGGTAAAGGAAAATGCACAGATAAAGAGATGATTTTTTAAAGAGGCCAGCAGCATCAAGGGGACAGAAATAGAGAAAAAGGAAACTGAAGCTGATGGAGTCAAAGAAAAATACACAGAAAAATTGAGGTAGCCCCTGAGGGAAGGGGAATGAACTTGCATCTCTCCAGATGCGCACTCTCCCACCTTGTCTCTCTCCCCACCCCATTCTAATTTTGCCTGCAGGACTGAGCCAAAAATGAAATTCCCCTCCAGTAGAACCTACCTCACCTGCAAAGGCAGCCAGCTGTCCCTCCTCGCTTCTTGGGGACGAATATCCCGTGTCTCGGGCTGAGGCTGGCAGTTCCAGGAAGTCCTCTGGAAGCTCTTGCCGGCTTAAATCAAGTGTGGAAATGGCTTGGACCTTTCCTTTCCTGGTGTCTGTGAATCACCACCCCAGCCGTCCAGGCAACACAGAGTGCTTATTCTCTTGGTGCTCAGCATACAAAATCCACATAAAGAGGCTCAGGGTCAGAGAAGGATCACTTGACAAAATTCTTCCCAGAAACTAGGTCGAGCTACAGCCTCTCAGTTTTTCTTCGATGTCTTAGGAAGAAAGCTCTTTGAGATTCCTCCCAGGAGCTAGATAGACTGCTCCCAGGGAGGAAGAAATTGCAATTCTTCATCTCTTGTGGAGGTGGGAAGAGCTTGTCTGTGCGGAGATGGGAACTCCAATATACCTAAGACTGTTATCACTCCTGGTGTGGCCCAGCCTGGCTGCCACTCCAAGAATAAGTTGTCCCCTCTAAGGGCTTCCCTTGGCAGCTCAAAAAATAATAATAATATTGACGTTGGTTTAACTGGGCAGTTGCTTAACATTCAAATTTCTGAAGAATCAGAAGTAAGATGAGGCAGCTTCAATGACTGGGTGGGGAAACTAGGAAGGCAAGTCCAGACAGGAAGCTTTGGGGCCCTGCTTCCTCCTCATTTTCCAAAAGTCCCACATCCCTGTCCTGGCACTCCCAGCCCCTAAACCACTATGTGGGAGGTGCTCCCATTTGAGAAGCTGGGAAGATGTAGTCCCCTGGTCTCCCTGGATGCCCAAAGTAGACGATAGAGAGAACAGTCTGGAAGGTTGCTACGGCAACCAGAGTCCCTGGTGAGCTGGGCTCTCCACAAACCCTTTCAGGCGTGCTCTGACTTGAAAAGGAAATGTTTCCTCGGGGATGGTGATGAGGGTGATTACATACACATATACAGAGATACATGCATATATGTCCCAACTTTTACCCTCGGTTAGGAGCTTCCCTTCTGCCTCTGGAATGGGCTCTTCTCTTCTTTCCCCAGATAGCCAGCAGTAACGAGAGAGGTTTAGAAAACTAGCACTTTCTGACCTCAGAGCAGGTTTTTGTATCATAAACACCTGTGTCTTCTACCGTATTTCAGGCAAGGAGAAGCCAAGCGCCCAGTCAAGGTGACCTCCAGCCATGGAAGGATCCCCCTGAACACATCTAAAGAGAACCCTCCTGTCTGAAGGGTAAGAAGAAAGTCTGAGGAGCTCAGTCCAAGAGGCCAAGGAGGGATTTAGGGAGCTAATGCTCCATAATGGCCTATTCTTAGGCTTGGGATCCAAGACAGGAACTCAAGAGGAAGGCCTTTCCTGTGGGGTACAGGGAGAACTAAAAATCAAATCCGTGACTAAGATTCACACATTTGCATAGCAATGTCCCCAGCTTCCCAAACATGCCCCATGAGGTAGGGAGGGGAAGACAGTAATGTTCCCATTTAATGGGTGGGTAAACTGAGGCACAAAGAGGGACTGTGGACCCAAGTTACCCTGTAAAGCTGGGGCAAGATCGAGATTTAGATCTGGCACTGACAGAAGCCACACTGCCTCTCACGCAAACCCTCGTAAGGCTGTCCTCTTGCAAGCTGCTCTATGAGAAAATAATTTTTTTAAAAAAATTATCATCAGAGTCTGAAAGCATAGATATAAAATTAAAAGCATGTTAACAGTCCTTTCAGTTTCAGAACTGCACCCAAAAGATCTCAGAACAGTACATCACAGTTTATCAAAGGCAAAAAAACAAATGGCAATGTTATAGAGAGAGAAAAGAGGGGAGGTGGGCAGGTGGACAGATGGCAGTGGTCTCACAATGAGAAATTGGCTTAGATCAAGTGGGAACGCCACCACGTCACCTTACCAGTGAGAGCAGGTCAAATGCAGCTCCAAGGGGCAGAGTAGGCAAGTGTTTGCTTGACTCAGCAAAAAAGCCTCTTAGAGTGAGGCTGTTGGCAAAGGAGTAATGCTCGTTCCTTATTCTAAACCACATATTTCACGCCCATAAAATGGGAAGAAACTCATGCTGCTATCCGATGTCTGGGGCTTTAAGCTGGAGTTTGCTTGAGGAAGCCTTCAACATCAATCCTAAATCAAATTCCCAGGAAGCAAGGTACAGGGCTAGAGAAAACTTGGGGAAAATGAGGGAGAAAAGGCTGCCATCTGCAACAGGATTCCTCTGCCCTTTTGAGAAAACAGTATCTGTTTAAGTGGCACCTTTCTTCAGACTGTGGTCAAGCCACTTCCTTGACTCTGTTCAGACTGTCCTCCTGACTCTGCTTCCCTTTCTCCAGTTCTTCTGCTCAGGAAGGCACTTGCACAAAAAGAGTATGTGGCTCTGAGAAGGAACCTTCCTGGAAGCTGGAGAGTCAGGGGATCAGAGTGGAGAAGACCCAATGTCCACCAAACACCAGTGCCTCTTGTGCTGGGGCATACCTTGGAAAATCCATTGGCCCCTTTGGTCCTGGACTAACCCCTGTGTCCTCCAAGTGGTAAAATTTGATTGTATTTTCTCTAATTTCATCCAACTTTGGAAATGAAAAACCTATTTTGAGGCTGTGCAAATAAAGATTCTACCAAGGGTCATCTGCAGGATGCCCAGCAGGTGTTACAGAGCACTGGGGTAACAGCAAGGTGAGTGCCGCTGTCCTCCAGCTTCTTCCAGTTACCACGTGGCCTAAAGCTAGGAAACACACATGACCCAAAGCAAAGGACACTAAGGAGAGAACAAAGACTCAGGTATGGCTGGCTTCCATCCTGTTGACATTGCTGTTCCTAGAGATACTACAAGTCCTAGACATGAAAAATCAGTCTTGAGGGAAGGTCAGACCTGAATGTATATCTCATCCATGTGACAGAAGATGGGCATGATTGGATGGCACCGTTGGAATTTCAAAAATGAAGTCACATAGATGGATTAACCTTGAAAACCGCAGGGATTAAGCAACAAGGTTGATAGTCCAGGTATTTGGTCCTGGATGCCAGGTAGTGGATGTAGGGGAGAGAGTCAAGAAGTCAACTGAAGCTAGAGTGAATAGTGAAAATAAGAAGGTAGCCTAAGAGACTGTTAGCTCAGTGCTCTCCTCCTGCAGGCCCTGCCCACATGGGTCAGACCTCCGTGAGCATTCTTTTCTCTGCATAGGCCCGGTGTGGAGTAGGAAGGTAGCTGGGTCTCCGTTCCCGGTTAGCCTCGGGGAAGTCAGTCTTGCCAAGTCCGTTGTCAGTTGCCTTCATGTCGGGCGCAGGCTGCCCACAAGTGACGTGGGTGTACTGGCCTTGCTCCTCCTGCTCCGTCTCCCGGTGGTAGAAGTAGTTGAAGTTGGAGACGATGACGGGCACCGGTAGGGCGATGGTGAGGACCCCAGCGATGGCACACAGCGAGCCCACGATCTTGCCCCCCACAGTCATGGGGTACATGTCCCCGTAACCTACCGTGGTCATTGTAACCACCGCCCACCAGAAAGCATCCGGGATGCTGGGAAAGAGTGAATCATCATCGTCAGCCTCCGCGAAGTAGACGGCACTGGAGAAGAGGATGACCCCGATGAAGAGGAAGAAGATGAGCAGCCCCAGCTCCCTCATGGAGGCCTGCAAGGTCTTGCCCAGGATCTGCAGCCCCTTGGAGTGGCGGGAGAGCTTGAAGATGCGGAACACCCGGACCAGGCGGATGACTCTGAGGATGGCCAGGGACATGGCCTGCTGCCCATTCTGGCTGCCTCCTCCACTGGCTGGCTGCTGCTCCTGCTGCTGCACCAGCTCAGTGCCCAGGGTGATGAAATAGGGAAAGATGGCCACCAAGTCAATGATGTTCATGATGTTTCGGAAGAAGGCCGGCTTGCTGGGGCAGGCGGAGAAGCGCACCAGGAGCTCAAAAGTGAACCAGACAATGCACAGGGTCTCCACCAGAAAGAAGGGGTCTGTAAAGAAGGAGCCCCCAAGAGTACTGAGTGAGGACGAGCCCCCGGTCCCCATTTCCCCAGGGGTGATGCCGTGATGAAATGTGTAGGAATCCTCTTCATCCTCTTCTTCCTCCTGACTGCCCCTGGAAACTGGGGAGACGCGGCTCACACCACCACCGTTCCCTCCACCTCGACCATCTACACGGAACTGGGGCAAGGTCTCCAGGCAAAAGATGACTATGGAGATGAGAATAACCAACACTGAGACGATGGCGATGCCCCTGGCGGGCCCAGAGCTCTCCGGGTACTCGAAGAGCAGCCACACCTGGCGCTGGAAGGGCTGGGAAGGCAGCGGTTTCTCGTCCTCGCCACCCTCGGGCAGGCAGCCCTCGTCCTCCCGGAAGGCCGCCAGAGCCTCGTCCCCGAGCTGGTAGAAGCGGATCTCCTCCAGGAAAATGTCCAGGGGCACGTTGACCGGCCTCCGCAGGCGGCCCCCCGACTGGTAGTAGTAAAGGATGGCGTCGAAGCTGGGCCGGTTGCGGTCGAAGAAGTACTCGTTCCTCAGAGGGTCAAAGAAGCGAACCCGGCGGCCAGGGTCTCCGAGCAGCGTGTCGGGAAACAGCGACAGGGTGCGCAATTGTGTCTCAAAGCGCAGCCCGGAGATATTGATCACCAGCCGCTCGCTACTACAGCAGCCCCCGCCCGCGCCGGCCTCCGGGAAGTCTCCCGCATCCTGTTGCTCCCCCTCTGGCCCACGGACCTCCCCCGGCGCCGCCAGCGTAAGGGATTTCTCCGATCTCATGTCCCCTCGGCGGTGCGCTCCCCGCCACTAGGACGGCGCCCACGACACAACCTCTGGAGCGCGGCACCCGCTCCCCAGCTCCCGGCTGCGCCCTCTCTTTAGGGTGGGGCTCGCGCTCCTCCCGGTTCGCGGTCTGACCTGGCTGTCGGGTTCGTGAGCTCTGAAGCCCTGTCCCCGCAAGGCTGGGTCTGGGGAGGTGACCTGGGCGCCGGGGATTTGTCTCTGCGCTTCCCGTTACCCGCGCCCCGGTGCTAGACCTTACTGGGATGCCCGGAACCGCACACAGGCGCGGGTCAAAGTGGCTGCCCGAAAAGACGCGTGCTTCGCCCCCAGAGGTGCCTGAGACCCGGCTCCGGGACGCAGGGGTCCGCCCTCCGGCCGGTCTAGCTATTCCCAGTTCCCACTGCGCTCCTCCAGCCGCTCCGGACCCCCGGCTCCCGCTGGTACCGAAGCGCCAGATGCGCCTCCCTCCGGCTCGGCAAAGACTCCTGGCGGTGCTCGGCCTCCGCCCTGCGTCCACAGCTGGGCTGGGTCCGGCCAAGGTCGCGGTTCCGGCCGCCACAGCCGCCACCTCCTCCTGAGGAGCCGCGCCGCAGGCCTCGCACAGGGCCCTGGGCTGCCCCGGCCCCCTGGCGCGGGGACCCACCTCCCCACGGCTCAAGGCTTCGCTGCCGCCGCCGCAGCTGCAGCGGCTCGGCTCTCCGCTCTGCCCTTCCTTCCCAACACACACTCTCCAAGTGACGTGGCAGGCCCCGCCTGCTGCCCCCTCCCACCCCACTCCCACATCACACCCCTCGCCCAGCCAGGGGCTGCCGAGAGCCAGGGCGCCATGGAAATAGACGCACACTTGCCTCACCAGTAAGATTTCCCGCGCTCTCCTGGCACGCCTCTCCCTTTCACACGTTCACATTCACGCCCCCCTCCACAAGCGCCGGCACCCTAATACCACACCCCCTCCGCCCCCGCAATCGGCTTTTCTCATTTCGGTTTACCGAGCTGACCTGCGCAGTGTATTTCATCAATAAGAAGACACACCCCGCCCCACCACACAATACAGAGCACTGTGCATCCACTCATCCAGAAATCTAAAGAAAACATTAAATAATGTATTCTTCTGTCTTTAGGAAGATTCGTTTGCCAACCTCTCCAATATCTACAGGAAAAAAAAATAGAGGAAGTATTTTTGAGATGTCTTGAGAGCTTCCAATTGGAATTCCAATAAAATTCTCCCTCTACCTTTGCAAGCCTAGGAGGGTGGGGCTGAAACTCTCTGAGAATTGCAAAGGGTTGGTAGAGAAAGGGTGGCAAGTCGATGAATGTCTTTCTGATCAGAAGTTTTCCAGGCGGAGTCCTGGGAGCCTGAGGCAACAGCCCCAGTGAGGAAGGATCCAGAAGATGGAAGCACCTCAGAGATAGTGCAGCCCAGGACACGGGGCACCCTAGGGATCCTTTGCTTCCACCCTCCAGGGGACGCATCTGGAATTTCTGTTTATTGGGAAGCCCAAAAAAAGGGAGAAGAGGGCGAGTGGAGAAGGGGTATGTATATAAGAGTGTTGATTGAAAAAATAATAGCTACATTTACTGGGCATTGAATATGTGCCAACCACATTGTAGGTGCTTTCCCAGAAAGATGTCCTCTGCTGGTAGGCCATGTTACAACAAAGACCCCTTTGGCAGTATTTGAGTAGGGCAGCACTTGTTGTTAGGGACCAGTTGACTCTCCCTAACTCTCCAGCAAGAAGGGGATAGGAATGGTTTTCCATTCATTTCTTTCTTCACCAGACCAGACAAGTTGGGGTCTGGTAGGGGAAGACTCAACTGATCTTTTCAGACTGACAGTTCCAAGTAGGGTTGGCATTTGCTTCTCTGTGCCTCAGTTTCCTCTTTTCTGGCTGGCTGTAGCCAAAATAAATTGGCTGACAACTACAAGGTGTTTTCGTGTAGCTTCTGGTGCCTATTATTAGATCATTAGTACACATTCGTTGAGATTAATGATGAGAATGACACATAAAGGTGCCCTTAAACCACGCGTTGCCTCTGAGAGTTCTTTGTATTGCACGAAGTATTTTAAAACCACAGTGGTTCCCAGCAGCATTCGCTCTCAGACGGCTGGAGGAAAGACAGAACCAAGGCTCCTGGATGTGTCGGGAAGGGGTCAGGTGTTGAGTGGGTAAGAAAGATGCTGGCTTTAGAACTCACTGCATGCTCTTTCTTCAGTCTTTCTCCTTGCCAGTTGAGCCAGGCAACAGCCTCTGCTCCCCTTCTGTGCTTGTACAGCTGATTTCTGGTACCAATACCTGTGGGCTTTTTTGATGCCCCAGGATAGAAATCATAAGAGATCACAGCATAACGTAGCAAGGAGAAGGTTTTTTATGAAAGCTTATGGATGTGAGAAAGCAAACAGCAAGAAGGGAAGTGGGCTGCTCTCCAAAGTCAAGGTGTGGGTTTCCTTTGTGGGGGTCTGCAGTAAGGGGAAGTCAGGGCATGTAGAGGTGAGGTTTTTCTGGCACTTATTTGGTGGTTTAACATGCTGCTTCATACAACATATGTGTCATCAGCATCTGAAATCTACACCTCTGGGCATGAGTTTTAGTTTTCAAATAAAGAAAAGTTCACAGTGCGGTGAAAGTTAAGCCTAGCTAGGCACGCAGAGCCTCAGGAAGGTCCCTAGTTCCCTAAACCGAGGGGTTCATTAATTTGTGGTGAATGGCTTCTTGGGCCTCTGATGCTGCCTGGCTGGGAGTTACAGCTTGAGTAAGGGGCTTTTGTTCTTTTTTTTCCAAGCCACACATCACAACAGGAAAGCAGCCAGCTTGCCCGTCTCATACATTTCCACTCCATTCTCTCACCTTGCATGTCTCAGTGAAGCGAGAGAAAGCAAGCACACGGAGTCATCCAGAGGAGTTTTCTCACTTACAGGCTATGTCAATAAGCAATTTAGACTCCACACAAAAGTTGCTCTGTTTTTTTTAAAAAAAAATTTTGGAATAAAAGGAAAGGAAAACAACAACAAATACAATATAGAGATACTCTTTACCTTCATCCAATTATCCGTCATTATTTTATGAGTCATAAATTGACCCACGATTCTTTCTCTTTTTGTTTTCAAATTTTGTAATGAATGATTCGTCTGCAGGTTTGTTTTCATCACTGCCAGTTGTATTCACGAGATTGTCAACTAGGTCAATAAGTCTTCAAAACCAACCCTGGCGAAGTATGGGACGGCACCTGCAGTCTGCAGAGGAGTACCCACCCTGAGAAGGTGTCAAGAACCTCCTCCATTTGAGTACCCCAAGGGGTAAGCCTGGCTGGGCTGCCTGCCACCCTCCGGGCAGAGCTGATGCTCCATGGTTACCTTCACATCAAGCATGAGGTTGTACCCCCAAGAGAGGCTTCACTGTGCCCGGGGAGGTTCCCCTGAGAAGGAAAAGCCATTAGCAAATTCATGAATCAGAGTTCTGTTTTTAGTTGTTTTGTGAAATAGACTCATTTCTTAGTTTAAGAAAAACCCTACGTCTAGATCACTCCCCCCAAGTGTATGTTGAGTACAGTCACACCTTCAGAAGTGCCAGTTCCCGGGTGAAGGAAGACACAACTCTATCCGTAGACACTGCCAAGTGGCTTCCAGAGGAGGTGATTATTTCCCCAGCATTCACCAAGCACCGGCTTCATACCAGCACAGATTTTGATGTTATTTTTTGTGGATTTATCTAGATTCAGATGTTTGCCATGGTCATAGCGGTGATTCATTTATTTAAAAAGTATTTATTGAGCAGCTACTGGGTGCCAGTATGGTGCCAGGTGCTGAGAATTTAGCAGTGATCTATGCAAAATATCAGCTTTGATAATCATACATTTTCATGCAATAAATAAATTACATTCTAGACAGAAAATGTTTACAGTAGACAATAAGGAAGATATTTTCCATATTGCAGTAAATGCTTTGAGGAGGATAAATGGGATGCCATGTCAGAAATGAACCTGGGGACTCAATTTTGCAAGGGTGACCGGAAAAGTTCCCTCTGAAGAGGTGGTATTTCAACTGACAGTGAAAAGAGGAGAATGGAGCCTGGCACGGTGGCTCATGCCTGTAATCCCAGCACTTTGCAAGGCTGAAGTGGGTGGATCACCTGAGGTTAGGAGTTCAAGATCCGCTTGACCAACATGGCGAAACTCTGTCTCTACTAAAAATACAGAAATTAGCTGGGTATCATGGCAGGTGCCTGTAGTCCCAGCTGCTCAGGAGGTTGAGGCAGGAGAATTGCTTTAACCTGGGAGGCGAAGGTTGCAGTGACTCAAGATTGTGCCACTTGCACTCCAGCCTGAGTGACAGAGCAAGACTCTGTCAAATAAATAAATAAATAAAGCAAGCCACAGTCAATCTGGACTGACAAGTGCAAAAGCCCTAAGCTAGAAAGGTCGTAGATGTTCAAGGTCATAAAGAAGGTCCTGTGCTGGGTGTAGAATGGGCGAGGAAAAGGAAAGTGCAAGGAAAGGATGCCATGTCAGAAATGAACCTGGCACGGTGGTCATCAAGACTGAAGAATTAGCTAGGGTGCCATCTTATAGGGTGAGGTATTCAGGTTTTATCTTAAGGGTTGTATGAAGCCAATGATGGTTTTCAAGCAGAGGAGAGACGTGATGTGATTTACTTAGAGGCTGTGAGGAGAATGAATTATGAAGAGTTAGAAGAAGAAATAGAAAGACCAGAAAATTGCAGTCATCTGGAGAAAAGACGACATTGACTTGGACCAGAGAACGGTAGAGTGAGTAGAGCTAGAGTGGAGAGGAGGTGAGAGGAACTGAGGAGGTACGTTTAGAATCTAGAATCAGCAGGAATTGGTCATCAATAGAACATGAGAAATAAGCAGCCAATGGCAGCTTCAAGCAACTAGGTAGGTAGGTGTTGCCCTTTACTAAGAAAGAGAAGACAAGAGGTTAAACAAGTCGGGATGTGTCAAGACCTCACCTTTAGACGTATTAAATTGGAGAGGCAAATTATACATGCAAATGAAGACATCAAGGTATTTATTCAGGTCTGGAATATGAACAAGAAATTTATGATTTATAAATTTAAAACATCTAGAAATATATAAATTCATGGCACTAACTTCTTTTGGAGAAACAGAATATGGACAATGAAGAGAAATGACCAGAAGCGAGTCCTTCACAGCAGTCCTCAATCTACCGATCAAGGTCAGGAGAAAGGGCAACTGGCAAAGGAGTCTGAGGGGTTGTAAGTCAGGTCAGAGGAAAGCCAAGAGACAGGGAGGCACCGGAGACCAATAACCAAGACTAGATCCCAAGGGCCCCATCCTCCTGGGGCCACGCTGGCCTTCCAGTGGAACATATGATCTACAGCAGGTCAGAAGCATGTCAGGGGCATCCATGGGAAGAGCCACCTAAGAATGGATTTATGTGCCCAACAAGATGAGCACAGATAACATGAAGCATCATGTGATAACCATTTATATTCTGACCTCTGCCCCAGGCTCTAAAATATACCTGTTCCAGGCATATAAGTGATCATGAATGATCCATCTGCCAGGTTTTACATTTTTACTTTGCTCTGAGAGTGCGTGTGTGTGTGTGTGCGTGCGCGCCTGCACTGTCATCACTCTGGTAATAGGATCCCTGAAGTTTTCCTCTTTCTCTGTGTAACTCTAGGAATGGTTCTCCTCCTGGCCCTGTCACCCACAGGCCTCTGACTGTGAGGATGGGGTGGCGAGTGGTCAACTCCCTTACCTCTTACTGAGAGAACACAACAGCACAACGCTTGTACACAAGCACACACATACCCTCCCTAGGATGACCCACCCCACTCTTGAGCTTTCCACTGTGGAATCCAAATCACTCAGAGCCAGTGAGAAGCAGGGGTGATGAGTCTGACCCCATGTCCCTCTTCTCATTGTCTCACTCTGAATAAGGCTCTGTCCTCATCCTTCAATTCTTCATGGAAGAACTGGAAGACCATGGAAGACCCTCTGTCCACATACAGCGTTTTGCCTGGCCCAAACTCCTTCTTCCAGTTCCCTCATTCACCCTTTTCCCCAGGACCTGGGTCATGTTGACGCCTCTTAACCTCCTCCTCCTTTTTCTGCTGGAGTGAGAAGACAGCTTTGAATGCTGAGGAAAAAAGGGAGAAAAATGGATGTGTGGGTAATTCTATACTTTGCAGCCAATGTTTGCTATTTTTCTTTTGTTTCCCTCCCTCTGTGCATGCACGCGCGCACACACACACACACACACACACACACACACACACACACAAAATCTGGTCATCTGAGTATTCATTAAAAAGAAATCAGGTATCTTGAACTTCGAGGGTTAATTTCCTACAGTAGCCCCCACTGGTTCCACAAACTAACTGATATGCCCTGCTGACACTTGATAGCACAACACTTCGGCCTGTAGTTCCCTTCTATTAATTTAGTCTCTGGATGCACTGTGGCCATTTCCCTCCTCCTGGGCTTCCCCTGTAAGCAAGTGGGTGTAGTTGGGGGGACAAATGCAAACACATATGCTCTACAGAAGCACTATTTATAATTAGCTGCTTTGTCCAATTTTAAGGAGGATGATGATGTCAATTACAAAGTAATTCTGGGATGATGATGTTCCATAATTCACTAGAGAAAAATCTCACAGCTTTCACTTGAGTGAAACTGTATATTAGAAAAGAAATGCATTAGATGTCTGTACCACACCAATCAACAGCCTCAGGAAATTACTATCCATGCCAAGAAATAAATCTATAACGAACTTCTTATCCTTCGGGGAGTCTCCCAAGAGAGCTTGTTAGTATCCTAAGTTTGCAGTCTGCATCTTCATCCAATTACCTTCCTGTGATGATCATTAATACTGTTTTCCAAATGTCTCCAGCTCTCTACTTTTCAGGAACATGGAGAATTTTACTCTCACACTCACTAGTGGCTGTGTGGTACCAGGCAAGTAGTTCTGGACAGTGAGTTATAAGCAGATGTGATGTGTGTCACTTCTAAACCAAAATATTTAATTCCCTAGAGCTTTTTTCATGCCAGACACAATGACCAGCTTTATTCAAGATGGTGGCTGCTCTGTCAGAGTGAGGTGTGTTCCAGGGGGTGGCAGGAAGCTTGGCCTCCAGCTGAAGCAATAGTAGCATGAGTGAGAAACAAATGCTTATTGCTCTAATCCTCTGGTTATTCAGAGATTGATTTGTTCCCATGGCAGAATCAAGTCTAACTAAACTGAAGTAAGAAGCTACTGAAAGAGAAAACTTAAAACTTGTGACATTGGTTCTGTGGCCGGATGACAGACATTGAACAAACTTTGTAGGAGGCCATTGTAGGCAATCTATGTTGCAAATGGAAAAATATTTGGAAACCTGTCACCTGTGATAACTTAGAAGGCAGATGATATGCCTAAAATCTTGCATATCTAGGAAGAGGGTTGAAAAACAGCTTGTTACATTGTATGGTGGCCACTGTTGGCTGCAACTGACTGTGTGGTACAAGATATTGATGAGCTCAGAAAGGTTTTGGCCAGTTAGCAAGCAGAGATGAAATGGATAGGAGAGAGTCCAGAAAGGTGGGGATTTTCAGGGTAGACAGAGGCAGCTGCTTCTCATTCCACAAAGAGGTAAACAAAACTTAAAAGCCCTTTATACAAGAAAGGTTGATGAGTACTTCAGCTCATGCCATGAAACAAATCAAGCATAGGGTAGTCATGTCCATTGTCAGTTCCTCTGAATGGAATAAGTCATTTGAGGGCAAAAGTTTAATTGAGGTTATTGTTTCCAAAATTAATGAACTGGGCAAATTGGCTCAGGTAAGAGAGACAAAAAATAAGACTAGAGCTATAACATCCCACAGATTCTATATAGATCCAAGTGACTGCTGTTAGGTTCACATTGAGAAGAGCCATGGCTCCCACAGGCAAAATACATTTACTTATTCCCTAAGGAAGATAACCCCAAAGTCCTACCCAGTTTCAGCATCAAGCTGAAATGCTAGGTTCTCTACTAGTACAGTAGTTTTGTCATTGTTGTTGTTTTGAGACAGAGTCTCGCTCTGTCACTCAAGCTGGAGTGCAGTGGCACCATCTCGGCCCACTGCAACCTCCTCCTCCTGGGTTCAAGCTATTCTCCTGCCTCAGCCTCCTGAGTAGCTGGGACTACAGGCATGCACCACCACGCCCAGCTAATTTTTTTGTAAGTAGAGACAGGGTTTCACCATATTGGCCAGGCTGGTCTTGAACTCCTGACCTTGTGATCCGCCTGCCTTGGGCTCCCGAAGTGCTGGGATTATAGATGTGAGCAACTGCACCCAGCCAGTAGTGTTTAGATTAAGGAGTGACATGTTCTAGTCTCTACATCAGTTTTGAATACGGATTTCTGCAATTCAGAGACTTAGAAACAAAAAAGACAAATTATCTGCCTCTATCCCATAGCACAACATACAATGGCTCATTTAGAAAAGGATAAAATAGGATAACCACAGGTGTGGTTACTGGCTACTGGCATGTAGCTCTGCCTGAAACACATAGAAAAAGCCTAAGAAGATTTCAAGAAAGTCATCCTGCCAAATAAACTGTGACCTGGACAAAACCATTCATGACTTTTCAAGATATAAAGTACCAGTTGAGTCCCTAAATTATTATGGACAAGAAGCTGCCCAATAAATCTGCTCAATATCATCTGCAATTTCCATCTCCGATAGGAGCAAGGAGGGCAACAGAAAGAAGACCCTCCAGAGGGAGAAGCCATGGGCAGAGAACCATGGGCTGGGATCTCCTCCCAGGCAGCCAAATGAGGGTCGAATTCTGTTTCACAGGATTTCAGAGTTGTTACGGACCAGTGCCTGCTGTGCTTCCCCCGTCTTCCCCATTCCTGAATGGGAATATCAATTGCAGTTATCCCACTTCGATGAATCATTTCTTGTCTTGTAGAAGAGAAAAGATTACTTATCTTTTTGAAGCTTAAGTCTCAGCATGGAAAGGATCCACATTCACAGCTGATATGGACATTAGAACAGGTAGCTCACTAATGTGAAAACTGCACTGTTACACACCACAAGAGACCCTAGTGTTTCAGCTTGACACCAGGACTGGGTAGCACTTAAAGGCTGACTTTTTTAAGGAGTATCTAAGTGTATTTTGCCAGGAGGAGACAAACATTTTGTGACCCTAATGCCAGACAATGGTAGCCATTGCTGTTATTTGACAGACATTTCCAGCCTGTTCACCTCCTGGGTGCACGGTAAGAATGCAGCCTTCTTGGTTTTCATATGGTTGGGTGAAGGTCACATGACTAGTCCCAGCTGATGAATTGTGCCTTGTGTCATATCTGGTCTGCAGCACTTAATTGCCAGTGCTCTTTTCTTCTGCCATAATGATCCATAGCACTTGGGAAGGTAGTAACACCATCAGCCTACAACCCAGATTGAAAGACATAGAGGCTGGGTGGGGTGGCTCACGCCTGTAGTCCTAGCATTTTGGGAGGCTTAGGCGGGTGGATCACAAGGTCAGGAGTTAGAGACAATCCAACATAGTGAAACCCCATCTCTACTAAAAATACAAAAAATTAGCCAGGCATGCTGGCAGGGGCCTGTAATCCCAGCTACTTGGGAGGCTGAGACAGGAGAATTACTTGAACCAGGAAGGCAGAGGTTGTAGTGAGCCAAGATTACACCATTACACTCCAGCCCGAGTGACAGAGTGAGATTCTGTCTCAAAAGAAAAAGAAAGACATAGAGCAGAACCCTAAAAATGCCAGTAATGGCTATGTAGTCTGAGAATTAAATAGTCCTTTGCTATAACCCACTACGCTTTGTGGACTGTTCGCTACTGCAGCATAACCCTGCCTCTCCTGACCAACATGCCTGCTTGCATTCCTACTTGGAAGATAAATACAACAATATGGCTGCAAAAAGAGAATTGAACATGGATCATGGAATTAAGTTCAAAAGCCTTTGTCCAACGTTTTCATTCTTCCTATTGCTTACTTCTCCTCCTGTCACAGCTTTCTGTAGAGATCCTCACTTCGTTTATTTTGAGCTGGTGTGGACTTTTGTCCATTTTCTGAGCTAACTCTACCACTGAAATGATAGCAATCTGTTGTCTAACTCTGGTGTCCTATCTGCATCTCCAAAGGGGTCATGGACAGTGGCTAAGTGTTTATGATAAAATGTTGTAATTTTCTTTATTAACTTTTCAATAAATATTGACTAAAGATAGTAATAGCTAATGATAAGCATTTTGTGAATGCATACTGCATTCCACGTACTTTCCTAAGAAGTATGAGGTAGAAGCTTTTCCTAGCCTCCTTTTAAAAATGAGAACAGAAGGACAGGAAGTTTAATTACCGGCTCACAGAGCCAGTGGGTACCTGAGCAGGCTTCAAATGCAACCATTCTACATAAATTTTGTTTTAAGTTATCCAGGCATGATGACACATGCCTGTAGTCCCAGCATGGGAAACTGAGGCAGGAGGATGGCTTGAGCCGAGGGGTTGGAGGCTGCAGTAAGACTATGATCATGCCTTACTGTACTCGAGCCTGGGTGATATGGTGAGACCCTTCAAAAAAATGCACCATTTTGAGTCCAGAGCCCATGTGGGAAGCTCTCTTTCTTCATCTTCCCAAACTGTATTCTACACAATTCTAGTTCTCACCATGTTAATAGATATTTACACAGAGCACGCCACCCTATAGTTCCACTCCCGATGAAAGAACCAGCTGCCTAGAGATGTAAATTCTCTAACTCAGAAGAAAAATTAATTAGCCTGATAAAAAAAATTGATTTGATTTGTATACACACCCACCCCAATAAAATGAGCTTAGGAATCTTACACTTTGTCTCAGAGAGGTTCACATTAGACATTAGAATAGTAAAGCCTTCGATACATCCCTTAACGTTATTTGACCCAATGTTTCCCAGATGGATTTAACCACAAAACCCTATTTCTCACCAAGCCTCACATTCGGAGGCACTTGTACATTATAGAACACAAGAACATGAGATCATAGAAATTAAGAACTAGGAGGGATGGCGAAAATCATCTCAACCAACTGCATAATTTTGCCGGTGCCAGAATAGGAGCATAAAGTGAGTGAATAACTTTTCCATGGTCTTAATGGCTATGATGACTGAAATCCAGATCTCTTAATTTCATGTTCAGCAGGACTCTACCCCAAAGGTTATAAGTAGCAAATTCTCCCAGGACGAAGCGGCAGGTCAGACAGAATCACAAGTTTCTCATGGACTCCAAGCATCCTGGGAACAAGGACCCTGTTATTACACCTTCTCCGCCTGGCCTTGCACAATGTCCTTCACAAAGAAGGTGCTTGATAAATGTGAGCTGATGAGCAACAATGAGGGAGAGAAGAAGGATCAAGCAACCAAGAAGCAGAGACAAAGGACTAGGTGGCTTCTGTGCAGAGAGCACCAGTTACTAAGCAAGTGATAAAAGGAATGACACAGGTCCGAAAGGATCTCCTTTCAGCTGCAACACCATCCTTCTCAAGGCGCTGGTGGAATAAAAGCACATTCTGTGCAGCTGCACATGTGTGTGTGTGTGTGAGAGAGAGAGAGAGAGAGAGAGAGAGAGAAAGAGAGAGAGAGAGAAGTGGGGAGGAGTAGGGTGATGGAAGGAGAGCTGAATAAGACACACAAACCCATGTCTAATTGCAGAAATTGCCCCAAATAGCAGACACAAAGGAAAGGAATACCAAATGCCAGTCCATGGAAGAATAAAAAAGCCATGACTTTCAGGGCATGTTCAGTAAAAATGGGGAAAATATTTTCCTGCCTCTTCTACCACTGGAAGGAAGCACAAGTTCTTTGAATACGATTCCCCAAGAGATTGATCTTGAACCTCTGGCACAGCTAAGGAAATCATAGTTTTAAAATTCATATCTATTGCTTATTTTGGTAGATGTGGAATCCATGGGGCAAAAGGTATTTTTAGTTCTGAAAACAAACAAAAGGACTTTATAGTTAAGAATGGCCAAGCCTAGGACACGGTTTGTGATGGAGACCGTGCCTTAAGGCAAAGGAAGTTAAATTGCTTTGCATCAAAAAAAAATTTTTCAGTTTTCTCCCAGAGTCAGAAATTTGGAAAAGCCTATGGTTGAAAAAGAGAATAAATTAGAGAAGACTAAATATCTGTTGAATAGGACAGGTCCCCAGAAGAGGATGGAAAGGCAAGGTTTCAAAGACATTACTTGTAAGGCACTATTCCTGGTGGGATGTAGAGACTGGAGCAGGGATACCTGATGTCCACTTTTAGGCTGTTCTCCATCGTGGGCTCAAATTCCTCTTCCAGTCTGGAAGAAGGAAAGGGAGTTGCTTCAGGAGAGGAGGAAAGGGGAGCTTAGGGAAGATACTAACAGAAAAAGAACACCCTGCTGGGTCCACTGGCTCACCTTTCCCCCTTTGATGCAATTAGATGGGAGCAGTGTGGTGAGCTGGACAAGCTGGTTGCCTGTTTCCAACCAAAGCATTTATGTCACCCCTGTGAGCACATTCCAGGCAGAGCTGCTGCTCCTTGACTAGTGAGTCTATGTTGCAGGCATTTGGGTCTCTAAGATTCTGTTTCCCTTCCTGAGGAGCAAAGGGTGTGATTTTAATGTTCTGGTTCTCCTGCTTTACAGATGTAATGAAATAGCTGGGGCTAAATAATGCAAAACTCCTGGGCCACTGATGGTAACTTCTCTCTTTTTTTAACTACAGTCTCTAATTCACTCAAAGGAACAAATTATGTTTTATGGCCTTTTATAAAATATTCATCCCCTCCTCCAGCACTCTCAGTGGTTCAGGAAGCCTGGAAATGGCCCTGTGTAAGGAGGGTCTCATTTCCTCCCAGATGCAATTTACAGAGGCTGCCAGGCTCCTGACGACAGAGACAGTGATGGTGCTGCCATGGGCTGAGAACAAGGACTCCGTATAGACCTCCTGGGACATTTGGGGGTTGGGGCCAGGAGTGATGTGAGGCAGAAGGTGAAGGGGACCCGTCTTGCCCTTCTTTGGAGGACATCCATTTCATCCATGTCTTCTTGTAGGGGAAAGCCTGGCCTGAGCCCTTCACAGACCGCCTTCTCCCCCGCATCCTCCTCTCTTTTATTTGGGTGTTATTTTCAGCCAAACCCAGGTTTAGGAAGCAGTGCAGCAGCCAGAGTCCAGGGAAGGGGAGGATCAGTTTGGAGGGTGGGGTGGGAGAGCTTTCGGGAAGAAGAGGACGAGGTGATGGCCGTTCTGAAGAGAAGGGAGATTCTCAGATGTACTCCCGCCTCCTGTTCACTTACATTTCCCATCCAAACGACCGAGGGACACAGAATGTAACAACACAAATAGTGATCTTCCTTCTGGAGAGCTTTACAGTTTACAAGGAACGCTCACATCTGGAGCCTTGAACGCTAACGTTGGCGTCAAAAGCCTGACTCGCGGGCCTGGCTGGGCTACTGATTCACCTGTGTCACCACATTTTCCTGGCCCTCAGTTTCCCCTCTTGCACCGAGAAGGACTTAGACAAGAGAACTAAGGTCCAATGTAAGTTTTAATCCTAGTTCTATAAGCCTCAGAGCCTGGATGTGTGCTCCAAATTCCAGGCGTATACCATTTCTGAGGGTCTCTGGGCATCTGCCTACTGCTTGGTAGAAAGAATCACATTTTCCAAAGAGCAACAGTGGCAGCACCTCCCTGATGACAGCAGTTTTCCCCTAGTTCCCGTCTTGCCTGATACTGCAACAGCAGACATCACAACCAGGTCCTTCCTTCAGGCCAGGAGTGGGCTTTATGCACCCCTCCCCGCAGAGCCGGGCCTGATTCTCAGAGGGGGCGCGGGGGAGGAAATGTGCTACCAGCTGCATTCTACACAGCGCAGAGTCATAGAGAGGGAGGACGCAAACACACTCATCATTTTGGTGCTATTTCCCCTCATTTCCCTCTATTCTAAAGTATTCCTGTACCATTCTATATTGGGAAGTGCCATTTCTGAGGATAAAATGAAGGATGGCAGAAGCTGAAGGATCTTATACTAACAGCCAAAATATGGAGAGGTAAAAATTACAGTGGAGGACATTTCCAACGGATTTGTCATCTAAAAATCTCAAAGTACTCTGTATCTACCATTTATTCCCAGAACCTATTAATCAGAGAAGCCTGTTTCAATTCATGCAGGCCTTTTATATTATCGTAGTATGTAGGTAAGAATCTGTGAGCCCTGAGTGCCTCAGGCTTTATTAACTGCAAAATATACGGAATTCTCCACTTATTTCACAGATGACTTGAGCAACATTTATGCATGTGGAGAGAATAAAAAGAAGGCTCTTTGAGTGACTGCCTTTCCTACCCTCACTCTTTCTTGTCGTAACTGCCTTCTTTCTTTTGACCATACATACTGCAGACTTGAGAACAATCTGTTCATTTATTTAATAAATATGCATTAAGCATCTTCTGTGGACCAGGTGTAATGTTGGGCCCTGGGTATAGAGTGAGGAACAAAAGAGTTACAGCATCTGCCCCCAAGGATTGTCTATCTCGTCATATGTACACACGCACACACAGACGCATATCACCCCTTCCACGTCATGATGGTTAACACCGAGTGTCAACTTGATTGTAATGAAGGATGCAAAGTACTGATCCTGGGTGTACCTGTGAGGGTGTTTCCAAAGGAGATTAACCCTTGAGTCAATGGGCTGGGAGAGGCAGACCCACCTCTGGGTGGGCACCATCTAATCAGCTGCCAGCGCAGCTAGAATATAAAGCAGGCAGAAAAATGTGAAAAGGCTAGGCTGGCTCAGCCTCCCAGCCTACCTCTTTCTCCTGTGCTGGATGCTTCCTGCCTTTGAACATGGACTCCAGGTTCTTCAGCTTTGGGCCTCGGACTGGTTTCCTTGTTCCTCATCATACAGACAGCCTATCATGGGACCTTGTGATCACGTGAGTTAATACTGCTTAATAAACTCCCATAAATATAAACATATATATATATATATATATATATATATATATATATATATATATATATATATATCTCCTGTCCCTGTAGAGAACCCTGACTGATATACGCATGCATATATGTAGGGAGAGAAGAGAAAGTCCCCAAACAGCCCCCAGCTCTTTCAGTGTTCAGCCATTCTGTCCATCCCAGGTGAGGCTTCAGACATCATAAAGCGATACAGAACAGTCCCACTGTGACTTAATTCCTGAATCACAGAATTGTGAAATATAATAATAATAAATTATTGTTTTAAGCCACTATGTGTTGGGTATCTTGTTATGGAGCAGTAGATAACTGGTTCCCTCAGGAAGTCACTCAAATAATAAGTTACAGAGTGGAGATTTAAACCCAGCTAAGCAGCTATAATGAGCAGCCTCCTAGGTATTGAATACAATGTGAGAGCTCAGAGCAGCCCAATGCTAACCTATCCATCTGCTTTACTGAATGAGGAACTAACATACACATGCACACACACATATTCATACAGATGTACATAGGCATTGTATTAAACTATCTCCTCACCTGAAGAACATTCTTATAGGAAAAGGATGTACATGCAGCCTCTCCCTTGGGGTGAAAGCATGTGCTTGTCTACTCAGAGAGTCAGCAGACCTTCAGGAGGCCAGGTCTGGAGCATGTAAGCCATGCTGTAGCCATGCTCTGCAGCCCAGAGAAACCAGACATAAGGTTCCAATTTGAATTCCATTTCCATGAAAAAAACTTCCAGCCTAATCCTCCGGTCCTTCCCAAAGCCAAGAAGGGGCCCTGCACTAGGGAAGTGCCCCACATCCCCACAAGACAGGTTCTCACTCCCTGGTCAGAAACAGGAAGACCAGGAATGTATAATGGGTACAGTTGGAGGGCTGACCTAACGCTGTCCAGAAATGCTGCAGTTGGCAGTCCCAAATTTGTCAGCTCAGAGATTGGCAGAGGAAGGAGCAAAGCCATATTTTGGGCACAGGAAAGGGAAGTTGCCATTTTTAACCCCTTCCATGTGTCCAGATTCCATTTCCCACAGCTGCTTAGGGAAAGGTCAAACCACGTGAGCATCCTGGATTCCCTTCAAGCCATGGATAGACTGGGAATGAGCAAAGGGGACATGAGCTCCAGATTGCAAAAGGAAACATAAAGAGGAGTGTTGAGTCTTTTATAAGGTCACAGACAACGTCATATTCATCACAACAGCCCCATTACCTAACTGGGGTGCCTGGTAGATAACACACAATCTATGTTTGTTGAATGAATGTAAAAAATGACCCCCATACAATTGCCTTGATGTCAAGTTCCTAAAATACATCAGGAAGTGGCCTGATTGCTCCCAGAATCATGACCATGATCTTCTGAGGAAGAGTGGACACTAAAAGACTGGGGCTCCTTTGCCCATCAAGATTATGTGGAAAGAGCACAGGCTATTGCCCCACATGCCAAGGTATCAGCTGTGTGTCCCTGGGCACACTCCTTAACCTCTCTGAGGCTGTTTTTTAAATGATGCTAATTTTTTCCCCAAATTAACATGAAGATATTTGAAATCCTTCTCACTAAGCATGAATTTCATAATGTGTTTTGTTCCTTTCTCTTCACCTTGGCTTGCCACCTCTCCAGAGATAAAAGTCTTTGACTCTACGTCTCTTCATTCTTTATCTTCCTTTCCACCTCCTTTCCCTTGCAGTCTGACATACCTGACAACTCAGGCTTGCAGATATACTGTGGGACCCGAGCCTCTGCTGGTGTGCATCTGAGGTACTGACAAGAAATATCTCAAAAGGGTTTTAAGAAAAATTATCAAAGACTTTGAGATGGAGCAGCTTGGGTTTAAATCACATCTCCTCCACTGCAGACAAGTAACTTAACTAATATGGGCTTCCAATTTCTCATCCATTAAAAAGGAAACTACAGTGGCATCTTCACCAGCATTATTACAGGGCTGCCCCTTTAGGATCTGACAGGCTGTGCCCTGCACAGGGCAGCTGGAGAGCGTGAGGCTGCAATGGGACCCACGTTGCATACCCTACACCATTGCGTCCCTGTTTAAGGCTCCTTGCTCCTGAAGGAAGGAGCATTTTGTTCTGATTTGCACGAAGGTATTCTATAGGCAAAAGGTGGCTTTGGACTAGTATGAGGAAAGAGTGAGATAAAGCAAGAACATCACTTACCCTCATGCGTAATAGGAGGAAGCTTTAAAAATATACCCCAAATCTGATTACTTTTTCTCACCATGTTACTGCTGCTCTAGAAGTCTCTTGATGAGTCTCCTGCCAGCAGTGTGCTGCAGCTGACTCATGATGGATCACAAGAGCTGACTGCTTGCATTTTCAGGACTTTGAAGAGACCATGGTTGAATTGTTGGTAGTTTGAAATTGGCCATGGTAGGAGTATTTACACCACAGGAATTAGCAGACATTACAAACCAAGACCTTTTTCCCCTCTAAAGAGCTGGTTTATCTGCATTACCACTCACTCCACCCACAGAAGACAATTCTCCACCCACAAGCAGAATGATTAAAAAAAAAAACATAAATCCACATATATCATTTGGCCGAGTCAAAGACACCACCCCACTGCACTAAATATCAAGTCTAAACTCTCAGCCTGGGTCTATACTATCCCCATGTAATTGGGCTAGTGCCTTTTTCTGAGACCTCACTGGCTAACACGTCTCTCTCCTCAGCTTTAGCCACGCTGACCTTTGGGGAATTCCCGAACATGGAAAACTCTCTGTGGCTTCAACCCCTCTTACACTTGTATTTTCAGCCTGGAGCACTCTTCCTCTGATATATTTGCATCACTTGCTCCCTCACTTCTTTCTGGTCTCCACTTGAATGTCATGTCTTTGGAGAAGCCCTCCCTAATCACTCTATCTAAACAAGATACCCCACCTATCCTCTGCGGCTGTTTTATTCTTCCTCACAGCACTTATCACTCTGCCATAATGTGTATTTATTTGCTAACAGCTTTATTGAGATCTAATTCACACACCATGCAATTTGCCCATTTAAAATATGAAGTTCAGTGCTTTTCAGTGTACGTGAAGTTGTGCAACCATCACCACACTCGTAGAACATTTTCATTACCTCCAAAAGAAACCCCTCTAGCCTTCACCCACAAAAGCTCCCCCAAACTGCCCTCCTCATTTCCCACTAGCCCTAAGCAATAACTACTTTCTGTCTCTATAGATTTGCCTATTCTGGATGTTTCATATAAGCGGAATCATACACTATGTGGTCTTTTGTGACTGGCTTTTTTCACTTATCATGATGTTTTTAAGTGTCATGCATATTATAGCAAATATCAATATTTCATTCCATTTCATTGTAAAATAATATTCCGTTGTATGGATATGCCACATTTTATTTACCCATTCATCACTTAATAGAAAATTGGGTTGTTTCTACCACTTGGCCTTTATGAATAATGTTGCTGTTAGCATTTATGACAAGTTTTTGTGTGGACATGTTCTTATTTCTCTTGCATATCTTCCTAGGAGTAGAATTTCTGGATCATATGGTAACCCTATCTATCTTCCTAGGAGTGGAATTTCTGGGTCGTATGGGAACCCTACCTTTAACTTTCAGAGAAACTGTTTTACATTCCCACCGGCAATGTATTAGGGTTCTAATTTCTCTAAATTGTCACCAATAGTTGTTATTTTGCTTTCCAAAAAAATTACTACATAGCCAACCTAGTTAGTATGAAGTGGTATCCTGTTGTGGTTTTGATTTGCATTTCCCAGATGATCAATGAATGCTGAGCATTTTTCATAAATCTGTTGACCATTTAGATATCTTCTTTTGAAAAATGTCTATCCAAATCCTTTGCTCTTTTTTTTTTTTTTTTTTTTTGAGATGGAATTTCGCTCTTGTTACCCAGGCTGGAGTGCAATGGCACAATCTCGGCTCACCGCAACCTCTGCCTCCTGGATTCAGGCAATTCTCATGCCTCAGCCTCCTGAGTAGCTGGGATTACAGGCACGCGCCACCATGCCCAGCTAATTTTTTGTATCTTTAGTAGAGACAGGGTTTCACCATGTTGACCAGGATGGTCTCGATCTCTTGACCTCGTGATCCACCCACCTCGGCCTCCCAAAGTGCTGGGATTACAGGTGTGAGCCACTGCGCCTGGCCCCCTTTGCTCATTTTTAAAGAGTTATTTATATATTCAAATTACAAGTCCCTAATTAGGCATATGATTTGCTGTATTTTCTCCCATTTCGTGGGTTTAAAAATGCACTTCGTTTTTCTCGGGCAGCTGCAGGTTTACAGAAAAGTTTAGGTGTCTTTTCACTTTCTTGACAGCATCATTAGAAGAACAAAGGTTTTTAATTTGATGAAGTCTAATTTATCTGTTTTTTTCTGGTGTCATAGATAAGAATCCATTGCCAAGTCCGAGGTCCCAAAGATGACACCTATGTTTATTTTTGTTGTTGTTGTTGCTTGTTCTTTTTGAGGGGTTTTCTGAGATGGAGTCTTGCTCTGATCCCCAAGCTGGAGTGTAGTAGCACAAACTCGGCTCACTGCAACCTCTACCTCCTGGGTTCAAGTGATTCTCCTGCCTCAGCCTCCCAAGTAGCTGGGACCACAGGCATGTGCCACCACACCTGGCTAAATTTTGTATGTTTTCAGTAGAGACGGGGTTTCATCATGTTGGCCAGGCTGCTCTTGAACTCCTGACCTCAAGTGATCTGACAGCCTCAGCCTCCCAAAGTGCTAGGAGTACAGGCATGAGCCACCTTACTCAGCCATGCCTATGTTTCTTCTAAGAGTGTTATAGTTTCAGCTTTTACACTTAGGTCTTGGTTTATCTTGAGTTTATTTTTATATATGGTATGATGTATGGGTCCAACTGTGTATATCCAGTTGCCCTAGCATATGTATTTATTTTTTAAATGTACATATTTTCCTGCTTAGGCCATAAGCTCCATGAGGACAGATTTTCTGTTTTATTCACTGACGGATCTAATCTTAGCAACTAAAACATTGGCACATAGGGGGCACTCCATATTTGTTGAATAAGTGAGGAATAATTAACTTGATAAATGTTATTTATTATCATGATTATTTTATGCTTTTTTTGTTTGTTTGTTTTAGACAAGGTCTGTCTCTATTTCTCTGTTGTTCAGGCTGGAGTGCAATGGTGCAGTCTCGCTCACTGCAGCCTCAGCCTCCTGGGCTCAGGCAATCCTCCTGAGTAGGTGGGACTACAGCACATCACACCTGGCTACTTTTTGCATTTTTTTTGTAGAGACGGAGTTTCGCCATGTTGCCCAGGCTGGTCTTGAATTCCTGTCATCAAGTGATTCTCCCACCTTGGCCTCCCAAAATGTTGGAATTACTATAGGTGTGAGCCACCATTATTTTACACTTTCAACCCCTCTGGGCTTCAACCCCTGAAGCTTAAAATTCCTAGGACTAGGCCAAGTGCAGTGGCCACACCTCAGCACTTTGGGAGGCCGAGGCAGGAGGATCACCTGAGGTCAGGAGTGCAAGAGCAGCCTGGTTAACACAGTGAAACCGCATCTCCACTAAAAATACCAACAATTAGCTGAGTGTGGTGGCATGTGCCTGTAATCCCAGCTACTTGGATGCTGAGGCAGGAGATTGCTTGAACTTGGGAGGCAAAGGTTGCAGTGAGCCACAATCACACCAGTGCACTGCAGCCTGGGCAACAAAGTGAGACTCTGTCTCAAAAACAAAAAAACAAAAAAAATCCTAGAACTAACCAGTCTCTCCAATGCCTCCTGCAGCCTCCCGTGGTCCTGGGGTTTGGTTCTTTCTGGTTCTAACTGTGATCCTCCAAACAACCGAAAGGTCCACTCAGTCCTCCCACCTCCCATGTGAGCCTTCCAAGCTCTCTGTTTCCTCCCAGTTTCCTCTTCTCTCCTCTTTCTGAAGCTTCTCACCCCCAAGCCATTCTAGCCTCTGCCCTCCAGGGACCACCTATCCTGCTTAAGAACAGTCACCCTTCTTAGTAAGCCCTTAGTGTTTGCCTAGAGTCTCACTTCCACAAGGTGCTCTCAGGTTCGCCTTAGAGATCCCCATGAGACCCCCATGAGGCCAATCAAACACTCGTGTCCTCCCTATCTTAAACATGAGATCCTGAGCCCTGAAGGACTTGCTCAGGCTACCTGCAGGTCCCATAGTTTGTCAGAGGTAGCATGATGACCAGGACCCAGGTATTCTGACTCCAAATGGGGACAACTCCTGTGAACAAAGGGATTTTTGTTTGCATGAAGACAGCCCTATCAGACTCTCTGAAATGCCTTCCCAAATTTCTAGTCATCTCCTTGGTTAAAGTAAGCATTTTTTTTACACCAGTTAACTTTTGACAAATGATCGCTGTATGCCCTGTGCTGTTTTGCATGCATTATTCTTCTCATCCTCATTGATCTCCAAAGTTCAGAGAAGCTAATGAACTTCTAAAAAATCATGCAGCTGGCAAATGGCAGAGTTGGAATTCAAGCCCAGGTTTTTAACAACCAAACATTGCACTCCCTCTCATGAGGAGATTCACTTTAATAGGTTCCATTTTCCAGAAGGAAAAGCAAAACAAGTTAAAAGGAAAAAAATCTACAGAGTTCTTCTTTGCCCTAATGGAGAAGATGGCTCTGCACTGGTCCTTATCCTCCTCATTTCTGAAAAAGGAACCCTGAGCAGCTCCAGGTGCTGAGTCCTGAGTCTTCTGCACTCACCTGCATGCCTCCCTTCTTCAACCTATTCCTCCTCCCACTTCCCTCTAGCTCCTGCACAGGCCCGATTCTCCAATCTCCCCTCCCCCTCTCACCCACCCCCAAGACCAGGTGCCTTTTGTTTTTATGTTCTTTTTCTGAATCAGAGAAAATCTGCAGCCTTCTCTCCCACAAGTAGAGCAAGACTAGCCTGTGGCTGGATAAAAGCTCTGAGTTGTGAGCCGCAGTCATTATTTTACTTTAACTTGTCATGTCCTTTCTTCCAAATGATCCCTATTTATCACTCTGCAGCCTGCCCCTCAGCCCGCACACATGTGGCAGCAGCTCTCCTCTAACCCATTCTTGGACATTTTCAGAGAAGGACTTGCCTCCCAGGCCACCATTAGAACCCCCTCCCCGCCGGTCCCCAGTCTTCTAATCGCAGAGTTTATTACAAAGTCTATTGCATCTGTCAACAACTGGATGCTTAATGGAGATGGAGCTTCCCCCCCAACCCCCACGGCTCTAAAAGCAGCACCCATCACTTAATAGTTTCTTCCTGCTGTTTTTTCAAGGTAGGGATTGAAATGGTGAAAGGGAAAAAAAATAATCCCCTTAATATGTCTTTGAAAAGTAAATACTTGTTCAAATACAATAAAATCACCATCCCTGGAACATGCAGGAAGGGAGGCAGAATTTCCTGCATTCCTCTTTATGATCTCATCCACTGGGGTGTGGAGGGGGAGTGCCAAGTAGATTGAGAAGCCTGAGGACCCAAACATCTGGGGTAAGCAAAAACTTACTTGATTATAAAACACTGGCCTTAGCAGTCCCCCAATTTTCTGTTCTGTTGATTTGCATACTCAGTAGCACAAGCACGTGAATTAGTCTGGGCCTTTCTCTAAGGCCAAATTCTACTTAATTCTCTTTTAGGGGACCTATCGTGCCCTACTTACTCCTCTGATTTAATTCACCCCTCTTCTCCCTTTATCAGTCCTGATTCTGCTCACATTATAATCCTCAATTCGAGGGGGAATTAGTGTGCACGAGTTGGGGATGGCAGAGGGAGGAGGGAAGATATTAGTTGGAAAAGAAGCAGTAGAGAAGGATAAGGAAGGCAGAGGACCCCACTGGCAGAGCTGGGAAGCTGGGATGCATCTGTCAGACAGAGCTCTTTCCAAGGATGCCAAGGGCTAATGGACTATATTTTTTTGAAGTATTTTTTACTGATACTAATGGACTATTTCGTACTGAGGACTTTTTCCTGATACACTGAAAGAAAACATTGAAGAGGATTGCTCTCACAACCCACAATTTCCATTTCCTCCCTGAAGCATTTGTTGTTCTCTGAGGCACTCTTTGCAAGGCAAACACACACACACACACACACACACACACACACACACACCATCACATGGAATACTAATGGCACACTAAACATTGCTCTAAGTTAGCAGCTACTTATCCAATTTAATTCTAGAAACAATTTTATGTTTATAGTTGGAGAGTTGAACAGACTGACCAGTTGTTCTGTAAACCATTTCCTTTTCCTCATGGCCACATAGAGGGACTACATTTCCCAGCTTTCATTGCAATTAATTAGGTGCAGTCATTGAGTGAGTTCTGCACAGTGGATTGAGAGCAAAAGGGATGTGGGTCATTTGTGAGCTGGCCCATAAAACTACACAAACCTCAGTATTCTCTATCCATTCCTCATTGTTTGGCTAAACAAGGAGGGCTCCAGGGACTGTGTCAGGTGAGGGGTTGAGAGAGTTGCAGGTGGAGGGATCCCGAGTCCCTGAGCCATAGTTGGAGGAAAGCTATGCAGAAGAGCCACCTGACCAGGGACAACCACCTTGGACTGTCACATCAGCACGACACATATTTCTATTTTGTTAAACTCCTAAAATTTTGGTTACAGTAGTGAGTCTACTCTGATTAATACAACCCCCATTCTATAGCCTATGAAATTGAGACTCAAATAATTTCTATGACTGCCCCAAGTCAAATAGCTATTAAATGGCAGGGCTGGGATTCACAGCCAGATCTTCTGGCTAAAACCATTGCTTTTGCCACCATAACACAGCTGTTTCATAATTGCTTCTGCTATTGCTTTCAAGGAAGCAAAAAATCTGCTGAGACAAGCAGTCATTTTATACAAATGCATTTACAGTTCACTGATGCTGTCCTAATTAGCACCTTAATGAAGATGGCCCTGGGGGAAAAGAGACCTAAAGCAGGGTGGTAATCAGGGCCAGATCCTGGACACAATATGGGAAGAGATGTTGCAAAGTCACCTTGAAGGACTCAAAGCAGCCTTAGCCAACAAGGACAATACAGTTTTGGGGTGGTTGGCAGCAAGGGTAAAAAACGGGTACACTGCATTCACATTAGAAAAAGAAAGACTATCTCTCTTTTTTTTTTTTCAGACGGAGTTTCGCTGTTGTTACCCAGACTGGAGTGCAATGGCACGATCTCGGCTCACCGCAACCTCTGCCTTCTGGGTTCAAGCAATTCTCCTGCCTCAGCCTCCCGAGTAGCTGGGACTACAAGCACTCACCACCGTGCCCAGCTAATTTTTGTATTTTTAGTAGAGACGGGTTTCACCTTGTTGACCAGGATGGTCTCGATCTGTTGACCTCATGATCCACCCACCTCGGCCTCCCAAAGTGCTGGGATTACAGGCGTGAGACACCGCGCCCAGCCTGAGTATCTCTTCTGGCAGGAAGAAAGTCATGCAAATGCAGTAAACAATCTTTGGAAAGTAATTATGCACAGCCGGCACACTAGCCCACCATCACTCTTCTGTTAGAAATTCTTGTCATTTCCCAGTGGCTATCGCATAAAATTCACCTCCTTCACTTGCAAACAAGGTTAATCATGATCTTCCACTCTTACCTACCCAGTTTCAACTCCTCCTTAAGTGGGGCAGAGGTAGAGTGTGAAGACAGTACATTATTCTCCAGCAATTGGAACTACCTTAAGTCCAAGAGCATACCATGCTTTGCAAATACTGTTCCCTCTGCATAGTCCTCCAACCCCAGTCCCAGCCTCCATAAAAATGAGGTCAGGCACCATCCCATTCTCCGGTCTGCGTTTGATACCTCTCCTCAGTACCCCCATGGTCTCCTCTGCACATCTACATTATATTCCTGGTCAAATGCATTGCAATTGTTATTCTTTCCTCCTATCCAGACTATGTACTGTGCATCCTTCATATCCCAGCACTTCACAAGCACATGGAACACAGTAGGAGCTCAATAAATGCTATATGGGTGTATGGGTAGATGATTGAATAAGTAGAATCCTAAAGAAAAGTTACTTACCACTGTGATAGGTAATGGGCTCCCCTAAAAATGTTCCTATCTTAACCCCTGGAACTAGATTGCGTTAAATGTAAAAAGGGAATTAAGGTTGCTGACAGCTGATCTTAAGATAGGGAGATGACCCTGGATTATCCAGATGGCCCTGATGTACTCACACTAATTCATAAAAGATGGAAAAGGGAGGCCAGTCAGTGTCCGAATGCTGACATGTAAGAAAGATTAGACAAGCCACTGCTGACTTTAGAGATGGAAGAAGGCCACAAGCACAGGAAGGCAGGGAGCCTCCATAGGCAGGAAAAGGTAAACACAAACAAAACAAAACAACGCAAATTGTCTCCTAAGCCTTCCAGAAAGGTGTCAGCACTGCGTGCAAAGAAGTTTCAAAAGAGAAAACTCCTAGTCATTCGTCCACATTAATTAGACATCTTTGTACAGAGAGCTGTGCTCGGGCCTGGAGGGGTACAGAGCTGTACCAGAACAAATCCTGACCTTGAGGTCTAACCTTCCAGGGAATCTGGGGTAGAGAGGGGTAGACCAGGTAATGACCTACCACTAAAAGATGTTAGAAAGCCCTGAAAGAGGGAGGGAGGGAAACGAAGGAAAGACCTGTAACTTGAACATGTGGCTGAGCAGGTGTCTCTTGACAAACACAAGCACAGGGAAACGCTGAAGTAGGACGCTTGCCACGTGACAGCAACAGGGGCCTTCGAAGGCAGCCATCCTGTGTCGGCTCCAGATCAGACTGTCCCAGGAAAACAGAACTCACTACATATGGAAAAGAGCTTCCCAGTAACAAATCTACAGAAGAGAAGGGAATGAGGCTTAGACCATGCTAAATCCAGAAGTCACTCTTGTCGTTACACAGATGCCATTACACAGATGAAACAATCAACACTCAGAGGAGGAATACTACCTTTGTTTTGAAGCCATAGTCTTCACAGAACCACACGTCCTCAGCCCTTGACGCAATCTCTATGGTAGTAGTCATTACAGGTGTCATAGCTAGTGTGTGTGGCTGCTTAATTCCCATTGTACTGTCTATTTCTTGAGGCAGGGGCTGATCTCACCTATTTTTTTTAATTTTGATGAACAGTGATTAATACATGGTAATTAAAAAATAAATATTTGTTGAACAAATTAATGTAAGATCCAGAGAGGGAAAATCAAATAACAAGAGACTTCTCAAATCAAGGTACCGGGTGAGGCAGGAGAACAGGGAATTGGGGTAACCAAGGGTTAAGACATAAGCAAAAGAACAGCAGGTGCAGCCAGTTCTAAGCAAGATTAGGCGACACACAGGCTACATCATCACTCCTGCGATAACAAGGCAGAAGTCTCCACTTCAGCCTCTGATTGGTCGGGGGCCAATCCTTCATAGGGTGTAACCAATTGGAAGTCTCTAAAGGGCACCTGGGGTGTTACCAAAATCCTTCAGCTTAATAAAAACCCTAAAGAACGTTGCGATCAATCGGGGCTCTTGAGCCGCTTTCTTGAGCCTGCTCCTACTCTGTGGAGTGTACTTTCACTTCCACAAATCTGTGATTTTGTTGCTTTTTTCATCGCTTCGTTCTTTGGTTGCTTCGTTTGTGCGCTTTATCCAATTCTTTGCTCGATGTGCCAAGAAGCTGGAAAACTCACAATCAAGACTTTTCATCCAGTAACATAGGGAAAAGAGATTAGTAGCGATTTTTCTTCAATAAATATTTATTACTTTATCATCTAAGATAAAGCTATGTTTATTATTTATTTTCTTAGGACAGGGTCTTGTCATGTAGCCCAGGCTGGTCTCCAACTCCTGGGCTCAAGCAATCCACTGGCTTCAGCCTCCCAAAGTGCTGGGACTGCAGGCGTGAGCCACCATATCCAGCCAAGAAAGTTATGTTTTAATGAAAGTGATTGAAAAATATGTTTTTTCTGTCTCTTTCAAAGCCTATGTTTTTCTATTCTGCAACACTCCTGAAAACTCAAGTTGCAGTCCTCACTCAGGTGCTTACTAGTCATGTGACCTTGGACTGGTAAATTAATCACTGAGAGCCTTAGTTTCCTCATCAGGAAAGTTCAGACAACGGCACCTATTTTGTTAGATTGTCTGGAGGATGACAAGTAGCATTTGCACAACCTCGAAACGCTCAACACATAGTAGATGTTCAATAAATGATAACTCTTATCAGCCTTCCCCTAGGCCGGGATGCTTCCCTATGTACTCAGCTGTGAAGCTTTGACTCCATCATTACAGAGCAGCTCCAGCCTTCCAGGTTCCCTCCCGTTCCACCCTGCATGAACAGAACTCTTTTCTTCTAACATGCTTCCATCTACCTTCCTTCTTATCAGATCAGCTCCCTCTGCTATGCTGAGAAGCTGAGGGCAAGCTCAGCTTCCACACAGAACCCGGATTGAAAGACAGTCACCCACACCATTTCCCTGCAGAGTTATCCCCTAAAGTCTTACCTTTGGACAGGTGACTTGTCCATATCCATAAATATGAACTAGTGCATAATGTTGGATTTCTTAAAAAAAAAATGCTAAATTCAAAAATCAGGCGGGGCATGAGTCATGCCTGTAATCTCAGCACTTTGGAAGGCCAGGGTGGGAAAATTGCACGAGGCCGGAAGTTTGAGGCCAGACTGGGCAACACAGCAAGACCCTGTCTCTACAAAAAATAAAAAAAATTAGCTGAATGTGGTGGCACATGCCTACAGTCCCAGCTACTCAGGAGACGGGGGCAGGGGTTAAAGGTTACAGTGAGCCAATGAGCTATGATTGTGTTACTGCACTCCACCCTGGGTGGCAGACTGAGACCCTGTCTTAAAAAAAAAGCTATATCTACAAAGAATGGTCCAAATTTTATGAAATATATAAACATGTTCAGACACATAGGTTCAAAGAAAAAAATATGAAAATAAACATCATTTAGAATTATGTCAAAGCAGTAAGATTATGTGTGGTTTTACTTACTTGCTTATTTTGTGTTTATGTGTTTTGGAAATTTCTACGATACAATGTGATGTTACTTTTACAGTGAGAAATGAAACAAGTATTATAAATTCATTTGTTTCTCTATGCACTCCTTAGGGAGAAGGCTGAATGGAAAACACTTCCATTGGCTGCTGTGCTTACCTGTAGGCCTGGGTCTCTCTCCCAGGACTCACCCTCTGTCTTCCTTGCTCTTTCATTCCATTCAGGCAGATTCATTCTGGGCTCTCTTTTCTCCCAGTTCCACATCTCTGTTTGCTCATAGCTACAACCCTGGAACAGCTCAGGCCTCCCAAACAGGCAGTGTCCACTTCCCACTCACCTCCTTAAACCCCCCTCAGTGGGAGCCTTCTCCACACCTCCTGCCACCCCTTCCAGCCCCATCTTTGATTCCCAGGGGTCCTGCTTTTTTTTTCTGTATCATTCCGCTTGACTCTGCCAAGTGTGAGATGAGGAAAAAATGAAAATTAGGACTGTAGGTGGGAAGAAGGGGAGAAAAGAAAGAAACCCATAAAATTCAAAAGAAGCACGACTACCTTGGCGGAACTTTGGTATATTTAGGACAGGCCTCCAGCAGCCATGAAGTCTCAAAAGACCACAGAAAGGAGTTCACAGCATCTTCTTCTCTCTTCTCTTTGACGCTGGTAGTAGGAGGTAGGTGATTGTGTGTCTGAAAGACAGTAAACCGGATGCTCCTTGTGTGAAGACGCCTGCTCTCCAATGAAAAAGACCATCACAAAGTCCCTCCAGACAGGAGCAAGAACTCCTAGCCTCAAGGCAAGCAAAAGCTCCTCTTTCCTGTCCCGAAAGCCACACCTGAGAAGAGCATATTTACCTTGGTCTTTCATATTCTGACTCATGGCTTTAATTAAACTTTCTATCTGGCTATGTGTCTTTTACTACACTCGAAAAAAAAACTCCAATCTGTGGCTTTGGAACTGACTTGCACACCCAGTCTAGAGGCCCATTTATAATCACGAATATCAGGGGACCGGTATTTGTGAGTTAAAGGTACTACTGATTAAAATCATATTATAAGAGAATCTTTGTTTCTCCACGAAGTTTTCTTTTTTTAAACTTAGGATGTTTGTCTCTCTTCTTGTTGCTATTTCAGGGAAAAGAACTGCCAAATGGAGTTTTTCCATATTTGACTTAAAAAGGGGTGTGGGGGGGTAGAAGTTGGTCCTTGTTATAACACGAGTGCCAACAGTTGGCCTGGAATAAGTGTTCACAGCCAGATTTTCAAATTCCAGTAACCAAGAGTCTGTAATGAAAAGACTCCTACAAATGTCTCTCTCTGAGGCCTCTGGCCAGGAGGAGTGGGGACCTTTGATCCTGTCTGGAGCCAAGAGACTCTGAGGATGGAGTGGAGACAGGCAGAAAGTTGCCAAGCTCTCGGCTCGTGTGCTTTCCCAAAGCACATCTGAGGTAAAGTCTGTCTGCCCCTGGATTTGCCAGACCGCTCCACACAGGGCCAAGGCGACCTGGACTTCAGAACAGGGGCCTGTTTATTGTACCACATTGCTTTCAGGGAGCGACTGGCCAGAGGGTCTATTTGCCCAACCTCAGCCGCCCTCCCACAGGCATCTTGGCTGCTCTCTTAAGAACCTCCCTTCCTTGCCTTTTGGGTGGAAGTGGCCCTGAATTGCTGTTATTTTTCCAAACTCCTCTGTGCATAAACAAGATGTTTGGAAAAGCTCAGATGGCCACAGGTCTGCCGTGTTGGCCACCGACTGTCACTTGCAGGGCAGCACTGGACAGCATCAGAGGATATGCTTCTGCCTGGCTCTGATACTGCCCCAGCTACCAAATCCCACCCCCACCTCCACCCCACCATCTCTCCCTCTCTTTCTAAGAGAACTTGGCTGCAGGGTGTTCAGACTGGTAGGGTGAGGTAGATGAGGAGATGCCTTCACTAATTATAAGGGTGTTTCTTATCAGAATCATAAGGGATCCTCCCTGTTCCCAAAAGGTTCAAGGAAGAAAGAAGGAATCCCATAGGTGGGAATTTGACTCCCTTGACAGAGCTCTTCTCAAGATCCTAAGGGCTGGGGTAAGGCTCCAAAGAAGAATCCCATATGGAAAATTGTCCATGAGTAAGGGTCCCCTGGGCAAAGTATTTCTGAGTAAAGGGCCCCTGTTACTTCCTTCTGACCGAACAGAAAGATACACACAAGCAGATTAGCCCACGGATCAGTGGGCAGCCAGGATGGGCTCCACAGGAGCCAAGTGCATCCTGCACACATAAGCCCTCCCATCTGAGGGTGGGCAGAGGCAAGCAAAGCCTCTGGAGCCCTGCTGCAGGGAGGAGAATGAAAGCAGCACCCAACCACCCCTGCCCAGCCAATCCACAGGCTTACATACAGACATGTTCACACTGAGCCACCTCCAGCCATCGCCAGAGTATCCAAGGGCTGTCCAGGGCCCCTGAGCCCACTGTGGCAGCTATTGGAGGCAAGCATGGCCCCCATCCACCCCGTCCCTTCCTTCGCCTGTAAGCCCTGCTGTCCGCTGACCCTTGGCAGCTGCACCTCCAGCCACAACCATCCCATAGCGTCCTTCATCCCCCAAACTGTCTTTGCAGTTGCCACTCCTGTGGTCCCAAGCCAGTGCTTTCCTGTCCCCTCAGTCCACCTCCACTGTCCCCTCTGTCATGCTAGGGAACTCAAGAGCAAGAGTTCTGGCCCAGGAAGGCAAACAAGGCCAGGCAGGTAGTCAGTCCCCAAGACAGCAGTCTGCCCAGGACCAGAGTGCCAGCCCTCTCCTTTGGGTGTGATCTAGTATCTGGCTCCAGCTGGGCAAGAAGAGCCCATATGAAACTGACGGAACCCCAATTTTAAAAGCAGAGCACAACAGAGCATTTGTTCCTAGAGCCTCTGAGCAGGATCCATAGCACCTACCCCATATCTGGGACCAGACTATAGGGAAAGTCTTTCAGTAGGCAGGGAAGGCACTCCATGATAAAGGCTGGGGTTGGGGGCTCCGGGAAGGGGTTCCACAGATTTTGACGCTAGAGTTGGAGGTACTCTTGGATCCCCTTTGTTGTCATTGTCACTGCAATCTGCATTCTTAGATTTTCCCCTTTCCCCAGGGATCAGAGGAAGCTGGGGGGTACATGTTGCTCCACTCTGTACTGAGTGAATTCCATCTTCAACAGACCTCTCCAGCTCTGTTCACACTGAGCCACCTCCAGCCATCACCGGACTAATTGTTGGAGATTGTCACTGTCGTGGCTGTGACCTGGTGAGGGCCCACTAGACACTGTGCCTGGGCTGCTGTCGACCCATCCGTGCCTCTCACAGCCAAGCATCGCACATACACACACAGGCATGAGAAGATCACAGAAGCTGCAGGGAAACTCATTGTTTCAAAAGCATTTGAAATACTTGGTCTGTTAAAAAATGTTTTCCATTTTTTATTAAAATACCTAAAAGTACCACATTTTTATTAAAAATGCCTGAAAGATTCATGTTTGATTGTTTAATGGAGAACCCAGAGCAGTAAATCGAAGGAGACCACCTGGTAGGTTTTTTTTTTTTTTTTTTTTTTTTTTTTTTTTTTTTTTTTGAGGTGGAGTTTCGCTCTTGTTACCCAGGCTGGAGTGCAATGGTGTGATCTCGGCTCACCACAACCTCCACCTCCTGGGTTCAGGCAATTCTCCTGCCTCAGCCTCCTGAGTAGCTGGGATTACAGGCACGCGCCACCATGCCCAGCTAATTTTTTGTATTTTTAGTAGAGATGGGGTTTCACCATGTTGACCAGGATGGTCTCGATCTCTTGACCTCGTTATCCACCCGCCTTGGCCTCCCAAAGTGCTGGGATTACAGGCTTGAGCCACTGCGCCCGGCCCACCTGGTAGGTTTAAGCAAAGTTAGGGTAGTGTTTTCAACAAATTCCCAACAGATAGTATCTTTGGGACTCAGGAGTAAAAAAAAATCAGAACTCTCAGGAATTCTCCAAATCATTTGTTATTCTTTAAGTGTTTCTAAAATTAATTATACTTTTTGCTCATTGTTACGGATATCTAAAAGTTATTTCATAAGTAAAAAATATTAAGTTCAATAGCATTTATCAATACTATGGTCTGTAGCAAATATTCAAACTCTGGGAAATTCCAGCAAACATTATTGTGTATATTCAGATAATATAATATTCAGGTACCCTAGTAAGGCTAGCAGCACTAGCTTGAATCACAGGTTGAAACTGCCAGCTTAAGAACATATTTTGCTTCCAAAACCTGGTATTTCTTAAAACATCACTCATAAGATTTGTATGAATATTTGCATAAAATATACCACATATAAAAACTTACTAATATGTATTTTATTTGCAACAATTACTCAACATTACAGGCAGACAAATCACAGACCCACATTTATAACATGGCTGTTGCTACCTCTAAAGATGATAAACTGATTAGATCATGGCTGCTTTTTTTTTCTTTGCACTCCTGTCCTGGGTTTTGAAAATATCAACCTTAATCTTGGACTGTGTCTGTGTTTTCTGCTCTTGCATTCCACTGGACATCAATGGTTTCATCAAACCAGTAACAGTGCCACATCACTTGCAAAACTTTAATTCTCACAAAAGAATTGTAAAGCTCTTTTCTGTTTTCCCCATTTTCAACTGATTTTTCTTTGAATTTGGGATTTGGAAAACTGAAATTTCCTGAGCAATGTTAGGAAGGGACTCCCAAATGGAAAACCTGGTCAGGGGCTACTGCAGACCCATCAGGAAGGCCCATAAGCAGGCTCTCTGGAAAGTGGAGTAGAGAGCCTGATGGCGGGGGGAATAGCTGGGACGCGGGGGCCCCAGCACAAAGCCCCTGTGGCAACAGTAAAGCACAAGCCCATCTTCTTCAGTGTACTCTCAGCTAGAAAATGTCCTGGAAGCAGAAGCACCAGCCTCACTTAACAGTCAATGAAGAGCCTTCAAAGATTGGAAGAAGGTTGACAGCTTACTTTGAAAGGAGAAGTCCTGACTTAGCCTTTACAACTGAAAGAGAGAGAAGGAAAACATCAACATTAGAGAATGTTGACCTATCTGGTTTCATTAGTTAAAGCTAAAACTGTACATACTTATTTTGTTATATAAAGTTGAGTTTCTTCCTAGGTATTTTTTGCTTTGGAAGCCAAACAGCCTTCTGGTGATATTGACAGATTTGGTTTTTATAGTTCCAAAAAGATGGTAGATTTGGAATCTTGAGACATATTTCTCCTTGAAACCACATTTGTTAAAATGTTTGTGGGAGAAAATTATGTTTGTTAAAATTATAACTTAAAGTCATGACCAGTTGATTTTACCCTTCAATCCTAGTGATAATTAACTCACCATGACATTATACAGACCTCACTCTATTTCATCATTCTCTATAAATGGACTTCACAGATTTCTTTAAACTTAGAAAATTAGCTGAAAGCACATTTCCTATTGTTAAAATGTATTGCAAGTGAAATAAGGGAATTCTGTAAGAGATTAACTTTAAAATTCTAGAAATGTCAATGCATTACGGCATGGCTCCCAGCTCTGTATCCTTTAGGTCTTATGCAGATGAGAAAGTTGCTCCCTCTGAAGAGAGAGTTGGGATGCTCAAGCCTCATGTGGGTGATGCTTAGGGGCTAGAGAAGAGGAACAAGCAGGCACATGATGGCAGTGACCCCTGAGTCTCCAGGCCCTGCTCCCTTTGGAAAAGTGTCAGAATCCTGGGGAAGTAGTGGCTCCGATAAAGAGCAGGACGGATCCAAGCTGCAGTCCTGGGATTTCTGTTTGAAATTTGACATTGTGGGGAGGAAGACAATCAAGGCTGCCTTGTAATTTCAGTTTTGGATAGGTGGAATGACAAGAGAAACAAGCCTGTTACTTTAGGGTCAACAAGAGAGGAACATTTTGTAACAGTAAACTGTGGTTCTTTTTTTTTTTTCTTTTTTGTTTTTTTTGTTTTTTTGGATTAGTTCTCTTCATGACATTCAGGTACACCTATCAAATAAACTGTGGTTCTTTAAGGCTGCTGTAGCGTGGCTTATTCCCATGAGGGGACAAATTGGGTATGGCCATCTGGAAATTGAGAGGTAATGTGGTATGGGAAGAAAAATGGCCATTTGCAAGGCGCCCCAGGGATTTTTCACTCTCTGAGCCAAAGAGAGGGAAAGAATGACAGGCCAATAGTTCCAGAGATCCAACTCCTGGTATCAAACACAGACTTGTCTGTTGGAGTTTTGGTGACCTTTCATACTCCAGGGTCACTGACCACTTTACTCATCATATTTACGGTTGTTTATAAGGTAGCACTGACTTGTAGTAGAGCTCCAACATTCTCTCCAAAAATCAGAGAGAGAGGCATCAGTAAATAATTAACTTGGGTGCCAAGGGATCAGTGTCCTGAGTGGACTGAAGACGGTCACTGAGGCAACCTTCACATGTCCTGGCCAATGGAGGCTAGAAGCAGACAGTGACCAGATAAGCTGACTTCCATGTAGACCTTTGGACAAGGAATGAATAGGTGGTTTTAGGGCCAAGGAAGCAAATCACTGCTTTCTTTGTCATAACTAACAGGCTACCCTGGAGAACAGAGCTGCTGGCGGAAGCTTGGGACCTCTGGGAAGCTGGGAAGCCTAAGAAGCTTTCTGTCATCCTCACTGTAAGTGTGAGGGAACCACAGATTTCCCTCAAATAAAGTACACCAAACTTGAATTAAGCTGCTATTGCTTAACATTGCAGTTCAATGGGGAGAGATTTTTAATGTCTATCTAGACAGGCAGTCTTTGGGTTTAATCTTTTTTATTTTTCAACAATTTGAGATGTACAGAAAAGTTGCAAACATAATACAGAGAATTCTTATAAACCCTTTACTGTTTATCCAGATTCACTTTTCCACATTGGCTTTATCACTCCCGGTTCCATCTGTCTCCCTATCCCTCTACCTATTTTTAGTCTATCTGTCTATCTCCATCCATCCACTCCTCCATCGAATCTGCCTACTGCTCCATCCGTCCATCCGTCCGTCATCTATCTATGTAAAATCTCATAGATTACATCCCTCCCCTCCAACTGCATCCAGTGACTATTTTGTGAATTAGAGAACATTCTCTTATATACCCAGAGTGCAATGATCAACATCAGGATACAATCTATTATCTAACCAACAAACCTTGTTCAACTTTCACCTATTGTCTACTGCTGTCCTTTACAATCAAAGTGGGAAAAAGCCCTCGGGTCCGGGATCTAATCTGGGATCACACATTATGTTTTGCTGTCCCCTTAGTCTCCTTTAATCTGGAACACTTCCTCCGTCTTTCTTTGTCTTCCAAAGTGGACATTTTTGAAGCATACAGACCATTTCTTTTGAAGAATGTTCCTCAATTTGGGTTTGATTGATGTTTCCTCAAGATTATAGGTTCCGGTTCTGTATTTTGGCAGGAAAACCATAGAAATGATATTGTGTTCTTCTTGCATTATATCAGGAGGCCCATAATATCTGTTTGTCCGACAACTGGTGATGTGAATGTTAATCACTCAGTTAAAATTGCCATTATTTATATTAATATTCAAATGTCCCAGATTTGACCAGTAGAAGCCCCTTCAGCCTGGTCATTGTGGTTTGTGACATGTCCCCATAATTTTTTGAGCAGTTTATGACTTCCTAAAATAGAAAGATATCCCAGCCCCAGCCCTAAAATTAGCTATTTCTCCAAAGACTCATAATTCCTTTTACTGGAAAATATTTAGAAACAAGATCTTCATGCTGCATGCTGGGTGTGATCAACGTGTGTGTGCATGAGTGAGTATGAATGCATTCATTTATAAGATAGAAATATAATTAGGTTCACTTATTTTTGTGTATACTCTATTTTGGGTTTCTATCTTTATTGATTTTATATATTTATATTTTAAGCATTTGAAATATAATATGGTTCTAGAAGTCAAAACTGTAGCAAATATATAGTTAGAGAAATGTCACTCTCCCACATCCCTTCTATCCTGTTTCTATTCCCATTTTTTTTTTTTTTTGCCCTATTTCCAACCACCACCACCCATCGTAACCAATCTAATTATTTTCTCTTTTATTCTTCTTATGTTTTACTTTGCAGAAATGAACAGATACAAGAATATTTTTTCCCTTATTTCTTACCTAAAAGGCACATAGTATAGATACTATTTTTCTTTTTCCACTTAACAAAAGACACTGAAAATCACCTCATATCAGTTCAGAGAAACAGTCTTTGTTCTTTGTCACAGCTGCAAAGTACTCCATTGTATGGAGGTTTTCAATTATTCTCTGATGTTCAGCTACATAGTTTTTTTTTTTTTCAAAACATTTTTCAGTTACAACAAATACTGCACAGAATTACCTCGTGTGTAAGTATTTTCTTATTTTTGGAGGTAACTCTCTAGAGGTGGAATTACTGGCACAAATAGAAAATGTACATACAGTATCTTTAGATATTGCTAAATGTCCCCAGTTTGCATCCTTAACATTAATGTGGAAGATTGCCTGTTTCCCGCAGCCCTTCCAAAAGCATGTGCTGATCTACTTTTTAATTTTCACCAATTTAAGTGAAAAGTATCTCAATACAGTTTTAATTTGTATTTCTCTAAATATGAATGAGGTTAAACATCTTTTCATATGTTTAAGGATATTGTGTCTTTTACCCAACTTTCCATTGAGTACATGCTTTTTCAAAACTTTCCTGTGAATTGCATTTTCCTTTCAATTTGCCAGGCAGAAGCTAGAAGTTATACATTTGTTTAACACTCATCTTGCCCCTTGATTTTTTCATCATAAAACCTTATCTACAGTAATTTTAGTTCTTGATATGGCAGTGTTCACAGTGAAATTTTAATAAGGCTGTACATTTATAACCTGTACACTTTTAAAAGGTCATTTTAAAAGTTTTAATTGATTAAATTCTGTATCAAAGTATCACTGTCCTTCTTGTCTAATGCAAAATCTAATGATTCCCAAAATCATTCCCGGGCAGCGCTGACATGGGATTAAAAGGAAAAAGTGACCCTCTGAAGAAGGGGTTCTGGGAGCACATACTTGAAGGGTAATCCCACAATACAACACAAAACACACACACACACACACACACACTCACACACACACACGGCCATCCTACCCCCTCTCCCACCATGGTGCCCAGTCCCACCAGCCTCCAAGACCTTGCCAAAAATTGCCAGGCTGAGATAGATCTTCCAAACTCACCAACTAGCAGAAAATATTTATCCATTGGACAGCCACAGAATCCCTGGTTTTAAGATTTTGCCTGCAATCTCTTCTTTGCCCCCAACAAGCAACGCCCCTGTGATTCAAGCCTCATCTTCTCCATAACTTGCAAGAGTAGGAGGAGGAAATAGGTAATTAAGTCATTATATTTATGACCTACTAAAAGAAAGGCTTCGATGGCCTTGGGTCTTCTTACCCTTCTCAACACCCTATCCCCTAGACAGCTGTTATGACTCGAGGTGCCTTCTCTCCTCCCTTCAGCCTCCAAAATCTCTTTGGTTGGGAGAGATTGATAATCCAAATAAAACTGCCATGGGAGGGTGAATGGATGAATTTTTAAAAGTTACTTGTCTATTTGCTGCATCTCTCAGGACAGCCCAGGCAGGAGGGAGAATTAGTGCCACCTGGAGAGCTGTCACGCTGCTGGCCTGAGGATGGCCCAGCCTCTCACATGGAATGGCCCCCAGCAGCCTGGGGAGTCCCGGAGCAGACGAGCTGGGGAGGAGGTGTGGGGCAGATGGCGACGGTAGCTGTTGGGAAGGAAGGCTAAACAGTGTGGGCAGAAGTCAAAGATAAACTTCCATCCTCCTCGTTCTCTCCCCACGTAACAGCCAAAAGATGCTGGTTATTTCAAGGAGTTTCCAAGAATGGCATTTGATGTATATCACGACCTTCCTGGGGAAGCTGGGGACAAGGCATCAGAGTTTCCTCTCCTCTCCCCAACAGAGGCATCCCAGCACATGCAAAGGCCCCACCTGAAGTCACCATAAACACACACACACACACACACACACACACACACACACACACACACACACACCCCTTCTTTCTCACTGAGAAAGAAGTTGGGAGTAGAAGCCATTCCACTTGCAAGAACTAATGTCCTAGACCCAGCGCTGTCTGAGGATCACTGGCTGTTAGTCTGACCCCAGTCTCTGATGGTGTGCTGGATTTCCCACACTCGCATGGTACAGGTCTGGAGCACAAGCACGTGGCTACCCAAAGGGTCCTTCTTCATCTCCAGACACCACTTGGTATCCCTGTTTATGACAGCTCCTCCCTGGAGGGGAAGAGAGACAGAGCCAAGGTGCTGAAATGCCTCAGTAATTCATCATCTTTAGGGGCCCCTCAGTGCTCCGCAAGTCATGCAGGGAAGAAAAGGAAGCAGAATATAGGATGAGATCACTCAGTGCTTCCTCTACCAGCCTCATGGCAAACTGACCAACCAGGTGATGTTGCACTAGCTTCGTGTGATGCCCTCAGCCTCTCCTGAGATGGAAGCATTGGGTCAATACTAACTACCATGAAATGATGGCCTCTGTGAGAACCGTGGGCCTTCTCAACTTGGCCCTCCTTTCCACATCCTCACCCCTGAGCACATGAGAGCCATCAGGGTCACCTTCACCTTTTGCTTCCCTCCCTCCTCAGGGAAACTGTGTTGTGCACCTGGAACAGGAGCCACATTCAGGAATCTCAGCCTCTGAGGAAGCTTCCAGCCTCTCCTGTTGAGGGGGTATCACCAAGGTTTATGACTGAGAACATGATAGGCTTTAGTGCTAAAAAGTCAGCGTTGAATCCTTATTCTACCACATACGAACCGTGTGGGCCTGGACAAATTACCTCTCTCCAAGTCTCAATGTCTTCATCTCTAAAACGGGTTTAGAGTTAATATTAAAGTTAAAATTAGAGTTAATGTTGATGGAGCATCTTGGGCCTGACACATGAAATGGGCAACAGAACTTAGTTCATCTCTGCCACTCCCCATCCTAACAGGGGAAGAGAAACGAAGGGCCATCCTTCTCTTAGATCCTATGTGATCCCCACAAACTCCCTGAGCTTCTTCCCCCTTATCTTCATATCTAAGCAACTGACGATCCTGCCATCTGTCCAAACCACCATCTCTCCTGTTCCTGCCCTCTGCTCCCAGCCCTCTCTCTCCACATCCCTCTCAACCCCTTTGCAGGATTCACGTGAGCTGCATTAGTGCCTGGGTCAGGCTGTATCTTCTTTATGCCCTGCACTCTGCTATCATCCTCAGGGTTCATAACATTCATTCTGATGGCTCATGAGAAACCCTGACCTGACTGTTCCCCTTCGGACAAACTGCCACCAAGTTCTTGAACACCAAGTGGGACTGACTGCAGCTGTAATGTCTCCAAATTTCTGCTTCCTCTCTCACCATCACCTCCCTGCCTCTCATCTCTTCTAATCACAAAGTGCCTCCAACAGCCCTTGCTCCCGTAACATTTTCCTGTCATTGGACTCCCCCCGACCCCAGCCACCCTTGCCACTCCTCCGGGCACCCATCCAGCATTGGCCATTCAGGGCAGCTCTTCAGATTCTGGAACTTCTCCTCCACCACCACCACCACCACTCCTCTCTCTTGGCCCCTGCTTCCAGACCACAGAGCTCTTGTGGACAGGGTCTGCCAGCTGAGCCGGCCTGGCTTGTAAACCTGCCCACAGCAGCCTGGCCCCAGGGCTTGGCTTACACCTCAGAGTTCCTCATCCAGGCCTCCTCAGCATGCTTTGTCTGTCAGCCCCCACCCCGACACTCACTTTAACAAAATGTCAAGAACACCACACTTCTAGTCGATCCTCCCCTCCCCTGCAAGACATCAGCGATCACAGACGATCTCAAAGGAGCCGCCCCATGCCAGCCTCATCTGCCAGCAGCCCCCTCTGTTTCTTGAGCCCCTGCCATCTCGATGCTGAAGAAACACTTCCTGACATCCATCTTTTAGCTCTCCCTGTTTGCCAATTCCTTTTCTACTGCCTTTAAATATGTCCAAATGTCACAATATTAGAAGGACAAAATAAACGCAGCCCTTAACTCTACTCTCCCTTTCAACCAACATTCAGTGTTTTTCTCCCTTTCAGAATCAAATTCCCAAGCAACAAGGCAATAGCACACAGCGGTTAAGATTCCACATTTGAATGGCGAGTGTTTACTACACTGTGCAACCGTAGGCAAATAATTGGATTCCTCAGTGCCCTAGTTACTTCTTGGGTGAGATGGAGCTAGTGATCATATTTCTCCTAGAAGACTTATGTTTTAAAAGAACTGAATGAGATCATGTTTAACCCAATGCCTAGTGCACATATGTATTTCAATAATTCTTGGTAATTATAATTTATTGTAACCTTTTAGACAAAGTCAGTGGCCTATTTTCTATTTCTGCTCAACTTCCATGTGACATGAGCTTTGACAGTGTTGCACACAGCACACATCCGCTAGTTTCTTTCACATTGTGTTCATCCGGATCTTACATATTTTTGTTTTGCTTTTTTTTTTTTTTTTTTTTTTTGAGAGGGAGTCTCACTGTATCACCCAACCTGGAGTGCAGTGGCGCAATCTTGGCTCATTGAAACTTCCACCTCCTGTGTTCAAGCGATTCTCTTTCCTCAGCCTCCCGAGTAGCTGGGATTACAGGCGCCTGCTGCCATACCTGGCTAATTTTTGTATTCTTAGTCAAGACAGGGTTTCACCATGTTGGCCAGGCTGGTCTCAAACTCCTGACCTCGGCCCGTGATCTGTCTGCCTAGGCCTCCCAAAGTGCTGGGATTACAGGCGTGAGCCACCACACCCAGCCATTTTGGTTTTTATTTTGGAGTGTTGCCTGTCCAAATGATATTACAAGGGCAAAACATGTTTTTAAAAGATTTTTGTTTTTGTTTCTTTCAATTTTACAAAAATAATAGACACTTCTTTAACTTGGAAAATATATTTTAAAAATATATAAAGCACTCTAAAATACATTACCAGGGGCTCAGGGCACATGGCGGCTGCTGGCAGGTAAGGTGGGCATGGAGCAGCTACTTCGAGATCATCTGTGAGGTCATGTCCTCAGGATCACTGATGGCTTTCAGGGGAGGGGATGATTGACTGGAATTATATTTATAAAAAATATATTTTAAAATATTTTATATATAAAGTATATAAAAACACTCATAACAAGACAACATTGTATATGTGGTCTTTACATCTTGCTTCTTTATATAGATTTAATATTCCATATACATCTTTTCCAGTTTTATTAATTTTTTGAAAGAGATTGTTTCAGAATATTATTTGAGTGGCTCTACAATATTCAGTTCAAGAGATGAGCAAAGCATCCCCGACTATTGGACATTTAAATTTTCCTAGTGTTACGCTGTGATACTTATTAAGATATTTTCCACGGCTGGAGCAGCTGCCGCTGAGTCCAGATCTCAGTGCTGTGCGCCCCCGACGCCCGCCCGACATGCATTCCTGGTTCCTTTTGGTTCCAAGTCCAAAATGGCAACTCTCAAGGATCAGCTGATTCATAATCTTCTAAAGGAAGAACAGACCCCCCAGAATAAGATTACAGTTGTTGGGGTTGGTGCTGTTGGTATGGCCTGTGCCATCAGTATCTTAATGAAGGACTCGGCAGATGAACTTGCTCTTGTTGATGTCATTGAAGACAAATTGAAGGGAGAGATGATGGACCTCCAACATGGCAGCCTTTTCCTTAGAACACCAAAGATTGTCTCTAGCAAAGATTATAACGTAACTGCAAACTCCAAGCTGGTCATTATTACGGCTGGGGCACGTCAGCAAGAGGGAGAAAGCCGTCTTAATTTGGTCCAGCGTAACGTGAACATCTTTAAATTCATCATTCCTAATGTTGTAAAATACAGCCCGAACTGCAAGTTGCTTATTGTTTCAAATCTAGTGGATATCTTGACCTATGTGGCTTGGAAGATAAGTGGCTTTCCCAAAAACCGTGTCATTGGAAGTGGTTGCAATCTGGATTCAGCCCGATTCCGTTACCTGATGGGGGAAAGGCTGGGAGTTCACCCATTAAGCTGTCATGGGTGGGTCCTTGGGGAACATGGAGATTCCAGTGTGCCTGTATGGAGTGGAGTGAATGTTGCTGGTGTCTCTCTGAAGGCTCTGCACCCAGATTTAGGGACTGATACAGATAAGGAACAGTGGAAAGAGGTTCACAAGCAGGTGGTTGAGAGTGCGTACGAGGTGATCAAACTCAAAGGCTACACATCCTGGGCCATTGGACTTTCTGTGGCAGATTTGGCAGAGACTATAATGAAGAATCTTAGGTGGGTGCACCCAATTTCCACCATGATTAAGGGTCTCTATGGAATAAAGGATGATGTCTTCCTTAGTGTTCCTTGCATTTTGGGACAGAATGGAATCTCAGACGTTGTGAAGGTGACTCTGACTTCTGAGGAAGAGGCCCGTTTGAAGAAGAGTGCGGATACACTTTGGGGGATCCAAAAAGAGCTGCAATTTTAAAGTCTTCTGATGTCATACCATTTCACTGTCTAGGCTACAACAGGATTTTAGTTGGAGATTGTGCATGTTGTCCTTTTTTATCTGAACTGTGATTAAAGCAGTAATATTTTAAGATGGACTGGGAAAAACATCAATTCCAGAAGTTAGAAATAGGAATGGTTTGTAGAGTCCTACAGCTATATTCTGATGCTGGATGGTGGTAACCTTGTGTAGTCCTAAACTGGTCAGTGTGAAATAGTTCTGCCACCTCTGGGGCACCACTGCCAGTGCTGCACATGCTTCAGTTGCCCCTTGAGCCAGAGGGATGTTCATTTGTTATATAACTTCCTGGTTCCTTCACTGAACATGCCTAGTACAACATTTTTTCCCAGTCGGTCACATCCTGGCATTCAATGTATAGATCCAATATCGCATGTCTTGTTCCAAAGGATCTTGTTTTGTGAACTATATATTTCAGTAGTGTACATTACCATACAATGTAAAAAGATCTATATATAAACAATGCAACCAACTATCCAAGTGTTACACCAATTAAAACCCCCAATAAACCTTGAACAGTGAAAAAAAAAAAAAGATATTTTCCACATTAATACTGGCTTATATTCTACACTATTCCGTAAGTAAAGATATTGTACTAAAAAAGAATTAGTGCCGTAAAAAGAGCTGCAGTTAGTTTGGGTTCTGAGAAGTGTGGGATTTTCCTACACGTGGGCAAGTTGCTTCTGGAGCCATGCCAGGCTCCATGCTTACAAGCGGTGTGTGGGAGCACTCCCTCCACACTTCCTCTTTCCCCGAACTTCCAACCTCTTAACACGAGTGCTCTCCTCCTCCTCACTACTCACTACTATTCTTAGAGTCCTCTTTGAATTGTAAGCTGTTGCTTCACCCTGAAGACGGATGACTTTCCCCAAATTCCCCCTTATTTCAGTGGCATCACTATCTCAACACTGTGCAACTGAACTTAAGGTCCATATGTCTGAATAGGCCTTCTCTTCTTAAACTGGGTCCCCTCCCCATCACTGGCTCTCCTGTGAGTCACAGGGGCCACAGCCTCGTCTGGTACACCCAAAATACAGCATCAAGAAATCAAAGAAAACAAAGGGATAATCTAGTCTCATCTCCTTCTCAATTTTGGAAAATTCCTTTGGTAACTTTTTAGATTCATTTGTAAGTTGTGCCTACAAAGTAAAGTGAGAACCAGAAGAGCCCAACCTTCAATCAAGTATCATTTTCATATCTGAAAAAAGTGTAGACCTAAGAGGTAAGATGGATGGAAAGAGATCAGATGGAGTGAACTCATTCAAGAGTAACTCAATATTAGGTAACACACCAGAAATTGTATGATCACCTCCCTTTTACTTTCATAGTTCTTGACATAGTGGCCATAGAAAAGGACCCAGCCTGCATGTTAGAATGGTTGGCAGAAATTCCCTGGATGCCCTGCCTTCCAGCTCTCACAATCCTATCTGCCAACCCACATGTCTTTGCTATCAGTAGCCTCAGTCAGCTGAGAAGGCAATCTTCCAAAATTTTCTTGGCAAGGAGACCTTCAAAATGTTTGGAATGAGTAATTATTTATTTAATAACGGTAGGCTGTTATCATGAAAAGAAAAAGCAGAAAAAAATGTGAAAAATGGGAATCAAATTGTATCTAAAAATATTATTTCTTTAGAATTCATTGTATCTTTAACTCATAGGAGATTTAGTATAAAGTAAAGATATAAGGGAATCAAATACATATGGTACTTGCCAAAGATTCTGTGTATATTTACTATTTCTAAGTATATAAAGAAAAGTATATATACTTGTATATAAAGAAAAATTAGCATCTTACAGATTAATCTTGCGATAGCAATTTTAAAATGTGTCATTGAGTAATTAAATTGGTGACTTGATGGTGAAATTTTTTACTGACTTTATAAACACTTCCGAAACATTTAAGAGAACTTAAGAATTGATCAATTTAAAGTCAGATCACTGAAGTTCTTAAGAAATTGAATGTATTAAATTTGTAAATACAGCTCACAATGTTTAATGGCATTTAATTTATTAAATTTTAAAAATCCTCTTTCTTGTCAAAAGTTATCAGGCTTATAGATAAAATAATAAGATTTGTAAGCTGAATTTAAAAGCTTAAAGAAAAACCATGATTCTTTCAACACTCCTTTGCACCAAGTACCATGCTAAATGCTTTACACACAACTCATTAAATTTTTTAATTTATAACTTATAATTTTTAATTTATAACTTTGTAAAAAAATAGTGAATACTAACTTTTTAAAGCAAAGTAAATTTGTAGTAGTTTTCTTCACATGAACACAAAAGTATGACCAAGGACATCAAAAACTCATATTTAGTATACGAGGACAGGTGCTCAGACATGCTGTGCTTGGTGACTGTCATTGATGGGGGACTCACCACCATGCTAAGCAGCCTATTCTTCTGTAGGAAACCTGAAGCTGTGAAGCCTTTAGAAAGCCCTCCCTTTGCCCCTACATAAGTCAGAATCTGCCACCTTAATCTTTATCTGTTGGTCTCAGTTCTGCCCTCCTGCAACACTAAACTAATCTACTCCCTCTTCCTCAGGAAGACAGCATCATCTTTTCTCTAGCCATAGGCCTAACAAGCCTTTCAAGCTGTATCTCTAGGCCTGCCAATCTTTCATTTGCTTTGCAACCATTTGTGGAGTGCCTGCCATGTTCTAGGGGTTGTGCCAGAAGCTTGAGAAAAAACAGCAAACCCCAGGCCCTGCCCTCCAGCTCACAGCCAAATGACAAAAAGAAGCAAGAGATGGTGAAACTTGGGCTATAAAAGGGCCCCTGAGAGCACATACAGGAACCACTTGCCCGACTCCTCTGGAGTCACAGACGGTTTCCCAAGGGAGATGATGTCCAAGGCCAGGGGAACACTTTGTAGTTGGCCTGGTGAAGAAGTGGGAGGAGAGGGAATAATACCTGCAAAAAGGCCTAAGGTAAGAGGGAGCCTGGACTTTCACTGAATTACCTATCGTTCCATATAATTGGAGCTTAAAGTGAGACATCAGAGACTGAGAAGACATAACCCTGCCTTCTTCTAATCGATACTGTCTGGTTCAGGAAAGCTTAATCTGGGATGAAAAAAAAAAAAAAAAAAACCTCTGAAACTGTAAGCAAATCTTGCACATAGGTTCACATGTATATTTTCCTGGAGAGAGAGTCCATAGTTCACAACAAATTCTCAAAGGGGACGTTAGCTTTGAAAAGTTAGAGACTGCTGAACTAGATTGTCCATGTGGCACCTGAACAAAGCACAGTCCTGCATTCAGAGACACGGCCACAGACAGATCAGTAGCTCCCTCCGGGAGATACTGCCCCTTCCTACCGAATTGGCGGAGGAGCGCAGAAGCTTTTGGAGCAACCCCATCCATTGTCAGTTCCCCATAGACTGCAGTCAGCCAAGACCCTTGCGTCACCATCATGTACATCTGCCAGATTCCTTCTACCCTGTCCTTGGTCATTTGATGTTGAGGTTAAAGGCAGAGCTCCCACACTAGCCCCTGTCAGATTTCAGCCTGGTGTTCCACATCTCTGATAATTATTAATAATAAATGGATCGCAATGGCTAATGCATATTGAACACTCCTCTGCTCCAGGCAGCACGATAAATACTTTACACACGCTGTCTCATTTAATCCTCTCAACACTGGTCTACAGAAGATATTATCATCTCCATCATTTTATAATGAGGAAACTGAGCTTCAGAGAGGGTAAGGAACTTGCTATAGGTGACTGACTGAGCTAAGACGTGGGCCCAAACTCTGAACTGTTCCACTACAACAGAGTCCAGTATTTCTTCTCCTTAACCACCCCTGCCTTAGTCAAGAGACTCAGTGTTTCATACCCAGTTTCCTGTTTCCAATCTTTTCCCTACCTGTTGCCACAAGAAGTAGTTCTCCTAAAACACTATCAAATCAAATCTGAACCTCTCATATATCTGTCCTTTAAAAAACATGTTTAACTCGCTGGACTCACGCCTGTAATCCTAGCACTTTGGGAGGCCGACGCAAGGGGATCATGAGGTAAGGAGTTCAAGACCAGCCTGGCCAACATGGTGAAACCCAGTCTCTACTAAACATACAAACACGTGGTGCCATGTGCCTGTAATCCCAGCTACTCTGCAGGCTGAGACAGGAGAATTGCTTGAACCAGGACCCAAGAGGCAGAGGTTACAGTGAGCCATTGCACTCCAGCCTGGGCTACAGAGCGAGACTCCATCTCAAAAAAGAAAAAAGAAAACAAACAAGCCCATTCAAAAATGGGCAAAGGATATGAACAGACACTTCACAAAAGAAGACATACATGAGGCCAACAAACATATGAAAAAATGCTCATCATCACTGGTCATTAGAGAGATGCAAATCAAAACCACACTGAGATACCATCTCACGCCAGTTAGAATGTCGATCATTAAAAAATCTGGAGACAGCAGATGCTGGAGAGGATGTGGAGAAATAGGAACACTCTTATACTGTTGGTGGGAGTGTAAATTAGTTCAACCATTGTGGAAGACAGTGTGGCGATTCCTCAAGGACCTAGAAATAGAAATTCCATTTGACCCAGCAATCCCACTACTGGGTATATATCCAAAGGACTATAAATCGTTCTACTATAAGGACACATGCACACGAATGTTTATTGCAGCACTGTGTACAATAGCAAAGAACTGGAACCAACCCAAATGCCCAACAATGATAGACTGGACTGGGAAAATGTGTCACATATACACCATGGAATATTATGCAGCAATCAAAAATGATGAGTTTGTGTCCTTTGTAAGGACATGGATGAATCTGGAGAACATCATTCTAAGCAAACTGACACAAGAACAGAAAAAGAAATACCGCATATTCTCACTCATAGGTGGGTGAGAAAAATGAGAACACATGGACACAAAGAGGGGGTCTACTACACACTGGGGTCTATGGGGGGAATGGGGGAGGGACAGCGGGCGGGGCTAGGGAGGGATAGCCTGGGGATGAATGCCAAGTGTGGGTGAAGGGGAGGAAGGCAGCAAAACACACTGCCATGTGTGTACCTATGCAACTATCTTGCACGTTCTGCCCATGTACCCCAAAACCTATAATGCAATAAAAATTTAAAAAAAAAGAGAGAGAAGAAAAAACAATAAAATATCATACTATAAAAAAAAAAAGAAAAAGAAAAAGAAAAGGCCCACCATACCCCGAGCGCGCGGCCGGCTGTCGCGGGGATGCGGAGGGGCGGCGACGGGGGCGGGACCCTGCCGGGGCAGCTGGGCGGGCGCCGCCCCAGGGGTAGGGAGCGCGCGGGGGCGCGCCAGGCCGTGGGGCGCGGGGGGGGCGCGCCGGGCCGGGTCGGGGAGGGGCTGGCCGGGCCGGGGTGGGGCGGGGCGCGCCGGGCCCGAGAGGCGCGCTCCGGCCGCGCTTGCTCGGCGCTCCCTTCGCTTTCTTCGCTAGCTGGTTCCCTCCTCCCGCGGCAGCCGCGGCGGCAGCAGGAGAAGGCGGTGGCGGCGGCTGGGGATCAGACAAGGTGGCGGATCTGAACCTGGAGTGGATCTGCTCCCTGCCCCGGTCCTGGATCACCAGGGGTGGCCGAGTCTTCTTCATCAACGAGGAGGCCAAGAGCACCACCTGGCTGCACCCCGTCACCGGCGAGGCCGTGGTCACCGGACACCTGCGGCAGAGCAGAGATTTGCCTGCTAGCTGGGAAGAAGCATATACCTTTGAAGGTGCAAGATACTATATAAACCATAATGAAAGGAAAGTGACCTGCAAACATCCAGTCACGGGACAACCATCACAGGACAACTGTGTTTTTGTAGTGAATGAACAGACTGCTGCAACCATGACATCTGAAGAAAAGAAGGAACGACCTATGAGTATGATAAATGAAGCTTCTAACTATATTGTGACTTTAGAATATGCAGTGCATCCTATGAGCCCTGTAGGCAGAACTTCACGAGCTTCAAAAAAAAGTTCATAATTTTAGAAAGAGGTCAAATTGGATTAAAAGGAATCCTAATGCACCGGTGGTCAGACGAGGTTGGCTTTAGAAACAGGACAGTACTGGCATGAAATTGTGGAAGAAACGCTGGTTTGTGTTTTCTGACCTTTGCCTCTTTTATTATAGACATGAGACAGAAGAGGGTCTCCTGGGAAGCATACTGTTACCTAGTTTTCAGATAGCTTTGCTTACCTCTGAAGATCACATTAATCGCAAATATGCTTTTAAGGCAGCCCATCCAAACATGCAGACCTATTATTTCTGCATTGATACAGGAAAGGAAATGGAGTTGTGGATGAAAGCCGTGTTAGACGCTGCCCTAGTGCAGACAGGACCTGCGAAAAGAGTGGACAAGATTACATCTGAAAAGGCACCAACTAAAGAAACCAATAACCTTCCCAACCATAGAGTGCTGATTAAACCAGAGCTCCAAAACAACAATAATAATAATAATAAAAACAAGGAAATGAGCCAAATCGAAGAAGAAAAGGCATTAGAAGCTGAAAAATATGGATTTCAGAAGGATGGTCAAGATAGTCCCTTAACAAAAATTAATAGTGTAAAGTTGAATTCTCTCCCTTCTGAGTGTGAGAGTGGGTCAGCCTGCCCTGCTTAGACTGCACACTACAGACCAGTCAACTTAAACAGTTCCGAGAACAAAATAGTCAATGTTAGCCTGGCAGATCTTAGAGGTGGAAATTACCCCAGTACAGGGGCCTTATACACAGAGGCGGAGGGAGTCATACAGCGAACAAATTCAATGCAGCAATTGGAACAGTGGATTAACATCCAGAAGGGGAGGAGTCATGAAGAAGAAACCATGGGGGTAATTTCTTACCAAACATTACCAAGAAATATGCCAAGCCACAGAGCCCAGATTATAGCCCACTACCCTGAAGGTTATAGAACACTCCCAAGAAACAGCAAGGCAAGGCCTGAAAGTATCTGCAGTGTAACCCCTTCCACTCACGACAAGACGTTAGGACCTGGAGCGAAAGAGAAACGGAGGTTCACAAGAGATGACACAATGTGGCAGCTCTACGAGTGGCAGCAGCGTCACTTTTATAACAAACAGAGCACCCTCCCTCGACACGGTTCTTAACCCAAAACCACGGTTAATATTTCTGACCAGATAGTGCACTCTATTCCCACATCACCTTCCCACAGGTCAATAGCTGCTTATCAGGGATACTCCCCTCAACGAACTTACAGATGAGAAGTATTTTCACCAATTCAGAGAGGAGATGTGACAATAGACCACAGACACAGGGCCCGTCACCCTAAGCATGTCTATGTGCCTGACAAAAGGTCAGTGCCAGCTGGACTGACTTTACGGTCTGTTAGTCCCCAGAGCCTCCAAGGGAAAACGCTGTCACAAGATGAAGGTAGAGGCACATTATACAAATACAGACCTGAAGAAGTAAATATTGATGCCAAGTTAAGCTAATTATGTGAACAAGATAAAGTGGTGCATGCTCTGGAAGAGAAACTTCAGCAGCTCCACAAGGAGAAATACACGCTTGAGCAAGCTTTGCTATCAGCCAGCCAAGAGATAGAAATGCAGGCAGATAACCCAGCAGCCATTCAGACAGTGGTGTCACAAAGGGACGATTTACAGAATGGACTGCTTAGTACGTGTCACGAAATTCTCCAGCCGCTGCCGAATTGGAACGAGCATGGAGAGAATATGATGAGTTAGAACACGACGTGACTGTTACCAGGAAGCAGATGCAAGAGCAGCTAGATCACCTTGGTGAAGTTCAGATGGAATCAGCAGCAATTCAGCGAGCACAGATTCAGAAAGAACTTTGGCGAATTCAAGATGTCATGGAAGGACTGAGTAAACACGAGCAGCAAAGTGGTACTACAGAAATAGGTATGATAGGATCCAAGCCTTTCTCAACAGTTAAGTACAAAAATGAGGGTCCAGATTATAGACTCTACAAGAGTGAACCAGAGTTAACAACAGTGGCAGAAGTTGATGGATCTAATGGAGAAGAAAAATCAGAACGTGTTTCGGAGATAGAAACTTCAGTTGTTAAAGATTCCCATTTTCCTGTTGGAGTAGTCCCTCCAAGAACAAAATCACCAACACCCAAATCTTCGACATAGCTTCATATGTAACCTTGAGGAAAACTAAGAAGATGATGGATGGATCTAAGAACGGAAAGACCAAGAAGTGCAGTGGAGCAGCTTGGTTTGGCTGAACGTACTCGACCTAGGATGACTGTGGAAGAGCAGACGGAAAGAATAAGAAGACATCAACAAGCGTGCCTGAGGGAAAAGAAAAAAGGATTAAATGTTATTGGTGCTTCAGACCCATCACCCTTACAAAGCCCTTCAAATTTAAGAGATAATCCATTTAGGACTTCTCAGATTCGAAGGAGGGATGATAACATTAAGGAACTAGACACTGTCATTAGAGAAAATGATGTAAAGCCAGACCGTGAAACTCCTGTAGCAGAAATTGTTCAACTAAAAGAAGATGAACCCCAAAATGCGGACTTCAGCAAAGAGTTAAAAAAAACTGAAAATAGTTCATATGAAATGCTTTTTGAACCTGAGTCAAATGGAGTAAATTCTGTGGAAATGACGGATAAAGAAAGAAACAGAGAAAAAATGCCTGAAGATGTTATGTACAGCCCTCAAGATGAGACACAGATCACAAATTACAAACCAGAAGACCATCTTGAAGAAAACACAAAGAACAATGTTGATGAACAGGAAGAAGCTGTTATTTCTTACCAATCAACTCTGAGGTTTCTAGAGGAAATCAAACAATGGAAGTGAAAAGTCTTTCCCCATCTCCTGAGACCTCGGCATCGCCTGTTCCATCCACTCAACCACAGCTCGCAGAAGGATCACATTTCTTGTGTATGTAGTCTCAGAAGAACTATACTGACTTCTGTTGAAACCATTCAAAGCTAAAGACGTGGACCTTCGGCAGTGTAAGAAGATACTGTACAGTATATTTTAAATCTATGAAATTCATAGTTCTGATGTTTAGGTCACAGAGCATCATTTTATCACTTCTGGAAGATGTTTATTCCAAAACAGCTTTGATGGCTCATATGTACATGCCGTAATCTCAAGGTTATTTTTCTGACACCAGCTTGCAGCTATGATTTCAGAGCACATAAGTAAAGGTGCTTTTTAATGTGCAGTCTATTGCCAGAGCTTACTCAGTTGCTGATTTCCAGATTTCGAAGTTTCTTAAGTCTAGGTGAATTTATATATTTTTTTGCTTTTCATTTTCTAAAGTTAGTTATTATTTCCAATGAAGCTTGTTTTCCTTTTTTTTTTTCTTCCCATTTTGGCTACTGCAGTGCTTTTGTTTCATACTTGATTTGTAAAAATTATATATATATTTAAAATGTGCCATTTTATTGCTAAGTGAAGTATGTCCTGTTTCCTGCTGTAATTCTTTCTCGGTCGGATTGCAGTGCCTGCAGTTACTGCCACTCTCCTACCACCTTAAACACAAATGTTATCACTTATCTTTTCTTAAAAAAAATTAAAAGTGTAGGTATTTTGAAGTACTGGGCTTATGCTTCACTGGAATACATGTGTACAGCCATAAGCAGGTTTTCAAAGCCAGTACTTAGTTTGTGTACAAATGTAATTATGTTCATCGTGTATATATTTTACAATGAGCACATGTAATGTATTAAAGGCTACTTACTATTGTTAAAAAAAAAAAGATAAAGAAAGAAAAAAAATCCATGTAGCTCACCTGTTTAAAGTCCCAATATATGTGCAGTCCATTCATAGCTGCCTTGGGGCATGGTTCTAAGGTGGGCTTCTCCTCTGCCTTGCCAGGGTCTCTCAGGCAGCCATCACTCTCACTGGCCTCTGCAATCAGTTGTCCCACATAAAGCTCCCCAGTTAGGTGACAGTAGACGTATTAAAAGAGAGCAGAGGACTCGCCATTGGCGTCACCAGCCAGCAGGAGACCCTAGCCAGAGGGAGGGCAGGAAGACTGACCTTGGAGCCCCTAGACATCCAGTCTCACCAGGAGCACTGAACCTTCCTGGACAACACGAAGCCACCTCTGCTTCCCTCTACTCCTTAGTCTCCCCTTGAATCCAGGGAGAAGGCCAGGCCTAGGAGGGCTCCAGTGGAATCACAGCTCACATGGATGAAGAAGCTTGTCTCTGAGGAAAACACAAAACTGAACTCCAGAATCTGTCACCGAAGGCCTCAGCTATGGATTTGTCGTCAGAAAATCTTCTTTCAAATTCCTGATTTGACACGACCTTGCTCAGTGAACTTGGACAAGTAGGTTGGTCATGTGTCTCCATTTTTTCATCTAAGTGGAAATGATATCTATCGTGCATGCCTCGAAAGGTTGCTATGAGGGCAGCATGCAAAGTAAGAGGATAGAGGTGAATAGTGTCTGTTAAAAAAAAGTCCCCTGACTGCACCTTCCACATGGTGCCAGGGCCCTTCCATCCCTTGGAGGAACATCTGCTCAGCCTCTCTCCTCTCTAGCTCTGTTTCCCTCTCTCTAGGAGAAGCACAGGTGGCTTCACCTGTCCGCTTTCCCAGGCATCCAAGGAGCAGAGAGAAGATGGAGGGAGCAGTGGGAGGAGGGGAAAAGGAAGGGACCAGAGGTGACTGTCAATGCAAATATCACCATGGAGAATGAATGCGCAGTTGGTGGAGAAACCGAGAGGGTCCAGGCAAGAGCTACAGTTTTCAAGGGTACTAGAAGCAGAGACAAGGAAAAGAGATGGGGATCGGGGAGCAAGAAACGAAAGGAAACTGAGAGGGTTGAGGGCAAAGAGCTGAGGAGAAAGCCAGGGCGGGAAGGGCGTGTTGGGCAGTTCAGGCAATCACATGATTCAGGCTGCGTTTTCTTTACAGTCAAACACGGAAAATCCAAAATGCAGTTTCATCGTCCGCACCGTTCCATAGCCTGTGACGGTGTGTATCGGCTTCAGGAGTGAGTAAACGTTTTTCAGGTACCAGTCAAAAGTTTTACACTCAGCTTTTCCCGGAGTGCCATTCTGGAAGAAACGTCCCCAAAATCTATTCTGGAGTTCTGGAAATAAAACACCAAGTGTTCCTGTGCTTTGATTCATGAAAGCTCTGTTAAAGCAAACTCAGCATGGCCTGGGAAGAACTCCGTATTTCTATATTTGAGTGGATGAGTTGCAACCTAACTTAATAGATACACAAGACTGGAAACCTAACTTAGGACTATGCGCCTGTAACAATAGCTGAGTCTTGTCCAATCCCAGCAGCCATACTTCAACCACTCACACATTGTCCAGTGTTCAAAATAAGGCAAATGTGGAGCTCTAACCAATCCAGCTGTTTCCATACTTCACTTCTGACATCTGTTTGTCACTTCCCTTTCTGTGTCTATAAATCTTCTTCTACCTCATGGCTGCGCTGGAGTCTCTGAATCTGCTGTGATTCTGAGTGCGGCCCAAATTGCAAATCATTCATTGCTCAATTAAACACCTTTAAATTTCATTTGGCTGAAGTTTTTCTTTTAACAGCTCCTTAACTCCACCTGTGGCATGATGGAATGAATATTTTTCTGATAGCCTGTGAAGTAACCTTGATGTTTTCATATTTCCAGGGAAAGTGGGAAAACCTTAAACCCTAGAAAATCCTGCTTTTTCAAATTCTGCTCTTTAAAGGCCTGCATAGAGGGGCCGTGGGTGTATTTCTCCTCATAAGCTAATGTAGACTGCTCCTGTTTGAGATGATATTTACATTAATAAATCCCCAAATCCTCCTCATGATGGTCAGAAAGGCTCTTGGGGCCAGGCACAGTGGCTCACGCCTGTAACCCCAGCACTTTGGGAGGCCAAGGTGGGCGGATTGCCTGAGCTCAGGAGTTTGAGACCAGCCTGGGCAACACAGTGAAACCTCATCTCTACCAAAAATACAAATAAAAATTAGCTGGGCCTGGTGGTGCATGCCTGTAGTCCCAGCTACCCAGGAGGCTGAGGTAGGAGAATTGTTTGAACTCAGGAGGCGGGGATTGCCGTGAGCCAAGATCGCACCACTGCACTACAGCCTGGGCAACAGTGCAAGACTCTGTCTCAAGGCTCTTGGAAGGAATACTCTAATACCAACATTTGAAGGTTAAAAGAGACTTTTTAGAAGTGATATTTTGTGGAGAATCAATGTAAAATAATACTGAAGAGGCAAATTAGAAAAGGAAAGCAGAAACCACTTGTGTATCTGCCCTCCTCCCAGAATTTTCCCGTGGGGCTCATTCAAGATCATCCCCTTTAAAAGTTTAGATCATCCTTCGATGGTTCAGTTGTTTTACAGACCATTCTTTGTACAGGTTGGGACAGTCACAATACGACTCCCTAGAAATAAAAAAACTAAGGATTTCCTGGAGGGTACTTGTTTTCCTATCATACGTTGGTGTACTGGGACATCAGAATCAATTCTTACCCATCTTTCTTCAAACAATGAGCTAACTGTAAGAAGTTACGGGCAGCTTGGATTATGAAAGGAAGGATTTTGCTGACTTTAAAGAAGGCTCAGGCATTTCTGCACGTTTTTACACTCTCCAGACCTAGAGATCCCAGTGTTAGCCTGGCTCCTGACCCTAGGAGTCCTTCCAGACTTTCTCTTCTAGGTCCATCCATGGCTACCCACCTTCCTGACCCCCTGGCTTTCTGGGGGCTACATGAGAACCCACAGTGATGGAGGAATGAGTTTGTCAATGAGATGACTGCTTCCTGTGGGTCAGCATGGCTCCACACGCTGTAGCCCAGAGCCAGAGCTCAGGGACATGAGAGAGCATCGCATGCCCACCTTAAGCAGCCAGGGTATAAGATGTGAGCTGAGCTAAGAAGGCCATCATTGGCTGGGTGCAGGGGCTAAGACTTTTCATCTCAACAATTGGGGAGGCCAGGAGTTCCAGATCAGCCTGGGCAACATAGCATGACTCTGTCTCCACCAAAAAAACTTTTGAAAGAATGCTATCCTCATTCTTGTGCATCCAACAAGATTACAGTGCCCTCTCCTACCACCCCCACCACACCTGCCGTGTTTATGTCTCCCATTATAGAAGAGAGATGTGGAACCTGGAACTTCGAAGCCAGATTTCCTTGGTTTGACTCTTACTACCTGCATTACCATAAACAAGTTTCTTTCAACTCTACATGCCTCGGTTTCCTCATCTGTAAAACTTAGAATAATAAAAATAAAACCTATCCATCCCCTACATATGTTGTGATAGCTAATAAGTTGATATATAAAAGGGCCCAGAATGCAGTGCTGTACTGTTACATAGATGTTAAAGCCATTATTATCACACCATCAGGACCTTACCCTAATCCTTTTTTTCCTTTTTTCTTTTTGAGATGGAGTTTTGCTTTTGTTACCCAGGCTGGAGTGCAATGGCGTGATCTCGGCTCACCGCAACCTCCACCTCCTGGGTTCAAGCAATTCTCCTGCCTCAGCCTCCCAAGTAGCTGGGACTACAGGCATGCACCACCATGCCCAGCTAATCTTTGTATTTATTTTTTTTTAGTAGAGACGGTATTTCACCTTGTTGACCAGGATGGTCTCGATCTCTTGACCTCATTATCTACCCACCACGGTCTCCCAAAGTGCTGGGATTATAGGCGTGAGCCACCGCACCCAACCCTTACCCTAATTCTTTAGGGCTGTGTCGACACTTTTGTTTGTCTCTCCCCATTACGTAACCGCCATCTCCTCCTCTTTCATTCTTCCGTGCTGCTGTTCGATTCCATTACTCACCTGAAGAGGTATGTTCCAGGCCAAGTAGACCACGTGTTTGTGCTCATCCATCCGGATTTCGGCCACTCGCAGAGCACTGGGCTTTAAGGCAGGGGTCAGATCCGAGGCACAGGGCTTGTGTTGTCTCTCTAGGTGACCAATCCGGGAGCAGGGCAAAACCGCGATCTTCCCTCCACACTGCCACACCTGCAGAAGAAGACAAAAAAGATCACCTGTGCTTCACAGTCAGTGAATCGCATAGCTTACTGACACAGGAGACTACATTTTAGAACCATTTTTAAAGCATGTATATTCGGTCCTCCCACTCCTGTCTTTACATTGCCTCCCATCCTTCTTATCTAACTCATCATTCCTTAGAAGTTTACCAAACTGCTTCTCTCCTGTCCTCCAAACAACTGCTGAAGTCATACGTCCTTCAGGAAGTCTTCCTAAATGGACCAAAGGAGGGGCAGCCTCTGCTCCCTTATCCCCAAGGAAAGTGCCCATGTCCTGAGAGGTGCCGTGCCCTGAGCCACTCTCATGGCACTAAGTTTCTCATGCCCCTTCTCTCCTGCATGCTAGACATATGGCAGTGGGGCAGACAGATGCCAAAGTGACCCCATGATTCTCCTCCTGGTGTCCACAGCCTTGTCTGATCCCCTCCCCTTGAGTGTGGGCCTGTGACCTGCTTATAACCAACAGAATATGGCAAAGATGGCAGGATGTGCTTGATTACACGTATCATGAATACACTGCAAAATGTAGAGTCCATTTTGCCAAGAGATGCTCTCTCTCGTTGGCTTTGAAGAAGCAAGCTGCCATGTTGTCAGCTAACACACGAAAAGGGAAGACATTAAGAGTGGCTTCCAACTGATACCCAGCATAAGACCGAATGCTTCCTGAGCCTGGAAGACTTCAGGGAACTGAATGCTGCCAATAATAATGTAAGCTTGAAAGCAAATCTTTCCACACTGAAGCCCAGATGAGAACCCAGCTCTGGCTGATACCTTGATAGCAGCCTTACAGGGGACCTGCTAAGCTGTGCGTGGATCCCTGACCTGCAGAAACAGTGAGATAATGAATGCTTCTTGCTTTCAAACACTAAGTTTGTGATAACATTGTTATACAGCAAGAGAAAACTAATTTGCTTAACTTGGCCAAAAGATACCATGGCTTATGACCCAATTATAAGCATTTGTTTTTATCATCTTAATGGGTACAAAACATACTTGTCAAAGCACACATTCTAATATTGGGCTTAGAAAACATGATCTTCATCTCAATAGCTAATAGGACTATCTAATCATATTGGATTGAAGTGATGTCTCCTGTGTCTTCTCTTCATGGTTGCCTAAGTGAGCTGCAGTTTCTAAGAGGTAATTAGCCCATAGCAGTGGCTACAACCTACCACACTCATGCCAAAGGGAGCCCCTGAGATAAGAGTGTGTAGCTTACCTCCCACTGGTTCAGTTAACATATCAAAACAGCGTCCAACTGAGTAGTCAGTCTCATTATCTGACTTTCACATTGTTTTCATCCTTTTTCCACTGCTTAAAACCCTAGATTTGCCTTCCTCTGCATCCTATTTCCCAAAATAACGGAGTTAAAAAAAGCAAGGCTTTGAAATCAGACTGACCTATGTTCAAATTCTGGTTTCATCATTGCACACCTGGCAGCTAGAGTGCTTTGCCTCCCATCCTTCTTATCTAACTCATCATTCCTTAGAAGTTTACCAAACTGCTTCTCTCCTGTCCTCCAAACAACTGCTGAAATCATACTTCCTTCAGGAAGTCTTCCTAAATGGACCAAAGGAGGGGCAGCCTCTGTTCCCTTATCCCCAAGGAAAGTGCCCACGTCCTGAGAGGTGCCATGCCCTGAGCCACTCTCACGGCACTAAGTTTCTCATGCCCCTTCTCTGCCTACGCACTAGACATAGGGCAGTGTGGCAGACAGACACCAAAGTGACCCCGTGATGCTTTGCCCCTGGCTGCCAGCTGTGCAATGATGGAGTAGGTTGAGCCTCAATTTATTCATCTGCGAAAAGGGCACAGCCACTATTTGAGTTGTCAGCAGGATTAAATGACATAGCAAGGAATCAGGTACGGCAGCCTCTGAGATAACTTGAGGTGCACCTTCTCTTTCATTATCCTTCTCTGGCTCTCCTCATTGGTCCCCAGAATCATGTGGAGGTTACATCCTGCTTGCACTCAGGTATTATTCTTTCTAGCCAAACATTCAAAAATCCAATACAACCTTACTCCAGTTTTCCTAGTTGATGAAGGTTTTCAACTCATATAAATTAGGGGCAAAAAATTAACTGTTGGCATAAAAAAAAATATTAAATTCAAGTTAAAAGTCAAGATTGCCTAGGCTGGGCATGGTGGCTCATGCCTGTAATCCCAGCACTTTAGGAGGCTGAGGCAGGCAGATCACTTGAGGTCAGGAGTTTGAGACCAGCCTGGCCAACATGGTGAAACCCCGTCTCTACCAAAAATACAAAAATTAGCCAGGTGGGGGGTGCACACCTGTAATCCCAGATACCCAGGAGGCTGAGGAAGGAGAATCACTTGAACCTGGGAGGTGGAAGTTGCAATGAGCCTAGATCACACCACTGCACTCCAGCCTGGGGAATAGAGTGAGACTCTGTCTCAAGAGAAAAAAAAAGATTGCCGTTTATGAAATAATGCTCATAATTAGCTTTCCCCAAAAATTTTCAAACTCTGGTCTTCCAATTTAGTCCCAGTTGCTAAACTCCTTTCATCATTTATCTTTTCTCTCTGTGTGTGTCTCACACACACATACAGAGACATTAAGCTTCTCCTGATAATATTACTTTGTGCCAAACACTGTCCTAGTACTTCCCATACATTTAATCCTCACCATGCCAGTATCCCCCTTTAAGAAACCTGTCCACGTTTATCAGCTGGTAAATGACAGAGCTGCACTGTGAACCCAGGCAGTCACATGTTCAGTTCTGGCACAGTGCATGAATACACGAGGTGCTCAACAAATGTTGTTTTGTTGTTGTTGTTTTTGAGACAGAGTTTCGTTCTTGTTGCCCAGGCTGGAGTGCTATGGTGCAATCCCAACTCACAGCAACCTCCACCTCCTGGGTTCAAGCGATTCTCCTGCCTTAGCCTCCCAAGTAGCTAATTACAGGCATACACCACCACACCCAGCTAATTTTGTATTTTTAGTAGAGACGAAGTTTCTCCATGTTGGTCAGGCTGGTCTTGAACTCTCAATCTCAGGCAATCCGCCCACCTCAGCCTCCCAGAGTGCTGAGACTACAGGCGTAAGCCACCACACCCCGCCCCATCTCCCTTCTTTTTTTTTTTAATTGCATTTTAGTTTTGGGGTACATGTGCAGAACATGCAAGATAGTTGCATAGGTACACACGTGGCAGTGTGATTTGCTGTCTTCCTCCCCTTCACCCACATTTGGCATTTCTCCCCATGCTATTTCTCCCCAACTCCCCCCGTGCTGTCCCTCCTCTATTCCCCCCAACAGACCCCAGTGTGTAGTGCTCCCCTCCCTGTGTCCATGTGTTCTCATTGTTCATCACCAGCCTATGAGTGAGAACATGCGGTATTTCATTTTCTGTTCTTGTGTCAGTTTGCTGAGAATGATGTTCTCCAGATTCATCCATGTCCCTACGAAGGACAAGAACTCATTGTTTTTGATTGCTGCATAATATTCCATGGTGTATATGTGCCACATTTTCCCAGTCCAGTCTATCATTGATGGGCATTTGGGTTGGTTCCAGTTCTTTGCTATTGTAACCAGTGCTGCAATGAACATTCGTGTGCATGTGTCCTTATAGTAGAACGATTTATAGTCTTTGGGGTATATACCCAGTAATGGGATTGCTGGGTAAAATGGAATTTCTATTTCTAGGTCCTTGAGGAATTGCCAAACTGTCTTCCACAATGGTTGAATTAATTTACACTCCCACCAGCAGTGTAAAAGTGTTCTTATTTCTCCACATCCTCACCAGCATCTGCTGTCTCCAGACTTTTTAATGATTGCCATTTTAACTGGCATGAGATGGTATCTCAATGTAGTTTTGATTTGCATTTCTCTAATGACCAGTGATGATGAGCATTTTTTCATGTTTGTTGGTCTCATGTATGTCTTCTTTTGTAAAGTGTCTGTTCATATCCTTTGCCCATTTTTGAATGGGCTTGTTTGTTTTTTTCTTGTAAATCTCTTTTAGTTCTTTGTAAATTCTTGATATCAGCCCTTTGTCAGATGGGTAAACTGCGAAAATTTTTCCCATTCTGTTGGTTGCCAATTCACTCTAATGACTGTTTCTTTTGCTGTGCAGAAGCTGTGGAGTTTGATTAGGTCCCATTTGTCTATTTTGGCTTTTGTTGCCAATGCTTTTGGTGTTTCTTAACTTTTCCTGCCCATCATCTCCATTTACACACATTAGTGAGCACCATCCCTGCCATGGCCACTAGATGTCAGAATAAAGCACTCCATGGAGCTCTGATGTTCAAGATCTATTGCTGGAGAAAGATCTTAATAAGTGCTTAGACGTTTTAAAAAGCAAATAGTAACACACAAACCAAGAAGCTGGATAAGCAGAACTGCTTGATCCAAGGAAAAAGGGTGACTGTATATTTTAATAAAAGTCCATTTTAAAGAGTAGAAAATATTAAAGAAATAGAATTTCTTGTAGAAACTGAAATGGCAGTGTTCTATGTGTATTTGAGATAATGAAAACAGAGAGACTCAGCCTAGATGTAGAAGAGGAGAACAAAGCATAAGGAACTCAGAAATAATAACTGCTTTGGGTCCTAAGTTGAAGAATTGGGGTCCCAGCCAAATTCGCCTAAAGCTCTGGTAGATAAGAAAACCCAGCCACAAAGTCTGGGGTCACCCTCAAGACTTTGCTAAGTGTCATATGTAAAGTAATCCTTTTTGCATTTGTATTTTGTATGTTAGAGACTATTCGTACTCCTGATGTCTATTCTGCTCTACATCTACAATTATAGAACAAACATCTGGGCACATAACCCACTATCTAAAGTCTATACTTCCCAGACTCCTTTGCACACAGGTGTGGCCACGTGGCTAGGTAATGATCAATAGAATGTGAAAAGAAACAATATACACAACTTTCCGATTGTGCTCTTAAAAAGAAAGAGCTTGCTTTCTCTTTCCCCCTTTTCTCTTCCTACTGGCTAGACTACAAATACGGTGTTGAATGTGGCAGGACCACAAACTAAAACTCTTGGTCCCTGTCACCCTACAGCTGCCATATCAATCCTGAACTGCTTATGTTCAAGTAAGTTATAGGAAAGAGAAATTACTTTCTATCATGTTGAAGTTTCTGTTATTTTAGCCTCTGTCAGAGAAGCTGAATGAGCATTCTAATTAATATTATTATAAAGTCATATAAAATTCATTTTTACCTCTTGACTGTACTATCATTCTTATGAAATAAATAAAACAAAACGTTTCTCTTCATTTCACAAATGGGAAAACTGATCAAGACCACTGTATTTGTCTGTTTTCACACTTCTATAAAGAACTGTCTGAGACTGCGTAATTTATAAAGGAAAGAAGTTTAATTGCCTTACAATTAAATTTAACTGACTTACATGGCTGGAGAGGCCTTTGGAAAATTACAATCATGGCAGAAGGCAAAAGGAAAGCAAGGTACCCTCTGCACAAGGTGGCAAGAAGGAAAATGAATGCAGGAGGAACCAAACACTTACAAAACCATCAGATCTTGTGAAAACTCACTATCAGTAGAACAGCATGGGGGAAACCCTCCCATGATTCAATTATCTTCACCTGGCCTCTCCTTTGACATGTGAGGATTTCGGGGATTATAATTTAAGATGAGATTTGAGTGGGACACAAAGCCTAACCATATCAACAACCATCTAAAAAAAGTTATTTTTCTCTGCCAAAGAATGATTGTGGCTTAAGGTATAACCCAGACAAAACTCAAAGTTCATTTGTTAACATAAATGTGGAGTCCTGAGTGGGTCCTTATTGGGTACAGTACATGACTATGGGTCATCAGTTTCAGTTAGAAAGAAATTAAAGAGAGTGGAATGAAATAAACTCTAGATGGAAAATTACTTCGTTCCTCCAGACGCCACAGTGGAACAGAGATCACCTTGTCACAGGCACAGAATTTCAGGGCTTGGAGGAGAAAAAAAGGTCATCTTCTAGAAGCTTAGTGCACAGTGAGTTAGCAGAGACAGCATTAGAGCTCAGGTTCAGTGTTTGTTACAATGCCACCCTGACATTCTTATTTTGTCATTTTTACCATTAAACATTTATTAAGAGTAAACTGAGTGCAACTCACCATACTAGGTGCTTGATGCAGCAAGTATGGTTTAGAGGGCTTGTATGTTACACACAAACTCTTGAGTGGCGAAGCAGGGTTTTGACTTAAGTCTGTCTGTCTCCAATACCTGTGTGATTTCCACTACTTTCCATTGCCTCTTTTAATAGAAGCAACCCGATGTCAAGATGTAGTTTTCATTAGTTTTTCTTTGCTTGTTTGCTTGTTTATGCAAATAGTGTTAAGTTGTTATCATCTCAAAATAATATGTGACAAGATAGTATTGCAAGCCTCATGGGAATCCTTCAAGCCAAAAAACATGCAACAGATACACAGAAAACTAAAAGCAAGAAACTAAATCATACCAACAGAGAAAATCACCTTTGCTAGAGGAAGACAGGATAAAAAAAGGAAAGAGAAGGCCACAAAACAAGCAGAAAACAGATTTTAGAAAAAGCAGAAATAAGTCCTTACTTATCAATAACAACATTGAATGTAATGGACTTAACTCTCCAATCAAGACAGAGTGACTGAATGAATGAAAAAACAAGACCCACTGATCTGTTGCCTATAAGAAACATACTTCACCTATAAAAACACAAATAAACTGAAAATAAAGGGATGAAAAAAGGTATTCTATAAGAAAGGAAACCAAAAAAGAGCAGGAGTAGCTATATTTATATCAGACAAAATAGGTTTCAAGACAAAAACTGTAAGAAGAGGCAAAGAAGGTCAGTATATAATAATAAAGGGATCAATTTAGCCAGAGGCACTTTAAATATATATGCACCAAACACTGGAGCATCCAGATACATAAAGCAAATATTATTAGAGCTAAATATAGAGAGATAGGCCCCAATACAATAATAGCTGAAGATTTTAACATCCTATTTTCAGCACTGGACAGATCTTCCAGACTGAAAATCAACAAAGAAATATCAGACTTATAAAGTGCAATAATATTTATATATATATTTGTAGAGAAACATCAGACTTAATCTATACTATAGAGGAAATGTATCTAATAGATATTTACAGATATTCATCCAACTGCTGCAGAATATACATTATTTTCCTCAGCACATGGATAATTCTCAAGAATAGATCATATGTTAGGTCACAAAACAGGTCTTAAAACATTCCAAAAATAAAAATAATAGCAAGTATCTTCTCTGACCACAGTGGAATAAAACCAGACATCAATAACAAGATAAATTTGGAAAAAATACAGATACATGGAAATTAACAATATGCTCCTGAATGACCGGCGAGTCAATGAATAAATTAAGAAGGAAATTGGAAAATTTTTTGAAGCAAATGATAATGGAAACACACCAAAACCTATGGAATATAGCAAAAACAGTATAAGAGGGTTGTTTATAGCTGTAAGTGCCTACATCAAAAAGAGTAAAAACTTCAAACAATCTAATGATGCATCTTAAAGAACTAAAAAAGCAAGAACAACCAAACCTAAAATTGTAATAGAAAATAATTAATAGAAACCATTTGTAAATTTTTCCTTTTGTTGCTACCGGTTTTGGCATATTTGTCGTGAACTCTTTGTCCAAGCATATGTCCTCAATGGTATTGCCTACATTGTCTTCTGGGGTTTTTAGAGTTTTGGGTTTTACATTTAAGTTTTTAATCCATCTAGAGTTAATTTTGTATATGGTGTAAAGAATGGGTCCAATTTCAATCTTCTGCATATGGCTAGCCAGTTATCCCAGCACAATTTATTGAATAGGATATCCTTTCCTCATTGCTTGTTTTTGTCAGGTTTGTCAAAGATCAGATAGTTGTAGGTGTGCAGTCTTATTTCTGGGTTCTCTATTCTGTTCCATTGGTCTATGTGTCTGTTTTTGTACTAGTACCATGATGTTTTGGTTATTGTAGCTCTGTAGTATAGTTTGAAGTGAGGTATTATTAAAAAGTCAAAAAATTGGCTGGGCATGGTGGCTCATGCCTGTAATCCCAGCACTTTGGAAGACCGAGGCAGGTGGATCTTGAGGTCTGGAGTTTGAAACCAGCCTGGCCAACACGGTGAAACCCTGTCTCTACTAAAAATACAAAAATTAGCTGGATATGGTGGCACATGCCTGTAATCCCAGCTCCTCAGGAGGCTGAGGCAGGTGAATTGCTTGAACCTGGGAAATAGAGGTTACAGTGAGCCAAGATCCCACCACTGCACTCCAGCCCAGGTGACAGAGCAAGATCTCATCTCAAAAAAAAAAATTTTTTTTAAATAACATGCCAGCAAGGTTGTAAAAAAAAAATGCTTGTACACTGTTGATGGGAGTGTAAATTAGCTCAGCCATTGCAGAAGGCACTGTGGTGATTCCCAAAGAGCTAAAGACAGAAATACTATTCAACCCAGCAATCTCTTTACTGGGTGTATACCAAAGGAACACAAATTATTCTATTATACAGACACATGCACGTGTATGTTCATTGTAGAACTATTCACAATTGCAAAGGCATGAAATCAACCTAAATGCCCATCAATGATAGACTGGATAAAGAAAACGTGGTGCATATATATCATAGAATACTATGCAGCCATAGAAACTGAGATCATTTTCTTTGCAAGGACATGGATGGAGCTGGAGGCCATTATCCTTAGCAAACTAATACAGGAACAGATAACCACATACCACATGTTCTTACATTTAAGTGGAAACTAAATGATAAGAACACATGGACACAAAGAGGGGAACAACTCACACTGAGGCTTTTTGGAGGGTGGAGAGTGGGAGGAGGGAGAAGGTCAGGAAAAAGTAACCAATGGGGACTAGGCTGAGTGCCTAGGTAATGAAATAATCTGTACAATAAACCCCCATGACACAAGTTTACTGATATAACAAACCTGCACTAGTACCCCAAAACTTAAAATGAAAGTTAAAAATAGAAAAGAAATAATAAAAATCAGGGGAGAAATAAATAAAATTGTAATTTAAAAATACAAAAAAAAAATCAAAGAAACAAAAGATCATTTTTTTGAAAAGTTAAAAATTGACAAAGCTTTATCAAGGCTAAGGAAAAAGAGAATATCTAAATAAACATAATCAGAAATGAAAAATTACAACTGATACTGCAGAAATTCAAAGGATCATTAGTGGCTACTATAAGCAACTATATGCCAATATATTGGGAAATCTAGAAGAAATAGACAAATTCCTAGACACATTGAACCTGGTTCAATATTGTACCAGGAAAACAAAAACCCCAAACCTGAACAGACCAATAACAAATAATATCAAAGCTGTAATAAAAAGTCTTCCAGTAAAGGAAAACCTGGGACCCAATGGTTTCACTGCTGATTTCTACTGAACATATAAAGAAAAACTCATACCATCCTACTTAAACTTTTCCAAAAATAGAGAAGGGAATACTTCCAAACTCATTCTATGAGGCCAATATTACCCTGATGTTAAAACCAGACAAAGACACATGAAAAGAAAAGAAAATAAGACTATAGGCCAATATCTCTGATGAATATTGGCACAAAATATTAGCAAACTGAATTCAAAAATACACTGGAAAGTTCACTTATCATGACCAAGTGGGATTTATCCTTGGGATGCAAAGATTGTTCAACATATGCAAATCAATCAATGTGAAACATCATATCAACAGAATAAAGGATGAAAACCATGTGACCATTTCAATTGATGCTGAAAAAGGATTCACTAAAGTTCAACATCTATTCATAATTTAAAACCTCTCAAAAAAACTGCGCATAGAAGAAAACATACCTTAACATAATAAAAGCCATATACAACAAACCCACAGCTAATATCACACTGAATAGGGAAAAACTGAAAGCCTTTCCTCTAAGATATGAAACATGACAAAGATGCCCATTTTCACCACAGTCATTCAGTGTCCTGCTGAAAGTCCTAGCTAGAACAATCAGACCAGAAAAAGAAATAAAGGCTTCCAACTTGGAATGGATGAAGTTCAATCATCCTTGTTTACAGATGACATAACCTTATATTTAAAAAACCTAAAGACTCCACACAAAAGAAAACTATTAGAACTGACAAATTCAGTGAAGTTGCAGGATGGAAAATCAACATACAAAAATCAGTAGCATTTCTGTATGCCAATAGTGAACAATCTGAAAAGAAATTTTTAAAAGTAACCCCATTTACAATAGCCACAAATAAAATTAAATGCCTAGGAATTAAGCAAAGCAGAAAAAACAATTTCTATAATGAAAACTATAAAACAATGATGAAAAACATTGAAGAGAACACCAAGAAATGGAAAGATATTCCATGTTCATGGATTGAAAGAATTAATATTATTAAAATGTCCACATTACCCAAAGCAATATACTAGCATAAAAACAGACACATAGACCAATGAACCAGAAAAAAAGAGCCCAGAAACAAATCCATACACCCACAGTGAACTCATTTTTTACAAAGGTGCCAAGAACACACTGGGGAAAAGACAGTCTCTTCAGTAAATGGGGCTGGGAAAACTGAATATTTATATGCGGAAGAATGAAAGTAGGTCCATATCTCTCACCATATACGAAAACAAAATGAAAATGGATGAAAGACTTAAATCTAAGACCTCAAATTATGAAACTATTATAAGAAAAATGGGGGAAATCTCTAGGACACTGGCCTGGGCAAAGATTTCTTTAGCAATACCCCACAAGCACAGGCATCCAATGCTAACATTTACAAATGGAATTACATCAAGTTTAAAAGCTTCTGCACAGCAAAAGATATAATCAACGAAGTGAAGAGACAACCCACAAAATGGGATAAAATATTTGCAAACCACTCATCTGACTAGGAATTAATAACCAGAATATGTAAGGAACTTACATAGCTTCCTCAAAAAAAAAACTAAAAATTGAGCTACCTTGTGATTCAGCAATCCCACTGCTGGGTAAATACCCAAAAGAAAGGGAATCAGTATATCAAAGAGATCTCTGCACTCTTTTGTTTGCTGCAGCACCATTCACAACAGCCAAGACATGGAAGCAACCGAAGTGTCCATCAACAGAGAAAAGGTAGTACATATACACGATACAGTACTATTCAGCTATAATAAGAAAGAATGAGGTTCTGTCATTTGCAACAACATGGATGGAACTGGAGATCATTATGTAAAGTGAAACAAGCCAGGCACAGAAAGAGAAACACTGTATTTCTCACTTACATTTGAAATTTAAAAATCAAAACAATTGAACTCATGGACATAAAGAGTGGAAGGATGGTTACAAGGTAGTTGGGGGAGATGGGGATGGCTAATGGGTACAAAAGTAATAGTTACAAACAATGAATAAGACAAATAAGACCTATTATTTGATGGCCCAATAGGATGACTATAGTTAATAATAATTTAATTTTGCATTTTAAAATAACTAAAAGGATATACTTGGATTGTTTGTAACACAAATGATAAATGCTTGAGGGATGGATACCCCATTCTCAATGACAGGATTATTATTCATTGCATGCCTGTATCAAAACATCACATGTATGCCCTAAATATATACACTTATACTCACAAAAAATTAAAATTAAATTATTTTTAATTCAGGTTGTCCATTTGACCTAAACAAGCATGGGAAGTTGTCAGGGGCAGACGAGAGGCATCACTGCTGAAGCATGAAGCCAGCATTTTTACAGACACACAGAAGTTGGTCAGAACTAGCACTGGTTTGAGGATTTGTTTTTTCTTATTCTTGCTTTTTTGATAGAGACAAGGTTTCACTATGTTTCCCAGTCTGGCCTCAAACTCTTGGGCTCAAGCGATCTGCCTGCCTCAGCCTCCCAAAGTGCTGGGATTGCAGGTGTGAGCCACCGTGACTGGTTGGGTTTGAGAATTTCAATGATATGATGATAAAAAGCTGACTATTTGTCTTAGATTAGACTATATCTCAGCACACACTCAGGCCATCGTGTCAGCTGCTCAGTTCAGAAGCAGGTTGGCTGCCCACACATCTGCATTCCCTGAGCATGTTGCCCACTCCTGTTTCTGCTGTCTTTGGCCTTCTACAAAGTTGCGTTCTCCAAGGTTGGTTTATCACAGGAGATACTTGGAAAGTGCCCAGAGTCCTCAAGTGAAATAGGGACATCTATTCAATCCCAGCTTGACCGCTTCCCACCATACCTCCGAGATTATAAAGGCTGTATCAGGAGTGTCCATTCCAGAAGTCCCATTGCCTCCATCCTTGGTCCCGTCACTTGGAAACATGAGACTGTATCCACCTTGAGTCAATTCCAGAATCCTAGAACAAGGGGTCCTTCTACCTTTCTATTTCCATTTCTACTTTGTCCCATAAAGTGAAAGGAAATGTAGCCACCCTTAGGCTAAGTTCCACGTTCTCTCCTCCATAGATGAGCATTCCACCATCCAGAGACCCGATCTCTCCCAGGAAGAGCTTGTTGGCAGCCAAGATGCCCGTGATTGAAGGACTCCTACAGAGCACACAGCAAGAGTCACTAATCTCTCCACAAGGAACAGAGGTGAGGGGTGGGATGCTCAATGATTTTTTGGGCTTCAGAACTCTATCTAAGTCTGCTCTTATCATGAAGGCCTTCCCTAAACCCTCAGGCTGGACTAAGTGCATGTAACTTTCCCTGGTCCACTGTGTTATCATAACCCTTCTCAAAATATATTGAAATTACATCCTTTTCATCTAGATATCCTTACTTCACAGCCTGCTAATGCTTGAAATGGCCCAAATGCTTTCCAAAATTTTAAATTTGGGGAAATTTTCATTTAAAAATGACTAAAAGAATTTTAAATTTTGGAAAGAATTTGGGCCAAGCATTAGCAGGCTATGAAGGCTTGATTAGCAAGCTATGGAGGCTTGATTTTTGCCCGAAAGTCCCTGAACAGCCCAACGTGTCTGTGATTTCTTAACTGGGATAACTCATTGGTTTTTTTTTTCCCTCTATCCCTTGTCCTTTACCTCAATCCCTCCCTTCCTTCCACCTCACCCCAATTACTACCACCAAAGATAAACAAAATCCATGCACTTCATTGCTGCCTTCCCAGGTGCTACCCACTTTCCCTGAACCTGCTCAGACTTACTTCACTGGGGCAGTGGCATCATGCAGATCAATCCAGGCTTGTGGCAGTGCATCCTAGTGGCACCAGAGTTCCCAGTTAAACCCATCGACCGCCTGTTGATATTTATCCAGTTCGAAGGTGTCAAAATGAATGTTGTCAAACACAGGAGACACAATCACGGTGTGGTCTTCCTGAATCCGAGCCAAGATTGGCTCTGCCCTAGAAGAAGAGCGTGCAGCAAGCTGCTCCAAGCACCTTGCCCTAACACTGAGCACCTCCTCCATTTAGGCTGTGCTAAGTTGTGAGTAGAACTCTGCAGAGTCCAGAGAATCTCTGTACCTTTTGAGGTAGCTGAAGCTGCTAGCAGCCAACCCGTGTCAAGAACAGGTTTGAAATGAGTACCCAAGGAGCACCCCCAGGCCATTGTGAAGCAGGATTATCAGTATTTATATTACTCCTTGAATTTGTGTTATCTCTTGGTTCTCCCTGTTTCCCGAATGATGCTTCTTTCCTGTCTGATTCTTCACATTTTTTAAAGAACATAGCTCTCGGATAGCGCGGCCTTGGGATCTGGTGTCTCCCAGTCTGCTGAAGCCCGGAGGCCATCACCATGGACTTCCAGCATCGCCCTGGGGGCAAGACCGGGAGTGGGGGCGTGGCCTCCTCCTCCGAGAGCAACCATGACCGCAGGGAGCGCCTCCGGCAGCTGTCGAGACCATCGACATCAACAAGGACCCATATTTCATGAAAAACCACCTGGGCTTCTATGAATGCAAGCTCTGCCTGACGCTTCACAACAATGAGGGGAGCTACCTGGCACATACCCAGGGGAAGAAGCACCAGACCAACTTGGCCCGGCAAGCGGCCAAGGAGGCCAAGGAGGCCCCCGCCCAGCCTGCGCCTGAGAAGGTCAAGGTGGAGGTGGAGAAGTTTGTGAAGATCGGCCGCCCGGGCTACAAGGTTACTAAGCAGAGGGACTCAGAGATGGACCAGCAGAGCCTCCTCTTCCAGATCGACTACCCTGAGATCGCCGAGGACATCATGGCACGCCACCGCTTCATGTCCGCCTACGAGCAGCGGATCGAGCCCCCGGACCGGCGCTGGCAGTACCTGCTGATGGCCGCCGAGCCCTACGAGACCATCGCCTTCAAGGTGCCGAGCAGAGAGATCGACAAGGCAGAGGGCGAGTTCTGGACGCACTGGAACCGGGAGACCAAGCAGTTCTTTCTCCAGTTCCACTTTAAGATGGAGAAGCCCCCGGCTCCGCCCAGCCTCCTCGCCGGGCCTCCTGGGGTGAAGCGGCCTCCACCCCCGCTGATGAACGGTCTGCCCCCTCGGCCACCGCTGCCTGTCTTTGCCGCCGCCACCGCCAGGAGGCCTGCCTCTGCCACCCATGCCCCCCACGGGGCCTGCGCCCTCAGGGCCCCCAGGACCACCCCAACTGCCCCCGCCAGCTCCAGGGGTCCACCCCCCGGTCCCAGTGGTGCACCCCCCCACATCTGGGGTCCATTCCCCAGCTCCTGGGGTCCACCCCACAGCTCCTGGCGTCCATCCTCCAGCCCCTGTGGTCCACCCACCAACCTCTGGGGTCCATCCCCCAGCCCCTGTGGTCCACCCTCCAGCCCCAGGGGTTCACCCACCAGCCGCCAGGGTTCACCCACCAGCCCCTGGGGTCCACCCACCAGCCCCGGGGGTCCACCCTCCCCAGCAGCAGGAGTTCACCCCCAGGCCCCAGGGGTGCACCCAGCAGCCCCAGCCGTTCACCCTCAGGCCCTGGGGTGCACCCACCAGCCCCAGGGATGTACCCTCAGGCCCCAGGGGTCCACCCCCGACCTCCCGGGGTCCATCTATCAGCTCCTGGGTCCACCCTCAGCCTCCTGGAGTTCACCCCTCAAATCCTGGGGTACACCCCCCCAACTCCCATGCCCCCAATGCTGAGGCCCCCACTCCCCTCCAAAGGCCCAGGGAACATACCTCCCCCTCTCCCAGCCAAGTGAGAAGCTGCTCCCTTCCCAGCGAGCCCGGCTGATAATTCATGTATTATAATAGGAACATAGTGGTTAGAACTAGGGCTCAGGACTCTGAAGTTCATGGTCAAATCTCAATTCTGTCACTTACCAGCTGCAGGATATTTAACAAGTTCCTTCATTAGTCCATGCCTTAGTTTTGTGCATCTGTATAATGGGTCAAAAAGTGGTTCCTTCCTCATAGGGTGGTTGTAATGATTAAAATAGTTAACACATATAAGGTGCTTAGAACAAGCAATGTTAGCTACCATTAAATGATCTCATTTAATTCTCACTATAGTTCATAAAAGTCATTATCAACATTCATATTTAGTGTATAAGAAAACCAGAGCATGAAGATGTTGAGTTACCCAAGGACATAACACGTATAAAGGAGAAGTCTGGATTATGAACTCAGAAAATGAGGACTCAGGTCCACCGTCTTCCACGTCTCTTCCCTGGGTAGGCTAGACTCAGGGCAGGGGGCACCCTGTGGGCAAGAGCTGTTGCCATTTTGAAGAGTCAGCACCCAAAGCTCTCTTTTCTTCAGGCTTAGTGATCCAGGAAGAGTGATCTATTCCTCGTAAGGAGCAACTCTAAGTCCCTTCCTGACATCTAGGGTCCTCCTCTAGACTCTGTTTCACCCCATAGTCTCCTTCATAGTGACTGGGAGGTGTGCAGGTAGATTTGGAGACACACAGTCCTGGCCTAACTCCCAGCTCTGCCACTGGCTTGCAGTCCAGTTTAAGCACACTGTGTGATCTCTCAAAGTCTTAGTTTCCTCATCTGTGTAACAGATAATTATCCTCTGTCTTGACTTTGTGAAGATTAAATGTAGCTAGCACAAATAGACCCTCAACTAATAATCTTTTTATTTTCCTTACAAGAGAAACCCAGGGTGTCCTAAACTCTAAGCCAAACCTCTTTCCAGCCAAGCACAGATGACAAGTGATGATTTTTACAATTATTCTTTATCATGTTGCTCGCCATTTGAGCCGAAATCATCCACCAAGATTATTTCCTTCAACAATCGAGATGGTGTCCGGTTGATAATACCGGTGATGGCCCGCTGTGTAACAGACAGAGCTACTCTTCGGGGATTTTCACATTTCTTTGATTTAATTGATAAATAATTTTGTATATTTATGGGGTACAGTGTGGTGTTTTGATATACGTGTTCATTGAGGAAAGGCGAAATCAAGTTAACCAACATATCTGTCATCTCACCAACTTCTTTTTTTGGCAATAAGAATGTTAAAAATCTATTACTTAGTAATTTCAAAATATGTAACTATGGTCACCATGCAGTTTTAGATCATTAGCACTTATTCCTCTGGTCTAACTAAGTTCACAGCCTTTGCTCAGCATCTCTCCTTTCTTCATTCCTTCCCTTCCACTTCCCAGCCTCCGGAAACCACCTTTTTCCTGTTTCTACGAGAATGACTTTTTTAGATTATTTCCAGGACATTTTCTTCCAGGCTTCTTCCTCGGGCTTGTTTTTGTTGTTGTTTGTTTGTTTTCGTATTCTAACACACAGTTTTAAATTCTGTTTCTTTAACAATTAACAGTGGATCTTTGCCAATTCACATTTTTTTGTGTTGCCACATAATTGTCAGTAAGTGAACATTTCACATTCTCTCAGCCCTCCTTTCTCTAACAGGCCAAACAGGGTATATATATTCTTGTTTAATTCACATGCACAGCACTTGACTTTTGGTGCGTTTAACATTCTCCCACTCCCAACACCTGAGCCAATAAATGGCCATCTTGAACCAGCATCCGCTTGGTTAGTGAGGAGCTGCTTTGTTTCATTGACACACTCTTATGTTTCTTTTGCAGGTACCGAGTTTTGGCAATTGGGGATGAAAAAGATCAAACCCGGAAAGAGGATGAACTTAACAGGCAGTGCTGGTATACAGAGTCGCTTTTCCTCAGCTACTTAACTTGGTGGCTGACAACCTGTTGCACTGGGCCTGTTACTCTAGAGCCAAATCTACCCACTACAAAACTCAGTCCAATCCAATGGGCAGACTGAGTTTTACTGGCACACAGTCATGCCCATTCTATACGTTGTCTACGCTGCTTTTATGTGAGAACATCAGAGGTGAGTACAGTTGACCTTTGAACAACTTGGGGGTTAGAGGATGCCGACCCCCTGTACAGTCAAAAATTCACATGGAACTTTTTTTCCTTCTGAGACAGAGTCTGTTTCTGTCACCCAGACTGGAGTGCAGTGGGGCCAGGCTGGTCTTGAACTCCTAGCCTCAAGTGATCTACCCACCTCGGCCTTTCGACGTGCTGGAATTACAGGTGTAAGCCACCATTCCTGGCCCTATGTATAACTTTTGACTCCCTAAAACCTAACCACTGATAGCCTACTGTTGACCAAAGCCTAGCAATAACAAACAGTTGATTAATATAAGGTGTGAAGCCACCATGCCTGGCCCCACATAGAACTTCTGACTCTAGAACCTAACCACTGATAGCCGACTGTTGACCAAAAACCTTATCAATAACAAACGGTTGATTAATACATATTTTATATATGTACTATATACTGTGCTCTCTATATACTTTATAATAAAATAAGCTAGAGAAAAGAAACTTGAAAAAATAAGGGGCCAGGCGAGGTAGCTCACACCTGTAATCCCAACACTTTGGGAGGCTGTAGTGGGTGGATCATCTGAGGTCTGGAGTTTGAGACCAGCCTGGCCAACGTGGTGAAACCCCTGCCTACAAATATTAGCCCAGTGTAGTGGGAAACTGTAATCTAGCTGGTCGGGAAGTTGAGGCAGGAGAATCGCTTGATCCTGGGAGGTGGCGGTTGCCGTGAGCTAAGATCACGCCATTGTACTCCAGCCTGGATGACTTGAATGAAACTCTCTCTCAAAAAAAAAAAAATAAGAAGAATGAAGAGAAAATCTAATTACTCTTCACTAAGTGAAAGTAGATCACCCTAAAGGTCTTCCTTGTTGTCTATTTTGAGTAGGCTGAACGGACAGGAAGAGAAGGGGTTGGTCTTGCTGCTTCCAGACTGGCAGAGGTGAAAGAAAGTCCATATATAAGCGGAATCCGCACAGTTGAGACCGCATTGCAGAAGGGTCAGCTCTAGTTGCAACAGATTCTATAGAGCCCACCACGACTAAAACATGTATTATCGGACCGTTTAGAGGAAAACTTCCTGACCCCCTGGCCTGAAGTATCAGGGGCCAAGCCTTACGGTAGGTTGAGGAAAGGATTTAAACTCCCAACCCATGAGCCTTCCAAGCAAAACTCGGTTCCGAAAGCTCAGGTTTTGTTTTTCCATCTTGGATAATCAACAGTCACTTTGATTTTAGCTCTGTATTTCAGTGAGAAACCTTTTTTCTTGGAGAAAAGCTTGTTTAGAATTAGAGGGAAAGAAAAGAGAAGTACTAACCGTGTTCGTTAGTTCTCATGTAAACCTGTTCCGGGTAGGTCACCCCTTATCCACTAAATAGAAACTTTTCTCCTGCAAAAATGTGACCTGTTAGTAAAGCCTAGAAACCGTCATTTATTGTGTTTTCTTTTGTGAATAGTTTTGGTGTTTGTGTCCCTTTTGTAAGATTCAAGTTTTCTTCCCTGAGAATTGCATCTGCCCGACATGAGTGGTGCTTGTGGCCTCATGGTGCCCTGCCTTCCCCTCTCTTTCAGTGTGGATGACATCCACTTTCTGGTGCTCCAGAACCTGATCCAGAGCACACTGGCCCTCTCAGACAGTCAGATGAAGTCTTACAGGCATTCCAGGTGGGTACCGGCTGCTCAGCAGCACAGTGGGGACATGGGCCCTTCCCAAGCTGGGCTCACGTGATGCTGGCACCTGCTGGTCTCCACCATGGGCTAGCAGGGGCTGATTCCCCCAACATGCCGGCCCACACATCTTTCGACTTTTTTATCATTGTTTTTATTTTTATTTATTTGTATTTACTGTGTATGTTTACAGCATATCAAACTAGAGGATTCGATATTTGTATACACTGCAGAATAATCACCACAATCAAGCTGATTAGCACATCCATCACCCAACATAGCACCTTGTGAGCTCTCCTCCTGGCACATCTCAGGTGTACAGCATCAAACTGTCACCTGTCATTACCAAGCTGTGAGCCTCCAGGGCTCAGAATCTTATAGAACTGAAGCTTTGCAACCCGTGGCCAGCTTCTCCTCATCTTTCTCTTTAGTCTTTAAAGCATGGGAACGGGATCCAGTGACCTCAACAATCCCTCCCAGAGCTGAAGTTGTTAAGTCTAATGTTTGAGACAGAAAACGAAGCAGGAAAGGAAATGAGGCGTGGCAAAAGAAATGAGAAAGTAATTGAGATTTTCAGATCATCACCTGCGAACGCCAAGATATTCTGGTCATGGTATGTCACGGGGTGGGAAAGCTGCCTTTCAAAGTCAGTGCTCTTACCACTCTTTTACAAATGTGGACACTTGAGGTTCAGAGAAGTTAAATCATACGCCTGAGACCGCACAGCTCAGTCATCACCCAGGACCCCAACACAGAGGTGCTGAGGGGCCCCAGCCAGTGCTACCCAGGTCCTCATACTCCCCAAGTCATCGCAAAAGTGAATTCTAAGAAGGACCTGTTCATTTTGCATTTCGTCTCTAAGCCTAAAAATCTGCTCCTGGCTTACATTAACGAGTCTACCTGATTGGGAATATGAGGGGAAAAAAAAGAAAACGGGACTTTTCTGTTCCCACTGATGCATTTGGATGGTTGAGGACCCGATGGTTAGGGCACCTGGGAGTCCACAGAGAGATCTTGTAGCATGTGGAGCCCAAGCCCCATCATCAGAGACTCCAGTTAGGAGCAGCAAAGTAGGGCCCTGACAAGAGCGTGCCACCGCCCCCAGTCCTGAAGGGGCCGATGGGCCGGCCTTGCAGAAACAGCAGTGTCAACCCTGCGGGGGACCGCAGGTGCTTGTTGCATTCCCAGGCACGTTCTTGTTACTTTGGCCACAGTGGGGCAGGGAGGATAGGGGGAAATGGAGCTGGTTCAGGAAAATGCCCTGCTTCAGAGCAGCACCCTGGCCCTAGACTTAGCTGTGGCCAGGCCTCGGCACACCCAAGACTGAGTGTGCCTGTGACCTCTCCTGTTTCAGTCATCACCTGGATGATCTCTGTGCCTCCTGCAGGGACACATGGGACCATCAGTCAGAGAAACCCAAGAAACGTCCTCCATATGCTTGCCATGCCTCGTGTTCTATTTCCTCGTGCCTGTTTTTCACATCCGGCCAAGGATACACATTTTGAAGTGGAAGGCCAGTATCAGTGCCATGCACTCCTCTGCCACCCCAGCATTTTGTAGATGAAGAAAGCAAAGTTCTGTCTGAGCCTGAACTTGCAGAGAAAATCATACATGGTATCGGGCGGAAGATCCAAATAACAGTCCACAGACCGCATTCTGTTGGACTCACACTTGTTTAAAAGGAAAACAATTTTGTTTTCAAATTAACTTCCAACATTGCACATAGGAATCCAAATTTCTGACTTCCGGCTTTGGGGTGGGCCTTCCAGCTCTTCTGCTCATTAGGGGCTCAGAGCTAGAGGGGACTTTGGGGATTTTTTTATTGCATTTTAGGTTTGGGGGTACATGAGAAAGGCCGGTGTGAGGGAGGACCTGGGCCCAGACTCAAGGCCAGCACCAGGTGAGACCTGGCTCCAGAGTTGTCTTTCAGAGGCATGAATTGGGCCTCAACTGGCCAGTGTAAGGGAGGTGCTGGGCCTGTGGAGGCAGCCGGGATTCGGGCAGGCAGGCAGGTAAGACCTTGGCCTGTGGAAGCAGCCAGCAGGCAGCAGCTGGGGCTGGGGAAGCTGCGGGGAGTCCAGAGCTCGGCCCTGAGGCCCAGTCCTGCTTTGTCCTCCCGCTAGCCTCGGGAGGCTCAAGCATTGGGTCATCAAGTCTGCGTCTGCAGGTCCAGCTCCTGCCCTCCCGGTGGCACCCCCCAACATGGGCACAAGACGTCATCACGTGGTCCCCTTCAGGGCCAGCTCCTGCGTCCCAGTGGCCCCCTGGGGCCCAGGTCCTTATTCCCATCAGGCGGCCTCTCCAGGAGGCCTGCCTCTGCCTCCCTACTGGCAGCCTCACCAGGCCTGGAACCTCCTCCTGGCCATGTCTACGGGCCCAAGTTTTGCCCCTGGCAGCCTCTTTTGGCTCGACTCCTGTCCAGCTCCCGGCAGCCTTTCATCTGTCGGCCCAAAGCTTCCTCAGGTGGGGCCTTCTGGGTGTCCCTTCTGTTGAGGCCACCGGGAGGCAGAAAGGACGCCTGGAAGGCCACACCTGAGGAAGCTTCGGGCCAACAGATGAAAGGCCGCCAGGACCTGGCCAGGAGCCAAGCCAAAAGACGCTGCTGGGGACCAGCCGCAGTGGCTCACACCTGTAATCCCAGCACTTTGGGAGGCCGAGACGGGTGGATCACGAGGTCAGGAGATCGAGACCATCCTGGTCAACATGGTGAAACCCCATCTCTACTAAAAATACAAAAAATTAGCTGGGCATGGTGACGCGTGCCTGTAATCCCAGCTGCTCAGGAGGCTGAGGCAGGAGATTTGCCTGAACCCAGGAGGTGGAGGTTGCGGTGAGCCGAGATCATGCCATTGCACTCCAGCCTGGGTAACAAGAGCGAAACTCTGTCTCAAAAAAAAAAAAAATAGCTGGGCACGGTGGTGCGTGCCTGTAAGCCCAGCTACTCAGGAGGCTGAAGCAAGAGAATTGCCTGAACCCAGGAGGCGGAGGTTGTGGTGAGCCGAGATCGCACCATTCTACTCCAGCCTGGGCAACAAGAGCGAAACTCCGTCTAAAAAAAAAAAAAAAAACTAGCTGGGCGTGGTGGTGCATACCTGTAATCCCAGCTACTCAGGAGGCTGAGGCAGGAGAATGCCTGAACCCAGGAGGCGGAGGTTGAGGTGAGCCGAGATCATGCTATTGCACTCACGCCTGGGTAACAAGAGCAAAACTCCGTCTCAAAAAAAAAAAAAAAAAAAAAAAAAAAAAAAAAAAGAGGCTGCCGGGGGCAAAACTTGGGCTTGTAGACGTGGCCAGGAGGAGAATCCAGGCCTGGAGAGGCCACCAGTACGGAGGCAAAGGCTAAGCCGTCAGGAGAGGCTGATGGGAGGCAGGAGCTAAGCCCAGGGGGCCTTTGGGAGGCATGAGCTAGCCCTAGAAGGGCCCTCGTGATGACGTTTTGCACCCATGGGGAGGAGACGCCAGGAGAACTGGAGCTGGGCCTGGAGAGGCCGAATTGAGAACCCAATGCTTGGGCCTGCAGAGGCCAATAGGAGGAGTCTGGAGCCGGGCCTGGAGAAGCCGACTCTGGGACATCTGGGGCCTATAGGCACCCTGGGTGGGCAGAAGCTGAGCCTGGAGAGGCCAGCGTGAGGCATGAGCCGGGTAGTCCTGGAGAGCCTGAGTCGAGGGCCTGAGCTTTCGGACCTACAAAGGCCTCCGGGAGCTGGGGAGGAGCCAAGTCCACAGAGGTTGCTGCGAGGCGAGAACGGAAGGTTGGCCCTTAGAAGCCGCCGGAAGGAGGCGCTGGGCCCAAAGAGGCTGACTAGAGGACATTCTGGACAAGGAGAGGATGCCAGAACGCCAACGCTGGGTGGCACAGGAGGGCCACCTGGGGGCACCGGTTTGGCCCGAGGGGTCCACTGGGAGGCCACAAGCTGGGCCTGTGGAGACAGGCTGCCACAGAGGAAGGAGCTGGGCTGAGCGGAGGCCACAATGAGGCCACGAGCTGGGTCTGGAGGGTCCACTGAGAGGCAGAGGCTGGGCCCAGAGGGACCTAGCGCAGGAAGGAGCCAGGCCTGGAGAGGCTGGGCCCGGAGAGGAAGCTTCGGGCCTGGACAGGCCACTGGGTGGCAGGAGCTGGCCAGAGAGTTTATGAGAGGCGAGCTGGGCCAAGAAAGGCCGGTGCGAGGGACGACCTGGGCCCAGACTCAAGGCCAGCACCAGGTGAGACCTGGCTCCAGAGATGTCTTTCAGAGGCATGAATTGGGCCTCAACTGGCCAGTGTAAGGGAGGTGCTGGGCCTGTGGAGGCAGCCGGGATGCGGGCAGGCAGGCAGGCAAGACCTTGGCCTGTGGAAGCAGCCAGCAGGCAGCAGCTGGGGCTGGGGAAGCTGCGGGGAGTCCAGAGCTCGGCTCTGAGGCCCAGTCCTGCTTTGTCCTCCCGCTGGCCTCGGGAGGCCCAAGCATTGGGTCATCAAGTCTGCGTCTGCAGGTCCAGCTCCCGCCCTCCCGGTGGCACCCCCCAACGTGGGCGCAAGACATCATCACGTGGTCCCCTTCAGGGCCAGCTCCTGCGTCCCAGTGGCCCCCTGGGGCCCAGGTCCTTATTCCCATCAGGTGGCCTCTCCAGGAGGCCTGCCTCTGCCTCCCTACTAGAAGCCTCACCAGGCCTGGAACCTCCTCCTGGCCACGTCTACGGGCCCAAGTTTTGCCCCCGGCAGCCTCTTTTGGCTCGACTCCTGTCCAGCTCCCGGCGGCCTTTCATCTGTCGGCCCAAAGCTTCCTCAGGTGGGGCCTTCTGGGTGTCCCTTCTGTTGAGGCCACCGGGAGGCAGAAAGGACGCCTGGAAGCCTCACCTGAGGAAGCTTCGGGCCAACAGATGAAAGGCCACCAGGACCTGGCCAGGAGCCAAGCCAAAAGACGCTGCTGGGGACCAGCCACAGTAGCTCACGCCTGTAATCCCAGCACTTTGGGAGGCCGAGACGGGTGGATCACGAAGTCAGGAGATCAAGACCATCCTGGTCAACATGGTGAAACCCTGTCTCTACTAAAAATACAAAAAATTAGCTGGGCATGGTGACGCGTGCCTGTAATCCCAGCTGCTCAGGAGGCTGAGGCTGGAGAATTGCCTGAACCCAGGAGGCGGAGGGTGCGGTGAGCTGAGATCGTGCCATTGCACTCCAGCCTAGGAAACGAGCAAAACTCCGTCTCAAAAAAAAAAAAAATTAGCTGGGCACAGTGGTGCTTGCCTATAATCCCAGCTACTCAGGAGGCTGAGGCAAGAGAATTGCCTGAACCCAGGAGGCAGAGATTGTGGTGAGCCGAGATCGCACCATTCTACTCCAGCCTGGGCAACAAGAGCGAAACTCCGTCTAAAAAAAAAAAAAAAATTAGCTGGGCGTGGTGGTGCATACCTGTAATCCCAGCTACTCAGGAGGCTGAGGCAGGAGAATTGCCTGAACCCAGGAGGCAGAGGTTGAGGTGAGCCGAGATCACACCATTGCACTCACGCCTGGGTAACCAGAGCAAAACTCCGACTCAAAAAAAAAAAAAAAAAAAAGAGGCTGCCGGGGGCAAAACTTGGGCCCGTAGATGTGGCCAGGAGGAGGATCCAGGCCTGGAGAGGCCACCAGTACAGAGGCAGAGGCTGGGCCTCCAGGATAGGCTGATGGGAGGCAGGAGCTAAGCCCAGGGGGCCTTTGGGAGGCACGAGCTGGCCCTAGAAGGGCCCACGTGACGACGTTTTGCACCCATGGGGAGGAGACACCAGGAGAACTGGAGTTGGGCCTGGAGAGGCCGAATTGAGAACCCAATGCTTGGGCCTGCAGAGGCCAATAGGAGGAGTCTGGAGCCGGGCCTGGAGAAGCCGACTCTGGGACATCTGGGGCCTATAGGCACCCTGGGTGGGCAGAAGCTGAGCCTGGAGAAGCCAGCATGAGGCATGAGCCAGGTAGTCCTGGAGAGCCTGAGTCGAGGGCCTGAGCTTTCGGACCTACAAAGGCCTCCGGGAGCTGGGGAGGAGCCGAGTCCACAGAGGTTGCTGCGAGGCGAGAACGGAAGGTTGGCCCTTAGAAGCCGCTGGAAGGAGGGGCTGGGCCCAAAGAGGCTGACTAGAGGACATTCTGGACAAGGAGAGGATGCCAGAACGCCAACGCTGGGCACAGGAGGGCCACCTGGGGGCACCAGTTTGGCCCGAGGGGGCCACCGGGAGGCCACGAGCTGGGCCTGTGGAGACAGGCTGCCACAGAGGCAGGAGCTGGGCTGAGCGGAGGTCACAGTGAGGCCACGATCTGGGTCTGGAGGGTCCACTGAGAGGCAGAGGCTGGGCCCAGAGGGGCCTAGCGCAGGAAGGAGCCAGGCCTGGAGAGGCTGGGCCCGGAGAGGAAGCTTCGGGCCTGGACAGGCCACTGGGTGGCAGGAGCTGGCCAGAGAGTTTATGAGAGGCGAGCTGGGCCAAGAAAGGCCGGTGCGAGGGACGACCTGGGCCCAGACTCAAGGCCAGCACCAGGTGAGACCTGGCTCCAGAGATGTCTTTCAGAGGCATGAATTGGGCCTCAACTGGCCAGTGTAAGGGAGGTGCTGGGCCTGTGGAGGCAGCCGGGATGCGGGCAGGCAGGCAGGCAAGACCTTGGCCTGTGGAAGCAGCCAGCAGGCAGCAGCTGGGGCTGGGGAAGCTGCGGGGAGTCCAGAGCTCGGCCCTGAGGCCCAGTCCTGCTTTGTCCTCCCGCTAGCCTCGGGAGGCTCAAGCATTGGGTCATCAAGTCTGCGTCTGCAGGTCCAGCTCCTGCCCTCCCGGTGGCACCCCCCAACATGGGCACAAGACGTCATCACGTGGTTCCCTTCAGGGCCAGCTCCTGCGTCCCAGTGGCCCCTGGGGCCCAGGTCCTTATTCCCATCAGGCGGCCTCTCCAGGAGGCCTGCCTCTGCCTCCCTACTGGCAGCCTCACCAGGCCTGGAACCTCCTCCTGGCCATGTCTACGGGCCCTAGTTTTGCCCCTGGCAGCCTCTTTTGGCTCAACTCCTGTCCAGCTCCCGGCAGCCTTCCGTTTGTCGGCCCAAAGCTTCCTCAGGTGGGACCTTGCAGGCGTCCCTTCTACCCCCGGTGGCCTCAACAGAAGGGAAACTGAGGAAGCTTTGGGCCGACAGACGAAAGGCCTCTGGGAGCTGGCCAGGAGCCAAGCCAAAAGACGCTGCTGGGGACCAGGCGCAGTGGCTCACGCCTGTAATCCCAGCACTTTGGGAGGCCAAGGCGAGTGGATCACGAGGTCAGGAGATCAAGACCATCCTGGTCAACATGGTGAAACCCCGTCCCTACTAAAATACAAAAAATTAGCTGGGCATGGTGGCGCGTGCCTGTATTCCCAGCTACTCAACAGGCTGAGACAGGAGAATTGCCTGAACCCAGGAGGCAGTTTGCGGTGAGCCGAGATCTTGCCTTTGCATTCCAGCCTGGGTAACAAGAGTGACACTCCGTCTCAAAAAAATAAAAAAATTAGCTCGGCACGGTGGCGCGTGCCTGTAATCCCAGCTACTCAGGAGGCTGAGGCAGGAGAATTGCCTGAACCCACGACGCAGAGGTTGCAGTGAGCCGAGATCGCACCATTGCACTCCAGCCTGGGCAACAAGAGCGAAACTCCATCTCAAAAAAAAAAAAAAAAAATTAGCTGGGCACGGTGGCATGTGCCTGTAATCCCAGCTACTCAGGAGGCTGAGGCAGGAGAATTGCTTGAACCCAGGAGGCGGAGGTTGAGGTGAGCCGAGATCATTATTGCACTCACGCCTGGGTAACAATAGCAAAACTCCGACTCAAAAAAAAAAAAAAAAAAAAAAAAGAGGCTGCCGGGGGCAAAACTTGGGCCCGTAGATGTGGCCAGGAGGAGGATCCAGGCCTGGAGAGGCCACCAGTATGGAGGCAAAGGCTAAGCCGTCAGGAGAGGCTGATGGGAGGCAGGAGCTAAGCCCAGGGGGCCTTTGGGAGGCATGAGCTAGCCCTAGAAGGGCCCTCGTGATGACGTTTTGCACCCATGGGGAGGAGACGCCAGGAGAACTGGAGCTGGGCCTGGAGAGGCCAAATTGAGAACCCAATGCTTGGGCCTGCAGAGGCCAATAGGAGGAGTCTGGAGCCGGGCCTGGAGAAGCCGACTCTGGGACATCTGGGGCCTATAGGCACCCTGGGTGGGCAGAAGCTGAGCCTGGAGAGGCCAGCGTGAGGCATGAGCTGGGTAGTCCTGGAGAACCTGAGTCGAGGGCCTGAGCTTTCGGACCTACAAAGGCCTCCGGGAGCTGGGGAGGAGCCAAGTCCACAGAGGTTGCTGCGAGGCGAGAACGGAAGGTTGGCCCTTAGAAGCCGCCGGAAGGAGGGGCTGGGCCCCAAGAGGCTGACTAGAGGACATTCTGGACAAGGAAAGGATGCTAGAATGCCAACGCTGGGCACAGGAGGGCCACCTGGGGGCACCGGTTTGGCCCGAGAGGGCCACTGGGAGGCCAGGAGCTGGGCCTGTGGAGACAGGCTGCCACAGAGGCAGGAGCTGGGCTGAGCGGAGGCCACAATGAGGCCACGAGCTGGGTCTGGAGCATCCACTGAGAGGCGGAGGCTGGGCCTGGAGGGGCCTAGCGCAGGCAGGAGCCAGGCCTGGAGAGGCCAGGCCCGGAGAGGAAGCTTTGGAACTGGACAAGCCGCTGGGAGGCAGGAGCTGGCCAGAGAGTTTATGAGAGGCGAGCTGGGCCAAGAAAGGCCAGTGCGAGGGAGGACCTGGGCCCAGACTCAAGGCAAGCACCAGGCGAGAGCTGGGTCCAGAGACATCTGCTAGAGGCCAAGCTGGGCCTCAACTGGCCAGTGTGAGGGAGGTGCTGGACAAAGTCAGGAGGTAGGCAGGATCTTGGCCTGGGAAAGCGGCCGGCAGACAGTGGATGGTGCTGGGGGTGCTGTAGGGAGGCCAGAACTGGGCATGGAGAGGCCAATGTCAGGATGTTGCTCGGCCTGTCGAGGCCACCGGGAGGCAGAAGAGACACCCCGAAAGCCCCAAGGAAGCTTCGAGCAGACAGACGAAAGGCCGTCGGGAGCTGGCCAGGAGCTGAGCCAAAAGAGGCTGCCAGGGGGTAAAACGTCAGCCGGTAGACGCAGCCAGGAGGACGATCCGGGTGTGCGGAGGCCGCCAGTAGGGAGGCAGAGGCTGGGCCTATGAAGAGGCCGATGGAAGGCAGGAGCTGTATCCAGGGGGCCGTTGGGAGGCAGGAGCTTGCCCTGGAGGGGCCCACGTGACGACATATTGCGCCCATGCTGGGGGGCCACCGGGAAGGCAGAAGCTGGGCCTGCAGAGATGGACTTCAGGACCCAATGCTTGGGCCTCCCGAGGCCAGCATGATGAGGCAGCAGGAGCCAGGCAAGCAGAAGCCGACTCTGGAACGTCTGGAGCCTGGAGATGCCCTGGGAGGGCAGGAGCCGAGCCTGGAGAGGACAGCGTGAGACATAAGCTGGGTGGGCCTGGAGAGCCTGAGTCGAGGGCCTGAGCTTTCCGACCTACAAAGGACGCCAGGAGCTGGGGAGGAACAGAGTCCCCAGAGGTTGCTGTGAGGCAAATTCAAAAGTTGAGCCCATAGACACAGCCGAGAGGAAGAGCTGGGCCCCAAAAGGCCTACCTGAAGACGTTCTGGGCCCGGAGAGGATGCCAGCAGGCCAATGTTGGGCCCGGGAGTGGCACCGGCTTGGCCCGATGGGGCCACAGGGAGGATGGGGGCGGGGCCTGTGGATACAGGCTGCCACAGAGGCAGGAGCTGGGCCTGAGCAGAGGCCACGGTGATGCCACGAGCTGGGCCTGGAGGGTCCACTGAAAGGCGGAGGCTGGGCCCAGTATGGGCCTGGCGCAGGCAGGAGCTGGGCTGGGGAGGCCAGGCCTGGAGAGGAAGCTTTGGGCCTGGACAGGCCGCCGGGAGGCAGGAGCTGGCCCAGGAGAGTCCGTGATAGGCGAGCTAGGCTGAGGAAGACCCCTGCAAGGGAGCATCTGGGCCTAGACTCAAGGCAAGAGTGAGGCGAGAGCTGGGTCCGGAGAGGTTTGCCACAGGCACGAACTGGGCCCCAATGGGCCACTGTGAGAAGAGAGCTGGGCCCCAATGGGCCACTGTGAGAAGAGAGCTGGGCCCCAATGGGCCACTGTGAGAAGAGAGCTGGGCCCCAATGGGCCACTGTGAGAAGAGAGCTGGGCCCCAATGGGCCACTGTGAGAAGAGCGCTGGGCCTGTGGACGCAGTCAGAATGCAGGCAGGCAGGATCTTGGTCTGGGGAAGCCACCAGCAAGCAGCAGCTGGTGCTGGGGAGTCTGCGGAGAGTCCAGAGCTGGGCCCGGAGGAGCCAATGTCAGGTGGTAGCAGGGCCTGTCAAGGCCACCAAGAGGCAGAACGGAGTCCCGGAAAGCCCCACTTGAGAAAGCTTCGGGCCTACAGAAGAAAGGCCGCTGAAAGCTGGTCAGGAGCCGAGTGAAAAGCAGCTGCTGGGAGGCAGGACGTGATCTAGTAGACGAGGCCAGGAGGAGGATCCGGGCCTGGGGAGGCCGCCAGAAGAAAAGCATAGGCTGGACCTCCCGGAGAGGCTGAGGAGAGGCAGAAGCTGGGCCTGAGGGGGCTGTTGGGAGGCAGCAGCTGACCCTGGAGGCATCCATGTGAGGATGTTTTGCACCCATGGGGAGGAGACGCCAGGAGAGCAGGAGCTGGGCCTGGAGACGCCGACTTCAGGACCCAATGCTTGGGCCTCCCGAGGCCAGGAGGAGGAGGCAGCAGGAGCCGGGCCGGCAGAAGCAGACTCGGGGACGTCTGGGGCCTGGAGATGCCCTCGGAGGGCAGGAGCTGAGCCTGGAGAGGCCACTCGTGAGGCATGAGCCGGGTGGGCCTGGAGAGCCTGAGTCGACGGTCTGAGCTTTCGGGCCTACAAAGGCTGTCAGGAGCTGGACAGGAGTCGAGTCCACAGAGGTTGTCGTGAGGCAAATTCGGAAGCTGGGCCTGTAGACGCCGCCGAGAGGTGGAGCTGGGCCCCGAGAGGCCTACCTGAAGACATTCTGGGCCCAGAGAGGATGTCAGCAGGCCAATGCTGGGCCCAGGAGGACCACCGGGATGCACTGGCTTGACCCGATGGGGCCATGGGGAGGCTGGGGGCGGGGCCTGTGGATACAGGCTGTCACAGAGGCAGGAGCTGCGCCTAAGCAGGGGCCACGGTGATGCCACAAGCTTGGCCTGGAGGGTCCACTGAAAGGTGGAGTCTGGGCCCGGAGGGGCCTGGTACAGGCAGAAGCTGGGCCTGGGGAGGCTGGGCCCGGAAAGGAACCTTCAGGCCTGGACAGGCCGCCAAGAGTCAGGAGCTGGCCTGGGAGAGACCGTGATAGGCAAGCTGGGCTGAGGAAGGCCGCTGTGAGGGAGGACCTGGGCCTAGACCGAGGCCAGCATGAGGTGAGAGCTGGGTCCGGAGAGGTTTGCCACAGGCATGGGCTGGGCCCCAATGGCCACTGTGAGGGAGGTAGTGGGCCTGTGGAGGCAGGATGCAGGCAGGAAGGAGTCAGGATCTTGGCCTGGGGAAGCCGTTGGCAGGTAGCAGCTCATCCTGGGGAGGCTGCGGGGATGCCAGATCTGGCCCTGGAGAGGATATTGCCACAGGTGGTAGCTCGGCCTGTCCGGGCCTCAAAAGAGGCTGTCAGGAGGCAGGACATGGGCCTGTAGACGTGGCCAGGAGTAGGAGCCAAGCCTGAGGACGCCGCCAGGAGTGATCAGAGGCTGGGTCTCCTAGAGAGGCCGAAGGCAGGAGCTGGCCCACAAGGGGCCCACATGAGGAAGTTTTGAGCCTGGAGAGGCCACCTAGTGGGTAGGAGCTTGGCCTAATGAAGTCAGTGTTAGGCAGCAGCTGGGCCTCTCAAGGCTGCTGGGAGGCCGGCAAGAGCTTTGCCAGGGAAAACCTTCATGAGGTAAGAGTTGGTCCTGGAGAGTCTATTGTCATCCAGCAGCTATGCCTGTTTAAGCCATTGTTCCTCAGAAGTTTCTGCTGGGGAATTTGAGTTGAGAAAGTTTTTGGCCTACAAAGGCCACCAAGAGCTGTGTAGGAGCTGATCCAGAGGAGGGTGTCAGGCAGGAGTTGGTCCTGGAGATGCAACTGGGAGGAAGAGCTGGACATGGAAAGGCCCACTTTAGGAAGTTCTGGGCCTGGAAACACTGCCAAAAAGTAAAAGCTCTATCAGAATGGCCACTGTGATGCATGAGCTTCACCTAGACAGGCCACTGGGAGGCAGTAGCTGGGCCTGCAGATGCTGCTGAAAGGCAGGAGCTTGGCCTGGGGGCACTGTGGTGAGGCACCTGCTTGGCCTGGGGTGTCTGCTGTGAGGCAGAGTTTGGGCCTATTGGGGCCGACTGGAGGCAGGAGTTGGACCTGGAATGGCAGATTTGAGAAATCTGTCAGTCCAGAGAGGCCACAGAGATGCAGGAACTGGGCCTCAAGAAACCGCCGAGAGGCACGAGCTGTACCTAAAGAGTCCAGTGTGAGACAGGAGCTGTGCCTGAAGAGGGTGACTAGAAGAAGTTTTGTCCTGGACAGCCTGTCAGGGGACAGATGCTGGGTCTGGAGAAGCCACTGTGAGCTGGTCCTAATGAGGTTAGAGTGAGGCAAGACCTGGGCTTGTCAAGGCTACCAGGAGGCAAGTAGAAACCTGTTCAAGGAATACCTGTGAGGCAAAAGCTAGGCCTGCAGACGCCACTGGGAGGCAAGAGCTGGGCCTGTCCAGGTCATCGGAAGGCTGAAGGTGGGCCTGAAGAGCTTGACTTGAGGCAGTTGGATCACGAGGTCAGGAGATCGAGACCATCCTGGTCAACATGGTGAAACCCCGTCTCTACTAAAAATACAAAAAAGAACTGATGTCAGAGAAGTGAGAATATTAGTGTGTGTTGAAGTACCTGTAAAACACTGTTTATTTGCCTTTGTAAAAAATGTTTCTACTAAAAGTTCTTGCTGTCAAAAGAATATGTGGGAATAAATCATTAGAATGTATTCTTCTGTTTTTTACTTTTATCTTCCTGCCACAGGCTTACTTTAGAAATTTTTATTTTTTTAGAAAATTGAACAAGTGCTTGTTCTGGTGGATCATGCCTCTAGGATGGGAGGCAGGGGTGGAAAAGTCACTAGAAGGCCAGGAGTTTGACACCAGCCTGACCAACAAAGTGAGATCCAATGTGTATGAAAACATTTAAAAATTAACCAGGTGTCATCATGTATAGCTACAGTCCCAGCTACTCAGGAGGCTGAGGCAGGAGGATCCTTAGCTCAGGAGTGCAAGCCTGCAGTGACCTGTGATTGCACCACTGCACTCCAGCCTAGGTGACAGAGTGAGACCCATATCCTAAAACAAACAAGAAAAAAAAAAGATCAGGTAGCAAGTTGTCCTGCCACCATGCCTGGCTAATCTATTGTTTTGTTTTGTTTTGTTTGAGACGAAGTTTTGCTCTTATTACCCAGGCTGGAGTGCAGTGGTGCATTCTCGGCTCACCGCAACCTCCGCCTCCTGAGTTCAGGCAATTCTCCTGCCTCAGCCTCCTGAGCAGCTGGGATTACAGGCACATGCCACCATGCCCAGCTAACTTTTTGTATTTTTAGTAGAGATGGAGTTTCACCTTGTTGACCAGGATGATCTCGATCTCTTGACCTCATGATTCATTCGCCTCGGCCTCCCAAAGTAATCTTTGTTTTTTAGTAGAGATAAGGTTTTGCCATGTTGGCAAAGCTGGTCTTGAACTCCTGACCTCAGGTAATCCACCCGCCTCATTCTCCCAAAGTGTTGGGAACGCAAGCGTAAGTCACTGCACCCGGCCCGATTAACATTTTTTTTTTAAAACACTGATTAGTCAGGCAACAACACTGGGCAGGGGCCTCCTCATTCCCAGTGATAAAAACCCCACTGCATGGCTCCAGGGTTGCAAGGGCTGCAGAACCAAAAGGCTCTGACTTGAGATTTCATTACTTTATTTGTATTGTGAGACAAGGTCCTGCTCTGCCACCCAGGCTGGAGTGCAGCTGTGCACTTATAGCTCACTGCAGCCTCAATGTCCTGGCCTCAAGCCATCTTCCTGCCTCAGCTCCCCAGGGCTGGTACTACAGTTGAGTGCCACCATACCTGGCTAATTTTTAATTTTTTTTTTGTAGAGTGCGGAGTCTTGCTATGTTGCCCAAGCTGGCCTCAAACTCCTGACCTCAAGAGATCTGCCCACCTCAGCCTCCTGAGTAGCTGAGACTACAAGTACACATCACTGTGCCTAGCTACATTTATTTTATTAAATTTTGAAAAATGTTTTTGTAGAGAGGAGGTCTTGCTATGTTGCCCAAGCTGGTCTTGAACTTCTGCCCTTAAAAGATACTCCCGTCTCTGCTTCCCAAACATCTGGGACTACAGACATGAGCCACTGCACTGTGCCTGAAGGGAGTTCTTTAATCTAGCATCCCATATTTGGTAACACTGGGAAAGGCAGTAGAGTTTTTAAAAATTAATAATTCAGTAAGAATCAAACTCAACTTCTCTCACACTCCACATCCAGTCTATCAGGAAATCCTGTTCACTGTCTTCACCATGTACTGAAGATCCCCACCCAGCAACTCCCTGGACTCCTCCCCTACTTCTCTCCTCTGACCATCTCTCACCACCACCATGACCCTGGTCAGAACCATTATCATCTTCCACCTGGATGTTATCACAGCTTGACCCCCATGCTTCTACCCAAATCTTCCCACAGTCTTTCTCAACTCAGCAGCCAGAGAATGCTTTTACATCAGGAGACAGATCATGTCGCCTCTCTGCTCAGAACCCTCCCACAGTTCCCATCTCATAGTAAAAGCCAAAGCCCCCACAGTAACCTCCCAGGGCTTACACGATCTATACTGATCCCACCCAGCAACTCCATGGCCTCCTCCCCTAATTCTCCCCCCTTCTCCTGCTCCACTGGCCTCCTTCCAGAGCCTCAGACACTTTCTTCTGTTGTTTCTGCCCACAATGCTCCTCCTTCAGCACCTCGGCCAGCTCTTTCCCCTCCAAGTCCTTGTTCAATTTTCACTTAGGAGGCCGGCCTTTCTATTTAACATTGCCATCTGTCCCCATTCCCACCGTGTTCATTTTTTTTAAAAAAAAAAAACAAGATCTCACTCTATCACCAAGGCTGGAGCGGAGTGGTGCAATCACAGCTCGCTGCAACCTCGAATTCCTAGGCTCAACTGATCCTCCCACCTCAAGACTCCCTAATAGCTCGAATAGGTGCATGCCATCATGCCTGACTAATTTGTTTTATTTTGAAATGGAGTTTCACTCTTCTTGCCCAAGCTGGAGTGCAATGATGCAATCCCAGCTCACTGCAACCTCCACCTCCCAGGTTCAAGTGATTCTTCGGCCTCAGCCTCCCAAGTAGCTGGGATCACAGGTGTGTGCCACCATGCCTGGCTAATTTTTGTAATTTTAGTAGAGATGGGGGTTTGCCATGTTGGCCAGGCTGGTCTCAAACTCCTGACCTCAGGTGATCCTTGGCCTCCCAAAGTGTTAGGATTACAGGAGTGAGCTACCACACCCGGTCAATTTAATTTTTTTATTTCTTCAGGAGGAGGGCTGATTGCCAGAGAAAGCAACCACATGATTAGAGGCTTAGATTGAGAGTGCCTGAAGATTGACTTAATTACCAATGGCCAAAGATTTTATCAGTCATGCTTCCATAACAGAGCCTCTGTAAACACCCTGAACAACAGGGTTTGCAGAACTTCTGGTTGCTGAATACAAGAGGTGCTGGGAGGGTGGCAGGTTGAACAGAGGGCATGGAAGCTCTGTGCACCTCCCACTTACCTTCCCCTGAGCATCCATCTTTCTTTCATTTCTTTTTCCCTTTCCTTCCTTTCTTTCTCCTCTTTCTTTCTTTTTAAGACAGGGTCTGGCTCTTTTGTCCAGGCTAGAGTCCAGTGGCACAATTTCAGCTCACCACAACCTAAGTTTCCCCAGTTCCCAGCTCAATGCATCCTCACCTCAGCTTTCCTAGTAGCTGGAACTACAGGTGCACACCACCACACCTAGTTATTTATTTTCATTTATTTTTTGAGAAAAAATCTGGCTCAGTAGCCCAGGCTGGAGTGCAGTAGCGTGATTTCAGCTCACTGCAACCTCTGCATCCTGGGTTCAAGTGATTCTCCTGCCTCAGCCTCCTGAGTAGCTGAGATTACAGGTGCATATCAACACACCCAGCTAATTTTTGTATTTTTTATAGAGAGAGGGTTTCACCATGTCTCCCAGGCTGAAATCAAACTCCTGCGTTTAAGCGCTCCTCCCAACTCAACCTCCTGAAGTGCTAGGATCACAGGCATGAGCCACTGCATCCAGCATGCACATCTCTTTCACTGGCTGTTTCTGAGATATATCCTTTACAGTGAACCAGGAATAGGAAATGAACTGACCAGATGTGGTGGCTCGCATCTGTAATCCCAGCACTTTAAGTGACTGAGGTGGGAAGATCACTTGGGCCCAGGAATTTGTGGCCAGCCTGGGCAACAAAACAAGATCCCATTGCTTAAAAAAAAAAAAAAAAGAAAGAAAGAAAGAAATTAGCCAGATGTGGTGGTGCAGGCATGTAGTCTCAGCTACTAGGGAAAAGGGAAGACCACTTGGGCCCAAGCAGTTGAGGCTGCAGTGACCTATGACTACAACGCTGCACACCAGCCTGGGCAACAAAATGAGACCCTGTCTCTCAGAAAAAAAGAAAATAAACTGTTTTTCTGAGTTTTGTAAGCTGTTCCAGCAAATGATTAAATCAAAGAAGGGGGTCATGAGAACCCCTGATTTGTAATAGGTTGGTCAAAAGTACAGGCGAAAGCCTAATACTTGCCATTGGCATCTGAAGTGAGGGTAGTCTCATGGGACTAAACGCCTAACCTGTAGAGTCTGCGCCAGCTCCAGGTAGTGTCAGAATAACATTGTAGGATACCCAGTTAATATCCAGAACACTGGAGAATTTGGTGTATAAGCTCCACACACACAGTCAGTCAGTCAAAGTGTGTGACTAGAGAGAGACACGGGCTTTTCTTTCACCTACCTGCCCAACTGCATAGGAGAAGCAATACATGGTGCTCATGAAAAGAGCAAGCATTAAAGTCAAACCAGTCCCTACATCTGACTCAGCTTAATATCCATGTGAGCTTGGGCAAATCACTCATTATCCCTAAGTCTTTATCACCTCATTCAGAAAATGGGGATAACTGGTACCTGCCTGTGATTTTGTGAGAATTCACAAAATATTATGCTTGAGGTTACTGTGATCATCACACCTATTCCAAACTATCTGACAGGGACAGTGATGGATGATAACATCACCAGATTAGAAACTGTAGTGAGGTCTCTCAGGCAAAATTCCATACAAGCAAATTACTGTCTCTCCAAAGCATTCCTGCCACACTTAATTCCCCATTCCCTGAACCAAATGTGCCATCTTAATTGTCCAGGTCTTTACAGTGCTGGTTTCCCTGACCATTCCCCATCCCTCCACATCCCCCTTCACTCCCTACTCTCACACAACTCTTCCTCATCTTTCAAAAGCCAGTTTCACTGTCACCTTATATGGAAGCTTCTCCCACTCTCCAGAAGAGCTTCCCATTGCACCTGATGCATGCACTATTATTTGACCATTTTTGAGTTATTGTGTCCAAGTCTTTTTGTACCTGAATAACATGATGCCCAGTCTCCTCCTGAACTCTGATGTCTTTCATGGTAGATCCAGCTGGAAGTGACAAAAAGACATTCTTTAAAAATAAAAGAAGGAATGAGGTGGACATCCATCCAATCCCATAAAAGTTTTAAAAGATATGTGAAAAGCAAACAAAATTCAAGAGCTTCTAGGAAAAACATAAGAGGGAAGGTGTTACTGGGAAATATGCTAAAAGGGTTAATTTTCATTGTATTTTACTTTTTTGAGAAAGAATCTTGCTCTATCCCCTAGGCTGGACCGCAGTGGTACAATCACAGCTCATTGCAGCCTCAACCTCCAGGACTTCAGCAATCTTCCAACCTAATTTTTATTTCATTTAAGAAACGCATTCTTACTGTTACCAAAGCTGGAGTGCAGTGGTGTGATCATAGCTTACTGCAGCCTCGACCTCCTAGGCTCAAGTGATCCTCCAGTCTCAGACTCCCCAGTAGCTGGGATTACAGGTGTGGACCGCAATGTCCAGCTCACATTATCTTAAATTTTTATTAGAGACAATGTGCTGCTATGTCGACGAGGCTGGTGGTGATCCTTTTCCCTCAAGCAGTTCTCCCACCTCAGCCTTTCAAAGTGCTGGGATTACAGGTGTGAGCTGCCGCCACACCTGCTGAGGAGGTTAATTTTTAATGACATAAAGGGCTCAAAGCAAGTATTAGAAGGAGCCTAAATGGCTACAGAGGTTGACTGGTCAATTGTAATATATCCATATAATAAAATATTAATGGCAACCATGAAAAGGATTCAGATAGATCAATAGAAATCGACACAGATGTCCATGAAATATGACAATGAGAAGTGATATTCAATTAGCCCATATGTATTTGAAGAATATAACCAATTATTTCCTGAGATAAGATTATGGGTCTAAAGAATAAAGGAAATTTTTCACTTCTTCATTTAAAAGTATTTACTATTTTTATAATTTAATAAAAGATTAAATATATAGATCATCTAATTAGTAAAGACACGTTAACTCTATAAATAGGCAGAAAAGACATGGACAGCCCAGCCTTGGTGGCTGATGCTTATAATAGCAGCACTTTGGGAGGGGACAGGGGGAGAATTGCTTGAGGTCAGGAATTCCAGACCAGACTGGGAAACATAGCAAGACCTCGTCTCTACTAAAAATCAAAAAAATTAGCCAGACATGGTGGCATGTGCCTATAGTCCCAGTTACGGAGCTGGAAGGATCACCTGAGCCCAGGAGGTCAAGGCTGCAGTGAGTCAAGACTGTACCACCATACTCAAGCCTGGGCTACAGAGTGAGACTTGGTCTCCCAAAAAAGGAGGGGGAGCAGAAGAGAAGGCTAGCTGGGCACGGTAGCTCACACCTGTAATCCCTGCATTTTGGGAGGCTGAGTCAGTTGGATCACTTGAGGTATGGAGTTCGAGACCAGCCTGACAAACATGGAGAAAAACCCTGTCTCTATTGAAAATACTTAGCCATGTATGGTGGCACATGCCTGTAATTCCAGCTATTCTGCAGACTGAGGTGAGAGAAAGGCTTGAATCCAAGAGAAGGAGGTTGCAGTCAGCAGAGACTTTGCCGTTGCACTCCAGCCTAGGCAACAAGAGTGAAACTTCATCTGAAAAAGAAAGATAATAAGCTAACATAAGAAAATATATATTAAAAAGTAACATAAATAAAGTATTATGAGGTCTTTTATTTATTAAAAATAATCAAACAAAAAAATAACTTGTTATTGTACCCTGTGCCAGCAAAGGTGCAGTGAAATGGGCATTTTCTTTTACTGTTAATGATGTTTAAATTGTATACAAGCCTTCCACCAGGGTAAAGCTTGGAAATGTTTAAAAAAGAATACAGTGACTCACTGTACTGCCTCCTCCAACTCCTGGCCTCAAGCAATCCTCCCACCTCAGCCTCCTAAAGTGTTGGAATTATAGGCTGACAGCCACCATGGCTGAAAGCTCGGCAGTTTACATCAAGTAAAATAAGAATGCTAATGTCCTGTGACTCACAGTAATCTCATTTCTGGAAATATCATCTTCGTATACAATTCAACCTAAACAAAAGGTCATATGCACAAACACAGTGAAAATCTAGGAGTTTTATTTTTCTGTTTTAAAAACATATGGAACACTTCACAAATTTGCATGTCATTCTTGCACAGAGGCCATGCCAATCTCCCCATTGTTCCAACTTTAGTATATGTGCTACTGAAGCAAGCATGAGTAATTTAAGATAGAGCAGTTAAGCAAAATAAGGAAGAGTTATGGGGAATTTAAAAATCTATGGTATTTATAGGCACGTAGTAACAGCTCAGTAAATATTAGCTGCTACTTTTATTATTCTTATGGTAATTCCACTCAATTAAAAATTGTCATTAAAAATTTACCACTGTCATAGAACATCATGTATTTAACAGCATAATTGTAAAAACAGATAGAAAAAAAAAAAAACAGATAGAGGCTGGGTGCGGTGGCTCACACTTGTAATCCCAGCACTTTGGGAGGCCAAGGCAGGTGGATCACCTGAGGTCAGGGGTTCAAGACTAGCCTGACCAACATGGAGAAACCCCATCTCTACTAAAAAATACAAAATTAGCCAGGTGCGGTGGTGCCTGTAATCCTAGCTACTCAGGAAGCTAAGGCAGGAGAATCACTTGAACCTGGGAGGTGGAGGTTGTGGTGAGCTGAGAGTGCACCATTGCTCTTCAGCCTGGGAGAAAAAGAGCAAAACTCCATCTCGAAAAGAAAAAAAAAGCCCCAGCACAGTGACTCACAACTGTAATCCCAGCACTTTGGGAGATTGAGGCCAGGCAGATCACCTGAAGTCAGGAGTTCAAGACCAGTCTGGCCAACATGGTGAAACCCTGTCTCTACAAAAACACAAAAATTAGCTGGGCATGATGGCAGGTACCTGTAATCTTGGCCTACTCTTAACCCTGGGAGGTGGAGGTTACAGTGAGCTGAGATTGTGCCATTGCACTCCAGCCTAGGCAACAGAGCAAGACTGTCTCAAAAACAAAACAAAACAAAACAGATACAATTTGTCCCTTGGTATATGGGGGGATTGGTTCCAGCTCCCCAGTATCTGTGTATACCAAAATCCATGCAAGCATCTGTAGTCCCAGCTACTTGTGAGGCTGAGGAAGGATTGCTTTAGCCCAGGAGGTTGAGGCTGCAGTGAGCCATAATTGCACCACTGCACTCCAGTCTGGGCGACAGAGTGAGAAAGCAGGTTGACTTTTAAGTATAATTTTTCGGTTCACTTGAGAATTTGGTCAGAACTGTGGCATATGAAAATTCTTCATAGATTAATTACCTAATCAAATTAATGCTAGAATTGGGAACAGAAAATGTTTTGTTGACTCTTTATTACTTCACTTGCTGTTACATAAACTATTGCCAGTGGGCACTTTTCAACCAGAAGTGTTATCTCAGAGCTACTCACAGTGAAAGGTGATGTCTAGGGCCCAGGTGTGTTGAGGTCTCCATGCCTTGGCTATGGGTGAGTGGGACTTATATGTCCATCCATTTTCTATATTCCAGCTCTGGAAAACTTGGGTTTATCCATCTTGATAAGATGTACTTTAAATTTAACTTGGCAAGAACCACAAATGGAAGAAAGGTTATGAAACCACAGGATAGTACTTGTTCTCAAGGGACTCTTCAGCTTAGGTGCTTCTGTAAAAAAGGAATGACATTGTCAAAAGCTCATCACAGGTCAGGTGAGGTGCCTCATATCTATAATCCCAGCCCACTGGGAGACTAAGACAGGAGGATCCCGTGAGGCCAAGAGTTTAAGACCAGCCTTGGCAACACAGTGAAACCTCATCGCTACAAAAAAAAAAAAAATTAGAAAATGAGCTGGGTATGGCAGCACATTCCTATAGTCCTAGCTACCCTGGAGGCTTAAGTGGGAGGATAGTTGAACCCAGGAAGTGGAGGCTGCTGTGAGCAATGATCTCACCACTACACTCCAGCCTGGGTGACAGAGTGAGACCGTGTCTACACACACACACCCCTCAGTCTGTCCAGCCTTGACTAATGAAAAGGGTCTTCCGGTTACAGAAGAGGTGTGCTCTTTTCTAGGACAGGAAGGGACCAGCAAGCATGTTCACAGCCTTTCCTCATCCTCTGCTTAGTTTTCCAAGAACCTTCAAGGGAGTCCCGAGGGAAAGGACATAAATCTTCTGCTTACCAGAGGAGAAATATGCCTCCTTTGTCAATTAATAAATGGAACACCTGCCATGAAAACCAGGAAGTTCTGCTAAGATGAACCACTCCCTACGACACTGACCTATGCAGGAAACATGAGAAATTGGAGTTTGTGGACCAATAATATTGAAGGTCACATTCCAGATTGTGGAGATCTAACCAAAGTGCAGCCTTTCCACAAGGCACTGCCAAATAACAGCTGGTTGTCTCCACGGGGCACTGCCATATCTCTGGCTCTCACTTCCCCGGGAGATGCTCTATTCCAGCTTTCTCTTGCATTTTGTATTCCGTAGTTCCTGGGGTAAGACCTCACAACGTAGCAGACTGCTGAGTCAACGCTGATCTACAGATCTGACCTCAGATTCTAGCAGGACTCTTTCAGTTTGAGAAATTAAAGAGGAGAAAAAATGGACCCAGCCTGGCACTGGCCAGCTTAGCAGTCCGAAGATAGAAGCTGCTCAAAATGACTACAGTGCTTCTGACTTTCTGAGTCTGCCCTTGCTCCTATGGCTCTTTGGATGAGATTTATTTCTCCTTGTTGAAGAAATGGTTTGCTAGAATATAAAAAATTTAAGGAAGAAAAAAATATTAAAATATAATTTTCTCCTAAAGAGCACTCAAAAGTATACTCCCACCAGTGCTGGGTCTATTTATCTCTCTTTTTTTTTTTTCTGAGATAGGGTCTCACTCTGTTACCAAGACTGGAGCACAGTGGTGAGATCACAGCTCACTGCAGGTTTCAACTCCTGGGCTCAAGCGATCCTCCCACTTCAGCCTCCCAAGTAGCTGGGATTACAGGTGCAGGACACCATAGCCGGGATTACAGGTGCAGGCCACCATGCCTAATTTTTTAAATTTTTTGTAGAGAAGACCACTATGTGGCCTAGGCTGGTCTTGAACTACTAGATCAAACTAATCCTCCTGCCTTGACACCCAAAGTGCTGGAATTATAGGCTTTAGCCACCACACCCAGTCTCTTTTATATATATATATATATATATATATATATATATATATGCATACACACACACGCATATATATATATATATATACACATATATAAAATCTCGTATATTAAATGTTCCTCCTTAAATCGCCTCCTACCTACCCATCTGCAGGGAGAGCAAACACAGGTCTCAGCAGATCAGGCAATCTACATGAAGAAAGGAGGCTGGAGTAATGCCAGAGACCAGGAGAAACTGTAGCAAATGGCAAGGTATTCACTTCAAAGGTTTTTCAACATTGTGATGGTCAAACCAAACACAGAAACAGGAAGCCCAGTTCAGTCACCAGCAGCCAACATGGGATATTTGATCTACATGCTACAGGGCAAACTGTTTAGGATGAACGACCTTGTCTCCACCACCCCGTTCTTCAGGTCCCTCCTGCCCAGTAGTCCCTGCCCAGTAGTCCCTACACTCTGCTGACATGACCCACATTCACAGGACTCTCCTGACACCTTTGCTTGTTTAGTCTTTTTTCCCCAATGACTATTTCCTTTTTTGGATACAGTTCACGTCTGTCACACAGGCTTGAAGTGAGGTGATTATGACTCACTGCAGATTCCATCTCCTGGGCTCAAGTGATCTTGCCTCCCAAGGAGCTGGGATTACAAGCATGTACCACCATACCTAGCTAAGTTTGTTATGATGATGATTATTATTTTGAGATGGAGTCTCACTCTATCATCCAGGCTGGAGTGCAGTGGCATGATGTAGGCTTGCTGCAACCTCCGCCTCCTGGGTTCTAGTAATTCTCCTGCCTCAGCCTCCTGAGTAGCTGGGATTACAGGCATGCAGCAGCAAACCCAGCTAATTTTTGTGTTTTAGTAGAGATGGGGTTTCACCATGTTGGCCGGGATGGTCTCAATCCCTTGACCTTGTGATCCGCCCGCCTCAGCTTCCCAACGTGCTGGGATTACAGGCATGAGCTGCTGTGCCTGGCCAAGCTTTTTTATTTATAAACTACTGAGCCTCACATATATGCTTATAACAATGCAAAATAGACTAATATAGCAATCATATGCCAACACTTACCAGTCTGTGACAATGACAGAAGTACAGAGTGGGACTGAAATGCTCCCAAGGGGCTTCTTGTCGCATCATGGAGAATGGGGTGAGACACCTCGGCTGAGGCTAAAGATGAGCAAAGATGAGAGTCAAAGAGTGATGATGAGGGTAGGGGAAGGTTTCCTGAAGGACACCAGTCAAGTCCCCCAAGAAAACTGACACTCCATGTGGCTGGAGGGTAGGGATATGGGGAGGGTGGTGCAGGATAAAACTGGAAAGGTAAGCCAAGGCCAGCTCTTACCAGGCCCTGTGGCCAAATTAGTTTGGATTTTATCTTAAAGGCAATGGGCAGTCACCAGCAGGTTTTAATCAAGAACCATTTTGACCCAAATTTGCCTTTTAGAAAAATTCCTCTGGCTTCAGTGAACAGGCTGAAGTGAGCAAACCTAGAAGTCAGGAAGACAATTGGAGGCCTTCACAATAAACCAGTAAAAAAGAAAACAGGGCCAGGCATGGTGGCTGCTGCCTATAATCTCAAAACTTTAGAAGTCTAAGGTGGGTAAATGTCTTGAGCCCAGGAGTTTAAGACCAGCCTGAGCAATGTGGTGAAACCACATCTCTACAAAACACAAAATATTAGTTGGGTGTGGTGGCTCATACCTGTGGTCATACCTCAGCTACCCCAGAGGCTGAGGCAGGAGGATAGCTTAAGCCCGGGAGGTTGAGACTGGAGTGAGCCAAGATCACACCGCTGTGCTCCAGCCTGGGCAACAGAGGGAGACTGTCTCCAAAAGAAAGAGAATCCCATTCTTCACCTATTAGTGCCCCAATGTTCTCATGAGAACCTTGGTGATGCAGTGAATTCAACTGTCATTGTAATTCAGCAATTCACACATTTAAGTTTGTGTTTGATTTTCAATAATATCAACCCTGAGGAAACAAGAAATAAGGAATTGTGTCTGGGCTCTCATGGAAGCTCCCTGGATCTTAGACCATGACTTATGCTAAGACTTGAGCTTTGTGTTTTTCTCTCTGTGAGTGCTCAAGTGCAGCAGTCCCCAGTTTTTTTGGCACCAGGGACCAATATTATGGAAGACAATTTTTCCACGGACTGGGGGCAGGGGGTCAGTTTCGGAATATTTCAAGCACATTACATTTATTGTGCACTTTGTAATTATTACATTGTAGTATATAATATTTATATAACTCACCATAATGTACAATCAGTGGGAGTCCTGAGCTTGTTTGTTTTCCTGCAACTAGATGGTCCCATCTGGGGGTGATGAAAGGTAGTGATAGATTATCAAGCATTAGATTCTCATAAGGACAGAGCAAGGCAGAATCCATGCATGCACAGTTACACAACAGGGTTCCTGCTCCTATGAGAATCTAATGCTGCCACTGACCTGACAGGAGGTGGAGATCAGGCGGCAAAGATGAGAGTGGCCGTAAACACAGATGAAGCTTTGCTCGCCCACCTGCTGCTCACTTCCTGCTGTGTGGCCAAGTACAGGCCTGTGATTCAGGGATTAGGTGCCCCTGCTCCACTGCATCCAAAAGGACCCTCCCCACACCAGTCTTCATAGTGGTCAAGTACAGAAGCCACTTAGCTCCTAAGGCCTGTGTCTCAGCTGGCACTTCATCACAATCAACAGTAAGAGGTAGCTTGAAACATTATGAGGTCACTTCCTAAAAATCACCAGCATTCCATTTCCCATTGACAAGGAGCTCAACGCTGCCCCTTGGATAACCAAACCTATGCCCAGATCCCATTTGTATGGGTCTTTCTCCCAGGACCTTTCCTAGCATCAGTTCTGTATTTGTCAGAGTCCAATCAAAAGACATAAATCACCCAAAGTTTAAAGTGGTAAAATTTAAAATAAAAAAAAAAATTAATTATATAACAAGGGAACACCACATGAGAGATTGGCTACAAAAGTAAAGAGAACTCTAGAGAACATAGGGCTAGCAGAGGCCAGACATGGTGGCTCATGCTTACAATTCCAGCAATTTAGGAAGCCAAGGCAGGAGGACTGCTTGAGGCCAGCAGTTTGAGACCAGCCTCGGAAACACAGTGAGACCCTGGCTCTATAAAAAAAAAAAAAAAAAAAAAAAAAGCCAGGTGTGGTGGCACATACTTGTAGTCCTAGTCACTTGGGAGGCTGAGGTGAAAAAATTGCTTCAGCCCAGAAGGTTAAGGCTGCGGTGAGCCATGATTTCACCACTGCACTTTAGACTGGGCAAGAGAGACCCTGCCTCAAACAAACAAAGTATAGGACCAGCTGTTACAATGAGCAGTAACTTCCTACTGTCCCTACACTGAGATAAGAGTGACCAAGGAAGGGATTCCCCACTAAGGCTGAGATCCAGGCCCCCTTGGAGAGGGCACAGTCATGGGTAATTCAATGGCAGAATTGCTGCATTACCACATGGTGGAACATGCTAGCAATATGGCCTCTGGAATTTGCTGAAAATCCACCATCTAGGGTGCTAGCTTAACCTATTAGTAAACAGTTGTCTCACTACAAAACCACCCAGGCAAATGCAGAGAAACTGCTGGTCACTGCGTGCTGCTAAGCACCATGCAGGGCAGGAGCCTGGTGCTGGAAAAGCTCAGTGCCTGTGAAGATGTGCACACAACTAGAAAGAAAAGCCTCTTATAATGCCCCTCCAGCACCATGTACCGGCAACACTTAATAATGCACCAGTTGACAGAGGAAGCATTTAAGGAACCCACCTTTATGTTTGCAGAGTAGGCAGTGAAGGGTGAATTTGGAACTGAGGAGCAGTCATTGGATGAATAGCTGGTACGTGACACATTTCCATCTACCAAAGAAGGAAGGGAAGAGAGAAAAATGAGGAAAAAAAAAACAGGCATGGTGGTTCACACCTGTAATTGCAGCAGTTTGAAAGTCCAGGGCAGGTGAATCACTTAGGTCCAGGAGTTTGAAATCAGCCTGGGTGACATAGAGAAACACTAAAAATAAAAAAAAAATAGCTGAATATGGTGGCATGTGTTGTAGTCCCAACTTCTCAAGAGACTCCTGGGTTCAAGCAATTCACCTGCCTCAGCCTCCCAAGTGGTGGGGATTATAAATCTGCACCACCATGCTCAGCTAACTTTTGTATTTTTAGTAAAGACAGGATTTCACCATGTTGGCCACATCAGTCTCAAACTCCTGACCTTGTGATCTACCCACCTCAGCCTCCCAAAAGCTTCTGCTCTGTCTTTGCCCACTTAATCTAAGAAAACTAAGCTAAAATAAATTTTGTAACCAAACCAAAATGAAGCTAAGTGGTGTGGCTACTATACTCAAAAGACTTGAAATTCCCTTCACCCAAAAATAACTATCTGGACGCCAAGAATGACTATCTGGAAATCAGCATCCTCAGATTACATTTCAGAGGCAAACTTAATGATCACAGAAATTGAGGAACGGGTATTTTAGTGTTTATTGTACTATTTTCTCTACTTTTGAATAGGTATAAAAACTATAATTTAAAAAATGTAAAAAAAAAAATGGTCAGGAGCAGTGGCTCACTCCTATAATTCCAGCACTTTGGGAGGCCGAGGCAGGTGGATCACTTGGTAGGATTAAGAGACCAACCTGGCCAACATGGTGAAACCCTGTCTCTACCAAAAATACACACACACAAACATTAGCCCAATGTGGTGACAGGTACCTGTAATCCCAGCTATTCAGGAGGCTGAGGCAAAAGAATCACTTGCACCCAGCAGGAAGAGGCTACAGTGAGCCAAGATCATGCCACTAGACTCCAGCCTGGGCAACAGAGTGAGAATCTGCTTCAAAAAAAAAAAACCCAAAACAAAAACAAAAATAAAGTAAAAATTAATTTATTATTCCCTGCTCTGAAGCCACATCCAAACAGAATTCTAAAAAGAAAGATTCTAGCAATTCACATGGTGCTATTTATATAGAGATCTCCCTTGCACCTTTGTATGTAAATTTAAATATTTTGCAACCTGATGGCTGGGAGTGGTTCAAAGCTGGGCATGGTAACACATGCCTGTAGCCCCACCCACTTAGGACACTGAGGCAGGAGATAACATGAGCCCAAAAGTTCTAGTCACGCCCAGATAACATAACAAGACCTGGTTTCTTTAAAAATAAATGGGGAGCTGTGAGTGAGCTCACTGATGAATTATTTTGGTGATATCAACAAGTGCTATCAAAATACTACTATAAAATCCAAAATTACATCTACTGCCAGATTTTTCTCCTTACTTCTGGACTCATTTATTCAATTGCCTCCTCTACCTCCACACCTCAACTTGAAAGAAATTAATTTCTTTGATCTTAGATTGGCTTTCCTCTAGCATCTAAGATTTGTATTAAATTCTTACTTCATGTTATTAGCACCAAATCTGAAAGGATCTAGTATAGAAACTCTTTGGAATAAGAAACACACAAAATGAAATAGTTATCATATCTGTAAAAAGAAATATGCCCATAAACAAACAACAGTAAAAAATTAGAGGCTTTCAGTCACACTAAAGAATGATGTTAAATAAAATTATTCTGTCAATTCAACAAGAAACTATATAAACCTAATTCTAACAAGCTTTCTATAAAATAAAAAAGAACCAATTGTCAGAGCTGAGAGTAAAAAGTGGAAGTTTTAGAAAGAGGTGAAGTCAACTGCAGAATGTGCCCATCACATATAAAGGATGCCCCAATCACACCCATCCCTTTTATTCCACCTAGTATTACCTGAGGTCAGGAGTTCAAGACCAGCCTGGCCAACATAGAAAAATTCCTTCTCTACTAATAATACAAAAATTAGTCTTGTATGGTGGTGGGCGACTGTGAGGCAGGAGAACTGCCTGAACCCAAGAGCCAGTGAGCCAAAATCACACCATAGCACTCCAACCTGGGTGACATGAGTGAAAACTGTCTCAAGAAAAAGAAAAACAAACTCCTTTGGGAAGGCTTTCTTCATAGAGATCTTCAACATGAGACTGGAAAAAAGGGTATGGAATCATCACCGGACCTTTGGCTTTTACAGCTTGAGGTATAAGGACAAAAAGAAAAAGGGATATCATTTAAACACAATTTACAGGAAAGAATAATTATTGAATCTGTATTGCTCTTTAACTTTCTTTTCTTGAAACAGAGTTTCACTCTTGTCTCCCAGGCTGCAGTGCAGTGGCATGATCTCAGCTCACTCACTGCAAGCTCCATTTCTCAGGTTCAAATGATTCTCCTGCCTCAGCCTGCTGAGTAGCTGGGATACAGGAGCCTGCCACCACCCCCAGCTAAGTTTTGTACTTTTTGTAGAGACAGAGTTTCACCATTTTGGCCAGGCTGGTCTCAATCCCCTGACCTCAGATGATCCGCTCATCTCAGCCTCCCAAAGTACTGGGATTAGAGGGATGAGACACTGAGCTGCCTGAGCACTTTCTTATGTTATTAAATAGCCTAACCCAGGTGGGGGCAGTGGCTCACACCTGTAATCCCAACAACTTTGAAAGACAAGGTCAGAAGGTTGCTTCAACCTACGAGTTCAAGACCGGCCTGGGCAACATAGCTAGACCACCCCTCATCTCTACAAAAATTAGACCAGGTGTGCACCACACCTAGCTAATTTTTATATCTTTTCTAGAGACAGGGTTTCATCATGTTGCCTGGGCTGGTCTCAAACTCCTAAGCCCAAGCCATCCTCCCGCCTCGGCCCTCAAAGTGCTGGGATTACAGGGCCCAGGGAGCCTCACGTTTTCTTTAAGCAGTCTCCTACTCTTGCACACTTGGATAGTTTTTTGTTCTTTCAGGCAGGGTTTACCTCAGTCTCACAGGTTGGATTTCTGTGGTGGGATCATAGCTCATTGCAGCCTTGAACCCTGGGGTTCAAGTAGCTGGGAGGCTGAGGTGGGACTACAGATACAGGGTCACACCATGTTGCCCAGGCTGCTCTTGAACTCCTGGACCGAAGGGATCCCCCTACCTCAGCCACACCTGGACAGTTTTCTATTTTTGACCTACATAAACACTGTACCAGGTCAGAGTTTGTCAACTGCCCTTTTCCAGCCAGCAACACACAGGACCTAGCTGAGACATTGCAGTTACCAGGCTTCACTCTGAGGAGAAGACAACACATCTCCAGGCCCTGTACTGTCCCTGTGACTTCCCTGAAAACCCACCCTTGTGACATCACAGAGCCCCCCTCAGATGGAGCCAATCAGAACTCTAAAAGAAAATGTCAGTTGCATGCCAGTCAGATGTGGGCAGTGTTCATGTTTCAAAAGCTAACACTCGCATGACTGACTTAGTGTTGGACCCAGAAAAATGAAAAAGTGAAAGATAAAAATATGTAAAATAGGCTGAGTACAATGGCTCACGCCTGTAATCCCAACACTTTCAGAGACCAAGGCAGGTAAATCACAAACTCAGGATTTTGAGACCAGCCTGGCCAATAAGGAGGCTGAGGAAGGAGAACTGCTTGAACCCAGGAGGCAGAGACTGCAACCAGCCGAAATCATGCCACTGCACTCCAGGCTGGGTGACAAGAGTGAAAACTTTGTCTCAGAAAAAAAAAATCCTTTGGGAAGTCCTTCTACATAAAGATCTTCAACATGAGACTGGAATAAAAGTACAAGATCATCCTGGACCTTTGGCTTTTACAGCTTGAGCTGTAACTGAAAAAAAAGGAATAGCATTTAAGTATAATTTGTAGAAAAGAATAATTATTTAATCTGTATTGCTATTTATTTATTTATTTATTTTGACGAAGTCTTGCTGTGTTGCCAGGTGGGAGTGCAATGGCACAATCTCAGCTCACTGCAACCTCCATCTCCCATGTTCAAACAATTCTCCCGCCTCAGCCTCCTGAGTATTTGGGACTACAGGTGTCTGCCACCATGTCCAGCTAATTTTTGTACAGTCAGTAGAGATGGGGTTTCACCATATTGGCTAAAATGATCTTGATCTCCTGTCCTCATGATCCATCCACCTTGGCCTCCCAAAGTGCTAGAATTACAGGCATGAGCCACCATGCCCTGCATTGCTCTTTAACTTTTATAATTTGTTCTTTACTTCTGTTACTTTAATTGAGTCGAAAAAATAGTATGAAAGAAAAGAACCTCCGAAATGCTAATATTCTGATTATCAAAGTCTACAGTAAAATATCCCATTACAGCTGGGCGCGGTGACTCACACCTGTAATCCAGCACTTTGGGAGGCTGAGGTCAGTGAATCATGTGAGATCAGCAGTTCGAGACCATCCTTGCCAACATGGGAAAACCCATCTCTACTAAAAATACAAAAACTACCTATGTGTGGAGGCAGGTGCCTGCAATCCCAGCTACTTGGGAAGCTGAGGCAGGAGAATCACTTGAACCCAGGAGGCAGAGGTTGCAGTGAGCCAAGATCATGCCATTGCACTCCAGCATGGGGGACAGGAGGGAAACTCCAGCTCAAAAAAAATTAAATAAAATAGAGAAAGAAAAATAAAGAAATAATCCCATTATTTAAACCAATGTAGATACAGCCAGACTTTCTACAACAGTCTGAACCAAATTATAAGGCCAGAAAAACATAACAGCTAATGTTATTTAATATATACAGTACTAAATGGAAAATGTGATATTTTCAAAACATAAACATTAGAGTAACCTTATTGAACTTATAAAAATAATTTGTTTAACTAATAGAAACAGAAGATTCTCCTGAACTGCAACATTTCAGCTAGCATTTATTTACTCAAGATTGAAATAATACAACATCTATAAAAAGTCAAGAGCTGGGATGGGCACTGTGGCTGATACTTGTAATCCCAGCACTTTGGGAGGCCAAGGTGGTCAGATCACCTGAGGTCTGGAGTTCGAGACCAGCCTAACCAACATGGAAAAATCCCGTCTTTACTTAAAAAAAAAAAAAAAATTAGCTAGACATGGTGGTGTACACCTGTAATCCCAGCTACTTGGGAGACTGAGGTAGGAGAATTGCTTGAACCCAGGAGGAGGAGGTTGTGGTGAAGTGAGATCAAGCCATTGCACTCCAGCCTAGGCAACAAAAGCGAAATTACATCTCAAAAAAAATTCAAGAGCTAGTCATTGAACAGGCTCACACCTATAACCCCAGCACTTTGCAAGGCCTAGGTGGGTGGATCACCTGAGGTCAGGAGTTTGAGACCAGCCTGGCCAACATGGTGAAATCCCATCTCCACTAAAAATACAAAAATTAGCCCAGCATGGTGGCACTTAACCTGTAGTCCCAACTACTATGGACACTGAGGCAGGAGGATCGCTTGAACCTGATAGGTGGACACTGCAGTGAGCTGAGATCATGCCACTGCCCTCCACCCTGGGTGACAGAGCAAGACTCTCTCAAATAAACAAAAAATGTCAAGAGCATGGGAAGTAGTAAAATTAAACATAACCAACAATCTCCCATCAGAATAGCTCCATTTTTTGCTATCATTATGTGTTAAAGTCTATTTGCTAAACATTGACATTTGTACTAAAGTTTCAAGTGCACCATATAACACATTAGTGGTGAGTGAAGTTTAATATCCTTTGCTGTACACTAAACTTGAATATCATACTTACAGATCAAAACAAAAGTACCTTTCCCTAAGGTAATTACCACTAATGCTGCTTTAAAATTATAAAATGTGAAGATTTTTTATAATGTCACAACAGCTGCAAATTATTGTCTTTAAACAAAATAATCTAATAAATCACCATCACAAAAAAGCCCCACAACATAATCTATTTCATCTTATAAAAAGCACTCACATTAATACAACTGTTAAGAGTCAATTTATAAAACTTTAAGAGCAAATTATTTTTACTTAGAATAGTACTAAATTAACAATACAATAAAAACATAGGCCCGGTGTGGTGGCTCATACCTGTATCCCAGCACTTTGGTAGGCCCAAGGCAAATGGATCACTTGAGGTCACAAGTTCCAGATCAGACTTGCCGACATGGGGAAACCCCACGTCTACTAAAAATACAAAAATCAGGCAGGCATGGTGGTGGACACCTGTAATCCCACCTATTCGAGAAGCTGAGGTAGAAGAATCACTTGAACCTGGGAGGCGAAGGTTGCAGTGAGCCGAGATCGTGCCGTTGCATTCCAGAATGGGTGACAAGTGCAAAACTCCAGCTCAAAAAACAAAATCCCATTACTTTAAGCCAATGTAGATACAGCCAGACTTTCTACAACAATCTGAACCACATCATAAAGCCAGAAAAACACATCAGCTAATATTATGTAAATACATATAGTACTAGATGGAAAAGGTAGTATTTTCAAAACATAAACATCAGTGTGACCTTACTGGACTTGTAAAAACACTTACTGGAGTTATAAACATAATTTTTAAAAGTAACAGAAACAGAAGATTCTCCTGAACTACAACATTTGAGCTAGCATTTATTTACTCAACATTAAAATAATACAACAGGTATAAAAAGTCAAGAACTGGCCGGGCGCGGTGGCTCAAGCCTGTAATCCCAGCACTTTGGGAGGCTGAGGCGGGTGGATCACAAGGTCAAGAGATCGAGACCATCTTGGTCAACATGGTGAAACCCCGTCTCTACTAAAAATACAAAAATTAGCTGGGCACAGTGGCATGTGCCTGTAATCCCAGCTACTCAGGAGGCTGAGGCAGGAGAATTGCCTGAACCCCGGAGGCGCAGGTTGCGGTGAGCTGAGATCGCACCATTGCACTCCAACCTGGGTAACAAGAGCGAAACTCCGTCTCAAAAAAAAAAAAAAAAAAAAAGTCAAGAACTGGGCTGGGTGTGGTGGTTCACAACTGTAGTCTCAGCACTTTGGGAGGTCAAGGCAGGCAGATCACCTGAGGTCAGGAGTTCAAGACCAGCCTGACCAACATTAAAAACCCTTGTCTCTACGAAAAATGCAAACTTACCTGGGCATGATGGCACATACCTGTTATCCCAGCTACTCAGGAGGTTGAGGCAGGAGAATTGTTGGAACCCAGGAGGCGGAGGTTGCCATGAGCCAAGATCGCACCATTGCACTCCAGCCTGGGCAACGAGAGTGAAACTTAATCTCAATAAATAAATAAATAAATAAATAAATAAAATGAAAGTCAATCACTGGCCAAATGTGGGTGGCTCACGCCTGTAAGCCCAGAATTTTGGGAGGCCAGGGCAGGCGGATCATTTGAGGACAGGAGTCTGAGAGCCAATGTGGTGAAACCTCATCTCTATTACCTACACAGAAATTAACTGGGCATGCTGGCAGGTGTCTGTAATCCCAGATTCTTGGGAGGCTGAGGCAGTCGGATCACCTAAGGTTAAGAGCTCAAGACCAGCCTGGCCAACAGGGTGAAACCCCACCTCTACTATACAAAAATTAGATGAGCATGGTTGTTTGTGCCTGTAATCGCAGCTACATGGGAGGCTGAGGCAGGAGAACTGCTTGAACCCAGGAAGTGGAGGTTGCAGTGAGCTGAGATCACACCACTACACTCCAGGATGGGTAACAGAGCAAAACTCCATCTCAAAAAAAAAAAAAAAAAAGAATAAGAAAGAAAACATTTGCTATGGGGAGACCAGAAATATGATCCGCTGGCAATCCTTCCATTTTTGGAAATCTAAACAGTGTGAGTCCATTCTGTTTTGTCCCTCTCCACTCCAGAAACAAAACCAGCAATCAAATCCATTCTATTTCTTTCAAAACACATCTAACAATTAAGAGATGATATGCATGGCTCCATACTCTAAAAGGAAACCTTATGTCCTGGGTATCACAGACAGTTGATGAATGCTTGTTCATTTCATTTGACTGGTGTAGACTTCAATAATAAACTGTTCAATGCACTATGCCAAATAAATATTGCATCTCAGAAGTAGAACAAATACTGTTATTTTAGTTTTCTCTACACATAAATGCAATATTGACACATATTTATAATGGGTTAATACAAACAAACTGAGTTAATTGTTCTAGAGAGTAATAGAATTTGGACAACATGAATTCTCCTGTCCTGGCACATAATTAGTAGTTAGAGGCATTTTATTTCACGTGAAAGGTACCATTAAAAGATCAATGGTAAGCATTAAATAATTATTGCACACAATCTTCTCATCTGAGTTAATACTGTAAACCTACATCCTAAAGCTGGTTTATCAAGTTGTAAATCTTCACGTGTAGAATTAATAAGTTCATGTCTGAAAGGTGAGAATAAACATTTAATATTCACTATGCAATATTCAGCAAAGTAATATCCACTAGTACATATTTAACATTTAATCATCAAGGGTGGTTTTGAAAAGAAAAGACAGGCTGGGGGCGGTGGCTCAGACGTGTAATCCCAACACTTTGAAAGACCGAGGCAGGCAGATCATGGGTTGAATGTGAGACCAGCCTGCCCAACATGGTGAAACCCCGTCTCTATCAAAAACACAAAATTTAGCCTGGAGTGGTGGCAGGTGCCTGTAATCGCAGCTACTCAGGAGGCTGAGGCAGGAGAATTGCATGAACCCAGGAAGCAGAGGTTGCAGTGAGCCAAGATCATACCACTGCACTCCAGCCGGGATGACAGAGCAAGACTCTGTCTCAGGAACAAAAAAAAAAAAAATAAGAAAAGGTCATCTGAATGCTTGAGCACAACTAAATCTACAGAGTAACAAAACAAAATAACAATTGCCAATTGTCTCATCAGGGGCTTCATGGCGCATGTGTCCTCACAAGTAAAGTGGTAACTTGGCAACATACAGCTCTTTTGAAGCATACTACAAATATCTTTAATGGGATCCTTTAATATCACATTGTATTCAAGGCTATCTCCCGCTAAACATCTATAAATACAATCATATATTCCCTCATATGCTTTAAAAGTCTCAGGCCTAAAAACAAGACATGGATACTATTTTCTTCCATCTACCAAAGAAGGAAGGGAAGAGACAAAAGAGAGAGATAACCAGGTATGGTGGTTCATACCTGTACTCCCAGCAGTTTGGGAGGCCAAGGCAGGTGGATCACTTGGGTCCAGGAGTTTGAAACCAGACTGGGAAACATAGTGAAACACTGTCTCTACTAAAAATACAAAAATTAGCTGAGTGTGGTGGCATGTGAAGGTAGTCCCAACTTCACAAAAGGCTAACATAAAAGGATCATGAGGGTCTGGGAGTTTGAGGCTGCAGTGAGCCATGATCACACCACTGCATTCCTGCCAGGGCAACACACTGAGATCTTGCCTCAAAAGAAGAAATGTTGGTGAAAATGTAGAAACTGGAACCCATATACATTACTGGTGGGAACATAAAATGGTTTAACCACTTTGTTTGGGTGTTTCTTTTCTTGTCATTTTCATTTTATTTTTTTAAATAAAGACAGGGTCTTGCTATCTTGCCCAGACTGGTTTTTTAACTCATAGGCTCATGTAATCCTCACACCTCAGCCTCTCATGTAGCTGGGATTACAGATGTGAGTCACCACACCTGACTGGTATAACCATTTTGGAAAACAGTTTCTCAAAAGCCTAAATGTACAGTATCACAGAATGCAACAATTTCTCTCCTAGGCATATATCCCAGAGAAATAAAAATATATGTCCACACAAAAACTTGTACATGAATCTTCAGAGCAGTATTATTCATAATGGCCAATACATGAAAACAACCCAAATGTTAATCAACTGATGAACAGATAAATACAATGTAGTGTGACTCTACCATAGAGTATATTGTTCAGCCATAGAAGGAAAGAAATACTGACACATGCCATGACATGAAGAAACTCTGTAAACATTGTGCTAGGAGCAAAAAAAAAAGCCAGCCACCAAAGATCCCCACATATTGCAGAATCCTATTTATATAAAAGATCCAGATTATGCAACCCTATAATGACAGAAAATAGATCAGCGGTTGCCTATGGGAGCACAGGGGTATAGGGGGAGTAGGAACTAATGGCAAAGAAATGTAGATTTCTCTATAGGGTAATGAAAGCTTCTAAAATTGATTGTGGTGACAGACGCACAGCTCCACGAACACTCTAAAGACCACTGAATTGCATACTTTGATGACTCAATTGTAAGGTATGTTAACTATATTTCAATAACGCTGTTATTTAAAATAAATAGGGGGCTGGGCACAGGTGGCTTGTACCTGCATATAATCCCAGAACTTTGGGAGGCTGAGGCAGGAGGACCACTTGGGGCTAGGAGTTAAAGACCATCCCGGGTGACACAGCATGATCCCATCTCTACAACAAAAAATAAAAAAATTAGCTTTGCGTGGTGGTGTACATCTGTAGTCCCAGCTACTTGGGAGGCTCAGGTGGGAGTATTACTTGAGTTTGAAACTATAGCAAGCCGTGATTTCACCTCTGCACTGCAGCCTGAGTGACGGAGCAAGAAAAAAGGAAAGAAAAGAAATGCAAGGACTTTGTGAGAGTAACCAAGTTTGAGGAGAAACAGAAGAACAAAAGAGCACTGGATGTTGAGGGTGGCTGGCTGCTGAGGTGCAGCTGCTAACTGGCTTCTGAAAATTTTGTTAGTAAAATTACAGCTCTGGGGATCAGTCACGCAGTCAAATGATGAACGTTAAATCCCTTACAAATGCTCGTCTTTCTTTACATGCCTTCTAGTGAAAAATTCCTAAGGGCCTACAGAGCAAGTGGTGTGAAATGACAGCAGCTGTTTATTAAAGAAATAACATCAAAAACAAAAACTTAAATAGTTTTCTTTGATGGAACTTATAATACTTTGCTTTTACTTTCTCATTGATCTTCAGTGAGACAGTAACTGGATATGCCATCCTTGCTTTATTCCCCAAAAATGCTCAATAACTTTTCATTGTATTTTTCTTAGTATTAAGTTCCCAACGACAGGGTTCTTGTCAGACCCAATTTTGCACATCTAATGCTTATACTAAATAAATGTTTGTTCAATCTAAATATTAATCTAATCTAAATATTAATTGTAAATATAAAGAAGTCATGATGAGATGGGAACAAAAGGCCCATCTTTATCAAATTAATCTCTTCTTAATTTGTTTCTGCAGATTATCTTACCTTTTAATAAAAATTTAATTCAGTTGCCCACTTAACTGATGTTTTCCAGCCTTGGAATTCCATATCACAAGGGACTTCTCAAAGAAATGTTTTCCGGAAGTCTTTCCACATACAAATCATTTGAACGTGCTTCAGAGTTTTGGTCTTAAAAAAGATCTTCAAAGATCCTAAAAGATAAAACTTCTTTTTAATACCCTTAGGAAGACAGAGAAAGAAAATTATTATAGAAGATAAAGAATACAACCTAAGTAGTATTTTTTTTTTGAGATGGAGTCTTGCTCTGTCACCCAGGCTAGAGTGCAGTGGCATGATCTCAGCTCACTGCAACCTCCACCTCCCAAGTTCTAGTAATTCTCCTGCCTCAGCCTCCCAAGTAGCTAAGATTATTGGCACCTGCCATCACGCCTGGCTAATTTTTTTATTTTTTAGTAGAGACCGGGTTTCACCATTTTGGGCTGGATGGTCTCAAACTCCCGATCTCAGGTGGTTCGCCCATCTCGGCCTCCAAAGTGCTGGGATTACAGGCATGAGCCATCGGACCCAGCCTGTAAATACTATTTGGAAGCAGCCTTTTGCTACTCCCTGCTGGTGACCTTTAGTAACCCTCCTCCATTGCTGCTGCACGCTGGCACATTTCAGGCTACACTTTCATCCGCACCGCAACCACAAGATCAATATTCTTTACCCCTTCAACCTTGTGAGCATGCTATTTTAAAAGAAATAACTTTCCACAAAGAATTCATAGAATATGAAACAACAACAGTAAGCAGAGGCTGGTTTAGATTAAAAGAGGCATAATAACCAAAGTTAGCATAAGAAGATTGTTTGGATCCAGATATAAAGCTAACAATGAGCTGACACCAAAAAATCATTGTTAATTTTGTCAGATGTGAGGAGATAGTGGCTGTTTGAGGATGTGCACTGAACAGGTAAAATGACTGAAGACTGTGATTTGCTTTACAACATTCCTGCAAAGGGAGGAAAATAAATAGAACAAAATGTAGGACAATCTTAATGATCACAGAAATTGAGGAATAAGTATTTTAGTGTTCATTGTACTATTTTCTCTACTTCTGAATAGGTATAAAAACTGTCATTTTAAAATGTAAAAAAAGAAAATAAAATGGCCAGGCGCCATGGCTCATGCCTGTAATCCCAACTCTTTGAAAAGCCAAGGAAGGGGAATCACTTGGGTCAGGAGTTCGAGACCAGCCTGGCCAACATGGTGAAACCCTGTATCTACCAAAAAAAAAAAAAAAAGTTGGGTGTGGTGGCAGGCACCTGTAGTCCCAGCTACTCAGGAGGCTGAGGCAAGAGAATCAGTTGAACCTGGGAGGCAGAGGCTGCAGTGAGCTACTGCACTCCAGCCTGAACAACAGAGTGAGAATCTGCCCTAAGAAAAAAAAAGTAAAAATGAATTTACTAATCCCTGCTCTGAAGCCACATCCAAACAGAACTCTAAACAAAAACATTCAAGCAATTTGCATGGTGCTATTTATATACAGATCTCCCATGCACCTCTGAATGTAACATTTAAATATTTTGCAACATGATGGCTGGGAGTGGCTCAAACCTGGGCATGGTGGCACAAGGCTGTAGACCTAGATACTACTTAGGAGACTGAGACAGGGTGATAACTTGAGCCCAGGAGTTCTAGCCCAGCCCAGAAAACATAACACAACCCTGTTTCTTTAAAAAGCAAAGTCAGGGAGCTGTCAGGGAGCTCACTGATAAATTATTTTGGTGTTATCAACAACTGCTATCGAAACACTACTACAATATCCAAAATGATATCTATTGCCAGATCTTTCGCCTTACTTCTGAACTCATTTACCAAACTGCCTCCCCGACCTCCACAACTCAACTTGAATGTCAACTTGAAATTAATTAATTAATTAATTAATTTCTTTGTTATTAGATTGGCTTTCCTGTAACATCTAAAGACTTGTCTTAAATTCTTACTTCATGTTATTAGCATCAAATTTGAAGGGATCAGTGAAGGAGCTCTTTGACATAAGAAACACCTGTTTTTGAGAAATCATACAAAGTGAAATAATTATCATAGCTGTAAAAAGAAATATGCCCATAAATAAATAACAGTAAAAGATTAGAAGCTTTCAGTCATACTAAAGAGTGATGTTAAATCAAATTATTCTGTTAATTCAACAAGAAAATATATAAACCTAATTCTGACAAACTTTTTATAAAATAAAAAAGAACCATTTGTTGGGGTTGAGAGTGAAAACTGGAAGTTCTAGAAAGAGGTGAGGCCAACTGCAGAATGTGCTCATCACGCATCACTGAGGCTGTCCCAGTCACACCCTCTGCTCATTATCCCCCTTATTCCACTTAATTCTTTCCCAGACCATGACCCCTTCTTCCATAGTAAATATTTCCTACTTACTACACATTCCCCCACCAGATTAAATGCTCCAGAATGCATGGGGCAGGGCACTGTCTTCCACACTGCCCAGTTTCCAACACCGGACTCACAGGTACCAAATGACTTCAGGATTATGAGGTTGGAAGTAGTGATTATTTCCTCAATACTTGCAGTGGTTCATGGCAATGAAAATCCTAAGATTTCCTTTCCCCTTTCAGAGGTATTTGGACCAGAGCAACTCCATCTAAAATAGGAGCCGGGTAAAATGAGGCTGAGACCTACTGAGTTGCATTCTCAGTTAGTTAAGGCATTCTAAGTCACAAGCTGAGGAAGGAAGTCAGCACAAGATACAATTCATAAAGAGCTTGCTGATAAAATAGGTTGCAGTAAAGCGGCCAGCCAAAACCAAGATGGTGACAAGAGTGGCCTCTGGTCATCCTCACTGCCACTACACTCCCACCAACACCATGACAGTTTACAAATGCCATGGCAATATCTAAAAAGGGGAAGCATAAAAATAATCCATTCCTGGCCGGGCACAGTGGCTCACACCTGTAAGGAGTTTCAGAGCAGCCTGACCAACATGGTGGAACCCCCATCTCTACTACAAATTAAAAATAAAGCTAGCTGGGTGTGGTGGTGCACACCTGTGATCCCAGCTACTTGGGAGGCTGAGGCAGGAGAATCACTTGAGAACCTGCTTGAGAAGTAAACAAGACAGGCATGATCTGGGCTGTCAGAGCCACTGTGCCGAAGCAGGAGGAAAAAGTCAGCCAGCAGCGCTCTGTGAAAAATGAAAGGAGGATGAGTCAGTGAGCCTCGAGGCTGAGATGAGACAGTGCTCAGTGAAGACCTCTCCAACATGATGACGTTTCAACTGTGATGCTAATAGAAAGGAGAAGCACAGAAAGCGCTCAACTAACAGCATTCCACAAACACCAGCCCTCAGTGCAACAGTGCCAGGAGGCTGTGACCTGAGAAGAAGAAAGGCACACAAATGACCAGAGTGGCTGGCACAGAGCAAGCACTCCACAGACGGCATGTGGGAAAAGCAGAGGAATGGCAGAGGGCAGCTCACCAATGCCCCTGCAGACCCAATCAGGGGCTGTGATGTTTACTCCAAGTACAGTGGAAGGCACTACCTATGACAGTCCAGAGAATGACAAGCTCCACCTCCTACTTTCAATGAGCCTGACCTGGCTGCTCTGTGGCATGGCTCTAACTGAGCACTGGAGGGCAGTGAAGGAGGATGGGGTAGAACCTGGGCTTTGGGTTCGGGCAGAGTCAGCAGGCCTTGCTAGGCTGGATACGGGAAGGGAGACAATCATACCTCAGGGTAATTCCTGGGCATCTGGCTTGGGTAGCTGATAGACCCTGAGAGGAGCTCATGGAGATGGAAATGGGGACTTTGCCTGGGACATAGGAAGCCTGAGGAGGGGTCAAGCAGATTGGTAAATATAAAGGTCTGGTATGAGGAGCACCTTCAGGGCCAGGAATGAGAGTCTCAAAGACACAGACAATATAATATTTTTAAGAGGTGGGCAGGATGGGATTATCTGTAAGGAAGACACAGTAAGAAGAGAGAAAGAGGCTGGGCAAAGTGGCTCATGCCTGTAATCTGAGCACTTTGGGAGACCAAGGAAGGCAGACCACAAGGTCAGGAGTTCGATACCAGACTGGCCAACATGGTGAAACCCCATCTATTAAAAAAAAATAGAAAAATTAGCCAGGCATAGTGGTGGACATCTGTAATCCCAGCTACTCAGGAGGCTGAGGCAAAAGAATCGCTTGAACCAGGGAGGCAGAGGTTGCAGTGAGCCGAGACTGTGCCACTGCACTCCAGCCTGGGTGACAAGAGAAAAATGAAAGGAAGGGGGGGAGGGAGGGGGGGAGGGAGGGAGGGAGGTGGGAGAGGGAGGGAGGGGGGGAGAGAGAGAGAGCGAGCGCACACACGCGCGCTCAGGATGAAGCTGCCAGCTGGCACTCTCTAGTGTAGAGAGGATAAGGGCAGGGGCCTTGAGAGACTGAAAATGAGACAGAGAGGAGCCAAGGAAGAGTCCACAGATTTGAACATTTTTATAAAAAATGGGGGGGGCAGAGAACAATAACCTAGAATTCTGCTGAGAAGCAGAATAAAAATGGGGCAGAGAGAAACTTTGGGTGGAAAAAGATGTTGAATGAAAAATTAAAACTAAGTATTTTGAAGTGTTGATGAAGTATTTATGGAACAAGATAGAAAAGACAGGTTGGCTGAGGCTGTACCTTCAAATGCCCAGTGGTGGCTACTGCCAAAGCTCTCTCTGTTACTACAGAGTGGCACCCAGGCACAGGTAAAGCCCAAAGAAAAGAGGCTTCCCAATGATGTCAATCTTCTTGCAGAAAACCTTTGACTGTACAGAAAAATTTACTCAGTAAAAAGCATATGTGGTTCCATTACCCAACTCTCTCCTCTTAGATAAGATTAAAATTTCCATAATCCATGCATATTAAAAACTGTAGGATGGCTAGGCATGGTGGCTCACATCTGTAATCCCAGCAATTTGGGACACTGAGGCAGCTGAACCACCTGAGGTCAGGAGTTTGAGAGCAGCCTGACCAAGGCAAAGCCCTGTCTCTACTGAAAATATAAAATTAGCCAAAATTAGCCAAGTACGGTGGTCATGCCTACAATCCCAGCTAGTCGGGAGGCTGAGGCAGGACAATCACTTGAAACTGGGAGGCAGAGGTTGCAGTGAACTGAGATCCCGCCATTGCACTCCAGCCTGGGTGACAGAATTAAAAAAAAAAAGTAAGAGAGTCCAGGTGTAGCGGCTCATGCCTGTAATCCCAACATGTTGGGAGGAGGGGGAATCTACTCAGGTCAGGAGTTTTAGGCTAGCCTGGCCAAAATGATGAAACCTGATCTCTACTAAAAATACAAATATTAGCCAGGCATGGTGGCAGGTGCCTACAGTCCCACCTATTTGAAAGGCTGAGGCAAGGCAAACGCTTGAACCTGGGAGGTGAAGGTTGCAGTGAGCCAAGACAGTGCCACTCTGCATTCCAGCCTGAGCAACGACACTGAAACTCCATCACCAAAAAAAACAAAAAACAAAAAAAACAGTAAGAGAAAGCTTGAGCTGAGTCCTACTCATTGGATTTACTTTCCTAAGATAAAACATTATGAAAAACATTACCACCAGGTGTGGTGGCTCATATCTGTAATGCCAGCACTTTGGGAGGCCAAAACGTGGGAATCACAGAATGAGGAGTTCAAGACAAGCCTGGCCAACATGGTGAAATCCATCTCTACTAAAAAAAAAAAAAAAAAATTAGCCATACATGGTGGTGTGTGCCTGTAATCTCAGCTACTCGGGAGAGTGAGGCAAGAAAATTACTTGAACCTGGGAGGCGGAGGTTGCAGAAAGCCACTGTACTCCAGCCTGGGTAACAGAGAGCAAGACTCCATATAAAGAAAACAGAACAAAACAAAACAAAACAAAACAAAAGACATTACTCAGTAATATACTTTAAATGAGGAAAAAAGGGCTTACCAAATTTTTTTTGCAAAAAAGCTGATCTACTGTCTTTCTTAATTTGATTATTCTGGTACACCATTCTTCCTTTGCTGTCAAAATCACAAAAATACAAATTTTCTAAATATAATGGGTTTACTAACTTGGTTTATTAAATACTGTTATTATTATTACTTTTTAAGACAGGGTTTCACCATGTTGGTCAGGCTGTTCTTGAACTCCTGACCTCAGGTGATCCGCCCACTTTGGCCTTCAAAGTGCTTGATTACAGACGTGAGCCACCATGCCCAGCCTAAATATTATTATTATAAAGTAGGCAGTATTTTTTCGTTCCTGTGACTAAAATTATTTCTAAGATTCCAGAATGTACTTATTACTGAAACAATGCTAACATTGAACAAAAAAAGGAAGAATCAGACATTCATTAAAGCTGGAAAAAAGCAGAACTCTGTGTGCTCAAGAACAGCTACCAGGCTAGGCACAGTGGCTCACGCCTGTAATCTCAGCACTTTGGGAGGCCAAAGCGGGCAGGTCACCTGAGGTCAGGAGTTCAAGACCAGCCTGGCCAACATGGTGAGACCCCATCTCTACTACAAATACAAAAATTAGGCAGCCATGGTGGCAGGTGCCTGTAATCCCAGCTACTTGAAACATGAAGTAGGAAGATTTGCTTGAACCGAGAAGGTGGGAGGATACAGCAAGCTGAGATCATGCCACTGCAGTCCAGCATGGGCAAACCAGCAAAACTCCATCTCAATAAATAAATAAATAAGTAAACAAACAGCTAGCAGGCGACATTTGCTATGGGGAGACTAGGGACATGATCTTGCTGGCAATCTAAAATTTAGATTTTAGTAAATCTAAACAGTTTAATTCCATTCTGTTTTGTCCCCACACCACACCAGAGCCAAAACTAGTGAGAAAATCAATTCGATTTCTTTGAAAACGCATCTAACAATTAAGACATGATATGTATGGCTCCATACTCTAAAAGGAAACCTTCTTATGTTCTGGGTATCATGAGCATTTGATGAATGCTTGTTCAGTTGACTGGCATAGACTTGAACAATAAACTGTTTGATGCACTGTGCCAAATAAATCTTTCATCTGAGAAGTAGGACAAAGATTCTTGTTTTACTTCTGTCTACCCATTAATCCAGTATCTACATGTATTTATAATGGGTTAATACAAAGAAAATGAGTTGATTGCTTTAGAGAGTATTTGAATTTTGACAACATGAATTCTAAGAGAATTCCTGGAAAATAATTAATAGTTAGAGATATATTATTTCATGTGGAAGGTACCATTAAAGAAATCAATGTTAATCATTAAATAATTATTGCACATAATATTCTCATCTGACTTAAGACTGAAGAAGTACCTTCTGAAGCTGGTTTATCAAGCTGTAAATCTTCAGTTATTGAATTCATAAGTTCATGTCTGAAAGGTGAGAATATTTAATATTCACTAGGCAATATTTAACAAAGCAATATTCATTAGTACATATTTAATATTTAATCATCAAGGGTGGTTTTGAAAAGAAAAGACAGGCTGGGCACAGTAACTCCTGCCTGTAATACCAACACTTCCAAAAGCTGAGGCAGACAGATCACAAGGTCAAAAGTTTGAGACCAACCAGGCCAACATGGTAAAACCCTATCTCTACTAAAAAATATCAAACTTAGCTGGGCGTGGTGGCAGGTAGATGGAATCGCAGCTACTCAGGAGCCTGAGCTGGAGAATTGCTTGCACCCAAGAGGGGGAGGGTGCAGTGAGCTGAGATCACATCACCGCACTACAGCCTGGGTGACAGAGCAAGACTCCCTCTCAGAAAAAAATTAAGACAATCTGAATGCTTGAGCACAACTAAATCTTCAGTTGAGGTTTCTACAGAGTAACAAAAAAAAAATCATTGTAAATTGCCTCATAAGTTGCTTCATGGAGCATGTGTCCTCACAAGTAAAGTGGTAACTTGGCAACACACAGCTCTTTGAAGCATACTACAAAAATCTCAAATGGGATCCTTTAATATTGCATTGCATTCAAGGCTATTTTCCTCTACATATCTACAAAAACAATCACATATTCCCACATTTGCTTTAAAAATCTCAGGCCTAAAAGCAAGGCATGGATACTATTTTCTTCAGCAAAAGTAGTACAACATTGTAAAAGAAAATGTAAGTTGCAGCCAGTCAGGTGTGGGCGGTGTTCATGTTTCAAAAGCTAACATTGGCATGACTGACTCAAAGCTGGACCCAGATAAATTGAAAAGGGGAAGATAAAAAATACATAAAATAGGCTGGGCACAGTGGCTCATGACTGTTATCCCAGCACTTTGGAAGGCCAAGGAAGGTGTATCACAAGGTCAGGATTTTGAGGCCAGCCTGGCCCATATGGAGACTGAGGCAGGAGAACTGCTTGAACCGAGGAGGCAGAGGTTGAAGTGAGCCGAGATCATGCCACTACACTCCAGCCGAGGCGACAAGAGTGAAAACTCTGTCTCACAAAGGAAAAAACATTCCTTTGGGAAGTCCTTCTACATAAAGATCTTCAACATGAGACTGGAAAAAAGGGCATAAAATCATCAACAGACCATTGGCTTTTATTGTTTGAGCTGTAAGAACAAAAAGGAAAAGGGAGATCATTTAAACACAACCTGTATTGCTCTTTAACTTTTTATTTTTCAGACGGAGTCTCACTCTGTCGCCAGGCTGAAGTGAAGTGGCGCAATCTCAGCTCACTGCAACCTCCATGTCCCGGGTTCGAGTGATTCTCCTGCCTAAGCCTCCTGAGTAGCTGGGACTACAGGTGCCCGCCACCATGCTCAGCTCATTTTTATACTTTTAATAGAGACGAAATTTCATCATGTTTGCCAGGATGGTCTCAATCTCCTGACCTTGTGATCCACCCGCTTTGGCCTCCCAAAGTGCTGGAATTACAGGCATGAGCCACTGAGCCAGGCACTGTTCTTGAACTTTTATAATTTGATCTTTACTTCTGTTATTGTAATTCAGTCCAAAGAAAAATAGTGTGAGGAAAATAAAAATAACCCAAAAAATGCTAATATTCTGTTCATCAAACTTTGCAGTGAAATATCCCATTAGTCAGGCAGGGTGACTTACCTCAGTAATCCTAGCACTTGGGAGGCCAAGGCAGGTGAATTGCCCGAGGTCAGGAATTGGAGACCAGGCTGGCCAACATGGCAAAACCGCATCTCTATGAAAAATACAAAAATTAGCCAGTTATGGTGGTGAGTGCTTGTAATCTTAGCTACTTGGGAAGCTGAGATAGGAGAATTACCTAAACCCAGGAGGCAGAGGTTGCAGTGAGCTAAGATCACACCACTGCACTCTAGCATGGGTGACAAGAGCAAAACTCCAGCTCAAAACGAAAAGAAAAGATAGGTAGATCCCATTACTTTAAGGCAATGTAGATACAGCCAGACTTTCTACAGAAATCTGAACCACATTATAAAGTGAGAAAAACATACCAGCTAATATTATTAAATACATACAGTACTAAATGGAAGAGATAATATTTTCAAAACATAACATTAGTGTAACCTTATTGGACTTACAAAAATAATTTTTTAGTAACAGAAACAGAAGATTCCCTGAACTGCAACTTTTAAGCTAGCATTTATTTACTCAAGATTCAACTAATATAACAGCTATAAAAAGTCAAGAGCTGGGCTGGGCATGGTGGCTCACGCCTGTAATCCCCACATTTTGGGAAGCTGAGGCAGGCAAATCACCTGAGGTAGACCGTTCCAGTCTAGCCTGACCAACATGAAAAAACCCCATCTCTAATAAAATATAAAATTAACTGTGGCAAAGGAAACATGAGGCCTGATGCAGAAAGGATTTGAAATGGCCATGCCAAGATCCTGGAACCCTGATTCTAGATCATTTTCCCAGCATCCTCAGCATATCTCCTACTCATATCCCATTTCAAGGGCTCCTGTTTCCCCATGGACTCAGCATTGGTCCCTAAATCTGTACCTTCAGAACTGACTTGAGCCACAATGCCAGCTGTGAACTTTGAAACACCTCCTGATTCCTCAGAATCACAAGTCCACGTGCCTAAAATGAACATCATTAACCCTATTGAACTAAATTTCCTTTCTGACCCTTATTCCAACTCTGGCCCTGCTCAGGAGTTTTTACTTTATTACAGGAGAATCACTTAACATTCTTAAATAAGAAAACAAAAATTCAAGCTTTTACTTAAAGAGAAAATTTAGACAATAATGAGATTCAGAATGAGAAGAAATCAAAGGTAAAGACACCAATTAGGAGGTCTTTGGAGTAGTGTCAATTTCTAATTAGCTTGGAATCCCTAACATGTAGCACAACATCTAAAATGTCATGAGAGTTCAGCAAAGAGAATCAAATAGAAAATTCTGCAATAATCAATGAAGGCAATTGAACCAGCATCACAGAAAGATTTGTTTTATCAGTAATTAGCATGAAATCTAATATGCCTTTTTGTTTTATGTCAGAGCATATAATTATGAGTATAAGACATGCTGGTTTAGAACTCTGGATTTTGATGTTTGGCCACATATCAGCTATGCAACTGTAGGTAAATCTACCAATTTCTCCTTACCTGTAAGGATATATTTGGCAGGAGATCAACAATTTTTTAGGTAAATGAATGAATGTTTCATGCTGTGAAATGTATTACGGAGCTCAAAAGTGTAAAGGCTGTTTTTATCCACCCTCTGATCCCACCAGCTTTCCTACTAATTTATTTATGGTTTTGTTTTTATTTTGGTTTACGATCATTAGATTCAGACTCTCCTAGAGAAAGAATCTAAGTTATTAGGCTTCAAAACCCAGTAATCACTGATAAAAATCATTTGGAAGAGAAACCAAATAAAGTTTTATCTGAGGAATGTGAACCTCCTCTGACTCACCTGGCTCAGAGAGCCCTTGAAATGAGACAGCAGTCATGTCCCACTCCCCCGCCTTGAGCTAAGTAACCACCTCCTGGAGCTGCCTGCTGTATGGATTCTAGACTAACACAAGTAGCTATAATCTTACAGTGCCACACGCTGAACACCATAGCTCATGCTCTGTAATTCAACCATGTACAGCCAATCACTAACCAATGTTATATCTATAAACCGATGAGAATTCCTGACAAGTAACCTTGTATCAGCTCATGCCTTGTTCCCCCTTCTGCCTTTAAAAATCTGCTTGGAAACAAAACAAAACAAAACAAAAAAGCCAAACGGAGCTCATATCCAAGGTTACTTGGAGTACATGGAGGGTTATGGAACCTTCTTTAGAAATACCCCATCCCACTCTGTTCCCCAACTTGCATTTCTTGTGACACCTCCTCACACGGCTCTGGTGTGGACTGGCTCCAGGCAAAATTGTAAAGCAAGCCCTTTAGATTCCTCCTCCACCTCTCACTGCTCCCAGAAAAACTGCACTAGACACAAAACCTGGGTCTGGTCCTGCTGTTGCCATTTACTGTCTGACACTTGGCCTATTTGTGGCTGTCCCATAAAATGGCATGACAGTATCTACCTCACAAGGCTGTGGTGAAAATGAGAAAATATATGAGGAGTACTTGATCAACTTCAGGTCAGCATACAGCACTTCTTAGATCCAGATGTCCCCTTGGAAAAACGGACTCTTTTTCCAAGGGTTACCAGACACTCCCCTGGTAAAAATTACTGAGAGTGAGCAGCTCCGGCTGGCTAGTTCACCACCATCCCTTTGGTTAAAGGATAATTTTGGGCCTGGCGCAGTGGCTCAAGCCTGTAATCCCAGCACTTTGGGAGGCCGAGGTGGATGGATCATGAGGTCAAGAGATCGAGACCAACCTGGTCAACATGGTGAAACCCCGTCTCTACTAAAAATACAAAAAATTAGCTGGGCATGGTGGCGCTTGCCTGTGATCCTAGCTATTTGGGAGGCTGAGGCAGGAGAATTGCCTGAACCCAGGAGGCAGAGGTTGCAGTGAGCCAAGATCGCGCCATTGCATTCCAGCCTGGGTAACAAGAGCGAAACTCCATCTCAAAAAAAAATAATAATTTTGAAATAAAGGTAAAAATTGCAACTCTCAAACAGATGCAAAAGAAGAGCACATGCCAAAAATTTTATTTAATTTTTTAGTGAGGAATGTCCAAGTAGAATCCAAAGATCAAAATTACTGAAATAAATGTGCTAATAGAAGCCAAACTGGGGAAGGGAAGTAGGCTGACTCTGCACTAAGACATGGTTTACACATCTAGGGACAAGAATTACTTTGCTCTGCTATCAGTTATCTACAGCTTACAGAGTTGTAAGATAGCTCCCATAGAATCAAAATCAGACAGCCAGGAAGGAAATGTCTCAGTCCAGAGTCTAGCCTCCAAACAATGCAGTTTTCCAGTGAACTACAATGGGATTTTCCCCTACACTTCCATTTCCAACTCCTATTACGGACTGTCTAGCCGCAGAAAAGATATGTTTTTCCCCAACCACATGCTATAAAAGCTGTCACTTCTCCTCTCTTGTTTTTTATTCAGTTTCTTCAATTATAAAATGTGGAGGTGAGACTAGATAATCTCAATTACCTTATGACTCCTTAATTTGAATTTCTTACTACTGCTTCCACCCAATTCCCCCTGCACCCACTACCCCCAATAAATCATTCATCATTACTCAACCATCCAGGTCCTTATCAGTGAGGCACAGCTAGTTTTAATTTGTGCCAAGGTGCTAATGGGAAATGTTTTATTAATATGATACTTTATCCTCAACATCTACTTATACAGCTTCAGTTACCATCCCAAAAACATCACTTTCCTGAAACTACAACCCGATTCAGCTTTAAACACCTGCTGTCAAGAAGGCCCAGACATCTGCCAGCAAAGGCCCTTGCCTTGTAAGACTGCCCTTCTGACCCCTAGCCCAGTCTTGGAGAGAGAATAGCCACTGCTGGTAAACTGGAGGTGGAGATAAATGAAAATACAGAAAAGTAGCCAGCTACATGGTCTTCTTTGACCCCAGCTGTAGGGAAGAGAGGAAATTTAAGGCTTTAATTATTATACAACACTGGGCATCCTAATTATCAAACTGAGCATATTATAATTTAAGATTTTATTATAGAATTGAAATAATTACCTGAACAAGACCAGACAATTTGGGGAATGATGGAGTTTTCATCTATGTAAGGAAAGACTTCCCACCTCATTCATTCATTTATTCAACAGATGCCTGTCACTGTTTTAGGTGCTGGGGACATAGCAGTGAATATGACAGATAAAAAGTCCTGCTTCGAGTGCCTTATATTCTCATAGAGAGATTTTATTTCATTTTTTTTTAAAGAGATGGGGTTTCACTATGTTGCCCAGGCTGATCTCAAACTCCTGGGCTCAAGTTATCCTCCCACCGCAGCCTCCCAAAGTGCTGGGATTACAGGCACGAGCCACAGCACCCTGCCTAGCACAGAGATTTTAAAGGAAAGACTAATGACAAAAAATAAAGTCCTGGCCAGGCGCGGTGGCTCATGCCTGTAATCCCAGCACTTTGTGAGGCCAAGCCAGGCAGATCACCTGAGGTCAGGAGTTCAAGACCAGCCTGGCCAACATGGTGAAACCCCGTCTCTACTAAAAATACAAAAATTAGCTAGGCGTGGTGGCACATGCCTGTAATCCCAGCTACTTGGGAGGCTGAGACAGGAGAATTGCTGGAACCTGGGAGGCAGAGGCTGAGATCATGTCACTGCACTCCAGCCTGGGCAAAATAGAACAAGACTCCATCACAAAAAAAAAAAAAAAAAAAAAGTTTGTACTTTGATGACATGCGGAGTAGGTTTTGTTTAATATGCTGATATAGTTCCGACATGTGTCCCCTCCAAATCTCATGGGAAATGTGATCCCTAATGTTAGAAGTGGGGCCTGCTTGGAGGTGTTTGGGCCATGGGTGAGGACGCCTCATGAATGGCTTGGTGCCTTACCAGCGGTAACAAGTTTCATGTGAGATCTGGCTGTTAAAGGAGCCTGGCACCCTCCCCACTTCTTGCTCTTTCTCTTGCCATGTGACACACTGGCTCCCTTCCCTTCTGCCATGAGTAAAAGCTTCTTGAGGCCTCACCAGAAGCCAAGCAGACACTAGTGCCATGCTTGTAGAGCATGCAGAACAGTGAGCCAAATAAACCCCTTTATTAATTACCCAGCTTCAGGTATTCTTTTGTGGAAATACAAAATGGACTTGCACACATGCTATCATACACTACCGCTATCATATACTGCGCTATCATATCCTTTTACTTGTCAGCCCATACAATCCCACTTGCGCTCTGGATTCTGGCCCTTCTGTTCTCTCTAGGGCCAGGCACCCCAAGCACCACAAGTTATGCCCTTCCTCTCTGCCAACATCACCATCTGCTTGCATTAGGGTACTAAAAGACTTCCCCCCCCATCAAGATGGCCTTAATGCTCCCCTCAGCCTGACTGTACTTCAGACAGGCTTCTTCCTAACTCTATTAGGCCATTCTTGTATTGCTATAAAAAAAAATCTGAGCTTAGGTAACTTATAAAGAAAAGTTTAATTGGCTCATAGTTCTTCAGGCTGTACAGGAAGCATAACATGGGCATCTGCTTCTGGGGAGGCTTCAGGAAGCTTCTGGTCATGGCAGTAGGTGAAAGGGGAGCAAGTATCTCACATAGCAGGAGTAGGAGCAAGGGGTGAGGAGAGGTGCCTAACACTTTTAAACAACCAGCTCTTGCAAGAACTCACTATCTCGAGGACTGTACCAAGAAGATGGACTAAACCATTCATGAGAAATCTACCCCAGGATCCAATCACATCCCACTAGGCCCCAACTCCAACACTGGAGATTACATTTCAACATGAGATTTGGGTGAGGACATCCAAACTACATCACTAACATTAGGCCCCAACTTCCCTTAGAGCATTTTGTTTTTGTTCAGAAAACTTAAAATTATAAATTATTTCTGTTCCCCTTTGAGACATACATCTTTCCTTAGCCTTCTTGTTTGTTTGTTTGAGACAGAGTTTCGCTCTTGTTACCCAGGCTGGAGTGCAATGGCGTGATCTCAGCTCACTGCAACCTCCGCCTCCTGGGTTCAGGCAATTCTCCTGCCTCAGCCTCCCGAGTAGTTGGGATTACAGGCACGCGCCACCATGCCCAGCTAATTTTTTGTATTTTTAATAGAGACGCGTTTTCACCTTGTTGACCAGGATGGTCTCGATCTCTTGACCTCGTGATCCACCCGCCTCGGCCTCCCAAAGTGCTGGGATTACAGGCTTGAGCCACCGCGCCCGGCCTCCTTAGCCTTCTTACAACCCAGAAATGTCTTTCTCAAGGACCCAGGGCAACCATTCTTTTAAATGTCATGACAAAAGGAAGTAGCACCCCTTTCTTGCACGTTCTGTGGGATGTGCCTAACTTCGGTGGGCATCTTGCTCCACACTGCAGGACTACTTCCTAAGGATGTTTACTCTTCCTTTGGATAAAGCCAATCAGCAAAGACAGATGACCCATGAACCCCCTCACCCTGGCCCTTATGGGATCCAGATGGCCTCTTGTCCCCAGTACTTTTACACTATCTCACTCAGCCCTCGAAAACCCCACCACCCTCTGCTTCCATGAAGTTGAGATCCAACTTTGTTCTAGTCTCTCTCTTCTATTGCAAATAGCCCCTTTCCTTCTCTCACAAGAATCTTTTCAAGTTAAAGTGTCTCCTTACATCATTCTCTCTTGGATTTTCCTTCACAGGAAAGGTTTCTTCAAATATGCCCTCCATTCCACTACATCTCCCATTCCCTCCTTGACCTTCTAGAGTGTAACTCTGGGAATGTCTTCCTCCTGAGCATCCTTAAATCCTTCCTGGAACAAGGTATCAGTTTTGCAGCCAGATAGATCCAGGTTGGAAAACTAATTCAGCTACTTACTAAGTGGTAATTTACCTTCTGTAAGTCCCTCATTTCCATCATTTAGAAAATAGGAATCCCTCCCTCTCAGGAATGGTAGCTATTTTAAGTCAAGAAACAAATGTATGGACTCAGTCAGGCATGATGCTCCCTACTTAAGTGATAATGGCTCACATTTACTTAGTTCTTACGGCGAGCAGTGCTCGCTCAGCAGTTTACAAGCATGATCTCATTTAATTTCTCAACAAAATCCCATCATGTAGTTATTACTATCACCTCCATTTTATAAACAAGAAAACTGAGGCTGACAAAAAGAGGTCAAGTGCCTTGTCCAATCTCATAACTAAGAAGCAGTGGAACTCATATTCAAAGCCAAATCTGTATGGAACTCACCTGCTCTACGTCGCCTCCAAGGTAAAGGTTAAACTCACCTGTGCCCCTCCCAACTCATTGGCTCTGTCTCCCACTCATAACCACCCACTCACTCATGACCCACTGCAATTGCTCACGCTGTTCTCTTCACAACATGAATGCTTGCTTCCTCCTAACCCCCCTCCACACACATTTCAGCAGGTTAACATCAAGTTGTAGCTTTAAAAATCCATTTTCTATGGAGTTTTTCCTGATCCTTTTAGAGACTCTTCTTTATCTTCTCAGAGATCTTTGCATATATTCCCATATATGCTTCCATCACAGAATTTATTTGTATTATTATGATTAAGAGTGTGAGATGATCTTAAGGCCTAGCAAAGCTGAGGGATATACACAGGAGGGCCAAGGAAGAACATGAAAGGAATTGAAAATAGAATCAGAAGGTAAGTATATTTGCTGAATCACAAAGGTTTAATGATAAATGTACGTGCATGAGGAATGAAAACATAATAACGGGTTGGTTTACAGTCTTTTTTTATTTTATTTATTTTTTTATTGCATTATAGGCTTTGGGGTACATGTGCAGAACGTGCAAGATAGTTGCATAGGTACACACATGGCAGTGTGTTTTGCTGCCTTCCTCCCCTTCACCCACACTTGGCATTCATCCCAGGCTATCCCTCCCCAGCCCCCCCCCGCTGTCCCTCCCCCATTCCCCCCAATAGACCCCAGTGTGTAGTAGACCCCCTCTCTGTGTCCATGTGTTCTCATTTTTCTCACCCACCTATGAGTGAGTATATGCGGTATTTCTTTTTCTGTTCTTGTGTCAGTTTGCTGAGAATGATGTTCTCCAGATTCATCCATGTCCTTACAAAGGACACAAACTCATCATTTTTTATTACTGCATAATATTCCATGGTGTATATGTGCCACATTTTCCCAGTCCAGTCTATCATCGTTGGGCATTTGGGTTGGTTCCAGTTCTTTGCTATTGTAAACAGTGCTGCAATAAACATTCGTGTGCATGTGTCCTTATAGTAGAACGATTTATAGTCCTTTGGATATATACCCAGTAATGGGATTGCTGGGTCAAATGGAATTTCTATTTCTAGGTCCTTGAGGAATCGCCACACTGTCTTCCACAATGGTTGAACTAATTTACACTCCCACCAACAGTGTAAGAGTGTTCCTATTTCTCCACATCCTCTCCAGCATCTGCTGTCTCCAGATTTTTTAATGATCGCCATTCTAACTGGTGTGAGATGGTATCTCAATGTGGTTTTGATTTGCATCTCTCTAATGACCAGTGATGATGAGCATTTTTTCATATGTTTGTTGGCCTCATGTATGTCTTCTTTTGTAAGCCTCAAATCAACTGTGAGAATCAGCTAATGTGCAACTTGAATCCTGAGAAGCGTATGGCTTGAAGTCTCCATGGGGATAGCCCCTATAAGTGGAGATTCAGCTCATCCCTCCTTATGAAGAGAATCCCCCTGGATATGAGTGACCCAGATCTTATGCCCAGCTCCTAGTTCCTGGTCATATGCAATTTCCATACACTGAGAGGGTGATACCCACTAGCTTAGGATGGCCAAATGGTTTCCTTAGTCAGTGCTATGGTTTGAATGTTTGTGTCCTCCAAAATTCATGCTGAATTTAGTTCCCAATGCAACAGTTTTAAGGGGGGGATCTTTAGGAGGTGATTAGGTCATGAGGGCTCTGCTTTCATATATGGGACTGGTGCTTTTATAAAAGAGGCTGAAGAGAGTGCCCTAGTCCTTTTCTGCCCTTCTACCCATGTCCACCATATGAGGACACAGCCTTGAAGGCACCATATTTGAAGCAGAAAGAACAGCCCTCACCAACCACCAAATCCACTGGTGCCTTGATCTTGAACTTCCCAGCCTCCAGAACTGTGAGAAATATACCTCTACTATTTACAGATTACACATTCTAAAGCATTCTGTTAAACAAACAGGAGATATAATCTAATAAAGTTAGAATAAGGTCTTCAAGCTCTTAAAGACTTAAAATTAAGTATAGAGAATGTAGAGATTCAAATCCTAGCATGCATTTAAACATTCAAGCTGGCCTGAGTCCTATTATTGAGACTTAATTGCTTTCAAAGAATATGTGGCAATTTTCGATCCATGCAAATCACTATAAAAGTAGAACACAGAATGAGGGCTCAAGACAAAAAAAGGGCAAGATCACCAAGTATCAGATCGAGGTCCCCAGTGGTAGCCACGAGCACAGATGTTGGCACTACATGAGGCATTCTATATACAGATTTCCACAGAAATAAATCTAGGGCAGGGAAGCACAAGTCATCACACTTGCCAGGGGAGGCTTAACAGGAGGGTTTAGAAATAAAATCAGGGCTAAAGCAGAGCTAGTCCATTCCTCAGTTCTCTCAGGTCCCTATTTTCTAAGCATGGGCATTCTGACTCAATTTAAACTTTGAATTTAGGAGGTAACAGAGCATTTGTTCCTCGCCCATTAAAAAAAAAACCCAATTACCTCTTTTTGCTCTAGCTATGCTCAACCTGGGTTGACTAATGTTCACTGTAGAGCTAGAAAACTAAACCCATCTTGTTTTTAGATAAAGACAATGAACTGTAAAGTTTGCAGAGATCTCGGATTATTCAAAAGCACATAATGGAATCCATCTGCACCTACAGCAGCATCAATCCCTCATCCTACCCACCTGAAAGTCAGCAATTCTTTTACCAGAGTGCTGTAAGCCAGTTTGCAAACCAAATTCAAAACGCACTCTTGCCACTGTATCAGCACATTCTCCATTATAAATGTAAGAGACACTTTAGTGAAAGATAAACTGAAGTGTCTGACCACCAGTTATCCTGCCTGATCTTTCAAAAACACAGAGGGGACATCACAGAAATGGCCTCAGCTCTCTAGACACAGCCGGTCTGAAGAAAGTATGAGAGCTGCTGCCTTCCACATGTTCCCTAAGCACTGTTTTCTCATATTCTCTACACTTTAGCTTTTAGGTACCATTCAGGGGACAATCTGGCTGCTGCTTGTCAATATAGGGTCCATAGGTCTTCAAAGGTAGATACGGTATAGTATTTGGTATAGTATTAGCACTTTATTTTTTATCCTCCCTAGCAGCAAATGCACAGGAACATGAGATGAGGTCTGAGAACTGACTACTGGATGTGGCAGCACGGACACTGGGTGCCTTGAAAAGAGGTTTAGGGGAGAAATGGGAATAAAAGTCTGACTGGAATATGTTAAGCAAAGGATGAAAAAACTGGCAACGGTGTCGTCAGGATGTGAGGAGGTGTTAGGATGTGAAGGAACACAACAGCAAAGTAGCTAGAAGAGTGATGGGAGGAACAGAGGCTTTGGCAGAGGATCTATTGGGCATTTTTGCCTGTTGATGAGAATGATCCAGCAGAGAAAGAAACATTGTTAATATGGGCAGGTGTGGAGGAGCTGCCCCCTGGAGTAGGGCAGCTGGATGAGTCTCAGTGCTAGCAGAGGGGTTGACCGCAAACAGCAAGAACAGCAAACAGACAAGAGCAGGGAAACAAGCAGGCAAACCAAAATAAGTCTAACTTCTTGTCTGCCCAGGCAGATGCTTTCCACACACACTCACCAGCTCCACTTTATCCCTTGTTGTCCACAGTTCAAATGGACTTACTTCAAATATTCTTGCTATCCATCTGGAAAAGAAATATATATAGCAATGTGATAAGCATCTCTCTACCCAAGATTTAAGCTAGCCTGTAAGAACCACAGGAAGACAGACTGCTGTAGAACAGTCTGAATGGTGGTTTTCCATTGGTGGGTTGGTTTTTAAGAAAATAACCAACATCCTGGCACCTTGACCTCTGAGGCTACCTCTGCTTTTCAGTCCATCTCCTCTCAAGCCAACCCAGCTGGCTGCTGTAACTGCTAGCACACCTTGTTCTCCTCCAAAGAAACAGCAGATCTTAAACTTAAAACTCAACGAAACCAAAAAACAACAAAACAAACAGAGAAACTCCAATATTCAACCAATCTGTGAAATGCAATCTAATCTATACCTCAGATATTCAAATATGCTGCCTTTACAGACACAGGGCAAGCTAAATGGTGTGTAAAATATAAAATGTAATCCCTAAAAGCTGGGGCCCTTGAGGAAAAAAAAAATCCAAAAGCAAGGAGAAACCTAAAATCTATGGTTTAAATCAGGATGACAATATAAATCCAGGACAATAAAGGTCACCTATCTTGATTACTGCCATCTCTTCACTGCTAATGAAAACTGAAGGGCTCCTTAAATTCTACTTGAGCTTCCATCATCAGTTACCTAAGGCCAGTGGGTTTTTCTTTTCTTTCCTTTTTTTTTTATTCCATAGATAGGGTCTCACTATGTTGTTCAGGCTGGATTTAAACTCCTGAATTCAAGTGATCCTCCCATCTCAGCCTCCCAAGTAGCTGGGACTACAGGTGTGCACCACTGTGCCAGTAGTAGTTTTAAACTAGCATCTGAGGGACGCTGGGAATTTGCTGGTGCCCCATGGAGTCCTGGGGGCCAAGAGTTTGAGAGTATACGTGCTGAGTATCAGCCATCACTGCAACCAGACCAGTTCTTTTACTGGATTTACCCAGCAGGCCTTGATGTAAAAGGTCAGTGAACACAAGGTTCCACAGCTGTTTAAAAGCTAGAAAACCATCATTCTAATGCATAGTATAAATAAATGAATAAAGAAGCTGGCTAGAATTTCTCCAGCAACATGTAAGCTTCAGATTCCTCAATGGCAGAAAAAGACAATTTACTAGGCTAACATAGCTTAATAAAAACACTCCTTACAAATGTATAACTCTCTGTGCCATCATTCTATGCTAACAGATCACTTCAGGTCTCTATTCTAGTGTCCTCAGGAGGCTAAGTCATGGGCATACATACGCCAACTCTAACTCAATGGTATGTACAACCGTGAAAGCACCTCATTGCAATCTGGCTTATATCCCTTTCACGGCTTTGAAGCCATGGTCACAAATGGTCATTTGTAGACATTTTTGGGTCCTTTATCTTATTTGATTTCTGCAAGACTTCATTCTACCAATATTAACAGTGCCTACTGTGTACCAGGCATTGTTCTAGGGGCTTGAGATACATGTGAATGAATGGCAATGTTTCCCTTCTTATAACGTCGATTCCTCCTTAAAGCACTCACTTCCCTTTGGTACCTAGAATTTCAAACTCTTATTTCCCACCTAAATGTCTGATCACTTTTTTTCAGCCTTCTTGTAAGTTTCTTACTCTGTGGCCTCCTCTTCTACTCACTCCATATACTCTCCTTACTTATTTTATAGACAGTTGTAAGTATTAGAGGAGACAAAGTAAATAGGCTGAAAGGTACAACACTCAATAAATACTGTTATCATGCTGCATTCTAATGGTCTATTTTTATGGTACCCCTGTTAGACTATAAGATTTTTGAGTGTTTACTGTAACATTCTGAGCACCTAATACATTAAGATATAGTAGGCATTCAATAAATACTTGTTGAATGAACGAATGAAAATCCAAATGAAGATCAGTTTATGACACAATGGATGTGACAGTCCCCTTAACCAGACAACTAGGGTGTGACATGATAAGTATAAGATTTTATTTTTAGATAGGGTTTTGCTCTGTCACCTAGGCTGGAGTGCAGTGGCACAATCTCAGCTCACTACAGCCTCAACTCCCAAGCTCAAGCAATCCTCTTGCATCCCCCACTCCACCCCAGTAGCTGAAACTATAGGCAAATGCCACGACATCCATCTAATTTGGTATTTTTTGTGGAGATGGGGTTTTGCTATATTGCCCAGGGTGGTCTCAATTGGCCCACCTTGGCCTCCCAAAGTGCTGGGATTACAGGCATAAGCCACCACTCCCAGCCAAGTCAAAGATATTTAACCCACAAAGGGAAGAAGTGAACTAAGAAGCAAGGAAAGAAGAAAAGGCAACCACAAATCCAAGTCTGTATTAGCCTGACTCCTTTCCCCAGTAGCATGATCAGGTTGATTTAATAATGAGTAACATGAAACACAGGGGAACCTGACTGCCTCTTATGTATGTGCCAAGCAAGTTATTCTCCAAAATTAAACTCAATGGTTTTAAATTGGAAAAAGTCGGGCCGGGCGCAGTGGCTCACGCCTGTAATCCCAGCACTTTGGGAGTCCAAGGCGGGTGGATCACAAGGTCAAGAGATCGAGACCATCCTGGTTAACATGGTGAAATCACATCTCTACTAAAAATACAAAAAAATTAGCTGGGCATGGTGGTGTGTGCCTGTAATCCCAGCTACTCGGGAGGCTGAGGCAGGAGAATTGCATGAACCCAGGAGGCGGAGGTTGCAGTGGGCCGAGATCGTGCCATTGCACTCCAGCCTGGGTAACAAGAGCGAAACTCCGTCTCAAAAAATAAATAAATAAACAAACAAATAAATAAATAAATTGGAAAAAGTGAAGGACTGCAGATTTAATCTCCCAACACATTTTTCTTACTGGCGTTAATCTATTTCTGCTTCTTCCTTGAGCTAATGTCATAATACTAGGAGAGGTGGAGACTAGTCCTTCACACACCCTATAACCCTAAGGGAGAACATTAAGAACAAGTGTGTGGAGTTACCTTTTTCAGAAGTTGCACAAAAGGAGCACTCTACTTACCAATAGGCAAAACGTGGTATGGGGTACGGGAGGAATAATCTGTGAGTCACAGCATAGCTGTACTTCACCAGGTCAAAGAGGAGGTACCGATTTGGCCTACAAAAAGACAATACACAGTTCTTTCAGTTGCATACTTCTCACAAATTTTCCTTTATAACAAAATAGCATTTTTCTCATAAAAAAGGAAACATATTTACTGTAGTAAATACGGATTAGCACAAAGAAAAATCACCGTAATCCCATTATGAAAGACAATTAATGTATTTTATCTATATCCTTCTCATCCCCTTACATGTACACATTATTTTTGTTTTTATAAACACACAATCCATTCTATGCTATAATGTCTTTTCATTTAACACTATTATCACAATTGTGTTTCCACATCATTAAATATATTATGTTTCATGACTGCAGGTATTACAATCCATGTAATCATAATTATTTTATCAATTGCCAGTTTTGAGGTATTTGCTATTAAAAATATTTTTTATAAAATAATGCTTTAATGAACATTCTTGTAATAAATATTTGTACTCATCCATGATTATGCATTTAGAATATATTTGTAGAAGTGGAACTGGCTCAATGTAGACTGAAATTTTAAGGCTTTTACTGAATATTTCTAAACTGCTTTTCAAAATGGTTCTATCAATTTATACAAAATGTTAGTAAGAACGCCCCCTCCACCCAAAATGAGTTGTCATAATAAAACAAAATTTTGCCAATCTGCTACGTTAAAGGTATCATATGTTTTAATTATTATGTTTTTAATATGAGAGGTTATTTCTTCATGTATTTTTGGTCATTTATATATTTATCTTTTCTTTCCTCCTGGAGTCCCTGTCTATACAAATAATTTGTAAGAATTCTCTATATTTTAGTGATATTGTTGGAAATACCTTTTATTGATTGTATTTTACCTTTTAGTGTTATTTACAGTGTTTTGTGCACATAAAATTTTAATAGTTTAATTCAACCGAAACTACTGATTTTCTTTATGGCTTGGTTTCATATTTAGAAAATTCCTCTGCAGCGACATAAATTTCCATATATTTTGCCTAAAGCTTATAAAAAAGATTTTTTTTACTATAAAGTTCCTTCTGTGACATATTTTTGTACATGATATAAGATAAACATGTAATTATATTTTTCCCAAAATGGAAGCCAATCGCTTCAATGCTATTTACAGAATCATTTACTCTACTGACTCTTTCCCTATACCAAAACGTCACCCTTATCACATACTATATCCTTACATACAATGGGACTGTTTCTGGACTTTCTGCTCTATTTCATTAATCTGAATAGTTCTGTACAATTTTAACCTAGCATTAATAAGTGCCATTGCTTATAAGACATTTTTATATTTCTTCACCCATTTCCTAATTCATTTGTTTTTCATGAAAGAAAATCTATGACAACCAAGAGCTGAGTGAAGTTAATTCATTGAGAACCTCATTATCATGACATACTTTTTTTTTTTTTTTTTTTGAGACAGAGTGGCTGTGTCGCCAGGCGCCAGGCTGGAGTGCAGTGGCGCAGTCTCGGCTCACTGCAACCTCCGCCCCGCCTCATTCTAACAATTCTCCTGCCTCAGCCTCCCGAGTAGCTGGGACTACGGGCGTGCGCCACCACGCCCGCAAATTTTTTTGTATTTTTAGTAGAGACGGGGTTTCACTATGTTGGCCAGGATGGTCTCGATCTCTTCACCTCGTGATCTGCCCGTCTCGGCCTCCCAAAGTGCTGGGATTACAGGCGTGAGCCACCGCGCCCGGCCTATCCTGACATACTTTACTAAAAAACAAGAAACTGTCAGCTAGGGGAAGTAACAGACAAAGTTTTTAAAGTAGATTTCTACAAATTCCAAAAGAAAGATTTGTAAGGATCATTACAGAACATATAATACATGCTACGCCAAGATCTTGAATTTTTACAATGACTAACAAAACTGGTACGTACCATGGCCAGGCGCGGTGGCTCACGCCTATAATCCCAGCACTTTGTGAGGCCGAGGTAGGTGGATCACAACGTCAGGAGATCGAGACCATCACGGTCAACATGGTGAAACCCCGTCTCTACTAAAAATACAAAAAATTACCTGGGTATGGTGGCGCGTGCCTGTAAATCCCAGCTGCTCGGGAGGCTGAGGCAGGAGAATTGCCTGAACCCAGGAGGCGAAGGTTGCGGTGAGCCGAGATCGCACCATTGCACTCCAGCCTGGATAACAAGAGAGAAACTCCGTCTCAAAAAAAAGAAAAAAAAAACAAACTGGTACCATGGGTAAACTAATTCTACATAATAGAGTTTCCTCTTCAGCTGTTCTGAAGCACTTTGTATTCCGTTAAGTGCAACTGGAAGACTAGTTTAAGTGCCCTTGCTCAAAGAGAAAGATACATTGAAGCCTGCATCCCTCCCAGCTCAGATTTCATGGCTCAGCATTAGTTATTTCCTCTGCAGATATCCTCAGCAAAAACTTGTCTCCCAGGCCCGCAACCACTAAAATTGCCAGGCAAAACCTTACTCTTGTTAACCCAAACATCTGCCTTCTCTGAGCCTGAAATCCCAGAAGGACAAAACTATAGAAGAAATGGAATTGAGCGAATTGACTTCACCTTATAGTTTTTCTCAGTAATTTCAAATAAAACACTCCGTTCGGCTTGGCAACCCTACATGTTCTCCTAGGAAAAGCTCTTTCCTATTCTCCCAGGGGATACTTTGTATCTTCTCTGTCCTCAGATTCTCCGCACACTTTTTTTGACCCACTCCATCCTGCCTTTTAGCTAACCTCAAACTGTAACAGGAAAAGATACTCCCTTTTTTTAATTTATTTTTTCTTTCTTTTTCAGATGGAGTTTCGCTCTTGTTACCCAGGCTGGAGTGCAATGGCGCGATCTCGGCTCACCGCAACCTCCGCTTTCTGGGTTCAGGCAATTCTCCTGCCTCAGCCTCCTGAGTAGCTGGGACTACAAGCACGCGCCACCATACCCAGCTAATTTTTTGTATTTTTAGTAGAGACAGGGTTTCACCATGTTGACCAGGATGGTCTCGATCTCTTGACCTCATGACCTACCCGCCTCGGCCTCCAAAGTGCTGGGATTACAGGCGTGAGCCACCACGCTCGGCTTGATACGCCCTTCAATTCTCATATCCAAACCTACCTGCATCTGCATATATTCTGAAATCTGTTCCTCATTAAAATTGAAGAAATTTTTGTCTTTTAGCAAAAGTCAAACCCTCTTTTGCACTCTGTATCCAACTCCTCTCAATTCCTAAAGGACTCTGCTCCTTTTTTGGTGCCCCCATCTCCTGAGTCATCAACTCTTATCTCTTTCCTGGACCATTCTTAGCAATTTATAAACAAGATGTACAGTCTTCCAAATCCCTTGACAAGACATTCATGTTTCACAGCCTTCTCTTTACCCCTTTCCTTTGCTTCCTTTTACAAACTTCTCCAAATAGTTACCTAACTGTTGCCTCCACTTCTTATCCTGCCATTCAAATCTCACTGCAATCCGATCACCCTTTGCCCAATGTTCAAATTAAGGTCGCTAAGGTGCCCATGAATCTCCATACTGCCACCCACTCAACCTCCTGGCTGCACCCAATATAGCTATCAACTCCCTCCTTCTGATTATCTTTCCAATTCACTGGACTTTCCTTTTTGGTCACTTTTTTAAATTATTTTGCTTAATTATTACTTAAGTGTCTCGTCGTTAATCTATAAGCTCCATAAAGGTAGAATCTTACCCATGCTATTCCCTATTGTGGTATAATTTATATACATTAAAATTCATCCATTTTAATCATATAATGCAATGATTTTTTCATACATTTACCAAGTTGTACAATCATTACCATAATCCAGTTTTAGAATATTTTTCCTTACTCTGATAAGATCCTCCACAGCCATTTAATCCTGCATTTTACTACCAGGCTCAGGCAATCACAAATCTACTTACAGTTGGCCCTTTATAGACATTTGATATAAATGGAATCATACAACATGTGATATATTCTGTCCAGCTTCTTTCATTTACCATGTTTTTGAGGTTCATACATGTAACTTCAATATTTCATTCCTTTTTATTGTTGAACTTCAATTATATGGGAGTGCTACTATGTTTTTTTTCTCCTTTCATCAGTTGATGAGAATGTGGGATGGTTTCAATTTTTAGCATTTATGATAATGCTGCTATGAACATTCATGTGCAAATCTTTGTGTAGACACATTTTCATTTCTTTTGGTTAAATGTCTAGGAATAAAATTGACAGGCCATGTGGTAAATTTATGCTTAACTTTTCAAGAAGATACTGAACTGTTCTCTAAAGTGGCTGTACAATTTTACACCACTAACAGCAATGTCTAAGGTTCCTATTACTCTATGTCTTCATCAACATTTGTTATTTTCTCTCTGTGAACTGGTATCTCATTATAGTTTTGATCTGCATTTTCACTAGTAATATGGAGCAGCTTTTCATGTGCTTTTTAGCCATTAAATATATCTCCTGTGGGTGATATGCCTATTCATGTCTTTTGCTCATATTAAAAACTAGGTTGTCTTCTCACTGAGTTCTAATAGTTCTTTGTATATTCTGAATCATAGTCCTTTATCAGATATGTAATTAACAAATATTTCCCACCTCCCCTCTGTGACTTGAGTTTTCATTTTCTTAATGGTGTGTTTTGAAACACTAGAGTTTTAATTTTGGTAAAGCCTAATGTATCCATTTTTTTTGACACCATAGCACCCAAGGTCCACAAGATTTTCTATTTTTCTTCCAAAATTTTTATGGTTTCATAAATCTTACACTGAATTCTCTGAATTATTTTAATTTTTTCATGTACAGTACAAGATAGGAGTTCATCTTTTTTTAATGTGGATATTCCAAAACCATTTGTTGAAAAGACTATCCTTTCCCCTTTGAAATGCCATAGCACCTTTATCAAAAATGAGTTGTCCATAAAGAGTTATTTCTGAACTATCAATTCTGGTTAATTCATCTATATGTCTATTCTTATGTCACTACCACACTATCTTGAGAATTATAGCTATTAAGTTTTGAAACTACGAAACATAATGGTTTTGTCTATTATTGGTCTTTCCACTACCATATAAATTTAGAATCAATTTGTCAATTTCTGCAAAGAAGTCCTTTGGAATTTTGATAGAATTAAGTTAAATTTGTTGATTAATTTGAAGGAAATTATCATTTTAATCGTACTGACTCATCCAATTCATGAACATGGGATGTCTTATTACTTATTAGGTATAATAAATTTAATTATTAAATTGATACTTAAATATTCTGTTATTTTTCATGTACTGTGAATAAAATTATTTTAATTTTATTTTCAAATTGTTCATTTGCTAGTATATAGAAATTGATTTTTCTATGCTGATCTTATACATCATGATTTTGTTGAATGTGTTCATTCATTATCACAGTTGTGTGTATGAGTGTGTATCAGTAGACATTTTATGAATGAGTGACAAATAGAATGGACCAAGATAATATAATTAGTAACTACAAAAAACTTAGGAGCAAAATTACAGTCCTAAGCCTCTGCCTTAGCCTCAAAATATCAGGGAGTTTTTTCCTGGGGCTGAAGAGATGAGAAATGTGTTGATGCATATCTACTATTTCACAAGGAAAAATATTTACCCTGCAATGTCTAGTATTACTTTTTCCAGCACTATGCCAAAGAAGAATAACTCACTGGAGCCCAGACAAGATGATAGTGACTGGGCAAAGGTAAAGAGGAAAATGTTCAACTCATCCAGAGCTGGAGCAAGTAAAATTCACAAAGCCATCTCTGTTCATTTATTCCCTGAAATTCTAGTCCATGTACCTCTTCATTGGAACTAATGTCTTCTGTATTTAGTATTTTATGAAATCTGTATTGAATATATTTTCTTTGTGATTCTTACCTAGACTATATAACTGATTGCATGCTAATGTGCCAAACTGGGAACTGAAAGGAAGACATACATTTTGCAGCTCCTAGTTGACATGGAAAACTAAGAGCTTTTTGCACTGAAATAAAACGGTTTGCTAAAGAATAATAGTAAATAATGCATAGATTCATAATTCTGGGAATATATAACATGCCTCTTTGCTTAAAGAGAAGAGTATCATTTCCCTCTAGAGGCAAATATTTCTTAGGAATTAGGCTACTCCTTAAATATTGAGCCAGATCCTTACCTGTCGTAGAATGCCAAGCGTCATTAGGTTGCTTCACAGAATGACAAGATTCTGAACCACTTACTAGGTGAACTGGTACCTCTCAACTTTGCAGATGAAGGCTTAGTTTGACTTTTAGATAATTCAGTACAAAAAGCCTTAAGCCTAGCTGTGACATGATTTACCAATTTCAGATAAATCACATAGCTTAACTGTACCCATTTTTTTCTGAGAGCAAATTTTAGCCAAGAGCATAAAAAAAATAATCAATCTTGCACAGCACTAGTAATTGTGCTATAAAGCACCCATTTTCAGCTTCTGGGGGCATCCATCAAAATTAATGTGGTTTTATAACCATACTCACTCCCTAAAGGTGTTCTGTTTGTGTTTTATAATTTACAGCAATATTCTTTTATATATTCAAAACATCACTGGAGTCATACAAAACCATCCCTAAGGGTCACTGAACTAGGTATATGTAATAATCTTGGGCAGTGGTTCTCAGACTTTGGTAACAGAAGAATTATTCATTAAAGTGGATTTCAGTTTCCCTCAAATTCTGACTTAATGCAAGCAATATTCTGATATTATAAAAGTACAACAAATAAATCTGTTAGTGACTAATTTAGATATTGATTCCTTCATTATAATAGCACAATTTTAAATTCAAAAACTAAGCACTTACCCAACAGAAGCAAAGGTCTTCCCTCTGGCATCAGGATCCTTAACTGCATTAATAATTCCTTTGGATACATCTGAGACCTATAAAAATTATAATGTATGTTTAAGTAATAGTTGAAAAGGAGAGGGCCAGGTGCGGTGGCTCACGCCTGTAATCCCAGCACTTTGGGAGGCCGAGGCGGGTGGATCACGAGGTCAAGAGATCGAGACCATCCTGGTCAACATGGTGAAACCCGTCTCTACCAAAAATACAAAAAGTTAGCTGGGCATGCTGGTGCACGCCTGTAATCCCAGCTACTCGGGAGGCTGAGGCAGGAGAATTGCCTGAACCCAGGAGGTGTTGGTTGCGGTGAGCTGAGATCAGGCCATTGCACTCCAGCGTGAGTAACAAAAGCGAAACTCTGTCTCAAAAAAAAAAAAAAAGAAAAGAAAAGGAGATAGAATGAGAGACAGAGAGACAGGAATAAAGGAAAGAAGGGGCAAAGGAAGGAAGGAGGAAGAAAGGAAGAAGGCCACACTGATCTCAACAAGAAAATGTGACAAAGTTAAAATAATGGCATTATCCATTCTCAGAAAGCTTCTTGAAGAATGAGCCTTCTCAAGAGCCCAAATAATCCCTGCTATCCAAGTATTTTCCGCAGTAGGAATGTACTTCCCTTCAGATAGCTTGAGGCTTTTCTGACTTGTCTTTGCCCGCAGCTTGCTAAGCTCCTCTCTTATCACTCCTCCCAACTCTCTTATTAACCATCACAAATTATTAAGCTGTATCATATGGAATTGCTAATATTCTACCATTTCGGTTTTCAAAAACAATAGTAGTAATAGTGATTTTGGCCCCCAGGGGACATTTGACAACCCATCTGGAGACATTTTCAGTTGTCACAACTGGAGGGTGCTATGAATGGCATCTAGTGGCTAGAGGCCAGGAATGCTGCCAAACAGTGTTCAACAGCCCCCATAACGAAGAGTTATCTGGCTGAAAATGTCAATACTGCCACTACTGAGAAAACTTGGTTCAACTGAACATGGAATCCAACATGCTCTTTTACCTCTGGGCCCCTGTACCTACTGTTCCCTCTGCATGCAATACTCTTCCCCAACTCCCTGCATCAGACTTACGTTCAGTGATCTTTAAGGTTTTACCCTAAATGCCCTTCTTTCTGTGAGAAGAGAGGGATACTGATTAACCAGGTTGAAGTTGCACAAGCTAACAGTTTTCTCTGATTGACAGACTAAGGATATATTTTTTCATCAAGAAAGAATACATACTTGAAAAATGATTAAGGAATCTGTCCTCTCTTCCAAAGATGTCCTATGGCTTTATGATAATGGCTTCTGGAAACGCTTCTCTCACTGCTGTTTCTCCCACAGCCTAAACAACAACCAACAAACCCGTTTTGAGTTTTGAGACAAGTGAATAAAGCTTCCATTCTTTCCACTATCAAGATATGACTTGTATTTCAAAGGTGATATTTTCCTCCAGATAAAGGTTATCATGTGATTCATAAAACTCAGTTACACAGAACTTTTAAAAAATATAATCCACAAAAATGTCCTGCACCTTATAGCTTTGGTTGGGTTTCTTCCCATTTTTATTTTAAGGGAAGCTTACATTGAAGGAAGAAAATCAAATGTATCGTTCAGAAATATTGTTTATTATATTTGTTTGCATGTATGGTGTCCTCATTCTTCTGAACAATACGTCATCTGAGTAATAATCTCAACACATTGAGTCAATTCCATGTCAGCAGTGGGAGAGGAAACCTGTGTGTTCATTGAACCAGGTGACCCAGGGATCACTGTGGCTGACATCGTTTTGTTTAGTTTGAGTTACTGGGCTCCTTAAAAGTAATAACCACTACACTTCTTTAAGAAAAAAGAACTGTACTTTTCACTAATTCCAAAGGAAAATGGTTTATTCTTTTATAATTTCTTTACTTTGCCGAATAGTGACCTTTACTTAGGGCTATTACATGGCTTCTTGTTGAGTGTCAAGACATACAGGAGTCATTGTAATTTAAGAGAAGAGCATGAAATGAATGTGGAAGCAATATGTGTTGTGATTTCCTTGACCTCCTTTATGCACTCACTTAATTAACTGTTTGCTGCCGGGTTGTGATCAATCTGATTATTGAAATAACAAATACCATCTTTGGCCGGGCACGGTGGCTCACGCCTGTTATCCCAGCACTTTGGGAGGCCAAGGCAGGTGGATCATGAGGTCAAGAGATCGAGACCATCTTGGTCAACATGGTGAAACCCCGTCTCTACTAAAAATACAAAAATTAGCTGGGCATGGTGGTGTGCCCCTGCAGTCCCAGCTACTCCGGGGAGGCTGAGGCAGGAGAATCACTTGAACCCAGGAAGCTGAGGTTGCAGGGAGCTGAGATTGTGCCACTGCACCCCAGCCTGGCAACAGGGTGAGAAAAAAAACCATCTTTGGTGTCTAGTAATATGAGATGGATGTGAATTGCTATCAGGGTGGAGAAAACCTATGTTTTCATCTATGTCCTGGCTTCTGAGAGCTGGCTTAAAACTCACTGTGTCCAATATATAGCTTTATTTTTATGGGGAGTATGGAAGCATTGGTATCCAAGAAACCCTTTCCTTTCTCTCTGCCAGAGTTTCTGGCCCTGGCCACCCCATGTGTGATAGATGGAGGCCCAGCCTGCAGGAGACTTCACCCTCTCTGGGACTGGGTAGCAGGTGCAGGGCAGGGCAGAGAGTGGGTGGGGGTAGAACTTGAGCCAACACCCGGCCCCCGTGGATTTTGAATTTCCATGCTGGAAATCAATCAGACATGGGTGAAGCTAGGGAGCACCTCAGTTTCTTGTCAGCGGTTCTGATAAAGGATTTGCAGGCAGACTGTAATTGGCTAAGAAGTGGCTGCAGCATTGTCTATGGATTTCATTAAAGATGCTTCTGTAGCTCACTGTGAGCTTGGCTAATTGTGAACTTGCTAAAACTTCAGTGAAAATATAGTTTTAATACCAATATTTTTGGAAAACAATTTTTTTATTTTAACTTTTTTGTGATTTTATAAATTCGTTTAGAGATGAAATCTGGCTCTGTCAACCAGGCTGGAGTTCAGTGGCACAGTCATAGCTCCCTGAAGCCTCAAAATCCTGGGCTCAGGTGATCCTCTCTCCTTAGCTACCTGAGTAGCTCATTGTGGTTTGGGTTTGTTTTTTTGTTTTGTTTTGTTTTGTTTTTTTTGATGGAATCTTGATATGTCACAGGCTGGAGTGCAGTGGTGCAATCTCAGCTCACTGCTACCTGCACCTCCTGGGCTCAAATTATTCCCACCTCAGCCTCTCAAGTGCTGGGACTACAGGAGTGCATCATCATGCCTGGCTACTTTTTTGTATTTTTTGTAGAGGTGGGGTTTTGCTGTGTTGTCCAGGCTGATCTTGGACTCCTGGGCTCAAGGGATCCTCCTGCCTCAGTCTCCTAAAGTGTGGGGATTACAGGGATGAGCCTCTGCAGTTGGCCCTGAACTCATTATTAAAACCCCTTTAAATGTGAGGCTGCGTGCAGTGCCTTACATGTGTAATCCCAATACTTTGGGTGGCTGAGGTTGGAGAATTGCTTGAGCCCAGCAGTTGGAGGTTGCAGTGAGGTGTGATTGCACCCCTGCACTCCAGCCCGGGAAGAACCCGGCCCAAAATTAAAAAAAAAAAAAAAATACTGGAGATTGGGTCATTTATAAAGGAAAAAGGTTTAATTGATTCAGTTCGGCATGTCTGGGAGGCCTCAGGAAATTCACAATCATAGCAGAAGGGGAAGCAGTCATGTCTTACATGGCAGCGGGGGAGAGCAAGCAAAGTGGGGAAGAGCCCCTTGTTTATAAAACCTCAGATCTTGTGAGAACTCACTAACACAAGAACAGCATAGGGGGAACTGTCTCCATGTTCCAATCCCCTCCTACCAGGTCCTTCTTTGAACATGTAGGGATTATGGGGATTACAATTTGAGATGAGATTTGTGTGGGGACACAGAACCAATCGCAAATCATTCCATCCCTACCCTTCCCAAATCTCACGTCCTTTTCACATTTCAAAAACAATCACACCTTCTCAACAGTTCCCCAAAGTCACTCAACCATTAACTCAAAAGTCCCCCAAAGTCTTAACTCATTCCACATTAACCCAAAAGTCCAAGTCCGAAGTCTCATCTGAGACTAGGCAAATCCCTTCTGCTTGTGAACTTGTAAAATTAAAAGTAGTTACTTCCAAGATACCATGAGAATACAGACAATGGGTAACTGTTCCCATTCCAAATGGGAGAAATGGGCCAAAGTACAGGGACTACAGGCCCCATGCACCACTGCACTCCCCTGTGCAAGTCTGAAACCCGGCAGGGCACTCATTAAATCTTAAAGCCCCGGAGTAATCTCCTTTGACTCCATGTCCCACATCCAGGTCATGCTGATGCAAGAGGTAAGCTAATCTTTCTTATAAATTGGGTACTTAATTAGAGAAACCATAACTTAAGGCATGGAAAAGAGATCCTTTGCTCAATCTGAAGCCATTGTGTTTGTCCAAGGTATATTATTACTCACAAAGGGTGAGAGATTAGGCTGCAGCCACACTCCAAGTGGAGTGAGCAGCAAGACCTGCCCTTGCTCAGAGTGTAGATGAGCGGGGCACTTGCATTCCTGGGGGCTCTGCTTGCTATGTGAGTTCCTCTCGATGCAGCAAAGGACCACCTCGCACAGCGAGGTAAGCCGTAAGAAAGCAAATGTCTGCGTGTGTGCCCGGGGGCATGTGAAGGCGCAGGTGCATCAGCCAGGAGTTCTCACCTCTAACCTTCTCCCCTAGAACCCAACTCTTCAGCGGATACTGTGCTAGTATCCAACCCTTCAGCGGATACTGTGCTGAGGAGTTGGATGTCCCCACCATCCTGGGCCTTCATAAAACTGATTTTGGACTAAAACCAGGTCTTTCACGCACCTGCTCAGGGTCCCATCCTCCTGCACTCACCTGATACAGCAGGGATGACTTCAGCAGGACTTGGTTGCTAATGTGTGGGAAGCTTACCATATTCTTCTTCCCCTTAGTGTCCACAATGGGGAGTGAAGTAACCCTGGTGTTCTATAGAAGGAGAAATTGGATACATTACAAAAGCCTTTGGCAAGAAAATGTCCACAGGGGTCGTTTTTTCTAGCCCCCCCCCAAACCCCTATCAAGAATGAGCCTAACCCAAATCTGGACATAATACTATTCTTAAAGTTCTTGGCAAGAAAAGCAGATTCCAGAGCAGCAGAGTCAACAAGTACCTGGGCTCTCGGTTTGAGTCCCTGCGCTAATACTTACTTGCTGTAGGCTTTCTCTCTAAACCTCAATTATTTCATCACTACCATGGGAACAAAAATGGGGCACCTCATAAGGCCTTTGTGAGGTAGATGAGTCAATCTCTGTGGAGTATTCTGTAAGTGGTGGCCATTATTATTATTACTGCAATATCTTCCCACCCAAACACAGGGAAGTCCTTCCTGTTATATCATACAAATCTTCCTCCGTGCAACTTAAGCTTCCATTTCCTGTATGACGACATTATTGATTTGACCGATTCTCTTGGATCCCTGCCCTCATGCACTGATTGATTAACTGACTAATCAGGAGAGAGGTCACAATAGCTACAATTTAGAAGCAACCTAAGTGTCCATGAACAGATGAGTGAATAAAGAAAATGTGATATTTAAACACAATGGAATACCTCTTCAGTCATAAAAAAGAATGAGATCCTGTCATTTGCAACAATATGGTTAGAACTGGAGACCATTATGCTAAGTGAAATAAGCTAGGCATAGAAAGAAAAACATCACATGTTCTCACTTATTTGTGGGATCTAACAAATCAAAACAATTGGATTAATGGAGATAGGGATTAAAAGGATGATTATCAGAGGCTGGGAAGGGTGGTAGTGGAGGGGGAGAGGTGGGGATGGTTTCTGGGTTCAGAAACGCAGACTGAGTAAGACCTCATGTTTGATAGCACAACAGGGTGACTATAATCAATAGTAAGTAATTTAATTGTATCTTATTGTAGGTAACACAAAGGATAAATGCTTGAGGGGGTGGATACCCTATTTTCCATGATGTGATTATTACACATTGCATGTCTACATCTCATGTACCCCATAAATATGTGCACCTACTATGTATCCACAAAAATTAAAATAAAAACATTTTTAAAAATCATGTGGAGATGGGGCATGGTGATGTGGATAGAGTGCTGTCATCATGTTATGATACCCGTTGTGATAAACTGGCCAGACCTGCCTGTTCAAAGCTACCCTGACTATCCTCCTCTCCTCATTGTCTCCTAGGGAAAAGAAGCTGACCATCACTCCCCTACCTCATGAAGGGCTTGGGTCATTCTGGAGGGCTTGATATTGGAAGGCAGCTTCTGGACTTGAACCGAAAGTTTACCTTCAAGCTGGATCAAGTGGAACAAAATAGGAACGGTGCTTGGCATGGCGTCATCCCAAGCTGCACATTTTTGTTTCATTACAATGAACACGCTATGCTTAAAGCCAGCTCTCCTGACCCCTAAGCTAGGAAGAGCCAAGGGAGGCTCCAATAAGCACTAAATGAACGTGTGAATGTATGATTATCCAAACAAATGATCGTTCCCAAAGTGTTCATCCTGGATGGGCGTGGCCTATGGTTTTCATGCTTTAAAAAAAAATCAGTATGGCCTTTTTTTTCCAATAAAATCTTAACCAGAGACCCTGGATATGGTGAGGAGCAACAGCTGAACTGCTCTTGCTCTTTAGAAAAGAAAATGCCCATTGCCTTGCCTGGAAGTCTTTTCACCCTGAGTGTGGCTCTGAAGGTGTCATGGTGGAACCTACCAGAACACAGGCACCCAGCCTGGACACCAGTGACCTGATCAGAAGAGACTTCCCACTTAGAAAGGGTGAGGAGAAGAAAATCAGAATATTAGAGCAGTGTGTCCCAGAGGGTGGAAAGCACACCGCAGAGGAAGGTGACATAATGTGTGCAGTACACAGATAAACAGTTACCTGGCTGGGTGCAGTGGCTCAAGCCTGTAATCCCAGCTTTGAGAAGCCGAGGCGGGCAGATCATGAGGTGAAGAGATTGAGACCATCCTGGCCAACATAGTGAAAGCTGGTCTCTACTACAAATACAAAAAATAGCTGGGCATAATGACACACACCTTTAGTCCCAGCTACTTGGGAGGCTTTGGCAGGAAGAATTGCTTGAACCCAGGAGGTGGAGATTGCAGTGAGCCGAGATCGCACCACTGCACTCCAGCCTGGTGACAGAACAAGATTTTGTCTTAAAAAATAAAAAAAAAAGAGTTGGCCAGGTGCGGTGGCTCATGCCTGTAATCCCAGCACTTTGGGAAGCTGAGGTGGGAGGATCACGAGGTCAAGAGATTGAGACTATCCAGGCCAACATGGTGTAACCCTGTCTCTACTAAAAAATACAAAAAATTAGCTGGGCATGGCGGCTCACACCTGTTGTTCCAGCTACTCGGGAGGCTGAGGCAGGAGAATTGCTTGAACCCAGGAGGCATAGGTTGCAGTGAGCTGAGATTGTGCCACTGCACTCCACCCTGGTGCCTGGTGACAGAGTGAGACTCTGTCTCAAAAAAAAAAAGATCTATTATGCATTTTCTGTAATATCCATTTGAAAAACTGTAATGAGCACATTGAACCTGTAACACGGTGGTTGTTATTATTTAGGATGAGATTAAAATTTAAGTTAAAAAAATAAGACCAGACATGGTATCTCACTCCTGTAATTTTAGTGCTTTGCGAGGCTGAGGTGGGATGATCACCTGAGGCCAGGATTTTCAAGTTATACTGAGCTATGATCATGCCACTGCACCCTGGCCTGAACAGCAGATAGAGACCCTGTCTCTATAAAAAAGTAAGAAAGCAGAGTGTGAGGACTATGTAGACATGGCAAAAATTGTGACGCTGGCACTCAAATGACTGAAGTTTAGCAACAACAGGCTGCATATTGAATTGAAGTTCTGGTCTTTGAAGCCAAACCGGGGTTCTTCTTCTTTCAGACCTCCCCTGTGGAATGGAAGGTTGTTTATCCAAGGCTGAGACACAGCTGGTGCCACACCCACTTCTATGAAAATTTGACCCCATTGAAATAACAACTGGGTGCAACACTTAATACCATCCAGCACAGCTAAGTCCTGCACAGAGCAGTAATGCTGAGGACTGTTTAGGACAGTCAATCTCGACCTCCTGGAATGGGGAGGTAGTCTGAGGGAGAGAGGGTTGCATAGAGCATGGGGCATGGTCGCAGACCGTGTTAATTCACTAATGCGCTATATTTAGGATTTCACTATTGAATGGAAAACGATATCTGAGCAAATATTGCAATTGCAAATCTCACTGAGTCTCAATTTCTCATCAAATAGGTTTGCGGGATGAAAATAAGCATCTTCAATAACAGGCTGACATTGAGGATGCCGTAGGGAGACTGGACAGATAAATGAAAGGCACATTAACAGACTATAACCCAAACTAAATACGAAATAACGGGCATGAACAGTGAGCACCAACAAAGAAGGAAAAGATCACTGTGAATACAGTCAGCCGAGAAGGAGGGTGGAAGAAGGGATGCTTTCCTGAATGGGGGAGGCTTTGCTGGGCTTGAACTGAGAGGACAGGCAGAGAGCATGCTTGCTCAGTGGGACAGCACCATCCAGGCGCGCTCCAGGGCTCTTCGCTGCTCACGCTGGGTTAGCAGGAACAGGCGTTGACTGCAGGCGTGGAAAGCACTGAAAGACTAAGATACTTGGTCTTTATCCTGTGGGCAACAGTGGACCACTGACAATTTGTACAGCCGAGAGTTACATGTGCAAAGCAGGACTTCAGAAAGACCCCATGGGCAGAGATGTGATAAAATAATGCTCATGGGTGTGGACTCTGAAATCACACTCTTCCATTTTGATTCCTGGCTCCGCTACTCATTGTTTGTACCTGGGCAAGTTATTAGTCTATCCTCATGTAATGTGGGGATAATATTAGTGCAATCTCAAAATGTTCGGAGGATTAAGGGAGTTCATATGTGTAAAGGGCTTAAACCAGTGCTTTTCATATGCTAAAGTTGTCTGCTAGAGTTCATTTTCCTTATTTGCAAAATGGAGAGACCGATCTTTGCTCATTTCCTGTGAACAGGAAAACCACGAACTCAGGAATTAGCTGACAGAGCAAAGCGGGGTGTGTGTGTGTGTGTGTGTGTGTACACATGTGCATGCAGCCCAGGAGTTTAGCAGCCCCAGGTGGCCAAGTGACCCCAAGGACTGGTGGCTTCTACATCTCTGCACACCTGTACTCCATTCTCAGATACCCATAAGTCATACAAGTTTATGAACTTGCTGATTGTTGGCTTTTTTTTTTTTTTTTTTTTTTGAGACGGAGTTTCGCTCTTGTTACCCAGGCTGGAGTGCAATGGCGCGATCTCGGCTCACTGCAACCTCCGTCTCCTGGGTTCAGGCAATTCTCCTGCCTCAGCCTCCTGAGTAGCTGGGATTACAGGCACGCGCCACCATGCCCAGCTAATTTTTTGTATTTTTAGTAGAGACGGGGTTTCACCATGTCAATCAGGATGGTCTCGATCTTTTGACTTTGTGATCCACCCGCCTCGGCCTCCCAAAGTGCTGGGATTACAGGCTTGAGCCACCGCGCCCGGCCTGTTGTCTGTCTTTAAGCAGCTTCCTCAAGAGGCACACAATGCCCTATAATAACACGTAATTCAACCAAGGCATCCCCCCAGAGACAGGAGGAAGTAGATGTGCTCTCCCATATTCACAGTGGCAAGATGATTTTTCTTTAACAAAGTGAGCTTTCGTTACATTGTTATTTCTGAGCCAATAAAACAGGAATCTCCTTAATAGTCCTGAGCTGTGTATCTAAATCTACAATCCCCTATGTAAAAAAGGGTTTATTCACAGAAGTCCAGAGCATAGGGGATGCTTCTTGTGCAGTCCAAGACCTGGGCACTGGAGAACGGCTGGGTGAAGCCTCTGGAGGGGACAGGAGATAAGATGAAAGGGTGTCAGAGAAAGCCAATGAGGCTCTTGTTTCTAGAAATGGTGTCTTGCCTTGTCACCCAGACTGCAGCCTCTACCTCCCAGGCTCAAGCCATCCTCTCACCTCAGCCTCCCAAGTAGCTGGGACTACAGGTGCACACTCCCAAGCCTAGCCAATTATTTTTATTTTTACTTTTGGTAGAGATGGGATCTTGCAATGTTGCCCAGGCTTTCTCGAATTCCCGAGCTCAAGCAATCCTCTTGCCTTGGCCTCCCAGTATTAGGATCACGGGCATGATCCATCATGCCCCCAGCTAAAGCTCTTTTCAGTTCTCCTTTTTGTGACTGTCACAGCTCACAGAAGCCTTCTAAACAGCCAGAACTAAACTGTGAAGCTTCTTTATTCCAAACTTTTTGTATCAATGTGTACTGCTTTTATCATCAACAATACCATTGTTTAAAAGCAAAAGATATTATAGCAGATAACTGTAAATGGTTCCACACAATGCAAGGGAGGAGAAGGCAGTAATAAGCGCAGGAGCACTTTCTCCATGAGAGCCCGGAGAGAGTGGAACAGGCTCTAGGAGGCATCGGGGAAACTGTGCTGGGAGAGCCTCAGTCTATGGAAACAGCAATTGTGGGAATCAAGAGAGGGTACTGGAGATGCTGGGCTCACAGGTAGCCTGAGGTCGTTAAGATTCTCTCACACACGGGCCCACATTGGGAGTCTTGGGATTCCCTGGGGTTTCTGGCTTGCTTGCCATCACTAGGCAATAGACCCAGAGGGCCCAGACAGTGCGTCAACACACCACAGGTGGGCCGATGTGGGGTGAGGGGTGCTCCAGTCTCAAGTCCTAACCCAGGGCCCCTCCTCTGCCCTCATGCATGTCTGTTTTTTGAGCTAGCTAAACACTTGGTTTCTCACACTTCTTTTGTTTTCTCAGAAAAAAAAAACAACAGCAAATTCCATCTGCCTGTTTCAGCTAGCTCACCTTCCTCCAATAAAAGCTGATGATAAAGGAAGGGGGAAAGTCTAAACCAGCGTACTCACCCACCCCTACTCTGCACCTGGCATTTATGCAAAATAGCCATTTGGCACAGAGGTGCCAAACTGTTCTGTCCAGTTACTTGGTCCTGTGATCCTGCTCTTCTTCTTGCCTCAAAGATTCTTCCAGTAACACCTCTGTCCTGCCTCCCCAAGCCAGAAGGACACACAGAATCACTGAGTTGGGATGGACCTTGGAGACGCGTTCATTCTTAATGCATTTACTGAGCATGTCTATGTTCCAGGCAGTGCACTAAGCACAGAAGATCACACAGTCCAGGCTCCCTAGAGGTAGAGCCCAGAAACCTGTATTTTAAGCTTCCCCAAGTGAGTTCTGTACAGACAGATTTGTGAGCCACATTCTAATATAACCCCCTCCTTTGGAACTAGTCTCTCCCACCTCTGAACTTGTGTTTTCCTTTATGTCATTGATGTTTATGTAGCCTTTCTAACTTTTTATGAATTCTTCTCATACTCCCCCAGGAGATTCCATGGCAACAAACGTTAGGCTTTCCATGATGTGCCAGCTCTGGAACGTCAAGACCAGTCCCTCTGGCTGGGTCATCGGAGGGTCCCACAGAGCCTACCCTGCGTGTCAGTGCCCACGCCATCATGACAAGAGCCCAAAGTGAGCTGGGACCGGCTCCAGAGCCAAGCTTGGATCTGCTGCATGTCTCAGGAGGGAGAAGGGTTCATTGAGTGTCTTCTTCCTGACACTGCTTCTTTGTAGGATGTCACAGAGAAGTGCCTCAACTGCAAATTCATATTAATGAACACAAGCTGACTATCATCTCACTTTCAAAAGTGAGTCAGGGCTGGGTGTGGTGGCTCATGCCTGTAATCCTAACACTCTGGGAGGCCGAGGCAGGTGAATCACCTGAGGTTGGGAGTTGGAGACCAACCTGGCCAGTGGTTTTAGTAGAGACAGTGAAATCCCTTCTCTACTAAAAATACAAAAATTAGCTGGGCATGGTGACGGGTGCCTATAGTCCCAGCAATTTGGGAGGCTGAAGCATGAGAATCGCTTGAACCCGGGAGGTGAAGGTTGCAGTGAGCCGAGATCATGCCACTACATTCCAGCCTTGGCCACAGAGCGAGACTCTGTCTCAAAAGAATAAATCAATAAAAGTAAGAGGCAGAATGCTTTTTCAAACTCATATTGTCACATGATTTCTCACTGTGAGTGGCATAATTATGTGAGAATAAAGATACCCCTTCACGATTCTTTGCCCACTACATCCCGAGTTCAAGCACCTACTGTAATGGTCTCTTAAGCAGCTTTCCCGCCTCTCCCCAGTCCATCCTATCCTCTACCCTGCCTCCTGAGTGCCCTCAGAAATTAAACATGAGCATCTGATCACGTTAGTAAGTTGCCTGTATCTCCTAGCGACTTCCCAGGAAGTAGAAGTCCTGGCTCACAAAGCACCCCCAGCCTCAACCCTTCTCATGGCCCTATCCCTGCCTTTTGGCTCCTGCCATTTTCAAATATGGCACTGTTCCACATCTCGGCACTTTTACTCCTGCTCTGTTTCTGCTTGGAATGTTCTCTTATCATTCACCCCACCACGACGTCACCGAGTCCATGTCCTGATCGTTCACCCGCATTGAGGCCCCGGCCATAGCAGCACTTTCTCCAGGAAGCCTCTGTGATCATTCCCTCTTGTATTCATATTCGTGAGCCACTCGCTACCCCGTGCCCTATACTTCTACCACGGCACCGGGCAAACGCTTATTAGACAAGGTTGTTCTACTAGTTTCTTCTGCTGGTCTGTAAGACTCTTTAATCAAAGCCCTGGGTCTTATCTCAAAGCCTAACATGATATCCTGCATTAGACATGGCGCATCCCTAACCTGAAATGCTCTGAAATCCATAACCTTTTGAGTGTCAACAATGACACCACTCACATGCACAAACTTCGTTTCATGCACAAAATTATTTAAAATATTGTATAAAGTTGCCTTCAGGCCGTGTGCATAAAGTGTATCTGAAACATAAATGAATTCTGTGTTTAGAATTGGGTCCCATCCCCAAAATATCTCATGATGTATATGTAAATATTCTTAAATCTGAAAAAATCTGAAACTCAAAACACTTTTGTTCCCAAGTATTTTGGATAAGAGATACTCAACCTGTAGTAGGCATTTAATATGCACTAAAGGAGGAGGAAAAGAAGGTGAGAGGGAAGGAAAGGAGAGAGGGAGGGAAGGAGCAGGAATTGTCAGGACCTAGCACTTGTCCTGAAAGATCTGAGACGACTTTAGGCTGCCCAGGGAGAGAGCTGAGCTTTGACTTCAGTCCTCCCCCCTCCTGGTGGGCAGTCCAGCCTTGCCCCGTTCTAGCCTCATTCCCGGCTCCTAGTGGCGTCTATTCCCACCAGGAAACAGTGATCCCCTGTTCCCTGGCCTTTCTTTTGGAAGAAGAGCCTCTAATTAGCAAATTCACACAAGAGAATCTTCTCTGCTCACGCCTGCCTCTCAAAGGCAACTGCAATTATAAAGAGAACCCTGGAAAAGGAAGCACTTTGTTCCAAATAAATGAATTGGTACTCAAAGGAGACAAGAGATGGTTCATGGTAGGAAAGAAGGAGCTATCTGGCAGAAGCCTGTTCCCATTACAAATCGCGCTGACCTGACCGTGTAATCTCTGTGTCAGAGTGAATGAAAGAGGAACCCTGAAGGGTGGAATTCCCAGTCCCAAGTCCACTTCAGTGTCTTGTCCCTACGTGCTCTGCCTTCCCTCTATTCTGCATTCTCATCATGTCACGCCCTGACCCCCAGCATGCACAGGCTCTCTCACCCTGGGTAAAAAGTTCCGTTTACCCAAGGGCCACAGGGGAGTATATGTCCTGCACTTTCATCCCATGACCCAAAGGATAATAGGACTGGTCTATTTAGGGCTAGTTAGAGCAGAACTCCAGAGGCATTGATTCATCTTATTACCTTGGACTGAACGCTGGATGTCCTCATCTGGACAGTTCAGGGAAGAAAGCAACTGGACACTGCAGGCCTCAGGCCACCCAGCCTTTTCAGAAAGGCACACCTCCATCACACCATCCGCCTCAATCATACTTCACACGTGATTTTCCTATTTTCTCAGCTGACACCTCTTTCCCATTAAAAAAAAAATCCCCAAGTGCCTGGTGGTTGGATGGGCAAGTGAAGCTCAATATCTGTGATATCAGCTCACAGCTTCTTCCTTACAGGCTCTGTCATCCTTCCCAGAGGCCAGGACAACTAGGAGTTAAAAACAAATACATTCACACAGCGAGTGGGTGTGACCGGGAGAGAGAAAGAAACTCTTTGGGGATTTTCACAGAATGCAACTAGTTAGACAATTAGACTCAGCAGAGCATCACAAAGAACTGAAAGGGAGGAAGGAAGGTGCCTGGGCTCCTCAGAGTCCCCATAAGGGATTAAGCTACCCTGGCTGCTACTGATCCTAAACAAATCACAGCATCTCTCCCACGGCCACTTGAAGCTAAGAGTCTACCTTTAAAGCCCCTTTGCTATGCTCGAGAAAGCCCAGGAAGCCTAGATGAGGAGGAGCTGCCTTCAGATCACACCGACAGCCACAGTGGCACCCCCGAGACCCATTAGTGGGATGAATGTAGCCAGCCTCTCGGGAGGACCAGATTTTCATCTTATGGATATAGTAGCCTTCCTGGGGTCCTGCCCACCAGCTCTGTCTCTGATAGAGGTGGAAAGAGGAGACCCTGCCATCTATTGTCCAGACAGCTGGAGTCAATTTCTAATGCATTCAGTGCAGGGTCTTGGGGAGATACTTCATCTTTTGGACTTCTGTTAAATGCACCTTGGAAAATCATGATGCTGAATGTGATCTTAGGGCATGTGTTGTATAATGCCCTTATTATACAGATGGAGAAAGAGAGGCAAAGATTATCCAAGTGACTTGTCCAAGATAACACAATTAACAGCAGCAAGCCCAAGTCCAGAACCTAAGCCCTCGAGCCTCTTTTTACTGCCTCATGCTGCCACCCAGTGATCTCCTCTGACCTCTGTGTTCTGCCAGGAAACCGAGTGGCAAGGGATTATAAACAAGCTTCCCTCCAAAGGTCTCTCATTAAAATTAAGATCATGCTTTTACTCTGATAGTGCCTGAACACAGTTGACAATGGAGACATTCAGAAAACATTCATTCTATAAATTAGACACTAAATTTTCTATAACATAATGTGTATTTATGCATCATATAGGAGGGTTTGAGTAGATGATTTCTAAGGCTCTGTTTGTATCGATTTAGAGAGAATGCCTTTGCATGCTTTTGCATATGTTATTTCTTCTACATGAAATGCCCTCCCGCGAGTCCACATGCAGCCTCTTTTCGTAACTCCCGGGGGAATGATCCATTCAGAAGAAAATATGAATAAGGAGTCCTGAAACACATGCCATGTGACAGTACAAAAGTGGCTGGCATGTCAGTGAAGCATGAAATGGTACCCTGGGCATCGCCAATGGCTTCAGAAAACTTTGGGCTCCCAGAGAACTGTTTCTACCTGCACGGGAGCACTGCCGTGTCTCACTGTCACTTGTCCATATGCTCCCACTAGACTGTGCATACTGTGAAAGAAGATGTGCATTGTTTATTTTTGTATCCCAGCACCGAAAACAATGCTTGGCTCTCAGTAATCACATATGGGATGACTTAATAGAAGAGTTCATCAGCCACGGGTCTTGAAGGCTTCACAGGATAGAGAAAAGTACACAGACTTCAGAGTCAGACAGATTTTGACTGACATTCTTACGCTGCCACTTGCTGGCTATGTGGCTTTGGCAAACCATTTACACTCTCTCAGGCTCAGCTGCCTTTTCCACAAAACAAGACTAGTAAGCTCACATTTTTAAAACAGAAAAGAAAAAGTTGAAAGATACGAGACAACACGGTGCTGTGGGTGAGAATTAGCGGAAACTATGAACACCGGAATCTGATCTTGCCCCCCACATTTCCAAGTACTTGTATTTCCAAATATAACATCCAAATATTGGAATTATCAGGTAAAACTTACAAGTTAACTATGCATAACTTGCTTGAAGAAATTAAAGAGCCTAAAAATGTGAGTAAAGTGTAAGACTCCATGCAAATAACCAAACAGATTTAAGAATGAACAAATTAGAACTTTCAAAACTAAAAATTATAACAGTTGAATTTATACACCAAATGAATGGGCTTAATAACATATTACACATAGCCAAAGAGAGCGTGAGTGAACTGGAAAAGACGGGTTTGAAGAAATTAACCAGCAAACAGGAAAGAGACAAAGAGAAGAAAAATCTAGACAGAGATTATAGATGTAGAGGATAAAACAAGGTCTAACATACATTTAATAGATGAGAAAGTATATGAAAGACATAATGACAAAATGGCTAGAAGAATTTTTCAGAACTAATGAAAGGCAAAATTATAATACTTTCAGAAGGCAATATCTGTATAACTTCAGAGTAGGGAACAATTTATTAAGGCAAAAAGTGCGTATCATAAATGTACCGGCTTTTCATTCATTACTTCTGTTTATCAAAAAACACCATAAAGAAAGTAAAAAGAAGACCCAAGATTATATAAAAGCTGCAGGATAAAAGAGATTACTACACAAACGTCAACTGCTCTCTTATATACCAGAAGTGAACCACTGGAATTTGAAATTAAAAGCACATTATCATTGACATTAACACTCCCAAGAAATTGAAGTACTTAGCTATAAATATGACAAAATATGTATAAGATCTATCTGAGAAAAACTACAAGCCTCCGACAGAAGAAATCAAAGACTATCTAAATTGAGATCTTTTCCATGTTCATGATTGACAGGCTAAATCTCCTTAAGATGTTAGTTCTTCCCAAATTAATCTGTAGATTCCACACAATCCCAATCAGAATTCCAGCAAGTTATTTCATGGACATCAATAAACTGACTCTAAAGTTCATATGGAAAAAGAAAAGACCTAGGATAGCCAACACAAAACTGAAGAACAGCAAAGTTAGACGACCGATGACCCAACCTCAAGACTTACTATAAAGCTACAGCGATCAAGACAGTGTAGCACTGAAGAAAGAACAGACAAATAGTTCAATGGAACAAACACAGGTCCCATAAACAGACCCACATAAACAGAGTCAACTGATCATTGACCAAGGAGCAAAATCAATGATGGAGAAAGGAGTCTCTTCAACAAATAGTACTAAGCCCAGCATGGTGATACACATCTGTAGCCCCAACTACTCAGAGGCTGAGGCCAGAAGATCACTTGAGATCAGGAGTTTGAGACCAGCCTGGGAAATGCAGCAAGACATATCACAAACAAACAAAAACAGTGCTAACACAATGGAACACCACATAAAAAAATATTAATCTAGACACACACCTTATACCTTCCACAAAAATTAACTCAAAATGGCTCATAGACCTACCTATAAATCACAAATCTATAAAACTTCTAGAAGATAACATAGAAGAAAATCTAGATAATCTTCGGTTCAGTAGTGACTTTTTAGCTACAATGAAGAAAGCATGATCATGATGAAAAAAATGGATAAGCCGGACCTCATTAAAATTAAAACTTCTTCGCAAAGACTTTGTTAAGGAAATGAAAAGAGAAAACACAGACTGGTAGAAAATAAGTGCAAAACACATGTCTAATAAGGGATTTGTGTCTACATATACAAAGAACTCTTAAAATTCAACAATAAGGAAACAATCCAGTTAAAAATTGGCAAAATATCTGAATAAACACCAGCTCTCCAAATAAGATATACAGATGTCAAATATGCATATGAAAAGATCCTCAATATTATGTTATTAGGCAGTTGCAAATTAAAACAACGAGATGCCACTACACACCTACTAGAATGTCCAAAAACATACACTTTGACAACACCAAATGCTGGCAAGAAGGTGACATAACAGGAATTCTTATTCGTTGTTGGTGGAAGGCAGAATGGTACAGCTAGTTTGGAGGATAATGTAGCAGTTTCTTTTGAAGCTAAATGTAGCCTTAACCTACAATCCAGCAATCATGCTTCTTGGCATTTATCCAAATTAACTAAAAAATGTATATCCATATAAAAAACCTGCACATGAATGCTTATGGTGATCTGTTTATAACTGCCAAAATATTGGAAGCAACCAAATTATTCTTCAATCAGTGAATGGATAAACAAACTGATACATCCATACAGTGCGGTATTATTCATTGATAAAAGGAAATAAAGTATCAAGCCATGAAAAAGACATGGAGAACTTTGCTAAATGAAAAAAGGCAGTCTGAAAAGGCAACTTACTGCATGATTCTATGATACGATACTCTAGAAAAGGCAAAACTAAGGAGATGGAAAAGAGTGGTTGCCAGGGCGTTTGTTGTGGGGGAAAGGAATGAACAGATGGACAATGGAGTATTTTTAGGTCAGTGAAACTATCCTTTATCATCCTATAATAGTAAATAAATGACACTATGCCTTTGTCAAACTCCATAGGATGTACAACACAAAGGAGGAACTCTGATGTAGACTGTGAACATCAGTTAATAATGTATCAATCTTGGTCCATCAATTGCACCAACTACACGTGAATGTAAAATGTTAATAATAGGAGAAACTGTACAGAGGAATAGGGTATATGGAAAGTGTACTTCTCTGCTGACTTTTTCTGGGAACTAAAACTCCTCTTTAAAAATAAAGTAAATAAAAAACAGACAAGCCAACAACTAGGAGAAGGTATTTGCAGCACATACAACTGACAAAGGATGAGTAGACAGAATATGTAAAATATTCTACAAATCAATAAAAAGGACAAACAACACCACAGAAAAATATTTAAACAATAAAGGCACGACAAGGCATTTTGAAGAACAGGAAACACAAATGGCCAATAAATATATGAAGAAAGGTTCGATCTCATTAACAATCATCATCAAAATACACGTTAAAATGCAATAAATTGGCCAGGCGCGGTGGCTCATGCCTGTAATACTAGCTCTTTGGGAGGCTGAGGTGGGTGGGTCACGAGGCAGGAGATCAAGACCATCCTGGCCAACATGGTAAAACTCCTTCTCTACTACAAATATAAAAAAAGCCAGGTGTGGTGGCATGTGCCTGTAGTCCCAGCTACTCGGGAGGCTGAGGCAGAAGAATTGCGAAGATCACACCATTGCACTACAGCCTGGGTGACAGAGCAAGACTCTATCTCAAAAAACAAACAAACAAACAACAACAACAAAATTAATTATTGTTAGTAAATTGGCAAACTTAAAAAGTCACACAACATCAGGTACTAAAAAGGACGTGGAATGACTGAACTGTGTGCCCAATGGTGTTGACAAGGTACATTGGTACCAGTGTTTTGGAAAACAGTGTGTCATTATCTGGTAAAGTTAAGCATTCACATATCCTGTTACCCAGCAGTTTCCCTCCTGGGAAGACACCTTAGAAATGTCTATACAGACGCACTAAGAAACATGAGCAAGAATGCTCATAGCTGCATGATTTTAAATAGCAAATATGGCCGGGCACAGTGGCTCACCCAGCACTTTGGGAGGCCAAGGCTGATGGATCACTTGAGGTCACGAGTTTGAGAGACCAGCCTGGCCAACATGGAGAAACCCCGTTTCTACTAAAAATACAAAAGTTAGTTGCACGTGGTGGTGCACACCTATAATCCCAGCTACTTGGGAGGCTGAGGCACAAAAATAGCTTGAACCCGGGAGGCAAGGCTGCAGTAAGCTGAGATCGCACCACTATACTCCAGCCTGGGAGACAAAGCAAGACTTGTCAAAAAAAAAAAAAAAAATCAGGGCTGGGCATGGTGGCTCACATCTGCAATCCCAGCACTTTGGGAGGCCAAGGTGGGCAGATCACTTGAAGTCAGGAGCTGGAGACCAGCCTGGCCAAAATAGTGAAACCCTGCCTCTACCAAAAAAAAAAAAAAAAATTAGCCGGGCATGGTGGCAGACGCCTGTAATCCTAGCTACTTGGGAGGCTGAGACAGGAGAATCACTTGAACCTGGGGCGGAGGTTGCAGTCAGCTGAGATCTTGCCACTGCACTCCAGCCTAAGTGATAGAGCAAGACTCCATCTAAAAATAAATAAATAAATAAAGTAAAAAATAAATAGCAAATACACAAGAAAAAACAAAATGTCCATTAATTAGAAAACTGATTTAAAAATGTGATGTTTCTGTATAATGAAACACGGCAGTTAAATTAATTGATAACCAGTGTTGCTAGAACAGAGGATCATCATCTTATTCATAGTATTTAAATACTCAGGGCAACCAACCCAAATGCCCATCGATGATAGACTGGTCTGAGAAAATGTGGCACATATACACCATGGAATATTATGCAGCAATCAAAAATGATGAGTTTGTGTCCTTTGTAGGGACATGGATGAATCTGGAGAACATCATTCTCAGCAAACTGACACAAGAACAGAAAATGAAACACCGCATATTCTCACTCATGGGCAGGTGATGAACAATGAGAACACATGGACACGGGCAGGGGAGTACTACACACTGGGGTCTATTGGGGGGAATAGGGGAGGGACAGCAGGGCGGGGGGAGCTGGGGAGGGAAGGCATGGGAAGAAATGCCAAATGTGGGTGAAGGGTCGGAAGGCAGCAAAACACACTGCCATGTGTGTACCTATGCAACTATCTTGCATGTTCTGCACATGTACCCCAAAACCTAAAACGCAATAAAAAATAAATTTTTTTTTTTTTTAAAAAAAGAACCTTCTGTACTTAAACACGAAAAAAAAAATACTCAGGGCACAGGTAATGATCAATCAGAAGAGGCCCGATCTATCCCAGTGAAAGCCAGCCAAATGTTATACCAGTATACACTGGCTTAGTACTAAGCATAAAAAGCAAGTTGCAGAAGAACGCAGAATGGTATGATTCCATGTATATAAAAATCAAAAACATGCAAAATTAGCCAATACACAGTTTAGAAGACTTAGAAACAGATCATCAGTGGAATAATAGATATAGAACTCAACAGAGTAGTTATCTCAGGGGACAATGAACAGGACAAGATGCAGTGGGAAGGGACACACAGGGAACTGCTTTTGTAAAATCTTGTGTTAGGTCCACACAAAAGTGGCCATGGTACTGCAGTATCATTCTTTATACCTTACACGATTCTCTTTAATATTCTTTCACATATACTCAACACTTAATCATGAGAATTATTTCTTGAAAAGGAAGAATGAATTGCAGAATAAAATCTGAATCCTGATTTCAGCTTTTATTCCCAGAATGACTTTGGGTACCTTGCTATATAAATCTCTTTGGATCTCAGTTTCCTTCTCTGTAAAATGGAGGCGATGACCACCTCAACACTGTTGAAAGAAGCAAGCATACACTGCTATAACACACACGGGAAAGGCAGGGATTGCATTCTGAACATCTCTATTCTCACCTCCAATGTCGAACTGCTACTCTATTTGTCATAGCCTGAAGAAGCTTTCAATAGAAGTATCTATTGCTCTGATTAATTCTTGTACTCAGAGACATGCGCCACCCCCAACAATTCCTGCTCATTTCACATTCCTTTGACATAACCAAAAGTAATTTCAAATATTTGTTCTCCTTCCTTTTATTAGAAATCAAAGCACCAATGAAAATGCAGAACAAAGAAACTGGTATTTCCCATGTAGATCTCGGGAAGAATGGGGCCCTGGGAAAGAATGGGGAAGAGTATGTAAAACTCTCCTTCAGGGCCCCAATTCATCCCAAATGTAGATATTATATACAAATGTATGCCTATGTTCATTGAGCCACTGATTCTAGATTGGCTGCTTGTGATTATATTTTAGATGTTTTAATGTTAACTTGTAATGATCATTACAAGTTCTTCCAGTCTGAATCTTCCATTTGCATTTAAAAGTTGAATGCAGGCTGGACGCGGTGGCTCACTCCCGTAATCCCAACACTTTGGGAGGCCAAGGAGGGTGGATCACAAGATCAGGAGTTTGAGAACAGCCTAGCCAATGTGGTGAAACCCATCTCTACTAAAAATACAAAAATTACCTGGGTGTGATGGCACACACCTGTAGTCCCAGCTACTTCAGAGGCTGAGGCAGAAGAATCGCTTTAATCCAGGAGGCAGAGGTTGCAGTGAGTCTAGATTGTGGCACTGCATTCCAGCCTGGGCAACAAAGCAAGACTCCATCTCAATTTAAAAAAAAAAAAGTGAAGGCCAGGTGCGGTGGCTCAAGCCTGTAATCCCAGCACTTTGGGAGGCCGAGGCGGGTGGATCACGAGGTCAAGAGATCGAGACCATCCTGGTCGACATGGTGAAACCCCGTCTCTACTAAAAATACAAAAAATTAGCTGGGCATGGTGGCGCGTGCCTGTAATCCCAACTACTCAGGAGGCTGAAGCAGGAGAATTGCCTGAACCCAGGAGGCGGAGGTTGCAGTGAGCCGAGATCGTGCCATTGCACTCCAGCCTGGGTAACAAGAGCGAAACTCCGTCTCAAAAAAAAAAAGGTGAATGCATTACCATAAATAATAGTGTGCCACCTTAAAAACCTAGACAAAACTAGCAATTAACATTTCTGCTGCTTACACTCTCTTCAGTTTCGTCTGATTTCCATTCCTTTGCCCAACACCAAATGGTCGGATTAGGGTTTTGTTTTGTTCCTGCTTTTTGTACAGGGAGTGCTGATGAGACAGGGAAATGAAACAATGAATGGCCCTCAGATATCCTCTTCCACTGTATGACACTCATTGATAAGCCCATCTCTTACAGGAAGCCCCTTTCTGTTAAATGGAGAGACAGAGGGAAGGTAAAAGCAACCAATATTTATTGGGCTTCCAACATTTGCCAGCCGGAGAGCTCACATTCTCTTACCTCATTTAATATCACCGGAATCAGAGAATGTAGGAATAATTATTCCAGTTTCACAAACAGCAAAGGGTCAGAGACAATGACCTAACTGAGGTCTCATAGCTGATGATGAAATGGACACCTGTCCCCACGTGATAGAAAAGAGCTTTTTAAAAAATGTACATGATCCCTAAATATTCTGATTTCAGTAGTCTTTAAAACTTCCCTGGGTGTTCCCAACACACAACCAAGGCTGAGAACCTCTGGTCTATTCAATTCCAACTCTTTAACTGCCAGGGAAAATAAAGGTGAGTCATTACCGTTCTCAGCATTTAATCAAAACATCTGATCTTCCTACAAAGAATCCCAATTTTACAGTTTACGAGTTTTATGGCCTGTTTTGCTCTCCACTGCATCCCAGCCCCCAAAACGACATCTGAAATGAGTAGACAGTAAATATTTGTAGGGGGAACAAATGAATAAACACACTCCTAGTTTTTATTCCACAAGTACACATCGAGTGCTGTTCTGTGCGAGGCACTGACCTAGGTTCTGGGGATCTGGCACTGAACCAGTCCAATAAAACTTTGCCATCGTGCAGTGTCCATTCTAGAGCAGCAATGTCCAACAGAAATATTATATGAGTCATGCATATAATTTTAAATTTTCTGGAAACCACATTAAAGAGGTAAAAAGAAACAGATTAAATTAATTGTAATTATATGTTTTATTTAACACATATTCAAAATACTATCTTAAAATATAAACAATATAAAATTATTTTACAATTTTATTGAGGTATTAATTGGCATATGATAAAATATAAACTACAATATGATATAAATAAAATACAATAAAATAAGACAAAATATTACCCCAACTATAAAAAATTACTAATAGGTCATTTTATATTTATTGTTTTCACACCAAGTCTCTGGAATCTGGTGTGCATCTGACACTCACAGCACGCCCCCAGTAGGAGACATGCCAAGGGCCATGTGCCAAGGGCTACCATATTGGACAGTGCAGTTCCGGAGGGCAAGACGGACAATAAACAAGTAAGCAAACAGATTTGTAACTAGAAAGGGTGGGGAAGGAAAGCCTCTCTAAGGAGGTGATATATCGCAAGTGAAAGGATCTAAGAAATTAACTGAGAAAAGGTCCCTGTGCTTCTGATGCTGAAACTGCAAATGTGTCTTCAGGATGATTCCGGATGTACTTTGTAGCATCTTGTGGTTGTCAGGGAGATTGTAATGTAATATCCTCAATTAACAGCTTCCCTCCCTAGGACTCTCTCCCAGGTTCTCTTCCTGGCATAGCCTAACCTGTGATCCTGGAGCTCAGCTAGCTTCTCAAGTCCCGGAAACCAGCTGAGGCAACGCGGACATGCAGAAAAGCCAGAAGTCTCCAGCCTACTGGTTGAGATGACTGAGGACCAAAAGACCTCTGTTCCCCCTGCCGGCAGTTAAGATAAATACAACACGGAGCATTTTGAGACGGTGGATCTCTCTTGTTGCCCAGACTGGAGTGCAATGGCATCCGGATCTTGGCTCACCGCAACTCCACCTCCCGGGTTCAAGAGATTCTCCTGCCTCAGCCTCCCGAGTAGCTGAAATTACAGGCGCACGCCACCAGGTCCGGCTAATTTTGTATTTTTAGTAGAGACAGGGTTTCGCAATGTTGGTCAGGTTGGTCTTGAACTCCCGACCACAGGTGATCCACCCGCCTCTCCCTCCCAAAGTGCGGAGATTACAGGCGTGAGCCACCGCTCCCAGCCTCCTGAGAGTTCTTTGATCCTTGCCAGCTAAACAAAAAGGATAGGGAAGCTCCACTGGCATCAAGGTTTTACCTCGTGTTAGCCAAATGAATAGGGCATTCTGAAAATAACTCCAGATTACTAGAGAGAGGGCTGCACTACTGTCTTAAAGTCAAGTGAAATCACATTTTAAAATTTCCCTTGGCTGAAATGTTACCAAGATCCATATTAAAATATGTGAATACTTGATTATTATAAATATCACATTTATCATTTGTAACTTTAAATACTGTGAAAACATAAATTATGATTAATTTATTTAAATATTGAAGTTGTCCTCTTAACACCTGCTTGGGGCAGTAGACATGGTAAGATCCATAGCTCTCTCTTCAGTGTTTTTTTAGATGAAGGGATTATAATTCATACAATTCATTTTCTTTCTCCAATTAGTATCATAACTGTCCACTGAAACCCAAGACTTCATGTGCAGAAACCAGTTACTGACTTGTTTGCATTTCCTTACTCAAACCTATTAAATTCAATTGGATGAGAAGTCCATTGAGGAAAACCAATAGACAGTAAAAGATTTATTTAAGACCCATTAGAATGACTAGCAATACGAAGACAGTAGTTTTAAGTTTAAAGAGTATTTTTAAATGATACTGCAAATTTGCCAGTAATTATTGTAAAATACAACATGAGCAAATCAATTTTGAATGTGGCGTTTTTATTTTATTTTATTGTTTATTTTGGGACAGAGTTTTCTTCTGTTGCCCAGGCTGGATGCCGTGGTGCAAGCCCGGCTCAGTGCAGCCTCAACCTCCTGGGCTCAAGTGATCCTCCTACCTCAGCCTCCCAAGTGGCTGGGACTACAGGTGTGCACTACCACACCCAGCTAATTTATTATTGTCATTATTATTTGCAGAGACGGGGCCTTGCTATGTTATCTGGGCTGATGTCAAACTCCTGGGCTCAAGTGATCGATCCTCCTACCTCAGCCTCCCAAAGTGCTGAGATTACAGGTGTGAATCATCATGCCCAGACTTACTTTATTTTTGAGAATTTCTATCATTGTAACTGCAACAGAGTTTGCTTTCTTTAAAATTAATTGTAATGTACAAGGAACTTTACAGAAAAACATTTAACAGAGCTGTTGTCATTATGCAACAGAGAGGCATATGGATTTGGTCGGGTGTGGCGGCTCACACCTGTAATCCCAGCAGTTTGGGAGATCAAAGTGGGATGATTGCTTGAACCCAGGAGTTCAAGACCAGTCTGGGCAACACAGCAAGGCCCTTGTCTCTACTTGCAAAAATTTTAAAAATAGCAATTAAAAGAGAAGATGGGTTTGAATTCCATCCTCCACTCACTGGCAATATAACCATAAGCTAGTTGGCCTTGCTTGTATATCAGTTTCCCCCTCTGTAAAATGAGGATAATAATAGCAGTTGCCGCTAAGGCACATGTGTGAGTCACCTCAGCATTCAATAAATGTGCACTCCAGCAGCTTAAAAAAGTGCAAGTTGCAAACCTCATGATGATTTTGCTAAAATAAAATCATAACCAAGACTGTTCTGTTTGCACCATATTTTAACACTTGAAAAGAATGCCATCTTTATTATATTATCATGTTTTGCTGGAGGCTTATTTCAAATATTTTACAGTACTTTTTATTTTATCAAAATAAGTTTGTTTTAAGTATTCAAAATTGCACCTGTAAATTGCAAAATAAATGTGTTTTGTTTTATGTGGTAGTGGTACCAGTAGCAGGCTAGAGCCTTAGGGTCTATTTGAATGAGTTCTAATCCCCAGAGGGACAATACTAGGGTTAAATCAGGAAGAGCGCTTAGAAGAGGAAACGTAAAGTCAGAATTTTAAGGAAGTCTATGAGATTTATGCGAGGACGGTTTTTGCTAGTCCTTCTAGGCTGCTGAACTCCGGTTCTCCCCATCAGGGTGCAGGCAGGATTCAGAAGTCAAACCTGAGTGCTCTGGGCTGAAGTTTGCTGCGAAACTTTCAGGACAAAGACCCCAAACAATGTGATCTTTTGAACAAACTAAGAAATTCAAACTGAGCGCTGCTGGATTTTAAAAATACCCCTGATTTAGAAGTTGATCCCATAGATGGCTATCACAAAGTCATCCCATCACAACTTTAACTTCAGTGCAGTGGCGCTGCACTAGTTTTTGAGCCAGAGTAAAGGGAAAGACACCATGTCTGTGTTAGGAAAAAAAGCAGATCTTTTCTGGAAATGTTCTGGAACTATTCCGGGACACTTCTGGTAGGATCCCGCTTACATAGAGCAGAATAAAAGATACCGTGGATGCCCTCACCCACGGTCTTCTGGAATACAGCTCACCTGTTAGATTAAGGCCTTGCCCTTCTGCTGATTTTCCTTCCACACCCACCCCAGATTTGGCCCTGCCAGTCAGCGTGATCCCCACACCTTTCCCTTTGCACTATCCCCAGAGGTGCTTGCAGTACAACCATCCACATTGGATCCTGAGTCCCTACGTCCTTGCAATACCTCACTTTCCCAATGAAAACTCAAAGATCTTACCTTAGCATACTTTAACTTTTCTTTCAAAACCATGGATGAAGTCAAATCGCATGTCCTTGGCTTTTTAGCATCCATGTGAGTCCTGCAAGAAGGGGAGTAAAAAATAAATTGGCAGGAGGAGTAAATCTAAGTAATGGCCCACACGCTCAGGGACAGAAGAAAGCAGGCAGGTTTGAAGAAAAGAAGGCAACAGGCCTAAAAGCAGGAGCAAGGTCTCTGCTTCTCCCTTGCTTCCCTTCTCATGGCCACATGAGGTCAGGAGGTCAGAACAAAAGACAGAAGCCAGGAAAGGAGGAAATAATCAAATGGTTAGCGGTTTAAGAATCTAAGGGGGAAAAAACCCATTTCCTCTAGTTTACTGGAAAGTAAACTTCATGCTTTTGCCACAAACATAACGTCCCCTATAAGATGGGCATATTTGTGGGCTACTTGGATAGGTTAACACCTATAGAAAAAAAAAGGGGGAACAATTGGTGGAAACACTTTCTCTAAACCTCATTTGGTCACGTTTGCATTTTCTGTTCAGAGCACAGTTCTATGAACAATTAACTTACTGCAAGACAAAAAAACATTGCATACATTTGTGGAATCTAGTGTAAGCAGTAATTTCTGTAAGTGGAAGGTGAGTCTTAGAGGGCTCTTGGGACACTCCCACTCCCTGTCACATTAGCAGAGCACCGCTGAAACTGCTTGCTCTGTGTCCTTTGCAAGTCCCTTTTCAGCCTCTAACCTTAACCAAGAGCTAAGGAAATCAAGAATACAAGAAACGGGCAGAACAGGAACCAATGCAAATGTTTCACAGCTTCTACAAATCACTCCACTGGCAGGCTCTTGCACACACTATGTAAATGATGATGGCACCACTACGTTGAAAGTATTCAGAGGATTGAAGAAAAGTCAGCCTAGCATTTGTTGCAGCATAACTATTGAAAAATCAGAAGCTGTCCATAATGGAAAGTTCAAAAACTTGGCACACATGTTTTATGAAATATAATGTAGTCATTGAAAAAGATAGATCTTTCTGTGTGCCTATAATGTATTGAGCAAAAATCAGTAGAATACGTGTGTAATATAAGTCTATATTTATTTAACAAAAACCAAAATGCTTGCATGACTTTACACAGCCATATTGAAAGATCTGGAAGAAATGAACTGTAATAGTGACTTCTGAGAAGTAGGGCTGGGGGAGGTGAGTGGGAACGTTAATTTTAACACACACACACATACATACGATATGAAAATATCCTGCACAAAAGCAAATAAAAATTACCAGTAGCTTCTCTGCTTATGATCATAGTTTCACTTCTTCCTTCCCTTCCTTTCTTTCTATAAACATTTGCTGAGACAATTTCACTGATGAACCAGACATGGTCTCCGCCCTCAAAGAGAACTCCCTATCCAGGAAAGGAGCTATATAGAGGTAAGTAGATCATGATGCTGCATGTGATCCATGTATTAATAATGCAGGCTTGTGCAGCCAGCTCACAGAGCATGCTTCAAGGTGTTGACTCGGTCAGCTGGGGGAGCTGAGGAAGCCTTCATGCTTAAGCGGGACTGAACCATCTCTGAAGAATGAGGGGGGCAGGCAGGGGTGTCAAGGGCAGATGGAGGAGGACACACAAAGAACATAGATATGAAAGAACATTGTCTTTTCCAGAAGTTCTGAGCACTGTGCTTGGACATTGCTGGTGGAGGGCCAGGGAGGTAGATTAGATTGTAAAGGGTCACATAGTCCAAGTTGGAGTCTTAGGGCCTACGTGGCTACACTAAGCCTGGGCTAAAGATGAGATTTGTATTCTGGTACCTCTCCCTCTTAATATCATGAAGCACAATCTGGAGGAAATAGGAAGGCATCTGGGGTGTCTAGATAAGAGGTAATGAGAGCCTCAATTAAGGCAGTGACAGTGAGGATAGAAGTATGAACTTGGGAAAGATTTGGGAGACAGAACAGGTAGAACTTTGGCCATCAACTGGACATGGGATTTGTAAAATCTCAACATTGGGCAAAAATGAATACAATAGTTTTTCCTGTCAAGACTCTGTATGAAGTGTTCTCTTCCTTTACTTAACAGAGATGTAGGAGACTATGAAAGTACATGTGCGAAGGGCACAGTGGCTCACACCTGGATCCCAGCACTTTGGGAGGCCAAGGTGAGTGGATCACCTGAGGTTAGGAATTTGAGACCAGCCTGGCCAACATGGCAAAACCCCACCTCTACTAAAAATATAAAGGATGTTAGCCATGTGCAGTGGCATGTGCCTGTAATCCCAGCTACTGGGGAGGCTGAGACAGGAGAATCTCGAACCTGGGAGGCAGAGGTTGCAGTGTGCCAAGATCACACCACCACCCTCCAGCCTGGACAATAGAGTGTGACTTCATCTTAAAAACAAAAACAACAACAACAAAAAAACAGTAAATGTGAAATCTTCCAAACAACTGCAGCCCTTTCCTCTGTTCAGCTCTGACCACTCTGGAGGTAGAGAAGGAGCAAGCCCTGAAGGAAATGCTGTGGAATCATGGAGTCTTGTCTCAAGACCCCCTAACACACAGTGCCATGATTTTGAATGAGTCCTTTATCCTCTCTGTGCTCAGTTTCCTCATCTGCAAAATGATGAGACTGGACCAGATGATTTCTAAAGTCCTTTTCGGGTCTACATTTCTTTCATTCTACAAAAATACTGACAGGACTGAAAAAAAAAATCTGTTGTGACTTATTCCAACTTTGCCATCCCTTGGATAATTCTGTGATTATTAAACTATTTTGTGCCTTTCTTTTTTTATGCACAAAATCTGGCTTCCAACAGTACAATTTAACCCTTGCTCAAAGCTTTGCAAATGCTCCCTTTTTATCCTCAAAATATGTGGTGAGCTATGCGGAAAAGAATTAAAATGCTTGTTATATTTCGTTTGTGTCTTGCTGCATGAAAGATTGAAGATAACTAATAAACTCAGCTCAGAGCTAGAGTGAATGTTCCTTTGAGAACTGAAACCAAAAGTTCGGCCGTCCTCATTTTCATCTTACATGCAGCTCAGTGTTCCCCTTCCTCTTCCTCTCTTTCCTCGAGTGTTCAACAGCCCTTTTGCCCAACTCATTCCTTCACTTGGTCAAGGGCTTTAGTGTAACTTAATGATCTTAAGTGTATGTATATTTTTGTCTCATATGATTGTATTTTGGGAACACAGATGGTAAACCTGCTTTCTTAAAAATTCCTTTTGGAGTGAGGACAGTGACTTGTCTATTGAAAACTTGGTACAAATTTGCGGAAGGAAGAGAAATCTAAAATAGATTAATGCATCAAAAAATCTCAGAGCACCCACTGTGTGCCAGCCACTGTGCTAAGCATGGAGGATTCAAAGATAAATAAAACAGGATCCTTGTTTTTAAGGAGTTCGAAGTCTCGAGGGCAAGACAGATCCACAGAGGTGCCAGCCTTACTGCCCTGCGTAGGATTTTATATTAATACATACACATTATCTCTGCATAAAGTACTTCAATATCCAGAAAGGAAACAAATCTTTTGAGATTTCTCTGTTATGATTTTAGTATTTCTACTACAATTGGCAGTAGCTTGATCTTTATGCCCGGGGGCTGTCTTTGGGGCAGAAAGGGTGGCAATGTAGGATTTGCAGGGATTCCCTTTGCATTCTGTGAACAGGAGATAATGTATTTAATGAACTTCAGTTATACTCATTTTTAATTGATACCTAATAGATGTATATATTATACATTTATATAATATATAATCAAGTCAGGGTTTCCAAGTGTTCTCTACTAGTTATTTGGAAATATACAACAGATTATTATTTACTATTGTCACTCTGCTGATTTATTGAACACTGTGTCTTATTTCTTCTATTTAACTATATTTTAAGTCACAGTCATTTCAGCCATAGAGAATTCTTTGGACCCTTTGCATATATCCCTGAAACTCTTGAAGGTTCACTGACTCCCAGACTCTGGAGTTAGAAGTGGTTTTGGAGATGGTCTCATCTATTTTCCCCCCCAGGGGAAGAATCCTTCCTATGGCATCCCTGACAATCACTCTATCTAGGCTGGAATATTTCTGTGACAGAGTGCACTATCTTTCTAGACAACCCATTTCACACTCAGCTGTTAATTTACATATGGTTGGTGCTTGATAAATATTTCTTGGAGAAATAAATGGTATTGAGCAAAATTTCCCCCACTGATCCTTGCTATCCTCTGCAGAGTACAAAGGAACAAATCTGTCTCTTTCCTACTCAAGAGTTCTTGCATGTTCCAAACCTGAGTAGAAAAAAGCCTGCTTCCCTCCCCTGCACCTCCTCATCGCCAGGCATTCTGTGAAGTTTTTTCAAACCTGTCTTCATATGATGGCACATCCAGGCCTGACAGAGACAGCCTGCCTTGTGGTTGTTCTTATTTTCTAGTTTTCTATAATTTTAAAGTGGCTACAGTCTCTAGAGTCTGGATTATGTTCTAATCATTGCTAAGTCAGGCAGCAAGACCATATCCTTTGATGCGGTCATTGCATTTCTATTAATGCAGCCTCCACCAGCATTTGCTCTTTGGGGAGCTATCACAACACACTCACAATGGGCTTGGAGTCAACTAAAACCACTAATTCCCAGTGCTGGGTCCTCCACATGCTTGAGAAGTATGGATTCTAGCCAAGTTGTAGACAACAATATGTGGAGTTGGAGAAGGCAAAGTCAGGGAAGAGTGGCTGGCATACTGCTAGAGATTCCCTTCCGGTTTATCCCTGCTTTCTCCATAAGAACCAAAACAAATGAGAAACCATAGATGTAAGTAATAGAACCAATCAGCCAGAGCCATGCTTGAAGAACTTCTTAGAACTATGAGGTTTTACATACCAACCACGTAGGTGATTAAATCACTCAAGCAAGACAAAAGGTATTTCCATTTGTTGTTTCCGCTGTTTGAACTTTTCCACTAAATGGCCTCCTGCTTTTGCCAAGTCTCCACTTAAGCCTAAACAGTGAAGCCTGGACAGTGAAGCTTGAATTAATATTGGTGGCCCGGTGTGGTGGCTCACACCTGTAATTCCAGCCCTGTGGGAAGTCGAGGTGGGCGGTTCACCTAAGGTTGCGAGTTCAAGACCAGCCTGACCAATATGGAGAAACCCCATCTCTACTGAAGATACAAAAATATTAGCCAGGCGTGGTGGTGCATGCCTGTAATCCCAGCTTTTTAAAAAACTGAGACAGAATAGCTTGAACCCAGGAGGTGGAGATTGTAGTGAGCTGAGATGGTGCCATTGCACTCCAGCTTGGGCAATGAGCAAAACTCTGTCTCAAAAAAACACACAAACAAAATATTGGTGATACTGTCAGTATGATGCAAACCACTGGAGTTTGCATGTCAGAGGGGTCACAATTTTCCTAAGCTCTGAGGAGCTGCTGGACATTTCAAATGCAGCAAATGTCACAAAATAGCCTTCAAAAACCCTCAAATTGTGCATCGTTCATCTGTTTCTAAAGAAGAGATTTGCTAATATTGGGAATTTCCTCAGAGCGGCAGCCCTGGGTGTATGATCTACACACACCTTAGCGTGCTTTGGTGACAGGCGCTGGGCTCTGGTTGAGCAGAGGTGCCCAGGCATATGGGCTGGGTGGGAACATGGTTAATGCTTGCCAGAGCCTCAACGCGAGGCGTGTGGTCATGGACACACTTAGGACTACCACGTGGACATGCAGTAAATAAGAGAAAGGAAGGGAGGAAGAAAGTCTGGCGTCCCAGTGAGGGCTGGAAGGACAGTTCAGGGTAAGTGTGATGAGTTCCTCAGAAGCCCTCACTCCCTGTCCTGCACTCAGCTGCAGTCGGCGATGCATCAGCATCTTAACAGAACAGTATACTGATGTTGGATTCCGGAGATGCAGCTGTTGCAAAAACTACAACTGTATTTTCCTTGTCTGCGCACCACACCCCGCCCGGCTCTCTCTGACCCACACTCCCCAGTCTACTCTTGCATTCCGCGCGCTTTTCATTCTTCCCCAAGACCCCGTCCCCCAGCTTTGCCACCTAGAAGAGCGTAGCGGACCCTAGCTGGCTCGTAGTCTTACCGGAATGCTCGCGAATTAAGAGGCTCCGCGGTCCTTTTATTCTGGTGCGGGTAGATGGCGACAGGAGCAGCCAGAGGCCGGCGCTGACTGCGAACCGCTGCGGGAGGCTGGGAGCGCCCCGCAGAGCGCGAGACACGGCCACGCCCCCTCCCGTCGCTATAGAAACGGCTTCCGCCCTTTTGTGACTCCTGAGCTGAAAGGGCTTCCTCAGGCTGTGGTCCAGTCCCAAACCACCTTGCAGAGCAGCAGCCTAAAGAAAGTATTTCTCATCCTCCTACTCGCATTATCTTACCCCAGTTCTTTAAAATACAGGGCAAGAATTGAACAAAATCCCGGCATAAAGAGCTTGATGTTGGTTGCCCAGACCAGACACAGGAAATTATCCCTACTCTTCCCTTCTTCAAACAAAGCATGTGGTTATCAGAATTGAATCACAAAAGTTCTGGCCCTGGGCGGTGGTTTTACACCTGCAATCCCAGCGCTTCCGCAGTTCCAGGCAGGAGATCACTTGAGGTCTGGAGTTCAAGATTAGCCTGGCCAATGTAGTGAGACCGCCCCCGCCCCACGCCCCTCCGCCCACCACCCCCGTCTCTATCTAGTTTTTTTGAGAAAAAAAAAAAAAAGTGCGTCGCAAAAGTTCCAGGTTAAATCCATTCGTCAGCTGAACGCTTTTTGAGCACTTACTCTGCACCAGGTTGTAGGAAGACATGAAAGGGAAATTTATAATTGAATGACAGTAGGTTGACCTGGAGAGAAGCACACAGTCTGGTCCAGGCAGAAGAGACATTCAAATGAAGCTTTCTGAAAGAGCTGAGTTGAATTTGAGTCTTCAAGGACAGGTAGCGGTTAGCCACGTAAAGGAAGCAAGCCCTAGTCTGAAGGCCAGAGCCATGGAAAAGCATGGCACCATTGTGCCAGCACCCAGTTTAGCGGGGCAGGGGTCAAAGGTGTACATGGGCAGACAAGGGTGAAACAGCAGGAAGGGGCCAGCCAGACACGAAGTAACTTGTGAACTCGACCAGGGTAAGGTTTATGTGTGTGGACATGCTGACTTTATTTTACAGAACCCTCTATGACAGTAACAATGGAAGGTAGGCCCGAGTAGGTTAGGAATCAAGGCAAGGACCCCTGTTAGAAATAGTGAGTATTGATGTTTCAGAGTAAGGGAGAGCACATGGAAGGCTAGCTTTCAGAAATTTAGGAAATGGAGTAAGATTTGGTGACTGGATGTGAAGGTCGAGTAGGGAAGATGTCAGGGGTAGGAGAGGTTGAATTTTTTTTGGAGGGGGAGAGGATGGAGTCTCACCGTGTCACCCAGGCTGGAGTACAGTGGTGCGATCCCAGCTTACTGCAATTTCTGCCTCCCAGCTTCAAGCAATTCTCCTACCTCAGCCTCCTGAGTAGCTGGGACTACAGGTGCCCGCCACCAAGCCCAGCCAATTTTTTGTATTTTTAGTAGAGGCGGGGTTTCACCGTGTTAGCCAGGACGGTCTTTATCTCCTGACCTCGAGATCTGCCTGAATTCAATGACTGATTCAGTACATCAAATTGTCAGTGGAGCATCCACAGCTTTTGTCAAGAGCAAGGTGTAGGGTAAAGATCCTGATGTGGCAGTCACTGCTGCATAAGTGACCGCTGGAGTTTGCATAGAACGTGAAACTGGTAAGACAAGTAGGTACAGGTGACACAAAAGATTAGAAAGCTTCAAAATAATGAAGAGTAGGCATGGAGATGGGAAGAAATTGACAAAGAAATGTCTCAGGTGAGCCAAGGAAATAAAATGTTTTCATCAGAGTATAATGCACAGGGTGTATGATTAGGTGAGGAAACTGTACACTGGGTTTGGCAACACGAAGGTATCAGTGCCTTCAGCCAGGCTGATTTTAACATACTTTGAGGAAATTTTCAACACCCCTCCCCCCACAAAATAAACTATAAATGTGATTAACATAGCAAAACAGGTCATTAAGCTAGTGCCAGATGATTAATCAACTACATCAGTACCTAATACAGAGTAGGCTCTTGTTTATTGTTGATCTGCACCAAATAGAGAACCTCAGTGCTACATAACTGGAAATTATGTTTTTAAAAAGGAGACAGGTGGGGCAGGTTAGGGGGCTGGTATATGACACTATAAAAATATACACTAGATAAGAAAAAAGTGTACAATAGCAGTAGACAAATGCTCACTTTAATCACCATTCTAAATTAATTGTTTTCACATTAACATGGACATTTCAATAAACCAAGAAAAACTGAGTTAAGTAATATATATTTTTTAAGTTAACAGGATTTGAAATTTTTTATTAAAAATTGATTAGAAGCTAGTTGAAATTTTCACCATGAATATGAAATATTAATTACACTTGTTTTTCAACATAAATTCAAATCTAAGCTTCCTGAAAAGCTGTATTACCTAATATCACAATAGGGATGACTAAGTGCTTGACAACTGCTTTCTAAAGAACTTAACAAAAAGTGACTACTTGAAGAGACAGCTTTCCCTTGTTCCTATTTACAACAAAAAGGGTAACATTCTCTTCCGAGCTCTCATTTGATCATGAAATGTGGACAATCAGGAATAGGTGGATGCAGTGGCATCAAGAAAAAGAGCATTTCAAAATATTTCCACTTTTATTAAAGGTTTTGACAATGAAGATTTAATAAAATGTCTTTAAATTCTATTTGCTGTAGAATAACCATCTATATAGGAGATGCATGCCATAAAACCACAACCATTTTAGTGTGTAAAATAGTTCCAAATTCATACTATAAAAAGATTTGGCTAAAACACAAAAAACCTTTGCAATAAAACTGACAAGGTAGCTTCAGTAGCATATAAGATTTGAGAAATGTCTTCTGAAAAATAAGAATGTTTCCTCTGCCAGATAAAACTGAACAGTTAAGGTGCTATAAACTAGCTAAAGCTAGAAAGGCACATCATGTAACTAGAAAAGAACAGCATGTGATGTGGACTTCCTTCATGTAGAACTGATAGAAAAATAGAATATGCTCTTCACAAGGAAAGGCATGAGAAGACAGTTCTTATAAACAAAACTCTCACTGAAGGCTTGAAGAGCTTTACAGAGAACATAAACATAAAATAGCTAGAGATCATTTATAGGACATGGTAATGGATTCCTTTATATTACAATACCTGCCTCAAATATAAACACAAATTAAATATAAACACCCTTGTAAAGCTGCGATTCTCTCAGCCAAACCTTCCTCTGGTACCACACTCAGCCGCTAGTGGCATTCGGATGCAAAGGTTTAACTCGTGCTAATCTGGACAAGCCAAGACGGAGACTCTGATTTGGAGACTTCACAGACACTACTGCCAGTGGGCTGCTGCTATTCCTGCTACCTCCAGATGCCGCTGAAAGGAAACATATGATGTGATGCTGATGATGTCAGAAATCTCTTAACAAAGATTAATTTAACAAACAAGAAGCAAAAAAGAAAAAAAGGTAGTTACGCATTATTCTCATTATTCTGCTTTCCAGAGTCTATCAAACAACAAACTAGATCAAAAGAATGAAATGTGCTAAAGAGCAGAAATAATACAATATTGCCTATTTCCCAGAAGTCAAGTTAATGACACTTAAACTTCACCATGAAAGCTGAAAAAGGAAAGCTGGGAACGAATAACACTAGTTGTAAAGGCATAAAGAAATGCATACAATGATAATTTCTAAAGTCAAAGAAAAAGCAAATGCATTTTAAAGGTCCTTCAATTTTTACAAGTAGTCCTTGAATAATCTAGTTTTCAATTATTACATACCGTTTAAACTGGCAAACATTGTTTTTATTTACTTATACTAGTTTCATTTATACTATTACCCTAATGTAGCAATTATTTCCATCTATTTCAAAATTATCCACATTAATATTCACAGTTGATGGTGACTGTAGTTGCTCACCTACACAACAGTATTATAAATTTAAAATAAATAATTATACCTGCTACCCTATAACTCGGACTATACTGCTTTATCGTTTTCTAGTTCGAGAGGTATAAAACAGTATTTTATTTTAATTTACATTTCTTTAATTACCAGTGAGACTGAAATTCTTCCTATTTTCTAGTCATATTAATAGTTCTTGGGGTCACTGGTATATTTACGCCCCTGGCTGATTTTACTTTTGGGATCCTGGCGGTCTTCTCCAGTTGTATAAGATAGGTAACAAACTGGCAATCTGTGGGCCAAATCTAGCTCTCAGATATATTGTTTGGTTCACATGGTGCTTTAAACAAAAAGTCAACTTACAAAGATTAGCAGATTTCATATTAAAATCTGGATTTCTGGCTACTCTTGAAAACAAAAATCAGATCTAGAAATACCAGGCCCATAATCCTTTATAAGACAGAGCTGAGTAGCAGCTGCTTCCTTCCAAAGGGTTTGTGCTCCTGAGTCCAACAAAATTCCTACTCACCCAAGTCTACTGCATGTGCCCAACTCACCCATTACATCACTTGCCTGACCCCATCATACTGACTTTATAAGCACTTCGTGCTTTATGATACTAACTCTTTATCCATCACTCTACTGTTTCCTTGTATCTTTTTTATTATGCTACTTTTAAATTTCTACAGTTATGTCATTTCTTTCACATTTCTTTCATTGGGGAAGCACTAATTATTCTTAGAAATATACTAAGTATTACTCTTTGAATGATATGACATCATTATTTCAGTAATTAATCTTTCCTCCTTTCCTTCTCCAAAGAGCTTTTAGGTCCTCATTAAAAATCTTAGAATTTGTAAACCAGAATGGACTTTAAAGATTACATCTGTTTCCAATATTTCATATGATGAAATTAAGACTCTGTTAGTTAAGTAATCATGCAGCCTCACAGTTCAGGCCTAAAGCTGAATACTAGTCATCAGAGGAGTGACGACTGTGGATGAACCAAAAAAAGCCACTCAAAAGAAAAACAGGAGTAGAATTGGAAGGGCTTAGGAAAGGAGAGGGAACATATGAAGAAAGATATATCAGGCAGAGGAGGATAAAAAGAGGCCCTGAGAGAGTAAAACATATAACATGTTTGGGAGACAAAAAGTGTTTCACTGAATAGAGGGTTTCACTGAATTAGAGCGTCCATAGATGAGTGAAAGACTGGTTAGGAAGGCAGCAACAATTTGGGCCTAGATTAGGGTTTTAGTAATGTCAAGAAGGGTGAAGGTCAAAGAATTCTTGAAGGATCCATGAGGCTTGGCTGTGGAGCAAAAGAAAACAAAGAGAAGCGAAATAAGTCAGCGGTTGACTTTGCTAGGGCATTTGCTAAATGCTAGAATTGCCACATATAGATCCCAAGGCTTCAGTCAGACTGTGGAGGTCAAGCAGGTCCTGAGCAAAAGATGTGCTGCCAGAAATACATATATCAGGAATCTCAAATGTTTATACCCTCTAAAACTGTAATTATCCTGCTAGAAATTTTATCCTAGGAAAATAATCAGTACTGTGCTCAGAGATTTCTAAAATAAGGACATTTGTGCTTCTTGCAATCTTACTTATAGCACTAAAAAATCATAAACCTGGATGTCTAATAATGAGGGAATGGTTAAATAAATGCAGCAACCAGAATTTGGTTTTGAAGAATATGTAATAATATAGGGAAACGCTCACACATGACATTTATAACTAGGAAAAAAATTTACCAGTGATAATTTTCCAAGCTACTGCCCTTGATAATAAATATACCATACCTGGTGGGACCCATTTAGGTCTCTTATTTTCAGCTGAAGGACTGCATATTTGTAATGGTTTCCTAGTGACATCTGAAGAAAGAGAATCCTTTTCTGGCGAGGAATGAGATTCTGATTTGACAGCAGCTGGAGCAGAGTCTATCGAAGTCACTTATTTGAAAAATAAACGTAAAAAAGTTTGTCATTCAGGAAGAAAAGGTAAGTCTAGCATGTATGTGTAAAAATTATAAAGTTACATAATCATATAAAAAATAAACTTATTAATCAACAAACATTTATTGAGAGCCTAAGAACAGCCATCTTTTATAAGCATTAATATACCGGGTAGTGGGTGGGCATATCACACACATTACCTTTAACCTTTAACAACAACTCCAATAAAGATACTACTCTCCCCACTATCAGAGAAGGAAATAGAGACGTTAAGCAATCTGACTATAGTCTGACAGCTGGTTAAGCGTCTAAGCTTAGAAATCAGATTTTCCTCCAAAGTCCATCCTTGTAACCAACCATTACACAATAGTGCCTCATCAGTATGTGTCAGTGAGACCAGGTGTCAGGCTCCATGGTTACAAACAGTATCATTCATGGCTCCTGCTCACAAGGATTTTATGGTCTAGTCACTAGACTAGTGGAAAGAACAGAAAAGTAAAGATGTGTACATTGCAGCGTGGTAAGGGATATGACAGACTCTAGAGGTATGCCACGTAGGGAAGGAAACTACAATCTGGGTGTATTTTGAAGTTAGAAGGAGGTGAGTGAGGATGGTCTGAACCCAATCAATATTGAAGAGTAAAGGTAAATTGAGGGAAGCTTTCCAGGCAGAGGGAGTACAGCGTGCAAAGATGGAGGATCACCAAGTTCTTGGGCCAGTAGTACTGACTGGTTCAGTATATGGCTGGAGCAGAAATCTCAAGGGTAGGAAAGGTGAGAGATAGATACAGGGTATAGATCACTTATGAAGAGCTTTGCGAACCATGTAAAAGAGTCTAGCTAGTCACAATCATGCATACATTTTTCTCAGGAGTGATTTGTATTTTAAAAACATCTTTCTGGTGGTAGTGTAGGAGAAGTAGGTCACTTAGAAGACTATTATGGCAATCAGGTAAGAGGAAATGGGGGCCTACTAAGGTGGAGAATAGAAGGAAAACAGCACATCAGCTATGTTTTAGCAAAAATAGATAGGTGGGAGGCAGCAATGGAGATGAAGAAATAATTTATGACTTGCAAGTTCCTGTCATGGGCACAGGCATGACATGGGCATGACATGCTTGATGGTGCCATTTATCTAGAGAATGAACACAAGCCTTGAAGTATGTCTGTCTGTCTGTCTTTTTCTTTCTTCCTTTTCTCTCTCTCTCTCTCTCTCTCTCTCTCTCTCATGGTGGGGAGGGAGGAGGAAAGGTGGCATATAAGTTCTCTTAAGATAGTGCTTGTTTTGAGATACCTAGGGGTATTTAAATGCATATGAATATGAACATTCTCACCATTTACTCTTCCTAATGTTCATGTCTGCATCCTCTAGGTCAGCACTGTCTGATGGAAATTTCTGTGATTACAGAGATGTTCTGTGTTTTGCGCTGTTCCATATGGTAGCCACTAGCTATACAGAGTTATTGTGCACTTGAAACGTGGCTTGCAAAACGAAGGAACTGATTTTTAAGTTTTACTTAATTTAAATTAAATTAAATGTAATATAGCCACACATGGCTAGAGGTTACCATATTGGACAGCACATTTCTCAACATTTTTTCTATCAAGGGAAAATTATAACAATTGCTGAATACAATTCTCAAAGTTTACCCAATACATTACTAAATATATCATTTTTTCCTAATTCCTAATCCTATCACTTAATGGTTAAATTTTATTTCTAATACTGTATATTAATCTCAGTTGTGAAGCAATTTGCTCCAAGGGATACAGAAAAGATTTTAAATGGCTAATTCCAATTTGGGAACTGAAATTTTATTTTTAGTTATCAGTGTGTGTGAAGAAGCATAAACAAACACCTAAAGAAAATACAAAATATATTCATGGTGTTAATAACTTTTTCATATTATAGCTTGTAGTAGGCAGAATACTAGCTCCTCAGACATCTACATCCTCATCACCAGAACATGTGAATATGTTACCTTACATGGCAAAGGGACTTTGCAGATGTAATTTAGAATCTTAGACAGGGAAAATTATACTGAATTATTTGGAGGGGCCCAGTGTAAACACTGGGGCCCTTATAAGTAAATGTAAGGAGGAAAGTCATAGTCAAGTAACATGACGTGAGAAAGTCCTTGCCATTGTTCTGTGAAGGTGGAAGGGGCCACAAGCCAAGAAATCCAGGCACCCCCCCATGGAGCTAGAAGGCAAGAATGTGGATTGTCTCCTAGAGAACAGTCGTGCTGACTGCTTGATTTTAGCCCAGTGACAGCCACTTTCGACGTCTGATACTCAGAACTGTAAAATAACAAATATGTGTTGTTTTAAGACACTACATTTGTGGTAATCTGTTATAACAGTAACAGGAAACTAATATACTGTTTTATCTCTAAAAGCCCTTGTATTTAATATCTAATTTCTGGAACCCAGATAAAGTAATCAATTAAAAAAACACTCTAATTAAAACCTCATTAATTCAGAATACAGGACAGAGAAGAATATAACTCAATCAGTACTTAATTCTCATTTAATTCTTAGTAAGTACTCAGCAACATGCTCCTTAAGGTGACAGCAGCTCTTAAAAATAAATGGAAAGACTAAATAATGGAACTTTTAATATCAATAGCATATGTATTAAATAAACTAAGACATAGAAATGATTATCAAGAAAAACAAATTCAGTTAATGACAGATATATTTTGCAATAACCTATGATATACTATGAACTCAAAAATATCCTAACTTCTTTTACACAAGAAACAGGTATTCCATGTTTGAGTCGTCATACGTTTTAAACGTTTTATCTTAAAAATAGTTTCTAATGGAATTTGTTTTGGAGAAATTTTTTTTTTTAAAGCCCCCTAAACGTGGCAAAAGAGCTCTCAAATCAGACTAAGTAAGCACAAAAGCAAAAAATTAAGAATCATGCAAACTTCCCTGTTTTGCCTGGAGAAAATGTGGTCCAAGATACAGCTTAGACACTGAATGGACAAACATGGGTTCAAATCCTAGCCCCTCACCTACTACATGTAAGATTTCCAACAAATTATTTAACCTCATGAATACCAAAGCGAGGTCAGGTAATTAGTGCTAGCACAGGTAGTGGACTCCGCATTCTTATCTGCTTGTCACCCTTCTCCACCCCTACCTTCCTGTTACATATTTTAACAAGAAATGAACATTAGGAAAACGTTAAAGAGAACAAAGGCAAAGATAAGAAAAATACAGCAAATAAACCACATACATTGCCTTTATAAAATTAAGTGTTTTGGACCAAGCTTACCCAAAGCATTACATTTGGATTTAGATTTCTTCTCTTTCTTTTCTACTGGGGATTTTACCTTCACTTCTTTCTTTTTAATTCCTTTAACTTTACTTTTTCTCATAGAGAACTCTTCATCATTATCCTCGCTCTCACCAAAATCAGAATCATCCTCAGAATCTCCACCTAAAACAGAAGATTACATACTTCATCTTTGCTCTAAAACGTCAGGGCTCTGTTTGCCTTAACTTTATCCACAGCTTTGGCAGCAGATTCTTAGGCACCTTTGTGCTGCACCGTTTCCAGTAGCAGAACACTGCAGCTGACATTGTGGGTGCCTTGGATTTGAATCCTCGGACAGGTCACTAACTTCACTGAGCCTCAGTTTCCTCACCTAGAAAATGGGGATAACCATAAACCTCCATCAAAGGGTTGTTGTGTGGATTAAATTAGTTAATATGTACAACACGTTTAGAATAACATCTGGCATATACCAAGCAAGATATAATTGTTTGCTATTACCATTATCACTATAAATTTCCCATCAGTAATCTTTACTTCAGATTTTAGCACTTTAACTCAATAACTTTGGAAAAGAATGGTAGGGTATGACAATGCTAATCTTTCAAAACAATGCATTTATGGTAAGAGTGAGCCTTCCCTTAATCACGTAAATTTCAACATTCTGGAATAGACCAATTGAGAACTGAGATAACCATACACAACAATCTTAACAGATAATCCTAGAGCTGTTTTCATTTGGGACAAACTTTTATTTCTCAAAAAGGCTTTTCTGCCCTTCATGGGAAAAAATAAGCCAGTGATCTAATTTTGAAAGTGCTACAGCTGTTCTGGAAAAAAGCATGTCCTAATCTGATAGTTAAGCAATTATCATTCTATTTTTTGAGGAGGTTAGGATCAGAAAACCATGCCTTGTAAATAAACTCTGAAAACTAAGTGTAAATAGGGTTAGTCCTATATTCATATAAAACTCTTACATTTTTAATAGTATGAACATGCTTATTGCAGAAAATGCTTAAAGCAAAAAATGCATAAAATAAAAAATAAACAGTACATGCTTATTGTAAAAAATGTAAACCATACAAAAATTTATTAAAGAAAATCTACTCTGTCATCTCGCCACTCAGAGATAGCCGCTATTATCCCCACATACTAATATCAACCTATCTATATGAAATAACCTCTGTGAAATAAAAATCATCTAAAATTTTAAAACCTATACCACAGTAGACAGTAATAAACCACCACCCAGATCCAACAATTATCAACATTTTGCTCCATTTGTTTCATCCATCTCTCTTTTCTTCTTCTCTTCTCTTCCCTTTTGGTAGTTTATTAAAATAAATCCAAGGTATCACGTCATTACATTCCTACACACTTCAGAATGTATCTCTTAAAAAATGAGCATTTTCTTACATAACAATACCATTGCCACATCTAGCAATACTAACACTAGTTTCTTGGTATCATCTTCTATTCAGTCTGTATTAATCTCTTTTAATATAGAGCAGTATTTTCTCCCTGTCTTCCCTTGTCTTCCCCGACTTGCTGAAGCAGTTGGGTCAGGATTTGTCTGATTTCTTGCTCATGGTGTCATTTAACTTATTCCTGCTTTTTTTTTTTTTTGAGACTGAGTCTTGCTCTGTCGCCAGGCTAGAGTGCAGTGACGCAGTCTCGGCTCACTGCAACCTTGCCTCCTGGGTCCAAGGAATTCTTCTGCCTTAGCCTCCCAAGTAGCTGCGACCACAGGTGCATGCCACCATGCCCGGCGGATTTTTTTGTATTTTTACAATTAGCTGTTTCACCATGTTGGCCAGGATGGTCTCGATCTCTTGACCTCGTGATCCACCCACCTTGGCCTCCCAAAGTGCTGGGATTACAGGCATGAGCCACTGTGCCCGGCCTTTTTTTTTTTGAAATGGAGTCGTACTCTGACACCCAGGCCAGAGTGCGGTGGCATGATCTTGGCTCACTGCAACCTCTGACTCCCAGGTTCAAGCAATTCTCCTGCCTCAGCTTCCTGAGTAGCTGGGATTACAGGCATGTACCACCATGCCCAGATAATTTGTGTATTTTAGTAGAGATGGGGTTTCACCATGTTGGGCAGGCTAGTCTCAAACTTCTGACCTCCAGTGATCCGCCCAACTCAGCCTCATAAGATGCTGGGATTATGGGCATGAGCCACCATGCCCCACCATGCCTTGTATTTTATGTGAGCTGGAATTCTGCTCTCAAGGCTTAACTGGATTCAGGCTCACCTTTTTTTTTTTTTTGGCAAGAATATACTTCATAGCTCTGTACTTCATATTACATCATATCAGAAATCATAAATTGTGTGGCTGTCCCTGTTTTAGGTGGTTCAGTTGATGCCAGCCTGAATTTACCATTGTAAAGATCCTCATCAACCTTCCGCTGATGACCTTTACCTAAATCAACAATGTCATTTATGGGCTGGGCACAGTGGTTCACACCTGTAATCCCAACACTTTGGTAGACCAAAGCAGGTGGATCACTGGAGGTCAGGAGTTCAAGACCAGCCTGACCAACATGGTGAAACCCCATCTCTACTAAAAATACAAAAATTAGCTGGGGTATGGTGACACATGCCTGTAGTCCCAGCTCGGATGATGAAGCAAGAGAACTGCTTAAACCCAAGAGGTGGAGGCTGCAGTCAGCCAAGATCGTGCCACTGCACTCCAGCCTGCACGACAGAGAGAGACTCTATCTCAAAAAACAAAACAAAAACAAGAACAAAAAACAATGTCATTATGATCTCCAAATTGCAATTTCCTTATTCTATCATTGTTCCCACAAAAAATTTAAAAATAGAGTAATCAACTCACATACTCACATAATGGTTACTGTGCTATACAGAATTAGCCCAAAATAGGGCAACAAATCACATGAAGCCTGTTATCAATGTAGCCTGAAAATTCGAGGAATCCCAAGAGCCTTCAAAGAGGTTCAAAGAGGGTAAGTAGTGGAGGAAGTTTCCCCTAACTCTCAGAATAGATAATCTAGAACAAATTTTCTGTGTATCCCACTGTTCTGATATTGCATGTGTTCAGTAACTTAGAAGTCTTAAGGATTCTTTTCTTGGCCCTAGAGGATAAACAGTAGAAGCTGGCTACATTTCTGTTTAATAAGCTTGTTCAGAAATGGGGTCCAACTAATCTTCGTTAGTCAACTGAGAAAGCAATTTAAATAAAATTAGAGATGGGGAGTTGGAGTTCCCAAAATTCCAAGTCATTAGCATCCCATAGAGGAAAATCTGGAAAGCCCAAACACTTCAGTTATGGATTTTGGGAATCATTAGAGAAAAGACTTATCTTCTCTGCATTTTTCTCTTTTCTTTCATTAATGAAGGTCACACATGGTCCTTTCTATTCTCATCCAGGGCAAGCGAATGCAGGGGGAAAACTAAAATGTCACTTTGGGGCTGTTTCTACTTTTTGGCTATTACGAATAATGCTGCTATGAACATGGGTATGCAAATATCTCTCTGAGATCCTGCTTTCAATTACTTTGGATATATGAATATCCCTTATCTGAAGTGCTTGGGACCAGACATGTTTCAGAGTTCAGAATTCTTTTGGATTTTGGAACATTTGCATTATATCCAGTTGGGCATTCTAACTCCAGAAATCCAAAATGCTCAAATGAATATTTCCTTGAGCATCATGTTGGCACTCAAAAAGTGTCTTTACATTTTCCTGTCTCTCAGGTCCTCCCGAAGCGAAATAAATGCAAAACAGTCTTTCTTTATGCATTTCCTTTGTTCCACAGGAGAGGAGCTGTTTGTTTTGTTCACTATTGTATCCCTAGAATCTAGAATATAGTGCACCTAAAAAACACTCAAATATTATTTGAATAGGTGATGATGAACAAATCTGTTATTGTTCGTTGATAGTATATCAAAATCTAAAATAAGGTATCTGATTTGGCCTAAATTTACGAATTTATTAATTTGAGTTTTTAATTACCGTATCTCTGTCAAGGTCACTACACTTTCCATTTGCCCAATTTCTAAATGAGTCTATAAACCATCATAATAAAATATAGCTTTCATATCACTTCTGCCTCAGAATAATTCATGAATTTCTACTACCTACAGATAAAAAAGTCCAGACTTCTCAGAGTAGTTCTGAGACTCTCCGTGATTAGTACCAGCCTCCCTCTTGAGCTTTTTCCATGTTCGTCCCAGCAAGCCTCACTCAACTCCTGTATGAGCATTTGTCTATTCCATGGGTAATGCCTTTCTATCAGTCAGAAATGCTACTTTACACCTTTAGTTTGTTGAAACGCTACTCATTTTTCAAGGCATAGCTTAAAGGTTAACTCCTAGAAAAAGCTTTTTCCCCAAATGTTATCACTGAATTTAACTGTTCTGTGTGTTCCTGAAGTTTGCACACCCCAAAGGTTTAACACAATGCTTTGCAGAATTAATGGCTTCCAAGAACTTTTTTGACTGAATTCCCATTGAATTAATTTTGAAGCAGGATAAAACCTACCAGATGCAAAGTCTGGTTCAGTGTCATGAGCACTATCACCATCACTGCCTTCCAGAAGAATCTTCCTCTGCTGTACTGCAGCTTTAGATGCTGCTTTTCTTTCCCCTTGAAGACCACCAACATCATCTTCCACAGTAATCTTATCCAGATCTTCAGGAGAGGCATAAAAATCAAAGGAAAACTTTCTGTGACAGCTGATATTTCAAGAACTGCAGAGCAAACTCTATGACAGCTATTGTTTTTATTCACCTAGGTTCACCCCTCCCCTGCTTCTAGTAATAAGACTATTTACTAGCCCAATCTGGGTCAACCATTCTGCATCAGTGCCCTGGGAACAAACTTTAGTTTTAGGGATAAATCCAAAACCCAAACAGAGATCATCTTTCCCCCAAAATTTTCAAGCTAGCACTAGGAAGATGCAGCCCCTTTCTTCAAAGATCAGTTGCTCCAACTAGAAGCCATGGGTAGTTATGACCCTTCAGGGAAGAATGCGTGTCTGCAGTATGAGAGAATAGAATAAAACACAACGAAATAAAGGCCATGACATCAAGAGAGCCTTGACAAATTTCAAGAACTTGCTTCTAGCCACAATTTCATCAATTTAAACAAAAGTCAGACAAACAGCATTGTTGATTAAAAAAATTATTATTAATATAATAACTTACCTAAATAATCACTGGCTACACTGCAATTAGAGATATGAGGAGACTTATTCATTGCTTCTGTTTTACTATTGACATGTTTTTCAGCACCTAAATATAAGGAATAAGAAAGAAAATTCAGGTATATCTCAATCAAATAATGTCTAGAAATAGAAAAATTAGTACTAAAATACAATAGCATTTCGATATAGATAAATGATCCCAAACTTGAACTAACACAATAATTTTATTTGGAGAGGTTAACATAACGGGTCATAAGTCTGGGCTCTGAAATCTAACATACTTAGGTTTAAATTCAGGCTCTACCATGTAAACTGGCTATATGACCATGGGCAAGTTGCTTATCCCAAAACTTCATTTCCTCATCTATAACGTGGAGATAAAAATAGTATCTCACATAGTGGTATTACAGAAGACTAAATGTGGATCTCACATGGAAATTGCTTATTATTGTGTCCAATGCACAGGAAAAGGTCATTCAATATTAACTATCAATTTTGTGTAGGCAAATCCATGCTTTTACTAACCTAAGAACTCACCAATCATTATAATAACCTTAAAATATCCAAAGCATTTTAAGAGGGCTTTAAGACATTATAATTGGTACTATTAAATTCCAATGCTACAAAGTGGATTATTTAATAAGAAGTGGTATAATATTAATACTTCTAAGGAACTCCCTTATACATCCTTTTTTTTTTTTTTGAGACGGAGTTTCGCTCTTGTTACCCAGACTGGAGTGCAATGGCGTGATATCGGCTCACCGCAACCTCCGCCTCCTGGGTTCAGGCAATTCTCCTGCCTCAGCCTCCTGAGTAGCTGGGATTACAGGCACGCGCCACCATGCCCAGCTAATTTTTTGCATTTTTAGTAGAGACGGGGTTTCACCATGTTGACCAGGATGGTCTTGATCTCTTGACCTCGTGATCCACCCGCCTCAGCCTCCCAAAGTGCTGGAATTACAGGCTTGAGCCACCGCGCCCGGCCCCCCTTATACGTTTTATAATGTCTTAAAAGAAAGAGATGAATTTCAGTGCCTCAATTTTAAATGTAATTCATGATTACATTGTGATGTAATTCTCTTTTGATGTTTCTTTGATTCTTGGTTACTAAGTCTTCCTAATCAACCTTTCATTTCTTTTTAAAGAGGAGGCAGCCAGGCAAGGTGGCTCTCGCCTGTAATTCCAGCACTTTGGGAGGCTGAGGCGAGAAGACTGCTTGAGGCTGTGACTTTGAGGTCAGCATGAGCAACATATTGAGACACCTCTCTACAAAATAAGAAATAGCCAGGCATGGTAGCACATGCCCGTAGTCCCAGCTACTCAGGAGGCTGAGGCAGGAGGATTGCTTGAGTCCAGGAGGTCAAGGTTATACTAAGCCATGATCATGCCACTGTATTATTGTCTGGGTGACAAAAGCAAGACCCTGTCTCAAATAAATAAATAAATGAGGCAGTACTGATTTAGAAAACAAAGAAAAAAAGACACACATACACCCCTAAATAAGATAATAAGCTAAAATATCCCCCAACATAAAAACTTGAAGCCAAAAAGCATTTAAGCAGTTTGAGTATCTTTTTCAGAAATAATGATTTCTGCCTCTCTAGAATATTAATATATGATCTGCTGCATAGTTGCCAAAAAAAATCAAAGGAGAAAACCAACAGAGAAATCCAGAAGCCATTCTCTTAAGTCTACTGAGCTTGCTAACCAAATCAATAACTGTGACCTTTGTAAGTAATAAAAATTGCCATGATTAGGGCATGTTCAACTGATCTGGAAAAAAAGGAGACGGACTGTTAGGACTGTAAAGAACGATTCATTTGATGGAGAAATTCAATATTCACTGTATACTAACACACAATTTGAACATTCAGGCTCACAGTCCATGTCCTCAAGCTTACTCTGGGTGTTAAGCAGAGATGAATGTCTGTATGAGATTTAGGCAGCTGAATTAAGAACTGAATCCAGTTGTACCCTCTGCAAATGAGTCTATTTATAGTGCAAAGTAGTTATATTTTACTCTTTCTTCTGTGAAGGCCCACCCAAAGAAATAGTTACAAAAGCATTAAGAAGGTTTTAAAGGGAGATATATAGAAAATAAAGTTACTTTTATCTTGAGACTTCTGCACATTAGTGGTGACTGTTGGAGATTCCTTCACTGATAAAGCTAGTGCAAAAGCTCTCTGGTAGAGCTTGTCATCTAAAGCCATCCTAAAATAGATACACAAATAATAATGAGTTTTTCAAAATACCAATCTCAACTAAAGAGTAAAGTTGGAGATTTGCCTAAATTATTATTTAAGAATTGCTAACTTCACAAAAATGTTTTTAAACAATCATCATCACTAATAGACCTTTGATGATAAGACTCTAAAATGTCACTGTGTCATGTTATATACAGAACAAGAGGTCTGAATTGGGAGGAGCATGTGCCTCTGCAGTGACAGTTCCCTTTCATTGTAATATGTCACCTTACTATCAGGTCTGTCCAGGTGCGAAGCCCTTACTCAACCCAAAACAGACTTGGTCGAAACATCACTTCCACTTAGAACTCTTCCTTGACCTCATCCACTTCCCTTTAGCAGATATTATGGCTCCTATGTTAAAAATTATTCTTTTTTTTAACATCTGTTCCTCCCAACACAGACTTTAACAAATATTTTACCAAGCACTTACTTTATACAAGGCACTACGCTAGCTGGAATACTAAAAGTACCTTCAAGAAGTTTGCAATTTAAGGAGGAGGGTAGGGAAATAAGACATGCTAATAATTATCCTATAAAAGGCAGATTATAGTAAGTCCTATTCAAATTGGTCAAAAATGCTATGGAGTATAAAAGAAAAAAAACATCAAAGACAGTAAGATAAGGAAAAGTTACGTCAAGGAGGAAGCACTGAGATGTACCTTAAAGAATTAACTGTTTTAGAATAACAGTTTTCTTGAGATATAATGCACATATCATAAAGTTTACCTTTTAAAGTGTATAATTCAGCAGTTTTTTAGTATATTCAGAGAGTTGTAAAACTACCATCACTATCTAATTTCAGAACATCATTATTACCCCAAAAAGAAACCCCATGCCCAGGAGCATTCACTTCCTGTTTACCCTCTCCCAGCTCCTAGCAACCATTAATCTACTTTCTGTTATTCTATGGATTTGCCTATTCTGGACATTCCATGCAAATGAAATCATAGAATATGTGGCCTGTACATCTGGCTTCTTTCACTCAGAATCATGTTTTCAGAGTTCATCCACATTGCAGTATATATCAGTTATTGGCAGTCATTTCTTTCTATGGCTGAATAATATTCTATTTTGTAAATACCACATTTTACTTATCCATTCATTAGCAGATAAGACATTTGGATCGCCTCCATTTTTTTTTAGCTATTATGAATAATGTTGTTCTGAACATTCATGTACAGGTTTTTGTGTGGGCATATGTTTTCCTTTCTCTTGGATACATACGTAGGCTGGGTCATATAACTCTATGTTTAATATTTTTGAGGAACTGCTAAGCCATTTTCCAATTTGGCTATACCATTTTACATTCCCACCAACAATATATGAGAGTTCAAATTTCTCCATATTCTTGTCTTTTTTGTTAAGTCATCTACTGGGTAGGAAGTATTATCTCATTCTGATTTTGATTTGCATTGCCCTCACAGCTAATGATGTTGAGCATCTTTTTCATGTGTTTATTGCTTATTTGTGTATCTTCTCCGGAGAAAGTCTATTCAAATCTTTTGCACATTTTACGTTGTGTTGTTAGTCTTTTTACTGTTGAGTTTTAAGAGTACTGTATATACTCGGGATATAGTACGTTATCAGTTATCTGATTTATAAATACTTTCTGCCATGTGTGGGTTCCTTTTTCAATGTATTTAAAATGTAATACAAGAAACTCAAAAACAAAAACCAAAAAAGAGCATGACATGAGGTAAGTTTCTCCATGCTAACTAACTCTTCATAGAGAAACTTGTAGCGGTAAAACATTATCTACGCCATGTTCCATTTGTTAGTATTCCCCTTCTGTCCACCTCTTCTCCATACTGCATGTTTTGGGTCTCTAAGGACATCCTTCACTCCTTTCTCCCTCTTGGCACTATCTAATGAAATTCCATGATTAGTCCAGAAACTATGGGAACTTATGACTGCTGGACAAATCTTAGTAACACAGGGAGAAGACATCTTTTTCTGCAAAAAAAATACATGGTTTTATACTCTAGAAGCTGTCCTCACAAATGTCATTTTTAAGAAAGTAGTCTTGTATGATTTGAGGACTTCAGGGACAAGTGCTGGGTCCTGTCAAAACCAATCATAACTTCTAAATTCCACAATCATTATCGTTTTAATATTTAAATGATATTTCCTTATATGTTTGTGAATTTCTTTTTTAAGTCAGAAAGCCAGAAAAAAATTAACAATACATCCTGTTTTCTGACATGCACCTAGTAAAATAAGACCTATGACTGTTCAAGTTCTAATTTAAATCAAGGGTTTGAATCTGGGTATCTTTAAAATTAACACATCTAATATCATATATTTACTGTATGTCTTACCTCTCACCTTTTTTTAGGGGTTTTCTCTCGTACTGGGATTTCTTCTTTCTGGAGATTGTTCAAGTTAGGTTTGTGTTTATCTTGTTTTAACTCCTTAGGTGTTGTTTTGGATTTCTTGTTTAAAGGTACAGTTGCAGAAACAAAATCATCTATTCATGTGTGAATTAAAATCAAAAGAAAAAGATTGTTTTCTTAGTAAATGAAATTAATTACACCGTGTGTTCAAGTTTTTATAGGCTAGGCAAATTGTTGAATTTCCACAATTTAAAAATCATTGTTAGTATTTTGTTTGCCTTTATTCTTATTCATCTCTTTCGACTTTTCTTTGTTTTGGTGGCCTTTATATTTAAAAATATCAGTCTGTCAAAAACCAATTCACTAAAAACTGCAAAAGCAATAATGTCAAAGAAAAAATGATTAAAAACCTGTAAAGTCATTAGAAAAATTATAGAATTTAATCACATTGAGAAATGGAAATAACTTATTTTTTATGGGAACTTCACAATGTAACCAAGTATCTTCTTTCAAAGACCATTACCTAGGCCAGGCACGGTGGCTCACGCTTGTAATCCCAGCACTTTGGGAGGCCGAGGTGGGTGGATCACTTGAGGTCAAGAGTTCAAGACCAGCCTGGCCAACATGGTGAAACCCTGTCTCTACTAAAAAATATAAAAATTAGCCATGCATGGTGGCGGATGCCTGTAATCCCAGCTACTCAGGAGGCTGAGGCGGGGGAATCACCTGAACCCGGGAGGCGGAGGTTGCATTGAGCCAAGATTGTACCATTGCTCTCCAGCCTGGGCAACAAGAGTGAGACTGTCTCAAAAAAAAAAAACAAAAACAAAATGTCCAATACCTATTTCTAGTATATTAACCATGCTAGAGAAAATAAGAAGCAACACGGGGGAAGAGAAAATAGCTCCTATTTGAGGATTTTTGCAATAGTGGTATTTCGTCTTTCCATTACCGTAACTATGTTCCTATGACCCCACCACAGTAACTTCTTATTTTCTGGCAAAAGAATGTTCTTTTCCAGTCCATTACTGTTTCTTACAGGTTTTTCTGTCCTACCAAGCCTCAGAACTGTTGTAGTTCTTCTCTTGACTGTCAACAAAAAAACTGCTGTGGCTTTTCAACATGTACACAACACATATATGCATACCTTCAGGGTCTATGTAGTCTTAATCACATGCTTAGCAAGCATTAGTACTTGTTGTCTCTTATATGCTTCCCCATAAATAGGATAATTTATGACTCCCTCCACCTGCTGCCACCCCCACCTACTACACACCTGGCAGTTTATAAGTATCTGGTGACGCACTGACGACAGTAAAAAAAAAAGCTAGAGGTTGTATTCTATACTTTTTTCCCAAGTGGCAGATACAGTTAAGACTGTGCTCTAGGCAAAAACAGACTGCTTCAAACCAAAGACTTACTAAATATTTGACGTACAGAAAACTCTACTGGTCTAAGAAAGAAATATTAAATCAATTTCAACGTATAACATAATCTAGTGCAATGTTCCTCAACCTTCCAATCATAGCAGAGTCAAGTAAACATATGACTAATGTTCAAAAGGCATAAGCCTAACCTTTCTTCAAGGTCTTGTTTTATATTACAATTAATAGAGATTCTTCGGGGATGAGACAGGAGACAAACCTCAATGTGATAACTATAGACCTAGAATAGTTCAGATCTAAAAAGACTTTTCACCTGGCCCTATTCATTTATCACTTACCAATATAATTTTTATCAGTGTAATTATCAGCATAATTATCCAAAATGCTTAGAAAACTATCTTTCCAGACCTACCTCATATGCAATTGGGCAGGTCAGTCAGTATTTGAGCTATCTATGTCATATAAATTCTGAGGAAATTAGTTTCCAAATCTTTAAAGCAAAAATAAGAAGCTTTACTTACCATCACTGTCAGAGTTGTCAAACTGTGAGTAATTGACTGGTTTCTTATGTCTATGTCCAAAACAGAATTTTGTCATTAACACAAATGTTAATTTCTCACCTCTATTACTTAAGGCTATTAACAGTCTTGAATAAATGAAAATGTGTTTGGGTTCTCGTAAGAACATTTAAATCTAAAGCATGATTTGCATTTTACTGCAGGGATTTATCATTAGCTAAAATAGTTACAACTATACCTGATATATCTGGGTATTGTCGGCTTTTCGATTATATGATAAAGGAAAAAAATTCAGATAACTTATTAAGTGAGAATAATCCATATAATTAATGCTTATAATTTCTATACTGTATAATTGCTATTGGGCATTTCTAAGTTCCCGCTGTTTGTGTTCTTCTGTTTTGTGTGTGCATTCTATCTTCCCTACTAGATTACAAATTTCTTGACACTAAAAGCTACTTTCTTTTTTATCAATCTCTCCACAATACCAAATAATATTTTTATGCAATGGACACTTAAAAATGGTGAGTGACCTTGTTCCGCCCACCTAAGATGAATCTTTATACAGGCTAAGTATTCCTCACCTGAAATGCAAATGCTTGGAACCAGAAATGTTTTGAATTTTGGATTTTTTCAGAGTTTGGAATATTTGCATTATATACTTAACCAGTTGAACATCCCAAATCTGAAAATCTAAAATCTGAAATGCTCCAATGTATATTTCCTTTGAGTGTCATGTAGGTACTCCAAAAGCTTCAAATTTTTGAGCATTTCAAATTTGGGATATTCAACCTGTACTACTTTAGAGGACATTAGAAGAAAATGATATTCAAAGTGAAAAATGATTTTCTTCCTCCCTCCTCTAGGCACTAGGCACATAAAATGGTTTTCTAGTTTTTATTTCTATCTTTTGCCAAATGTCCAAATGTGAATAACCTAATTTGTCAGCTGGTTGTTCTTTCAAGTAAAAATAATGTTCTATGAGAACGATAAGCTCAGCTCACAACTGAAACCATCTCACAAGTGCTTTTCCCCTTGAGATAACTATCATGCATCAGTATGTAGAAGTGCTTATGTATACTTCCCATTTCCTCACACAAAATAATAAAAAGTACACTCACATTACTCTCTTCTTCAGAGTTAAAGAATTTAGAGCTGAATAAGATACGAAAACCCCTTTAGAAATTCTGAACTTGAATAATAGTAAAATAAAGTCAATAGCCTATTTTTAAAAAGTATACTCAGGGGTTGAGCTATAATGAATATAATAATTTTCACTACTTCATCAAGCATATTCTTAACTGATTTTTTTTTTTTTTACTCTTGAGAGTATGGCAGTAAACAATGCAGAGACTAGTAGTACAATTTGGTATCACTGCCTTAATTGTTCTGAGGTGCCAGCAGTTTTATCATCACTGCAGTGCAAATGACAAAAGTGATGAAAAAGGCAAATCATGTCTTAGTATTGTTATAAAGAATTTTGATCTCATAGACCTCTAGAGAAGTTTCCAGGGACTCCCAGAAGTCTGCAGAACATACTTTAACAACTGCTGTTCCATACAATGGGATTATGACTTCACTGCCCGAATGCTTAAAGCCCATTTCAAATTCAACATGTTCAAAACAGAAATCTTGATCCCTCACACCTTCTGATCCATTCATTCCTTTTCCTGGTCTTCCTTATCTTAATTAATACAAAGATCATCCATTCTGTACCTCAAACGGAAACTATTGTGGAGTCATCTCTGATTCTTTCCCTTACCTGTACATCTACTTCATCGGCAAGTTCTGTCTGCAGTGCCTCCAAAACACATCTCAAATTCATCTGTTCCATTCCATGTCCACTGATAATACCCTATCCCAAACTGCTCTCCAATGATATAATAGCCTGATTTTCCTGCTCCCATTCTGGTCACCCCATCATCCATCATTTACTCTCCAAAAGCAGCCAGTGACCTTTATAAAAGCAAACTTAGATTTCTCTCCCCTGCTTAAAACCCTCCACTGACTTCCCATTGACTTAAAACAAAACTTAAACTCTAAGACTTACAAGACCCTATCTGTTCTGGCACGTATTTTTCTGACCCAATCCCCTACGATTCTCCCCACTGCTTGTTAATCCTACAGCTTTAGACTGTCCCTAAAACATAGTCAAGTATGGGGCTTTGGCTCCTCTTCCCTCTACCCTGATTCATGATTCAGTGCATGTATTATCGCCTCAGAGAGGCACAAAATAACTACTATATTTAAAGTAGTGCTTTGCTCCTTTGCACTCTATCATATTTCGATGCTTATTTTCGGCCCCTAACCTCACCTCCCACTAGAATGTAACCTCCAGCACTTCGTACATTATAGAAATGAATACGTTCAATAACCTTACAAGAATGGCTAATCGTAGGCTTCCATGGCACTCAGCTGTAAATAGAGGAATCGTTTCTAATACTGTAATGGAAAGCACAGGCGATCTGCAGTGTGATGAGTTAGGTTTGAGTATTGCCCTGCCACTTACTGGGCAGTATGACTCAGGTAACTTACCCTCTATACGTAGAAATGTTAAATCAATAAAACAGGAATGTTTACTCTTTCTATATTAAATAACTACAGTGATGAACAACTAAAATAACACAAAATTGGGCGCTCGGTGAAATGTAAAGCGCTGTTCAAACACTAACATTACAAGGTCTTGATAAAAGAAACGGCAACGGCTGTGAAGGGAGGCAAAGAGAAGGAAAAAGCTACGATGCTAGGATACTTCTGAGCAACAGGTATCACTGGAGACTGAATTCTCGATAACCGGCCATCCTACCCCCACCACCGCTGCGATCCGGACTTAGTCGATCCTTTTCCCTTAGTCTCATGTATTGCCTATAAGATTTCTTCCCACCCCCACCGAATGTCAGGAACTACTCACCTTACAGGCCGCACCATGATCCCTTTCGAGACTTGATATTTACAGTTCTCAAGTTCTTGGTTGCAGTAGCGGTTTCAACTCCCGCCCAAAACCAGATATCGGCACCCTCCGCCCCGCTGCTACCCGTCGTCCAATCACCACCAGCCGTGCTTGAAGGCTGCGCAAGCGCAGTTAGGAAAGCAAATTTGCTCCCGCCCTCCCCAAGGCACCACTTTTCCGTATCCGGTCCACCAGAGCCGAGTTTGTGCTTTGTCTCTGCACTTTCGTCACAATGGCGGGTTTTTGTTGTCTCTGAAATACAGAATAACAGTAGAAATACATTTTCTTGCACTTTTAAAATGGTTAAATTGAAGCAGGTTGGAAAAAAGGGCACTTGGACTGGGAAATTTTCTGCAAGATGCCAGGAACTAGAAAATAAGGTGCGAATCTGCGGTGGCGGATCCTCGGGCTGTAAAAATAAGTCGGTAAACTAGCTGGTTTCCCGGGGCTAGAAGACTTGACAGCTCGAGTGGTCGGACGGCTCAGGACTTCGGAACTAGGCGAGGTGAGCCCAGAACCGAGAGTGAGGAAGCCCTTTCAAGCTGACTCCCGTTGCAGAGGGGTTAGTCCTCTCACTCGGCTGTTTCTTAGCTCGACCGTCTGCCTTCCTTTTCCCTTACTAATGTGAGCCTCACAGCCTCTGCTCTGTTCGCTGTGTGTGTTCGGTCCAGCCCTCATCTCAGCCCATTTTCTTATGGGAAACCTTCCTAGATTTCACGGTTGCTAAAACTGAGCCAAAGCTTCTGGATAGACCATTAGTCTAAAAAAGAGTGAGGGGAGAAAGCACTAAAATTATCGGTTTCTTGAAACACACGTCTAAATGTTGAACCAGAGCTTTTGTGTCTTTTTTTTTTTTTCCAACATTCCAGATTCATTCATATTTTTACATTTATTAGTGGTTGGTTCTTTTTCATTGCTGTGTAGTATTTATCTCATAAAATAAACAAGTTTACCATTCTCCTATAATAGGCATTTTGGTTGTTTCCAGTTTGGGGCTATTATAAATAAAACTTATATGAGCATTCTTCTGCGTATATTTTAACAAACATATGCGTATGTGTGTATTTGGATATATACTTAGGAGTGGAATTTCTACATCATAGACTAGACCTTTGTGTAGTTTCGGGTAGTTTTCTAACACTACAAAAGTTTTTATTGCTTTAAGTTTAATAAATGTTAGTTAAATAATTATTTCTGAGTAAAACATAAACACCATGCCTCTTTGCGTGATGGTGAAATAGATGAAAATTTTGTGTATAGCCTACATGCAGATTTGAAAATATAGTCTAGATAATTCAACTCATCAGCCCCGTCCCTCCCCCCGCCCCCTGCCACCTCCACATACGTACAAAAGTCCTTTGTCTGAGTTTTTTTTTTTTTTTTTTGTATTTCAAGTAATATATTTTTAAAGAACCGTATGAATAATTACTTGTTCTGTTCTTTATTTTTCCAGTGAGTACCATAAAATAAAAACGCCATACAACCCAACAATTATTTATTAGTTCTTGCCATTGTATTCCCAGCATCCTGCCTAAGACATGGAATACAAGACAGTATTCCTTCCACATCAAGAAGACTGTTTTCTAGCAAAAGTAAAAAATAGAGCGTGATAAGTGCCATGATTCAAATAAATCCAGACTAATCAGAGCCTGTCGGGACCCAATCCAGTTTTAGGGAGTTCGATAAGTCTTCCGAGGGGCTAAACTGGGACCTGAAGAATTAGCAGTTGCTGTCCAAGGAAATTAAGATCAGTGTTAAGAGTGCTCTAGGCAGAGGAAAAGACATTCAAAAAGATTTGGCATGGAAAGAGAAGTTTGGTGTTGACAGAAGTTCAGAATGGCTGGAAAATAAAATTTGTGTGTTAGGAAGGAGAGGTGCAGTTTCTGAGAGAAGAGCGGAAATACAAGTAGGGGCGTTGTAAACTGGCGTAAGGGGTTTACATTTTATCCTGAGACCAATGGAATGTCATAAAAAGTTTTTAATCAGATGGACAACGTGATCAGATAAGTAGATTCCTTTTTTTAAAAGGAGATTATGGGCCAGGTGCGGTGGCTCACGCCTGTAATCCCAGCACTTTGAGAGGCCGAGTGGGGTAGATTGCGTGAGGTCAAGAGTTCAAGGCCAGTTTGGCCAACATGGTGAAACCCCGTCTCTACTAAAACTACAAAAAAATTAGCCGGGAGTGGTGGCGTACGCCTGTAATCCCAGCTACTCAGGAGGCTGAGGCAGGGGAATTGCTTGAACCAGGGAGGTGGAAGTTGCAGTGAGCCGAGATTGCACCACTGCACTCCAGCCTGGGCGACCGAGGGAGACTCCGTCTCAAAAAAATAAATAAAATTAAATTGGGCGCGGTGGCTCAAGCCTGTAATCCCAGCACTTTGGGAGGCCGAGGCGGGTGGATCACGAGGTCAAGAGATCAAGACCATCCTGGTCAACATGGTGAAACCCCGTCTCTACTAAAAATACAAAAAATTAGCTGGGCATGGTGGCGCGTGCCTGTAATCCCAGCTACTCAGGAGGCTGAGGCAGGAGAATTGCCTGAACCCAGGAGGCGGAGGTTGCGGTGAGCCGAGATCGCGCCATTGCACTCCAGCCTGGGTAGCAAGAGCGAAACTCCGTCCCCCACAAAATAAATAAATAAATAAATAAAATAAGATTACTATAACTTCAGTGTAGAAAATAATGTAATAACTGATTTGATGGAGAAAGCCTAGCCATAGGGAGTCCATTTATAAGGCTGATGAATAAATAAATTTTTAATCAGTGTTGATTCTTACTGCCTTTAACTAGATTTTCTTTCTTAATAGTGTCTAGTTTACCTTTGGCACCCTTTGGGGTGGAAGTGGAGGTCCTGTACCCTCTGTTTTCTGTCTATGTTCTTCCCACATGGAAATCTTTCTAACACTTTCTTACTCCCTTTCCCCTAATCAGATCTCATGACCACGGTCTCTAAGTTCTCCAGGATCACTGCTTGGTCCCTGATCTGTTTCTTTGACTTTCTTTTTACGAACTGTTTCATAAGCTTTGTATTTTCCCACCCATGAGCTCTCCCTAAGAATTCTCTCTGCTCTTCTCTCCATGGTCCTTCCTTGTTGAGAACCCTGCCTTGGAATATGAAATACTTTATGGCCATAATTTTTTTTTCTTAAATCAAGTTTAAAACAAAGTGAGTTTTTTTTGTTTTGTTTTGTTTTTTTAAAAAAGCACTTTGTTTTCATCATGAAGATGGGAGTACAGGGATAACACTTGGGAAAAACTAGAATAATTGGCTCATAGTCACACAGATAAAATCTCTTGAATGGTGGAATGTTTTCTTAGAAGTAGGACAGCAATAATGAAACATAATATCTTTATGGACTCATAACCTATTGCTTTTTTTGTTAGTTCTATAGAAATCCTGTCAAAGAATATGAAGAAAAACAGAGAAAGATTCTGCAGTGGAGAGAGAGAATTTGTGTATGAATTTAAAGTAGGAAGTCAGTGCTTAGAACTGAGAGTGCCACTCAGATTTCCTATTCAAGAGAATGCCAGTCATCTGCATGGACGTCTGATGCAGCTGCACAATTTACCGTGCTTTATAGAGAAAGGTGAGGACTGATTTTTTTTTTTTTTTTTTTTTTTTTAGGTAATACCACTTTATTATTTTCAATAGTATTTGTCATTAGAAGTTTCATATTAGAAAGCATAAACCTAAGAAGCTTTGGAAACAGCCATAAAATAGTAACTGATTCCAAGAATCAATATACTTCCTCAGAGCTTTCTTTTATTTGAGTGTTTTTTCCTATAACTCTGGTAGTTGTAAAGTATAAAGATTTGATTTTATAATGAAAAATTAGTTACAAAGTTTGGACTAGAGGAGCTCTTTGAATTTCATTGAGTGAAGTCATAAGGCAGTTCAGCTATCACAAATCGTGGTGTTATAGAATTGTAGCGCTAGATTGGTTGCCCTTTTCATAATCTGGTCATTAATTTCTGAGATGCCATAGAACAGAAAGTATACTAATTTTTGAATAGTCTTTGCTTACCTAAATTACTTTTATAAAGTGATATGTATTAAACCATATTTAGAGGTCTGTGTTCTATCTCACAGTCTAGGAAAAAATTTAAAATTCAGAATATGTTAGATCATAGGTTAGAGTTACAAGAGACCCTAGAAACCTTATAAGCCAGTCATATTGTACAAATAAGGAATCTGGGACATAAATAGGTTAAATTATTTACCTAAGGCAGTGGTTCTTGAAATATGGCTTCTGGCAACAGCATCACCTGTGAGCTTGTTAGACATGCAAATTCTCAGGCTCCATCCCATTCCTGCTGAATCAGAAACTGGGGTAGCATCTGGCAGTCTGTTTCAATAAGGCCTCCAGGGGATTCTAATGAACGTTCAAGATTATGAACCACTATCCAAAGTCACAGACATAGTGACAGAGCCAAAGCTAGAACACAGGTGTCCTAACTTCTTTCTCAGTACTCTTCTATTATGTCATTCTCTAAATGGTGTCTGTAAAACTGAAATCTGTCATCTGAGTTAAATGTTTTAATAAGATAGTCATTCCACTTCTCTTTCAAAGCATGTAACAATGTACCCTGTAAAGTTACATGGAAAACTGTTTTTCATCTAAATACAGTTATGTTCAGACCCCTAAAATCTGTAGCATTTTCTTTATGTGCGCATACTCACTTGGCTTCAAACTGAATTATCAGGCTTAAGAAAGTAACATTACTTTGTTATAATTAAAGGTATACATAAGAGATAAGACTTTTGACCTTTCTCTATGCAATAGCCTGTAATAGTAAAGAAAAATAAACATGAAATTAGATAAATGATCCTCTAAGCTGATTTCATTTTAGTTGGAGATTATATTAAGAGTATCAGCTTGATAAAATAAAATTTCATGTCCAGGTAAGGTGGCTCACACCTGTAATCCCAGCTCTTTGGGAGGCTAAGACAGGTGGAAAACTTGAACTTAAGAGTTCGAGACCAGCTTGGCAACATGGCAAAGCCTGTCTACCAAAAATACAAAAATTAGCCATGCATGGTGGCATGTACCTTTGGTCCCAGCTACTCTGGAGGCTGAGGTGGGAGGATCCCTGGAGTCCAGGAAGTCAAGGCTTCAGTGAGCTGTGATCATGCCCCTACACTCCAGCCTGGGTAACAGAGAGAGATCCCATCTGTAAATAAAATAAATAAATAAATAATTAAAAATAAGATTTCACATTGGAATTCTCAGCCAGGTAAAATGTTCCCTATTTATACCTGGATTTTGCTGGTGATGGTGTTTGATATCCCTGTAACAGACTTAAAAGAAGCTCTGACTCAGTTTATAGAAGAGGAATCCCTCAGAGATTATGATAGAGATGCCGAAGCATCCCTGGAAGCTGTGAAATCAGGTGAAGTAGATTTACATCAGCTGGCGAGTACATGGGCCAAAGCTTATGCTGAGGTAAGAGGATACATCAGATAGTAAATTTCAAGTATATTCTGGATTTTGGTGAGAATAAATGCTATGGTAATCCTGAAATAGTTATAAGATCCACATACCAATATTTATTCTATAATATATATGTTGCTGCTTCAGTGCTTCCTATATCAGGGTGAACACACAAGATAAAATGCTTTTTATGTAATACCTTTGTAAAACAAGAGGCTACTTTCATATATCTCACCAGCATAAGGTCACCAGATTTAATAATTAAAAATACAGAACACCCAGTTAAGTTAGAATTTCAGATCAATGATTTTAAAAAAAATTTTTTTTTTTTAGATGGAGTCTTACTCTGTTGCCCAGGCTGGAGTGCAGTGGTGTAATCTTGGCTCACTGCAACCTCCACCTCCCATGGTCAAGCGATTCTCCTGGTTCAGCCTCCCAAGAAGCTGGGATTACAGGTGCATGCCACCATGCCCAGCTAATTTTTTGTATTTTTAGTAGAAACGGGGTTTCACTGTGTTAGCCAGGATGGTCTTGATCTCCTGACCTTATGATCCGCCCACCTCAGCCTCCCAAAGTGCTGGGATTACAGGCATGAGCCACCAGTCAATTTTTTAGTATGCCAGCATATTACTTGGAACATATTTATACTGAAAAATTTTTCACTATTTATCTGAAATTCTAATTTAAGTGGCTGTTCTGTATTTTATCTGGCAACCCTAAACCAGCAGTAATAATTCATTTAACCTTTGGTTTACTTTTATAAACTTATCTTCATTATTGTTGTAAAGTCACATAATATCATTTCCTAGTTAAATAATATACTGTTTCATAACATCAGACAATGACAGAAAGACCCTCTTTTATATATGTGTGTGTAAATATATTTGTGTGCATTATATAGGATTGTCTAAGTATAGAAAAAAAATGTGGAGAGATATAGACTAAGTTCTTAATATAAGTTACCTGGAAGCAAAATGAGAAGGAGGTACTAATGTGGAGGAAGGGACAGGAAGTGTCCACATAAAAGCATATGCTATGACCTCATTTCTGTGAAATCATACACACACACACACACACACACACACACACACACACACACACACGATCAACAAAATGCTAATGGTGGCTATTTCAGAACAGTGGGATTTCTAATAGCCTTTATTTACATTCTAACATATTGTATGGTAAAATCACTTGCACGCATTAGTTACGTGATCACACACAACACCAGATGTTCAGTAGCCCCACTACAAGATCATCTGACTATAGTAATCTGCAGCATTAATTTTAAACTCAGCCTAGGGCAAGGCTTATGAATAGTAGAAGATACCTACGTGAGAGGAACCAAGCATAGTTTTTTCTTGATCTAATTTACACCACTCCCTCAGGACAGATGCTACTAGAAAGGAGACTGATGGCTGAGAGGAATGGGGCACTGAGGAAGTGGCTGCAGAGAGAAAGCTGTTCATGTCCAGGCCATTATTTCTCCACCTCTACTTTCAGGCATAATACCTGGCTTCTTTAAGGTTCAAACCATTCAGCACCCCTTATCTTTCATGGCCATTACTACCTAACATGATCAAAGGTTTGTTTGTTTTTTAAGGCGGCAGAGTTTAGGACTAGAATCAATAGAATCCAGAATTCAAATGGAAAATTAATCCTAACTGGGAAGATAGATACTTCTCCAGTTATAGCCAAAGAGAAGCAGGAGAGGTTGAATATAAATTCAGATAATTTTGTTAATTTGGTAGCAAGAAGTTGAGAATATTCTCTTCTGATTGTTTCAACTTTATATAAGGAAAGACAGGTTGTTTGCTTAGATGAGGTGGTAGGTATAATAAGATTGTTGGATATTTGAGGAGAAAACTGAGCAGGAAATGATAGGATTGCCAGGCACCATTGAAGCCAAGATTAAGAGTGGTACCAGTTTGTTACCACAAACTTACAGAGTTTGTGATTTTTCTGTTGTAGCTCTCTGAAGCCTGACTGCAGGCACAGAGAAAAGGAATAAGATTAGGATTTTGTTAAATGGGTAAGATAAAGTACACCAGCCAAGGAAGTTAAGGATATTGGCATGACAGTGGCTGAATGCTGGTTCACAAAATGTAAGCTACATAGGGAAGGAAGTGAAGCTAGGTGACAGTTGATGGCTGATAAAAAATGAAAACATCGAGGAATTTATAAAGTGCAGGTCCTGAGGAGGTTAAATATCAATTACCTGGGAAGTGTTGAGTGACAAATTTTGGGTGGACGTTATAGTCAGACTAGAATGTTTGAATACTGACTGACTGAGTTTCTGGTGAGGGTACTAAATGGATGATCGAGGTGGTGTGGAGAACTAGCAAATGTCGCAGATGAACGATGACTATCTGGGCTGGTGACGCCGGAGTAAAAGAATTTGCCAAGACAGTTGTAGATAAAGAAAGGTAGACTTATTAGAGAAAGCAGGAAAATATGTTGAGAGGAAGCAGTGGGCAGGCCAGTAGAAGAGAAGCTGACTTCAAGGAAACAAAGGCTTGCTGGAGATTTTATAGGACAGTGTTTATACTGTATGCTGTAGAGTGGTACATGCAGTACTGAAACCCCAATCTTGCAGCTAACTTGCAGGTGTCTGGTGAAAGTTGGGCGCAGAAGGGCTACATGGCCTGGACCAGGAGTGTCCAATCGTTTGGCTCCCCTGGGCCATACTGGAAGAAGAGTTGTCTTGGGCCACACATAAAATATGCTAACATGAAGAATAGCTGATGAGCTTCAAAAAAAAAATTGCAGTTTACGAATTTGTGTTGGGCAGCATTCAAAGCCATCCTGTGCCACAGGTTGGACAAGCTTGTTCTGGACAATGAAGAAAGGCAGACTAAGAGCTTGTCTGCTTTCTCTTTTTGCTTTCCCCTGGTCCTGCCAGCCTGACTCCTTTTCCCTAATTGGGACTCCACAGTAAAGATTGTAGAGTTCAGGAAAGTAAGAAGCAGGGCCTTGGATGGGTTATCCACATGGATATCCAAGTAACCCAGGTTGATGGCAGGATGTGGGGCAGAGAGGAAGTCTGTAAACTTGGTGCCAAAGCTTTACAGGAATCACAGTGAGTGACAGACAGTTAGGTTGTTAGATATCTGGTTTCCACACTCACCAATTTACTGAAACTGATCTTGCCACAGATCAGTTTGTCATTGTCTGATGTACAAAAATGGAATCATAATATACTTACTTTTCTAGAGTGTTAAATAAAAATACTATGTCTTGATTTAAGAATGTCTGTATATTATCTTGTAGACTACATTAGAACATGCAAGGCCTGAAGAACCCAGCTGGGATGAAGATTTTGCAGATGTTTACCATGACTTAATTCATTCTCCTGCCTCTGAAACTCTCTTAAATCTGGAACATAATTACTTTGTTAGTATTTCAGAACTGATTGGTGAAAGAGATGTGGAGCTGAAAAAATTACGAGAGAGGTATTTCAGATTTCTTGCATTATCAGAATTAAATGTTACATTGTCAAACAGGTGGCCTGCAGAGCAACTTATTTTTATTTTTTACAGAAATGATAAGATATAAAAAATACTTCAATATTAGAAATCAATTTTTTTGTATGTTTAAATGTGTAACTACAACTGGGAGGGTCCTCATAGGTTTATACAGTTTCTAAGTGGTTTACCTAAATAAATGGTGCTGGTGGCCTGATATAGTCTTATCTCCATAAGATGAATAGATTACTTCTGTTGAAGGTTTGCTTTGTTCCAGGCACTGTGCAAAGTGCTTTAGATGTCCTGTCTCATTTGATCTTTATCATAACCCTACTATTATTTCCATTTTACAGATGAAGAAGTTTTTGCTTAAATAAGTTAAGTAACTTGTCCAAGGGTATGCTGGAATTTGAAATCTGACTTCAGGAACTGTTAACCACTGTACCATTCTGTGTCCCTATTCATAACCTCTGTATTGCCCTGCTCTAACTCAATGGCCTCTTTCAGTTTATTTTGTACACTCAAGTACATTAGGAAAAAATAATAACACTAGTATTGTTCCAGGAAATTGTAATTAGATTTGAATTCCTGCTGTGTGGATTACTTAACACAGTATACAAATAGTGCTTTTATTATTTATTTTTTCTTCAGAGTATATAAAAAATTTCTAGCATTATTTATTTTAAAATAATAAGTGGCTTCCTTGATTGCTTTCTAGTAACTGTGTAAACTGTGATAGGAATTCAGGATGTGTTCTTCCAGATAATCCATTTTAATACAGCAGAATCTAACAACATTTATTATCTTAAAAACACTTATTTAAGATATTAGGTTATATGCCATTAAGATAATTTTTTAGTGTTGATTTGATTATGAGAGTACATTAGGACTAAATCACTTCTTTTTTTTTTAAGTATAACTGACTTAATATTCCCAAAGGATTAAATCTCAAAAGATGTGCCGGTTTGTTCCTGATTCTCATTAGCTTCCCGTTAGAAACAGTAAGGCAAGCAAGATGAGAATAATCTGTGGAGCATTGTCATGGTTAAGCAAACAAACAAAAAAAATAAGCAAATATATTTAATAATTGTTCTCGAGGGATACTCTCTTCTGTGTACCAAATTAGCATTTTAATTATATTGCATAGATTTGTAAATTTTCATAACAATTGTACTCCTCTGGATCATTTATTCTCATACTTTGTAAAATATTAGAATGATCTCCTTGCCGAAAATAGCACGATGTTTTGAGATATTTGTCACTGTTTATAGGTTTGGTTTTATTGACCAGCGGTATTGAGGCAGTTTATTCCTTTTAGATGAGATACCTGCAGTGAGTGGTTCTCACTAGGTATACAGTGGAAACATATTTCCCTGGGAAAAACAAAATATTTTTTTTCTAGTTCTTTATTGTGTAGCCAGTAAAATTGTGAATATAGTTTAAAAAGAAGAACAAAATATAGAATTAGGTTTTTAAAAATACATAAAAGTAGAATTACCTAATATTAATTAATTACTTTCTGTCGAACTTCATGTGTTTGATTTTTCCTCCTAGGTCTTCAAATAATATAACCTTCAGTTCATCCTGAATTTATTATCAGCTCTCAGGTTTTCTGTGACTATACTCATTCTGCTTCTTTGCGTATATTGAGAAAGTTTCATTTTGGCTACGTGTCTTCCATTCGTAGTACTTTCAGCTGTGAGTGACTAACTTACAGCACAGTTTGCTGCCTGTACCTCCCAGAAAACTCTATATCTAGCCATTAATAGTCTATAATTGTTTCTTTCTCTAAATCAGAAGATTTCTGTTCTACATGATTCTTCATCTTTTGGGAAGTTGAATTAACTTACTAATTAGCTGCATTTACTGGTACTTTATATTTTTTCATGAAAGAGTTTTTAATAGAGGTTTGTTTTGGCTTATTTTATTGTTTGAAATAATCTTTGGGCATATTTCTTCATGGGGTTTGGCCTTCTTTTTTGTTTCTAAACATATAAATAATACTTTAATTCATCTATTTTTAAGTGATTTGTAATTTATTTTTTGTCTGTCCAAATCATTAGCTTGAAAAAGAAAAATAAGCTATATTCCCTGGTAGGTGATATTTATTGTAAAGGTGAAGAGTATGACTCAAGTTGAAATTCACTAGTGTCGGTGGAGGTTCACCTGAAATTTTGATGCTTAATTTATTTATCCAATTCATGAGCAGAAGTGACACAGTTTCTTATTTCTCCTTTCATTTTAATGCTATTGTACATCTTTAAAAGACAGTTTTCTTAGCACAGCATCAATAAAACAAGTTATAATGATCTTTTTTCTTTAAGTATCTTCAAGATAATATACAGGTTGCCATAGCTGTCACATCTGACATACTGAGCCAATCTGTATTTAGTCTTTCATCTGAGATATAATAAAATTTCCTTCCATCTTAATTATAGAAAATATATATTGAATCATTATGTGATTAGAAAGTTGCATTTTGGACATATTTAGGATGAAATAAATGTTTGTGAAATTTTATTTGTTTAATTTCTATCTTCTTTTTTCTTCACAAGAAATATGCCCTTTTTTTTTTTAGCAAACCACATTTTAGATATTTCTTTAAAAATGGCAGTGATACCTTTTATCCACTAGAGGGAACATGTGTAATGTAAAATAGTAATACATATTTATAACTAAGTTTGTATTTATAAATGTTTAGCAGTTATTTCTGTTTCTAAATAAGAATCTCACTTGCAAGCATAATTTTCACTTGACCTGTAGTAGTTATTAAAAGTTAATTGAGTCATCTGCGTTAGAACTAAGTGGGATTTAAATGATATTGAATATTTACTACCAGAAGGTATATATAGAAATGTATACATGTATAACTTGTTTGAATTTAATCATATATAAGTACCTTAATCAATGTTATAAGTAAGTATAAATTCACTCTTTTTTTATTTTTATTTTTAAGATGGAGTCTTGCTTTGTCGCCCCAGCTGGAGTGCAGTGACACTGCAACTTCTGTCTCCTGGGTGCAAGCAGTTCTCCTACCTTAGCCTCCCGAGTAGTGGAATTATACCATGACACCCAGCTAATTTTTTATTTTTAGTAGAGACCAGGTTTCACTGTGTTGGCCAGGCTGGTCTCGAACTCCTGACCTCAGGTGATCTGCCCACCTCGGCCTCCCAAAGTGCTGGGATTATAGGAGTATAGGCACTGCGCCCAGCCATAAATTCACTCTTAAGAGCAATTTACTTGAATTAACTAGGATGATGATATCCTTTTAGTTTATGTCTGTGTTTTGTTCTTTCCCAGTTTGTTAGAAATTTGTTTTAGAACAAACTTTTTGCATACATTTGTATTAGAAGATAATCTTTAATTTGAATTTTTTAACGAACTTATTTATTAAAATATACATACAGAAAAAGCAACAAAGAAATGTGCCTTTTTTTTTTTTTTTAAGCAAACCAGATTCTAGGGTTTACAGCTCAGCAAACTTTCACAAGTTAAACACAATCACGTAACCATTACCCAAATCAAGAAATAGAATATTTCCAGCATTACAGAGGCCTCTTTCATGCCCTTCTAGTCCTTCATCCGTTCCCTCATGAATAACCATTATCTGTACTTCTAACACCATTAGTTAGTTTTTCCTGTAGGGAAAACTGTTTTTAATTTTTTACACATTATTTCTTTAGATGAATGCAGGAGGCGTGACCAATATCTTTAGACTGTATTTTACATCCCTCTGTAAATTTTATGACTTAATAATAATTTGACTCCTAGGATCTAATTGTCTGCTTCTGGATATAACATAAACTAACTTTCAGAGGTTGAAGTCACTTTAGTTTATATACAAATAGAAAATCCATTTAAGCTGAAATTGCAGAGCCTCTTCTTTGAGGAAATTTGCAGGTGAAAAGAGATCCAGTGTTTTTAACATTAGCCATGGAAATTGAAAGGTAACTTAGATTTTGACTGCTTTCATTTATGCAGTAAATTTAGGTTAAAATTTAGCTGCACAAATGATGTTGCTGTTTGTTATATAACATTATCATCATTATTTGCTAGTCTCCATTTCCAAGGATTCTAAGTATTTTCCAGTTATAATTCTCATTCCTGGTCATAAATAAAATAAAACTTTTATTTTCACTTTATAGAGATTGTTCAGTGAATCTGAAGGATCATATACCTTGAAACTTTGATGAATATCCCTGATTTGCTTATTTGTGTTTTAGACAAGGTATTGAAATGGAAAAAGTGATGCAGGAATTGGGAAAGTCACTGACAGATCAAGATGTAAATTCACTGGCTGCTCAGCATTTTGAATCCCAGCAAGTAAGTGAAATATGGTGACTTTTAGGTATACAGTTGCATTTTCTTTTATTTATTTATTTATGTATTTGGTTAAAAAAAATTAACCAGATGGTACACTGTTTCTTTTAGGACCTAGAAAATAAATGGTTGAATGAATTAAAACAATCAACTGCCATCCAAAAACAAGAGTATCAAGAATGGGTGATAAAACTTCACCAAGACCTAAAAAACCCCAACAACAGCTCGCTTAGGTATTAGCTATGTATTGTTCTTATTCATATAATAGTCCATTCTTAGTAATAGCTTATATTTACTACAAAGTTAAACCTTTTAGCTGTATGTACTTTAAGTTGCCAGTGAAAGTTCAAGATAATTTTGTGCTGCTTTTACCATTTTTTACATTATAGGATTTACGTGGATTATTTGGGCGGCAATGGTTATGATTAGTTTGAAATAGAACTTACTTTTATGTTCTAGATACATATACCTAAATACTTAAATACTATCTTTATTGCTTTAGTTTCCACTGCATGCAGTAAACATTGGTGGAATGCCAGACTCTCTAAGCAGCAAAACGAAAAAGATACCTGCCTATATGGAGCTTATATTCTAGAAAGAAAGACTGATCTATAAATGAAAGAATACTGTATAGAGTGGTCTGTGCAGTAACAGAAGCATGTAGAAGATACAGAAATAGTGTGGAGGATTTCTCATAAATCGTAACTTGTGTGGCATCTCATGGCCTAAATAAATTGTGTTTCACATGTTCCCTTAGAGCTTGACCATGCCTATGTTATTTCTTGGCTGTGTATGTGTATGTTTGAGAATTAATTTTTGTCAAATCCCTAAGTGTATTCAATTGTAAATATACTGAGTACAGTATAATACTCTTATTTCTAGCATATGCCAGTGTATACTATAAATATTTTAAAATAGCATTTTATCTAATGTCAGTCTCATATCTGGTTTTTTCTTTTTTTTTTTTTTTTTTGGTCATATACCCAGCTCCTTGGCAAGTGTTTAGCCCTTGACCTCTTAACACTAGCACATAATACATGCTTAGTAAAAATTTATGGGATGGATGGATGGACACACAGATAGGTTTTTGTTGACTCTTTACCTAACATCTGTATCATCTCTTATCTAACTATTAGAATCTTTCATTTGTGTCACTGTTTTCCCCAAACTGTTTGTTGCAGCCTGCTATGAACCATTCTACATCTCTTATTTTTCAACCAGCCTTTTAAAAGTAACAACAGCATTGAATAGGGGAAAAAAAATCAGAGTACATCATACAAGAAGCTTTCTACAAATGAACATGTTTTATTTAGCCAAAATTTAAAATATATACTGTATATTGTAATCAGAAACATTGAAAGCCACTGATTTAAGGAAGCTGTGAAAGCCCCTTGCTGTAAAAGTTATCTCTTCATGATCATGCCACTGCATTCCAGCCTGGGTAACGAGTGAGAAACTGTCTCTTAAAAAAAAAAGTTATCCCTGGCAGCACAGATCCAAGATGGCCAAATAGGAACAGCCCTGGAGTGTAGTTCCCAGCAAGAATGCAGAGGGTGAGTGATCACCGCATTTCCAGATGAATTTTTACTGCCCACAGACCAGGAGATTCCTGGGTGGAAAAGTGCCATGAGTTTCCAGCATGGCTGTTTCAGCCAGCGCAGTGGGTCTCCACACAAAAACTCACACAAATCTGGGCACCATTTCAACTGGTACCTGAAATGCCTGGGAGACAGAGTCACCCATTGAACTCACTATCTTGATTCTCAGCATTTCTGCCTGTGCCCTTGAGAAGGCTCTCTTGTCTCCTGCCCTCAGTATTTTCTGGAAATACCTGATGGAGGCCAATGGAAAAGAGTTTGCAAGTTCATGTGCCTGTGGCTCTGACCTCTTCTAACTTTTATATGCTAGCCCACTTGGCCTTTAAGAATCTGTTAAAATTGTAGCTGCTTTCTTTTTATCCCCTTGTATGACAGCATTCTATTTCAGCTATGCTCTAACAAAGATAAAACTCTTTATGTGTTTTGTCTGTCCTTGAAGGGATATATCACAGTTCGGAATTCAGTTTACTAGATTGCCTTATTTTCACGAATCTTTGATGGACTCCAGAAAAGTGTGATTTTGTAGATCAGCAGTCCTCAACCATTTTGGCAGTAGGGATCAGTTTCTCGGAAGACAATTTTTTCCAGGAGAGACAGGAAAGGTTTGGGGATGAAACTGTTGTACAAGAAGCACATAACCTAGATCGCTTGCATGCGCAGCTCACATTACAGTTTACGCTCCTATGAGAATCAAATGCTGCTGCCAGTCCCTGATCTGATGGCAGGTGGAACTCAGATGGCAGTGCTCACTCACCTGCTGCCTGCAGGGGAAAGAGGTTGGGGTCTCCTGTTGTAGATTATCTGGCTAGGTTTAAATTTACCCTATTTACTAATGAAGTCTGTCACTGAGTCTAATGGGGCTATTGAGATTAGCCCCAAAAATTTAGTCAGGGAAATGAATGACTCTTACAGACTTATATCATCTTCAGCATACCACTGTTTGAATTAAACAGTGGTATAGTTATTGCTGTTTTGTGGAAGGCTTTTTAGGAACTATGAAGAGGAGAACAGAGAAAGGCAGTTTAGTGGGAGGAGAATTTTGAAGGTAAAAAACAAGAAATGGTAAAAATAAAGGATGTGTATACATCAAAATGAACTTAATCTTTTTATTCATTTTATTTAACTTTAATCTTAAATTGTTATTCCTATTCATCTATTTTCTAATTTTGCCTAGAGCTAGCCCTAGCATAGGATGTATTATATATTTTGAAATATAATGTGATTTTAAACTAACAAGTTAATCACTTTATTTAATCATTCTCTTAGGCTGCTAAAAATGTTAAATGGCAATATATTAATTGACATAATAATTGAAAATAATAATCTGCTTTATTTATTGTGAGGAAATGAAAGAACAAGTGGGAATTTTAGAGCCTGTTGGCACTTATGGTCTTACTTATCACCATGGATTAAGGATGAGTTTAGGAAAAAATTAAGCAAGACTTTCAGCTGTTCAGTTTTCTCTTGTTATGAAGCTTTCCTTTAAGAAAAGTTCTTGCCCAACTTAAAAGTATTTCAATAATTTTACTACTTTCAGTGAGGAAATTAAAGTTCAACCAAGTCAGTTCAGAGAATCTGTAGAAGCAATTGGAAGGATTTATGAGGAACAGAGAAAGTTAGAAGAAAGTTTTACCATTCACTTAGGTAAGTGTATTAATTTTTTGCAATTATAATTGTAACTTCTGAAGTCTTTCTTTAAATAATAGAGACAAGGTTTCACCATGTTGCCCAGGCTGATCTTGAACTCCTAGGCTCAAGTAATCCACCCACCTTGACCTCCCAAAGTGCTGGAGTTATAGGCATGAGCCAGCATTCCTGGCCACTGAAACTTTTTGTATATACTGTAAGAGAAGAATCCCTAGTGTATAAGTAGAGTGTACCTTTGTTATTTTTAATTCCAGATTATGTTTTGCTTTAAGAAAGACTATAGTTTTTTGGCTTTAAGTTTTGTATTTTAGCTTATATAATTTTTTTGCAGATAGAAAGATTGAATTGAAATAGTCATTAAAATGGGAAGTTGCAAAGCCCATTTTTAATTATTTTGTAGTATAGATTTATCTGGATTCTTGCCATAGAGATTTGCATCCTCTTATACTGGACTTCTTGCAGCTGTTTATGTATCTTTCCTGGACTATTGCCTACCCCCAGGAGCCCAGTTGAAGACCATGCATAATTTGAGATTGCTGAGAGCAGATATGCTGGACTTCTGTAAGCATAAAAGAAATCATCGAAGTGGTGTGAAACTTCATCGGCTCCAAACAGCACTGTCGCTTTATTCTACATCTCTCTGTGGCCTGGTTTTACTAGTGGATAATCGAATTAATTCATATAGTGGTATTAAAAGAGGTTCGTTACCATCATACACATTTATTTTGTTAAATTTCACCCTGTAACACCATTCTTAGAAAGAAAGGAATTATGGGGAAACTGAAAAAAATTTTAATCACCTTAACATTCAAGTGGACCAAAAAAACATACTCAGTCATAGTTATTTTATTTCAAACTGTAGCACTGATAGAGTGCTTCATATTTATTTTTCTTAAAATACTTTTATATTATTTATATTATATTATAAATAATGTTCTTATAGAAGTCTCTTTACAAGGTAAAACAAAAAGAGCAATCACATGTTTTCAGTTTAGAAGCAAATCCTGGCTTGGTGATTTTTAGCTCATCCATTTGTCTCTCTCTATTTTTTTTTTTTTAATAAAGTACCTCTTAAATTTGCTAGGTAAAATTCTACCTTCCCTCTTAGTACAACTCACTTTTTATGATTATTTCTGAATTTCTAAATATATAAGATGTAAAATATATAAAATATATGAAATGTGTACCTATTTTTGAAAGAAGCTTAAATAGAATTTATTTCCCTTCATAAATATAAAAACCTTCTCATATTTTGTAGCACCTTTTGGGATAGAATATGATCAAAGTATTATTTAAAGAAGACCTAGAATTATATTAACATTTCTTTGTCTCTTAATTGTTTACTCTTTTGAGTGATTGAGAGGTTAAGTTTCTAATTAAAACAATATTGTTATGCCCTAACTTAAGGTGTAATTATTTAAAGGGCAAGTATAAGAAATCATACTTGTATTATTTTGTTTCTACTAAATCTCATTGTCTATAAGTAAATACTAAATATTTGATATTTACATTTAGAAGTTTGTAAATGTTTTGGGTCCCTTAGATTTTGCCACAGTTTGCCAAGAATGCACTGACTTCCATTTTCCCCGAATTGAAGAGCAATTAGAAGTTGTTCAACAGGTGGTCCTTTATGCTAGAACCCAGCGCAGGAGTAAGTTGAAAGAATCACTTGGTGAGTAAAACTCACTTTTATTATATTGTGTCTGTAATCAATGTAATAGCACATGGATTATCATTAAGATCATATAGAAAATTCTATAGAAGATAGAAGAAAATTAAAAACAAAATTTAAGATTTTTTTTTTAGTTATTTTTTTATTTAAAAAGAACATCAAAATGTATTTTTGGTTTTTTTTTTTCCTTCAACTTTTGTTTTAAGTTCCAGGGTACATGTATAGATGCACAGGTTTGTTACAAAGGTAAATGTGTGCCATGATGGTTTGCTGCACAGATTGACCCATCACCCAGGTATTAAGCCCAGCATCTATTAGCCATTCTTCCTGATGCTCTTCTCTTCTTCTAACAGGCCCCAGTGTGTGGTTCCCCAACATGTGTTCATTTGTTCTGATCATTCAGCTCTCATTTATAAGTGAGAACATGTGGTGTTTGGTCTGTTTCTGCGTTAGTTTGCTGAGGATAACAGTGTCCGGCTCTATCCATGTCCCTGCAAAGGATATGATCTCATTCCTTTTTATACTTGCATAGTATTCCATGGTGTATATATACCACATTTTCTTTATCCAGTCTATCGTTGATGGGTATTTGGTTTGATTCCATGTCTTTGCTATTGTGAATAGTGCTGCAATGAACGTGTGCATGCATGTATCTTTATATAGAATGATTTCTATTTCTTGGGATATATACCCAGATCTTTAGAAGCTTGAACTCTCTGCCTAATTTTCTTTTTAGCGGGATGATTTTCTTCAAGGTTCTTAGCAAAAACTATTGTTAATTTTCAGTACTATAGTTATACTTAAGATTAGGTACTCAGTGGAAAGTTGGTGATCTTTTGACCCAAGTTCTATATCTCTGAAGTGGATGCAGTTATTACTACAAAGGGGACTGGAAACATAGAGTAAAAGGTAGCACAAAATATATACTTTTTATCTATCTTTTTTCTTTTTTTTTTAGCTCTGCCTAAGCAGGACTTCAAAAAATTTGGTTATAAACTCATAATTGTTTTTCTCCATGGAAATCTTTAGTAAAAGGCAAAAGATTTATTTGTTATGAAGAAAAACCAGAGCATTGTATGTTATATCTTTGACTGGCTTAAGTAGCATGAAGTCAGTTAAATGAATTATTTTTGATTCTTTTTTTTAAAAAAATCACTGTATCTTTAAATGACTGTTTGTTCTATATTTATTCACAACATAACATTCTCTCTGTTTAGGAAATTTACAGGAAAAATTTTTTAAATTTATTGAGATGTATTTGATAATTAAAGATTGTATGTATTTGAGGTATACAATTTGATGATTCAATATGTACAGATGCTGTAAAATAATCACTTCAAATGATGTTATTACCTCAGATAGTTGCCACTTTTTTGTGCTCATGGTGAGAACACTTAAGATCTATCCTCTTAATGAATTTCAAGTATACACTAGAATATTGTTAAGTATAATCACATTGTCATACATTAGATTTCCAGAACTTATTCATCCGTGTGGCTGAAACTTTGTATCCCTTGACCAAAATCTCCCCATTTCCCCCGCCCCAGCCCTGGTTACCACCTACTCTCTGTCAATGTGAGTTCAAATATTTTAGGTTCCATGTGTAAATGAGATGGTATAATATTTGTTTTTCTGTGTCTGGCTTATTTCACTTAGCATCCTCCAGGTCCATCCATGTTGCTGCAAATGGCAGGATTTTCTTTTTAAAGGCTGAATAATATTCTGTGTGTGTGTGTGTGTGTGTGTGTGTGTGTGTGTGTGTGTGTGTGTACATTTAGGTATGTTTTTAGTATCTTGATTATTGCAAATCATGCCAAAATGAAGATAACTCTTTAAGATACTGATTTCATTTCCTTTGGATATATACCTTAAAACTTTCTTCAGAAGCTTTCTATATGCATAGGAAGAGGGTTAAGGGAAGACAGGTAAAAGAAAAATCTCTGGCTGGGATCACAGAGTAATTCAGTTGGCTTTTAATTGAAAAATGAAAATTTAAAGAGTGGTTTCTTTGTAAATTAAATTGGTACCATAAGTTTCTTTAGTTAGGACCTAAATATTAGGGTAATAGTCATTTCAAATATTTTAAGGTGTGTTTTTCTTACACTTCATATATCAGAGACATAAAATACAATATATACTCTTGCCTGGCTTGAATGTATACGGAGTATTTTATTATTTCTCTTTTTTTTTTTTGGAGACAGAGTCTCACTCTGTCATCCAGGCTGAAGTGCAGCGGCGCGATCTCAGTCACCACAACCTCTGCCTCCCAGGCTCAAGCAATTCTCTTGCCTCAGCCGCCTCAGTAGCTGGGATTACAGATGTGTACCCCATGCCTAGCTAATTTTTGTATATTTAGTAGAGATGGGGTTTTGCCATGTTGGCCAGGCTGGTTTCAAACTCCTGGCCTCATGTGATCCACCCACTTTAGCCTCCCAAAGTGCCGGGATTACAGGTGTGAGCCACTGCACCTGGCCAATATTTCATTATTTCTTATAAAAACTTGATGTTGGTGCCCAAGAAATAAAACATGAGAAGTTTTAAAATTGGGGATGTTTGCACCTTTAAATCTGCTTCTGGTACTTTGAATGCTTTTATTCTTTCTTTCCTTACTTTGTTTGCACCTGCTGTGTTTAAAAGAAACCATTATAGTACTTTAGGTGCGTAAGTGTTGTGTTGTACAGTTGCAGAGAGATATTATATGCTTGCTTGGTATGAGGAAGACCTTTCTGAAGGCTGTTTGTCCCCCTCTCCCATCTTTTTCACTCCCAGAAATTATAGAATTCCTTCCTTTCTCCTATAGCTAGAATGTGGCTATCTAGTCATAACTTGACTAGGGTTCAATACAGTTTCCTTATCTATTCAATAAACTTTTAAAAAATGGTTATATGTTTTCAACCATTTTTTAAACAGATAAAACATTCTCAAGATTCACAATTCAAACTGCAAAAGAGCATACAGTGAAAGTGTCTCTAACTCTGTTTCTAGCCATTCAGTTTCCCTCTTCAGAGGCAGCCAGTGCTATCACATGTACCTCCTAGACAGATGTTAATGTATGTATAAGCAAGTGTATGTGTGTATTTATTTTCCTTTTTCATACAAATGGCAGCTTTCTTTTTTTTTTTTTTTTTTTTTTGAGACGGAGTTTCGCTCTTGTTACCCAGGCTGGAGTGCAATGGCGCGATCTCGGCTCACCGCAACCTCCGCCTCCTGGGTTCAGGCAATTCTCCTGCCTCAGCCTCCTGAGTAGCTGGGATTACAGGCACGCGCCACCGTGCCCAGCTAATTTTTTGTATCTTTAGTAGAGACGGGGTTTCACCATGTTGACCAGGATGGTCTCGATATCTTGACCTCGTGATCCACCCGCCTCGGCCTCCCAAAGTGCTGGGATTACAGGCTTGAGCCACCGTGCCCGGCCAAATGGCAGCTTTCCACATACACTATTCTGTACTCTGCCTTTTTCACTGAGTAATTTATCTTGGAGATCATTTTATATCAATCCTCATACTTTTATGCTGTTTCATAGTAGTCCATTGCAGGATATCCTGTTATTAATCAGTCCCCTACTAATAGACATTTGATCTATTCCTTATTTTGGTTATTATAAGCAGTAATGTCTAGTATTGATAAATAACTTTGCATGTGAATAATTGTGCATGTGTGTGAGCAGTAAGCATATCTACAGAAGAGATTCCTAAAGATAAATTCCTGGGTTAAAGGACACATACATTTATACTTTTCATAGCCTTGGCAATTACTCTGTATAGTATTTCTGCCAGTTGATATTCCCACTAAAGGTAATTATGGCTTTGCTATGGCAATATGTGTTACATGTAACAGAGCCAGCTACGTATTAGAAAATCACTATAGAAGTATATCCTAACATAACCTTTCAGAAAATCTCAGTATACCCTCTTATTCTTCTACCAGCTTCCTTCTCATTGAAACTAGCAGTGATGTGATCAGAAAAATTTTAACATTATTCTTAGTAGTGAGTAAAAGCATGAAGATTGAGGTCATGACAGGTGTGGAAGAAGGAGGAGGATTCTAAGTATATTTATGAGAGATAGAAAGTGTGCAGTAAATGACGGGAAGTTGTTAAACCACATACGGCTAAAGCATTGCTTGTATATCATGGTTTTATTTTGTTCTTGTTGAAGCAACTACTTTGTGGTTTCAGTGAGTCAATGATGCAAGTAGGTTTATAAAAGACTTTCTTAAAGAAAGCTGCATGTTGTTATAGAAGAACTTTGTGAAAATACCTTCTCCATCTTTTTCTGTGCACGCCTACGTATTCTGCAAGTTTACATCCTGATTTGCAAGGACTTGTTTATTCTAAGACGTTGCATTCCTTTTCTTATTACAGTTGTTATATTAACATCTTTATATTTCTGTGGTCCATGATAAAAAGTCAAAAATTGTTTTTATACACATTTTATATACTTTAAAAAAAATAAAACTAGCCATCTTCTTACTGTTACTAAACAAGGTATTGCCATGAAAACATGAAAGGGAAATGGACTATGAACAGTTCTGTCTTACTTAACAGAGCTTCCATTTGTTCATACTCCATGTGAACAAGATTAGAGTCCTTTATTGTTTCTTGTAATCTGTGCTATGATTAGCTATTTATTCAAAGCCTGTCAACCACACGGCTCTGTATTAGAAATAATATTTCATTAAATATGGATTCTAGCAACACAGAGCCTTGTATCTCTCTGTGCCTATCTCTCTGACTCTTGATTTATAACATATGTGCATTTACAAGGTACAATGTTATAAATCAATTTATCAAAGTAGTCATTAGATAAAAATATTGTTACTTTTATTCAAATCTCTCTTAAAACTATAATATTTTGATATTTGCAGTTTATTCATTTGAAGGTCTGTTGTCATATGATTTTCTGATGCTGAAGGACATTCCAAAATAGATTCCAAAATGTTTTTAATTGGAACAAATAGGCAACCTCTTAAAGATAGCTACTTTGAAGGCTAATATTCAGTTTGCATTTGTGAGTTCTGATGCAATTCTTGTAAGGTTCAGATGTCTTTTTTATTAAAATATATAACATAACTTGCATTCAATCTTTATAATATATGTTCAACATAATGTTTGTTATTTTACAAACATTTATTCTTCTAAGAAATGGCATGCCTTCAAAAAAGAAGAGAAACTGTCAAATAGCTGAAAAAAAGTTCCATGTGAGACAGTTTCACCTATCTGTTATAATTGTGCATAGTGTCAGTTAGGAAACAAATTTCAGGAATGGGCTAAATATACAGTGATTCCTGATGCCACTAGCCATTTATCTGTAGTCCTGAAAAAGTTGTATCAACAGCAGTGACTCAGAATCTAAAAATAAAGATGGCCACACCACAACTACCTAATGAAGGTATTTTATGTGTGATTAACTTGGTTCCCTGAACCTCCCAGATGAAAAATAGGATACTGGCATGTCTCATGTGGTTAATATCACAGGAGAATCTGAGTATGTGAATTCAAGACCTGGCTCCACCACTTATCTGTGCATGCTTCATTAAGTTAGTTAGCCTATCGAAGCCTCTGTCTCCTCATACAAAAAATGGACATAGTAGTAGGACTTACCTCCCAGGGCTGTGGTTATAGAGGTTTTGTAAGAATTAAATGTGATCATCCATGTAAAGTATGTAGCAGAATGCTTGGCACATAGATGCCCTCAGAGAATTTTTGCTGTTGCTGTGATTCTTCTGGGAGCAGTCATAGTAACATGTTATCATATGTTGTTAACGTTCTTTCATACTGCATTGTCTTGTAAATAGATTCTGGAAACCAAAATGGAGGAAATGATGATAAGACTAAGAATGCTGAGAGGAACTATTTAAATGTTTTACCTGGTAAGTATGTTTTTTTAACTTTAAATTATTATTTTCTTACACCAAAAAACATTTTATAATGCATACCATAGGAATTTATGTTTTAAATCTTTAATTTTTGCATATGTCATTAAATCACTTTAAAACAACACTTTATACCTCTGTAATACACTTTCACAGATGTTCTCCAGTGTAAAACTTAATTTTTTTGTTTGTTTGTTTGTTTGAGACAGTCTTGCTTTGTCGCCCAGGCTGGAGCACACTGGTGCAATCTCAGCTCACTGCAACTTCTGCCAGCCACGTTCAAGCGATTCTCCTGCCTCAGCCTCCTGAGTAGCTGGGACTACAGGCCTGTGCCACTATACCCAGTTAATTTTTTTGTATTTTTAGTAGAAATGGTGTTTTACCATGTTGGCTAGGGTGGTCTTGAACTCCTGACCTCAAGTGATCCTCCTCCCTCAGCTTTGCAAAGTGCTGGGATTACAGGCATGAACCACTGGGCCTGGCCTAAAACTTATTATTAATATTATACTAGTATTGACTTTTTTCTAGATCTATAAAAGAAAAATTGCTCAAAAAGTTACCTAAGTTTTATTATTTGCTATTGTAAATTTTCTCTTATACATTATTTCTTAGTTTCTTAAGAAATAAACCAAAAAAAGTTTTACTCTGAAATATAAACTAGATAATTCTCAGCCATATAGCTAAGATCAATAAAATATGAATAATAGTACATAGAGATATAAACAGTTGAATTTAAATATAAAGGAAGTGGGTCATCTCATTTAGAATTTTATTTTCATTTCCCCTTACATTTTTCTGCTTTCCATTTGATTTTCATTATTATTCTAGATATGTTGCTTAACAACTGGAAATTCAGTTTCTCAATCTTCTGATTGAATTCACTCTGATGACCCTTAGTGTTTGTATGACAGAGCATAACAAGGACTATTTGTATATATTATAAAATTTTTTAACTAAGTGATAAATTTTACAGTTTCAGAAATAGCCATCTCTTGATAGTTTTTTATTCTCCTTTAAGGTAATTTTCTCCCCCAGATCTTTGACATGTAGGTCACATTTGACAGTGGAGATACACACACACACACACACACACACACACAACACACACACACACACACACACACACACACTGTGTGTGTGTATCTCCACTGTCACTCAACACATTACATTTAATCTAAGCAAATACTATACTCATTTCTGGTATTCATCTTGCCAGGCCCTGTCCATTAGCCTGTGGTCAACAGCCTTGAAATTTCCTCCCACCTTCAGTTATTCCACCTTAGTGGGTAATGTTAGAATCACCACGTGTTGTTTCCTCCACTGTGTGGAACAGGAAACCCATCTTCCTCTTCATCTAAAAATACATTCAATGAAGTATTTATTGTATTTTTCTTCATAGATCCATAATTTAAACCATCCATATTTTGTATCTTTCTTAAAATGTGCCAGTCTTATTACTACTCTGGAAGAACCAATGTCTGTTTGATTTTTAAACATAACTCTTTGTTGCTATTTATATTTCCTTCCTAGTATTTTTTGGAAAAAGCCTATAGGTTTTTTAACAACTGGAAATTCAGTCTCTCAATCCTCTTTCTGATTGAATTCACTCTGATGACCCTTAATAATGTTTGTATCATAACATGGACTGTCTTATTTGTATACTTTGTCTCTGTATTAGTACCAAATCAGAAGGATATATCATAAGTCTGAGTTAGAAAAGTAATATAAAGTATTCAGTTAGAGATAATAGCATCTTAATTTCCATTTCATTAAAGTATACCTACACAACCAGGATGTTTACAGGAGATGAAAAAAATCTAAATCAAAAATTAATGTAACTTTTAAATTGCAAAGAAAAATAGTTTTATTTATATATTTGTAAGCCAGTCATAGTTGATTTAACCATGATCTAAGTATTTACAGTTTATGTAATCTAATTTTCATAATAACCTTGTAAGGAAAGCAGTCAGCATTATTTTTCCCATCTCATACACTAAGTAACAGAGGATCAATAAGTTGAATTGATTTGCCCAAGATCACTCAGTCAGTAAGTGCTAGAAATCAGATCTTCTTAACATCCAATCTAGTCCTTTTTCTACTAGATCATATTAATTTGATTACTACTGCCAGCCCCATGGCCCCCATTTTATTAATGGGTAAAATTAGGCCAAGAAACAAGTCATTTAAGGTCAAAGAAAGCAGTGCCAATTTGGGGATTAGGAGCACCTGACTTGTTCACTAAGTCATTCTGCCACACTCCTGGATCATGGCCCATATCTAAAGCTATGACTTCCATCATCTGAATTATCAGTAGCAGTTTAGAAGGTAATATACTTCACTGGGCCCAGAAGGATGTTGTCTCATATAGTCCACCGAGTTTCTGATGAGCAGTCTGTGTCTTTTGCTGCCTTCCTGGAAAATTATAAGTAAACTATTCCTCACCAGTTTTCTTTCTTACTTTCACTTTGTCCAGTTTATTGTGACGTATCTGTTGCTCTCCTTTAATTTCCTTCTCTGTTTATCTAATTCCTTTATCTTGTTCAAGTTAAAGTAAAAAATAAAAAGATCTTTGCCTGGAACCTGTCAGAGGCATCTATGGATACAGCTGATACACACTGGTAACTAGAAATGTTAACCATAGGGTAAAGTATATTAAGTCTTTTAAGTATACTGTATGTTTATAATTAGATCCTAAGATAATGATGTTGACACAAGGGGGAGCGGAATCTGGGAGGGCAAAGGTTAAGAGTGGGAGAGTAGAGATACGCAGACCTTTCCCAGAAGGCCTATCAGAATTTCCAGTGAGGTATATGTATTGGTAAGAACATATCCTTTCTGTGTTTTCTGTTTTGTTTCTCTATATTGATAGGAACTACAGAAAATAAAAGCTGATGAGATTTTTCTTGGTTTGTGGGGCTATGTAAAAAAAAAAAAAAAGAGTGATGGTAGGAATCATGGATTTTACTTTAATGTTTGAGATAGACTGCTCTAGTGTTCAGCCTAAAATACTCATTCATTCAACAAATATTTATTGAGTACCTTCTACGTGCCAGGTGCTGTTCCACCTGCTAGAGATACAACATTTAGCAAGTTAGATAAAATCTCTGTAATCATGTCACATACACAGTGGGCTCTTTAAAATAATATGTACACAAAAGAATTTCAGTGCTAAGAAAAAAATAAAACCGAATAAGGTGAAAGAGAAAAGGGTGGAGGAGACCATTAGTAGATAGGAAGTCAAGGAAGACCTTTCTGAGGAGGTGACTTTTGATCTGAGATGTGATTGATGAAAGGAAGTCAGCCATGTGAGAATCTTGGAGAAAAGCCCTCCAGGCAGCAGCCCTGAATTGGGAACAAGCTCTGCATGCTTGAAGAACTGAACAAAAGCCTGTGTAACTGGAGTGAGGAAAGAGAATGAGACAAGAAGATATTGGAGAGAGAGGCAGGGTTCAAGTCATCTAGGTCTTCTAGACCAGTGGTCCCCAAACTTTTTGGCACCAGCGCCAGAGACCAGTTTCTTGGAAGACAGTTTTACCACAGAACATGGCTTGGGAAGGTTTGAGGATAATCCAGGTACATTAAATTTATTGTGATACTTTATTTCTGTAATTTTTACATTGTAAGGTATAATGAAATAATTACACAAGTCACCATAATGTCAAATTAGTCGGAACCCTGAGCTTGTTTTCCTGCAACTGGATGGTCCCATCTGGGGTTGATGGGAGATAGTGACAGATCATCAGGCATTAGGGTCTCATAAGGAGCGTGCAACCTAAACCCCTCACATGCACAGTTCACAATAGGGTTCATGGTGCTGTGAGAATCAAATGCTGCCACTGATCTGAAAGGAGGTGGAACTCAGGTGGTAATGCAAGCAGTGAGGAGTGGCTGTAAATACAGATGAAGCTTCACTCACTTGCTGACTGCTCATCTCCTGCTATGCAGCCCAATTCTTTTTTTTTTTCTTAATTTTTTGTTGCATTATAGGTTTTGGGGTACATGTGCAGAACGTGCAAGATAGTTGCATAGGTACACACATGTCAGTGTGCTTTGCTGCCTTCCTCCCCTTCACCCACACTTGGCATTTATCCCCAGGCTATCCCTCCCCAGCCCCCCCCACTGTCCCTACCCCCTTCCCAATAGACCCCAGTGTGTAGTAGACCCCTCCCTGTGTCCATGTGTTCTCATTTTTCTCACCCGTCTATGAGTGAGAATATGCGGTATTTCTTTTTCTGTTCTTGTGTCAGTTTGCTGAGAATGATGTTCTCCAGATTCATCCATGTCCTTACAAAGGACACAAACTCATCATTTTTGATTGCTGCATAATATTCCATGGTGTATATGTGCCACATTTTCCCAGTCCAGTCTATCATCGATGGGCATTTGGGTTGGTTCCAGGTCTTTGCTATCGTAAACAGTGCTGCAATGAACATTCGTGTGCATGTGTCCTTATAGTAGAACGATTTATAGTCCTTTGGATATATACCCAGTAATGGGATTGCTGGGTCAAATGGAATTTCTATTTCTAGGTCCTTGAGGAATTGCCACACTGTCTTCCACAGTGGTTGAACTAATTTACACTCCCACCAACAGTGTAAGAGTGTTCCTCTTTCTCCACATCCTCTCCAGCATCTGCTATCTCCAGATTTTTTAATGATCGCCATTCTAACCGGCGTGAGATGGTATCTCAATGTGGTTTTGATTTGCATCTCTCTAATGACCAGTGATGATGAGCATTTTTTCATGTGTTTGTTGGCCTCATGTATGTCTTCTTTTGTAAAGTGTCTGTTCATATCCTTTGCCCATTTTTGAATGGGCTTGTTTGTTTTTTTCCTGTAAATCTGTTTGAGTTCTTTGTAAATTCTGGATATCAGCCCTTTGTCCAATGCGTAAACTGCAAAGATTTTTTCCCATTCTGATGGTTGCCGATTCACTCTAGTGACTGTTTCTTTTACCATGCAGAAGCTGTGGAGTTTGATTAGGTCCCATTTGTCTATTTTGGCTTTTGTTGCCAATGCTTTTGGTGTTTTGTTCATGAAGTCCTTGCCTACTCCTATGTCCTGAATGGTTTTGCCTAGATTTTCTTCTAGGGTTTTTATGGTGTCAGGTCTTATGTTTAAGTCTTTAATCCATCTGGAGTTAATTTTAGTGTAAGGTGTCAGGAAGGGCTCCAGTTTCTGCTTTCTGCACGTGGCTAACCAGTTTTCCCAACACCATTTATTAAATAGGGAATCCTTTCCCCATTGCTTGTTTTTGTCTGGTTTATCAAAGATTATATGGTTGTAGATATGTTGATTTGCCTCCGATGCCTCTGTTCTGTTCCATTGGTCTATATCTCTGTTTTGGTACCAGTACTATGCTGTTTTGATTACTGTAGCCTTGTAATATAGTTTGAAGTCTGGTTGTGTGATGCCTCCTGCTGTGTTCTTTTTGCTTAGAATTGACTTGGCTATGTGGGCTCTCTTTTGGTTCTATATGAAGTTCATGGTGGTTTTTTCCAGTTCTGTGAAGAAATTCAATGGTAGTTTGATGGGGATAGCATTGATTGTGTAAATTACTTTGGGCAGTATAGCCATTTTCACGATATTGATTCTTCCTAACCACGAACATGGAATGTTTCTCCATCTGTTTGTGTCCTCTCTTATTTCATTGAGCAGTGGTTTGTAGTTTTCCTTGAAGAGGTCCCTTATGTTCCTTGTGAGTTGTATTCCTAGGTATTTTATTTTCTTTGTAGCAATTGTGAATGGCAGTTCGTTCTTGATTTGGTTCTCTTTAAGTCTGTTATTGGTGTATAGGAATGCTTGTGATTTTTGCACATTGATTTTATATCCTGAGACTTTACTGAAGTTGCTTATCAGTTTCAGGAGCTTTTGGGCTGAGGTGATGGGGTCTTCTAGGTATACTATTATGTCGTCTGCAAATAGAGACAATTTGGCTTCCACCTTTCCTATTTGAATACCCTTTATTTCTTTTTCTTGCCTGATTGCTCTGGCTAGAACTTCCAGTACTATGTTGAATAGGAGTGGTGAGAGAGGGCATCCTTATCTAGTGCCAGATTTCAAAGGGAATGCTTCCAGTTTTTGCCCGTTCATTATGATATTGGCTGTTGGTTTGTCGTAAATAGCTTTTATTACTTTGAGATATGTTCCATCAATACCAAGTTTATTGAGGGTTTTTAGCATAAAGGTGCAGCCCGATTCTTAACAGGTGATGGCCCGGTACCAGTCCATGGGGGACCCTTGTTCTAAACCATGATAGAGAGTTTGGATTTTTTTCTGAATACTGCAGTATGAGCCTGTTGGATGATTTTGAGTAGGGGAGGAATATAATATGATTTATATTTAAGTCGTAGCTCCATGAAGAATTGGTTTGTAGTTGGGCAAGCAGGGAGTAAGGAGATCAGTTAAGAGAATATAACAAAAACCTAGGTGAAAAATTACAGTAGCCTGAACTGGGTTAACACCAATAAAAGTGGAATACTCATATTTGGGCTATTCTGTAGTTAGAACTGAAAATAGTTGATGGTAGATTAGATTGTGGATGGGGTGATAGGCATTGAGGGAAAGCAAAGGAATTAAGGACACCTATCTTTCTGTCCTAGCAACTAACTGAACAGATTTGTCTCATAAGTTGAGAGGAGGAAGAGCAGATTTAGGGCTTGGAAAAAGCAAGTAACCTTTTTTACATGTTAAATTCGACATTTTAGGCCAGGCATGGTGGTTCACATCTGTAATCCCAGCACTTTGGGAGGCTGAGCAGGGTGAATTATGAGGTCAGGAGATGGAGACGATCCTGGCCAACATGGTGAAACCCTGCCACTACTAAAAATACAAAAATTGACTGGGCATGGTAGTGGCAAACACCTATAATCCCAGCTACTCGGGAGGCTGAGGCAGGAGAATCACTTGAACCAGGGAGTTGAAGGTTGCAGTGAGCTGAGATCACACCACTGCACTCCAGCCTGGCAACAGAGCGAGACTCCATCTCAAAAAATATATAAATAAAAAAAAGACATTGTAGGTACATACATCAAAATAAAGATGAGTTCTCATTTGATTTATTTACTACTTGGTGGTCACTTCATACCAATTTATGAACCTATTGCAAAATTGACTATTGTCTCTTATTTTCATTAGCTTCTCTTCAAGAAATTAAGGAGCAGTAATCACAGTTGCTTCCCGAGCCCGGTAAATGTTTGTGATACACCCCAGTAGTTCAACACATTGATTACCCATCACAGTTATTTATAAAGCCCATTGATGGATGTGACTTAGGCATTTGATAATCATGATTGTATTTATTGTTCACAGGAGAATTTTATATTACACGGCATTCTAATCTCTCAGAAATCCACGTTGCTTTCCATCTTTGTGTGGATGACCACGTGAAATCGGGAAACATCACTGCTCGTGATCCTGCCATTATGGGACTCCGAAATATACTCAAAGTTTGCTGTACCCATGACATCACAACAATAAGCATTCCTCTCTTGCTGGTACATGATATGTCAGAGGTAAGCAAATAGAAAAATCCTGTAATTTTATGAATATGTTAACCCTTTTAAAGGCACTTTTTTTAAACTAATGAATTTTTGCATCTCCTATATGGTTAATAGAATTGAGTAAACTATAATACAAAACAGTGAATACTCCATAACCATATATGTTCAGAGAGCTGTAGCATTGTCCTGTAGTAAGTAAACTAGAAAATCAAAATAATGTTTAGCTTTGGATAAGGCATGTGTCCCGACACCTCTTTCTCCTCCTCTTCCCTATCTTCCCTCTCCACTTCCCCCTCCTCTTCCCCCTCCTTCTTCTTTTTTCCTATAAGTAGCATTAGATTTACATACACGTATGTATTTGGCTTAGGCTGCCATGAAAATTAGTTTACATTTTCTAAGTATGTATTAATAGGTAATGGAAAGATATGCTAGATGACAGGAAGAAGCTATCCTTGGTTTAACATTTTCTCAAGGGTTCTTTTTAGATAATACAGTTCTGCAATTAAGATACAGCATAATCATTCATCCATTTTGTTATGTACTATAATTTAATTTTTAACAGTCTCTTTCCATGACTGGTTTTCTTCTTCCTTCACCCACATAGAAACTGGTTAGAAGGCATACATTGTAGAAATAATATAAAGACTCGAATTCAATTTCACATAGTCTGGAGAAACAAATGTGTCTCAAATCAAACGGGTCCAGACAAGTCCTAGGAGAGCCAGTGCTTAACTTAGTGATGAAGGACTCGTAGCAACTTTGTGCCTGCTTATTTTGAGGAGGCATTTTTTTAAAAAGCAAAATTGACACCTGTAGTCCCAGCTATTCCAAGGACTGAGGCAGGAAGATTGCTTTAGCCCAGAGTTCAAGACCAGCCTGAGCAACACAGTGAAACTGTGTTTCTTTAAAAAATTGCTGACTGGGAAGTCGAGATTGTGAATATCAGGAAGGAAGTTTGATTATCGATTGTAAACAGTTATTTACCAAAAGAAAAATGCTGTATTGTAAAGGACAGTGTAAAAGGGTTTCTGTTTTACTTTTTAGACTAAGTCCCCACTTAGACTCATTATATTGCAGGAGGCCTCATTTTAAATTTCATATCCTGTATAACAGGGGTCCCAAACCGCTAGGCCAAGGATCTGCCCCACAGCAGGAGGTGAGGGTCGGAGGACGGGTATTACCACCTGAGCTCTGCCTCCTGACAGATCAGCAGCCACATTGGATTCTCATAGGAGCGTGAACCCTATTGTGAACTACGCATGCAAGGGATCTAAGGTCTGTGCTCCTTATGAGAATGTAATGCCTGTGATCTGAGGTGGAACAGTATCATCTTGAAACCATCCCTACTATCCCCACCCTCACCCCCACCCCCAGTCTGTGGAAAAATTGTCTTCCACAAATCTGGTTTCTGGTGTCAAAAAGGTTGGGGACTGCTGCTTTATAAACACAAAAAAATAATTCCTGTCCTTCCGAGACGGGGTACTTTTAAATGATTTCCCACTTATAATCAATGCTGATATATTTTTACTAGGTACTTGGTTGTTTTGATTGGGAGAATTCCAGCACGATCCTATGAAAGCTTCATCAGACTTTCTAATTTCTCATTCCATTCACTTCTGTAGCCTCGGTCATCCTAATATGGTATCAAGAGAGATGGACAAGCATTTTTTCCCCACTATAGCTTTGTAAAGTTTGAGTTCCATCAGGAATTTTTAGCTATTGTTAAACCATCACTAACTAGTCTATCTATAAAAGGGTCTTTGGGGAGTAACAAAGTTTATGATGAATTCCCACCACAAGGAATTCATCCAAACATTCCTGCAGCTGGACTCCTGGTTAACCACTTTATAAAAATGGTTATATGTAGGTGGGAAACAACCTCAAAAACAGTGTTTCCAAAAGTCACTAAGTTCAGATTTACTTCCAGACATCTGATACTACTAGCTTTCCTTCTCCCACAATGTTACAAAAGTTACTTGTTTTAAATTGGGAAGGCCAGCTGCAGAACATTAAGTTTGTTTCCCAAGTGACCAGTTTAATTCACAAAAGTATATTGAGCTATGATTCTCCCATTTGTTGTATTTAAACATCCATTCAGGTCAAGAAGTTTCTAAACTCAGATAACACTACACAGGATATTGGTTTTAGCTTTGGGGCAAGGATCCCAAAGCATTTCAGGTGTCGTTTTCCTCTTCTAACAGAATCGTTAGACCCTCAGTTAACCATGCTTTAGTGTGTGCAAGATGATAATGAAGGTGACTGAAACAGCCCATGTCTGTGATAGATAAAGGGCTATCGAAATTAATTGCAGTTTAAAAAGAAAAAAGGAAAAATAACCTATCAGCAAGAAGAAAGACATATCAGTTTTATTTCAATAGATCTTTGTGCTCTGAAGATACTGTCTTATTGGAGTGCATCTTGTGGAATGAAGCTGCAAGCCAAGAATACTGAATTCTCAACTTCCTTTTATTGTTTCTGTTAACTTGTTGAATAATTTGGGCTTACCAAATCATTTAGTTTTGTAACTATTGTTACTAATGAAGATTTTGTTGTTTTTCACTTTTATATTGGAGTATAGCACACATATAGATGTTTGTTTTTAACTTTTTTTTTAAATTAAAAACATTTTTATTGGTACATAGTAGGTGTGTGTGTGTATATATGTGTGTGTATATATATATATATGTATATATATTTACAGGGATACAGGAAATGTTTTTTTTTATTGCATTTTAGGTTTTGGGGTACATGTGCAGAACATGCAAGATAGTTGCATAAGTACACACATGGCAGTGTGATTTGCTGTCTTCCTCCCCTCACCCATATCTGGCATTTCTCCCCATGCCATCCCTCTCCAGCTCCCCCTCCCTGCTGACCCTCCCCTATTCCCCCCAATAGACCACAGTGTGTAGTGCTCCCCTCCCTGTGTCCATGTGTTCTCATTGTTCATCACCTGCCCATGAGTGAGAATATGCAGTATTTCATTTTCTGTTCTTGTGTCAGTTTGCTGAGAATGATGTTCTCCAGATTCATCCATGTCCCTACAAAGGACACGAACTCATCGTTTTTGATGGCTGCATAATATTCCATGGTGTATATGTGCCGCATTTTTACAGTCCAGTCTATCATCGATGGGCATTTGTATAACATACGTATAGAAAAGTATGCATAGGTATACAGCTCAAATCTTCATAGACTGAACACCCGTATAACAAATGTGCAGATCATGAAGCAGAACATGACCAGCACCCCAGCAGCCACCTCCCTTTCAACTTTAAACCACCTCCCTCCTCAAGGGTAACCACTGTTTTTATCTCAAAAATTATGGATTCGTTGGGCTTATTTTTGCTGTTAATCTTATATCTGGCTTGTTTCCTTCAATGGTATGTTGTGAGATCTATCCGTAATATTGTGCATGGTTATAGATTGTTCATTGTTATTGCTATATATTATTTCATCATGTGACTAGTTATTTATACATTCTATTTATGGACATTTGGGTAATTTTTCCAGATTTTTATTATTATGAGTAGTATTGCTATGAACATTCCAGTTGACACCTTTTGACATTTCTTTTGAGAATATACTTAGGGATAGAATGCTTAGGTCTCAGGGTATATTTATGTTTAGCTTTGGTAGATATGCCAAATAGGTTTTCAAAGTGGTTGTACCTGTGCTGTTATACTGAATGTGAAAAATAAGAAATAAAGCCAAACTATTTATCCTCTTCTAATAATGGCTGTGAAACTTATTAACACAGTGTTTCAGGTACCTCAGAGGCATATACTTGAGAAGTAAAGAATAATCTTGGAATATTCCCTATTGGTACATGAACTGAGATAATAATTCTTGTGTCTAAATTCCAAGACAAACAGTGAAGACTTAAAAGTACATACTGAGTAACTGCAGTTCAACCTTACCCTAATGAGAGGATTCATGTTGAGTAACAGTCAGCTTTAGATAGAAGGTATTGTCTCAATTATAGTCAGAACTGATACTTTAATTTCATTTTCATAGGTTTAGAATCTCTTCTGTACATTTATCACCTAAAGTGTGACAGTAGGGTCCAATTTTTTTTTTTTCTTGAGACAGTCTTGCTCTGTCACCTAGGCCGGAGTGCAGTGATGTGATCTCAGCTCACTGCCACTTCCACCTCCCGGGTTCAAGCAATTGTCCTGCCTCAGCCTCCCAAATAGCTGGTATTATAGGTACCTGCTACCATGTTCAGCTAATTTTTGTGTTTTTAGTGGAGATGGGGTTTCACCATGTTGGCCAGGCTGGTCTCGAACTCCCGACCCCGTCTTGGCTTCCCAAAGTGCTAGGATTACAGGCGTGAGCCACTATACCTGGACTAGGGCCCAATTTGTTGCTTGTTATAAAGTCTGTAGTGCTTTACATCATCCTTTCAGCTTCACTGGATTTCTCTAACAGTGCACTCTCACAGGCATGTCACTAAGATGTAGTCACTTTTCCATTATTTAGAATTCATGATCAAAAACTTTCTATACTGTTACCCTGTCTATGTAGAGATAACATAATGTTGTCCATATCACCTACTATATCACATATACTAAGATTTGTTTCCAGAAGTAAGCTCCTTGTGAAATTGCTGACCACAACTCATGACATTCAATAGGTTGTTCTTCTCATGACTTTATTGACTTCTAAATCTTACAGTTTACCTTTTCTAAGCACCCAAAGCCATTCTTTTTAGGTGCTGGTTTTAATCAGAGACAAAATGACAGGATTGAAAAAACCTTGCAAGTATCTCTCTTAAGCTTATGATGGAATCTCTATGGAGGCACATGGAAGATTTGAAAAGAACTCAGGGGTGTGTGTGTGTGTGTGTGTGTGTGTGTGTGTGTGAGCATGCACATGCACAAACAGGTAGCTGTCTAGTTTCCTCTTAGAGTAATATGCTGCTAAGTGGCATTAAATTAAAGTATACTGAATATGAGAGTTTATATCATCTGAGATTTAAATTTCTTTTTAAACAGTGTCCATCACTTCAAAGATGTGCTGGGGTCCTACCACAAATTGATATTTTGGTATATTCGCTAAATAGCATTGATGAAACTTTGTCATTAATTCACATCATTCCAAAAAGTGTAAAGTTCTTCATTTGTATCACAAATATTTGCTCTAGACCATGTGGTTAAGCGCACATATACAAAAAGCAAGAAAGCAGGGTATTAATCAGTCAAATGGTGATGACCTTTGGACAAGCAGGACAATGAAATTAATTGCTTTCCCTACCTACCATTTAACCTATTCCTATGTTAACTTGTGCTACGATCTTTCATTATCACCATTAGTATTTTGATTTTAATGCATTGGAATAATATATATTCTGTTTGTTGGTGTTCAAAACCAGCCCTTCAATAAGCTCTATGCTTACAGTTTACATTAGTCATCCTCATGTGACTAGCAAGTGCTTAGATTTGACCATAGCCTGAAATAATTCAAGGCTAATCATAGATGTCAGTGAGTTCTAGATTATAAGACAAGTTACTGTCAGAAAATGCTTTTTTATATTTAAAAATGAGTGTTTCATTAAAACAGTATAAAGTTACGAATTCCTTGATTCTGATTACTAGCATAGTATTTCAAAAATGATTGGTGTTAGAGTAATATTTTAAGATGATGCAAATACTTAGTTATACAATAGTATTTATTCCTACATATGGTTCTTGAATAAAATGTTTAACATACGTGAATAAGTAGGTCCTTAATGAAATTAGATACCATGAATGAGAATCAGCAGAAACAACTAAACATGAAAACAGATGCACAAAGACTTGAAGCACTGGTATTATAAAACACAGGTCATACAATAGTTGATACTGTGTTTAAAGAACTGAAGACAAGCTTAAAATGCCTTCAAGTAAAAAATGTTCTGAAAAGTGACCTAGCAACTACAAAACATTGCTGAGAGAAATGTTAAAAGACCTAAATAAATAGAGATGTATACTATTTTCATGGATTGGAAGACTCAACATTGTCAGGATAATAGTTCTCCTAAAATTGATCTATAGATTTAAATCCCAATCAGAATTGTTATAAGGTAATTTTGAGATTTTTGACAAGCTAGTTCTAAAATGTATATGGAAATGCACAGGACCTGAAACAGCCAAATCAATTTTGAAAAATAACAAAGTTAAAGAACTTACACTAACTAATTTCAAGACTTGCTATAAAGTTATAGTAATCAATGTAATGTGATAGTGGCAAAAGAATGGACTATGGATCAGAAAACAGAAGAAAGCATCCAGATATAAACTCATACATATATGGTGATTTGGTTTCCAGCAGAGATGCCAAGGCAGTGCAGTGGGAGAAAGGATAATCTTTTCAGTGTTGTTGAAACAATTGGATCATATAGAAAAACAGTCTTAGCCCTTACATTATATCATATATAAAATTAATTTAAAATAGTTTAATGACCTAAACAAAAGAACTAATATTATAAAGCTTCTAGAGGAAAACATAAAAGAAAATCCTGATGACATCAGATTAAGCGGGTTAAAATTTGTTATACCACAAAAGCATAGGCCATAAAAGAAGAATATTACATTCTAAAATTCAAAACCTTAGCTCATCAAAAGATACTATTAAGAAAATGAAAATTGAAGCCTCAGGCTTTCACATGACCTTGAGCAATTCCATGAACTTCTCTAAGCATCACTTTTTTTTTGGTGGCGTCTTTTTTTTTTTTTTTTAAATTTATGAAGGTTATTTCTGTGAGATTATGTATATTGTAAAGTTCCATGTAAACATAAGACATATTACTGTAGTTTTTAGAGCCATCAGCATTGCTCCGTAGCTGTAGACATTTCTTAGTCACCTTGTTCTCTCTATACATCATCTTAACTAAGAGAAAGTAAGACAAGAAACCAAACACTTGTCCCTCCATGCATGTGTATACTCCATAAGACCACTGTAGCTCTTTTCCAGTAGCCTTTGCGGTTACAAGGAAATCCTCTTCTTTCTGTGAACTCTGAAACCAAAGTGTTATAAGCATAACTTAAAGTTGAATATCAGAAAATTCTAGTGAATTTTTAGAAACTTTCAGGACCTAACCCAAGAAAATTATTTCCTTTTTAGCCAACTAAAAAACTAGACCAGACACAATTTAAAAGTAGTTTTCTGTTAAACCCTATTTCTGGCTACAAAGAAAGCCACACTCTTTAAATGTCCATGGATCAAAGCTAATTCAATCAACCTATGTTTTCATGCATGTATATGCTCAGTATTATAGAAGGCATTATAAAGGTAATAAAGGTGAATAAAAAGTGGCTTCTACCTTCAGAGAGCACGTAACTTAATAAAGAAGAGAAAGAATAAAGCCCATCCTTCTGCCCATTCCTCTGGCCTCCTCCCCAAAAACGACAGGATAAAATGTGAGCATTGAGATAAGAGAACAGTAAAGTACCTTGGGAGTTCAGAAAATGGAGCTGTATTTGTAGCTGGAAAAATAGGAAATGCTGTAATAGGTGATACTGTCTGGACATTGAAGAATGAAGATCAGGTTCAATGGATGGAATTACTGAGAAGGGCATTGTAGGTAGAAGAAACAGATCAAGGAAAAATGGAGGGAGGTGGGTGACAGGCATGGCAGACCATGTTTAGGCAAATGTGAGCAGATATACTTGAATGAAACCTTCATTTTTAAAAATTTAAAAGTCACAGAAACTTAAAGTAGCTTTGGCTTTAAAGTATGTAGCCTTAAATAGTAAAAGAAAGGCTTACATACTATGTGTGAGACAGTAGGAAGCAATTTTAAGTTCTTAAAACAGGAGTATAATATAATCAGAAATGTACTTAAAATAGCCCAAAGTAGTGGTTTAGAGGGGAAATACTAGAATTCAGGACTCTAGATAGGAAGTATAGCAGTAGCTAGCCATGAGGTCACAAAGACCATCAGAGATAGGTGAAGAACTGAAATAATTTGATGATACATCGGCCCCAAGACAGAGGGGGGAAAATATCATAAAGAAAGGGAGTGGTCACTAAGTATATGAATTACAACAGGAAGGTCAGTTAGAATAAGACTGAGAAAAGGTTTGGTAATTAATAATCATTGATGATCTCACATAAAGAATTTTCATTTGAGTGATAGGGGTGGAAGCCTGCTTAGAAAAGATGAAAGACTGAGTAGTTGGTAAGGAAGACATCATTCGGCTTTTCCATTATTCTTGCACAAGTGTCCAGTGAGTTTTTCAGAAGCTACATGCTGTGTGATAATATAATAGATTGAATGCAGAGACAGCTATAAGAATCCAGATGTCTTCTGTTAGGCTAGGCTTTAATGAGATTTGTAGAAATTTAAAACATTTTTATTCATACTAAAACTTTTTTGTTTTGGAAAATAGTTATTTTTCATAAAAAATGTTATTTAGGTTGATATGAATGGGTTTATCATTGTTTTTAAATGAAATTAATGTTTTCTTGGTTTTAATTCCTAATGCAATAATTATCAAAAGATATAATCTGCATAAAGAATCTACATAAAGAAGGAATTCTCCTTTAGCCTCCCAAATAGCTGGGACTACAAATGTGCACCATTGCACCAGGCTAATATTTAAGAATACAAAAGCTCCTGAGACCCACAAAGTTTGAGAATCACAATAATGAAATAATCTACAAGTTTTATAGTTATAATTATGAAGACTTAGGGAAAAACATTCCTGATGTTTGTGAAGAGGAATAGATTTTAAAATGGCATACACTCCAGTCATACTATGGAAAATTATAAATGTTTTGGTGAATGAAGATTAGAAAGAAACGTAGAAAAATGAATGCTTTGTTAGGTGGCTTAGATGGGGGGCATTTGTTTATTTCCATTCATTTGTAATAACATACCATGCAGTAAAAATATTTTATTGCTTATGCAAATACACATTTTAATAGAATTATTCATGCTGACATTTCAAGTAGTAGAGTTCCTATGTCATTTATATTTGCCTTTAGAATTATCTAGAAAAAATAAGGATATGTTTATTAATTAATTATATTTATAGGGCTTATTAAATTAATTTGTATTCCGCAAGCATACTCTAAGAGCCGGAAGAAGTTGCATGCCTAAAAACTAGAGGAAATCCAGTTGGGATTAGCAAATAGTTACCTAAATCCATTCACAACATCGTGGATAGTCAACATTATAGATAAATAAAGATCTGACTTTATTTTTTATACAAAGTTCTGTTAAAAACGTATCTTTTGTTTTATTTCTATTTTTAGGAAATGACTATACCCTGGTGCTTAAGGAGAGCAGAACTTGTGTTCAAGTGTGTCAAAGGTGAGCATAATCTTATCTCTGACAACCACCACCTATACTTCCTCCCAAATATTGAAAGTAGAGTGACCCAGAAGAAAGAATGTGAAAGATACCCCTGCAATCTAGTGCCTCAGTTAGATAGTTTAGCAAACAAATATTTCATAATAGGCCTTTTTATTTTTATTTTTCTAGTCACAAAATAAGTATCCAGCCCCTTTAAAATACAAGGGTATTTGGACACTATATTTTGTTCTGCTGTTAGCTTGCTCTCTATTTTCTTTATTCTCTTAGAAAAAAATATAGAGCCACATATTTATTAACTTTTAATAACCTGTCTTAGCTTCATTGTACGGAGACTAAATTTTATTTGAGAAATCGTAAATAAGGGTGTGTTGACAGAACTCTGTTATACCTCTCTGGCATGAAGAATTGGGGATTGCAGACATTTATCTGCCCTTTAGGCATAGCGTATCCTACAGGCAAATGGCTGCCTAAAAAGTCAAGACAGGAAGCCTTACAATGAAAATTCAGTCTATTTCAGTAAGTGACTGGTAGGTTTGAAGGCCAGAGCTTGTAATACAGCAACATCTATTTTTCTATTTTAGGTTTTATGATGGAAATGGCTTCATGGGATGGAGGAATTTCTAGGACAGTGCAATTTCTAGTACCACAGGTATGTTATCTGTGTAGATCTCACCCCAATTTAATCTCTTTTATTAGATTTCTCACAGATACAGCTAGGCATCCTGCCCTAAAATCCTAAATACAACATGAAATGCTAATCACTTTCTGTTTTTTAAGGGGAGAAGTATTTGGATGTTATAAAGGCACTTCGTTGTCAAAGGTATCAGCATCTACCACTCAAGGGATGTGTTACTTAACCCCCAGACAAAACTTGACTCATCATTCCTTCGTTTTTCTCCACATTTATATTATATCGATTCCAAAGGGTTCATCAATAAGGCCATTAGCAGAGAATGATTTTGTATTCTGTGAAGAACTTGGCAAAATCAGTGGTATTTTATTACTGATTTACACCAGTATTATCTAGAGGTTTTTCTACTCATCAAACTTAATATTTGATAGAAACGACATAAGTTCTCTGAAGATGGAGCTAGAAAAACAGCCCTTGTCCATATCCATGCAGTTACATCAGTCATGAAAGATAATTTTCACATATTGCACTCCATATGTAGAACTAGATCCATATTTTAAAATACTTCTAAAATTATTTTTAAAATCAATCATGATGTAACAAGTGCAATTATTCTTTTTTCCTCTTACAGAGTATTTCTGAAGAAATGTTTTATCAACTTAGTAGCATGCTTCCCCAGATCTTCCGAGTATCATCAACACTCACTCTGACATCCAAGCACTAAACCCTTATAGATTGACATGCTGGCAGAAGATGATTGTTAAACTCTCCAGAAATTTGTGCTATGTTGGGATTCTTTCAAGCAAAAGATTTCCAGAAAGAGAACCTGCAATTAAGCCACAAATCAAGATATATATCTGTTATACCATTCCAAAAATTTATATACTGCACAAACTAGTGATCAACCACTAACTTAAACATTTTTTTTTCTGAGATGGAATTTTGCTCTTATTGCCCAGGCTGGAGTGCAATGGCACCATCTCGGCTCACTGCAACCTCCGCCTCCCCGGTTCAAGTGATTCTGCCTCTGCCTTCTGAGTAGCAAGGATTACAGGCATGCACCACCACACCTGGCTAACTTTGTATTTTTAGTAGAGATAGGGTTTCTCCATGTTCGTCAAGCTGGTCTTGAACTCCCAACCTCAAGGTGATCCACTGGCTTCAGCCTCCCAAAGTGCTGGGATTACAGGCGTGAGCCGCTGTGCCCAGCCAAACATTTATTCTTAAAGTCTCTTTATGAATTTCTCTTTTTTTCTTCTCTGTGTTACCTGTGAATATTAGTAAGTTAAAACTTTTTATTTATCACACATGGACACTTGCTGAAGGAAATGATTATATTTACATGGACACATTTGACTTTTTCAAAAGGCTTGACTCATATCAAGTGCAAACCTTAATTAAACATGAATCTTCCTTTTACTTTATTTGCCAAAACAAAATTTAAAAGCACTGAAATATACATTGCAAGTACAAATTTCCTGTGAAAATCTTTTTATAGAAGCACAAATGTATGAGACAAATGTGCTTTTTCTTTTAAATTCTCCTGTCTCAGAACCCTCCTTTAATCTGCTGTTTCTAAGGATGTACAAGTTAGAGTCAGAAAACATTTTGGATTTTTTACCTCTCTCATCCTCCTCTGTGACCTTGCACTTACATATTAATAACATTTCATGGACTGTGAAAATAGTGTTCTTTTTTGCAAGCTTGATGTCAAGTTAGTCTACACCAGCACCTGGCAGTATTTTAGTGCTCATCAACATTGTGACAATCAGACAATGAAGATCATTTTTGTTTTTCTGTCCTCCCTGTGTTCTCAGCTTGCTTAACCATTCCTCTGCCTCTTACAAATCTATACACATTTATGCTAATAAATGTGTCCCCATCTCTGCCTGTTCTCTGTTTCCCCTCCTTTTCCGTTGTTTTTCCTTACGATACTCCTTTCTCAGGTGCTGCGTATCATATGTTTGTCCCCTCTATAACATATTTGCATGAGTAGTGACTCCGTTAAAGGCATTTACAAAAGCACACAGGTGTTTAGGAAAGCAATAGTTTCATAATTCCAAGTTGTATGGCTAAATGGAGAGCATTTGGGTCATAAGATGGCATGTCTTGATAACAAGAAACAAAAAGCCCTTCATTAGTATGCCTAAATGTAATAACTGAAACTCTGTTGGCAAACAGAATGCTTTCCTGTAACAGAATGTCTTAATTTTCTACTCAAGGAAAAGGTGTATCCAGGTGACAACAGTGAAGGCTAAGAACCCTAAGAACACCCACTCCAGCAGTATGTCCATTAGACAGTAAAACTCTCCAAATTATTTGTCCAGGAGCCTGGCGATTCTGCCAAGAAGACAGGTGTTTACCCTTTGAGCAGTTCTCTTGGAGAAACTGTCTTTCAGGTGCCACTCTTAACCACTGAGACTGATTCTAATGCAAAGCAGGGAAGGCAGGGAGAAACCAGGAGAGTGGCAGGTCAGTGTCAGAAGCTGTTTTTGTTTATACAGTGACAGGTCGAGTTGAAAGTGGATCAATTAAAGGCACCTGAAAACGGGCATTGAGCATCTTTCTGCAGAATTACGTAACTAATCTACAGGTACAGCCAACAGCCTGAAGGGTGCAGCCCCGGTAGCAGAATGGAGGAGCAAAGCTTCATTCATGGAGGTTTGTTGAATGCTGCTGCCCAACTCTTCCTTTGTCACCTCTAGGCTATTCTACTGAATTACTTATAAACTGGTGGCTTTAACTGAGGGCTGTGGAAACATGCTATTTCACCTATGAAATCATGATGAATTTATCGAATTTTTCAATTTGAAATTGAAAATTCATCACTTTTTCACTTGAAGCTGTGTTATAGAAGCAGTAAAACTGGAAAAATCATGCTGATGGTGTTACATTACCACTGATGAAAACACACCAGGCTAATAATAAATACATAATTAATGCACTTAAATCGTGGGAATTTTAGTGATGCAGTAATTGAGGAGTCTGGAATTTTGTATTTGGACCAAGAGTAATGAGATTAGGATCTTTTTCTGAGTGTTCTAAAGTGCTTCTTGGAGGGGAGTGGTTTCAGGCACTTCATGAATGATGTGAAGAAGGTACCTCAGGCTGAGAGAGCATTCTAGGTACAAGTAGCACTTTGTGTTTAAGGGTTCTGCATTCACGGATTCAACCAACTGTGGATCAAAAATATTCTAAAAAAGAAAAAATAGGACAGCAATAAGAATAATTTTAAAAATACAATGTAACATCTGTTTACATGGCATTTGCATTGTATTTGGCATAAGTAATGTATAGATGAATTAAGTATATGGGAGAATATGTGTAGGTTATATGCAATTACTACCCCATTTTATATAAGAAACTTGAACATCCAGGGATTTTGGGATTGGCAGGGGATCTGGAATCAGTCTCCTGCAGATACCAAGGGACGACTGAGTAAGGTACAGATAGCAGAAATAGAATGGAGGCAGTGGTAAATGGCCAATAAGTTGAGAGGAGCTGACCACAAGAGTCTCTGAAGATGGTGAGATTAGCACAAACACTGACATTGGTGAGGATTGTGAGTTAGAAGTTTTCTATTTGTGTAAACAGTTACATATTCCTAAATGGCCCTCGAGGCCTTAAAAGTGTGCCTTGGAAATCAGGCAAAGGCACTGAACCTGAGGTCTCCGTTCTGTACTGCTCTTTCCCTCCGTTCCCCCATTTCTGCTCTCAAAGCACCACACAAGCAAAGCCATTGATCTAGAAGTGTGACACCAGCTGTTTCTCAGCATGGCAGTGTGACCAGAATGGAAGAAATGCATGAAAGAGAATTTCAGCGGGAAGAAACAGCTTGCCTGGGAGTTGGCAGATCTCTTATTGGCACAATACACACCATCATTTGTGTCACTTCAGTTGGATCCTGGCTAATTCTCACAGGAAGAAAACATGTTTCGCCAAAGAAAGATGAAATCACAGAAACATTTCTTTTCTAGAAGCTCTAAGAGAGATTTCACAGAACTGTGCAGAAAGAACCCACCAAAGTTAGAGACTGGAGCCTCGGGCCTATTTTTCAGTTTCTTTCTTATTTTATTTTCTATTTTTCAGTTTCTAAATGAAAATGGCTGCTTTTCTTGACTAAATTTTCCCATTTATGTGAAGTTGGACTGATGCTCAATAGGACTAACAGAAGTATAAAAATCATTATAAATGTCAAACAAAAAGAATACAACACCTATTTGGAAAAAGTACCATGTTTTCAGAACCTTTTAAATTAGTGGTTTTTTTATCCTTAAACTATTCAAGAACCTTTCGTTACCATCTTCTCTTCATCCGAAATGTTTTGAGAACGTAAACAATTGGAATTATTTGAGCAATCTTTTTTACTAAATCAAAAACAGGTATGTCAGGAGAAAAGCTTCTGATTAGCAAGTGATACATAGTATCACAGTTATCACTGTGCATTCTCATGCATAGTATTACCACATAAAATACATAGAATTATCATTGTGTAATTCCAGGCAAACTTGCAAAAACAAAACCTTGTTGTTTGACTTAACCTGTGCAACATCATCCAAGTGAAATGTATTTAACATCTTAAAGGATCACTAATTCCAGGGACCTCAAGCTGGGAACCACAACCTTGACCAGAAATATTTACAAGAGGGTATGTTACAAAGGAAAGGTAGAGATCAAGACAACATAAATAGCAGATTGACCCTGAGAATCTCATTCAATAAACAGCAAGTGTTTATTGAGTTTCTTCTATATGCAAAGGCATAGTGCAAGCAAGATTCAGCCTCTAGAAGGTTATACAACTGCAATGGGACTTGTGAAGACAGAAGACTTGGCAGGCTTTTCTGTAATCTGTGATGCTGATGATCTCTAATGACTAAAATAAAATTTCAGCTAAAGCAGGGGAAAGGAGGAGTAACCTCCTGAGGTTACTTGCAGGACCAATATGTGCTTGGAATGTCCTATTCAAATATACACAGCTAAAATTACCATACACTTCAGATCTCTCTTGCTGTTCATTTCCTGTGTTCCTACAAGAAGACAGTTCCAAATATGTTCAAATTGAAGACATATCAGGCTTTCTAATATATCCACATCTAAGGCTGGCTGAACTTCAGTCCTCATTAGTTGAAGATACCATATTTATGGCATCACCTGTTCACTAAAATTTATTTGTAACTCCGAAATTGTTAAAGACATTTACAAAAGCATACAGTAAGTTACAAAAACAATGGATTCATCACATCAGAGTCATGTAGTTGTAACTGGCCAATAGAATAGAATGCAGGGCCTTTGGCAGCACTTTCAGGTTACCTGTGGACATGTTCAGAGCACCAAAAAGTTTGAGTAGCCCAACACATGTTCCTAGCTCGGATGGAGCAAGGCGACGCTCTGCCGCCTTGTTTTAGCTTTCATCGTGCAAATAAATGTCCCGTTCATGGGTCTGTTTAGCACCATTTTTTTTGCATTGCTTTTTGATGGTGATTTTGTTGTTCAGAGAGGTCCAAGCATAGTGCTGAAGTGCTGTGTGGTGTTCCCAGGTGCAAGAAGGTTGTGATGTGCCCTATGAAGATAACACATGTCTAGATTAGCTCTGTCCAGGTACACAGTGTAGTGCTGTTGGTCGAAAGTTCAATGTTAATGAACAGTGATGTGTATTAAATAAGGCGTCTCTCAACAGTAGCACACATAAAACAATATTATATATTGATCAGCTGATGAGAATATTGTGGCCAGAGACTTAGAGGAATCTATTTCCCCTTGGAGCAATGATTTTTAGTATTCACTAATTTAGTGTTCATAGCAACTTTAAAGAGCATAACTACTGTGAACTCTGACGACTGTATGTGTCTTCTCTCTCCAGAAAGAGAGTATAAGAGCTATTTGTAGATATCTTTGGTGCACAGAGAATGAAAGCTGGAACACATTACCAAAGAAGCAAACAGATCCTTTCTGGAAATGCTCAGGAATTAAGCAGAAACTCTACTGTCTGTCATGCATTAGGTGTGACATCTGTGGGAGGAGAATGCATTGGTGCGTCTCTCCCTCTTTCTCCCTTGCTTTCTACCCTTCTCTCCTTTCCTTTATAATAAATCCTCATTCCCTCAGCTCATCTGTGCTCAAGAGACTCTACTCTTAACAACAATGTAACATCAGAGATCAGAAGCATCGTCTCTAAAGTTAAACCTGATTCAAATGCTGACTCTCCAGTTTATTTGCTGTGGCTTGTTACATTGGGCATATTACCTAACCCCTTGAAGCATGTTTCCTCATCTGTAAGCTAGGGAAAATTAATAATAGTATCTACCTCATTTAGTGGTTGGAAGGATTGCATAAGAAAGCACACACTACCTGGCATGTAGTCATTCTATAAATATTTGCTGCTATTATCCTTCCTTCCTTCCTTCCTTCCTTCCTGTCTTCTCTTCCTTCCTTTCTTCCTTCCTGTCTGACCTTTCTCCTTCCCTTTCTTCCTTTCATTAGACAGAAGGGATGCTAAGTCATTTAAAACATTGTGTTCTCATGAAGCTTACAGCCTAACTGAGTTGGTAAGAGAACACATAGTCACTCACAGTACCAGTCAGCATATACTAGAGGTATACAGTCAGTGCAGAATAAAGCACACACAGAGTGCTGTGGAAGTCAAAATAGAAACATTAGCAATGCGTTGGGCCAAGAGACTTGTTGAGCCCCTTGAGAGCAGACTGCTTAGCCCTGCCTTTCTCTGGCACTGACTGAGTATCCTCTGAGCCCTCATTCAACAGGTGAAGAACAAATCCTCCTGGCAGATGGGCAGAATGCCACCTGTGCCAGCAATGGCAACAACTTCAGATACAAAGGACAGGCAAGTTAGAATGTCAGGAGGAAGTCACAGGGTAGGTGACTAACCCTGTATTTGAGTAGAGCAGGAAGTATTATCATATTTTTATATGAGGTGAACTTAGATTTTAGAAATAACAATAGTATGAAGTACTTACGGAATTTAAAGTCTCCCACCCACATAGCAGCTCAACGAACAACTTGCCCCTGTAATGCTTTCCAACTCTATGACTGTCTTGTCAGCAAGCTGATCATGTTTCCTGTGTTGCAGATGAGCAACTGAGGCAAGAGGATTAAATGCTAGGAAGGTATAGAGGAGATGTCCTGGGATGAGAGAAGAGGATCAGAACTCAGAAATCACTAGTCTATTTAGTCTACTTTATGCGTGTGGTGATGGGGATGGGGGAGGGGCACTAGGATAAATACTTTTTCTTTTTAAAAATCATGTTAGCTATCTCGGCTAGTATAGTGGCCAGGTGCAGTGGCTCACACCTGTAATCCCAGCATGTTAGGAAGTCGAGATGGACAGATCACAAGGTCAAGAGATCGAGACCATTCTGGCCAACACGGTGAAACCCCATCTCTACTAAAAATACAAAAATCAGCTGGGCATGGTGGCACACACCTGTAGTCCCAGCTACTCCAGAGGCTGAGGCAGGAGAATCGCTTGAACCCAGGATGCGGAGGTTGCAGTGAGGTAAGATCGTGCCGCTGCACTCCAACCTGGCAACAGAGACTCTATCTCAAACAAACAAACAAAATCATCTTGGCTATCTTGGCTAGTGTTACACATTGACTCTTCTATCTGAATTTCCTTTTATCGTGAAATACTTCAAAAATAAAAAGAAGTTAGAAAAATTATAACAAATAACCGTGTGCCTACTACCTATATTTCTTAAAGCTTAAAGTGTTGCCACATTTGTTTTAAGCCACTCTCATCACGTAAAACATCACAGATGCAGGAGTTCTCCTTCCTCCTCTAGCTCTCTAGTCTCTCCTTGTATCAGCTACTTCTGAGGAACACACCACTCCAAAATTAACGGCTGAAACAAGAAGCATTGATTTTTTATGATTCTACAGGTAGTCACCTCAGCAGTTCTGGTTTCATCTGGGCTCATTTTTGAGTCTTTGGTCAGTGCTGGGTCAAGTAGGCCACTCGGAAGATCTCGGCTAGACTTTGTCACATGTTTGGGGCTTGGCTGGCTGAAGGCTGGAATAGATGACTCTGCTGGAGCAACAGGACTGTTCTTCACTGTGAGTCATCCTCCATGAGACTAGCCCTGACGTGTTTACATAGTGGTAGTAGAGCTGGAAAAGAGAATTGACACACCATCACTTCTGCCACATTCTGTTGTTGATTAAATCCGGTCACACAGCTATCCCAGACTCAAGAAGTGGGGTAAATAGACTCCTCACTTAAGTGAGAAGTGCTGAAAAGTCACATTGCAAAGAGCACGGACACAGGATGAGGAGAAGAATTGGGAATGTTTTTGACTTCAGTGTGTCATACTCTCTCAGCAGTAACAACTATCTTGACTTTGTTATTCATTCTTATAGGTTAATTTATAGTTTCATGCATATCTATAGAGTGTAGCCATAAGATGTATATGATGTTGCATTGAAAGCTTTACATTTTACATATCATTCAACATTTGCTCTTTTAATAATCCAATATCATGCTTTTGGGATTTAATCCTACTGATATGCATATAGCTACTTCACTAATTTTGGTTGCAGTATATTTGAAGACTCTGAATTATATGCCCGTAGTCCAACTTGTGTATTTATTCATTCTCCTATTTATTGACAGTGAGGTTGCTTTCACTTTTCTGTCATTTGGTACTGTGCAGCACCAACCACATTCTTGCACATGTGTCACTGTGTACATATGTTACAGTTTTTCCATGGTTTATATCTCTGAATAGGTTTTCTGGGATTTTATAGTATGGACATCTTAAAATTTAATAAATTCCAATTTAATTCCATAGTTGTACCAAATTTCCCTTCTAATGGCAGCATATGAACACTCCTTTTTCTCCATATCTTCATATAAACTGGGCAGGAACTTTTGGAAATTTTAATTCTTACCATTCTGATATGTATGAAACAGTATCTCATTGCTGTTTTGTTTTGCATTTCCCGGTTAGTGGTGATGTTGAGCAGCCTGGCACGTTTGTTGACCATTTAGATTTCCCTTTTCTTTTATTTTTTCTTTCTTTCTTTTGGTGTTTTGTGTTTCTTTTTTTCCAGACAGAGTATTGCTCTGTCACCCAGCACCTAGGCTGGAGTGTACTGGTGTAGTCTTGACTCACTGCAACCTCTACATCCCAGGTTAAAGTGATTCTCGTGCCTCAGCCTCCTGAGTAGCTAGGATTGCAGGCATGCACCACCATGCCCAGCTAATTTTTGTATTTTTAGTAGAGCCAGGGTTTCATCATGTTGACCAGGATGGTCTTGAACTCTGACCTCAGGTAATCCACCCTTCTTGGCCTCCCAAAGTGCTGGGATTACAGGCATGAGCCACCGTGCTTGGCACAGACTTCCCTTTTCATGAGTTGTCTGTTTGAATCCTTTGTCCATTTTTTTCTCTTGGGTTGTTTTCCCTTTTCATATTGAATTTGCAGACATTCTTTCTATATTCCAAATATTAAACTTTTTTTTTTTTTTTTGAGATGGAGTCTCACCCTGTTACCTAGGCTGGAGTGCAATGGTGTAGTCTTGGCCCACTGCAACCTCCACCTCCCAGGTTCAAACTATTCTTCTGTCTCAGCCTCCAGAGTAGCTTGAATTACAGGCACCTGCCACCATGCCCATCTATTTTTTGTATTTTTAGTACAGACGGGATTTCACCATGTTGGCCAGGCTGGTCTCAAACTCCTAACCTCGTGATCCACCTACCTCGGCCTCCCAAAGTGCTGGGATTACAGGCATGAGCCACCAAGCGCCCAGCCCCAAATATTAAACTTTTATAAGGTATTTCTGAAAATCCCTTTTTTTCTCCAGGTTGTGGTTTGTTTGTTTGTTTGTTTTACTTTTTATTATGTTTTATTTTCAAAGAGGTCTTAAATTATAATATAATATAATTTATCAATCTTTTTTTACAGTTTAAGCTTCTTATATCTCACTTGAGATGTTGTTTCTTACCCCCAGGATCGTAGCTAAATATTTAGGCCTTTAATCTATCTGAGATTCACTTTTGAATGCTGTGAGGTAAGCATCCAATTGTATTAGGGGTAAAGAGAGAAACTGGGAGAAGACAATAATAAAATATGACTAAAAATTTTCGAGAAGTGATGGCCATGAATCTTCAGATTCAAGAAGCAGGCTGACATCTAAGCAAAAAAAGAAAAATAAATCTACAGCTAGACCCTTTGTGGTAAAATTGCAGAACACCTAAAACAAAGGTAAATCTTAAAAGTCTCTAAAAATTTGGGAGGCTGAGGCAGGAGGATTGCTTGAACCTGGGAGGCAGAGATTACAGTGAGCCAAGATCGTGCCACTGTACTCCAGCCTGTCAACAGAGCAAGACTCTGTCAAAAACAAAAAACAAAAAAAAAAACCCAAGGCTCTAAAAGCTTTTTTAAAAATCAAAGAGAGATTTGCATGATGATTTTAAAGACCATAAATTTTCAACAGCAACAGTAAACACCAGAAAATGGTTAGGGTTAAGAGAAAATAACTGCCAATTAAAAAATTTATAATCAACTAACCTGTCATTTAAGCCCTACCCATCAGTTTCATTACTAGCTGTGACCTTAAACAAATTATTTTATCTTTTTGAACCTCAGTTAATTTGTCTGTAAAGTATGATTAATACATTTTCTCTCTCTCATTCATAAAACCACGAAAGAAAAAAGTAAGAATACTTTACAAATTATAAAGTTACCCAAAGATATAGTTTACTTTGATCTTTGAGAATAGGTTCATATTTGAATGTGACAATCTTCATATATTTTTGCGGATAAGACAGAGCATGGACAGATTGATGCATGGATGAAAGGAAGAATATAATTATGCATTAAATGAATATTTAATGAGCATCTTTTGTGTACCATGCATTGTTTTAGGTACTGGAAACATTGCATAATAGTGAATAAGACAGATAATCTTATCCTCTGTCTAATAGAAGAGACATTAAAATCAATAAATATATATGTGATTATAGATTATTATGGGTCCTATGAAAATAACAAGAGGAATACAATTGATATGCAAAGAAGACAACCTTTCAGGAGAAAATTATGTTTAAACTAAGATCTGAAAAATCAGTAGCAATTAGCCAGATAAAGAGTAGAGGAAGATGCTTTCTCAGGCTGGGGAAACAAAAGAAATCCGAAAAAGCAGAAGTTACGGGATGTACACGACTTAGTGGAGGAAACTAAAGCCCTGGATTTCTGTCTAGAAAGCTGAAAGTGGGAGACACACGGTAAATACAAGGAAAATTATAGAAAGGAGGAGATTGGAAGCCAGCTCATAAAGTTGTTTATGAACTCCTGGGCTTACCCTAGAGATGTGCCAGCATGAATCTAATTCTAAACTTCGTACCAAAGATTTTGAGAGCTTAGACCACACTCAGGTTTTAGACTGTCCACTGAGTGACACACATGCAAGACAAATTCAAATAACACTGCAAAGTCTTTGTAAATGGGAGTGACATTGAAACCATAACCTGCAAGAGGTTGGTCTGAATGTGTGACCTGAAACAGACTGGTTGATTGTCTCCTAAGAGAAAAATATCAACATTCTCCATATTGTCTGCTAAGAGAAAAATATCAACATTCTTTTGTTTCTCCATTGAAACAAAACCCAGAGTCTCATAACTGTAGTAAAAATGACCTGGATACAATCTAAAATAACTTGCCTTACAAAGAACCAGAAAAAAATCTCAACTCTCAAAAAACAATCAACAGATGCTAATTCTGAGATGACACTTGTTGGGATTATAACAGAAATATTTTAAAACAAGTCATTTATAAAGTCCTTTTAAAACTCATGTGAAATGTGTAAAACAATAGAAATTCTTAGCAAAGATATAGATATAAAGAAGAACCAGGGGCCCAAAGTGGCTCCGGCCGGATGTCGTGGCGCTTGCGAAGGCGAGGCCAAGAGTTCAAGGCCAACCAACCTCAGCAATCTTACAAGCTCTCATTTGATTGGCAAAAAAAAAAAAAAAAAAAAAGAAGAACCAAATGGAAATTTTAGAGATACAAAATACGATCTCCAAAATTTAAAAGAAAATTTCACTAGATAGGATCAGAAGCACAATCAAGATGACAAAGAGAAGAGTCAATGGCTAGTGAACTTGGAAATTGATCAATAGAAAATTTCCATGTTGAATACAGGGGGAAAAAATGAAAAAATGATCTGAACCTTGTTGGCTGTATGGAAGAAACAAAAAGTTCTAAATTCATGACACTGAAGTCTCAAAAGAAAAGATGTGGTGCTGAGAAAACATACATTTGAAGAAATATTGGCTGAAATTTCTCCAAATTTAGTGAATGATATAAACCTATAAATTCAAGTTCAGTGAACTCCAAACAGAATAAACTCAAGGAAACCTATACCCATAAACATCATAATCAAAATACTGAAAACTAAAGACAAAGAAAATAATCTTGAAAGCCATCAGAGAGACCCAATGCATTACTTACAAGGAAACACCAATTTGAATGACTGCAGATTTCTCATCCAAACTTGTGAAAGCCAAAAGGAGGTGGAACAATCTTAAAGTGCTAAAAGACTGTCAATCCAGAATTCTATATCTAAAAGAAGCATCTTTCAGAAATGAAGGGGAAATAAAGACATTCTCCAAGAAAGAAAAACTAAGAGAATTTGTTGCCAGCAGACCTGCTAGAGGGAGTATTGCTAGAGGAAGTTCTTCAGACAAAAGGAAAATGACTTTCAGGATAATACTTGGAATGTAGGAATGAAGGAAAAGGACTTTCCAGTCCTTTTATCATTTCTAGATAAATGCCTGAGTAAATATAGTATTTTCCTTTTGAGCTCTTTAAAGTATGTTTGATTATTGAAAGCAAAAATTATAACATTCTCTAAGAGGTTTTCAACACATTTATGCAAAGAAAAACTAGAACATAATAGAAACCTATATGGTGACAAGGTTTCTACATTCCACTGAAGTGTTAGTATTGAGTTTAAGTAGACTGGGAAATGAAAACCAATATTGTGAGACAAGAAAGACTGGAACATTCGTGTAAGTGAGAGAAGTCTAATAGTATCAATGGGCTACTGGGTCACTACTGCTTCTTCCTCATCTTAGAGAAATTCCAAATGGAAAGTTTGCCTGATGTGCCATCCCTCTCACACAATCCCATAGCTGATCACCAAATCCCCATCCTTCAAATCTGTTCATTTACTTCCATCCCATTGGTGCCTTCATAATCAAGGCCACTAATTCTTGCCTATATGCCATCCTTCCAACTGGTTTCTCCAACTCCAGTTTTGCCTCTTCTTCTTTCTTAATCTCACCATAATTATCTAAAATTCAAATATTATCATGCCGTGTTCCTGCTTCAGACATGTCAGTTGCTCCTAGGTTGCTTTTAAAATAATGAGTGTACTCTTTGGTCTGTCTCCTGATTACCTCTCCAGCCTAATTTCTGGCCACTCCTTCCCCCAAACAATATTCCCTAGACCAGCATAGCAAATATGTTACGATTTGAGGACCAAGTGTTGCCCATTGCAACTACTCAACTCTGTAGCTGTAGTGCAACAGCAACCATAGATAATATGCAAATGGATGAGTGGGATTGTGTTTAAATAAAACTTTAATTACAAAAACAGATGACTTGCTGGACTTGGCTGATGGTGATTCCCTGCTTTAGACAACTAAACTACCTACAAATCTGTGTAGATGACATTTTCTTTCATGTCTTGAGTACTGGACAATCTACTCTCCGAAATATCTCCCTCCTTTATCTGGCTACCTTCGATTCACCATCAGGCCTCAATTTGGATGCTACTCCTTTAAGGAACTAAAGAGTCTTTATCCCTATACCACCATTGTTGCACTTACCACACTAATACATTTTTTTGTTTATTTGTCTGGCTTTACCCATTTGTCTATCATCTTTTCAAGGGCAGAAACTGCCATGTCTACACTTTAATCCCTACTGCCTAGCTGAGTACCACTACCAGGCACATAGAGCCCTCAACAAAACTTATATTTCCCATTGAATGAGTGGAAGCCCACTAGCCCTCTGGCTGACCCAGCACTAGTCTTAAAACTTCAGGGCTGTCAAAACACTGCCTGACTGTGTAGTTGTATCTCTATGGAAGCTGTGATCTGTTTTGAGCAAGTCATCCCTTTCCTTTGGCCTGGACTTTTCTTCCAGGGCAGTAGAGGTCCAAAATTAAGGACCAACCACTATTTCTCTTCTTGGGCAGCACCCATCCCATCCACCTGGCAGCTCAGAGCCCTCAGCTCTGTCTGACCCCACTTCCGACAAGCACTCTCAGCCACTGACTTTAAAAATAAGCCCTGGGGGGTGGGGGGCGGAAATTACTACATCTCTTTCCAAATACTGTTGGATATGCCAAAAGTGGTGGACAATGAACCATTTGTGGTTAAGGGTGGAGCAACCATTCAGCCAGGCATCCTGGGGACTCTCCGCCTGTTCAGTGTCCTCCCTTTTCATTGTACCACCAATAAAATGTAAAAGGCACAACTTTCTCTGCCAAGCCATCAGGTAATTAAGCAGCTGAAGTAGGTCTAACTCACTCAAGGTCAGCGATATGTCCTGTTCTGAACTTGTACTACATCTCAAATAAAGATCTAGACCCTTTCTGCAGGACCTTACAGTCAAATTGAAGAAACAAGACAAGCACATATGAACCATTTAGAAATGAGTAAAAAATGCAGTTTGTTCACTCACTTTTTCAGTTATACTCAAGACCCAGGCACCGTGCAGGACGCTGAGTTACAGAGATGAAAAAGAAGGGTCTCTTCATTAAAAAAACTGTCATTATACTAAAATTTATGACAAAGTAGGAATACTCTGAAAGCAAAGAGGGTTTAGAGTCCAAAGAAATTAACGAAGACTAGTTTTCAGGAAAGTAGGACTTGATACTGATGGAAATGCCATCCTTCTTTCAAAGTGTAAAATTCAGCAGTTTTTAGTGTAGTCACAAAGTTATGTAACCATCACCATGATCTAATTCCAGAACAGATAACACCTTTCTGAATATTTCTGAACAGAGAATTCATGGGATAAAATTGTTTTTCAAGCAGATTACCCTAGCTACAAGAGCAGGAATGATTATGTGTGATATAGAATTGGACATGGAAGCAAGCTAACAAGCTCAGAGGTTTGGGACCCTGGACCAGAATAGGTCACAGTGCCACCTCCTTTCCGTAATATTCTCAACTCATCCGGGAGCTGAGATAGCAGGATAATTTATTGAAATAATAGGCCAGGTGCTGTGGCTAGTGCCTGTAATCCCAGCACTGTGGGAGGCCAATGTGGGTGGATCACGAGGTCAAGAGATCGAGACCATCCTGGCCGACATGGTGAAACCCCATCTCTACTAAAAATACAAAAATTAGCTGGGCATGGTGGTGTGCACCAGTAGTCCCAGCTCCTCGAGAGGCTGAGGCAGGAGAATTGCTTGAACCCAGGAGGCGGAAGTTGCGTTGAGCCGAGATCACGCCACTGCAATCCAGCCTGGCACCTGGTGACAGAGTAAGACTCTGTCTCAAAAAATAAAAATAGAAATAAATAATAATCTGCATATTTTTCTCCTTGTATTTTTCTTCCCTCATGCCAAGAGCATGTCCAGACATTTGTGTTCTCTAGCCTAAGTACTGGAAGTTAAGCTAAAATCCTTTTCTGACATCTCTTTTGGGAATTCTGAACTCAGTGTTGGGATTATATTGGGGAAGGGGAGAAAAGGGACTATTTGAAAGCAGTGGAAGCTGAAGCTGAGAGAGCAGAGATTCCCCCAAAACTGGTTGTATATCACAGGGTTAATAGCACAGATTCTGGTGCTTGACTATCTGGAATTTAGCCTTGACTGTGGGCATGTCACTTAACTTCTCTCTCTCTGGGTTTTCTTGAAACGGGGATAATGTGAATCAATGATCTTGTTCTGAGGATTAAATGAATGAACATACAAGAAATACTTATACCACTGTCTGTCACATAAGGAGAGCTATATAAGGGTTTGCTTGTTATGATTAGTAAGAGAAGGCTGGGTGTGGTGGCTAACACCTGTAATCCCAACACTTTGGGAGGCCAAAGTGGTCAGACCACAAAGTCGGGAGTTCAAAGACAGCCTGTCCAAAATGGTAAAATCCCATCTCTACTAAAATACAAAAATTAGCTGAGTGTGGTGGCATGTGCCTCTTATCCCAGCTACTCAGGAGGCTGAGGCAGGAGAATTGTTTGAACCTGGGGGGGCAGAGGTTGTAGTGGTTGAGATCGTGCTTCTGCACTCCAGCCTGGGCAACAGAATGAGGCTCTGTCCCAAAAATAAAAACTAGGCCAGGCGCGGTGGCTCAAGCCTGTAATCCCAGCACTTTGGGAGGCCGAGGCGGGTGGATCATGAGGTCAAGAGATCGAGACCATCCTGGTCAACATGGTGAAACCTCGTCTCTACTAAAAATACAAAAAATTAGCTGGGCACGGTGGCATGTGCCTGTAATCCCAGCTACTCAGGAGGCTGAGGCAGGAGAATTGCCTGAACCCAGGAGGCGGAGGTTGCGGTGAGCCGAGATCGCGCCATTGCACTCCAGCCTGGGTAACAAGAGTGAAACTCTGTCTCAAAATAAATAAATTAATTAATATATAAATAAAAACTAAAAAATAAATTGAGAGAAAAATAAATCATTGGTACAGAGTAGTGGAGTGTTGTCCTGTAAGGACTATTGGGTGGAAACAATGGTAGGAAAAGATTTAGGAGTAATTAAGAAGAAAAACCTGAAAAATAGAGGGAATATTAAGGATGCAAGACTTTTAAAAAATGAATTTTATTGACAAAAATTATACTATTTATGGTATACAAATGTTTTGATAGATGTATGGTGGAAATACTAAATCAAGCTAATTAATGTATTCATTACCTCATATAGTTATTTTTGTCATAAGAACATTTAAAATGGATTCTGTTAGCTAGTTTCAAGTATGCAATACATTTTTACTAACTGTAGCTTCCATGCTGTACAATAGATCTCCTGAACTTATTCCTTCTGTCTAATTGAACATCTGCCTAATTCTTCCCCCTCACCAGCCCTAGGTAACCACCATTCTACTCTCTGCTTCTATGAGTTCTGCTTTTTAAGGTTCCACATATGAACGACATCATGCAGTATTTGCCTTTCAGTGCTTTGCTTATTTCACTCAGCATAATGTCCTCCAGTTTTATCCATGTCATCGCAAATGCAACAATTTTTTAATCTATTTTAAGGCTATATAGTATTCCATTGTGAATACCAAAATATATATTTCTATATTTCTTACAATTCTATGTTAAGGCTGATTAGTATTCTATTGTGAATATAGGACTATATATTCTTATATTCCTTGAATGTTATTGCGTGCAAGGATTCTCTTTTTTCCACATCTTTACCAACACTTGTTATCCTATCTTTTTGAAAATAGACATCCCAACAGGTGTCCGGTGACATCTCATTGTCATTTCAATTTGCATTTCCCTGATGATTCCTGATGTTGAGCATTTTTTTCATATACTCAGCCATTTGTATGTCTTACACATCTTTTTTTTTTTAGAAAAAGCTGCTCAATTCCTTTTAAAATTAGATTACATGTGTTCTTGTTATCTCGTTTGAGTTCATTGAATATTTTGGATATTAACTCCCTATCAGATATGTGATCCCCAAATATTTTCTCCCATTCTGTATATTGTTTCTTTAGTTTGCTGTTGTTTTTTCCTGTGCTGCGAGTAAGCCTTTAGTTTGATGAAAGCCTGTTTGTCTATTTTTGCTTCTGTTGCCTGTGCTTTTGGGGTCATATCCATAAAATCTTTGCTAGACCAATGTCAAGAAGTTTTTGGGTCTTACATTCAAGCATTTAATCCATTTCAAGTTGATTTTTATATATGGGGTGAAATAGGGGTTCAATTTCATTCTTTTGCATGTGGATATTAGGTTTTCCCCAACGGCATTTTCTGCATGGACTGTCCTTTCTGGGCTGTATGTTCTTGGCAACTTTGTGGACAATTCATTCATTGTAAATCCATGAATTTATTTCTGAGCTCTCTGTTCTGTTCCATTGGTCGATAATGTCTAACTTTGTAGCAATACCATGCTTTTTTCTTTACTATGGCTTTATAGCAGATTTTGAGATCAAGTCATGTGATTCCTTCAGCTTTGTTCCTTCTGCTCAATCAAAAGTGCTTTGATTATTCATGGTCTTTTGTGTTTCCATCTAAGCTTTAGAATTCTTTGTTTCTATTTCTATGGGGAATGCCACTGGAATTTTGACAGGGATTGCATTGAGTCTTAGATCACTTTGGGTAGTACAAACATCTTAACAATATTAATTCTTCTAATCCATCAACACAGAATATCTTTTCATTTATTTATGTCTTCTTAAATTTCTTTCACCAATATTTTATAGTTTTCACTGTACAGATCTTTCACCTGTTTGACTAAATTTATGCCTAAGTAATTTTTTATATTATATATCTTGATATTATTGTAAATAAAATTATTTTCTTGATTTCTTTTTTGGATATTAGTGTGTAGAAATGCTACTTTTTAAAATATTGATTATGATTCCCACAACTTTAAATCATTTATAAATAATCACTAATAAGTCCTAAGTCTTTTGTTGGAGTTTTTAGGGTTTTCTACATATGAGATCATGTCATCTGCAAATAGAAACAGTTTAGTTTCTTAGAATGAAAAGCTTAAGGCAGATAACTATTTCGATCTAATAAAGGACAGGAAAGTAAAAACAGATGATAATAAATATGGATAGAGAAATAAATTATTTGATAGACAATAGATAGGGAAATTGATATGAAATAGAGATTGAGAAGTAAATATATCACACAATGAAAACATAATAGAGATAGAAAATAGTGGCAAAAATGAGCTGATAAAACTGAGAGAGATCAACTAACACAGATAGATGAAAAGCTCAGAATGATATATAAAAAATAGTGTCAGATGCTAAATGGAAAAAAGTCATAATGGGAAGACAAAAGGGAGGGAGGATATAAGAACTGGGTCAGGGGGATTAAATGGCTTTGGTTTGTGGGATGGAGGAGACTTCTGTCCTAGCCCCTGCCCCTTCCTCTCGGCTCACCCCACCCCCACTAGCTCAGCGCTGTCTTCTCCAAATTCTAGACAGTGTTGTCCTCTTCATTCAGTTAGGAGCTCTCTGTTCTCTATTCTGAACAGTTCAGAAACCTGTTTTCTTCTGTCTGGTTTTCTAATGGTTTTGTGTATGCAATTCTTTGTCTTTATTCCAGAAAACTGTGTCTCCAATGAGAGTGGACCTCCCACTCCACTCTTAATATCCTACTCAGTGTGAGGCTAGAGAAAATGTGTCATGAGACAGTCTGGTACAGAAATTGGGCCAGTAAGGGCACAGCAATCTCCAAATACCACTCTCATCACTTATAGAACATCACCAATCACTCCTGGAAGGGTCCTCTCTAAAAGCATAAAATAGCAGAAACTTGTCCAGCCTGCCTTAGCACAGAAAAAAAAAATATATGCAGTATCTGAAATATATTCCCCTCTATGCTTCTTAAGGGCCAGACCTCTGTAACTTTGTATTTTTCTCCAAATAATTGGTCTCTCCTATAAAACTGTGAGCTCCCAGAGGACACAGTCTATGTGGATAGAGTTGCAAAAATGTTACAGAATGATCAGGAGCTTATATTCTGTATCCATCACTTCCAAACATCTGAAAGTTTCTGGCATCTCATAGTTTATGTGCTTGGTCCTAAGGACAGAATTTGTGTGGTAAGGAGAAGGGAGATTTTGGTACAATAAAAGAGACATAAGAGTTTCCATGACACATGTTCTGAATATAGGACAGGAACCCTGTTAGGTTCCAGAGAGAGTTCTGGTCATCTCCGTCAAAGGAAACTCCCCCATACTGATCTAAACCCGTTCCTTTCCTCCTAGACAAGAGGAAGGAAAAGTCCCATTCATAACCACAGAGAAATAAAAATCTTCCTCTCTGATTATATGCAATTTACAACAGAGTGTTTCATTTGGTGCCCAAGAACCTGTAATAGCTGGAATTACCCTTGTTCCTCTTCCTCTTTGAAGGGTCAGAGCTTAGAAGTGCTCTGTGATTATGTGTCGGGGATGGCATCTCCATGCCAAACTCGCTCAGCTCTAGTGTGTGTGTGTGTGTGTGTGTGTGTGTGTGTGTGTGTGTCCCACAGCTAAAATTTTCCCATCTCCTTGCACTGTTTTTCGATTCATAAGTAATGACTTCAGATGTTTTTGCCATCTTGCCCATCCTTTTTTGGGAAAGGGAAGGAAGAAGGAGAGAAGAAAGAAAGGAAGGAAGGGAGAATAGAAAGAACCATGCCCCCATCCCACAACATCACATATGGAATGAGAACTTTAGAATGAACAAAGCAGAACAACAGAAATGGGGTGAATTGTGATACACCTATGGTTATTGTGGCCCAGAAACTTAGAACCTGGAATGACAGACTCCCTAGATGGTGAAGGTGAATGCTGCCACATGGAGATATGTCGTGCTGGGTTCTACCCAGGAGTTTTGCAACAGAAGCCCCAGGTGGGATGGGACACAACATGAAATATTAGAAACTCTAACTCTGGTGGTGCAAACTTAAGTTTTGTGAGCCATATGATTTCTGTTACAACCACTCCACTTTGCCATTGTACTGCAAAAGCAGACATAGACGATACGTAAACAAATAAACATAGCTATGGTGCAATAAAACTTAATTTACCAACACAGGTAGAAGATCAAACCTGGCTGACAGATCATGGTTTGCTGACCCCTGCACTGAGTGGTTACAGGGCCTAGTTCTGAAAAATCTTGCAACTTTTAGAGTAACTGCAGAATCAAAAAGGATGGAGACAGGAAGAAGAGGAAGAGGCAGTGAATAACTGGAGCTGTTTTTAGAACAGGGATGACTTGAAGCATCTGGAGATCTATGGCCTGAGTAAAAATCCTAGTGTGAGTAATTTTGGGGGTAAATTTAGGAAAGCCTCAAGTAGGACTTTGGGCTTTCCTCAAGTAAGGAAGCTGTTGTGACTAAGAACTGAGAAATATAATGCAGGTCCTAAGATAAAAGGACTTGCTACCTGTATTAATTATCTATTTCTGTGTAACAAGTTTACCCCAAGTTAGTGTCTTAAAAATAAATATTTATTATCTCTAATAGTTTCTGTGGGTCAGGAATTTCAGACACATAGAAACTATCAGGTAGCCTGGCTCGTGGTTTCTCATAAGGCACAGTCAGAAGTTGGCCAGACTGCAGTCTTCTAAAGGCTTGACTGAGCTGCAGGGTCTCTCCTTCACGTGCCTGAGAAGCTGAGACTGGCTATGGTGAGAGGCCTCAGTTCTTCTCCACATGGACCTCTCCTTGGCTGCTTGAGTATCCTCTCAGCATGGTGGCTAGCTTCCCCCAGAGAAGCAATTCAAGAGAACAAATAGAAGCTTCGATGTCCTTCATCAACAAGCTTTGGAAGTCACACACTGTCACCTCTGCCATAACCTATGGTCACAAAACCTATCTCTAATTCAGTGCGAAGGGGGCTAACAAAGGATGGAAATACCAGTAGGTAAGCATCATCAGGGCCCATCTTAGAAGCTGGATACCTAGCACCATACTGTCAAAGAGAGCTAAGAGATGTCGCTCTCAGTATAGCATCTGTCTATTAGGATGGCCTAGGAATTTTTATTAGTTAGAATGTATTTGACTGGAGAAAGCAAAGAACAAAAAAGACCCAATTTAGTGTTGCTTAAGCAATGGTGTTTGTTCACTTAGAAAAGAAGCTAGAGGTGGGAGGATTCAGGGTTGGTAAAATCAGCAGCTTGATGATATCAGGCTCTTATTAAATCTTCCTGCAGTTTTCTTGGCTTTTCCTTCTTGGTCGCAAGATGGTTGCCACAGCCACATTTCATACTTAGGAAGTTGCTTGTGAAAGCAGAAAGAAGATAGGAATATCTATTGGATAGCCAGCTAGCAGTCTTGCCAGAGAAACCTGATATGTGAACATGATGCGAATTCAATAATCTGAAACAGTACACCTGTAACTTGCCTAGAATCAGAGGATCTTAAAGATAACGAAGTCCAACCTTTATCTAATGTTTGTATCCCTTCTGGCATATCCAGGGAAAATAGCTAAGCAACAAGATTTCCTTTCACTATAGTAAATTAGTGGGGACACCCTGCATATGTGACAGAGCCTTTCGGTCTAAGTACAGAATTATAAGAAATGTAAAAAGTTGAGGCCAAGCTATTTGGAGGACAATCCCTGAGCCCTTAACTGGTAACAGTAACTATGCAAGCACAATGGGGGTCTTTTTAAAAAATTATTTATTTATTTATTTTATTGTACGTTAGATTCTGGGGTACATGTGCAGATCATACAAGATTATTGCATAAGCACATTCATGGCAATGTGGTTTGTTGCCACCATCCCCCCATCACCTATACCTGACATTTCCCCCCACATTATCCCTTCCCTACCCTCCCTCCCACTATCCCTCTTGTAACCCCCCGAAGTGGACCCTAGTGTGTGATGCTCCGTTCTTTGTGTCCAAGTGTTCCCATTGTTCAACACCCGCCTATGAGTGAGAACATGTGGTGTTTGATTTTCTGTTCTTGTGTCCACTTGCTGAGAATGATGGTTTCCAGGTTCATCCATGTCCCTACAAAGGACACAAATTCATCATTTTTTATGACTGCATAGTATTCCATGGTGTATATGTGCCATATTTTCCTTGTCCAGTCTATCATCGATGGGCATTTGGGTTGGTTCCAGGTATTTACTATTGTAAACAGTGCCACAATGAACATTCGTGTGCATGTGCCTTTATAATAGAATGATTTATAGTCCTTTGGGTATATACCCAGTAGTGGGATTGCTGGGTCAAGTGGAATTTCTATTTCTAGGTCCTTAAGGAATTGCCACATTGTCTTCCACAATGGTTGAACTAATTTACACTCCCACCAACAGTGTAAAAGTGTTCCTATTTCTCCACATCCTCTCCAACATCTGTTTGTCTCCAGATTTTTTAATGATCACCACTCTAACTGGCGTGAGATGGTTTCTCAATGTGGTTTTGATTTGCATTTCTCTAACGACCAGTGATGATGAGCATTTTTTCATGTTTGTTGGCCTCATGTATGTCTTCTTTTGAAAAGTGTCTCTTCATATCCTTTGCTCACTTTTGGATGGGTTTGCGTTTTTTTCTTGTAAATCTGTTTCAGTTCTTTGTAGATTCTGGATATTAACCCTTTGTCAGATGGGTAGATTGCAAAAACTTTTTCCCATTCTGTTGGTTGCTGGTTCACGCTGATGATTGTTTCTTTTGCTGCACAGAAGCTCTGAAGGTTAATTAGATCCCATTTGTCTATTTTGGCTTTTGTTGCCATTGCTTTTGGTGTTATAGTCATGAAGTCCTTGCCATGCCTATGTCCTGAATGGTTTTGCCTAGATTTTCTTCTAGGGTCTTTACGGTGTTTGGTCTTATGTTTAAGTCTTTAATCCATCTGGAGTTAATTTTAGGGTAAGGTGTCAGGAAGCGGTTCAGTTTCTGCTTTCTGCACATTGCTAGCCAATTTTCCCAACATCATTTATTAAACAGGGGATCCTTTCCCCATTGCTTGTTTTTGTTTTTGTTTTGACAAACCCATTGTTAGGTTTGTCAACCATCAGAAGGTAGATGTGTGGTGGTGCTCTGAAGGCCTCTGTTCTGTTCCTTTGGTCTATGCCTCTGTTTTGATACCAGTACCATGCTGTTTTGATTACTGTTGCCTTGTAGTATAGATCGAAGTCCGGCAGCGTGATGCCACCAGCTTTGTTCTTTTTGCTTAGAATTGTCTTGGCTATGCAGGCTCTTTTTGGTTCCATATGAAGTTTAAAGTGGTTTTTTCCAGTTCTGTGAAGAAGGTCATTGGTAGTTTGATGGGGATAGTGTTAAATCTATAAATTACTTTGAGGAGTATGGCCATTTTCACAATATAGATTCTTCCTAACCATGAGCATGGAATGTTTTTTCCATCTGTTTGTGTCTTCTCTTATTTCCTTGATGAGCAGGTTACAGTTCTCCTTGAAGAGGTCCTTTACCTCCTTTGTTAGTTGTATTCCTAGGTATTTTATTCTTCTTGTGGCAATTGTGAATGGGAGTTCACTCTTGATTTGGCTCTCTGTTATTGGTGTATAGAAATGCTTGTGATTTCTGCACATGGATTATGTATCCTGAGATTTTGCTGAAGTTGCTTATCAGCTTAAAGAGATTTTGGGCTGAGACAATGGGGTCTTCTAAATATACAATCATGTCATCTGCAAATAGAGACAATTTGACTTCCTCCTTTCCTAATTGAATACCCTTTATTTCTTTTTCTTGCCTGATTGCTCTGGCTAGAACTTCCAATACTATATTGAACAAGAGTGGAGAGAGAGGGCATCCTTGTCTAGTGCCAGATTTCAAAGGGAGTGCTTCCAGTTTTTGCCCATTCAGTACGATATTGGCAGTGGGTTTGTCGTAAATTGCTTTTATTATTTTGTGTTAGGTTTTATCAATACCTAGTTTATCGAGAGTTTTTAGCATAAAGGGCTGTGGAATTTTGTCAAATGCCTTCTCTACATCTATTAAGATAATCATGCGGTTTTTGTCTTTTGTTCTGCTTATGTGGTGGATTACATTTATGGATTTGCGTATGTTGAACCAGCCTTGCATCCCTGGGATGAAGCCTACTTGATCATGATGGATAAGCTTTTTGATGTGCTGTTGCAATCTGTTTGCCAGTATTTTATTGAAGATTTTTGCCTCAATGTTCGTCATGGATACTGGCCTGAAGTTTTCTTTTTTTGTTGAGTCTCTTCCAGGTTTTAGTATCAGGATGATGTTTGTCTCATAAAATGAGTTGGGGAGGGTTCCCTCTTTTTGTAATGTTTGGAATAGTTTCAGAATGATTGGTACCAGCTACTCTTTGTACATCTGGTAGAATTCGGCTGTGAACCCATCTGGACCTGGACTTTTTTGGTTGGTAGGCTGTTAATTGCTGCCTCAACTTCAGCCCTTGTTATTGGTCTATTCAGGGTTTTGACATCTTCCTGGTTTAGTTTTGGTAGGGTGCAAGTGTCCATGAATTTATCCATTTCTTCCAGGTTTACTGGTTTATGTGCATAGAGTTGTTTGTAGTAATCTCTGATGGTAGTTTGTATTTCTGTAGGATCAGTGGTGATATCCCCTTTATCGTTTTTTATTGCATCTATTTGATCTTCTCTGTTTTCTTTTTTATTAATCTGGCTAGTGGTCTATATTGTTGATCTTTTCTAAAAGCCAGCTCCTGGATTTTTTGATTTTTTTTTGAAGGGTTTTTTGTATCTCTATCTCCTTCATTTCTGCTCTGATCTTAGTTACTTCTTGTATTCTGCTAGCTTTTGAGTTTTTTTTTTTTTAATCTTGCTCCTTTAGCTCTTTCAATATTGATGATAGGCTGTTGATTATAGATCCTCCCTCATTTCTCATGTGGGCATTTATTGCTATTTCCCTCTAGGCACTGCTTTAAATGTGTCCCAGAGATTCTGGTACATTGTGTCCTCATTCTTGTTGGTTTTGGAGAACATCTTTATTTCTGCCTTCATTTTATTGTTTATCCAATCAACATTCAGGAGCCAGTTGTTCAGTTTCCATGAAGTTGTGTGGTTTTGAGTTAGTTTCTTAATCCTGAGATCTAATTTAATTGCACTGTGGTCTGAGAGACTGTTATGGTTTTCATTTTTTTGCATTTGCTGAGGAGTGATTTACTTCCAATTAAGTGGTCAATTTTAGAGTAGGTGTGATGTGGTGCTAAGAAGAATGTATATTCTGTGGCTGTGGGGTGGAGAGTTCTGTAGATGTCTCTTAGGTCCACTTGTTCCAGTTCTACATTCAAGTCCTGTATATATCCTTGTTGATTTTCTGTCTTGTTGATCTGTCTAATGTTGACAGTGGAGTATTAAAGTCTCCTATTATTATTGTGCGGGAGTCTAAGACTTTTTGTAGGTCATTAAGAACTTGCTTTATATATCTGGGTGCTCCTGTATTGGGTGCATATATATTTAGGATAGTTAGCTCTTCTTGTTGTATTGATCCTTTCACCATTATGTAGCATCCTTCTTTGTCTCTTCTGATCTTTGTTGGTTTAAAGTCGATTTTATCAAAGACTAAAATTGCAACCCCTGCTTTTCTTTGCTCTCCATTTGCTTGGTAGATCTTCTTCCATCCCTTTATTTTTAGTCTATGTGTGTCTTTGCCTGTGAGATGGGTCTCCTGAATACAGCACACCAATGGGTTTTGACTTTTTACCCAGTTTGCCAGTCTGTGTCTTTTCATTGGGGCATTTAGGCAATTTATATTTAAAGTTAGTACTGTTATATGTGAATTTGATCCTGCCATTTTGTTACTGGTTGTTTGTTTTGCCCATTGGTCGACACAGTTTCCTCATTGCATCATTGGTCTTTACCATTTTGTTCGTTTTTGCAGTGGCTGGCACTGGATGTTTTTTTCTGTCTTTAGGGTTTCCTTCAGGAGCTCTTGTAGGGCAGGTCTGGTGGCGATGAAATCTCTCAGTAATTGCTTGTCTGTAAAGGATTTTATTTCTCCATCACTTATGAAGCTTAGTTTGGCTAGATATGAGATTCTGGGTTGAAAGTTCTTTTCTGTAAGGATGTTGAATATTGGTTCCCACACTCTTCTGGCTTGTAGGGTTTCTGCTGAGAGATCCACTGTGATTCTGATGGGCTTCCCTTTGTGGGTGACCCGAACTTTCTCTCTGGCTGCCCTTAGCATTTTTTCCTTCATTTCAACCCTGGTGAATCTGACAATTATGTGCCTTAGGGTTGCTCTTCTTGAGGAGTATCTCTGTGGTGTTCTCTGTGTTTCCTGTATTTGAATGCTGGCCTGCTTTGCTAGGTTGGGGAACTCTCCTGGATAATATTTTGAAGAGTGTTTTCCAGCTTGGATTCATTTTCCCTGTCCTCTTCAGGTACACTGATCAAGAGTAGATTAGGTCTTCTCACATAATCCCCTATTTCTTGGAGGCTTTGTTCATTTCTTTTCACTCTTGCCTTCTCTTTTTATTTCATTGAGTTGATCTTCAATCTCTGTTATCCTTTCTTCTGCTTGATTTGGCTACTGAAACTTGATATGTTTCATGAAGTTCCTGTGATGTTTCTCAGCTCCATCAAGTGTTTTATATTCTTCTCTAGGCTGGTTATTCTAGTTAGCATTTCATCTCATCTTTTTTCAAGGTTCCTAGTTTCTTTGTATTGGGTTAAAATACGTTCTTTTAGCTCAGAGAAGTTTGTTATTACCCATCTTCTGAAGTCTGCTTCTGTCAGCTTGTCAAAAACGTTTTCTGCCCTGTTTTGTTGCCATGCTTGTGAGTCGTTGTGATCCCTCTTGAGAGGAGAGGCATTCTGGACGTTGATGTTTTTGTCCTTTTTGCACTGGTTTCTTCCCATCTTCTCTGAGGATGTTCTTTCTGTTAAAGTTGGGGTTATTTCTCCTGTATGAGGCTTTTTTTAAAATGCAGGTGTCAATGTGCCACTTGAGACGATCTGTTGTCTGCCTTTGGGAGTGCTGCTGGGCTACCTCCGTCTCAGCCAGGCTGCTGTTTATTCTTCACCTGGTTTCTGTACTGGTGGGGTTTACCCTGCCTTTCCAATGGTGGGCTTTTTCCCTCTGCCAAGCCCACTGTTCCTGGGTGGAGGATGTGTTAACTGCGAAACTCTCATGGGAGAGGGACTCCAGTTGTTGGATCTTGCGGAGGAGGGGTCTGTCTGGTCGTATCCCCCATCCCTGCTTTCAACTCTCCCTTCTTGTGGGATGGGCAGTTCCTTTTCACAAGCCTTCTCGCTATTAGTTCCAATCTCTGCCCTGGTCTGCACTTACAAGGCACTGGTCTGGCCAAGGCTGCCGGCCTGGGCTGTCACCCCGGTCTGCGACTCTGGGTGGTTCTCAGCAAGGCAGCATTTTCCTGGTCTGTGTGGTGCCGAAATCTCAGAGTGAAGGGCTGTATCTGAATCAGAGAACCGAGAAGGTGATGCATTCCCCCATCCTCCATGCCTGATACACTTTCCAGGTGGGGCACTGCCCCACCTTGTCTCAGCTGGATGCCTTTCGGCTGCTTTTGCTGCCTTTTTGGGGGTTAATCCTGCTGTTCAACCAGTCCCTTTAAAACAAAACTGGTACCATGCTCAGTGTAAGGCTGGTTGCCTTGCCGGAAGTCAAACAGACACATTTATCACTCTCCGCACCTGATAACTGCATCGTCACCTGAGCTCATTATCTGGCTTCCCCACATAGCTTCTCTGCACCTGCCTCTGCATACCATGCCCCCAAGCCCACACTCAGCACTAAATTATACATCCAACCTCCAGCCCACTGTTAAAAAACCCTGCAGAAAAAATTTTTAAAGAAGCCCCACTCTACCCTGCCCAGCAACAGCCTGCCCCATACACCCCCGGCAGGCCCACATACCCAAGGTCCCACCCACCTACCAATGGCAACTAGTTTTATGTACTTCCTACTTTAACTCCATGTACTTCCTGCTCCTCAACAGCCAATAGAAATGACTTCTCTTTGTTTCTCCAGTAGTCAATCAAGGCCCACCTACCCAAGGTCCCGCCTGCCTACCAATGACAGCTAGTTTCATGTACTTCCTACTTTAACTCCATGTACTTCCTGCTCCTCAACAGCCAATAGATATGCCTTCTCTTTGTTTCCCCAGTAGTCAATCAATTGCCTGCCCTCCCCATAAAACCCCATGCCCTGAACAGACGGGCGCAACTTCTCTGGCCTCCCTTTGGACCATGAAGATCGCCCGGGAGCTGAATAAATTAACTTCTCACTTTCTTAGGCTTGCCTCAGTTTTCTCATTTAATCTTGGCAATAAATAAATCTTACACTCAGAGATGCGGATATCACTCTGGTTCTGTCTCATTTGGTGGTAGCTGCACTCCAGAGAAGCTTCCTTTTGGCCATCTTCCCCTGAATCAATGGGGGTCTTTTAATGGGAACTGCCTCCATCAGTCTCTGACTGCCATGCAAAGGGTAGCTCATCTCTCCTGCCCTTAAATGAATTCCAGGAGAGACATCCCCCAAATGACTTTTTCTCATAACAGTAAAACTCAAAACTGGATGACTAAGATCCATGGGTAAAAGTTACCAGGATAGAAAAATTCCAAGTTTAATACTAGGAATAATTTTTTAACAGTTAGAATAATCCAATAATGGATTTGCTTTGCAGAATGATGGCTGCAGGTAGATCTCCACAATAACCTAATAAAATAGTCTATAACAGGAATTCTTGTATAAGATAAAAAGTTTGCATAATATAACCACCAAGCTACCTCCTCCAAAATCAATTCTTCTATATTTACTGCCGGAATTTCTTCCTCATGTCAAGCCTAAACCTTTTTTCCTAGGCTTTCAACCTCTTTCATGAAGTCATAGAATATCAGAGCCAATGTAAGCTTAGATACTATATACCCCTGTATTTCTCCAACATTCTGAGTCAGTGCTTCTAATAACATAGAGTAAACTTGTCTGACCTTCCTTTGTTATTTGGAATTTCTAAATCACATTTTAATCAACTTTCTTAAAATATAATTTACATCAAATATAATTTAGTTATTTAAGTCTACTACTTAATATGTTTTGAAAAATGTGGAACCATCACGACAGTCAAGATACAGATTATTTCCATCACCCCAAAATATGCCCACGTGCCCCTTTGCATGCAATTTCCACTACTCCTGGCTCAGTGCACCACTAATCTGTGTTCTGTCAGTATTAGGGCTTTTATTCCCTAATCTAGCATTTTATTTCTTAAGACATTGAATCACAAAATCTGAACTCTCTTGTGTAGCTTGAGAAGTGGTTTTGAGATTCATACATGTTACTACATATAATAGTGTTATTGTTCAGCAGCTGTCCATTGTATAGATGTACCACATTATGTCAGTCATTCTCTCATTGATGTACATCTGAGCTGTTTCCGGTTCAGAGCAATTATGTATATATCTGCTATTAATTTTTATGTACAAGTTTGCAGTTTTGTATGAAATATATTTATATTTCTATTGGGCAAAGACCTAGCATACAATTGTTGAGTCATATAGTAAGTATACTTTAAGTTTTGTAAGAACTGCCAAAAGGTTGTACCATTTTACTTTCCCACCATCACCATCAGTATTTGAGAGCTCCAAATTGTTCCATATCCTCACCCATACTTGGCATTCTCACACCTGTTAATGTTAGCTATTCTAGTGGATATGAAACAGTACCTTATTGTGGTATCCATTTGCCTTTTCCAGGGAAAAATGATAAGCATCTTTTCGTGTGCTAATTGACCATTTGTATATTTCTTCAATGGAGGCTCTGCTCAAATCTTTTGCTCAATTGAGTTGTTTTATATTATTGAGCTGCAAGAATTCTTTATATATTCTGAACATCAGTCCTTTCTCAAATATATGTATTGCAAGTATTTTCTCCCACGTCATGGCTTTATTTTTTATTTTCTTAATGAAATTAATTTTTCAAAACAAAAAACTTGTGGCCAGGCACAGTGGCTCATGCCTGTAATCCCAGCACTTTGGGGGACTGAGGCAGGTGGATCACCAGAGGCCATAAGTTCAAAACCAGCCTGGCCAACATGGTGAAACTCCATCTCTACCTAAAATACAAAAATTAGCTGGGCATGGTGGCATGAGCCTGTAGTCCTAGCTACAGAGGTGGCTGAGGCATAAGAATCGCTTGAACCTGGGAGGTGAAGTCTGCAGTGAAATGAGATGGTGCCACTGCACTCCAGCCTGGGCAACAGAGTGAAACGCCATCTCAATTAATAAATAAATTCTAGTCTTCTAAACACACATCTAATTTAAAATTAGTTTCTTTTAGAGATCCTACTTTTAGTATAATACTTAAGAAATTGTCTCCTAACCGAAGTCATAAATGTTTTCTCATAAATTTTCTTTCAGAAGTTTTAAGTATAAAATGGGTCTTAATTTAGGTCATTGTGATGTGACTTTTGAATATAATACAAGATGTGGATTGAAGTTCCTCTTTTTTTGCTAATTGCATTTGTTTCCTCTAGCTACAGTAACAAGTCACCACATATTTAGTGGCTTAAAATGACACAGGTTTATCTTACAGTGCTGCGGGTTGGAGTCCAGCATGGTCTCACTGAGATTAAGCCAAGAGGTCAGCAAAGCTGTGTTATTTTCTGGATACTCTACAAGATAATCTCCATTTCTTTGCCTTCCACCTTCTAGATGCCACTCATATTCTTGTCCTTGGCTCATGACCTCTTCTCTCCATCTTCAGAGCCAGAAACACTGCATTACTCTGTGCCTTCCTCTTGTAGTCACATCTTCCTCTCTTTCCTCCCTATTTCTTCCATGTTTAAGGACTCTTGTAATTACATTGGGCTCACTTGAATAATTTAGGTTAATCTCTCCATCTGAAAGTCCTTCATTTGATCACACATACGACATCCTTTTTTTTCCAGATAAGGTAACAGTCTCCTTATCATCCAGCAAGGAATTAGAACATGGACATCTTGGGGTGAAAGACAAGTGAGAATCATTCTGCCTACTCCACCTGTGGATTGTTCCAGCATCGTTTATTGAATTACCTTTTTGTTTTTGCTGAAAGTGGTTGTCTGTGCATGTGTGAATCTCTGTCTGGATTCTATTCAGTTGCATTGATCTATACATCTGTCTTACAATAGTATCATGCCCTCTTGATTTCTGCAGCTTTATAGAAATCTTGAAATCACATAAGTTTTCTGACTTTGTTCTTCTCTTTCAAAATTGTTTTGACTATTTTTGGATATTTCCACTTACTATACATTTTAGAGTCAAATTGTCAATTTCTGTAAAAAGCTCTCCTGTGTTTTTTAGACAGCTTTATTGAAGTATAATTGGCATATTATAAAATTTACTTGTCTTAAATATAAAATTCAAAGAGTTTCAGTAAATTTACAGTTGTGCAACCATCACCACAATTCAATTTTAAAACATTTCATCATCCCTAAAAGATCCCTCATGTTCATCTGGAGTAGCCGCCCTTTTTCACCCCTAGTCTCTGACAACCACTAATCTACTTTCTGTGTCTATACATTGGCCTTTTAGGGACATTTTATGTAATAGAATCATACAATATGTGATGTGGGGGGCCTGGCTTCTTTAACTTAGCATAAGGGTTTTTAAGTTTTTCCGTTGTATAGCATGTATTAATATTTTGTATCATTTATTGCCAAATAGTATTCCACTGTAAGGATAGATCATATTTTGTTTATTCATTCACCAGGCATTTTATTGTTTCCACTTTTGGGTTACCATGAATAATGTTGCTGTGAACATTCCTATAAGTCTTTGTGTGGATACATGTTTTTATTTCTTTTGGGTAGATAACTAGGAGTGGAAATGCTGGATCTTACTATAAATTTACATTTAACATTTTGAGGAACCACTAAGCTATTCTTCAAGGGTGTATCATTTTACCTATTCTCCAGCAATATATGGGGGTTTCAGGATTTTTTCCTCACGATCTCACAAGCCCTTGTTATTGTCTGTGTTTTTTATTATAGTGCCATTTTAGTGGGTGTGAAAGGATATCTCATTGTAGTTTTAATTTGTATTTCTCTAATGACACCTCATCTGTCACCTCATGCGTTTCTCATCTTTATGGTGAGACCATTCAAAAGCCTCTCTTCTAGCTATTTTGTAATATACAGTATTTTTTTATTAGTCATAATCACCCTACCATACAATAGAACATCACAACTCATTCCTCCCATTAGTGGTGACTTTGCGCCCATTGGCCAACCTCTCCTCATCTGCTCCTTCCCCTTCTCCTTCCACTTCCTAGGCTCTGGTAACCAATGTTCTACCCTCTGCTTCTATAAATCAACTCTTATTTTTTAGATTACATATATAAGTGAGTTAATGCAGTATCTGTTTATATCTGGCTTATTTCACTTAACATGGTGTCTTCCAGATTCATTCATGTTGTCATGAATGACAGGTTTTCATTCTTTTTATGGCTGAATAGTATTTCATTGTATATATATATATACACACACGTATATGTATACAATGAAATATATATACACACTATATATATATACTATATATATATATTCTTTCTCCATTTATATGACGATTTACACTTAAGTTGGTTCCATATCTGATGCAATAAACATGCAAGTGCAGATATTTCTTTGGCATACTGATTTCATTTCCTTTGGACTTATACTCTGTAGTAGGATTCCTGGATGATATGGTAGTTCTATTTTTTACAACTTTAGGAACCTCCATGCTGTATTTCATGATGGCTGTACTAGTTTCCAATTCCACCAACAATGGGTATGTGGTCCCTCTTCTCCACATCCTCATTAACACTTGTTTTCTTTCATCTTTTTCATAATAGCCATTCTAACTGGAGTGAAATGGTAGCTCATTGTAGTTTTGATTTGCATTTCCTTGATGATTAGTGATGTTGAGCATTTCTTCATATGCCTTTTAGCCATTTGTATGTCTTCTTTTAAGAACTGTCTATTAGGGACTTTTGCCCATTTTAAAATTAGGTGGGTTTTTTTTTGTTTTGCTTTGGTTTTCTTTGTTGTTGTTGTTGTTTGTTTTGTTTTGGTTTGGTTTTGCTGTTGCATTGTTTGAATTCCTTATTTATTCTGGATATTAATCCTTTGTCAGATGTATAGTTTGCAAATATCTTCTCTCATTCTGTAGGTTGTCTCTTAACTCTGTTGTTATTTATTTTGTTTTTGCTTTAGAAAAGCTTTTTAGTGTGATATAATCTCACTTGTCCATTTTTGCTTTTGTTACCTGTGCTTTTGAGGTCTTATTTAAAAACTCCTTATCCAACCCGATGCTATGAAGTAGTTTCCCAATGTTTTCCTATAGTTGTTTCATAGTTTTGGGTTTTACATTTAGGTCTTCAATCTATTTTGAGTTGATTTTTGTATATGGTGAGAGAAAGAGGTTTAATGTGAAGACTACCTACTGCAGAATTCCTTCTTGCTCAGAGGAGGTCAGCCCTTTTATTCTATTCCAGCCTTCCACTGACTGGGTGAGGCTCACTCACATTATGGAAGATAGCATGCTTTATTCAAAGTTTACCCATTTAAATGTTAAACTTATATAAAATCAACCTCACAGGAACATCCAGAATAATGTTTGACCTACTATCAGGGCACCACGGCCCAACAAAGTTGACACAGAATTAACCATCAAAAATGACTATGCATTTATTTAGATCTTTTAACATTTCTCTCAGCAATGCTTTGTAGTTTTCAGTGCATACGTTTTGAATGTCTGGTTAAATTTACTCCTAAGTATTATATTCTTTTTGCCGCTATTGTGAATAGAATTTTTAATTTCACTTGTAGGCTGTTCCTACTAACTTTTTGGTTGTTAACTCCTTGGGACTTTCTCTCTAGAGAATCATATTCTCTGCAAATACAATTTTTCTTCTTTCTCTCCAATATAGATGACTTTTACTTCTTTTTCTTGCCTAATTGCACTGGTTAGGACCTTTAGTATAATATCGAATAGAAGTAATGAGAGCAAATATGTTCTACTTGTTTCAAATATTAGGGTGAAAGTATTTAATCTTAAACTGTTAAGTACAATGTTAACATAGGTTTTTTTTTTTTTTTTACAGATGCCCTTTACCAAGCTTAGGAAGTTCCAATTTACTCTTGATTTTCTGAGAGTTTTTATCAGGAATGGATATTAATTCCGTTAAATGCTTTTTCTGTGTACATTGAGAAAATCATAATCTTTTTTTCTTTGTTACATGATGAATTACATTGATTGATTTTTGAATGTTAAACTAAGATTGTATTTTTGGGAAGAATCTCATGATGTTATGATGTGTTATCCATTTATATATTTTTGTAATTGATTTGCTAAAATTGTATTAAGAATGTTTGCATTTATGTTCATGAAGGATATTGGTCTATAATTGTTGCTAACCGTTCTTATTATTTTAATTTTAATGTTGGTATATGGGTATGGTAAAAATGCTGGTCTCGTAGAATTAATTGAGAAGTATCCTCTTTATCAATTTTCTGGAAGAGTTTGTGTAGAACAAATATTATTTTTTCCTTAATGTTTGGTAAAATCTACCAGTGAAGCCCTGATCTAGTTGGGTAAATGGACCATGTGCTATTGCTGGATGGAGAGTTCTTGAAATTTATATTAGGTAAGATTTATTGATAATTTCAATTCCTACTAATTTTCAGTCTACTTATTCTGTGACTTATTGAGTGTATTGAATCTCTGACTGTAGTTGTGTATTTGTCTATTTCTTTCTGTAATTGTATCAGTTTTGCATCATGCTTTTTGAAATTCTACTATCAGGTACATTAATAGTTATGTTTGTTACGCTAACTTGTATTATTTGATTCTTTTCCATTATGAAATCACCTTTTTTGTTACTTACAGCATTCTTTGTTTTGAAATCTATTTTGGCACTCCAGCTTTAGACACTCAAACTTTCTCTTGACTTAATTTTGAGATATTTGTATCTTTACATTTCCAATGGCTTTGTTCTAGGCAGTGTACATCATCATTCTGTTTTATCTAATATTCCAATCTCAGTGTTAATGGACATATTTATACTATTTGTATTTAATGTGATGATTGGTATGATTGACTTTAAATCTAACATTGCTATTTTTCTATTTATCTCATCTATGTTTCCTTTTTCTTCTTTTTCTGCCTTTCTTTAACTGAGCACTTTTAAACATTCAATTTTTGTTGACTTATTAACTGTAAGTCTGTTATTCTTTTAGTAGTTGTTTTACAGTTTAGAGTACATTTTTAACTTATCACACTCTATCTTCAAGTGACATTATATTACTTCCAATATAACATAAGAACTTTACAACATTTGTCTCTTCCTGAACTTTCTGCTATTGACATAGCTTCTATTTCTACGTATATTATAAACTCTACACTGCATTGTTATCATTTGCATTTGATCAATTATCCCTTAAATATACTTAAATTACTTTTTAAAAACTATACTTTAAAAAATATATATTTGGCAACATATTTATCATTTTGGGTGCTTTTCATTCCTTTACATCGTCCACATTTCTATCTGGCATCATTTTTCTTCTTGCTAAAGGACTTACTTTAGTATTTGACTCTTATTTGCCAAAAATGTCATTATTTTGCCTTTTAAAAAATTTGTTTTGTTAGTTATAGAATTCTATACCTGTTTTCTTGCAGTATTTTAAAGATGTTGGTCCACTGTCTTCTTGCTTTCAATATATTCTACAAAAATGTGGTCATCCTCATGTTTATTTCCCTGTAAATAATGTGTTTTTCCTTTGGTTGCTTTAAGATTTTTTTGTAAGAAAATGCACACACACACACACACACACACACACACTGGAATACTATTCAGCTATAAAAAATAATGAAATCCTGGCCAGGTGTGGTGGCTCACACCTGTAATACCAGCATTTTGGGAGGCTGAGGCAGGTGGATTACCAGGTCAGGAGATCAAGACCATCCTGACTAACACAGTGAAACCCCATCTCTACTAAAAATACCAAAAATTAGCCAGGTGTGGTGGCACATGCCTGTAGTCCCAGCTACTTGGGAGGCTAAGGCAGGAGAATCAATTGAACCTGGGAGGTGGAGGTTGCAGTGAGCCAAGATTGTGCCATTGCACTCCAACCTGGACAACAGAATGAGACTCTGTCTCAAAATAATAATGATAATAATAATAATAATAATAATAATGAAATCCTGTCATTTGAAGCAACATGGATGAACCTGGATGACATTTTGCTGAGTGAAATAAGCCAGGCACAGAAAGACAAACACAGTATGATCTCACTCACATGTGAAATCTAAGAGTTAATCTCATAGGTGTAGAGAATAGAATAGTGATTATTAGAGGTTAGGAGAGGGAGTGTGAACAGGGAAAGACTGGTCAATGGGTATAAAGTTGCAGCTAGGAAAAGTAAGTTGGGATATTCAGTTACATAGCATGGTGCCTGTAGCCAATAACAATCTAGTATAAATTTCAAAATAACTAGAAAAGAGGATCTTGAACGTTATCACCACAACAAAATGATAAAGCTTCGAGGTGACGAACATGCTGACTACCCTGCCTTGATCATCATGTAATATATACATGTACTGAAACACCACATTGTACCCCATAAACATATACAGTTATTATGTATCAATTATATACAAAATAAAAATAAATGCAGAAAAATGACATTTTAAAAGATTTTTTGTCCCTGTTTCTCAGCAATTTGATTATGTTGCACCTCATGGTTTTCTTTATGTTTCCTGTACTTGAGCTTCTTGGATTCGTGACTTTATGTTTTCTTTAATTTGGAAAATTTGAGCCATTATTTCTTCAAATATTTTTTCCATGCCTTCCTTGCTATTAGAGACTCCCATTAGACTTATATTAGGTTGCTTAAATGATGCTCTGTTCATCAAATTTTTTTTTTCCAGAGCAGTTTTAGGCTCACAGCAAAATTGATCAGAAAGTACAGTTCTCGTGTACCACCTGTTCCCACACGCGTACAACCTCCCCCACTATCATCATCCTGCACCACAGTTGTATTTTTGTTACAATTGATGAACCTCCTTTTACCTGTCATTATCACCCAAAGTCCATAACTCACATTAGAGTTCACTCTGGTAGCATACTCTATGTGTAATGGCATGTATCCACCATTTTAGTATCATACCAAATGGTTTCACTGCCCTAAAAATCCTGTGTTCTCTGCATATTCATCCTTCCCATCCCACAACCACTGGCAACTACTAATCTTTTTATTGTCTTTATAATTTTGCCTTTTCCAGAATGTCATATTTGGAATCATACAGTGAGTGGCATTTCCAGATTGGCTTCTTTACACTTAGGGATATGTATTTAATGTTCCTCTATGTCTTTTTATGGCTTGCTAGCTTTTTTTTTGGTTGACATCCCATTGTCTGGATGTACTACAATTTATTTACCTTTTTTTTTTTTTTTTTTTTGAGATGGAGTCTCACTCTGTTGCCCAGGCTGGAATGCAGTGGTGCGATCTCAACTCACTGCAACTTCTGCCTCCTGGGTTCAAATGATTCTCCCTCCTCAGCCTCCCAAGTAGCTGGTACTACAGGCATGAGCCACCGTGCCCAGCTAAGTTTTGTGTTTTTAGTAGAGACGGGGTTTCACCATATTGGCCAGGCTGGTCTCGAATTTCCGACCTCGGGATGCACCCCCCTCAGTCTCCCAAAGTGCTGGGATTACAGGCATGAGCCACTGTGCCTGACCCTATTTACCTATTGAAGGACATATTGATTGCTTCCAAGTCTTAACAATTATGAATAAAACTGATATGGACTTTCGTAGGCCGGTTTTGTGTGGACATTAAGTTTTCAGTTCATTTGGGTTAATACCAAAGAGTGTGATTGCTGATGAAAGTATGTTTTGGGTTTTTTTAGAAATTTACAAGCAGTATTTCAAAATAGCTATACCATTTTGCATTTCTACCAGCAATGGATGAGTGTTGCTATTGTTCCACATCCTCACTGGCATTTGATGTGGTATTTCGGATTTTGGCCATTCTAGTAAGTATGTAGTGATATCTCATTGCTTTAATTTACAATTCCCTAATGGCATATGATGTTGAACCTCATGTACTAACTTGCCCCCTGTATATTTTCTTTGGTGAGGTATCTGTTAAGGTCTTTGGCACATTTTTCATTCAGGTTGTTCATTTTCTTACAGTTAAATCTTAAGATTTCTTTGTGTACTTTGGATAACAGTCCTTTGTTAGATGTGTCTTTTGCGAGTATTTTCAGTCTGTGGCTTGTCTTCTTGACATTGTCTTTCACGGAGCTGAAGTTTTTAATTTAATGAAGTCTAGCTTATCAATTATTTCTTTCATGGATTGTGCCTTTCCTGTTATATCTAAAGAGTCACCGCCATATCCAAAGTCATATTGGCTTTCTCCTATGTTATATTCTAGGTGATTTATAGTATTGCATTTTACATTTAGATCTATGATCCATCTGGAGTACATTTTTGTGAGAAATATAAGGTCTGTTTGGATTCAGTTTTCTCCACATGGATGTCCAAGTATTCTAGCACCATTTGTTAAAAGGACTATCTTTTTTCCATTATATTGCCTGTGCTCCTTTGTCAAAAGCAATTGACTTGTTCATGTCAGTCTATTTTTGAGCTCTCTTTTCCATTCCATTGATTTATTTGTCTGTTCTCTCACCAATACCACACTGTCTCAATTACTGTAGCTTTATAGTGAGTCTTGATGTCCTATTTTCCAACTTTGTTCTTCTCCTTCAATATTTTGTTGGCTATTTGCTTTTTCTTTCTTTTTTTTTTTTTGAGACGGAGTTTCACTCTTGTTACCCAGGCTGGAGTGCAATGGCGCAATCTCGGCTCACTGCAACATCCGCCTCCTGGGTTCAGGCAATTCTCCTGCCTCAGCCTCCTGAGTAGCTGGGATTACGGCACGCACCAGGATGCCCAGCTAATTTTTGTATTTTTAGTAGAGACGGGGTTTCACCATGTTGACCAGGATGGTCTCAATCTTTTGACCAGGATGGTCTCAATCTTTTGACCTGCTTTTTCATATAAACTTTAGAATAAGTTTGCTGGTACCTATAAAACAATTTACTGGGATTTTAATTGATACTGCATTCAATCTACAGATCAGGTTGGGAAGAATGGACATTTTGGTAATATTGAGCCTTCAATATTATCAAAACATAAAATGAACATAAAATGTCTCTTGATTTATTTGTTATTTTTGTTACTTTTCATTAGAGTTTTGTAGTTTTCCTCATAAAGCTCTTATACATATTTTGTTATATTTATACCTAAGTATTTCAATTTTTGGGGTGCCAATGTAAATGATATTATTTCTTTGTTTTCAAAACAGTGTCTTAATCTGTTGCCCAGGCTGGAGTGCAGTGGTACGATCTCAGTTCACTGCAACATCCGCCTCATGGATTCAAGTGATTCTCCTGCCTCAACCTCTCAAGTAGGGGGGATCAGAGGCGCCCACCACCATGCCCGGCTAATTTTGTATTTTTAGTAGAGATGGGGTTTCACCATGTTGGCTAGGCTGGACTCGAACTCCTGACTTTGTGATCCACCTGCCTTGGCCTCCCAAAATACTGGGATTACAGGTATGAGCCACTGCCTTGGTCAATAATGTGTTTAATTTTTAATTTTTAATTCCACTTGTTCATGGCTGACATATAGGAAAGTGATGAACTTTTGTATATTAACCTTGTATCCTGCAACTTATTATTACTTGTTAGTTCTAGGAGACGTTTTTGTTGATTTTTAAATTTTTTCCTCCATAGACAGTAATATTATCTGCGAACAAAGACAGTTTTCTTTCTACCCCATCTGTATACCTTTTCTTTTCTTGTTTTATCACATGAGCTAGAACTTCCAGTATGAGTTGAAAAGCAGTGGTTAGAGGAGACATCCTTTCCTTATATTATGGTCTTGGGAAAGCTTCTAGTTTCTCACCATTAAGCATGATGCTAACTCTCAGGCATTTGTAAATGTTCCTTATTAAGTTGAGAGAGTTCTCCTCCATTCCTAGTATACTAAGAGTTTTCTTTATTATGAATAGGTGTTGGATTTTGTCAAATGCTTTTTCTCCATTTAATAATTATTTAATTTTTCTTTGTTAGCCTATTAATATAATTAATTACTCTAATTGATTTTTGAATATTGAAATAGACATTATATAATGTCCTGCTTTATTGCTGATAAGGACTCTTGCTCTGAAGTCTGCACTGTCTGCAACTAATATAGGTACTCCCACTTTATTTTGATTAGTGTTAATGTAGTATACCTTTCTCCACTCCTGTATCTTTAATCTATATATGTGTTTTTATTTAAAGTGCATTTCTTGCAGACAACATACAGTTAGGTCTTGTTTTTGGATCCACTCTGACAATTTCTTTTAATTAGTGTTAGAGTGATCATTTATATCACTGAATTGACATGCTCATATTTGTTACTTTGCTTCTATTCATTGCCCTTAGTATTTGTTCCTGGTTTTGTTGTCTGCTCTTTTTATGCCTTTCTTAGTTTTAATTGAACATTTTATATAATTCTATTTTATCTCCTTTCTTAGCATATCAACTATATTTTTTTACTTCTTTATCCAGTGGTTGCACTAGTGTTTGTAGTATACATTGACAATAAAGTCAAGCCCACTTTTACTTTTTGCTTTTCTTTATTTATTTATTTCACTTTTTTTTTTTAAATAGAGACAAGGCCTCACTATGTTGACCAGGCTGGTTTCAAACTCCTGGCCTCAAGCAATCCTCTTACTTCAGCCTCCAAAAGTGCTAGAATTACAGATGTGAGTCATCATGCCCATCCTCAGGTTCACTTTTCTTCTTCTTTTTTTTTTTTTTTTTTTTGAAATGAAGTCTTGCTCCATCACCCAGGCTGGAGGGCAGTGGCACCATCTCAGCTCACTGCAACCTCCACCTTCCAGGTTCAAATGATTCTCCTGCCTTAGCCTCCTGAGTAGCTGGAATTATAGGTGTGCACCACCACACCCGGCTAATTTTTGCATTTTTAGTAAAGACAAGTTTTCACCTTGTTGGCCAGGTTGCTCTTGAACTCCTGGCCTCAAGTGCCTCAGCCTCCCAATGTGCTGGGATTACAGGCATGAGACACCATGCCTGACCAAGTTTTAAGTAGCACAATACCACTTCACAGAGTGCAAGTACATTATAATAAAACATTTCTAATTTTTCCCTCCCATTAACTGTATAATAGTATAATTATCATTTCACTTATACATAAGCATACATAATATAATTGAATACATTGTTGCTATTTATCTTTTTTTGAGACAACGTCTCATTCTGTCACACAGGCTGGAATGTGGTGTGACATGATCTTGGCTCAATGCAAGCTCTGCCTCCTGGGTTCAAGCAATTCTCTGCCTCAGCCTCCTGAGTAGCTGGGGTTATAGGCAGCTGCCACCACACCCACCTAATTATCATTTTTTTTCATTGGCCATGAACCTTGTGATTTGTGAGGAAAGGTATCACAACCTTTCATTCCTACAGGTGCAAAGATAAGAATTATAACTGACATCATCAAAAAACATGCAAATGAGAGTGGAGTAAAATATTTAAAATGTTGAGAGAAAAATCCACCAAATTAGAATTCTGGACCCTGTGAAATTATCCTTTAAAAATGAAAGAAAAATTAAGACTTCAGAAATGAAGACACAAGGACCCAGGGGAAACTTTCTGTTTTTGTGCTTATGTGCAACGAAGAATGGACAGCCATGTAAAAATGTAACTGGACTAAAAGATATGATCTAATGGTAATAGAGTGAAAAGGGAAAACCCAGCAATGCCTGTCTGTTCAGATACTTCTTGGCCTCTCTGTCTAGCATTCCTTCCTCCCAGGAATGGAGCAGTACCTCTTGGAATGAGGGTCTTCAAGGGGGAAGGGAAAAGGTAGAGAGTGACTTTCCTTGTTTTTATAGCTTGCTTTGGGGGAGTGGGGGTGTTCTACTTCCTATGACTCACCATGGGGAACAAGGATTGTTTTTGTTGTTTTGTTTGTTTGTTTATTTTTTATTCTTTTTGAGACAGAGTTTCGCTCTTGTTACCCAGGCTGGAGCGCAATGGCGTGATCTCGGCTCCCCGCAACCTCCGCCTCCTGGGTTCAGGCAATTCTCCTGCCTCAGCCTCCTGAGTAGCTGGGATTACAGGCACGCGCCACCGTGCCCAGCTAATTTTTTGTATTTTTAGTAGAGACGGGGTTTCACCATGTTGACCAGGATGGTCTCCATCTCTTGACCTCGTGATCTACCCGCCTCGGCCTCCCAGAGTGCTGGGATTACAGGCCTGAGCCACCGCGCCCCGCCTTTTGTTTCTGTTTTTGAGAAAGAGTCTCCCTCTGGAGACTAGACTCCAGGCTGGAGTGTAGTGGCACGATCTCGGCTCATTGTAGCCTCCGCCTCCCAAGTTAAAGCAATTCTCCTGCCTCAGCCTCCTTAGTAGCTGGTATTACAGGTACACCACCACAGCCTGGCTAATTTTTGTATTTTTAGTAGAGCTAGGGTTTCACCATATAGGTCAGGCTGGTCTTGAACTCCCAACCTCAGCTGATCCGCCCATCTTGGCCTTCCAAAGTGCTGGGATCACAGGTGTGAGCCATCCTGCCCAGCAGAAATTCTTTCTGGTTTCTATAACTCACTTCATGGAGGGACAGGAGATAGGAAGGCAGAAGAAGCTCAGAAAGACCTTGCTTCTGAGACCTTTCCAATCTTCAGTTCAAAGCAATCAGCATGCCACTCACCATACTTTGGGGTATGCTCCAATACTGCTCTGTAAACAAGGTGTTTTTTCCTTTGGATTCTTTCAAGAGTGTTTTTTGATCTTCAATTTTCTGAAATTTGAATATAATTTCCTACGTGTAGTGTTTTGGCATTTATTTATTTGGTTTGGTGTTATCTAAACTTTCTATATCTATGGTTTAGCTTCTAACATTAATTTGGGAGAAATTCTCGGTCATTATTGCCACAAATATTGCTTCTATTTCTTTCTTTTCCTTCTCCTGATATCCCATTGTGCATATATTACATCTTCTGTAGTCCCAAAGTTCTTGGATATTCTGTTCTGTTTCTTTCTCTTTGCTTTTAAGTCTCAATTGTCATATCCTCAAGTTCAGAGATTCTTTCCTCAGCCATGTCCAGTCTACTAATGAGCCCATCAAAGGCATTCTTCATTTCTGTTACAGTGTTTTTGATCTAGATTTATCTGATATTCATCATGAGAACCTGATAGAGCTTCTGGAGGCAAAACCACCACCACCCTCCAATGGAGTTTTTATCTCTCAGTCTTACTCACTAAGCCTCCAGCAATCCAGCAATTACAGCTTGGGTTTCCCTACCCCAGCTCTGGTTTCCATGGAGGTTTCAACTCCTGGGTTTCTGCTCCAGCAAGTTGTAACTCTTTGTACTCACCTGTCTGTCTCTCTAGTTTTTCAAGCAACAGCTTGCCCTGTGACATCATTTCTCTAACAAATCTGAGAAAAAGTGTTGATTATTTTTTAGTGTGTTTGGGCTTTTACATGCTCTTAGGATGGAATGACAACTTTCAAGCTACTTACATACCAGACCATAACCCAGAAGTCTGTTCTGTTCATTTTTTAGATTATTTCTTCTCCGTGATTCGTGTTGAAAAGTTTCTATGGTTATGTTTTCACTTTCACTAATGTTTTCTTCTGTAATGTCCAACCTGTCTTTAACCCCATCCAGTGTATTTTTCATCTCAAGCATTGTACTTTTTATCTTGAAGTTTGATTTGGATCTTTTTCACCTCTTCCATGTCTCTAACATTTTTTATCTTTCTTTAACTTTTTGAACATATACAGTTATAATAACTGTTTTCATGTCTCTATCTGCTAATTCTAACATCTGTGTTAATTCCGGGTTGGTTTCAACTTTATTATTATTAATTTTATTATTATTTTTTTTGAGATGGAGTTTCGCTCTTGTTACCCAGGCTGGAGTGCAATGGCGCAATCTCAGTTCACCGCAATCTCCGCCTCCTGGGTTCAGGCAATTCTCCTGCCTCAGCCTCCTGAGCAGCTGGGATTACAGGCACGCGCCACCATGCCCAGCTAATTTTTTGTATTTTTAGTAGAGACGGGGTTTCACCATGTTGTTCAGGATGGTCTCGATCTCTTGACCTCGTGATCCACCCACCTCGACCTCCCAAAGTGCTGGGATTACAGGCTTGAGCCACCGTGCCCGGCCTCAACTTTATTATTATTCTCCTCATTATGACTCATATTATCCTACCTCTCTGTATGACTGGCATTTTTTTACTATATGTCAATTTAATATGTAAATTTTGCCCTGTTCAGGGCTGGATGTATTTTATTTCTATAAATATTCCTGAATTTTTTCCTAGAGTCTATTTAATATACTTGATAACAGATTGATTCTTTTTGTGTTTGCTTATAATATTTGTTAGGTGGGATCAGAGCAGCATTTGGTCTAAGGATAATTATTTCCCACTAGTGAGGCAAGAGTCAACCCAACACCCCAGGAATGAGAATATTTTCGTCAGTCTGGCTGGTGGGAACAGGTACTGTTTGCAGTCTTGTATGAGCTCCAGATACTGCGCCCTCTAATCTTTTTGCCTAGTTCCTTCTCCAGCCTCAGGTAGTGTACACATGTGCTACTACTTGAGGGGGTCCCTCAATGCATAGCTAGGTTCTTTTTTGTGCAGCTCTTTCCTCTCTGCTACCCTTTCCTGAAGCCCTCTTTGCCTTAGTCTTTCTCAGTCAGGTTCATCTCCTCAATTCAAAGTGTTTTCCAGAATCCAACAAGAATTCTCCTCCCTGAGCCATGCCTGAAAACTCTCTTAAATCAGTAAGCTGGTAGACATGTAGGATTCATTTCAGCTTCTCATTTCTCAAGAATCACTGTTCTTTGTTGCCTGATATCTAATGTCTTGAAAACTGTTCTTGGATGTATTTTTTTCATTGTTTTATTATTTGGGGCAAGAGAATAAATCCAGTTCCTGCAGAGCCTGTGTATCCCTATTACCAAGACATGACCTTTCTGGGGTCTCTACTGAATATTCTCCACTGAGAACATCTAGTTTTCTCCACCCGGCTGGTCTGAACGAAGCTTCCCTATGTGAGCTCTCGGGATTGTCACCTTACTGTTTTCTTCCAGTGCTTTTCCTAGTTTCATGGAGTTTCATCCATACTTGGGTGGCTTAGCTTTCAGCAACAAACACAAGAGCAAACCTATACCGATTTCTGCAGCTCTTTCTCTATGCCACTTCCTCTGCTTTGGCAGTCTTCCCTGAAAACTGTGACTGCCTTAGCCTCACCAAACTTCAATCTCTGAACCCTCCACTCATGCGCACCCCTGTACTCGGCGTGGGTTCTCCTTTCCTGCTCTGAGGTCTGGAGAGTGCCTCCAGGCAGAGAGAGGAGATGATCATGGGGTCCATCTTATTTGTCTCCTTTTCTTTCAGGGATCAGAGTCCTGTGCTTCCTGTTATCCAATGTTTAAAAACTGCTGTTTCATTTATTTGTCCAGTGTTTTGTTGTTTATTATGGGAGTACAAGACCAACACAAGTTTCTGCATCATAGTGAAAGCAGAATTTTTCAATGTAATTGTTTCAAATGACAAAATGCAAATCATTATATCAAAAGTGTTTTTTCAAATTAATATCCCACTCCTACCAAAATTCTGATCACTCCTCTATAGAGGACTTGGACCTTGTTTGAGAATAACTCATCTAGTGAAATCAGTGGATTTAAAGCCTTTAATTCAACATTTATTCAAACATTTCATAAACTGTATTGCCTGGCACGCATGGTGCTTGGTTCTGAATATACAGGGAAGATGCCATTGAAGCCTTAAGAATTTCACTATCAAAGTCAGCACCTTGTCAGAGTATTATAAACCCAGTAAGGGCAGTGACAGAGATAATTGTGCAAAATATTAATGAGGAAGGGAAAGGGGAGGGGAACAGGCCACTGAATCCAGTTTAGAGACAGGTGGAAGGTTGTCAGGGATTACTTCTGGAGGTGACATTTAAGCTGAGTCTTTAAACAGGGAAGCAATTCACCAGGCAAAGAGAAGACAGTTTGAGCAAAAACATGAGGCAGAAACAGCACACAGTATGCCTGGGAACAACAGGCCATTTAAGGTTGCTGAAGCAAAAATTCCCAGAGAGGGAGAGGCAGCGGATGGAGCTGGAGAGGCCAGGAGAGGTCAGGACAGGGAGGGCCTTGTGTGTCACACTGGGGAGCCTGCCACTAAGGGGTGAGTCTTTTACATAACTTTGCTTGGTGGCTGGCAGGGTGCATGCCCGCCTCAGCACGCAGCAGGTATTATTAGATGATGATCACGAAAGGCAAATCTGAGAAACCGCAAAACTCTGAGCAGAGCCAAAATCCCTTAGGTTCTGAGGTTCCAGAAAGTTATCTGACTCCTCTGACCCTTTGCAAATTCAGCTGAGATGTGTGGCCATGGTGGTCAGCCAGCCCTGAGGTGCTGCTTTCTTGGCAGTTGGCTGAGCCTCTAGGCTTGCATCTATGGCTGGAGCAGAGTAAGGAGGGGGAAGCGGAGAGTGTGAGTGAGACAGAGAAGAAAGACAGTGCTAGCAGATAGGAAGTCACACTGAGAGGCACAGCCACAATGGGACTCAGATTGAAGGGATAGATAAGAACCCCTTAAACTAAGAAAATGATTTCTAGTGTGGAGAGGAGAATCATATCCTTCCTCCCAGAAAACTCTGCAAATATTTGGTGACCAACTGGACCACAAAGCGGTGTTTTCAGAGACTCCCTCCCTCCCCATTGTAGGGGTCTCTGGGAGTGGGACAGGGTTTCCAGTCTGAACTCAAGCCAGGATCCAGACACATCTAAACAATGCAGATGGGCTGGCCCCAGCAGAAGTCTATTTGTCTGAGGGGTTGAGGGGCTTTCAGAAAAATAATCTACATGGAAGAAAATGGGAATCCCACCTGATCAGCTCAACCCATAACAAGACTGAGTCCTTTGCAGGGCAGGGAGTCTGAAAAAAACTTCAAATGAGCAGATCACCAGGGCATGAGTAGTTCTGGTCAGGTATTTTCTTCAACAGGTATAACATGAAGAAGGGGACTAAGGCACTCCTCCTGGCTTTGAAACAGAATATAAAGCAGCTCTGGCTCCTTGAGGGCTTCAGGTGCTGAGCTGTAGTGAGAAAGGGAATACCCCTGGGCTGCCCACAGGAGGTAGAAGGGCTGGAGAACAGGGTGATTCACACAGGTGCCTGGCAATATGCCCACACAGAAGCAATCACGTGTTCATGAACATGTGTGAGACACGCTCTGGAACTGCAGGAATATCTCGGGGGTGATTGGTAGTGGAGTGAAATTCCACATGAGTTGGAAGAAGCATGAACTAGGGAAATGTGGATTATGACTGTTAATGGCTCCCACTGTATAAGTGGGTGAGGCCTGGGAAAAGCTGAGTTCTACTAGGAAAGTACAAAGTTTAGGTTTCTCCAGGGAATAGTTAGCAAGATAATAGCAGGATTGTCCTTGCAGAAGTCCAACCTGGACACCGTTGATCAGCTGAAACTTTTTCTCTTGAATTCTCCCTTTTGCAGCATGTTTATGAGCTGCAAAGGTCCCTCTTTGCTCAGGCCTAGGGCAGGAGTCCTTCCTAGATCCTCATCTCTACACACGTCCGTCTCATGCCAATTAAATCCCACATGCAATCTCTACCACTAAAACAACAACAACAAAAAAACAGGATTAGGTGCAGAGGTGCCTGTCTGAGCAAAATTCAGAGGAGATACAGGGAGGCGTCAAGGCCGCTGTGCCAAGCTCACACACAGACAGACTCTGAGACAAAAGATAGGAAGACACTAAGTACAAACAGCTCTTTTGTTTTCCACCTTATCATTTTCCATATTTTCTAAATTATCTACAAAAAAAGGCAAATGCCAGTTTTTCAAAACCAAATGTAAAAGATACGAGTAAGCACAGCTTTTCACAATCTACATGGATGAGGCTCGTCTGAGTTTTATGTGCTTTCCCTTCTGCTTTCCCATAATCAAGATCAAACGTCACCCCTCGGGCATTTGATCTTGATTATGTAATACACAGGAGTCACAGAGAGCAACCACCTGGTATGACGGAGGGAGTTCCATCATGCAGATGATGCGAAACATTTGTGTGGCTAAGCACTGCCAAATCCAACCAATCTATGTTTCGTGGCATCCCCCTTGGGGTCAAGGACGCTTCTGTGGAAGGAGACAGACATTAACATGTTTTCCCACTCACCTCCACTGGATCTTGGCTCATCCAGTGAGACTGATTGACAATCCCCAAAGGCTGTTGGCCAACTATTTGCAAGAGGGGTCCATGGAGCGAGGCCTCCTCCACCTGTTATCTTTTCTCTATCACTTCACATCCATAGGGGTCCCTAAGCCCCAAGAGAAGGGTCAAGTGCAAATCTGGTAAGCCAAGAAGACCTAGCAGTTGTCAACTTAATTAGCCTTCAGGAAAATATATGGCTATATGAACACAGTAAAGTTGCTATAGAGACAGGCAGAGGAGGTGCATTTAGAACACGGCCTCATTGCTTCACCCGATAAAAATAAGACCCAGGCTTTTTAATAGCATGAATTACTTAAGTTTTATATTTAACAGGGGACGACACCAAGGCTCTCACTGCTTTTCAGAACATTTGAGGAATCTGGGCTGCCTGCTTCTGCATATGTTAGCAGCCATCACAACATATGTTCTGGCGGATGGCAATGAAGAACTGGAAGCCCACGTGTCTCTCCCACCCCCTGAGATAAGAGATGGTCTTTCTGACTTTGGGTTTGTCCTCCTTAATTGGGTGAGAGATTTTCAATGTGTTTCGGATAAATTTCTGGGAAATAGCTATGCTGTGTTCTGCACTGGGCCAGTTGCATCTATTATTGCTTGTCACTATAACAACCTTTGAAAGTAATGATCTCATTTTGCAGATGACAAAATAATGAAGCTCAGAGAGGCCCAGAACTTTCCCAAGATCACACAGCTAATGAATGGTGGAGTTGAGATTCATATCCAGGTATCCCCATTCCAAAGCCTTCCTTTATGAGACATCAACCACAACCCCTGCACAGCAAGGAATCTAGGACGAGGTGAATCTAAGAAGCTTCACCATTTTTACTGGTATATGGCATGGACATTGTTAAGTTTAATCCCTCTCCTAAGACAGTTCCAAAGTGGATGGGTACCAAGAAATTCCACAGAGATTCTGAGCTCTACTGGTGAGCACCTCTCCAATTATCCAAGGCAAGTGTTAATTTCAGACTGACTTCTTACCATCCAAAATGTTTCTGGACTGCCTCTTCCCTAAGTGAGGACCACCAGCATAATTACCACAAGATTCCATACCACATCACTGAGAAAGTGTCCCCACCTCTCTTGCATCCGTGAATGCTTAAGTATATGAAACCCAGCAGGAAATCCAAAGTGAAGTTCTTTTTGTTTACAACTTTCTCTTTGGATTTTTCATGAACCTCTTACTTTGCAGAAAGATTTTTTTTAAAAACAATTTTCCAACAAAGGCCTACATGGAAGACTCAATCTGAGCCCATGAGGCATCATCTTTCCTTTGGGGAAATGGCAGTGCTGGTGGTGATGAGGTTGGGTATGGAGCAATGGCCCATTGGGTAGAGGAAACCAATGGGGAAGCTGGGGGCACCATGGTGAGAGTAGGAATAAGGGGTGCCTATGGCCTTCTCCATTCAGTTTACCAGCTGAGGGTAATAATCGATGTCTGGGTTTCACAGGATCTGAGAAGGCATGTCTAGGGCAACACTGAATTACATGGCTCGACAGAAATTTGATCCAAGCATCAAACCCAGTGAATGGGCAGAAGGGCAGAGAGAAGGCAGGTAGAAGCCATAGGCTGGTGGCTGGAACCCAGGGCACAGCAGAAGGTTTAGTGCCTCAGTAGAGTCCTTGGGCCATGAAACTTGCCCCAGCAGCTTTTCCAGGCTGCCTGCAGCCTGCAGCATTTGTGCAGAGTGTGGCTAAGGGAGCCGCCCGCTGGGACCAGCTCTACTGCTCAGGAGGCTCAAATCCATCTGTATGTCTCTGTCATCACCTCCCACACTCCTTCCAATCCCTGCATGATCAGTGCCAATGTCTCACCAACAGATTAAGACCTGGATTGAAGTACAAGAAACAGGATTTTAAACTCAATTCCCCAGGTGACCCTTGTTAACTTTTTTACCCTCAGAGACGTATTAATAGTTCCTTTTTATATTCTATAGCAATTTGTGGGGTAGGTTTTTTGGTAGCTTAACATTTTTTTTACTTCAGTTAGACATGTAATCTATTTAAAAGTAATATGGGGAAAAGAAAAATGAGTGTAGGAATAACTTCCTGGCAGAAATACTTTTACTAGTTTCTGGATGTAATATCAGCCCAGCAAAAGTTATCTGCAAATACAGACGTTCCCATCCCATGTACATCAAAGACACTAAAGTTCCTTTTTTCTTCTTTTAACAAATGAATCATTTTATGCTACTGAAATAACTCTGTGATGTGCTATTGGCATTGCAGGAGCTAAATAGACTCTTTGGGCCAGCCAACTTCTACTGCAAGCATTAAACACGCACAGGCTTTTGTCTCAGGCAGACCCTAGGAGTTCTGGCTTTGCTACTTATTAGCTGTGGTAACTTGGGCAAGTCACTTAATCTCTCTAAGCCTTAGCTTCCTCATCTGTGAAATGGGAATAATATCAGTCACATGCCACGGATAAATCCAGGGAGGAGAATGGCCAGACACAACTTCCACCCCGGGTGAATGCTGCAACCAAGACAGTGAGCAGGCAAACCTTGCCCTTGCCCTTGCCCTCCCTCCCTCCAAAATCAAGATCTTTTGTTGTTTGTTTGTTTTGAGACAGAGTCTCGCTCTGTCACCCAGCCTGGAGAGCAATGGCAGGATCTTGGCTCACTGCAACCTCCGCCTCCCAGGTTCAAGGTATTCTCATGTCTCAGCATCCTGAGTAGCTGGGATTACAGGCACCCACCACCACACCCGGCTAATTTTTGTATTTTTAGTAGAGATGGGGTTTCACCATGTTGGCCAGGCTGCTTGAACTCCTGACCTCAGGTGATCTGCCTGCCTCAGTCTCCCAAAGTGCTGGGATTACAGGCGTGAGCCACCGCGCCCGGCGACTCCCTCCACAATCTTAAAGCTCCTTGGACAACCCCCACTCCCACGACCTGAGAATTTTTGTGCCCTCCTGCTGAAAGGGTTTGGCCTTTCAGTGTTCCCCTCCTCCATGAGCTGTTTCCATGAAAAGGTCTCAAGGGTGACTTGCAGGCTATGGTCACACCACAAGCCTTCTCCCATCCCTGCCTCTACCTATTGCCCTCTAAATAAGGAGCCAGCGCTGCTAGGCTGAGAACTTCTGCCCAGTATGGATCCTGGGTGGCCTCTTGCCTCTCTCTTTCCCTGGGCCCCCAGCCAGCTCCCCACTACCCTAGAGATGCTCCCTGCTCACTTCATTCCTGCCTCATAGTTGGAATGGCAGTGGCTGCCAGAACCCCTGGGGAGTGTGGAGGCTGATGGGGGTCTGGGGAGGCAGCCAGGCCCAAGAGCAGGTTAATGTTACAGCCCTGGATAAGGGAGCTGGGTGGGTTGACGTCAGGGTGATGATGGGTGGAAGGGAGGGCCGGGCTGCTGAACAAACTATACAGATAGGTCAAATCAAATATCATCAACACGGAGCGAGCGGGTGAGCTAGAGAGCGTCCCCGAGCCATGGTCTCTACCGGCCGCGGCTCAGCCTGGGTCCCTCTGCTCTCAACCCGAGTGCCCGATGCAGGCTTTGGTTTCATGTCAGCAGCCTTCATCTGCCTTCCAAAAATAAGCCCCTGCCGCCATGCGGGAGGGAGAAAAACAAGAAGGGCGGTATTTTTAGGGCCATTAATTCTGACCACGTGCCTGAGAGGCAAGGTGGATGGCCCTGGGACAGAGGCTGTTCATCACTATGTCCCAGGGAGCAGGACGTCTTCAGGGCACGCTGTGGGCTCTCGTCTTCCTAGGCATCCTAGTGGGCATGGTAGTATCCTTGCCTGCGGGCTCCCGTGCCAACAACACACAGCTGGACTCAAGAGGCTGGGGCACCCTGCTGTCCAGGTCTCGCCCGGGGCTAGCTGGAGAGATCACCAGGGTAAATTGGGAAAGTGGCTACCTGGTGGGGATCAAGCGGCAGCGGAGGCTCTACTGCAACGTGGGCATCGGCTTTCACCTCCAGGTGCCCCCTGACGGCCGGATCAGCGGGACCCACAAGGAGACCCCCTACAGTGAGTGCCAGCTGCAGCCAGTTGGGACGCTTGGGGGCTTGGGCTCATGCAGGACTAAAAGGTGAAGGTGCCTTGCTCTAGTGGACACGATGCACTATAAAGGGGGCAGAAATGCTGCTCACCACTTAGATGACTCTTGGGACTCTGCCTGGGTTCAGGTTCCATATACTGGGGTCCAAGCATCCTGGTGTTATTTGCTATCATCTTGGTTAGATCCTCAGTGGCAGTGACTATTGCAACATTACCGGCCCATCTGATGCCTTGTAAGACCACTGGGAACCATTAGTCTGGGAAGCCCCCAAGGCAGGGGTTGGGAGAATGAGTTAGTATGCTGGGATCAAATCAGACACAAGCTCATTTTTATTCAGCTTCCCTCTTGGAGAAGAAAAGGAAATTCAATTGCAAAATGTCCAAATGAAGCATATCCTTCTTTTTACTTCAGTGAGCTCTCTGTCTCCAGGTTCTTACCCTGCAAGCTGACAAGTTGCTGTATGGTTAGTCTCCTATCTAAGAAAGCATGGGGGCTGCAGGATCCAAGAAAGCCATCAGCCATGGTCTGGCTGCTGTGTTTTCAAGATTAGGTGGGTTGGGATTTGCTGAAACATGTAGAGTACACATTAAGAATAATGATAATCAGAATTTATTTTTTCACCCAAGTCAAGGACCTCAAGTAATCTTGTCATTGAAAGCCGGGATTTGAAGCTCATCTTAAATAGATAACTCAGTGGTCAGTGCAGTCCCTAAGTCTGACATCAGAACTTTCCCTTGCAGAAGTGCACTTTTAAGAGAACCATGGCAGCACTTGATGAGTTCAGCAGCCAGGGTCTCCTCAATTTAGAGGGATCATGGAAGGGGTGACAGAGAGTCTGACTTTCTAGGAGAAGGGGGATGGACTGGGACGCCCTTGTTGGCTCAAGTTCCCAGTCTCATTTGCACGAGCCTTAGGTAATGTGGCTCCCGTTTCCTTGTCAGGCTTGCTGGAAATTTCCACTGTGGAGCGAGGCGTGGTGAGTCTCTTTGGAGTGAGAAGTGCCCTCTTCATTGCCATGAACAGTGAAGGAAGATTGTACGCAACGGTGAGTTCACCAGGCCGGGAAAGTGCCAGGTTTACAAGGCTTGATGCTTACACAGTTGAAGAAAATAATATGAAATTCTGAGTAGAGAAGTGACTATTTATCTAAATGGGAAAGGAAAGGCTGAGAAAGGAGCCTGTGCAAGGGAAGGGCATTGCAGCTTTTGCTTCTTCAGCCTCACGGGTGATTGTTCTCTGCTCTGTGCTGCTTCTGTTCCCACCTGCCAGACAGAGCCTGTCTGATTAAACAGAAACCACAGCTCAGGGAGCCCGTGGGCCAGAGGAAAACCCGCATTATGGCAACCAGGCCTGTGGGTAGGTGTGATTCCCTTCATTGGCAAGGCCCCGAGAGCAAGCCTGTCTCTCCGCCTGGGTGTGCTGCTTGCCCTGCAGGCACTCACCCTGCAAGACACCCCAGCCTAGTGCACAGCAGGAGGAGTGGAATGGGAGGCTGTTTTCATCCTCATCAGTGTGCTGAGGTTCTGCGCTAGGGTTTTCAATCATCTCGTCTCCGATCGCACAGGCTGGAGAAGCAGCCTCCCCATTATACGCTTTAGACAGGTACCAGGTCCCACCTATTCCCATCCCCAACCCCATAGGTCATCCCTGGGAGCGCCAATGCTGGCACTTGGGTTAATGCAACCAACTTCTATGCACATTGACCAAAACCTCTGCTCTCACTGACCTACTTGTTCCTGTGGCCCTTGGCCCATCATTTGGCTTATTCCAAAACATGGCTGGGCAAACATCCCTATGAAGCTGAAGAAGTGGAGAGTTCCTTTGACAGAAATAAGCAAGCTAAAAAGGAAGACCTCAGAGCAGTCCTCAAAAAATATCAAAGTTATTTATGGGGAGGGTGTGGAGGGTGGATCTACTGCCCCTTGGAGGATAAACCAAGGATCAGGATGTAAAGAAATAGATCCAGAATTGGCACTGGATCCCAGTGGGGCCATCCCAACAGAGGAGGTCTTTGAAATACGAGAATGGGTTCACCAGGTGGCCTCTGCCCCATAGTCTTTAGTGCTAACATCTCTCATTCTGGTTGGTTTGCATGGACATACAGCATGCATTAAAAACCATGGGTCTCCCACATGGTTCTGAGCTTGCATCTCTAATCACCTTAGTAACTTGTTAGAAGTATGGATTTCCAGGGACCTACCCAGGAGATTCTTATTCACGAGAGCTGGGATGTGGGCCTGGAAATCTGTTTATTTTTGTATTTTAAATTTGCCAGGTGTTTCTGAGGCACAGGCAGGCTTGAGGGCCAGCAGGCTACATGGCAAGTTTCATTGAACCTGAGAGCTAGAGGGCCAGGTGAGATGAGACAGAAGAGACATATACTTGTTACTGCTCCCTGGAAAAGTGATGGAGAGGACAGGAAGAGGCCTGGGACCAACCCAGCTGTTGGTGGAGCAGGTCCCCCCTCTGTAGAGCGGGGCATCCCAAAGAACCCCTTCTTACCATCCTGCATAATGCCTGGAATCCCAGGGGATTGGGAGAGTGGGCTGTTGGCTATGGGACTCCAAAGGAAAAATAGGCTGACTCCTAATTCCTGTGACCCCAGCCCCCCACCCCCACTCCAGGCCTCGCTCTGCAGCACATTATTGGCTGATAACTTTTAAGGGGGTTAAGCAGGTTGATGAGCTGCTGGGCTCACTAAATGAGCAAAGTCCAGGAGAATGGGAACTTCTAAAGCCCCTTAGCCTTTGCCCTCCCACCCCTCCTACCTGCACCCTCAGTAGCATTTGGCCAAAGAGCATCTTCTCTAGGGAGAGAGATTTTCCTCCCTGGACTTCAGGGCCAGCCGAGCCTGCACACAGAGAGCAGGGCAGGACAGCTGTGCCCCGAGCCTGGGGCACCTGACGTTTTGTGTGGCTCAGGACCAGATGCTCCTGAACAACTTCTACTTCCTCCCTCCCCACCCGTCAGAGGCCGTTATCACAGTCTAAAAAAACAATTGCCAACTGATCCCGGAGCCAGGAAGACTCCCGCAGGGTGATTATTTCATTCACACTATTTCCCTTTTTATCCCACACTAAAGCCCCCTGAGCTGCCTCATCTCCCAGGCTCAGCTGCTATTGCCACTATATGGCGTTTCTCATTGGTGGGGGTGGGAAACTGGGCTGGGGTTGAGGTGTTGGTGAGGAGAACAAGGCAAGAACTCGTGGGCAGAGAATAAGGGCCAAGAAAACCCAGATAGAAGTGGCTTCACACATGTCTGTCTCCTGAAAAGAGGGGTGTAGAGGCTCAGGGCAGTTTGCCCACCCCCCGCCCTTTAGACACTATAAACAGCGGCCCTGCCCTGAGTACTAGCCTGCTGTTTGTGCCGGACTGACCGGGCTGCAAAGGGCTTTACCAGCATGATCTCACAGCACCCCTAGGAGGTGCATTTGATCTTCATCCTCCCTTTGCAGCTGCGGACACTGGGTCTCTAGGGTCACAGGTCCGGCCAGAGCTGTGTGCCGCCCTGTCTCAGGGCTCCGAGATCCAGGTTCCAGTTCCTGGCCAACCTACCCTCTAGCTACTCATCTTTCTTTGGGCAACGTCACTGGACTTCTCTGGGCCTGGACCTGTGCTCTCTCAGGTGTAGACGGAGGCAGAAATCAGTGAATTCTAACCCCCTTGACCCCCTTTAACATTAAGAAAACGAAACATCAAGGATCTCCCCCTCATAGTGGTTCATTAGAATCCTTCGGTTGAGAAAAATACACATTAGCAAAAAGAGACTAGCAATTCAGTTATGCTTTCAAGTGAGTTTAGTTTTACTAAGAATGACTGCATTTACGTCCTTTTCTTCAACAGTATGACAATGTGCAAAGGACAAAATTGATTTCCTCCAGAGACCTTTGATTATGATCTGGGGCATTACATTGGGGGAGGGGAAGACCAGTCTTTCCGTGACTCAGCTGCCACTCTAGCAGAGAGCAGCACTCCTGAGGGAATGGGATGAAGGATGCCCCTCCATGTGAAAGTGCTGGGAAATGGGCCTGGAGTGCAGCAGGAGGTGCATGCCCTTGCGAGGGTCCCAATGCCCTGCATACAAATCCCCACCTGCTACAAAGAGCTGTACAGGAGTGAGAAGAACAAAACACCTGATGAAAGCACTTTCCATTGCTAAATTGACAGTGCAGTTGTGTGCTAGGAAAAAGGGTTAGGAAATGCAGGCGTCTTCAGAGCTGATGAGATTTCAGTTAGACAGGGAAAGAAGCAGTCAGGGGCTACGGAAGAAAGTCTTAGGACAGAGCACTGGTTTATTTTTTCTTCTTGCCCACATCCTTCCACCCCATCCTTCTCCATCCAACATATACTCCCAGGGGGAACAGGGACAAGTGACCTCAGCAGTCATAGGATGAAGATGTGTAAAGGCAGGATTAGATCCTCACTGGTCCAGGTGACTTAGCTCCTAAAGGCAAGAGGGTGGCTATCTTGTCCACCTCACACATTTAGGGGCATTTCTACCCCATGGATGTGCTTGCTTCTCCGAAAAATGCCCTTCTCCATAGTGAATACCAAATGCACATAAATCTGAATAGACTTACACGGAATTTAAAACAGTGTCGTGCTGGGGCTTGAACTTGAAGGGCCCAGGAAATGTGACCCAGTGGAATGATATTCATTTGTTCAAGCAATCATCCATGGTAGCTGCTTTTATGAAAATGGTGTTCACTTGGCTCAAATGCTTTCCTCACCAGAGCTGAGGAGCCAACATTACTGAGCCATGAGAACTCAAAGCTCAGGGCTCTGATGAAGATGAATTAAGGAGCTGGGTCTTGAGCATCACTCTGGGCAGTGGGAAAATCCCATCAGCCTGAAGCATCCGGCTGCATCAAAGCATTCAGGGAAAACAGGTTATCTCCCATTCATGCCACAGGCCTCCTGGCCACCAGAACCCCACAGATGGGGGTGCTAAGGGTAGAGGAGAGAGAACAGCAAGGGAAGCTTAGGGCTTCTAACACAAGCTTCATCTATTAGTTGTCTTTTTTCACTTTAGTTTTGTACAGGATTCTGAGGAAGGCCAGGGATATGAGACAGGCTAGAGAAAAGGGCAGATTGGAAAGAAAAAACGTGGTACACTTAAAAAAAGACATGTGTATGCTGAAGGGGAGCGGATTTGAATGATCCAAAATCTAATGACCAGAGAAAGTACAAACTATACAACCATTGTCATGCACGCTTAAACAATCACGTTTTAGGAGACCCGGACGTTTAGGAAAGGCTGGGTTCTCAAATGCACACATTCTAGGCAGCGGGAAGTGGGCAATGGCTTGAGAGTTTCTTGACCGAGTCACTCAGTTCCTCCCCCTTCCCCTTCCTCCGCTTCAAGATTTCATTTCCTCTCTAGAGCTTGCAAACAACACATGAAACCTCTCCCTTAACCACCATCCAGATCAGAAATAAATTCTCTGGAACTGACTGGGCGGGTTACTCTCTAGGGACGTACAAAGTTAGAACAGCTGGGAGGCTGGTGGGTGGAGAGGGGCTGTGACCCAAAGAGGAGGAGACCACCAGTTTCTGATCACAATGTTTTCTCGCTTCATTTCCTGGCCTATCTGCTACCCTAAATTCCTTTCCCACTTTAAATAATTTACTTACTTGACTAGGTAGCACAGGAACATGTTTTCAGGAAAAAGAAAAAGTATGAAAGAATATTCTATGGAAAGTCGGAAAGTCTCTCTCCTACCATTGTCTTGAAGCCACTGAGTTCCTCCCTGGGGACAGCCACAGTTACCAGTGTATCATTCCAGAAATAGCCTATGCACAATGTGCACGCTCTGGTAGCATCTTTTTAAAATCACACAGACAGGAGCATAACACTGTTTCAAACCTCGTGTCTTCACCTAGCAATCTATCTTCGAGGTCATTGCATGTCACTGTAGAGGGACTTCTTATTTTTTCAAGGCTTACAGACTTCCATCATGTGGATCTACCATAACTGAGTCAGTTACTCATCTCAATAGATACATTGTTTTTGGTCTTTTGTTATTTAATGCTGTAGTAACTTTGGTGCACCTGTGAGAATATCAGTAAGAAATTTCTAAAAGTGGAATTGCTGATCAGTTGCTATATTCATCCTTTATTCTGGTAGATATTGCCAAATTGTTCTTTATAGAGATCATAACAGTACACACATCAGAGGACATTAAATGAGAATTTCTAGTTTCTATGCCCTCACTAATGAGAGCATAGTGTCAAATGTTTTTCTCTTTGCAATCTGGCCACTAAAAATGTGATGCACATTTATAATTTACATTTCTCTTATTAAGCATATTCTCTTCTGCTCAAATGCCATTTATATTTCCTTTCCTGAGAACTTTCTGTTTTATAAACATTGTTCATTCTCTAGTGAGTTTAGGGGTCTGAATATAGTAACAACATGTACTCTTTGACATAAGTGTATTGTAAGTATTTTCATCCAGTTTGCCATTTCTGTTCTTATTTTAGGTAATAATTTTCAAATAGAAGACTAGTTTGTTAGTTTTTTTAAATGGCTTTAATTTTGTTGTGTCCTGCTTAGAAAGATATTCCTGATTCTGAGTTTATTCTAAAAAAAATTTCTATTTCAGGGGTACCCTTAAAAATTATTTTTCTTGATTTTAATGTTACTCTTTTTTACATTTAAACCTTTGCTCCTTTTGGAATTGATTTTGATGTAAGGGATAAAGTCATACACATCAAATTTTTATTATTATAATAAAATACCATTCAGTTGTTCCAACATCATGTTTTCTCTACTTACTTAAAGTACCACTTTTACTTTATAATTATTTCGACTCACTTTATTTTACATCCATGTATGTGTCGGGATCTACTGCTAGATTCTCTCTTGTTCATTTACCTCTACTAGACTTCTCATTAGTGTAGCTTTACTTGGAATGTTTCCATCAGTTCTGAGCTGAATTTCTGCTGGTGTGCTGCTCCCAGGCTTGCCCATCAACAGTCAAAGTGCTGTGACTGAGTCTACTCCCTGTGCACAGTGCAGAAATCCAGGGTCCAGAGAAGCTCCTGTTGAGGGAACGTGGTTCAGAGCCAGCATCAGCCTCTGCTCTTACTCTCGCTTCCTGCTCTTCCAGGTCAGCTCACTGTCTCCCAGCCACCTCCGTCAAAAACAGAGCTTAAAAGTTAAATGGTCCAGTAACCCACAACAAGTCTTATGGGACTGGTGATCCAGGGTAGGGCAGTCTTTTAAGGTTTTTAATGTAAAGTCGCTCATGATTTACTTAGAGAAGAATATTAATAATGTTTTTTTTTATTTTACTATATAGCAAGCACTGTTCCCAGGACTTTCCATTCATTATTTCAATTAATGCTTATTCCAATTCTACGACATAGTTTTTCTTACTGTTCCTACTTCACAGAGGAGGGAACAGTCAACTTTGGAGGTTAAATGATTTGCCGACGACATAGTTTTTCTTACTGTTCCTACTTCACAGAGGAGGGAACAGTCAACTTTGGAGGTTAAATGATTTGCCGACGACATAGTTTTTCTTACTGTTCCTACTTCACAGAGGAGGGAACAGTCAACTTTGGAGGTTAAATGATTTGCCGGAGCTCACATAGCTAAGTAAGAGGCTGCTGTCATCAGTCTAACCTGAAAGCTGTGGCACAAATATGTTCTTGACCGATGTTGATTAGTTCATCCTTGTTTACCAAAATGGGCATCCCTTCATTCACCCATTTGGCAAATATGTACTGAGCATCCCTAACGAGGAGAACAGGAAAGCTTATGAAAACCCATCCCCATCATGTGGCATTAACCAGTTGACATGGCTGGTGAATGTCTTCACGTTTATCTCAAGCAAGTTAATATCAGTGAAAGTGCTTTGTAAATAAGCTACAAGCGGGAGAGAAAAACATAGGGAAAATGTATGAGGGGGAGGTGTTCCCATAGGCAAGGCTGTCCCCTCGCCCACTCCCACATCACACTGAAAGAGCCACCCATGCAAGGGTCCCCTTATGTTTCAGTGTTGTCCTTATTTACTTATTTATTTATTCTTGAGGCAAGATCTCAATCTGTCACCCAGGCTGGAGTGCGGTGGAGCAATCATGGCTCACTGCAGCCTTGACCTCAAGTGATTCTCCCACCTCAGCCTCCAGAGGAGCTGGGACTACATGCATGCGCCACCATGCCTGGCATTTTTTTTTTTTTTAAGTTTTTGTAGAGACAAAATTTTGCTATGTTGCCTAGGTTCCTCTCAAACTCCTGGGCTCAAGTGATCCTCCTGTCTTGGCCTCCCAAAGTACTGGGATTACAGGTGTGAGCCACCAAACCCATGTTGTCCTCATTAAACCAGCATTGACTCAGCATCATGTACCATGCAAGACACAGTCCTCATCTCGGGGATCTTGTAGTCTATTGGGAAAGAAAGTATGGCTATTCAAAATGTTGCCAGAGAGGTCCACCAAAAGGGCTCTGGGAGTCTGGGGCCCCTGAGGGGCAGGCTACTTACCAACCCTTCCGAAGAGCAAGAGCCAAGAGCTTCTCATCTACTGACATTGCCAGCCAGGTGGGACACTCACAGTACGATTCCTTCACAGGTCAGAGAATACCGCTGGCACAGCCCAGCAGCCATTGAGTGGTTTTTTTTTAATACCTGAGCAAGAAGGAGTCAGAAGTTACCCTCCACCCATTTCTCATTCTATAGTTCTCTTCAAGAGTAGATCCTGGAGCCAGGCATGGTGGCCCATGCCCGTAATCCCAGCACTTTGGGAGGCTGAGGCAGGTGAATCATGAAGTCAAAAGATCAACACCATCCTGGCCAACATGGCTAAACGCCGTCTCTACTAAAAATACAAAAATTAGCTGGGCATGATGGTGCATGCCTTTAGTTTTGGCTACTTGGAAGGCTGAGGCAGGAGAAGTGCTTCAGCCTGGGAGGCAGAGGTTGCAATGAGCTGAGATCATGCCACTGCACTCCAGCCTGGGTGACAGAGCAAGACTCCATCTCAAAAAAGAAGAAAAAAAGAGTAGATCCCAGGTCTCTGGCTCCCACCCCTCTCTCTGTTCTTCTAGCCCCCACCCAGTTGCTTCCCCACAAGAACAGGAAATCCCTGCACCCTCCCTCAGGGCAGCCACCCAGGCAGGTTGCAGATGAAAGAGCCTTCTTCTCTAGGAGAGAAGGAGGACTTGGGTGATGTACTGGGAATGAACTTGTGCATGTGAGGCAGGAAGTTCAGTGTTTATGTTCTTAACAGGTGGTTCACACACACTCCTCTACCAAATTAGCATGGAAAGGGCCATTTTTTGTTGGTCCCAGACTCCTTGGTGTCACTATCATATTGGAAACCAGGTCTTTTTCCCAGTAAAAATCCCTGCTCCTCACCATCTCTGTTCCTGCATATCCCTGGAGAACTATGATTGTCTAGGACAGAAGTTCCCAACCATTTTGGCACCAGGGACCAGTTTCATGGAAGACTATTTCCATGGACAGGGTAGGGGATGGAGGGATGGTATTGGGATGAAATTGTTCTACCTCAGGTCACCAGGCATTCGATTCTCATAAGTATCATGCAACCCAGATCCCTCGCATGCAAAGCTCACAACAGGGTTCTTGCTGAGAATCTAATGCTTCTGCTGATCTGACAGGAGACGGACTCAAGTGGTAATGCAAGCGATGGGGCGTGGGGGTAAAACAGATGAAGCTTCGCCCAGCCACCGCTCACCTCCTGCTGTGCAGCCCTGTTCCTGCACTGGCATGGGCCACTGACTGGTATGGGTCTGCAGCCTGGGGGTTGGGAATCCCTGGTCTAGAAGGTACCAGACATCTAGGCTCAAAGTCAAAACTGAGAATTGGCCTATTTGAGGGATAGAAAACTTGGGACTTAAACCAAGAAAGATGGACTGAGGAACCACAGGTGGAAAGAAAGAGAGACAGTGCTGGAAAGGGCTGAAGAGATCGTCTGTGTCTCCTACCCCTCACCAACCACCTTTCTCCTTCCCCCAACACACACAGTTTGCAGAAAAGAGAATGAGGCTGAAAGGGGAGGAGCCTGCCCAAGGTCACAAAACTGGGAAGTAGAAAAGTCATGAAATAGCACCCTGGGCTCTCATTTCTGCTCCGGTAGGCTCCCTCTCACCATGCACTTGAGAAAACAGCTTATTGTATCATTTCCTGGTCTGTTCTTTGAATGGAATAAGTTACTATCTAGGGACTTAGTAAAAAGTTCTCTGGAAGTCAGGAGACCCGCGTGGCAGAGCCTCAGCTCTGCCCCATGTGGCACAGACCATCCCCATGTCCCTGGGCCTTCTAGTAAAAGAGAGAGGAAGGTGAGAGGAAACCATGAGAGCCTGTAGCCTCTTCCCGTCCTAACCGCCCACCATTCTATTCACCCAGGATGCTCAGACCTCACAGTGGTTGCCTCACAAAGGGAAAGGAAGGGGCACCCGGCAGAGGGGCCTACTCTATGCAGCCCAGCTGGCATCTGCAGCACTCCTCATTTGTAACCCAGTCTCTGCTGTTTGCCCCTGTCTTTCACAGCCCAGCTTCCAAGAAGAATGCAAGTTCAGAGAAACCCTCCTACCCAACAATTACAACGCCTACGAGTCAGACTTGTACCGAGGGACCTACATCGCCCTCAGCAAATATGGACGGGCAAAGCGGGGCAGCAAGGTGTCCCTGATCATGACTGTCACTCATTTCCTTCCCAGAATGTAAGGACCCACAAAAGAAGGCTCACAGATTTAAAGCAGCGAGTGTCCTACTGGAATTTTGCACAAGCAAATAATTTCCCTTGCCCTCATGGCTTCTGAGTCAGGCTTATTTTGCACTTAGGGAGACCCCAGTTGTTGCCCTTGGCCACTGGACCCCATGACATGTAACCCATTCAAGTGAGGGTTGCAATCAGCACCTTAGAATGGCAATGGATCCCATGCTCTGACCTCTCTGGAGGAGAGAAGGTATCGGTGACACTTGAGGAATGTGACCATGTGCAAAGGAAAAGGCCAGGGTAGGGGTTTGTGTGCATTGTTGTATATCCATACGGCGTTCTATATATTCTCAGAGCAAAGGCATTTCAAAGCATCGAGTTTCTCTCTCCCAGCATCATCGCTGCAGGAATCTGCCTGGACTAATGTCACTTGTCAAACCAGTATGATTGATGTGCACTCCCATTCTGCCTTGTTCCAATCATCTTTCCTTTCAGAGGCTGCTGACTACGTGAGTTGCACAGGCCAGCGGGGAGCAGCCGTCCTCAAAGTGCAGAGACGGCAGGGTGAGAGGGTGTAAGGTTGTATTGCAAACCCGAAAGAGAGTGATCAGGCACTTCAAGATTCCTGCCATCTGGTTGCTCTGGGGCTACTGGGATGAATTGTCAGAGAAGCTGGGGGAGAAGCTGTTCCCTTCTTGGAGGAAAGGGGTACAGCAGCGTCCAGGGCAGCTGGGGAAGGCTTGTGGAGGCAGCAGAAGGCACTGGATGTTTTAGGAGAGCCACTCTGCCTGGAGAACTCAGGCTGTGTGTGGCTCCAAGAACAAGCAGGGCCAGGCTGCCTGCCCATAATGTTTCCTCACTTTGAACTGGTCTTATTTTAACCACAGATGACAAGGATCCTAATAATGGCAACCTCTTTGGCGAGGGATGGGGACAAAATAGGGCATGAAGGAAGTAGAGAGGCTTTGGACTACAGATGGTAATTCCTCTCCAACTATGTCCAGGAAATGCACCCAAGTTCTTATCTGATACCCTCACTTCCTTCTTGCTCATCCTCATCTCACATACACGCTGTGCCTGGATGCAGCAAAATGGGCACCGTGACCTCCAGGGTTTGTGCGCTCTTCCTCCCTGTAGTAGAAGAGGAGTGATAATCCCGTGAAGTCAAGAAGCCAAGCTGAAGCAGCTCCTTGCTGTGCAATGCCTTCTTGCCTTCTGTCCTTAAGATGATTTAAAGCAGAGGTTCCCCAACTGACTATCAATGTTGTCTGCCTGGAGCCTTCAGATTCCCGAACCATTGGAATGTTCCTAAATCTGAAACCAGAGAGAGCCCTATCATGGTGCAAATATTTTTGGCATATGTGAACCATCGAGTTACAAAATGACCTGACACCCTCTGCGACTCCTGGGGGCCCCGGCCTGCAAGACAATCCTCACCTGTTGCGAATACCTTCATCTTCAACATACCTTCCTATTTGCAGTTGCATCCATCTGTAGATGGATCCAGGGAGAGGAATTCTGAGCTGAAGATGGAGGTCGGTAATCGAAGGGAGAGACACCTCACCAGCCACCTCCTCTGCCCTGCAGATGTCAGGGACAACATGTGCTGGGTGAGGAGGAAAAAGCCACACCAAGGTACGCGAAGATGGAAGAGACAGTAGAAACCCTGAAGCACATGTGTGTGTGGCCAAGCCTCGAATGTGGTAGAAAAGGGAGAAAACTAGTCCATCTTGACTCTTTGGAATATTGAAGTACAGATCTGCTTGGAGGCGGGGATAAAGCTGACTGTTTTTTAGGGAGTCTTGTTCAGTGCAATCAGTCTCTTGAACAGGGTCCATCAGAAATGCAGGCACCCCAAACCTGAGGTATGTATCAGTTCCCAGTGGAGCTTGGAGTGTGGAATGGCTGGGGAATGGCGTGACTGTGATCCAGAGAAAAAAGGAGTTTTAGGTCCCATAACATAGGTTCCCTTCTTCCAAGATCTTTCAGCTCACGTGCATGAGAGGAGCCATCTTCGAGAGAATCCCCAAAGCCTTGAACTACCAGCCCTTTCCTTCATCTCTCTAGAGGAGCATAACATTGCTCAAATCCTGGCAAGGTGTTTCCCCACATGTCCACTTTGATTTTTCATGCTAGGAATGAGAAGGAGAAGCTAAGAAATGCCTACAATCAAGCAGGCATGCTATTCAGCCACTGCATAGCACCGGTTATGAGGGGCTGGGTGTCTGTCTAACTGGTACCAGGACCCATGCTATATCAGTTGCTAAATATTTGGAGGTTGGTTGGTTGTGACAGGGTCTTGCTCTGTCACCCAGGCTGGAGTGCAGTGGTGTGATCTCAGCTCACTGCAACCTCCACCTCCTGGGCTCAAGTGATTTTCTTTCCTCAGCCTCCTGAGTAGCTGGCACTACAGGTGTGCACCACCATGCCCAGCTAATTTTCTTTTTCTTTTTTTTTGGTAGGGACAGCGTTTTGCCATGTTGGCCAGGCTGGTTTCGAACTGAGCTCAAGCTATCTGCCCTCCTCAGACTCCCAAACTGTTGGGATTACAGGCATGAGCCACCATGCCCACCTGGTTGCTAAGTATTTTGAATACCACCTTTAGATGCAGGGATGTGTGGGTGACTCTTTAAAATCCTTCCCATGTGAAGAAATTCTCTCAAGGGCTTTCTGTTTTCCTTTAAGTGACTTTAGGCTTAAGAAAAGTCAATCCCTGGCTGGGTGCGGTGGCTTACGCCTGTAATCCCAGCACTTTTGGAGGCTGAGGCGGGCAGATTGCCTGAGCTCAGGAGTTTGAGACCAGCCTGGGCAACATGGTGAAACCTCGTCTCTATTTAAAAAAAAAAAAAAAAAAGAAAAGAAAAGGAAAAAAGGAAGGAAAGAAGGAGGGAAGGAAGGAAGGAAAGAGGGAAGGAAGGAAGGAAGGAAGGAAGGGAGGGAGGAAGGAAGGGAGGGAGGGAGGGAGGGAGGGAGGGAGGGAGGGAGGGAGGAAAGAAGGGAGGAAGAAAGGAAATGCCAATCCCCATCCACAGAAGTGGGTTAAGAGACAGGACCAGGGTAAGATCAGCAGGATGCATTTCAGTCCCTTCTCTCTGGCTTCTGTATCTGTGCCCTGGCGTGAAGAGTTGTTTCCTTTCTGGTCACATGTCCACTGAGTGCTGAACTCGGTTGTCAGGCCCATTGGATCCTAAAGACTGCAGAAGACATTGCTATATGCAGGGGAACCAGAGACCCCCACTTTCCCACTGAAGATGACTAAGACTTGGCTCTTCCATTCCCCAAGTGCTGGCCAAGGAGCCTGGTTTACAGAGCTTTGTAACCAATTCACCTCTCTTTCATCCTGAGCCTTCTTTGGCAGCCCCATGCAAAGTTGGAGTTCCGAGGGCCAAGAGGCTGTTTTATTCTCTCTCCGAGAGCAAATAATAAAGAGGAGAGCAGCATATCTGCACACACTTTGAGATGCACCTCTCAGCTGCAGCTGAAGAGGTTAGCTTAGAAGCCATGGGGGAGCCCCAGGCTCCTTGTAAAACGTCCACCCTTTTCAGGGCAGTGGATGGACCTCATAGGAAACCAGGAAACTCCAAATGCCTTGTTCCAGCTGTTGATTATGTTTGCTTCATCATGCACTGCCTTCTAACACCCCTTCCCTTCCCACTTCCCATACATGTTTGAACCTCTCTGGAAAGCAGCATGTAATTTTGTAATTAATACCCTACCATCATCCTCCACAGCCTTCCCCTCCACAGCCACATCCCATAGTGCCCTGACACCCGTGCCAAGCCCTTGGTCAGGGCCAGTCTATGGCCTAACAAAGACAACATTTTCTTCTGCCGTCTGACTCCGGGTACAAACCTCTCTCCTCTTTAGACATATAGGTATCTCTCCTGGCCAGAAACCCAGGCCTGAAATTCTCTTGTGACCCTCGTCCTGTCCTGCGCAGTTTGTGGTTCTCCTTCGATGCTGGTTCTGGGCCACTTTCTTGTCCTGGACCTCAGACCCTTCGAGTTCTTGTTCTATGCAGGTCCTGAGAGAAGAAAGAAACGGGAGAGTCTGTTCTCCTTCCTCCCCGTGTTGACACCATAGCCGTTGCCCGTTGTGTGCCACATCACTGATACAAACATGTCTACCAAATGCACGTCTACAAACATCCTGACGGGTCTCCTCTCTGCCCTCTATCCCCTTCTGCCCACTTTCGAGGGGACACAAGCTAGAAAACTCCTTTGTCATGTTTTTCCTCAAAGACCCTGGGTCAGCTGTCACTGAGGAGGTATTCTCTGCCACTTTCCACACCTGTGTCTCTAAGTGGGTCTCTAATACTTGCTCCTCCCCTGAAGGAATCAGCCACTCATTCTGCCACCTTCCAGAAAAACACCGAAGAGAGGAATGTTTGGGACGAGGCCAGGAGAATAGAGAGAGATACTCCAGGCTCTGCTTACATCTGACCGATACTTCCTCTTCCCAGAACAGGAGGAGGATGTGATTACGCCCCAAACAGGTCCTGAATCTAGCCCATCATGCAGATAGCCCACGCAGAACCACGTTCGTATACCTCATTGAACTGAAACTTCAGCATCAGAGAGCCGCGTTCTGCATGGTTTCCTCTTTCTGTAGATCACTAAGTACCTCAGGCTGGTCCCAGGGTAGAGCTGTCCTCCTGCTTAGGCACAACAGGTAATGCAGCCCAGATGCTGTTCAGTCATGTGCTTGTGAAATGTGAAACTTCTATTTTTTTAAATATGTATGTGCCATGCACAAACCATATCATGTTCCAGCAAAAAGTAAAAGGTCTTTTTCTACATTTCTGTAAACTCTTTGACTCCACTCCTCCTATTAAAACTGACAACACATCTCCGGGCTGTGGTTGGTTTTCATCTTGATTCTTTCCTCCCTTGCAGGAAGGCAGGCAAAAAGAAACGGGAAGTACAGAGTCGTGCTGCTGTTGCTTATTAAGGCAGGAAGAAGTCCTGTGGCTTACTCAGTCCAGCTGCCCTTGCTGCCAATGGGGAAACTGGCCCCAGAGGGTGAAGAAAGCAATGGAAGACCATAGGGAGGCAGCATCCCTCTTCCTTTTAGCCTCAGGGAAAACCAAACATACACATTTCTGTGACTATGAAATTCATTCATTCATTTATTCACCCACCAAGAAATTCTGAGTTCCTCATTCCTGCCCTGCACTGGGCTAGGTTTTTGGGATACACATGTGAACAAGATAGACGCAGTCCCCATGCTCTCATCAATTTGTATTAAAAAAAAAAAAAAACAAAAAAACACCCACGAGCATGTTAAGACGTAGATCTCCAAGTCCCACTCCCAGATATTCAGACGATGCCAGGTGGTGCCCAGGAGTCTACATGCTTAATACACACCCCAGGTGGGTCTGATGTTGAAGCACCTAGCTAGCAGGATGACTGGGGTGTAGGACATTTGGGCTGGGGGAGACTGTCAATTAGGCCATCTTTTTACAGGTTAAATAAAAAGAAAGAAGGCAACTGGAGAGTTTAAGTCATGAGGATCCCACATCCTCCCGAGTTTCCTCCCTCCCTTCACAGCCCCTTTCTGAGCTTCTCGTCATCAGCCCTGTCCTCTCCCTGCAATGTTCCTCCCATGGCCAACCCCACTCTCACACCCCTCTGATGCCACCTCTGAGGGTGACCCCAATGTGCCTTCAGTCTAGCAATGCTGGGTTCCAAATAAATCTATGTTCTCTTGGAAGAGCTGCCTGGTCCTTTGGCCTCTGCACTTCATTTCTGTATTATTTATGCAATTAATATTTCTAACATCCTACTATGTGCCAGAAACCAATGGGTGCCCTCAGAATATCACTGTGAAAATTATATATGGGCTTATAGACTGGCAAGGAAGACAAACATTAAATAAATAACTATAGCAAAATAGGCCAGGTGTGGTGGCTCATGCCTGTAGTCCCAGCACTTTGGGAGGCCGAATTGGGCAGATCACTTGAGGTCAGGAGTTCAAGACCAGCCTGGGCCACATGGGCTCCATCTCTACTGAAAAGACAAAAATTAGCCGGCACGGTGGCATGCACCTGCAACCCCAGCACTTTGGAGGCCGAGGTAGTGGATTGAGCAGTTCAAGTCAGGAGTTCAAGGTCAACATGGTAAAACCCCATCTCTACTAAAAATACAAAAATTAGCCATGCATGGTGGCTCACCCTGTAATCCTAGCTACTCATGGGGCTGAAGCAGAAGAATGGCTTGAACGCGGGAGGCAGAGGTTGCAGTAAGCCGAGATTTTGCCACCGTACTCCAGCCTGGGCGACAGAGCAAGACTTTGTCTCAAAACAAAAAAAAGAAGTCTGCGTGTGTGGCTCACAGCACAGCCCTGACACCAGGGAGCGCCTCTCCGGCTGAATCTGAATTCTTCTAAAGCACACAAGAACCAGCCTCCTCCATTTTCTGAGGGGGATCCCAAGAGATTTCATAGTCTTTTCCTGAACATTCATGTCCCCTAACGAACCAACAAGAAGCAGTGGGTGGTGGCAGCTGAGAGGCCATGTGTGGGTGGTGGGTGGGGAGGCTGTGTGGCAGGTGCGGGGGAGGCTATGTGTGTGTGGTAGGTGGAGGGGGAGGCTGTGTGCGGGTGGTGTGTGTTGGGTGGGGAGGCTGTGTCCAGGTGGTGGGTGGCAGGTGGGGAGGCTGTGTGTGTGTGGTAGGTGGAGAGGGAGGCTGTGTGTGGGTGGTGGGTGGTGGGTGGGGGCTGGGAGGCTGTGTGTGGGTGGTGGGTGGTGGGCTGGGAGGCTGTGTATGGGTGGTGGGTTTTAGTTGGGAGGCTGTGTGATGGGTGATGGGTAGGGGCTAGGGATGCTGCTGAACATCCTACAATCACAGGACATCCCCCTACAACAAATAATTACTCGGCCCCACATATCAATGGTGCCGAGGTTGAGAAACTCTTCTGTAGGGTATAGCGCCCATCTGATGGCCTAAAATTCTTCTGTTAACTCTCATTGAAGACCCAGCTTAGGAAGTGAAGGCGGGGAAGATAAGCTTCACATGCCATTGTCAACCCTTATACCTAGACTCCGTCCCCAGGAAGTCCCTGTGGGAAGGTGGTAAGGGCAGTGAGTTATAAAGAATTGTCCAGAGTATAGAACTGGCAGATGGACACTGAGAAATTTTAGGCCTGGGTGTCAGGTAAGAGTTTCTGGGCTGAGGGAGTATTGTGAGGGGCAGATGACTTTCTCCTCCCATCACCCTCTGTCTTCTCACACCCGGATCAGGCCTGTGCCTCTAGCCCCCTCCCCACGCCACAGGCAAGCAGGACCTGAGCCAGAAATTATTTTTACCTACATAATCTTAGGTTCTTCATCCATTTTAAAGAATATTGTTTATTTTCATTTTCTTAAGGTTATCAAATTAAAATATGTTCATGGTAGAACATTTAGAACACCCAAGAAATTAAAAACTAATCTCCCCCCTCATCATCTCACCACCCCAAGATTGTTGCTGTTAAGATGTTTTTATGGGCCGAGCGCGGTGGCTCAAGCCTGTAATCCCAGCACTTTGGGAGGCCGAGGCGGGTGGATCACGAGGTCAAGATATCGAGACCATCCTGGTCAAAATGGTGAAACCCCGTCTCTACTAAAGTTACAAAAAATTAGCTGGGCATGGTGGCGCATGCCTGTAATCCCAGCTACTCAGGAGGCTGAGGCAGGAGAATTGCCTGAACCCAGGAGGCGGAGGTTGTGGTGAGCCGAGATCGTGCCTTTGCACTCCAGCCTGGGTAACAAGAGCGAAACTCCGTCTCAAAAAAAAAAAAAAAAAAAAAAGATGTTTTTATGCTTCCTTCATTCTTTCACGTGGAAGACAAGTCTAGCAAGTGGAACACGCACAGCTGATGAGACGTTACTTCAAGGCCATTTTATTTTTGCATCTCACTGCTCTCTGCAAATTTGCTCAGTGAAACCATTGTCCCTGAAAAATACTCAGGCTGTCTCTTGGTTCTGGACACTCACCGCTAAGACAAAGCCATATGGTCACTCAAGAGGCAAAACACAGCCACAATTCAGAAATCATCATGCCAGCCAACAGAATACTCTACACTTTGGTTTTGTTGTTGTTTTTGAGACAGAGTCCTGCTCTGTCGCCAGGCTGGAGTGAAGTGGTGCAGTCTCAGCTCACTGCAACCTTTGCCTCCTGGGTTCAAGCGATTCTTCCACCTCAGCCTCCCTAGTAGCTGGGACCACAGGCGTGTGCCACCATGCCCGGCTAATTCTTGTATTTTTAGTAGAGATGGGGTTTCACCACGTTGGCCACCACCTCGATCTCCTGACCTCATGATCCGCCCACCTCAGCCTCCCAGAGTGCTGGGATTACAGGCGTGAGCCACAGCGCCCAGCCTAGGCTTTGGTTTTCATTCAAAAGGAAGACTTCCTCTTCCACCTCTCGCTGGGGTCTGCTGGGATGGGGAGGCATGGCCACGGTCAGTTTCTGCTCTCTTTCCAGATACCTCTTCCCCAACTTGCTGACTTAGTTTCTGGCCCTTTGGGGCTACAGAGAGAGGCTGAGAGGAAAGGTGTGAGTAAGGACGTTGTCACCTGACAAGTCCCATTATAAATTGATTTGTGCTCCTGGGCTTCGTAACTGCCTAAAATGGACTCTCCCGTTAGAGGTTTCTTGAGACCCTGCAGAGCCATCAGCGTACAATTCCCAGGGCCCCACAAGCCCATCTTCCTTGGAGGCCTTTTGCCTCCTCCTTTTCCAGCCCCATGGGAAGACCGGCAGCTTCTTTCCACCAGGTCCTATTACCTCTCCAGGTGGCTCTGCTGGACAGGGCTTAAGTCACCCCCAATCTCACCTATGGCTCATGCCCAGTCTCTGGGAAACATTCAGAAAATCCTGGCCCCTGCAAACCCCGGGAATGAAGCCCAAGTCCAGGGCAGAGGCAGCCTGCCCTTCACTCTTAGCACTGAAGCAGTGAGAAAAACACTCTCTCCTGCCTTGGAATTTTCCAGGTAGGCATCACACAGCTGTCCATGGCGCCCCTCAGCTTCAGGGACACATGTCAAGCCTTCCATGGGGTCTTATTGAAGTATCTCTTCATTCATGAAGCTATTCCAGGCCTTCCTAAAAGGTCCCCTGAAAAGTCTTACCCTCAGAAAGACTACTCAAAATCCTTTTATTTTCCATCCCTCAATATAGGTGAATCCATGAATTTTTCTTATTTATTTATTTTTTTGAGACAGAGTCTGGCTCTGCCACCCAGGCTGGAGTGCAGTGGGGCAATCGCAGCTCACTGCAACCTCTGCTTCCTGGATTCAAATGATTCTCCTGCCTCAGCCTCCAGAGCAGCTGGGATTACAGGCACCGACCACCACACCTGGCTAATTTTTGTATTTTTAGTAGAGACAGGGTTTTGACACATTGGTCAGGCTGGTCTTGAACTACTGGGCTCAGGCGATCTGCCCACTTAGGCCTCCCGAAGTGCTGGGATTGCAGGCGTGAGCCACTGTGCCCGGCCTGGAATCCCATGAATTTGGGGGCACAGGCTTATAAGGCCCGTCAATATTCTGTGGCCCTTCCCCTTTTTTTCCCACCCCAGGCTTGCTCCATCTTTTGCCAGAATTAGTTACAGGTTCCAGTAGGGCTACAAAAATATCATATCTCAAAATGTTTATGATTTTCCACTCCTTTTTAGCTAAAAGACAGACAAAACAGCAATAACAAATAAGTGAAAATATAACTTATCATCTCCATAAACAAGAATTCGGAGGCAGCGGAGAAAGAACAATGGAAAATGTGAGGAGAACAGTATTCATTATTTGTAGCCCTCTTCGTGGACCTAAATGTGAGTTTTCCTCAATAACACAGAGTGTGTTATGTGGTTCTTGGTCTGCTAACAAAATTATGTTTAGGGAACTAAAGATGTAAATGTGTATGAAGAAGACCAAATAACACTGCAGGAAAAACTATATTCCATATTTCATCCAAACGTTTTCAAACTCCAAAAGTTTTCAGGAGCTTCCAAAAAATTGGTTTTATTTTCCAACTTTCCTCCAATTGTCCTCCCATGCTTCCCATTGCTGTTTACCATTTGGCTGTGCACACTTAATTATATTAGACCTTGGTTCCTCTGCCCCTCAGGGCCATCCTGTGAGCTAGAAGGAGCGGAACACGCTTCTCCCAGGCGGAGCAAAAAAAGCAATCCATTCTAAGGCCCGTTGGTACTGCCCCCTTGTGGCTATTTCCTTATTAATAATAACGTGTTCACAGCTTTCATCCCAAGATTAAGAAAGAGCCACTGAACACCAATTGTGAGTTGGGACTGGGCTGCTGATTTTAGAGGAGAGAGCTAGGGAGAGATTTGTTAAAGGATACAAAATCACATCAGGTTGGAAAAATCAGTTCTAATATCTACATCACTGTAGGATGGCTATAGTTAACAGTAACACGTAGTTTCAAATAGAAGGACGTTAAATGTTCCCAACTTAAAGAGATGATAAATATTTAGACAATGAATATGTCAGTTACTCTCATTTATTCACTATTATATGTATTGAAACGTCATCATGTATCTCCATGAAAATGTACAATTATTATTGAATATGTACAATTATTCAATTTAAAAATAAAGTGATTTAAATTTTTTTTTTAATGACTGGATCATAGTCTTTGCCTTAAAAGAGCTTACAGACCCTCTCGGAGGACAGTGTCCTGCCCAGCCAATACTGCTTTAAATTAGAATGCATTGTGCTGCAGAGGGAAAAATGGCTCACACAGAGGGTAGGATGGGAAGGCTCGTGGATGAAAGGCCAGTGGATCAGGAATAGCAAAGATGCAGGCACATGGAGAAGAGAGGGGATATCCCAGGCCAAGCAAGGAACCCAAGCACAGGCCCCAGCCAAAATGTAAAGGCAGAGTAAGTTCAACCTAACGTGGGGCTGAGTGCATGCACCTGGGGGCAGAAAGGTGGGAGTTCAAGCCCCAGATGTACCATTCAAGAGCTACATGATCTTCGGTAAGTTATTTAAGCCTGTTTCCCTTTTCATTAAAATGGAGACAACAACAATGTCTATTTCACAGAGTCCTTTTAAGGATTAAATAAGAATAATATAAGTAAAGTACTTGTCATAGTACTTAGCCTATAGTAAGTATTCAATAAATGTTAGCTGCTAATGGCAAGTGTGGCAGGGTGTCTCAGAGTGTGGATGGCATTTACGGAGGCAGAGGGGAACAGAAGTGGAAGACATCTTAAATGCCAACCTAAGGAGCTTAAAATTATCTTGTGCACAGCAGTGAGCCACAGTAGGTTTTTGCAGTGAAGTGGCATGAGGTGATTCGACTATTTCAAGAGGAGAATTCTATGAAGAGGATAAAGGATTTGGAAGCAAAGGGCTGCTAATTCATTCATGAAATAAATATTTATTTTAAACCTACGGGCTTTAAATAACTGCTGGTGCCTGTGAGGAACAGCGAACTAGAGAGAAAGTGGACTGCCCCCTACTGGGAGCTTTCATTCTAACAGAGAGCAGACACCTCCATGAGTTTCCCGCGCAACGGTACAGCATTACTTCATGTCATGGGAAGGCTGGCAAGGAAATAGACACAGGGATAACATAGAGAATAACCTGGGATTAATAAATCACTTAAGCTCCCTCTGTCTCTATTTCTTCATCTCTTACATGCAGCTTATATTCCTGCCCTGCCTACCAAGCAGAATCAGTGTGTAGATTCTAATGAGATGATAGGCTGGGAAGAGTTTTGTGAAGTGTAAATCACTTATAGAAATAAGAATGAAAATGGATTCTTGGCTTGGTGCAGTGGCTCACACCTGTAATCTCAACATTTTGGAAGGCTGAGGAAAGCTGAGTGCTTGAGCCCGGGAATTTGAGACCACGCTGGGCAATGTGGTGAATGCTCATCTCTACAAAAAATAGAAAAATTAGCCAGGCACAGAGCATATCTCTATGCATGAGCATAGAGAACGCTCATCTCTGCAAAAAGGGAAAAATTACGCCTGTAGCCCAGCTACTTGGGAGGCTGGGCCCAGGGAGGTCAAGGCTGCAATGAGCCGTGATTGCACCACTGCACTCCAGCCTGGGTGACAGAGTGAGACCTTATCTCAAAGAAAAAGAAAGAAAATGGATTCTTATGAGAATCCCTACCGCTAATGGATTCTTAGGAGATTACATGTAAAGGATACAAGCACAATTTTGTTAAATGGATATATTGCTTAGTAGCGAAGTCTGGGTTTTTAATATATCCATCATCCACATAATGTACATTGTACTCATTAAGAAATTTCTCATCACCCACCCACCTCTCACTCTCTCCCTTCCAAGTTTCCAATTTCTATTCAGTCCATACTCCACGTCCATGTGTACACATTATTGAACTCTCACTTAAAGGTGAGAACATGTGGCATTTGACTTTCTGAGTTGTTTCAGTTAAGCAATGGCCTCTAGGTCCATCCATGTTGCTGCTAAAGACATGTTTCATTCTTTTCATGGCTGCATAGTATTCCATTTGTACATATACCACATTTTCTTTATCCAGTCATCCACTGATGCACATTTAGGTTGATTTCACATCTTCGTGCTATTGCGAATAGTGTTGCAATAAACATATGAGTGCATATATCTTTTTAATATAATGATTTTAGAAAATGAATTCCTAGTAAGAGCTTTAAGGCCTTTGCCCTAGTAGTCCCTCATAATTGACTCATCTGGTTTTTCCTGAGCCACTCCACACAGCAAGACAGAGTTATTTTCTCCTTTTCCCCAATCCCACTTCTTAGAATCATATGAAAAGATGAAAGGAAAAAAGGAAAGGAAGGGAAGCAGAGGGGAGGGGCGGGGAGGGGAGGGAAGGGGAGGGGAGGGGAGGGGAGGGAAAATATCTCTGTAAGGACTAGGCATCGGTGCATCGGTGGTTCTCAGAGGAGCACTTGGGCAGTTTAGGAGGGTGTTTGGTTACCACAGTGACTGGGGATGCTACGAGCATCAGTGGGCAGAAGCCACAGAGGAGAGGCATCTGCAGCACAGAGGGCGGTCTCCCATCATGCAGAATTGTCTGGCACATTGCTCAGCTTTTAGAATGTCATGAAGGTAGAACTCCTGTTTGTTTGTAAATCTGAGCCTAGAATCAAACTGCTTTACATAAAGCAGAGAATGTTTTCCTCCATCGCTTTAAAATGCAAAGTTTTCCAAAGAGTGTACAAATCTAGCAATGACTGTATTTTGTCTGAAAGCCTTCAGGCGCAGGGCACCATTTTGAAAATGCCTAGCATGTTAGCCCCACCGGTGGTAGTAAGTTATCAGTACAACATTTGCATCTCTCACATTCACAGTGATTCTCTCACTATACACATTTACACAGACAGATCTAATCCTATTTCAAATCTCAAAAAATAAAAGCACATAATTTCTTTTTTTGAGATGGGGTCTCGCTCTGTCGCCCAGAGCAATGGCGCAATCTCGGCTCACCACAACTTCTGCCTCCTGGGCTTACATGGTTCTCCTGCCTCAGCCTCCCGAGTAGCTGGGACTACAGGCACGTGCCACCATGCCCAACTAATTTTTTATATTTTTAGTAGAGATGGGGTTTCACCGTGTTGGCCAGGATGGTCTCAATCTCCTGACCTCATGATCTGCCCACCTTGGCCTCCCAAAGTGCTGGGATTACAGCCATGAGCCACTGCACCCGGCCACGAAATGTCAAAAAAAAAAAGCACATAATTTTTAGTGGAACATTTTCTTGCCTTTCTTAAATCCAAATGTATTCATTATAACTACCTATGAGCATCTGAATCCTCCATTATCTTAATGTAGCTGGGCCCGAATATTAGATCTTGAAACACAATCTTTTCATTTATTTTCCCCCTTTTTTCTCTCTGCTTAAGGCATTGCATTAATTTTTTCAACGATATGTGTAGGTACTATTACACTGACCATCAGTTTCCCTTTAAATAGTAAAGATAGTGCTATAAAATACTGGTTATTAAAAGTGCTGTTTGGAGTGGCAGGGAAGAGGGCTGTGGTGGTTTGTTAAACAGGAGAAGGCAAAGCGAAAGCTCCCAGAAGCCCCTGGTGATCTCACGCAGCAGATTGAGAACCGTCATTGAAGTGATTTCCCCCATGCCTCTCTGGCCTCTCTGCTTCCTTGTAAGGTCTGTCTGAGAAGGAACTAACTCCGTCCAGTCTGAATTCAGCAGAGCCTGGGCCCCTAAAGCAAAGATCAGGGAAGATGTCCTAACAGCTGCTGATAAAAATTCATATTCTATCCAAAAGCCCATATTAATCAGAGATCCTCCTAGGCAGTGACTGGGGGTGGGGGAAGCCCCTTAATCATAAGGATAAACAGTATTCTCTGGATGGTTACTCCTGGTGACAGCCCTGTGGGCTGTTGCTGCCAGTGACCTGAGCTCAGTTTCTGGGGTTAAATTTAAGTTCCCTGGGGACCCTTTCTCCCCCATCTGGATCCCTCCTTTGATCTGTTCCTCACCCTTGGAGTCCTGGGTAGCAAGAGGATGCTGTATTAATAGAGCATCTTTCTGAGAAGAGCTCCAAGCTCTTTTCGGAGATTAGCTCATTGCACAGGGGTGGGGGGGGGGGAGCAGGAGGGTTGTGTGTTCCTCTCCCTTTAAGGCAGAGGAATGAGCCCCACTCGAAGGCTGGGAGACTTGGGTTCCCTGAGCCTCTGTCTGCAGTGTGACTTCCACCGAGCCACATAAACCTCTCCCCCTCCTGGCTGGCACTGAGCACCTGGCCCCTGCACCCTGGATACTGAGCAGCGGGGAGAAGCCTGAGCTTCATGTGTATTTCTGTGTTTCTCATGTCCAGAGCAACCCGGGGGCTAGCTGGCTGCAGCTCCCTACAGAGCTCTTTTAAGGACAAGGTAGGACCTCGGACTGGAATCTTTTTGTGTATAATTGTGATGAAATATGCATAACATAAAATTTGCACCTTTTTTTTTTTTTCGAGATGGAGTCTCACTCTGTCACCCAGGTTGGAGTGCAGTGACATGATCTGGGCTCACTGCAACCTCCGCCTCCCGGGTTCAAGCGATTTTCCTGTCTCAGCCTCTCGAGTAGCTGGGACTATAGGCGCATGCCACCACACCCTGCTACTATTTGTATTTTTAGTAGAGACAGGGTTTCGCCATGTTAGCCAGGATGGTCTCTGTCTCCTGACCTCGTAACTTGCCCTCCTCGGCCTCCCAAAGTGCTGGGATTACAGCCATGAACCACCGTGCCCGGCCTAAAATTTGCACTTTTAATCATGTTTAACTCTGCGGTTTAGTGATGTTGCCTACATTCACCATGTTGTGTAACCGTCACCACCATCCCTCTCCAGAACTTTTTCATCTTTCCTAACTGAAACTCTGCCCCGTTAAATACTAACTCCCCATTGCCTCTCAACCCCAACCCCTGGCAACCACCATCCCCTTCACAGTCACTATGAATATGTGTCTTCCAAGTGCTTCACGGGAGTGGGATGATGTGATGTGTCTCGTGCCTGGCTCATCGCATTTAGCGTAACATCGTCAAGGTTCATGCCTGCTGTGGCAGCAGACTGAATTCTTAGGCCTCTGTTTCCTTCCCTGAGCCGAGAACTGCCGCGGTTTCTCGTGCGCACACACGCTGTGGAGAGAAACGTGGACTCAGCTTGACCGCGTACTCTGAATTCCATGAAGTCTGCTTTCAGGGTCTTTTACTGTGGGGCTCCTCATACTCCTCACGTAGGGCTGCAGATCTAGCAAATAGAAATACAATATCTGAATTATGGAATTTCAGATAAGCAACGAAAAATGTTTTAGTACAAGTATGCCTTCATGGAATATTTAGTACTTATTTATATTTTTTAAGTTTTATTCTTTTTTTTTTTTTTCTGAGATGGAGTCTCACTTTGTTGCCAGGCTGGAGTGCAGTGGCACAAACTTGGCTTGGCTCACTGCAACCTCTGACTCCCTGGTTCAAGTGATTCTCCTGCCTCAGCCTCCTGAGTAGCTGGGATTACAGGTGCATGCCACCATGCCCAGCTAATTTTTGTATTTTTAGTAGAGATGGGGGTTTCACCGTATTAGACGGGATGGTCTCGATCTCCTGACCTCGTGATCTGCCCACCTCAGCCTCCCAAAGTGCTGGGATTACAGGCGTGAGCCATGGAAAAAAACATTCTTTACCTGAAATTCAAATTTCCCTGGGCGTCCTGTGTTTCACCTGGCAGACCTGTCCCCTCACCCCTCCACACACTTCAGAAACCTCTTCCTTCCTGCCCTTCCTTCCCCATATCAGTTCTTTATCCTTACGAATTTAAGCAGTGTCAGTGTAAGTGAAAAGAATAGGACATATACAAAGAAGATGTGGTTTCAATCTCAACTCCACACCCAGCTGGTGGAAAATCATTTGTTCTCTCTGAGCTTTATTTACTTGTATGGAATGAAGATGAAAGTACAAACTGCACAGCATGGATTTAAGGGTCAAATGATGTATAGGAATATTCCTGACATGCATCAGTAGTTTCTTTGCTCTGGCCGTGGAGTGACAGATTCTGTTTACCCTCACCTCACGTGTCGGAATTATCTGCTTAAGTGATTGGAGAGAGAACATGAGGACTAGGGCAAACGTGGACCTTTGGAGAGCCCCAGAAATCACACTTGCTCTGGGCAGCTCATGCTCCTTCCGTGTGCATCATCCGTGGCTGCAGGGAGAGGTTACAGAGGCTCGGAGGACAGCCTCACACACAACTGAAAGCTCCTGGTCCACATCTAAGCCCAGAATATTGAGCCTCAAGGAATCCTGCATCTAAGTCAGGCAGGACTCAGAAGAACCTACACTTTTCTCCCACCACACTGACACGTTCTTGACAGTGTGAACCCCCAGCATGCCAGCCCTTTTGGGACCGTGGCAGAGGGAGGTACAATAGGAGACTTGCCTTGTCACCCTGACACCAGGTTCCTTGCTGGAAGCATCTTTAGGGCGGGGCTCTTGGCATCTCTGCTGAGCTCTGATCCATGGGAAGTAATTTGTTGTAAGCAGGAGATTCATGGGGAGGACAGAGGCCAAGGGATGAGTGCTTGGCCCCAGAGGGTGAGAACATCTTGACTCAGGAAGTTATTTCCCAAGCACACAGAAGGAGCATGAGCTGCCCACAGCAAGTGTGATTTCTGGGGCTCTCAAAGGTTCGCATTTGCCCTTTGTCCTCGTGTTCTCTCTCCAATTACTTAAGCAGACAATTCCTACAAATGCAGGTGAGGCGAGGGTAGGCAGAATCTGTCACATGGCAGCTGCCCATGTCTCAGCAGCTTTTCGTACGGAGGTCTTGTGAGAAGTGGTCTGAAGTCAGCCACTGCCTGATAAGCGTGCATCCTGGGGCTTTGCCTAGGTGACAGGGTGGGTCTGTTCAGCAACACTGCCACTGAGTCAAGGCCAGACGAATGAGATTATGCAGATTTCCAGCTACGAGGGCCAGGATGAGGGTGAAACGAGAGAGAAATTGTAGCCTTGGGAACAAAATTTGAAATGGTGCCAAAAACTTCAATAATCAGTATAAACAACTTTTTAATACAATATTTTCAATAATCTAAATGAATGTACAATATTGCACAATTAATTCATTAATATTGTATGTTGATTTAGATTTTTTAAAATATTGTGTTAAAATGTAATGAAAAAATGTCAACATTTTAAAGAAAGACAGTCGGTATGACTGATTTTTCCTCTTCCCTGAGGCTTCGGTATGGTGCCACACGGCTCTGTTACTAATTGTACAGGACTCGCCGCAGTCTTGGCCACGCCAGCTACTCTCCAACCTCCCCTTCCCCAGAATCCTCTCTGACAATCATCACAACCAACCAATCACAGCTACAAGAGTCACTGAACCTGCGTAGAGTCTTCCCACTCTTGAAAGCTAGTGCCACTTCACGCAGACACAGGCTGCTTTCAGACATAGCCCACACTGGGTGGCAGGGGTGGGGGCTTTTCCGGCAGCAGTGATAGGGAGACGCTCCATCGAACTCTGTGGATGGTCTCACTTCTGTCAGGAAGTCCTCCATGATTGGTGCTGTGCCCTACATACACTGCAGGCCTTCTAGGACCCTTCTCTGCACTTGCCCCTAGAGTCATGTGTGTAGTGTTGAGAGAGGAGCCAGACCATCAAGTGCTGAGTGGAGATTTGCAAACGCACTTTGGGGCTGGCTCCCTCTGGGAGCTGATGCTGCATCATGGCCAGGCCCCCCCGACACACACACATGGCCAGGACCCCACACGGGGTAGCTCAGGGTCTGCCCTGCTTCTAGTCTGGGCTCCCTTCCTTCTCTGCACAGATTTCTCACCCTGCACCAATGTTACCTCTGTCCTCGCCAGCTTCTCCCACTTGCTGGCTGCTTTTTGAGGGTAGAGATTGAGTGCTAGCTGTCTTTGTATCTCCAACCCCAAACCCACTGGCTGACACACAATAGGTGCTCATTTAAAAACTTGCACTGAAAGAGTAAGTGAATAGATGAATACACTCGGAGTCCAGGGATAAAGTAGCGGGGAGGTGAGCGGGGTTGGTGAGCCCTTAGAGTGGCTCTGGGCCTGGGGAAATGGGCCGCCAGTCTGTCCAGTCCAGGGAACAAATGCTTGGAGAGTCTCATCTTGATAGTTCGGAGACCCCTTTGGCCTTCTGCCATGATGGCACTCAGGAAACAGCCCCCTTCCCCCACGTGCCCTCGTTCTCCCCCACTTACAGTAGCTGTGAATAATTGGAAAGGAAGCTGCTGGGGAAAGCCCTGTGCTGTTGATGACACACTAGCAAATGGGTGCCTGTCACTGGGTGGCCCATAAGATAAGCATCAGGCCAAACACATGCGCGATTCCTGTCACCTTTACTCCTGTGCTGTGGTTGACCGTAAATATTTCCCTTTCAGCCAACAGTTCTAGGAATCAGCGGGACACTGAATCCTTCAGCTGGAAAGAACCGACGGGGACCAACACGCCTGCATCTCCCCTGGAGGCTGAGCATACCCCAAATACCCACTCAGTTCTTAGAAGTTCTCAGGACGCTGCTCACAGCCGCCTTGCAGCACTGGTACTGGAAGTTTCGCCAGCGAGGGAGTCACCCACAACCAGCCGCTTTTCCCTTTCCGTTCAGTCCACCTCAGTTCACTTTCTGACTCTGTGCCACTGTGTGCTAGGCACTGTTAGCTGCCGTGGGAGGACACTAAGGAGTGTAGTGCCCAGTCCCTGCACCCAAGGCGAGGCCAGAGAGCTGGGGCATGAGGGCACAGTCACTAGAGACAGACCACGTGGGTCCACATCCTGGCCTCACAGCTTCCTACCTGTCTGATCTTGGGTAAGTCATTTACCCTGAGTTAGTGAGGCTCAGTTTCTGACACTCAGTTTCCCTACCTGTAAAATAAATGTGATCCTTCGTGCCTCCCTCATAGAGTTGTTCTATGACTTAAACCAGGAAATACAGCCCTTCTTCAGCATCCATGAGGAATGGATTCCAGGACCTCCCTTGGATATCAAAATCCACAGATGCTCAAGTCCCTGATATAAAAAGGTGCAGTATTTGCATATAATCTATGCACATCCCCCCACCGTATACTTTTAAACATTTCTAGATTACTTGTAATACCTGATACAATGCAAATTCTACATAAGGAGTTGTCAGACACTGTATCACTTAAGGAGTGAAGACAAGAAAAACTGTTTTATATGTTTTCAGTACAGATGACAATTTATTTGTTTATTTATTTTTTTGAGACAGAGTTTTGCTCTTGTTGCCCAGGCTGGAGTGCAGTCTTGGCTCACTGAAACCTCTGCCTCCCAAGTTCAAGTGATTCTCCTGCTTCAGCCTCCCGAGTAGCTGGGATTATAGGTATGCGCCACCACACCTGGCTAATTTTGTATTTTTAGTAGAGATGGGGTTTCTCCATGTTGGTCAGGCTGGTCTTGAACTCCTGACCTCAGGTGATCTGCTCACCTCAGCCTCCCAAAGTGCTGGGATTATAGGCGTGAGCCACCACACTTGGCCTTTTGGGAATATTTTGATCTGCGATTGCTTGAATCCACAGATGCGGAACCCACGATACCGACAGCTGACTATAGATCTCAAGTGCTTAGAACAGTGCCTGGCATGAAGTAAACATTCAATGCATGTCAGGCATTGTCACAACGCTTTTGGGGATTCAGACATGCTCATACCAGTCATTACTAATATTAGCAGCAGAATATATTTGATTAGTTTGGTGCAAAAATAATTACGGTTTTTGCTATTGAAAGCAATGACAAGAGCTGCAATTACTTTTGCACCATTCTAAATATTTATGTATTCTATATGATAGCATAATTTTTACATTTTATCTCTTTCAAGGAAATGTAAGAATGAAAAATGATAAAGACAATCATTTGCTACCAGAATTAAATGCATAGAGCTGACAGTAGCCTTAGAATCAATACAGATTCATCATTTTGCAGAGAAAAATAAGATTGAAGTAACTTGCCCACATCACACCCGCTGAGTGCGGTGCTCTCTGTATCCAGGGCTTGGGGAGGCACTAAGATAACCCAGGGTAGAAATCCAGCAAAGCACAGAAGTCAAAGGCTTCTGTGCTTTGACTCTGCTAATTGCCACTCAAAGTGGAGACATTTCCCAGTACCGAGAAAAAGGATTTCAACTTTGTCAGAGGCCCACAGTCTACCGTTGGCTTTGACGCTTACTTTGGGCAATTTGCGTCGCTTCTCTGGGTCTCGATTTTGACATTTGTCTGTTCAGATTTACTAAGATCTCGTTTATAATAAAAATCACACATTTCAGAAAACGAAGTCTGCATTCAACCTCTCCTTTGATTTTATAAGGCAGAAAAGTACATTTAGGGGCAATTTAAAAAGAACTGGGGAAGAGAAAATGCTTAGAGAAAATGTGGGAGGAGCTCTTATTCGGGCTCACAATAAAAGCCCAATAAACATGACAAATTAATCAATGGTAAGGATGTAGTTGGTGTTTTGGTGATTCTTTCTCTGGAAGCAGGAACCTAGAAGATTTGTCAATCTATTCATTTATTCAATAATCTCCTAAAACATGCGCTGGGTCTGGCTCTGAGCTGGGCAGTGGAGGAAAAGAAAGCTAAGTCCAGGCCCTCAGGAGGCTTATAGCACATGGATGGAGGCAAGCCTGCAACATGAAAAGTCCATCATCATTGAAACGGACATTGAGGAATGCTGAAGGAGAGGTGGAGTGCAGCGTCTGATCACTGCTGAGTGCACAGTGCAGGAGGCAAACTCAGGCTGGGTTTGAGAAACCAGAATGGGTCTCATGGGGAGTCTTGAATCAGATCCTGACAAGTGGGCTTGGATGGGAGGCAGCTAGACGATCTGAGTGAGAAGCCATTCTGGGCTGTGGGAAATGATGCAAGTACAGCTTGGGGAGTCAGAGTCCTGGGTGGTGGTCTTTTTTTTCTTTTTTTCTTTTTTCTTTTTTTTGAGTTGGAGTCCCCGCTCTGTCACTCAGGCTGGAGTGCAGTGGCCCAATCTTGGCTCACTGTAACCTCCACCTTCTGGGTTCAAGCAATTCTCCTGCCTCAGCTTCCTGAGTGGCTGGGACTACAGGCGCATGCCACTACTCCCAGCTAATTTTTGTATGTTTAGTAGAGACGAGGTTTTGTCATGTTGGCGAGAATGGTCTTGATCTCTTGATCTCATGATCTGCCCTCCTTGGCCTCCCAAAGTGCTGGGATTACAGGCATAAGCCACCGTGCCTGGCCTCCTGGTTGGTGTTCTGACTCTCATTTCTTAACCCTATGACTCTGGACAGGTTAAGGTTAACTAACCTCTCTAAGTCCTCATTTTCTCACCTATAAAAATAATTACAGGTGGCTCACACCTATAATCCCAGCACTTTGGGAGGCCGAGGCAGATGGATTGTTTTGAGCCCAGGAGTTTGAGACCAGCCTGGGCAACATGGTGAAACCCAGCTCTACAAAAAAATTAGCTGGGCGTGGTGGTGTGCACCTGTAGTCCCACTTTCTTGGGAGACTGACGTTGGAGAATCGCTTGAGCCCAGGAGTTTGAGGCTGCAGTGAGCCGTGATCACAGCACTGCAGTCTAGCCTGGGTCACAGAGCAAGACCCTGTCTCAAAAAACAAACAAACAAACAAACAAAAAACTCATATTGGTCATCTCAGGCTGCTGTAACAAATATCATAACTGGGTGGCTTTAACAGTGAAAAGCTGTTTGTTAAGGTTGCGGAGGCTGGAAATCTGAGATTGGGACGCCGGCGTGGTCAGGCTGTTGGTGAGGGCCCTCTTCCCAGTTATGTTCTCACGAGCAATCTCGTGTCTCTTCCTCTTTTTACAAAGGAGTTACTCCCATCATGGGAGTCCTACCCTCAGGATTTCATCTAACCCCAATTACCTACCAAAGGCCCCACCCCCAAACACTATTACATTGGAAATTAGGATTTCAATATACGAATTTGGGTGGGGAGAGGCCACAAATATTCAGTCCAGAGTAATAATAGCATACAGCCTGTTTCCTAGAGTGGTTGGAAGGATTAAATGAGGTAATACAGGCTGGACACGGTGGCTCACGGCTGTAATCTCAGCACTTTGGGAGACTGAGGCGGGTGGACCATTTGAGGTCAGGAGTTTGAGACCAGCTTGGCCAACATAGTGAAACACCATCTCTATTTAAAACACAAAAATTGTACCCCCAAACCTATAATGCAATAAAAATAAAAATAAAAAAATAAAAAAATAAAACACAAAAATTACTCAGGTGTGGTGGCGCATGCCTATAGTCCCCTCGGGAGGCTGAGGCAGGAGAATCACTTGAACCCGGGAGGCAGAGGCTGCAGTGAGCTGAGATTGCACTGCTGCACTCCAGCCTGGGTGACAGAGTGAGACTCTGAGTCAAAAAAAAGAGGTAATGCAAACCTTAAAAAAAAAAAAAAAAAAGCAAAACAAAACAAAAAACCAGCACAATGCCTGGCCCGCAATAAGAACGTCATCAACTTCAGCTGTTACTGTTTTGACGCTAGAGACAGAAGTGCCTGCGTGGGAACAGAGGTGGATCTGTGCTATCTTCACTGTAAAACACGGGCAGTATCAGAGGAGAAGAAAAGCGGTCCCAGCACGGAAGCATGACTGTCTCTCTTCAGTAGAATCTCTCTGACAGGAGCTCGAGAGAGCTCCCAGAGCAATCTAAAATAATACACTTGGGACAACATCTTCTAGAAAAAGCAGCCATTCAGTAAACATTTTGGGTGGATAGATGATTTGATGGCCTAGAGAATTATTCCTGAAAGTTCCTTGCTTGCATTATTAACCAAATTATCAAGCCTTTCTTAAATCAGTTATGCTTTTCCGGCCATACCGTTTTCCAGGCCACAAGAAGCATATTCACGGGTACACCCCCACATGGAAAAGAATTAGTGTAGCTAGATGGCCCAAGTTGAAATCAAGCCCCTCCAAACTTTTTAAAAAGCACATCCTTGCCTGTCATCAGTTATAAAATAAGCACATTCCTACGGGTATCCCTTCAGAGGTCCATTACACACTGGAGAAATGACTGCAATGCATGTGCTATTATTCAGCTATCCATTAGCTGTAAACTTTAGAAGCTTTTGCTGTATGAGACCAGAGATCACCTGGGTGTGTGGTTGTCCACCTGGCTGCATTTAAGAATAACCTGTGGGGCTTTTAAAAACACTGATGCCTGGTTTCCACTTGAGTCATTTGTGGATTCCGAATCCAGAATCATTTTCCAATCATTCACCTGTGGTGCAGCCTGTTATATTGTTATATTTTGTAACTGCCCAGGTGGCATAATGTATAGCTTGAGTAGAGAATAAATTGTCCCAGTCAGCCCTCTCCTTTTGCATATGAGAAAAGTGAGGCCCAGAGGGCATAAATAACTTGAGGTCATTTCTAATTATGCAGACACAATACTGCTTTTCAGATCTCATAGAAACTACATCTGGTGCCCACATGTGAGCCTCTGAGACAGTGTGTTGACGCTGCCCCCAATATTCCCTATAATTATATGATAACGAGCTTCGGTTTCCTCTTTGAACTCAAGGGAGTGCAGGAACTCTCCTGTCCTTTCACTACGTTCCCCTCTACACACCCTCAAGCTAAATGTCACTGTCAATTTCTTCAAGCCTTCCATAAGTGGAGGGGAAAAAAGAGTTAGTATCAGTCATAAACACAAAAAATTGGAAGAGTTCAACATTTATCATCTTAATTAATAAAAAAAATTCCATCCCAAGTGCCAAGGGTTTCAGCTAAGTGTGATCTATAACAGACTTATTCAACACTTGACGCTTTCTTAGGAATCAGTCCAGATTCCTACATGATTTTTTTTTTTTTTTTGAGACGGAGTTTCGCTGTTGTTACCCAGACTGGAGTGCAAAGGCATGATCTCGGCTCACCGCAACCTCCGCCTCCTGGGTTCAGGCAATTCTCCTTCCTACATGATTTTTATGCTTGTTGTCCTCCTTAATTCAGCCAAGATGAGCAGATCTCTCAGAAACGGTCACACTGATGGCCCTCACGCAGAAGGCAAGAAAACTTATTGAACAATCAAAACGAAATCAACCATCCTATGTTAACCGGACACTGAGAGACTTTCTTTTACTCAGACCTCATTACATTGAGAAAACTGGTCTTCACTGGCCTCTTGTACAGTGCCTCCATTCTATTTATTTCTGTTGAAAACTTCACATCAGCAGATGTGTGCTCCAAAGAGTATCTCTTACGACTTTTTGAGGGCTCCCAAAGTTTTGTACACATGATTTCGGAAGTCTCCACTTTTCCATGTGAGCCTCTGCCTCTCTTCATTAGCAAGGAAGCAGACAATTTACAACTAATCCAGGTCTTCAGCACAACATTCAGGGCCTCCAGATGTTGCCTCTGTTTTCTTCTGTCCTACTGATTCAGGCCCTTTCCAAGTTCCAAAGCTTCTTGGACTCGGAGCCATACCTTGGGGTGCACTGCTGATGAGCATACCTGGGAAGAGAGGGGAAAAGTTGGAGTAGGGGAAAAGGAAGGTGGTCAGAAAGACCCCTGGCCTCCGTACCTTTGGTTTTGTTTCCCAGGGCAATTGTATCCATGCCTGGACAAAACATTTTCTGAGAAATCATCATGATTGCTGTTCTCTTTCCTGGACCAACTTTGGCAGATGCTGGCCGGAAACAAATCTCTTCTCTTTACCGGAATGGTATCCTTATTTCTGCTTCTGGAATTTGAGTGTTATTTATCTCTCACCATAAAGGAGGACGAGTCTCATGAATTGGTCCCATCCATGGATAAACATTCACTAAGTATCACCCGTGCTCAGACCAGTGTTAGAGTTATGAAGGAGGATATAGCCACTACAGAGAGTGCACCCTTGTCCTCTAGTGATGGCCAGTTTCACCAGGAAGACGACATTAAGGTAGAGTAAAAGACGACTGTTACCAGAAGTCAACTGGAGCGCAGATGAACACCAGCTTATGTATTAGCTATCGTCATGAAAACTGCATCCAAAGATAATTTGGGTACATAAAAGTTGTATTAGAAGTATATGAAATAAACTCACTCTTTGTGAGTGGGTTTACTCACACTCATTACAATACAAAATGTTGTATTAGGAGTATACTAACTCACTCTTTTTTTTGAGTCGGAGTCTCCCTCTGTTGCCCAGGCTAGAGTGCAATGGTGCCATCTCGGCTCACCACAACCTCCACCTCCCGGACTCAAGTGTTTCTCCTACCTCAGCCTCCCAAATAGCTGAGATTACAGGCATGTGCCACCACACTCAGCTAATTTTGTACTTTTAGTAGAGACAGGGTTTCTCCACATTGATCAGGCTGGTCTCGAACTCACAGCCTCAGGTGATCTGATCGCCTCAGCCTCCCGAAGTGCTGGCATTTCGGGCATGAGCCACTGCACCTGGCCCAATAAACTCACTCTTTATGAGTTTATGAGGCAGATCACTTAACCAATACTAGAGAATAGTCATATCAGGTCCTTTCTGGCTTTAAAATTCCATAATTCTTTGAGATCAGCCAGAATCTTGCTCAGTTTAAAGAGATTTAAAAAAAAGTTAGTACTAAGAAAAAGGCAGAGATAGAATGATATCAAAATCTGCAAAATAATTAAGGATAATTAGGGTAAATGCAGACTTTATACAACAAATCTCAAAATGTTAAAACTTAAGCTCCCTTCCCGAAACTTACAAAACTGTGAGAAAAATTAAAAATAAGTAGGAGAATCATTTGAGCCCAGGAGTTTGAGACCAGTTAGGGCAAGACAGATCTGATCTCAAAATGATAATAATAATAAATTAATTAAAAGGACTTTAGCAACCATAGGTTGAAAGTGTGGGGATTGCCCTACAGAATAAAAATATCATGGCTTTTCTTGGCCAAGATTACTGTTTCTTTTAAAAGTAAATAGGCTTCCATCCATGTGTTTCTGGTCAGTTCCGTGGCTTATTAAGCATGGGTCAAAGACTTGGTCTGGATATATGTGCTTTGAGTCTCCTGATCATTGGCCTTTGGGCTCCGCCCCTCTCCCTGGAGCTACTTTAAAGACCTCTGCCTAGAGGCAATCCAGAATATTCTCAGGCAGGAAGTCACCACCACCAAGCTGATCTTAACAAAGCCCGTCCAGTGTGTCTGTGGAGAAGCTTAAAGGAAGGTGTTTAAGGCAGGGTGCGGTGGCTCACGCCTGTAATCCCAGCATTTTGGGAGGCCAAGGCAGACAGATCATGAGGTCAGGAGTTCGAGACCAGCCTGACCAATATGGTGAAACCCCGTCTCTACTAAAAATACAAAAATTAGCTGGGTGTGGCGGCACTCACCTGTAATCCCAACTACTCAGGAGGCTGAGGCAGGAGAATCTCTTGAAACCAGGAGGCAGAAGTTGCAGTGAGCCAAGATCATGCCACTGCACTCCAGCCTGGGTGACAGAGTGAGATTCCATCTCAAATTTAAAAAAAAAAAAAGGAAGGTATTTAAGAGAGACCTGGCTAGTACATATTTTCCGGGTCCCAATATCTCCTGCAGATAAGATTCCTGCTTTCTCTTCTTTAAGATAGGAATAAGCTTATCTCTTTCTTATAGGACTCTACCAAAGGCCACCAAAATAATAGCCGATGCACACTCATATCCTAACTGTTCAACCATTTCCCCTAGTGCTCTCAATGGGCACTTACCATCCCCAAGTCTAGTGGAAAATAGTGGGATCCATTAATTCACAGCCACGTAACACTGTCACCAGCTTCCCAGCCTGGAACAGCAGGATTCTCAATTCCTGCTGCCTGCAGAGACACCTCCTCCACTCACCCCAGTCCTCATTTTAGGGTATGGTGCATGTAGCACCTGTACTTCCTCATACCAAATTTTGTTAACGTGCCTTCTCCAAATCAATTTTCTATCTCACACAGTGAGGGTGAACTCCAAGCATGGCCCCTGAGACACCAGCATGGCCTGCACACCATCCCTAGGCTTTGCTTTTCACATGGGCTGACGTCATCCTGAGGCTGGAAGAAAAATCACTGAAGCATTTCCTGATGTCACGTACAGACAAAATAACATAATTCTCATGCTTTCCTTTGGGAGCAAAAATTAATTTTGACCAGTGAGGAATCAGGAGAGGATGCTGGTTTGCTTTGGGAAAATTCATGCTCCCGAAGAAAAGCATACTAGCCCACTCCTGAACCAATCACTAGCAAAGGGAATGGGGGTCACCATTCAAATTGTGGTTTCAGGCCCCTGGAAGCCCTGAGACCCTTTAAGGGGTCCATGAGGCCAAAATTATTTTCATAATATTATCCTCTTTTTCTTCCTCATTCTCTTACAACAAAGTTTTGGAGACTGCATGACGTATGAGCTCACAACAGATTGAATGTAGAAGCAGATATGAGAATCCAGCTGTCCTCTATGAAGCTGGGCAGTAAAAAGACTTGCAAAAATGCATAACAATACTGCTACACTTACTAAATTTTTTTGAAAATATAGTTATTTTAATTAAAATATATTAATCAGATTAACATACTATGGGCTTATATGTTGTTATCTTTTTTTATTGAGACAGGGTCTCACTCCCATCACCAGGCTGTAGTGAAATGGGTGAACCTGCTCACTGCAACTTTGGCTCTATGGGCTGAGGTGATCCTCCCACCTCAGCCTCCCACCTCAGCCTTCCACCTCAGCCTCCCATTTCAGCCTCCCACCTCAGCCTTCCACCTCAGCCTCCCATTTCAGCCTCCCACCTCAGCCTCCAACCTCAGCCTCCAACCCTCAGCCTCCCAAAGCGGGAGAATCTACAGGCATGTGCCACCACACCCAGGTTATTTTTTTTGTGTTTTTAGTATGGACAGGGTTTTGCTGTGTTGCCCAGGCTGGACTCAAACACACGGGCTCATTCGATCCATATGGACGCCTCAGCCTCCCATATGTTTATAGCTTTAAATTAATTAATAGTTTTTTAATTTCTCAATTTTAGGGTCAAAAACAGTAAGTATCAATAGATACAGCCCACATAAGCAAACCTTCTTTAGGTCTCTCAATACTTTTTAAGATTGTAAAGGGGCCTGAGATCCAAAAATCTGATAAGCACTGCTGATATTAATCAGTGTCCACCCTTCAAAGTGGAGGTCAGTGTCTCCTGAAGCTCTAAGGCTGTAGAGAGGAGAGGCACACATCTGAACAGATCAGGGTTCTGTTACAACGGAATAAACAGGAAGTAATTATTGAAAAAATAACCAACAGTGTCTACTACACTACATAACATTTTAAGTAAACTGAGAAATAAAGTGACTTGCCCAATGTCACACACAGGTTCTGATATACTCAGAACTTAAAATCAGGATTTCTGACTACTAGTCAAAATTAGTTGAACTTCTGACTGCTATGCATTCTGCTAAGCCACATTACTTTCTTGCAAAAGGGCTGAAGGAGATTCTGAAATCCTGGTGAGTTTGGAGTAAGTTGGTCATGCTTGTAAAATGCTAGCCAGAGTATAAATGGCACAGTCCTTCCAGAAAGCAATTTGGCAATGTGCATCGGGAGCTTTAAAAATGTTCACAGCCTCTAACCCAGTAATCCCACTTCTAGGAATCTACACGAAGAAAATAATCAGAAATGTGAATGAAATCCATGTATAAGGATATTCATCAAAGTGTTGTCTTTAATAATGAAAAACCGGAAATAATCTGAATGTCCAATAATGTGGGAATAGTTTAAAAATTCTGACAAAGTACCTATTTATAGTGGTTTTCTCATGAGTTAGAAATATAGGAAATACTCATATGCTGAACACTAATGCTTTACAATGAGTATGTATTACTTTAGTGATCAGCAAAACAGCAAAAATTAAAATAATTATTACTTTTAAAAACTTTAATGGCATGGGAACATGCAATATACTATTGAGTTAAAGAAGCATGATACAATCATAAATATATGATATCATTTATAAATGTTTCAGGAAGGAAAATTTCAGGAAGGAAATACTCTAAAATGTTAACATTTGTCATTATCTTTAGGTATAAGATTATAGATTATTTACCCTCTATTTTTTCCTGAATTTTCTAGGGCTCTCCAATGAGCATTTTCTTCCCCTGTAATCACAGGAGGAATGAAGGTTATTATATAAATAGGTTTGTGCAGAAAAGGAAGTGAAAATGCAGCAAAGCCAAACATCCCCGCTGACCAGGCAGGACGGAAGGAGCAGCTGAGGCCCACCTATGGCAGGCAGTGCTGGTTGCCTTGCTGATGGAACTCAGTTTTGCTTGGGCCAGCAATGTGTCCAGCCCCAGACAAAAGTCACTTATTTAGCCTCTCTGTAGCCAGAGGTGGACCTGTGACATACTTCTGACCAATAAGAAGAATTCTACCCAGGGCTGTGGGAAGCAACCTCTGTGCTCTCTTTAATTCCTGACTTGAAAAATGAATATGATACCTGGAGCTAGAGCAGCCATCCTTCAACCATGGGGTAAGGAGTCACAGTGATGTCAGCCCCAACATTATTGAGCTGATAAACCATCACCAACAAACACCTATCTACAAATTTCCTGTTGGGTGAGAAAAACAGCCCCCTCTGTGGTTGTTTTCTGATAATTGCAGCCAGATGCATTACTAATACACCACCATAGGCGAATGTTGAGAGGATTGAGACCATAGGTAGGAAAACGTTTCATAAATTGTAAAATACTATCACACCCAGAGATAATGACAGTCATTAACACCCAGTGCAAAACAGGCTGGGCGTGGTGGCTCAGGCCTGTAACCCCAGCACTTTGGGAGGCCAAGGCAAGTAGATCACCTGAAGGTCAGGAGTTTGAGATCAGCCTGGCCAACATGGTGAAATGCCATCTCTACTTAAAATACAAAAAATTAGCTGGGCACGGTGGTGGACACCTGTGATCCCAGCTACCCAGGAGGCTGAGGCAGGAGAATCACTTGAACCCAGGAGGTGGAGGTTGCTGTGAGCAGAGATCATACCATTGCAGTCCAGCCTGAGAAACAAGAGTGAAACTTCATCTAAAAAGAAAAAGAAAAAGAAAAAAAAAAAAAGAGTGCAAAACAAACAAACAAAAAAAAACATCTGAGTGGTTGGGTAAATTACTTTCACTTTCTAGCTGGCTGGTTTTTTTGTTTGTTTGTTTGTTTGTTTTTGAGACGGAGTTTCGCTCTTGTTACCCAGGCTGGAGTGCAATGGCGCAATCTCGGTTCACCACAACTTCCGCCTCCTGGGTTCAGGCAATTCTCCTGCCTCAGCCTCCCGAGTAGCTGGGATTACAGGCACGTGCCACCATGCCCAGCTAATTTTTTGTATTTTTAGTAGAGACGGCTCACGCCTGTAATCCCAGCACTTTGGGAGGCTGAGGCAGGTGGATCACGAGGTCAAGAGATCGAGACTACCCTGGTCAACATGCTGGCTGTTTTTTATAGACATGCATAGTCAGTGTTTACTTCCCTGAATTAAATCTAAATATCTTATTAGCCACATGACTATAGACAACACACTTCTCTTTGGCCCTCAGTGTCTCCATCTGAGGATGGGACTAAGGTTCCATTAGACCTTAAATATTCAGTTTTGTTCCAGTTCTCTAATCCCTTGGACTGGCAGCCTAGAACCCAGCAGAGCAACTCAGTCAAGGGAGGTGGCTGCACTCCACAGGAACAATGAGCACATGTTCTAGTTCTTCCAGGACAGTTGCAATCTCAAACACTCTGTTCCACTGTCCCAACAAGTACGTACATACAGTTCAATGCATCTTGGTTTTTGTGTTTCAGGTACTGTCACCAGAAATACAGGACATCTCTACAGCAATATATTATATTGTACACAGCTAAAATATTGTGTACCTACTGGTCTATTAAAAATGCTCTTTTTTTAAAAACAAATACAAAAATCCCTCAACAGCTTTAAATCCTTTTTCAGTATTTTGAAATAAGCTGACACGAAACATAAATTTTCTAAATACTAATGAAGAACTACCTGGAAATGAACCTAGAGAGTGCCTTAAAGTCAAGCTTATAGAGCTCAGGCTTTCAGTTTTACCAGAGCTCATTAGCTCTTAGGCCTTGGGGCTCCTGGTCTTGTCATATTCCCACATTCTGTCTAAGACCATCACACTACAGCCTCAAGAGCTGGAACAATTCCACAGCCACCTTTCTGAGTCCCTGTGTCCCAGCATCTGGGTGTTTTCATAAGAACAATGTCACCTACAGCCCATCTCCTGCCATCTACCACATATAGAGGAGTGTTTGAGATGGTCTCATTTAAAATACTGTACATGCTGGGACACATGCTGGGACTTTTCCCGTTGTCCTTAAATTGTGGCTAATCCAGAGATACAAGCAAGGAGCTCCAAGAACCCTCACACTTGTAAGAAAGCTGTTAATGGGTTGGGGCCTACACCCCCTGTATTAGTCTGTTTTCATGCTGCTGATACAGACATTCCAAAGACTGGGTAATTTATATAGGAAAAAGGATTTAATGGACTTACAGTTTCATGTGGCTAGGGAGGCCTCACAATCATGGCAGAAGGCAAGAAGGAGCAAGTCACATCTTACACAGATGGCAGCAGGCAAAAAGAGAGAGCTTGTGCAGGGAAACTCCCTTTTTTAAAAACCATCAGATCTCATGAGACTTACTATCACAAGAACAGCATGGGAAAGACCTGCCCCTGTGATTCAATTATCTCCCACTGGGTCCCTCCCACAACACATGGGAATTATGGGAGCTACAATTGAGATTTGAGTGGGGACACAGAGCCAAACCATATCATTCTGCCCCTGGCCTGTCTCAAATTTCACATGTTCACATTTCAAAACCAATCATGCACTCCCAACAGTCCCCCAAAGTCTTAACTCATTTCAGCATTAACTCAAAAGTCCATAGTTCAAAGTCTCATCTGAGACAAGGCAAGTCCCTTCTGTCTATGAGCCTGTAAAATCAAAAGCAAGTTAGTTACTTCTCAGTTACAGTGGGGGTACAGGCATTAGGTAAATACAGCTGTTCTAAATGGGAGAAATTGGCCAAAACATAGGGGCTACAGGCCCCATGCAATTCAGTAGGGCAGTCAAATCTTAAAGCTCCAAAATGATCTCCTTTGACTCCATAGTCTCACATCCAGGTCATGCTCCCATGGCCTTAGGCAGCTCTGTCCCTGTGGCTTTGCAAGGTAAGGTCCCCTGCCCCCAGCTGCTTTCATAAGCTGGTATTGAGTTTCTGCAGCTTTTCCAGGCACATCGGGCAAGCTGTCAGTGGATCTACCATTCTGGGGTCTGGAATGATGGCCCTCTTCTCCTAGCTCCACTGGGGACTCTGTGTGGGGGTCCCACATTTCCTTTCACGCTGCCCTAGCAGAGGTTCTCCATGAGAGCCTCACCCCTGCAGCAAACTTCTGTCTGGACATCCAAGTGCTTCCCTACATCTTCTGAAACCTAAGCGAGGTTCCCAAATCTCAATTCTTGACTTCTGTGCAGGCTCAACACCATGTGGAAGCTGCCAAAACGTGAGGCTTGCACCCGAGCTCTACATTGGACCCTTTCGGCCATTGCTGGGATGCAGGGCACCAAGTCCATAAGCTGCACACCGCACAAAGACCCTGGGCCTGGTCCTTGAAATCACTTTTTCCTCCTACACCTCTGGGTGGGTGATGGGAGGGGCTGCCTTCACAGACCTCTGACATGCCCTGGAGACTTTTCCCCATTGTCTTGGGGATTAACATTCAGCTCCTTGTTACTTATGTAAATTTCTGCAGCCAGCTTGAATTTATCATCAGAAAATGGGTTTTTCTTTTCTATCACATTGCCTGTCAGGCTGCAAGTTTTCTGAACTTTTATGCTCTGCTTACCTTTAACAGGGCCCAAGTCACATCTGAATTCTTGGCTGCTTAGAATTTTCTTTGGCCACATACCCTAAATCATCTCTCTCAAGTTCAAAGTTCTAAAAATCTGGGGGACACAAAGCCAAACCATATCCCCACCACCACCAGCAGCCCTCATTAAAGTTTTTAAAGAGGCAACCAAAGCAGTCCCACTCTTCGCCTCCCCTCCCATCAATGTGGACTAAAAGTCAACTGGGAAGGAAGGGTGTGGTGGCCACCAGCACGTCAGGGAAGGCCAGGTGCACGGAGAGGGGCCAGACGAGGAGAACCTGGTAGCCCCTGAGGCTTCAAGGGGAGAGCTCACAGGCCAGTGAGGAGTGGGAAGTGTGGGACAGCAGCCTGCTGGAAGATGGGATGTCCCACCAGAGAAGCACTCGCTGGCAAGTGTTGCTGGCTGGGCTAAAAGAAGACCCGTTTTCTCCTAGGAAATTTTTAGGCGATTTCTCAGGAACAGGATGGTGGAGTGAAGCTGAACACTATGGCAAGAACCACAACCACTCCACGGAGACCACCATACCACAAAGGGAGTCCACTAACAACACACAGGCCCACAGAAAGCTGGAGGAGGACCGGGCACAAGTGGCCACCATCTACATGGGGTGGACACACAAGGAGACCCCTGCCTCCAGGAACTAAGGGGGCAGCAAGGGAGGGGCAGACCCACCCCAGCCCCTCAAGTTGTAGGTCCAGCCTGTGCTTACAGGTGAGCATGGGAGCAGCATGTTTCACTGGGTAAGAGATCAAAGTTCTATACTTTTTACTTTTCTATCTGCTTTTGCCACTATACTTTTTACTTTTCTATCTGCTTTTGCCATCTCCTTGGGGTTTTCTCCCCATTGCAATCAGTCCTGTTGACAAACCAGCCAGAGGGAAGCCTTTTCCTGACATCTCTTCAGGAGAGCTGAGGCAGCTGGATTTCCCAAATAAACTTTTCTTAGTCTTCAGAGAAACAGCAAGGAAGTAACGGCAGAAAATAAAAATGGCATAAAGCAAGTGACTTTTCCAAAAGCAAAGTTTCTGGTTCCACCTATCTCAGGGAAGACAGTGAAGAAAGAGTTCTATTCTTTTCTCAGTCCACTAGCCCTGAGGTTTCTGCACCTGCCAGGACCCCTGGACTCTGCTGCCCCTCTTTCCCTGCAGCTGCTTTGCTATACTCTGTTTGGCTCTTAGAACTCTGTGTCCTTGTCTCTTGATAAAGGTAGGCCCTTCGCAGTATCCTGTCCTCTCTCAGACCACATGGACCCTCGAGAGAAAAGCCCTTCAGCTGTCATTTCACTGGAGATGGAGGAGGAGGGTTCTCCACAGAGTCCCCAGGCAGTGGAGATTGACACTACCATGGGCCAATGAGTGCTCCAGACCTGAAGCAGCTCTCAAGCCTCCAGGGCAGGGCAACTAAGCATCACTTTGTGAACAGAGGATTGAGTCCCAAAGAAGACTTCTGTGAAGCAGGTAAGAGATAAAATGGTGTTCAAATGGGTGGCTTTTCTGCTCCATGTGTCATCAGATAGGGTCATTTACTTACTTGCATTTAGCCGGTAGTTGAGAGGTCCAAGAAGCTGCCACGTATCTGGCACTGTGGCTAGGTTGGATTTTCTCATGGCATGGTGGTCTCAGGCCATTCAGACTCTTTATGCTATAGCTGGCTTCCAAGAGGGAGTATTCCAAGCATAAGAAAGCAGAAGCCGCATCTCTCTTGAGGGTAAGCTTTGGGAGTTAGGCAATGCCACTTAAGCCATCATCTCCCAACCAAAATAAGTCATCACTTGTCATCATTTACCCACTCAAATCTGGGCAATCCAGATTTGAGGGAGCAAAGTTAGGCTTTGTCTCTTAACAGGAAGAACAGTGAAGAACTTGAAATATATATATGTATTTATTTCTGAAACAGTCTCTCTCTGTCACCCAGGCTGGAATGCAGTGGTGTGATCTCAGCTCACTGCAGCATATGCCTCCTGGGTTCAACCAATTCTCCTGCCTCACTCAGTGTCCAGAGTAGCTGGGATTACAGGCATGTGCCACCATACCTGGCTAATTTTCATATTTTTGATAGAGATGGAGTTTCACTGTGTTGGCCAGACAGGTCTGAAACTCCTGACCTCAGGTGATCCACCGGCCTCAGCTCCCAAAGGGCCGGGATTACAGGCATGAGCCGCTGAACCTGAACCATATCTAACCCACTACCATAGTGTTACCCCAATTTTTTAAAAAGGTATTATGCCTCGAAATCCAGAAGTTGGAGAAAACCATGACACTAGAAACTTTACCAAATCTCAGAAGGGAAAGGAGAGTTAAATAATCCAGTAGAAATCTATATGGATTCTGCAGAGCTTTCTTCAGTCTCATCTCTAAACCGAGAGCAAACTGAAGGTGAGAATGGAGCTGCCCAGGCATGAATAAGATACAAAGAAACAGCATGGAAATTACGAAGAAATACTACAGAGGAAAGTGAGATGGAAAAAAGGGAAGGAGGGAAGTAAGGAAGAAAGGGAGGGAGGGAGGGAGAAGAAGGAAGGAAAGAAGGGAGGGAGGGATGGAGGGAGGGAGGAGAAGAGGAAGGAAGGAAAGAAGAGAGGGAGGAATGAGGGAAGGAGGAAAAGAGGAAGGAAGGAAAGAAGGGAGGGAGGGATGGAGGGAGGGAGGAGAAGAGGAAGGAAGGAAAGAAGGGAGGGAGGGAGGAGGGAAGGAGGGAGGGAGGGAGGAGAAAAGGAAGGAAGGAAAGAAGGGACAGAGGTAGTGAGAGAAGAAGAGAAAAAGCAAAGTAAAAGCAAAGAAGGAATCGCAGCATGCAAAAAACAAAGAACCCATTCTGGAAGAAAATATAACCCAAGGAAAAGAAGGAAATTCTTCACACGTGATTTACAGTGAAAAATAAATCTTTAAAGGAACATGAATTTGACTAAAATGAAAACACAGAGACAAGATGATAAAACAATAAAATAAGAACAGATAGAAAGATAGAGACAGAGAGGCAGAGAGAGAACCATAGAGCGAGGAGGGAGAGGGCAGGAGAGGAAAATTGTAGAGTTAAGGAAAGAAATAAGGAAACAAAGCAAGATCATTGTAGAAGCAATAAATAAATAAGAAACAGAAGAGATACACCCCATCTGAACGTATTTGCCAGTGGAAAGGCTTCACTTGTGCCAGTGGATGCAGAAGACAAGGACAGTAACTAAAAGCAATTAGAGAGAACACAGTAAATCTGAAGGATGCTGAAAGACAACACAATCAAACGTATTTCATGTCCCTGAGATAGAGAAGCCAAGAAATGGACCAGAAACATTAAAGGTATATAACAAGAATTTTCACGGACATGCAGAAAGAATCAAATCTGCGCATACTGGTTTCATGAAAAACTAACACAGAAGCTTCAACACCAAGATATACCTCAAGTATTGAACTTCAAATATTCCTCAGGCATCCTGAAGATGATGTAAACAGTTAAATTAATTACTTTTCTCTTTCTTTTCTTTTCTTTTTCTTTTCTTTTTTTTTTTTTTTGAGACGGAGTTTCGCTCTTATTACCCAGGCTGGAGTGCAATGGCGCAATCTCGGCTCACCGCAACCTCCGCCTCCCGGGTTCAGGCAATTCTCCTGCCTCAGCCTCCCGAGTAGCTGGGATTACAGGCATGTGCCACCATGCCCAGCTAATTTTTTGTATTTTTAGTAGAGACGGGGCTTCACCATGTTGACCAGGATGGTCTCGATCTCTTGACCTCGTGATCCACCCGCCTCGGCCTCCCAAAGTGCTGGGATTACAGGCTTGCGCCACCACGCCCAGCCAAGTATTAAAAAAGAAAGAAAGAAAGAAAGAACAGCTCCTGGCACTTAGTAAGGCCTTCCAAAAAAACAAACAAGAAAACAAAAGCTAGGCACAAAACCAATTAATGTACAAGGAGCAAAACCAAGCCAGCCTCAGGCTTCCAAAAGCAATATTTAATGTCAGAAAACAATGTGGTGATATTTACAAAGTTTTGAGGAAAGGAAAATTATAACCAGCAAGAAGTCATTTCATACAGGCAAAAAGAAAAAAGAATTTCTAAGCTCTTTGTCTAAAAACAACTTAGAAAGACAGCACCCAGGAATATGCTTGGGAGGAAAAAAAACTATTTGATTATAAGATTTTATATATTAAAATACAAACCCAAATAAAAATTCAAGAAAGGAGAAACAGTCAAAAAAGCACTGATGGTAAGTACTGAAACTATTAGATACTGAAGGAACACTAAACAATTGTGAAAATTATGACTGTAGAACAAATTTCAACAAAATAAACTTTCACAAATTTTTGATAAATTTTGACAGTGTAAAATTAACAACATAATTAACAAAATTAGGGAGTTGTGAGGAGAGAGGACATGTGAAAAATGCTTATTACCTTATTTTTAAGGTACTAAGCCAATCCAAACTGCACTTAACCAATCCAAACTGTCTAATTTAAATAAGTATCCAAAAATATAGTAAATTATTCTAATATCTTAATGGTTTTCATAATATTTCTTTATCTATTTTCTTTTTTTTGAGACGGAGTTTCGCTCTTGTTACCCAGGCTGGAGTGCAATGGCGCAATCTTGGCTCACCGCAACCTCCACCTCCTGGGTTCAGGCAATTCTCCTGCCTCAGCCTCCTGAGTAGCTGGGATTACAGGCACACGCCACCAGGCCCAGCTAATTTTTTGTATATTTAGTAGAGACGGGGTTTCACCATGTTGACCAGGACGGTCTTGATCTCTTGACCTCGTGATCCACCCACCTCGGCCTCCCAAAGTGCTGGGATTACAGGCGTGAGCCACCGCACCCGACCTTCTATTTTCTTAAATGTAGAAGGATTTTATTTTTAAAATACCTCTTATGCAAAGGACATATTTACTAGAAAAGACAAATTGAACTAAAGTTCACCAATTCCTTCAGTTTGATTTCCATTTCTTTTTCTTCTGTTAGATTCAGGTAAGTTAATTAAACATTTGTTTTGAAAAATAGTACCAATAGTATGATCCCATTTTTCTAAGAGTACTTCTGTTAACATTTTTACCTGTTATTCCATCCATAAATATACATATGTCTGAAATAATGTTTATTCAAGGGTGGATATTTATGGGAGGTGCTATGGTTTGAAAGTGTTCCCCAAAAAACATGTGTTGGAAACTTAATCCGCAATGCAACAGTATTAGGAGAGCTCCATCCTCATAAATGGGTTAATGCCAAGTATAAAAAAGCTTGAGGTTGCAAGTTCAATCTCTCTGTCCCTCCATCCTTCCTGTCTTTTCCTCCTTTCTTCCTCCCTCTTTTCCTCCTCCTCTTTCTCTTTCCCTCTCTCCCTCTCTTTTTCTCCCTCCCTCCCCCAACCCCCCATGCTCTCTTGCCTTTCTGCCCTCTACCATGGAATAACACAGCAGGAAAGGCCTCACCAGATGCAGGCTCCTCAGCCTTGGACTTACCAGACTCCAGAATTATAAGAAATCAATACCTGTTCTTTATAAATTAACCAGTCTCGGGTATTCTGTTATAGGAGCACAAAATGGACAGTGAAAGGCAGTGAAATCTTTTTTTTTTTAACTTTGTTCTTTTTGCTCTTTTTTCTTAAAGTATTTATGAGTATCATTTCCACAAAAAAATTATTTAAGAAAGAAGGATCAGAAGAAAGTAAACTAAGCTGTTATCAAATAATTATGTTCAGAAAAATTATGGATTTTTTTACCTTTCTACTTTTCTGTATTTTCCAAAGTTGTTCATCTTTCAGATATCAGGTTAGACGTCATCATTTCTTCCTGATTCTTCACTGATTCCCCTGTCTGGATAGGATCCATTGCCACACCTTCGCCTGGGGCTGAATTCTACCCCGATTATAACATTAATCACACTTTAATGTTACTTACAGTATTGTCTTTCTTCCCTTCTACACATCAATCACTTTGAGGGCAAAGGCCACATCTGTCTTTTTCTTTTCATTGCTAAAGTATCACAAAGCAACTCTACCGAATCAATATATATTAAATGAACATATATGCTGAAGTTGTATCACAGAGCAAAGACTATAGCAGCACACAGCAACTGCTTTTTTTTGTTTAGAGACAGTCTGGCTCTGTCGCCCAGGCTGGAGTGCCGTGGTGCAATCTTGGCTGACTGCCACCTTCACCTCCTGGGTTTAAGCAATTCTCATGTCTCAGCCTCTTAAGTAACTGGGACTACAGGTATGAGCCACCACACCCAGTTAATTTTTGTTTTGTTTTTGTTTGTTTTTGAGACAGAGTTTCATTCTGTTGCCCAGGCTGGAGTATAGTGGCTCGGTCTCGGCCCACTGCAACCTCCATCTCCTAGGTTCCAGCGATTCTCCTGCCTCAGCCTCTGGAGTAGCTGGGACTACAAGTGTGCGACACCATGCCCTGCTAATTTTTGTGTTTTTTAGTAGAGACGGGGTTTCTCCATATTGGTCAGGCTGGTCTAGAACTCCTAACCTCATGATCCACCTGCCTCAGTCTTCCAAAGTGTTGGGATTACAGGCGTGAGCCACTGTGCCCAGCCTAATTTTTGTGTTTGTAGTAGAGACGGGGTTTCACGATGTCGGCCAGGCTTGTCTGGAACTCCCAGCCTCAAGCAATACACCTGCCTTGGCCTGCCAAAGTGCTGGGATTACAGGCATGAGCCACTGTGCACAGCCTAAATATATATTAAGTGAATATGTATGCTGAAGCTGTAGCACAGAACAGAGACGACGAACAACAGCACACAGCAACTGCTTTTTATTTTCTAAGTCGAATCCTCTGATTTTTGCCAAAACTGTCAGGCTATAAAGTACACAGGCCAGGCATGGTGGCTCGTGCCTGTAATCCACGCACTTTGGGAGGTCAAGGCAGGTAGATCACTTGAGCCCAGGAGTTCTAGACCAACCTGGCCAACATGGTGAAACCCCGTCTCTACTAAAAATACAAAAAGTAGCTGGGCGTGGGGGGTGTATACCTGTGGTCCCAGCTTACTCAGGAGGCTGAGGTGTGGGGATCATCTGAGCCTGGGGAGGGAAGTGGAAGCTGCAGTGAGCCAATGATAGCACCAGCCTGAGAGAACCTGTCTCAAAAAAAAAAAAAAAAAAAGGCCGGGCATGGTGGCTCAAGCCTGTAATCCCAGCACTTTGGGAGGCCGAGGCAGGTGGATCATGAGGTCAAGAGATCGGGACCATCTTGGTCAACATGGTGAAACCCCGTCTCTACTAAAAATACAAAAAATTAGCTGGGCATGGTGGCGTGTGCCTGTAATCCCAGCTACTCAGGAGGCTAAGGCAGGAGAATTGCCTGAACCAGGGAGGCGGAGGTTGCGGTGAGCCGAGATCGTGCCATTGCACTCCAGCCTGGGTAACAAGAGCAAAACTCCGTCTCAAAAAAAAAAAAAAAAAAGTACGTGGACATTTTGAGGAGGAAATCATTTTTAAATTCAAAATGTATTTCCTGGTTTTCAGTTTCCCTGATTGAGAAGACAGTCATGCATTATCCTATAAACGCTCCTGAAGATGACCCAATCGATGACTGGAAAAATGGAAGTAAATGAATGAAGCAATATTTCTCCAAAACATTTTCTTTTCGTGTCTGATGATTATGCCATTTTTCTTTTGAGTTTTTAAACTAATTATCTTGGAACATGACTCTATGTCCTTCCCATTATTGTCTATTCGAGACTTCAAAAATGTGTCCATGGAGTACTCTATTTTAATTTTCTCATTCCTCATTCTGTCCTTAGCCTACCCAATCTGGCATCCAATCCTACTCCATTGAAACAGCTCTTTGCAAAATCATAAATAAAAAATTATGTGGTCCTTTAGCTACGTCCCCTCTCTGCAGCATTTGACATGGTTGCTCATGTCCTCTTTCTGGAAATTTTGCTGCTTCTGGCTTCCCTAAGACCCTATCCTCCTGTTTTCCTCTCCCCATTCCTTATAATTAAGGACATATTCTGAGTTCTAGAGCGAGCTTAAGACTTCTTAGCTATGCCTCCAGGGAATGGAAGTGATATCTGTCAATAGAAAAATTGGCTTTTTCCATTTAGAGGTATACTTTGGGGTCCCAGTACTCTCAGCTGGAGCTTTTCAGTAGGAGGAATAAATGAAGTTTACATGGAATCGGCAAGGGGTAAATTGCATCATGCCCTCTTCTCAGCCACTAAGATCTTCTATTCCTTTCCTATCTCCTTAGAAGCCCAGCCCACTGTGATGGGGCTGGAGGCAGGGTGGAGGAGAAGAGGCTACATTAGCTCTGCTCAAGGCTTTAAGAAAGAAGCCTTCCATCTTTCATTTATTTAAATATATGTATTCATCTCCTCCTTTGGCAGTTGGAAAGGTAAAACCCTAAGGGTGAAGAGAATAGAACTTGGAGGAAAGAGGTTGGGAAGAACTGCCTTCTCTCTGTCTTTAGTCAGCATTTCGAGTTAGTTCTGAGGCCCTCAGCACTCACATGCTACCCAGCAGAGCTCCCAGGCTAGAAGTTCTGCTCATGACAAAGGCAGCACACTTGCCTGTGACATCCACTGTACATTTTCTAGCCTTCCGGAATCCACGACAACCAACGTTAATCCAGGAATCAGGCATTCAGGTTTTTCAAAACTCTCTGAGTAACAATTCTTGGTCTCCTTCGTGGGTCCCTCTTCATCCATTTTCTTCTTAAATGTGTCTATTTCTCATCCTGGGTCCTCCTTTGTTAGTCCATGTGCTCTCCCTGGATGATCTCTTTTTAAGATCTCCTTAACTATCATCTCTATGCAAACAACTCCTTCTCCCATTTCTCTACTACTAGGGCTGATCTCTACCCCAGAGCCACACTTCTCTTAATGAACTCCAAGTCCAACCAAGCTGAGCCATTCATCCCGTCTTCCAGTCCCTCTCCTTCTAGTATTTTGTAGTCTCCTGGAGGCACTCAATTCTGAGACAGAGGGTCACACTTTGCTTTTCCCTCTCTGTGCCCTTAACCCCATGTGCAATCAATCATTTATTCGCATGAGTTCTTCTTTCTGAAGATCTTGCATAATCCCTTTATTCCAGCCTCAAATGACCCTGCTTTACTTCAACTTTTTTTGTTGTTTTGTTTTGTGAGGTGGCGTTTCGCTCTTGTTACCCAGGATGGAGTGCAATGGCGCGATCTCGGCTCACCGCAACCTCCGCCTCCTGGGTTCAGGCAATTCTCCTGCCTCAGCTTTCTGAGTAACTGGGATTACAGGCACGCGCCACCATGCCCAGCTAATTTTTTGTATTTTTAGTAGAGACGGGGTTTCACCATGCTGACCAGGATGGTCTGGATCTACTTGACCTCCTGATCCACCTGCCTCAGCCTCCCAAAGTGCTGGGATTACAGGCTTGAGCCACCGCGCCCGGGCTACTTCAACTTTTTAGGGATGTTGGGTTCTTTGAGAAAATATAAGGAGTGGAAGGAAGTGTTGGGTACCTATTAGGGGCCAGACATGTTGCATATATAGTAGATGTTATATCCCCATTTTATAGACATGTTAACTCAGCCCAGAAACACCACGTCGCTTGTCCAAGATGACAGCCAGTGAGAGGACTGGAACCTTCAAATCTATCACACATGAAGCTGGATCTCCCACATCAGGCAACACATCAGAAGACCCCTGTTACACCCCCATGTCACCTTCAGGATCCTCCCAGCCATAACACACAGGAAACCGGAGACCCAGGCACAATGCATTGGCTATGAGACCTTGGGTCAGTCAATAACCCCTCCTTTTTCTTTCTTTCTTTCTTTTTTTTTTTTTTTTGCAGTTCCAGAAATAAATTTAACCTAATTTACATACCTGTAGGTGTCCATAGCCAAAATGTGGCCACTGAAAAAAGGAGAAAGGTCAATCAGCTCCCAGCTTCTAGCTGGGCCAGGACTGCAAAATAAAAAGAGCTCCGTTCCTTAATCTACACAAAATGCGTTTTTTAAAAAGTGAAAGGTCTAGGAAGCTCTACATAGAAAGCAACAATGGGGAGGAGAGTCCCCCACCCCCACCCACCTAGGCCACTCTCCAGGCCCCAGAGCCCCTGAGGGTCTTTCTATTTATTTATTTATTTACTATTTTTTTTAATTGCATTTTAGGTTTTGGGGTACATGTGCAGAACATGCAAGATTGTTGCATAGGTACACACGTGGCAGTGTGATTTGCTGCCTTCCTCCCCTTCACCCACATCTGGCATTTCTCCCCATGCTATCCCTCCCCAACTGTCTTTAGAGGGCATTGACATGGCAGGAGGCCTGTTGTCAGCTGAGCTCTTTCCAGCTGGGAAGGCCGGGGCAGCCAACAAGGATTTCCGTGGCACTGTGGGCTCAGTTGGGGGCTCCCAGACCCCAGCAGGCCCCACAGAGGGAGCGTGGCTTTCCCTGAGCAAGTACCCTGGCAGAATGTGGTCATTCGACCGGGGAATTGGGGGTCCGGGGCAGATCCCGGGTCTCATGAGGAGAGTGTGTGTGTATTCGCATGTACATTCGTATGCGAGGATATTCATGGGGGCAAGAGGGAATCAGAACAGGGGTCTTTGCAAATGGCCCCCCGAGTCCTCGGGCTGGGGGAAGGGCGGCCAGCTGGCTCCCGGCGTCCTGGCTGCGGTGCGCCCGGCCCCCTAAGGGCGCCGGTTTGAGGTTTTGGCTTCCTCCTTTGGAAACGGAAGAAAGAGGAAGAGGGACGAAGACCCACAGGAGGAAGAAGAGGAGACAGAGGTGAAAGAGAGGGGACCTGGAATGCTTTCGTGAGGGAGCCTCTGCCGCCCGCGGGGCCTGGGACTCTTCGGGGGGGCGGGGGGGCGGGGAGGGGCGGCTGGGGAGGCCCTTTGCAGAAGTTCACCTGCAGGATGTGCCGCTGGAAGTGCGGCACGCACTCTTCCTGGGTGTAGAGGCGCCCTGGAATCCCACCTCACAGAACCTGCATTTAAGGGTATAGATGTTGCCACGAACTTGACAAGTGCTGTCTGCGGGGTCCGGTCACCAGTGGGGGGACCAGCGGGACTCGGCCGCATCTCCTCCAGCTTCTGCTGTAGATTCTTGGTCTCCTCCTGTCCCCGGTCCCCCGGCTGCAGAGGCATCTGGAGGGCGGGCTTGTCGGCCTTGAAATTTGTGGATGTGCTGCGGCCGGTGCTTTGGGCCTTCTCGGTGCCTTCATGGCGGGCTGGCTGCCAGAGGCCGCTCACCACTGTTGGCTGCCCAGCCAGCCTCAGGCCCTGGCTCCTCTCCCCCCAACCCCCACTGCAGACGGCCCCGGCCAGGCCCCCGGGTGCCGCCCCCCCCCCCCCCCCCGGCTGGCACTGCAGAACTTGGCCCTGGATGTAGCTGCGGTAGGCGCCCACCTTCTGGGGCCGGTGCTTGGTGCACTCGCTCAGTGTCTGGATGGGCGAGCCCTAATAACCCTTTTTAGGTGTCCATGACCTCAGCTACAAGATAAAGGCAATAAGACCAGGCTTACTTCCCTCAGAGAGTTGTGAGCTTCAAGCAGGATCCTGTGACTTTGCCTAGAAAGACACCGAGGGAGTGGGGGAAGTGCCCAGATGATTACCGTAAAGCTATGGCGAGTAAGTGAATGAATTCCTCAAAAACATGAGAGTCCACCCAGAGGACAAGAGTACGTCATTCCCAATGCCTCTCTCTGTACAGGGAGCATTGCGTGACTGGGTGATGGATTAGATTGAGTTCTTGGATTTGGGTGAAGCTGGTGGGGAAAGGCTTCCTTAACGGGTCAGTTGGCTCAGTTCCTTCAGTTTGGAAGGAAAGGAGCCCTGTGTTTTGAGGGAGAGAATTAAAAAGACCAAAGAGACTGTGGCACCATGAAGGTAAACCTCAGCGCTGGTGGAGAACATGGCAGTGTGAAAGGAAGTTAGATAAAACAGATCTCTTTCTGGAGTGGGAATCTGAAGTGTGAAACAGCTGAAGATAGAGAATAATCTGAACGGCACAGCCCTGTGTGGTTTACGCAGCAGCGCCAACCCCGCACGCATTTGTCCTCCCGACCCGGAAAGAGGTTGGGTGGGAGCCAGGACCTTAGGTGACAGGTGGGGGACTTAGGGACACTGAGCGATCTTCCTCTGCCACATCATGACACTGGCCAAGTGATATGGCTCAGGACTAACCAAGGTTTTGTTTTTGGTTTTTGTTTTAATTGCAAGTTCAGTGTTCTTTTCAGCATATCAAACTAAGGGAAAAATTCATTCCTTCATTCAGTGAAAACTTACAAAGCACCTAAAATGTGCCAGGCATCTGAAATAGCAGTAATTCTGATGTGTGTCCTATTATTGAATTGACATTATGTGTGTCATATTATTGAATCCTGTCAACAGCACAAGGCAGGTACTATTATTCCCTTTACCACAGATGAGGAAACTGAGGCTCGGAGAAGCAAGGTGAGTTGACAAAGATGGTACACCTGGTACAGGGCATGGTTTGACTTCTGAGCCAACCCCAGGGCCTGCATTCAACCCCAGGCTGTTCACCGTCTGCTTACTAAAGACAAATAAATGATTCTTGCCAGGAAAAGGGCTGCTGAGGGCCAGAGACCCGCTGGAGGTGTGAGGAGGCTCCCATAGACACCCAGCTCCTCCTGACCACGCGGCAGGAGCATCCTGTCTGTCCCCCACCCCCACATCTCAGCAACCCTGACCTCCAGCAGGCTGAGGGGATGCTGCCTCCGGAAGCCCCCACATCCTGCATTCTGCTGAACCCACAACGTGTCAGGTCGCCCGTCCCAGCTGCAGCACACAAACGGCCGGAGCTGACAGGCTGGGGCTGAAAGACCGGCCCCTCGGCTAGAAATAGCCCTCTGAGAAGTGTGTGGTGGCTACGTGTCCACAGGGCAGGGAGGAGTCAGGGCAGGGGAGCCACGGAGTCCCAGGATCCTGAGATAACACCAGTCCGGATGTGCAGAGTCCCAAGCGTGGTGGGCTGGCCTGGGTCACCGGCTCCAGCGAGGTGAGTGGGAACCAGGATGTCTGCTCCTTGACGTGGGCTGCGTGACAAGCCCCAGGCATCCTGAGAGGGTGGGCTGGGTCCTCTAGGGCAGCCTTTGAACACCAATCAGATTGGACAGCCTGTGTGGATACACACACACACACACACACACACACACACACACACACACCGCTGCTCCTCTGCAGTCCTGAGTTTCCATTGTTCCTTCCTTGGGCAGAATCCCAGCCTGGGAAGCATGACTGCCTTCCCTCTGGTTTGGGATGAAGGAATTGAGTGGGCACACAGGAGTAGACAGCAGCCTGGCTGAGCCCTTCAGGCAGAGGAACCAAAGGCTCTAACATTGCTCCTTCGTCCCCCACCTAGAAAAGAAATACCAAATCTCTCCTGGATAGAATTTGTTCCCCGTGTACCAAGTTCCCCTCCCTCCCTCAGTCCCTGCCCTTGGCCCACCATGTGCCCATCCTGGTGGCTTCAGTCCTGAAGATATGTTCTTGAAAACAGGAACATTCATAGAAGAGGGCTGTGGTGCCATCAACAAGGATCTGCATTCAGAGTAAGGAAACCTGTATTTGACTCCCAGTTCTGCCACATACTAGGTATATAGTCTTAGGCAAGCCACAGATTGCGCCTCCGTTTCTTCAAATGCAAGATGAGGATTCTTCATATCTCATGGGGTTTGGGGCAGATAGAATAAGAGAATGCCTATGAGAGTGCTCTGTAAAATGTGTATAGTTAGGAAAGTTATTTGCAAATGTAAAGAATGTCATTACATGGGACTGGTGGTGCAGGATCTGGTCCCGGCTTCAATTACAGGTCATCTTGGGCATGTCACTTAAACACGCCATGTCATGATACTGCCCTGGCCTGCGTCATGGGGTTATACATAGGCCAGAGTGAGTCTACAAAAGCACTTTGTCATTGTGGTTGTTCTTCTACTGTATCTAGTATATGGACCTTGGTTCAACAGCTTTCCAATCTTTTCACATCACGGCCCACATAGAAAATGAGAATACTTTTAGGGCACAGAGGCCGCTCCTGACTCCAGAGGCAATCCATCAGACCAGATTCCAGCAACTGCAGGCTGACAGAGTCACTGCCTCTACGCATCTCTTACCCCCGTGGTGGCTTCCAGGACATACACTTCAGGAAACTCTACCTTAGAATTAAAAATAATAGCAGTGGCTTACGCCTGTAATCCAAGTACTTTGGGAGGCCGAGGCGGGTGGATCACGAGATCAGGAGATTGAGACCATCCTGGCCAACATGATGAAATCTCGTCTGTCCTAAAAAGACAAAAATTAGCTGAGTGTGGCGGTGTATGCCTGTAATCCCAGCTACTTGGGAGGCTGAGGCAGGAGAATCGCTTGAACCCGGGAGGCGGAGATTGCAGTGAGTCGAGATTGCGCCACCACACTCCAGCCTGGTGACAGAGCAAGACTCTTTCTCAAATAAATAAATAAAATCATAATAATAATAATTCCCTCCTACCCCCAGAAAAAAGTGAGATTAGTCTGAGGATAATAGAGGTCCCTAGAGATTGTTGGAATGCCTCAACCAAGACGCAAATTCTTAGGCACCTGTAAAGAAGGCCATATGTATTTTTTTAACTCTAAAAGCCCGATTTCTAAGTCTGGAGTTAATCATGCTGAGGCAATGGTTAATGCAGCTGTGACAGGAGGCTGAGGCACACAGGTTTCAGAGCTGGACCTGCCTGAAGGAGCACCTCTGCCAGATGAATCCCTGTACTCAACAAAGGCTAGAAATGAGACCTACAGAGGAGAGAGTGAAGGCAGCTTCCAGGACTCCTGTCTCAGCTCTTGCCACTGCGTGATGTAAGTTAGTACAGGAACGACCAGGGCTGGAGACAAAACAATTATGCGAGGAATCATTCCAAAACCTTCCCCATAGGCACTAAAAGGAGTTCATGTCCCTGAGAAGAGGGCCAGTGAAGTTATGGGAAGTCAAGCTTCACTGCTTCCTAGGCAGTGCTAGGACTAAGGAGGCCAGGAAGGGTCTGTGTGCAAAGGGCTCCTCAATGCAGCTTCCATGATCTCCACAGCACCCATATTATATATATTTTTTTGAGATGATATCTTGCTCTGTTGCCCAGGCTGGAGGGCAGTGGCACGATCTTGGCTCACTGCAACCTCTGCCTCGCGGGTTCAAGCGATTCTCCTGCCTTAACCTCCAGAGTAGCTGAGACTACAGATGCGTGCCACCATGCCCAGCTAATTTTTTGTCTTTGTAGTAGAGACAGAGTTCCACTGTGTTAGCCAGGATGGTCTGCATCTCCTGACCTCATGATCTGCCCACCTTGGCCTCCCAAAGTGCTGGGATTACAGTCATGAGCCACCGCGCCCAGCCCACAGCACCCATATTCTAAGTGGCACAGTTGAGGGCTGAGATGCCCGTATGGGGCAGACAAAAAGGCACCTGCTAGTCCTGAGGCAGACTCAAAGCCCGGGTGGCTGATTCCCTTCCAGTGAGTGTGTTCAAATGAATGACTGCAGTGAGGGCTGTTGGAAGGGTCCTGTGCTCAGGGTTTCAGAAACCCGATTCTAATTCTAAGCTCTGCCCTCAAATGCCGCATAACCTTGGGCAAATCACGCTGGAGAGGTCAGTTTACCTCTTGTATTAGTTGCTGCAAAAGTTGCAGTTTTTGCCATTACTTTTTTTTTTTGAGACAGTGTTGCTCTGTCGCCCAGGCTGGAGCGCAGTGGCCTGATGTCAGCCCAGGCAACCTGCTCCTCCCAAGTACAAGCAATTCTCGTGCCTCAGCCTTCGGTGCTTGGAGCTTCTTGTGCCTAGAGCTTACAGGCATACACCACCACGCCTAGCTAATTTTTGTATTTTTGGTAGAGATAAGGGCTACACCACGTTGGCCAGGCTGGTCTCGAACACCTAACCCACCTCAGCCTCCCAAAGTGCTGGGATTACAGGTGTGAACCACTGCACCCTTTTAATTAATTAATTTTATTTAATTAAAATAATGGAAAATTAAAAATAATTAATTAAAAGTAATGACAAAAACCACAATTACTTTTGCACCGACCTAATGAAAACAGGCTAGGGTGATGATCCCCCCCCCAGGGTTCCCAGTGTCCAACTCTCAGATTCTGTTTTCATGGCTCATATAAACAGGAGGGTGGGGAGAAGAGAATCCTGGGTCACTTCGGTTCCGGGGCATTGGCGGGAAAGAAAAGAGAGAAACAGAGGAAAGGGATACAAGTCTCCCAAGTTTAGAACACGGGTGGGGTTCTGATCGGGAAATGCCCAAAGACAAGTGGGGGGCCATGGGTGGGAACAGGGAGGCTGGGGCTCTTGGTTCTTCCAGTAAGCACCATGAATGCCCCAGTGTGGCAAGCCAAAGGGAGCCTCGGCTTCACAATGACCTGTAGGAATAACAGTTTGGGGGAAGTGCCTGTCCAACTAACTATTTCTACGAGACAACCATTACAAATTGTTTTGAAAAGTTAAAAAGCACCATTCTCATATAAAGTAAAGATACATTTTTCTTGGAGGGTAAAGAGTGATGGAGAAGAGAAAGAAAGGAGAGTTAAGGAGTTACTCCTGGAAGTCAGTATATTTGTAGGGTTTTGGGGGGGAAGGAACAAATGAACAAATCTTCCACTGAGAAACCTTCCTTCAAAACTGTCCCCTTCTTCCCATCCTCTCCCCAAATCTGGCTTCCCTGGCTTAGCTCTAAGTAGATCAGTCATATCTACTTAGATATGACATTCTTATCACCCAATGTGAACCTTTTGTAAAATCACTCACAAAGGCTTGGCCTCCCCCACCCGTGAGACACATGTCTTATCTCCTACAAGCTGTAGCGGTGGAGGCCAGGAGAGGGTTTCCAGGAAGAAGAGTGTGTTGGCGGAAAAGAGGAGGGGTGAGGGGGTGAGGGGGTGAGAGGGAAGGAAAAGGGAGTTGAGGCTGCAGCTATTGATCACTGGCCTGGGCTTCAACGGCCTTTGCTCCCAAGTTCTGCTATGACCTTCAGTTTTCTAGGGTTTCCCAGCTGAGGGCATCTGAGGTGCTTTAACAGCTTTCTATCCCAGCAAAATGAGCTTCTGGTCGTGGGCACCAAAGTTGAGATAGCAAGACCGTGGATTTCATAATATTACAGAAGCCATTTGTATTTCCTTTTGGGAAGTAGGGTGAAGGTTCTATGTATATATTTAGATTTGCTGTTGAGGAAATCTGTTAAGCTATGATAGGTACCTGTAATACTACATTATAAAACTATATAATCTAATAATATATATTGGATGAAAGGAATCTGCCTTCCTTAAGTTTATCCCTAATCTAGTGTGGACATTTGAAGCCAAGCAGAGAGAGAGAAACCAATCTACCAGCAGGGAATGTGAACACTTCCAGTGGTCATGGACAAGGCGGGTAACTTCCGTGTAGTTGGTCAAGTGTAGCAGGTGATAAAGCAAATAGTTTGGGGAAGCTGGATGACGAGGCAGCATTCTACCCCCGGACTGCAGCAGCTGAGAGAAGCTTTACAGGTGATCTCATCCTCATGTCCCACCTTCCCAATACAAAGCTGAGAGAGCAAGTGCAAGAGGGCAGTAACTTGCCTAAGGCAGCACACACAGATATAAAAAAGAGCTCCAGTTCTGACAGGGAAGCTGACCCATGTGAGAGGGATGGGTGAGAAATTTTCTTTTGTCTTGTTTTAAAGGAATGAAAGGTACCTGGCTGTGCACAGTGCACAGTCTCACTGATCTGATCCTGGAATGAGGAGCTCCAGGCAGGGATGAAATTTTGAACACCTATTGAGCGAATACCATTTTGCTTATTGTGCTCACCATTTTGCTCTCATTTTTTTGATAGACTATTTTTCAGAGCAGTTACAGGTTTACAGGAAAGTTAAGGAGAAAGTGTGAAGTCCCATATATTCCTTCTCCCTACTCTGCACACACACCATTTCCCCCATTAACATCTTGCATCAGTGTGGTGCATTTGTTCTCACTGATGAAACACTATTGAAACATTATTATTAACTAAAGTTCACCGTTTGCATGAGGGTCTACTCTTTGGGTCATACAGTTCTACGAGTTTTGACAAATGCTTAGTGTCATGTACCCGCAGCATCCTACAGAGAAGCATGCCACTGCTCCAAGCACCCCTGTGCTCCAGTCCCTGCCTTTGTGTGTCCTCCCTGCGCTCCGTTCCCCTCATTGTGCAGCTGTCTCAGGCAGTGGACCAAGCGGTAGCTAACTACCCACTGATGACGCCTATAGCGTTTCAGCCTATCAGCCTCAGCCCCTAACGTCTTATAGGGCCATGCTCATTGTGCAGGGCACTTGCCAGCGATGCTCTTGGCTATAATTATGTCATTGGCTAACGTAATTAGCTCCTGGCTGACTTCTCTCATCTGCACCTGCCATTAATTAGCCCTTTGGATTTTCTGTTTCTGCTGGTTTCCAGCCATTCCCCCCACCTTTATTTTTGACTTTTATTTTAGAATCAGAGGGTTCCTGTGTAGGTTTGTTACAAGGTCACATTGTGTGAGGCTGAGATTTGGGAATGATTGAACCCCTCACCCAGGTAGTGAGCCTAGTACCCAGTAGGTAGTGAGCCCTACCCAGTAGGTAGTTTTTCAGTCCTTTCCTCCCTCCTACCCTCCCCTTCTCGTAGTCCCCAGAGTCTGTTGTTCCTGTCTTATGTCCATGTGTACCCAATGTTTAGCTCCCACTTATAAGTGAGAACATGTGGTCTTTGGTTTTCTGTTTCTGCATCAGTTTGTTTAGGATAATGGCCTCCAGCTGCATCCATGTTGCTGCAACAGACGTGAATTCATTCTTTCTTATCCAGCCATTCTTTTTGGCATCGTTTTTGCATCAGTTTCCTTTCACTTACCCTCTCCCTTCAGAATTCTTGTGCTCAGCATAGCTGTTTTATACTCTTGAACAACTTTAAACTTCTAAGTAAATAAACACTCAGATATGCATATTTAAATACTTTCAGACATTTCCTGTTCTTATAAAAACTTTACACTCTGTATTAAGTCCAAAATAGTTTGCAAAGTTTTACATTACATGTTTGAAAATCAAGGCTTATTTTCCATAGGCTTCAGTAAAACGCACTTCTATGCCCATCCTTGTCACCTGGTCATTGGCAGTCATTACCAGCTCTCAGTGGTCTTTATGAGATCACTGGAAATGTGGAGATTTTTTGGCCACAGTGGCAGGAATGAAAACCATCCCCAGCTGAACCGTGGAGGAGCACCTCCACATTTTCTGTGAATTCGAGGCCCTTTCCAAGCCTTGATGTCCCCCTATTGCTGGAGTTCCAGGCTCCCTTCCCCAGGGTATTGGACAAGGCCTGCCCTAATGACAAGCCCTCCCGTGGGCCTTTATTTTGGAAAGGCTTCCATGACAAAAATAAGGTGGAAATTTTATCTTGGGGAGGAGAAATTGGAACATGTCATTTGAAGGGAAAGAAGAGAATTGGTGATTGATTCTGTAGGAGGGATGAGTCCTAGACTAACGGGGTAAGTTGTTGAAATGGTAGAGAACTGTGGTAACCCCAGCCACCAGTGCCATCCCATGCAGGGCCATTATTTTGTGTATATGTGTGTATGTATCTGTATATATGTATGTATGCGCATGTCTATAATGGGTGTGTATGTGTATATACACATAGGTGCAAATATAAATTCCTGTGGCCTTCGGAACCATTGCAAAGTCTCTGGGGCAGAGCTTGGAAGGAATCGAAGCTTTCAGAAGAGTTGACCACTCTCAAATACAATGGAATGAAATAATTAAAAAGAAAGAGGTAAAGACATGCATACTGACCTGGAAAGGTGGTCAAAATAGACTTCAATGGAGAAAGTGGGCTTATACGATATGCCCTCAATTTTGTCTTGTAAAAGTGCAAATTACTCTGGCTGATAGATGCAAAATATTTTTTAAATTTTAAAATAAAAGTGCATATTTAAATATATACTTAAATATATGTAATATGCACTTTAATATTAATATCTAATGTCAATATTAAAGAAATACATTAGAAATATATGCATATTTATTAAATATTTATTGATATATGACTATTTTATCAACATATATTAATGGATTATTAACAATATATTAATGTATTTTATTATATTAAATATAATGTACATTTTATATATACATGCCCTAAACCTATAATATTTTGTCTTTGTAACATTTTACTTCTAGATGGTACAAACTATACTGAATGTTTACTTTCTACTTCACACATTTCTGCATTGATTTACTTTTTAATAAAAACAGATTTTTAAAAATAAAGCTTTTTTCCTCTCTTTTCTTTAAATTCCTACTATATGGAATGTGCGTGCCAGGAGCCAGGATGCTCCTGGGAAAGTCGTCCCCGACACCTCCCAGCCCAGCCCACAGGTCTATTTTGAGCATCAGAAGAGACAATAGATGTGCGTGTACTTTTCGGGCTGTGAAGTGCCGGATAAATGCAAAGAATATTCTGCCTAGTAAACTGCAAACTTCCTGAAGATCAGGACTGTACCTTTTCATTCTCAGAATTCTCTAAAGATTTCTTACAAGGCAGTAGCCATATAACAGACTTTCCGTAAAAGGTTACGTGTTGACTGAGTGGATGCAAGAGAGAATCAGATTGGCTATAGGGAAGCATGTTTTGGCTGTCAAGATGACACTGGGATGGCATTTTCAGATAAGACACAGGAATAGCACCTCTCCAGAGAACTTCAAGAAGACAAAACAAAAACAACCATTTGTTCTGGATGGCTTAGATATCTATCTGCCTGAACACTGGAGGTCTGGATGACGTGGAATGCTCTGAGAAAGCAAGAGGGCAGGGACATTGTTGCCAAAATGGTGGCGACAGACTCAGGAGGAGGGGAGGGACAGGAAGCAGAGGTCTGCCAGGTTCTTCCAGGGTCTCAAAAAGAAAAGAAAGCTGCAAGCCACCCTGAGACCACCCTCTCTCCTATCTCCCAGCGTTTATTTTTCCTTGATTCCTCCCACATTTTTTCCTCATAGCTAAGGACAATGAAGCTGAGGTTATTGTTTGAAAATTATTGTTAAGTCTTTACATTGAGTGAATATGACCTGGGTGAGATAATCTTCAGTACCTTTGCAGAACAGATGCTGATAAAAAGAAGTCAGGAGAGGCGGGGCGGAGTAGCTCATGCCTGTAATCCCAACACTTTGGGAGACTGAGGCCGGTGGATCCGCTGAGGTTGGGAGTTTGAGACCAGCCTGACCAACATGGAGAAACCCCATCTCTACTAAAAATACAAAATTAGCTGGGCATGGTGGCACATTCCTGTAATACCAGCTACTCAGGAGACTGAGGCAGGAGAATTGCTTGAACCCAGGAGGTGGAGGTTGCGGTGAGCCGAGATTGCCTCATCATTGCACTCCGGCCCGGGTAACAGAAGTGAAATTCTGTCTCAAAAAAAAAAAAAAAAAAAAAGTCAGGAAATGAAGGAAAGTAATGAACTTGCAGGAATAAAATTCTTTTTTCTTTTTCTTTTCTTTCATTTTTTTTTTTACAGGGTCTTACTCTGTCACCCAAGCTGGAGTGCAGTGATGCAATCTCAGCTCACTGCAATCCCTGCCTCCCAGGTTCAAGAGATTCTCCTGCCTCAGCCTCCCGAGCAGCTGGGATTGCAGGCATGCACCACCATGCCCGGCTAATTTTGTATTTTTGTAGAGATGGGGTTTCACCATGTTGCCCAGGCTGGTCTCAAAGTCCTGGGCTCCAGTGATCCGCCTGCCTCAGCCTCTCAAAGTGTTGGGATTACAGGTGTGAGCCACCATTCCCGGCCGGAATAGAGGTCAAAGCCCTCCTTGACCACAGCGTCCACCCACCATGACCTTTCTTTTATAGTTTTGTTTTGTTGGGTTTTTTTTTTTTGTTGTTGTTGTTTGAGACAGAGCCTCACCTTGTCACCCATTCTGGAGTACAGTGGCATGCTCTCCACTCACTGCAAGGCCCTTACTATACTACGAGCCTTGACTCTGTAAGTGTAAAGGCAGAGACTAGACTGGAGGCTTCCGCACAACTCCTGGGGCAAATTCTCTTGATGCCAGAGAAGGGGCTTCCAAGTCAGGCTGGAGACAGCAGGTTTCCCTGCCTGCCATGGGACCAGCCTATCTGCTGCATTCCGGTAGCTACCTGGGAACCAAGGACGGTGACATCTAATCAGCACAAACCCGGGGCCTCCTCCCTGGGCTTCCTGCTCACAGCTGGTATCTGTGTTTCTCTTTGGGCTCCTAAGGTCACACTGGTTCCCAGACCCTTGGACCTGAACTGTGACGGAGGAGTGCCCTCTAGGTGCAAAGGACAGGAACCGACATCTCCTGGCCTCTCCCTTCTCTTACCCACTGAAGCTTCAGAGGAGACCACACACTGGGCTCAAGGAAAAGCCTGCTTGCCAGCACAGGGTACTGATTCAGCATCCAGTACTAAATTCCATAAAAGGCCCATTTATGTCTTGACCTGCAGTTGGGCTGGAGGACCTAGAAGGGAATGGAAAGTTGAGCAGCCACTGAAGCGGGGCTTGGTCTCTGTATACTATTTCCAGCGCTTGATGTGCGGTTGGTGCTCAAAGCCTGTTTCTGGATAAGAACTTTAGTACCAGCCACATCTGGTGTGGAGGATTAGAATCTCCAAGGTGGCTTTGAATAAAGTACAAATAACTTGCCTTTGCTCCTGCAGAGTTAGTAGGCCTAAGATTAGTCCTGGGGCAATTATGGCTTTAAAGCTCCAGAGGTAATCCAGTGAGCAGCCAGATTTGGAAGCCACTGTTAGCAAGTTCAGCCAGGAGCTGGACGTTCTGCCATCTACGTGTTCCAATGAGCAAATCCTCATCTCCGCTCTCAGTGTTTCCCTATCTCAAATGCGGAGAATTAGCCTGAGATTCTTACACCTTCCTTTACTCTCTCCAAGTGGGAAATGCAGCTTCTCCTCCCATCCTCCTTAGAAATAAATCTACTCCTTTGGGCTGTACTCTGCCATTAGAGCCAGATGCTAAGCACTCAGGGCTTCTTCTTGGAGGGAGCTGTTGGACGTGGATAAGCCGGCACAGGGCTCTCTTTTCTAACAAGACAAGCTTAAGCGGCCAGGGAGGAGCCCTTCCCCAGTCCCTCCAGGAGCTAAGTGAATGACCCAATGACTGTGGACTCATCCTGAGACACCTGCCTCCCTCTCCAACAGGCCTTGGCAGGTGCTGGGGAAAACCCTTCCCTGTGCATCCTACAAAGCTCCCTCAATTCTCTCCTTTCCTCAAAGCCCTCTTTGACCACAGCGTCCACCCATCATGACCTTTCTTCTGTTTTGTTTGGTTGGTTTTTAATTTTTTTTTTTTGAGACAGAGCCTCACCCTGCCTCCCAGGCTGGAGTGCAGTGGCGCAATCTCCACTCACTTCACTCTTCACCTCCCAGTTCAAGCGATTCTCCTGCCTTGGCCTCTCAAGTAGCTGAGATTACAGGTGCACGCCACCACACCCAGCTAATTTTGTGTATTTTTAGTAGAGACAGGGTTTCTACTAAATGGGGTTTAGACGGGGTTTCACCATGTTGGCCAGGCTAGTCTTGAATTCCTGAGCTCAAGTGATCTGCTCACTTAGGCCTCCTGAAGTGCTGGGATTTCAGGTGTGAGTCACCACACCTGGCCAACCTTTATTTTTTGTGAAGGAGCTTAATAGGAAAGTGCAGGCAGCAAAGCATTCCTCTGTGACTCTCTCCTAAACCCAAGCCTTTACCCAGAGTGAATCTCTAGGATACATGGTTCTTGTTTCCCCAGGGTTGTTTAGAAGATGTATGACATTAAATGCTAATGTATAAAGCAGGCTTTTTTAGTAATGGCCACAGAACAGTTTATAAATATAGTACCACATATTCACTAATTTGGTCCTAGTAATTAAGCTCCTCCCACACAGTGCCTTGTATCGAACAAAGATGTTTCCTGCTCAGTTACACTGCAAACCCCTAGAGAAGTTAGTCCTGCCTTTGTAGTGCCACTTCCTCCCTTTCATCTCTTACACAGAGAAGGTTCTCAATTGCTGCTGATTGCTTTACAGTTACTTCCCATCTCCTTACCTTCCACAACCAGAAGGAGAAACGCAGGGCAAATGTTCCTAAGCGATTTGCATCTCAATTCTGAAAGCTAGCTATTTCTTCAAGTAGCTAAGATGTGCCACTATATTTATAATCCATTATGTGGCCATTAGTAAAGAAGACTGTTTTACATGTAAACATTGAATGTCACGTTTCTTCCATTCAACCCTGGGGAGACAAGCGCCATGTGTCCTAGAGAGTCATCTTGGGCAAAAGCCTGGGTTTTTAGAGAATAACAGAGGAGTGTTTTGCCACCTGCACTTTCTTGCCAAGCTCCTAGCTCTCCTGGCTCTGGCTCTAACATGTTGCATGGGTTTGGGCCTCTTCCACACGTTAGTTTTCTATCTCTAGGCAAGGTGATTAAACTGTGTGCATCAGTTTCCTGATCTATATAAAGAAAATAACAGCATCACCTCAAAGAGTTATTCTGGAGATTAAATGGGTTACCACGAGTAAACCACCCACAGAGCGGCAGTGAGGTTCAAATGAGCTAACAGATGTGAAAATGCTTTGTAAACTATTTTTAAAAAGCTGCAAATGTAAAGTAACAAATGCCATCTCTTTCTGTCTATACCTGTAGGCTTGCACTCATTTTGTATTACGGCTACATATTTTTATCTGCCTCCTCCATCGGATTTGAGCTCCTTGAGACTAGAATCACATCTTGCTGCCTCCTGTATCGCCATGTACATGATTTCTAGCTTGATGCCTGTACACGGCATGTACTCAGTACATGGGAAATTAGAAGAGTAGCAGTCTCCTTGTGTGTTTTTTCAGGTGTGTGTTTCAGTAGCTTGCTCCCCTTTAGACTGTATGTGCCAGGACTATTTCCTGACATCAGGTGTAGCTTCCCGGAGGGTGCACTCTAAACATCACCTGCAGGCAGGCATCCAGTGCCAAGCTGAACACTCATGGACAGACACTAAGTGTGGGGACACCCTGTCCTGAGGCTCAGATCCCCGATGCTCAGCCAGCAGCCTTTCCAATCCCCACGAGGTCTCTGAATGAGTCTCCTTACTGTTGGAGAGAATACGATTTTAGTTGCCCTTGATGGTCCAAACCAGGACAACTGAGAACGCGAACCTTGGCACTTTCGGTGACCTTGAAGCCTTGTTTCTTTTTCTTCCATTTCAAAATCTTCCCAAAATGGCAACTTTGGTTTTTGTGCCCCTGCTCCCAGCTCCCATATTTCATGAAGTGGGGGGGTCTCAGAGGATGCCATCCTCCTGATGGTGTCATGCAAGCTACCCACCAGATGCTGCTCACAGATTAAGCACGGGATACATACTTGCTGATTGGAATTTAAAGAAAACCAAAATAAGTACACTCGACGGGAGATTAATTGCCTGAGTCGGTTGACTGCTTGACTGGAGCTGGATTTTTTTTGGGAACCGCTGGCTGCCTTCACATTTCCTGATGGAAGTGGGACAGGTCAACAGACAGCCCAGAGTGGCAGATAACTTTTGCCCACACGTCATTCATTTTTTGGAGCGTTGGCTTGAAATTGAGGGGTGTGTGTGTCTGGAACCGACGTGCCTTCCGTGTGCCTCCGGGGTCTTTGCACTTTCTTTCAATGGGCTGATTACAACACAGAGGATGTGGACAGTGGAGTTTTTCCTGTTTGATGTCACACTGCTACCCTTTAAAAGTCTGATGGCAAAAAGGAGGGAATCCAGTCTAGGATCCTCACACCAGCTACTTGCAAGGGAGAAGGAAAAGGCCAGCGAGGCCTGGGCCAGGAGAGGCCCGACAGGAGTGTCAGGTTTCAATCCCAGCTCCAGCCACTCAGAGCAGAGCACGATGTTGGGGGCCCGCCTCAGGCTCTGGGTCTGTGCCTTGTGCAGCGTCTGCAGCATGAGCGTCCTCAGAGCCTATCCCAACGCCTCCCCACTGCTTGCCTCCAGCTGGGGTGGCCTGATCCACCTGTACACAGCCACAGCCAGGAACAGCTACCACCTGCAGATCCACAAGAATGGCCATGTGGATGGCGCACCCCATCAGACCATCTACAGTGAGTAGGGCTTCAGGCTGGGAAGAAAGGGGAGAGCCCCTGTTGTCCATCTACAGGGGGCTTGGGGAGGTGGGGGACTAGACTGGAGGGCTAAGCCAACCAACCCTCCTAGCTTTCTGCCCAGGAGCTACTTATTGTCTTATTGTGCGTGTGTGTGTGTGTGTGTGTGTGTGAGAGAGAGAGAGAGAGAGAGAGAGAGAGAGAGAGAGAGAGAGAGAGGATGTGCATGTAAATTTAAGGGGAAGATACTGTCACTCTCCTAATTAGTATTTGCTGGTTTTTCTCTACATGAATAATTTGTTTCAACTAAAGCCCTTCCCAGAGTAGGAGCCATGTTCCCTTTGCTCTGTCAAAAGATTCAAAAAATGCACAGAAAGAAAGGCAAGGAGGCTAACAGAAGAAGAAGCCAGGTAGACCAACAGACAGTAAGTTTCAGCTCATGGACTTTGGACTGGGTTAACTAGGGAGATTGGAAAGAAGATTTCTGGGTCCTACCCAGATTGTAATAGATTAATCTAGGGACTCTTTCCAATTTTGGCCTTATAAAAATTCTTGGAAAAATGTATTAAAGACAGACTTGTCTTGGTTAGAATGGCCAAGCACACCATCCACCCACCCATTCATTTGTCCATGCATCCATCCATCCAACAGGTTTAATGGGTGCCTCAGATACCCAGATACCCAGTATGAGTTGGTGATTCTTCTCTGAGGAACTGAAAGATGAAAATCAGTAGCAAGTCAATCTAGTCAGATGGTTGGCAACATGAGACAACTGGAATGTTTTTAAAGATCAGGTTTGTGGAGAGTTGGATCACAATCCACAATAATCAATCCATTAGCCATGATTCAAATGAGGGCCCCTTTCTGTGCACCTGTATAAGGGGTAATGTGGTGGGAATGGGAAAGATATTGAAAAAGACTGGATCTTCTATTTTAGGAAAACATGTGAAAACATCTCTAAGGATACAGAAAAACGCAAAGAAAAAGTAATCACGATCTCTAACCAAAGAAAACATAGGAATTATGTTTTGCCCTTTATTGTTGTAAAAAATTAATTAATTATTTTGCTGTGTGCAAGGCATCTATTCTTCTAAAAACCAAAGGTCCTTAAACCTGGTTGCAAGATATACAACGTGAAAAGTTAATAGTTTAAACCTCTGAAGTGCTAAGTACATGTTGATAGGAGATAAAAGGAGGGAGAAAAGTTCTCTCCAAGTACCAGACGGGTTCCAGAACTCCAGAGGGTATAGTAAGACTCAGGAGTCGGCATCATGAAAACCGAGTTTGAGTCTCGTGGCAAAATTTTGAATTAAATCTGGATACACTTGATGCATCCAAAGTCTTGTTAATTTTATTCAATGGATATTTAGTAGGATCTACAATGTGTCTGGCATTAAACCAAGCTCTGTGACTGAAAAGTAAGACACAACTCTTCAAGTCCTTGTAGTCTGTCATCCTGCCTTGTCACCCAGCTCACTATCAGACTTTTAGGAAATACAATTTTGCACCTCTCATGGAGGGGCTACCCTTCCTCCAATTCAAGACTGTATGTGATTTAAAATGCAGGATAGCAGATTATGGTAAATTATTTTGATTTTCTTAGATGGAAAGGGCTGCATCCAACTACAGAATGTTTATACAACTTGTCTCCAATCCTGGAATCCCAATGCTGAAAGGAACTCCCTAAAGACGTTTCCTCCTAAACCAGAGTTAGGGTAGAACAGAACCATAGCCAGTAGGCCGGCTATGGTGGGGAATGAGGGTGAAGAGTCAACCTCCTGGGCTGGCAGTTTGGACTGTAGATCTTTTCCTTGAAAGCCCACCTGGTATCAGGCCCCAAGGGATCACTGAGTACTAATTGGAGTGAATTAAAATGACTGAGAAGCAGCAAAATAAACTGAACTGACTTCGATTTTTAAAAATAGAAATGTGATTTTGCTTTCTTAGACATAGCACTAGCAAAACATTGCATCTTTAAAGACGTAAACATGAATGTGGGGAGGGGAACTCAAGGTCAGGGTAGTGGGAGGGAGATCTACTTTTCCTAGTTCATATCGATAACTTTCTGTACCATTCAATCAATTGTCATGTGTATTATGAGGGGGGGAAAGTGCAGGAAAAATATTACACACTACCATTAAAAGTTACCCAAAAGAGGCCAGGTATGGTGGCTCATGCATATAATCTCAGCAGTTTGGGAGGCCAAGGAGGGAGGATCACTTGAGGTCAGGAGTTCAAGACCAGCCTGGCCAACGTGGTGAAAGCCCGTCTCTACTAATAATACAAAAATTAGCTGGGTGTGGTGGCGTGCCTGTAATCCCAGCTACTCAGGAAGCTGAGGCAGGCGAATCACTTGAACCCAGGAGGCAGAGGTTGCAGTGAGCCGAGATCACACCACTGTACTCCAGCTTGGGTGACAGAGAGAGACTCCATCTCAAGAAAAAAATTACCTAAAAGAAAGAGGAAAGATTAATGCATGTAGCTAAGAAACGCAACTAATTAAATGTCTGCTGAAGGATTTGTAATGACCTCATCAGTGACTGTAAAGCAATGTTTTTACACTAACGGAAACCTAAAATGTAAGGTGTATTTTTCCCCTCCTAATTATATATTTCTAGTAAAATCTGGTTCCTTTTATTATTTTGCTGTAATAAATTGATAAGAGTTGAGTGCACACCCCATCTTTGGGTCGCTGGACTTGACAAAAGGAAATTACTGCATACCAGATGCTTCAAGCTCCCTTGAGCCTCATAAGTGCTGCTAAAATACCCCTAAGATGTCCATATCACCTGTTCCATGGACAAGGCCATCCTCTGGCTCCTCTTTATCCTCATTACACGGAAACAGCAAAAGAGAGATGCTTATTGCCCCTGGTTGTGTCACTTCCTAAATCCTGATATTTTCACTTCCTCCATCTTCCCCACAGGAACTTTCTTTACTTGAAGCTGAGTTACCGTTGGGCTCCTTAACCCTTCTGCATCCATTTTTCTTTTGAGATGCTCACAGCACTTCACTACCATCATCTTATTTATCACTTACTGGCTGTAAGTGTAGAACAGAGTAGATAATTTTCTACTTGTATAAGCAGAGGTTGAGGCAAAGCAGTTGCAGTAAAAATTACTAGCATTTGGCAAGTGCTTTCTAAAGGATAAAAACATTATCTCATTATGTCTTCAAGATGCCCAAATGAGGTAAATGTTTCTGCCATCCTCATTTTACATATGAAAAAACAAGAGTTAAAGAACTTAAATAACTGGCTGAAGGGTCACACAAGTATTAAAGCCCTAGAGGAAATCTTGACCCCAAACCCCATGCTCTTCCAAGGTCACACACATAGAGACACCTCCGTCATTGAAGGCAAAAAGTCCACTAAGCCTGCTTAGCTCCAGCAGGCTAGTGGCTCCAGCAGTCATTCATTTGTTCCTTCATTCTCCAAAATTCTCCCTTGAATCTGTGCAGACTGCAAAAAGATGCCTTTTAAAAGTGCAAAGGAAAGAAACTGACTTGCTCACATTTTCTAAGCTTTCACATTGGCTCACATTGTTTGATGCAAGAGTCTGTGTGCCCTCGATAGCAGCTGCTCACAGTTCCTCAACCCTGCAGGATGCTTTCTAGTGGGGCTGGCTCTGGAGACCAGGAACGTGTGTGCCATACGCAGTGCCCACACTGACCCCAAGCATCAGGCCAGCATGCCTGTCCAGACATGGGCCCAGCATAAACGGCAGGTCAGAACGCGCCACGTGATGTCCTCTGTTTGCTCAACACTTCGGAGTCACTTTTGCCACCATTATCCCATTTGATTCTCATCGTCACCCTGTGAAGTAGGCAGGACCACTATTGTTCTATTTCACAGCTGAGGAAACTGAGGCTAGTCCCCCAAGGCTGCAAGGTTAGCAAGTGGCACAGTTGGGACCAGAATCCAAGTACCCTGGTTCTTGGTGCCTGGCTCAGTGCTTCTTCCCCGAGCCCTTGGCGTCGTGACTCCTTGTCCTCACTGCCTGCAGCATGTATTTTAGCGCTTGATGGTGTCTTCTCAGACTCCCAGTGAGTTCTGCTGGAGGCTTGCTACGGGTAGTAGGAAGAAGACGTCTCTGACCTGAGTTTCAATCCTTAGTATCCTTATCCGTTAAATCAGGATATTGCTGCTACTACTACTAATAATAATAATAATTAGCACCAACAATATAACATTTGATAATTTAAAATACGTAAAGGGCTTAGAGTGCAACCACTCCAAGACCACTGCTAGATGGATTTTTTTTCCCAATTAGACTGAAAAGTCACCAGAACAGAAACCATTTCTTACATGTTCCTTATGTTTGTCCAAAGGTTTACCACAAAACAAGCCATACATTTGAGACACACAGGCAGGCACCACCGTGGAGGAATTTCAGCATCCTTTGCAGCTGGCATACCCCCGTCCACTTTCTGGAAGCTCCCCTCAAGGTTCCCCTCAGCCAAACTTTGAAACCAAGTAGCTTCTCCTTGATCCTCTTCCATTCTCAGCTTTCTGGGGATTGCCTCCACCCTCATTCCTTCTGTTCTGTGTCATTCTAATTCCAGTCCCTATCATGATCTCTATCCAGCTAGCAATTATTGCTTGCTTACTTTCTCAAAGGTCCTTGTATTGAGCCTATATGGGTGGGAGAGGAGGTTTGGGCTTTAAATCACCGCACAAGTTTCCATCACTTGCTAGGCACAGACATTGGGCATTTACAGCCTCTCCAAGCTACAGTTGCAGAAGAGGAATTAGAAACCCCGAGTGGGATTCTAGCTGCCTCCCTGGGGGCTATGAGGTCAGATGAGTTCATCTGGAAATTCTGTGATAGGCAACTGGAAGTGGTCCCAAAGACCTAGGGTAAGGATTTTTAACAGAAAATGTCAGGTAATTAAACATTTGGGACAGAAGTCCTGCTGAATTATCACTCATGTTATGCTAGTATATGGTCTGATCGTACCTTGCCACAAAACAGAAAGCACACTTAAAGCCATTATCAATTACTTATGAAGGTAGTGTGAATAGGTTTCAGGACCTTGTCGAAGACTAGTTTTTGAGATGGGACCCTGAAAGTCCATGAGGAATTGCACTGGGAGGGGTCACCACCAAGTGAGAAAATAACAAAGAACAAATCCAAGAGGAGCCCAAGAAGGAAATTCCATCCATCCCTGGTATCGATTCTAACACATATATCGAAATAACATATATAAACAGTCATACCCTCTTCTCCTAAGTAGCTCACTCTAAGGAAAGCACTAACTAGGTAAACTTAGTTAAAGCAAGGTAAATGGAGTACATACTGTAATAGAGGTGAAGGCATTATCCTGAGGAGCTGAGAAGAAAGAACAACTGATTTTGAATGGAAAGATGAGGAAAGTCTTCATAGAGATGGTGACACCTGAGCCTGGTCTTGGAGAATGAGTGACTTCAGTAACTAGAGAAGGAAGAGGGAGATCAACTCTAATAACGTTCTGTACACATACTGGGTGTTGACTGATGTGTTAGACAATTGCACAGACATCCAGGTGGAGAATCAGACTCTGTGGACAAGCTGGATCCTTGAAAGATATCTCAGCATAGATTTTTTTTTTTTTTTTTTGAGACAGAGTCTTGCTCTTTCTCCCAGGCTGGAGTGCAATGGCACAATCTCAGCTCACTGCAACCTCCACCTCCCAGGTTCAAGCGATCCTCCTGCCTTAGCCTCCTGAGTAGCTGGGATTACAGGCATGTGCCACTACACTCAGCTAATTTTTGTATTTTAGTAGAGACAGGGTTTCAACATGTTAGTCAGGCTGGTCTCGAACTCCTGACCTCATGATCCGCCCACCTCAGCCTCCCAATGTGCTGGGATTACAGGTGTGAGCCACTGCACCTGGCCCATCTCAGCACAGATTTAAAAATCACAAAGTAGAAGGCATGAAACAATGTGACTATCACCTCAGACATTCAAAGGTATTAGCAGGGCAAAGGAGAAAATAAAGACAGTCCAGGTAGAGAGAGAGAAACATGTGTTCAGCACTTGTAGACCAATGTCAGGAGTTCAGAGTGCCCCATACAGACAACAAGATGAAGCAGGAGGTGAATGACTATATGTGTGCTGGGGTTAAAAGAGAATGTCAGAAGAAAGGCTGACTATGTAGAAATGAGGCTGAATTTAAGGGTGTTGAAGTCATCACCACCCTTAAAATCAATCCAGGAGGTTTCATGAAGGTGGGTTTTCAGGAGGTGCTGGAAGGTGGAAATTGGATGTGCAATGAATCTTTGTCCCGCATGGTTTTCTCCGTAGGTGCCCTGCTGATCAGATCAGAGGATGCTGGCTTTGTGGTGATTACAGGTGTGATGAGCAGAAGATACCTCTGCATGGATTTCAGAGGCAACATTTTTGGATCAGTGAGTTTCTTTCTGTGTTGGTTGCCATCTGCAAAGAATGATCTAATTTTTTGACAGGACATGACTTTTCTAGCTTAACAATTCCATTTGCAGTGTACCCTGGTGACCCATTTTCCCTGAGTACTTCATGCGGTCTAAGTATTGAATGCTCAGGTTTAATAGCTGGGGTTTGAACTTAGGCAGTCAGACTCTAGATCCCAGGCACTCAGCTCCGAGTCTGCACTGCCCATTCACACCCATTCTTGGATCTAGCACAGGCCCTGGTATGCAGTCATAGGTCCTCAAGTCATGTCAATTCACATTGTAAAGTACATTAGAAAGAGTGAAAAGCCATTGGTGTCCTCTTGATTCTGGGACTAACTGTGACTTTAGCTAAATCTCCTCACTTCTCCAAACTTCAGCATTTTCACTTGGAAAAAGTGAAGTGGAATAGACCACATGACCTGTGGAGCTCCCTCCAGTTGAAGATTTTTAATGAATTACCGCTGCCCCAATTGTGATAGCTATTCACTCGGAGTGGTGAGCAAAGGATTTCCCAAACTAAAGGCCGCTGGCTTTTTTTGAGGATTTTGAGATAGTAAAATAGTAGGACTGCTTATCTCAGGAGTCTCTTGCTGCCACTCATACCCACCAGAAACTCCGCAGGAACAGAGACTTTCTGTTTTGCTTTCTGCTGCATCCCAGCCCCTACAACAGTGTCTGGCTAGAGTAGGGTAAAAAAATCCATTGAACAACTATTGAAATACAGGTAGCTAACTAAACATCTGTTGAACCCGTCTAGGCGTTTAGATAGTCCGGGTCTGTAAACTGCTTACTGTGCGGAGTTTGGGGATCATAGGAAATAGCATGCAAAGGCCTTGGTGGGGGCACTCAGTAAAACCCTACTAGCGGTAGGGGGACTCAAACTCAGCTCCTCTGTCGGCAGAGTTCATGTCTCCATCTCTCTGACGTCAATGCCCTCATTCATGTTTGACCCTCCTTTCTCCAGTAAGGAGACAAAGCCAAGACAACTTGCAGCCAGCAGAGGCTTGAAAAAGGTAGAGGGCGGGAAGGACGAGGTGGTGCCTACTCCAGGAAAACAACAGGCCAGGCCAGCCAGGGCCTCCAGGCAGTGAGCACAGACCCCAGTGATCGCCGTCTCTCAACGGGGAAGCCGTCCTGCTTTAGCATAGTCAAAACCACCTTACCCTAGCAGGGAACAATGGGGTGAAGGCCCAACGCCCCAGGCACTGCAGGGCTTCAGGCTGGCGGGCAGGAGCATGTGGCCCCAGATGGAGCTGGGGGATGGGGGGGCCCCGCCTGCCCACCTTCACGCGGTTCACTCTTGCCCTTCCAGCACTATTTCAACCCCGAGAACTGCAGGTTCCGACCCCAGAGGCTGGAAAACGGGTACGACGTCTACCAGTCTCCTCAGCATCACTTCCTGGTCAGTCTGGGCCGGGCGAAGAGGGCCTTCCTGCCAGGCATGAACCCACCCCCGTACTCCCAGTTCCTGTCCCGGAGGAACGAGATCCCCCTCATTCACTTCAACACCCCCAAACCGCGGCGGCACACCCGGAGCGCCGAGGACGACCCGGAGCTAGACCCCCTGAACGTGCTGAAGTCCCGGGTCCGGATGACCCCGGCCCCGGCCTCGTGCTCGCAGGAGCTCCTGAGCGCCGAGGACAACAGCCCGGTGGGCAGCGACCCGTTAGGGATGGTCCGGGGCGGTCGGGTGAACAACCACGCTGAGGGAACAGGCCCAGAAGGCTGCAGCCCCTTCCCCAAGTTCATCTAGGGCCGCTGGAAGGGCACCCTCTTTAACCCATCCTTCAGCAAACGCAGCTCTTCCCAAGGACCAGCTGCCTTGCCGTTTCGAGGCTGGGAAAGGTGACGGGGGTAATGTATGGAATTCGCAGCTTCTCTGGGGCCCCTTCCCCAGGAGGTCCTATGAGAATCGACCTTTGAGGCTCAAGTCAGGGTTTCACCGCCTTCCTCACTCCACATAGAGCATCTTTCTGAATAGGAAACCCCAACAGGTAAACTAGAAATTTCTCCTTCCTAAAGGTAGAGAAAAAGGGTCTCTCCCCAACGTATTTCTCTTCCTTGGGCCTCTCTTCTTTATCACCTTTAAGCATTAAAAAAAAAAAAAAAAAAAAAAAAAAAAGCAGTGGGTTACTGAGCTCACAACTTTGAAGGTGTAGGGAAGAGGAGATCCCGGAAGCTTCCCCACTGCCCTGTGTGTTTTTTATGTTACATGCCCCGATCCCACTGGCATTTGAGTGTGCAGACCTTGACATTGACAGCTGAATGGGGCAAGTTGATGAAAACACCACTTCCAAGCCTTCATTCCTCCTTGAACATCTCTGGAGAAGAGCTGTCAAAACACCACTGGTAGGCTGGTGAAAACTGGACGACGAGACTTGATGCTTGCTGAACTGAGGCAGGAATCATAATAGAAAACGCAGCCTCCCTGCAGGGTGGACACCCTGTGTCTCGCTGTCTCCCTCTCTGCAGCCACAGGCAGAGGGCCCAGCACGGCCCCACTCTGTTCCCAAGTGGCTCATGATACAGCCTCACCTCTTAGCCCCATCTCTGGTTTTTGAAAATTTGGGCTTAGGAATCGCTTTTATATTGGCTCATGAAAATCTACCCTGCTAGATTCCCTATTTTCAAAATGGAAATAAATTCCAACTCTCCTAAGAGGCATTTAATTAAGGCTCTACTTCCAGGTTGAGTAGTAATCCATTCTGAACAAACAATAACAACGTGACTGAGAAGGGGGCCTCGAGACATGGGGACCGCTCTGGGTTAGGTTTTCTGTGGACTGAAAAATCATCTCCTTTTCTCTAAGTGAAGTGGCATCAAGGACTCAAGGGGAAAGAAATCCAATAACCAGGGGACATGTGACAGAAGTTATCAAAAGGCCATCACATGGTCGGGTTCGTGGCTGTGGTCTCTTGGTCTCTGCAGCAGCAGTGGCTCTAGGGACAGTTAAAACACTCCTAGGCTGACACATCTGGGTCTCAATCCCCTTGGAAATTCTTGGTGTCTTAAACGAAGACAGCTTTCAGTCCCAGGAGCCCCAGTGCTATCTAGAGGAAACAATGCTTCATAAAGTAAGCAGTACAGGAGCAGAGGAGCAGCAGGCAGCTGGGCCTGACGGTCAGCTCTCATCCCCGCCTTTCCCCATTACTGCGGTTCTTCCTGCAAAGGGCTCCATTTCCTACCTCTCTTTCAATGACCACCTGAAGGACAGAATATTAACAAGCAAAGTCCTTTCAGTAACAGCTTCTTCCCACTTTTTTTTTCTCAAAGCCATCACGTACTAACCTTATGCTTTCATCTATTCTTTTATCAGAAAAACGTTGGACAACTGTTTTTACCTGATGGTTTTAAGCTGAACTTGAAGGATTGGTTCCTATCCTGAAACAGTAAAACTGTGTATAATAGTATATAGCCATGCATGGCAAATAGTTTAATGTTTTTGTTTTCATTTCTTGTTGGAAATATTATCCTGTATAATTAGCTATTGGAGGCTCCCCAGTGAAAAATCCCAAAAGGATTTTGGTGGAAAGCTGGTTGTAATCTCACAAACTCAACACTACCATCAGAGGTTTTCTTCTTGGCAGAGCCAAAGTGGCTCCTACAATTTCTAATATCCCTCATCATGTGGCAATATTTATTTATTTATTTGGAAGATTTTGCCTATCCTTCTATATTTATAGGTATTTATAAACATGTAACCCCTTTTTCCTTCTGTTTAAAAGAAAAATAAAATTTATCTCAGCTTCTGTCAGCTTACCCTTTTGTAGTACTATACAAAAGCAAGTCGGAATATAAGAATAAAAATGATTATGGGAGGGAACATTGGGAAAATCCAGAAATGGCAAAATTGAAAACAGATTTTAGAATTTTAAAATTTTCAAAGATTTCTTCCATTCATTAGCAGACTCAACGATTTTAATTGATCTAGATGGAATTATTGAAGTTTTATCAATATTGGATTTCTGATCATTCTAACCCTAAAGTGTTTTTTGTTTTTGTTTTTGTTTTTTGAGATGGAGTCTTGCTCTGTCACCCAGGCTAGTGTGCAGTGGCGTGATCTCAGCTCACTGAAACCTCTGCCTCTGAAGTTCAAGTGATTCTCTTGCCTCAGCCTCCTGAGTAGCTGGGATTACAGGTGCCTGCCACCACACCGGCTAATTTTTGTACTTTTAGTAGAGACAGGGTTTCACCATCTTGGCCAGGCTGGTCTCAAACTCCTGACATCATGATCCACCCATCTTGGCCTCCCAAAGTGATGGGATTACAGGTGTGAGCCACCACGCCCACTGATGTTTTCTTTAAAGGGGGATTTTTTTATTTGAAAAATACACACCAACACAACCACATCAGTATCTCTGTAAACCACATGCTATGCACTTAACACATACACAGTGTTACTGCCCTGTGAGATTTGATAGCAGGACACCAAGATAATGGATGTACATTCTGAGGTTGGTGTTCCCAGAATTCCTTCTTTCAGAGTGAACTATGAAAAGGGAAGATGTTACACATGTGCATGAGTATTCACTACAGGTCTTTGGTCAAAGACTGGGTAGCACATGCACAGGGTAAGGTTCACTGAGTCCTGTAAAGATCACCTGCTACAGTAGTAGGAAATGAATGGTGAGTGATGCCAGAAGCCATGCAATGCTGAAACATGTTAGAAATCCAGCCAACCCTGGGTGAAGAGACCTTACTGAGTGCATTACCACTCAAAAGTCTGTTCTTATAAGACTAAGCCCAGAGGCAGGGGGTATATCCAAAAACTAAATTCAAAACTGAAATAGACTTGCTCTAAAGAGAATGATACCAATCCTGACAAAACTACAGGGATCTGCCAATAATTTAACTGACTGCCAGAATAGAACTTAACACCTTTTAAAGGAAGATGACATGATTCAGTCTTAATACATGGTATCCTATACAATTAGTAACAGTAAAAATAACTAGACATGAGAAGAAATGGGAAAATACGAAGTGAGAGTTCCAAGATGGCGCAGTAGGAACAACTCAGGATTGCAGCTCTCAGTGAAGGCGCAGAGGGTGAGTCCTAGCCGCATTTTCAGACGGACCTTTTTTGCCCACAGAACGGGGAAATTCCCAGGTGTAGGAGAGACACAGGACACCAGCGCAGCCCTTTTGGCTTGCACGGCCATTTCGGCTGGCACCACAGCGCAGTGGCACCCCGCACAAAACTCACTGGTCTGGGTGCCCTGTTAAACTGGCAATCTGAGATTTGGGAGAGCAGATTAACATATCCATCTGATTAAATGGGACTTGGACAGTGAGCCAGACCAGGAGATTCCCGGGAAGCATGATTTGAGCCAGTGCAGAGGGTCGCGGCATGGGAAATCACACAGATCCTGGTGCCCTACCAGCAGGCGACTGAAACACCTGTGAGAGAGTCAACCGTTCAACTTAAAAAAAAAGAGAGAGAGAGAGAAAGAGAGAAAGGACTCTGAGGCAGGGAGCCAGGTGATCAGGTTCAGTGGGTCCCACCCCCACAGGGACAAACAAAACGGCAATTCGAAATGCTTGGGGTTGAGAGTTTCACTGTGGGCTCAGCTGAATCCAGGACGGTGCAGCTCAGTGGGGGCGGGGCGCCCGCCACTACGGACGCATTCTGCCTTTACTGAGGTACACTCTCATTGCTGAAGCAGCCTGCCATTGCTGAGGCAACCTGCCCTAACAGAGAGGCTCCGCCCTATTGGTGGAGCCTACAAAAGTAGGGCGGAGCTCCGCAGCAGCAGGGCAGACCCCGCGGTAGCAGGGCGGAACCTCGGCAGGCAAATAGTGACTAGACTGCCTCCTAGCTGGGCAGGACAGTGCAACAGATACTCATAAAGAAAGCCCCAACTCCCTGACACAGAGCATCTGAGGGGAAAAAAAAAAGGGGCTTGATAAGTTCTGCTGCAGCAGACCTAAACACACCCACCCAACAACCCTGAATGAACAACGGAGCTCACAGCTCAGTGCTTGAGCTCCTATAAAGTACAGACCGTCTCCTCAAGCAGCTCCCTGACCCCTGTATATCCAAAGAGTCACCTCAAAAAAGGACTAATCAGACTGACATTTGGCAGGCATCATTCTGGAACAAAGATAGCAGAAGAAGAAACTGGTAGCATCCCTCATTGTTCTGCAGCTGCTACAGGTGTACCCCAGATAAGCAGGGCCTGGAGTGGACCTCAGCAGTCATACAGCAGAGGGGCTAGACTGTTAGGAGGAAAACTAAGTAACAGAAATACTTCATTATCAACAATCTGGGCACCCACTCAGAGACCCAATCGAAAAGTCAGCAACTACTAAGACGACAGGTGGATAAATCCACAAAGATGGGAAGAAACCAGCGCAAAAAAGGAGGAAAACACCTGAAACCAAAACACCTCGCCTCCTACAAAGGACCAAAACTCCTCACCAGCAAGGGAACAAAGCTGGACGGAGAATGAGTGTGACGAAATGGCGGAATCAGACTTCAGAAGGTGGATAGTGAGAAACTTCAGTGAGCTAAAAGAACATGTTCTAAATCAATACAAAGAAACTAAGAACCTTGAAAAAAGATTTGAGGAAATGATAACAAGAATGGGCGACTTAGAGAGGAATATGAATGAATTGAAGGAGCTAAAAAACACAACATGAGAACTTTGCGAAGCATGCACAAGTTTCAACAGCTGAATTGACCATGCAGAGAAGTCGAAGATCAACTCAATAAAATAAAACGAGAAACCAAGATTAGAGAAAAAAGTGCAAAAAGGAATGAACAAAATCTCCAAGAAATGTGGGACTATGTGAAGAGACCTAACCTACGTTTGATAGGTGTACCAGAATGTGATGAAGAGAATGAATCCAAGCTGGAAAATACTCTTCAGGATATTATCCAGGAAAATTTCCCCAACCTAGCAAGGCAGGTCAATACTCAAGTCCAGGAAATACAGAGAACACCACAAAGATATTCTGCAAGAAGAGCAACCCCAAGGCACATAATCGTCAGATTCACCAGGGTTGAAATGAAGGAGAAAATACTAAGGGCAGCCAGAGAGAAAGGTTGGGTCACCCACAAAGGGAAGCCCATCAGACTCACAGCAGATCTCTTGGCAGAAACTCTACAAGCCAGAAGAGAGTGGGGGCCAATATTCAACATCCTTAAAGAAAAGAACTTTCAACCCAGAATTTCATATCCAGCCAAACTGAGCTTCATAAGTGAAGGAAGAATAAAATCTTTTGCCAATAAGCAAGTACTCAGAGATTTTCTCACCACCAGGTCTGCTTTACAAGAGCTCCTGAAAGAGGCACTACACATAGAAAGGAAAAACCAGTACCAGCCATTCTAAAAACATACCAAATGCTAAAGAGCATCAACAAAATGAAGAATCTACATCAACTAACAGCAAAACAGCCAGCTAGCATCAAAATGGCAGTATCAAATTCACACATAACAATATTAACCCTAATTGTAAATGGGCTAAATGCACCAATCAAAAGACACAGACTAGCAATTGGATAAAAAAACAAAACCCATCAGTGTGCTGTATCCAGGAAACCCATCTCACATGCAAGGATACACAAAGGCTCAAAATAAAGGGATGGAGGAAGATTTACCAAGCAAATGGAGAGCAAAAAAAAGCAGGAGTTGCAATTCTCGTCTCTGATAAAATAGACTTTAAAGCAACAAAGATCAAAAGAGACAAAAAATGTCGTGACATAATGGTAAAAGGATCGATACAACAAGAAGAGCTAATGATCCTAAATATATATGGACCCAATACAGGAGCACCCAGATATATAAGGCAAGTTCTTAATGACTTACAAAGAGACTTAGACTCCCACACAATAATAGTGGGAGACTTTAACACTCCACTGTCAATATCAGACAGATCACCCAGACAGAAAATTAACAAGGATATCCAGGGCTTGAACTCAGACCTGGAATAAGCAAACCTGATAGACATTTACAGAACTCTCCACCCCAAATCCACAGAATATACATTCTTCTCAGCACCACATCACACCTACTCCAAAATTGACCACATAATTGGAAGTAAAGCACTCTTCAGCAAATGCAAAACAACTGAAATCATAACAAACAGTCTCTCAGACCATAGTGCAATCAAGTTAGAACTCAGAATTCAGAAACTAACTCAGAACCACACAGCTTCATGGAAACTGAACAACTGGCTCTTGAATGTTGATTGGATAAACAATGAAACGAAGGCAGAAATAAAGAAGTTCTTCGAAACCAACAAGAACGAAGACACAACATACCAGAATCTCTGGGACACATTTAAAGCAGTCTGTAGAGGAAAATATATAGCAATAAGTGCCCACATGAGAAGAGTGGAGAGATCCAAAATTGATACCTTATCATAAAAATTGAAAGAGCTAGAGTAGCAAGATCAAAAAAAAAAAAAACTCAAAACCTAGCAGAAGACAAAAAATAACTAAGATCAGAGCAGAACTGAAGGAGATAGAGACACGAAAAACCCTTCAAAAAATCAATAAACCCAAGAGCTGGTTTTTTTTGAAAAGATCAACAAAATAGACCACTAGCCAGACTGATAAAAAAGAAAAGAGAGAACAACCAAATAGATGCAATAAAAAACGACAAAGGGGAAATCACCACAGATTCCACAGAAATTCAAACCATCATCAGAGAATACTACAAACAACTCTATGCACATAAACTAGTAAACCAGGAAGAAATGGATAAATTCCTGGACACCTGTGTCCTCCCAAGCCTAAACCAGGGGGAAGCCAAAACTATGAATAGACCAATAACAAGGTCTGAAGTTGAGGCAGCAATTAAGAGCCTACCACACAAAAAAGCCCAGGTCCAGATGGGTTCACAGCCGAATTCTACCAGACACACAAAGAGGAGCTGGTACCATTCCTTCTGAAGCTATTCCAAATAATCCAAAAAGAGGGAACCCTTCCCAAATCATTTTATGAGACCAAAATCATCCTGATACCAAAACCCAGCAGAGACTCAACAAGAAAAGAAAACTTCAGGCCAATATCCATGATGAATATAGATGCAAAAATCTTCAATAAAATACTGACAATCTGATTGCAACAGCACATTAAAAAACTTATCCATCATGATCAAGTAGGATTCATCCCGGGGATGCAAGGCTGGTTCAACATACACAAGTCTATAAACATAATTCACCACATAAACAGAACCAAAAACAAAAACCACATGATTATCTCAATCGATGCAAAGAAGGCATTTGACAAAATTCAACAACCCTTTATGCTAAAAACCCTCAATAACCTCGGTATTGATGGAACATATCTCAAAGTAATAAAAGTTATTTACGACAAACAAACAGCCAATATCATACTTAATGGGCAAAAACTGGAAGCATTCCCTTTGAAATTTGGCACTAGACAAGGATGCCCTCTCTCACCACTCCTATTCAACATATTACTGGAAGTTCTAGCCAGAGCAATCAGGCAAGAAAAAGAAATAAAGGGTATTTAAATAGGAAAGGTGGAAGCCAAATTGTCTCTATTTGCAGACGACATGATAGTATACCTACAAGACCCCATCACCTCAGCCCAAAAAATCCTGAAACTGATAAGCAACTTCAGCAAAGTCTCAGGATATAAAATCAATGTGCAAAAATCACAAGCATTCCTATACACCAATAACAGACTTAAAGAGAACCAAATCAAGAATGAACTGCCATTCACAATTGCTACAAAGAGAATAAAATACCTAGGAATACAACTTACAAGGAATGTAAGGGACCTCTTCAAGGAAAACTACAAATCGCTGCTCAATGAAATAAGAGAGGACACAAACAGATGGAGAAACATTCCATGTTCATGGTTAGGAAGAATCACTATCGTGAAAATGGCTATACTGCCCAAAGTAATTTACACAATCAACGCTATTCCCATCAAGCTACCATTGAATTTCTTCACAGAACTGGAAAAACCACCATGAACTTCATTTGGAACCAAAAGAGACCCCGCATAGCCACGTCAATTCTAAGCAAAAAGAACAGAGCGGGAGGCATCACATTACCAGACTTCAAACTATACTACAAAGCTACAGTAATCAAAACAGCATGGTACTGGTACCAAAACAGAGATATAGACCAATGTAACAGAACAGAGGCATCGGAGGCAACACAACATATCTACAACCATATAATCTTTGATAAACCAGACAAAAACAAGCAATGGGGAAAGGATTCCCTGTTTAATAAATGGTGTTGGGAAAACTGGTTAGCCATGTGCAGAAAGCAGAAACTGGACCCCTTCCTGACACCTTACACTAAAATTAACTCCAGATGGATTAAAGACTTAAACATAAGACCTGGCACCATAAAAACCCTAGAAGAAAATCTAGGCAAAACCATTCAAGACATAGGAGTAGGCAAGGATTTCATGACCAAAACACCAAAAGCATGGGCAACAAAAGCCAAAATAGACAAATGGGACCTAATTGAACTCCACAGCTTCTGCACGGCAAAAGAAACAGTCACTAGAGTGAATCAGCAACCAACAGAATGGGAAAACATTTTTGCTGTTTGCCCATCTGACAAAGGGCTGATATCCAGAATTTACAAAGAACTCAAACAGATTTACAGGAAAAAAACAAGCCCATTCAAAAATGGGCAAATGATATGAACAGACACTTTTCAAAAGAAGACATATATGAGGCCAACAAACACATGAAAAAATGCTCATCATCACTGGTCATTAGAGAGATGCAAATCAAAACCACATTGAGATACCATCTCATGCCAGTTAGAATGGCGATCATTAAAAAATCTGGAGACAACAGATGCTGGAGAGGATGTGGAGAAATAGGAACACTGTTACACTGCTGGTGGGAGTGTAAATTAGTTCAACCATTGTGGAAGACTGTGGTGATTCCTCAAGGACCTAGAAATAGAAATTCCATTTGACCCAGCAATCCCATTACTGGATATATATCCAAAGGACTATAAATCGTTCTACTATAAGGACACATGCACACGAATGTTCATTGCAGCACTGTTTACAATAGCAAAGACCTGGAACCAACCCAAATGCCCATCGATGATAGACTGGACTGGGAAAATGTGGCACATATACACCATGGAATATTATGCAGCAATCAAAAATGATGAGTTTGTGTCCTTTGTAAGGACATGGATGAATCTGGAGAACATCATTCTCAGCAAACTGACACAAGAACAGAAAATGAAATACCACATATTCTCACTCATAGACGGTTGAGGAAAAATGAGAACACATGGACAAAGGGAAGTGGGTACTACACACTGGGGTCTATTGGGGGGAATAGGGGAGGGACAGCAGGGGGGAGCTGGGGAGGGATAGCCTGGGGAGAAATGCCAAATGTGGGTGAAGGGGAGGAAGGTAGCAAAACACACTGCGATGTGTGTACCTATGCAAATATCTTGCACCTTCTACACATGTACCCCAAAACCTAAAATGCAATAAAAATAAATAAATAAATAAATGGGAAAATACATGTGCACAGTCAAGAGAAAATGCAGTCACTAGAAACTAGTAAAAAGATCTAAAGATAAAGAAAGCTAATATAAATTATCTTATCTGAATAATAGAGAAGAAATAAGTTTTTAAAAAATGAGTAGAACCTCAATGATCTGTGAGACCTTATTAAGGTGTCTAACACATGAGTAAGTTGAGTCCCAGAAGAAAAGGAACATAAAGAATTGGGGCGTAGGGGCTGGGTGCGGTGGCTCACACCTGTAATCCCAGCACTTTGGGAGGCTGAGGCAGGTGGATCACTAGGTCAAGAGATCGAGACCGTCCTGGTCAACATGGTGAAACCCCATCTCTACTAAAAATACAAAAAATTAGCTGGGCACGGTGGCGCGTGCCTGTAGTCCCGGCTACTCAGGAGGCTGAGGGAGGAGAATTGCCTGAACCCAGGAGGCGGAGGTTGCGGTGAGCCGAGATCGCACCATTGCACTCCAGCCTGGGTAACAAGAGTGAAACTCCGTCTCAAAAAAAAAAAAAGAATTGGGGAGTAAAAAATATTTGAAGAATAGTGGCTGAAAATTTCTCAAAATTGGTTAAAAATAAGTGTACTAATATAAGAAACTCAGAGAACTCCAAGCAAGACAAATGCAAAGATCACAGTTAGGTATACTGCAGTCAAACTGTTCAAAATCAAAATAAAAAGAAAATCTGAAAGCTGCTGTCAAGAAATGACACTCTACATTAGAGGAACAGCTATAATAGTGGGGGATTTCTCATCATAACAATGGAAACCAGAAAACAATATAATGACACACTGAAAAAGCTGAAAGAAAATTAAAAGCTACCTTCCTAGAATTACATGTACAACAAAAATATCCTTCAAAATTAAGGTGGAATAAAAATGGAGAGATTATTGCCATGCTGAAAAGGAGTTACACCAGATGAACATTTAGAATTACAGGAAGAAAACCATCATTAAATGTGTGAATACATTTAAACTATATATATTGTATACCTTCTTCCCTGATTTCACTAACCAGACTGCCTAAGGCAAAAATTCTAACGCTGTAAAATTATATAATATTAACTCTAGACTGTCATAAATTAAGGATGCATATTGTAATCCCTAAAGTGACCACTAAAATAATCATAATAATAAGTCAGAAATGGTGATATGCACCTGCAGTTCTAGCTACTCAGGAGGCTGAGGCTAAAGAATCACTTGAGCCTGGGAAGTGGAGGTTGCAGTGAGCTATGATGGTGCCACTGCGCTTCAACTTAGGTGACACAGTCAGACCCTGTCTCTGAAAACAAAAAATTTAATAATAACAATAATAATTCAAAGAGGTCTAGGTAAAAAGCTAATAGAGATATTAAAATAGGATACTTTAAAAATTCCATTATTCCAAAAGAAAGAAAAAGAGGAGCAGTAGAACAAAAATCAAATGGGACAAAGAGAAAAATGATAGACTAAACCAATTTATATGAACAATTACATTAAATATAAATGAGCCAAACACTATAAAGGCAGGAATAACCAAATCGGATTTAAAAAACACCCAACTATATGTTTTGTACAAAACATACACTTGGCTGGGTGCGGTGGCTCACACCTGTAGTCCCAGCATTTCAGGAGGCCAAGGCGGGTGGATCACGAGGTCAAGAGATCGAGACCATCCTGGTCAACATGGTGAAACCCCATCTCTACTAAAAACACAAAAAATTAGCTGGGCATGGTGGTGCGTGCCTGTAATCCCAGCTACTCGGGAGGCTGAGGGAGGAGAATTGCCTGAACCCTGGAGGTGGAGGTTGCGGTGAGTCGAGATCACGCCATTGCACTCCAGCCTGGGTAACAAGAGCGAAACTCTGTCTCAAAAAAACAAAACAAAACAAACAAAGAAGAAAACATACACTGGAAGAAAAGCATGGAAAAATACACAGTAAAAACATTCAATATAAAAAATACGAACTTACTATATTAATTTCATAGAGAATAGGCTTCAAGTTAAGGACTACTGCCATCAATAGAGGAACAATTCACAATGATAATAAAAGGGTTAATTCATCAGGAAGACATAAAAATCATAACGGTTCATGCCCCTAAAAACAAAGCAATAAAATACATGAAGAAAACTAACAAAACTGAAAAAATAAACAAGTTCAAATCTTAGTTAGAAATGTAAACACCCCTCTCTCAATAATGGATTAAGCAAATTCACAAAAGATTAGTAAGGATATAGATATCTGAACATTATTAACTAACTTCATTTAGTTGACATGTTTAGACCACTAAATCCAACAAGTACAGAATACATTCTCTTTCTGAGTACAAATTAAACATCCATCAAAACAGATCATATGCTTGGCTAAGAAGTCTGAATTAACTAAAAATTTCAAAACCTTACAGAATATTCTCTCCTGCCATTTAATTGGAAATCAAGTTATTTTTAAAAGTCCCCAAATATTTTGAATCAAATAGCACATTTATAAATAAAACAGGAATCAAAGAGCAAATCAAAAATAAACTTAGAAAGTATATCTAATTAAATGACAATCAAAATATAACATAGCAAAATTTGTGGTACACAGCTAAAGCAGTGCTTAGAAAAATTCTATATTTTAAAAGCTTATATATAAAAAGACAGAAGGTTAAAATCAATCTAAGATTATTCAATAAAACTCTAGGAGGACATAAAAGGCAAATCAGGTCCAAAATAAGTAGACAGAGGAAATAAGAACAGAAATCAATGAATTAGAAAAGAGACAACAGAAAGATTGGTTTCAAGAAAAAAATTAATAGGACTGAAAAATTATTTGCCAAGAATATTAAGGAAAAGAGAAAATACAAAGTATGAATATGAAAAATGACAGAGGGGGCTGGGTGCAGGGGCTCACGCCTGTAAATCCCAGCACTTTAGGAGGGTAAGGCAGGTGGATCAGCCACAAATTCGAGATCAACCTGGTCTCCACTAAACCCTGTCTCCCCTAAAAACACAAAAATTAGCCGGGAATGGTGGTGGGCACCTGTGGTCCCGGCTACTTGGGAGGCTGAGACAGGTGAATCACTTGAACCGGGAAGGCAGAAGTACAGTGCGCCAAGATCGTGCCACTGCACTCCAGCCTGGGCAACAGAGTGAGACTACGTCTCAAAAATAAATAAATAAATAGATAGCTAGATAAATAAATAAATAATCTTTAAATTCAAACAGAAAAATAACAGAAGGGCTATCACGAAAGAAATTAAAAAGACAATAAGTGAACATTAAAAATAACTTTGTGCCAATAACTTTGACAACTTCAATGAAAGAGATAAATTACTTGAAAAATCTAAACTTATAAAAACTGGCACAAGGTGACCCAGAAAATCTGAATACCTTCGATTTTAGAAGTTAAATAACTATCAAAAAATTCCCATGAAGAAAACTCCAGATTCACGTCATTTCACTAGCAAATTCTACTAAACATTTCAACCATTCCTACCCAAGCTTTTCCAGAGCAATATCCCCTGTTAACTTGTTTTTCAATGACAAAATAACTTTGACTTCAAAATGTGGCAAAGAAAAAAAACCCAACCAACTACAAATACACATTCTTTGTGAACATAGATACAAAAATCTTTGGCAAAATATAGCAAACCAAATCTGACAATATATAAAATTTTTAATAATACAAGTTGAGTTTATTCCAGGTAGTATGAAAGACTGATTTTACATTTTTAAATGAATGTAATCCAAGATATTAATAAAATAAAGAAGAAAATAATATCAGTTCAATAGACATAGGAAAAATTAGACAAAGTTTAATATCCATTTATGACAAAAAAGCTCAGCAAACTAGGAATGTAAGAGAACTTCCTCCACCTGATAAAATGCATCTGTGAAAAACCTACAGCTACCATCATATCTTAAGACAGCTTCACAACCTGATCTGAAATTAGGAATAAGCAAAAATGCATTCTTTCATTATGGATTGAGTATCCCTTTTCTGAAATGCTTGGGACCAAAAGCGTTTTGAATTTTTTAATGAGATATTCTTGGGGATGCAATCCAAGTCTAAACATGAAATTATATAGCCTGAAGGTAATTTTGTATAATATTCTGAATAATTTTGTTCATGAAACAAAGTTTGTATACATTAAACCATCAGAAAGCAAAGGTATCACTATCTCATGTCAGTACTCAAAAAGTTTTGAATTTTGGAGCATTTAGGATTTCAAACTTTTAATTTAGGGATGCTCAACCTGTACTTTTATTTAATTCTGCTGGAGGTCTTAGGAAGTACAATAAGGCAAGAAACGAATGACATACAAATATAAAAATGTGTCTACTTTGAGATGATATGACTGTCTAGCCCTAGGGAATCCACAAAGCAAGTACTAGAACTAAAGCTAAAAATAGTATGTAAATTTATCTACACACACACACACACACACACACACACACACACACACCAGCAGCAAACACTGGAAAGTAACATTTTAAATTAAAATGTAAAAATTCAATTTATAACTGTCAAACATAAAATAAGAACAAACAAAAACATAAAATAATTTGAGACAGATTTAATATAATACATAAATATTACAAAACACTGATGAGAGAAACAAGTATATGGAGAGATATACTATACTGATTTGAAGGCCTCAATATTGTTAAAATGTCAATTATTCCACGAGTAAGTCTCAGCAGGCTTTTTAAAATAGAAATAGACAAGGACAAGCCGACTTAAAAATGTTTATGGAACGGGGTGATCTAGCTATACTACACGTGTATGAAACAACCTCACTGGGGTGGCGGAGAAGGTGCTGACTGACCTAAGAAAATGTGGAAATGAGTGACGTCTGCGAGACTAAAGGCAGAAGGAACTGCACATAAGCAGTACATGGATGAATACAGATGGTCACATATAGAAATATTTATGGCTATGTATACGCACATGGATTAGTATACACACACATATTTCCTTGTCCTGTCAGCTGAGAGGACCTAGAGAAACAGTACCCCAATAGTGATGAGCATGTCTAGCTCCCAGATCTTGGTTTTTAATGCCATTCTCTCAAAGGAAGCACAGTACCTTGAAGAAATGGCTGGTTCTAGGAACGGGACATGACATATGCAAGAGGAGCCTGGAGTGTCTAGTACTGACAGGAAGTGCAACTGTGTTAAAACAGTAACAGCAATAAAAACAGCCAAGTCGATGGGGATATTTCAAAGGAACACAAGAGCCATCTGAAAGAGCTCCCAATAGCTAAAGCTGGAGCAATTTTGAGAAACAACAACAAAAAAAGTAGCATGGGATTATAACCCAAAGTACAAAATAACTATTCACAAGTCCAAAATGATATAAATAAATGATTGAGTAAATAAATACATACATAAGGTAATAAGGAAGAAAACCTTCCATGAAGAATTCCAAATAACTTGTAGATACTTCATCCTCAGAAAGAAGGATCATAAATCCCTACTCCCTGTGTACACAGTGACTTCCTGACTTTCTTCCACAAGTATGGTAAAAAAAAAAGACAGAAAAAAAAGAATAGCTTTACAATGGAGAAACCTGGCAAACACTACTTTAGCCTAGTGATCAGAGTCAACATCAACAGTCAACTGAAACAAGTCATATTTATAGCATCTGCCCTTGATATGATGTAATGAAAATGGAACTTTACTTTGCAATAACCTCAGTCTTGGCCAGCCACAGTGGCCAAGGCACAATGGCTCAGGCCAGGCACGATGGATCACGCCTGTAATTCCAGCACTTTGGGAAGCCGAAACAGGTGGATCACGAGGTCAGGAGTTCAAGACCAGCCTGACCAATACTCCATCTCTACTAAAAATACAAAAATCAGCTGGTCATTGTGGCACATGCCTGTAAACCCAGCTACTCAGGAGGCTGAGGCAGGAGAATCGCTTGAACCTCGGAGGTGGAGGTTGCAGTGAGCCAAAACTGTGCCACTGCCCTACAGCCTGGGCAACAGAGCGAGACTGTCTCAAAAAAACAAAACAACAAAGAAATCCCAGTCTAATCATGAGAAAAATAGCAGACAAATTCCAACAGAGAGGCATCCTACGAAATACCTGACCAGCACTTTCCAAACTTCCACAGTCATTAAACAACAAAGAACGTCTGAGAAACTGCTACAGCCAAGAGGACTCTAAGCACAGAAAAACAAACACTGCATAATCTTGCTCATATGTGGGAGCTAACAAAGTTGATCCAACAGAAGGAAAGAGTAGAGTAGTGGTTACCACGGGCTGGAAAGAGAAGGAAAAGGGAAATGTGGAGAGGCTGATTAATGGGCCCAAACTCATAGTTAGAAGGAATAAGTTCTAGTGTTTTGTCTTTGTTTTGAGATGGAGTCTCACTCTGTCGCCTAGGCTGGAGTGCAGTGGTCTGATCTCGGCTCACCGCAACCTCCACCCCGCTGGGTTCAAGTAAGTCTCCTCTTTCAGCCTCCTGAGTAGCTAAGACTACAGGCGCACACCACCATGCCCGGGTAATTTTTTGTATTTTTAGTAGAGTCAGTTTCACCATGTTGGTCAGGCTGGTCTTGAAGTCCTGACCTTGTGGTCCACCCACCTTGGCCACCCAAAGTGCCGGGATTATAGGTGTGAGCCACCATGCCCGGCCAAGTTCTAGTGTTCTATCACACCATATGGTGACTACAGTTAGCAATAATTAATTGGACATTTTCAAATAGCTAGAAAAGAGGATTTTGAATATTCCCAACACAAAGAAATGAGCAACGTTTGAGGTGATGTATATGCCAATTACCCTAATTTGATCATTATATATTGTATACATTTAATAAAATATCACTCTATACCCCATAAATATGTACAATTACATGTCAATTTTTTTTTTTTGAGACTGAGTCTTTCGCCAGGCTGGAGTGCAGCAGCACAATCTCAGCTCGCTGCAACCTCGGTCTCCTGGGTTCAAGTGATTCTCCTGCCTCAGCCTCCCAGGTAGCTGGGATACAGGCACAGGCCACCACACTCTGCTAATTTTTGTATTTTTAGTAGAGACTGGGTTTTACCATGTTGGCCAGGATGGTGTCGATCTCTTGACCTCGTGATCCACCCACCTTGGTCTCCCAAAGTGTTGGGATTACAGGTGTGAGCCACAGTGCCCAGCCAATTATGTGTCAATTTTTTTTTAAAGCAAATGTAGTTGCACAATATGAATGTACTTAATGCCATGGAACTATCTACTAAAAACAGTTGATTTGGTAAATTTTGTTATGTATATTTTTCACATTGAAAAAGCAAGGGTAATGAAATGTATATGTGTATACACACACACACACACACACACACACACACACACACACACACGTAGCCTAAGAAGGCATGACAGCTAAATGTAATGTGGTATCCTGGATGGGATTCTAGAATAGAAACATGCCATTAGGTAAAAACTAAGGAAGTCTAAATAAACTATGGACTTCGGTTAATACTGTAACAGTATCAGTTTGTTAACATGTTAATAACAGAGGACATTGGATGCAGGTGTATGGGAATTCTGCGTATTGTCTCAATTTTTCTATAAATCTAAAAAAAAAAAAAACTGTTCTAAAAAAGTCTATTTTAAAAAACTTATGTGGAAATACAAAGGATCTACAATGGGCCAAAACAACAACAATCCAGAAAGAGCACTTTGGGAGGCCGAGGCCGGTGGATCACGAGGTCAAGAGATCGAGACCATCCTGGTCAACATGGTGAAACCCCGTCTCTTCTAAAAATACAAGAAATTAGCTGGGCATGGTGGCGCGTGCCTGTAATCCCAGCTACTCAGGAGGCTGAGGCAGGAGAATTGCCTGAACCCAAGAGGCGGAGGTTGCAGTGAGCCGAGATCGCACCATTGCACTCCAGCCTGGGTAACAAGAGCAAAACTCTGTCTCAAAAAAAAAAAAAAAAGAAGCACACAGGTGACTTATACACTTAATTTCAAGACTTCTATAAATATACAATAATCAGGACACTGTTACTTGCATACAGATAGACAAAAAGACAAATGGTATAAAATAAGGAGCCCAGCAATACTCTAACACTTACATAATAAATTGAATTATGACAAAATAACCAAATAGATTCAGGGGGAAAGTCTTTTCAACAAATCCTGATAGAACAATTTGATACCCAGGTAAATAACCATAAGCCTCAACCTGCTACCTCATTCCACACACAAAAATTCCAGCTGGATAAAGACCTAAATATAACTTATAAATTACAAATCTTCTAGAAGAAAACAGAGTTCCCATGACCAGGGGATAGACAAAAATGTCTTAGACAAAGAAAACAATAATCATAAAACAAATGCCATGGTAAATCTGTCTTATGAAAATCAACAACTTAAAAAAACTGATAAATGGTAGAATAAAATTACATTTTACAATATATAAACTGGAATAAAATTACATATAATACATACAGATACACACACACACACACACACACACACACACACACACACAGAGCTGACAAAGAACTTGTATACCCAAAACACATAAAGAACTCCTAGAACTCAAAAATAAAAAGATGACACAATTTTTTTAATGGATAAGATTTTAATACACATTTCACAAAGAAAGCTAAATGTTCAGTAAGTACTGTACATTAAAAAGTGCTCCATATCATCTGTTAAAAGTTAAAATTGCAGTGATATACTACTATACAACAGTCAGTATATGGCTAAAATTAAAAAAAACGATAATATCAAATGTTGACAAGGATGTGAAGCACCTAGAACTCATTATTAATAAGCATGAAATGGTATAATCACCATGGAAAAACATCTGGAAAGTTTTTTATAAAACTAAATAGACACCAACACATACCCTATAACTCAGCAATTCCACTCCTAGATTATTTACCCCAGAGAAATGAAAACATGTCCACAAAAAGACTTGTAAAAATATTTATAGCAGCTTTATTCATAATAGTTCCAAACTAGAAATGGTCCTTGTATCCATCAGTAGAAGAATAAACAAACTGTAATATATTTATGCATTGCAATTCAATGCAGTAATGTTTTAAAAAGGCACAATTAGCAATGAGCACCCCAGCACCCAGATCTTGGTTTCTAAATACCACGTATACCAGGGGTCTTTCATTTCATTTCCAAATAACTAGGGCTCTTTGGAGAAAAAGTCGACTGGGGCTAGGGTTGGGAAGGAGTAAGTCTGGAGCATATTGTTAACACCAGTGCTTCTGACAAAAGTATACGATTCTAATCTAATAATGACAATATGTCAGGAAAAAAAATACAAGAACTCACCTATTTTTTAAAAAGTAACAAGATCAAGAAAGACAAAGTTCATCTGGTTACATATAGTGGGAGAAAAAAGGAGGACAAAGGAAGGTGAAGGATTATATGGAAGGACATGAAGAAACATGGCAACTAAATGCAACACACAGCCCCGGATTGATTGGATTCTTGACTCAGAGGAAAAAGCCACAGGTATATAAACAAAATAATTGACAGAATTTAAATATGTCTATGGATTAGCTAATGGGTGATATCAATGTCAAATCTCCTGACTCTGATATTTAGTTTGGGTTATATATAAGAACATCCTTGATCTTAGGAAACACACATTGAAGTTTTGTAGGTAAGAGTAGGAGGACTCACTTACTCTCCAATGTTTCACGAGAAAGCAGAGGGAGAGAAAAAAAACGGCAAAGTGGAACAACATGTAAGCTAGTAGTGAATGAGTGTGAAGAGTACACAGCCGTTCCTTCTACTACTCTTGCAACTTTTCTGTAGGTTTGATAAATCCAAAATAAAAGATTACCAAAACACATGCACATGCACATTATGTAATCATTCTCTAATATGAGGATACAGTAGCTCAGTGATTTTAAGACACTTGCTTAGCCACAAAATTACTAAGAACCAAGCCTTGAACTTGAATCCAGGCCTTCTGACTATAGATCTTTCCAGTGTCCCTGCCCTGTCATTAATCAATTAACAAATCACCCCCTTAGGTCATATTGCTGAATGATGAAACAGGTGATTGAGAACTGGGTGAGGATGGGAGGGGAGAATCCTAAGTTTTTAAGCACTGGTAGTTACCTGTCATGATGACCTACTTGGCCATCTTGCTTGGAGACAAAGGAACTGACATACACTTCAATCTGAAAGTTTTAATTCCAAATTGATGGGGCCCAAAGAAAGAGGAGTAAAAGGCAGCATTTCCGTAAAACAAGGATGTGTTCTAGGAGCCCCGTTCAACTTCCAGACTGGTGTGTGCTGCGTCTGATAGCAGGTACTCAGCCCGGCACCACTGCTCTACTAAATACGTCTTCCTTTGCACCTCCTGTGTCTGTGCTTAACAGCACTGATGATAGGCCCAGATGTATTCACCTAGGATGATCTATTTCAACTGACCTTAATATAATGGAAACATAGAACCATTTAACTTACACAAATTCAACTACTTGTAAATGTAAATAAATATACAAGTATATATAAGCATATTTACTTAAGTGATATGGCCAAATACTGCACTTCCTGCATAAGCCTAAGCCGTAGAATGAGTGTGAGATGCACTGTTCTCTCAGGGATATCTTACTTTATGTGCTTCCCCTAATATGAGCATGTCTTTGCCGACGATGACATAGCTTTTAGAGAAATTAGTCAGAATAAAGATGCTAGCTAAAACAGGTTTTTAGTTAAAAAGCAATCGAAGAGAAGCCAGGTGCAGTGGCTCACACCTGTAATCCCAGCGCTTTGGGAGGCCAAGGCAGGCGGATCACGAGGTAAGGAGTTCAAGACCAGCCTGACCAACATGGTGAAATCCTGTCTACACTAAAAATACAAAAAATTGGGGCCGGGCGCGGTGGCTCATGCCTGTAATCCCAGCACTTTGGGAGGCTGAGGCGGGTGGATCACAAGGTCAAGAGATCGAGACCATCCTGGTCAACATGGTGAAACCCTGTCTCTACTAAAAAATACAAAAATTAGCTGGGCATAGTGGTGTGCACCTGTAGTCCCAGCTACTCAGGAGGCTGAGGCAGGAAAACTGCTTGAACCGGGGAGGCAGAGGTCACAGTCAGCCGAGCTTGCGCCACTGTACTTCAGCCTGGCACCTGGTGACAGAATCAGACTTGGTCTCAAAAAAAAAAAAAGAATTAGCCAGGCATGGTGGCACACACCTGTAATCCCAGCTACTCAGGAGGCTGAGGCAGGACAATTTGCTTGAACCTGGGAGACAGAGGTTGCAGTGAGCTGAGACCATGCCACTGCACGCCAGCCTGGGCAACAGAGCTAGACTCCATCTCAAAAAGCAAAACAAAAACAAAAAGCAATAAATGAGAATCCTCATCCAAAAATGGAGATGAACAGCAGGTGGGTGAGGAGTAGGAAGGACAGGAACATAAGAGGCAGATGAATGGGAGCCATGGTTTCGACTCCGTGCTAGCGAGTCTAAGCAATAGGCAGTGCTTGAAGCTGTGAGCCTGGAGCGAAGCCTCCCTCTGGTAGGCCTTGGACTAAACCTAACAGAAACAGACAAGGCAAGCGGGGAAAGGTGAGTGGGTGGAACACAGAAGATTTTTAGGGCAGTGAAAATACTCGCATGATACTCTAATGGTAGAATACATGTCTCCATACATTTGTCTAAACCCACAGATCATGCAATACCAACACTGAACCCAAATGTAAACTATGGATTTCAGGAGATGGTAATGAGTCAATGTGGGCTCATAAATGGTAACAGATGCACTAGTCTGGTGGGAGAAGCTTCTCCCACATGTTGACAGTGGGAGAAGCTATGCATGTGTCGGAGCAGGGGATAGATGGAAAATCTCTGTACCTTTCACTTTTGCTGGGAAACTAAAGTTTCTCTTAAAAAAAAAAAGTCTCGGCCAGGCACGGTGGCTCACGCCTGTAATCCCAACACTTTGGGAGGCCGAGGCGGGTGGATCACGAGGTCAAGAGATCAAGACCATCCTGGTCAACATGGTGAAACCCCGTCTCTACTAAAAATACAAAAAATTAGCTGGGCATGGTGGCGCATGCCTGTAATCCCAGCCACTCGGGAAGCTGAGGCAGGAGAATTGCCTGAACTCAGGAAGCGGAGGTTGCAGTGAGCCGAGATCGTGCCACTGCACTCCAGCCTGGGTAACAAGAGCGAAACTCCGTCTCAAAAAAAAAAAAAAAAGTCTCTTAAAAAATTTGTTGTAAAAAGACAACAAAAACTAGGGAAAATATTACAAATAAAACTTCATTCCACAAAGACCCAGACAAAATGAGAGATCTATGACATTCACAGATGGGAGGATGACAAATCCTAAGCTAACCTAAAAATTCAATGTCTGGGCTCTTAGCCATTGGAGGCACTCTGGCCTCGTCCCTGCCAACATCCCTGGCCTTTCTTCTTCAAATGACCCAACAGCCAGGGCGCCATCTTCCCTGCCTCCAGCCTTGTGCTCCTATAGCATCTCCTACAGCCTGCTGTCCACATTGCAAGCAGGGTGGTCCTACTGAAACACATCTTATCACATCACTTTGCCCAAACTGGCCTGTCCTCCCATCACTCTCCCATCCCCCTTGCTCAAAGGAGCCAAGCCTGATCCTTCCCCTCAGTAACTCTGCACTCTACTCCTTCCACGCTGCTCCTCTCCTCAGTGGCAGATCTTACTTCCCTCAGTACTGACCTCATCTAGAGTCCTCCTTGCCCATTCTGGATAAAGCAGCATTCCTCCCACCGGTCTCCATCCCCCTTAATCTGCCTATTTTGCTCAACAGCACAGACCACAGTATGAGCCAACACAGTTTTATCTGACAGAATAAAAGTTCTACAAGGATGAAGAATTTATGTTTTGGTTCATTGCTATATATTCATAGCTTTATTATAATTCTAATAGTTTTCAAGATAGCCTGGCATGTGTGTGCCATGCTCAAAAAATACGTATCGAATAACTGCATAAATGATGCATTGAATATGTATTGAATAACTAAATAAATGCATGTGCTTCCAATAAAATTTGTAACAGAATTTTTCTGGAAATTGACCAATTGATTCCAAAATTTATGTGGAAGAATAAAAGTGTACAGATAGTTAAGACACCTTTAAAAATGAACAAGGCGAACTATCCACCCTTCAAGATACTCAGCTGCAAAGCCACAGTAACTAAGTATACACTGATACGGGAATACATAGATAAATCAGAACAGAGTCCACGGACTCCATCAGATGACGGCGTGTGAGGCCTGAGAGCACACATCACAAGCCAAGTGGGAAAGAACAGTCTTTATCATGCTGTTGGGATAACTGTTTCAACCACGTGAAAAAAAAAAAAAAAAAAAACATAAAATTAAAATCTTACCTTATACTATAAAAAACTAATTGCAGAAAATTTCAAGATTCGACATTCAGAAGTTCTCAAAAACTATAGAGATTGCTGTATGACCTCACGGTAGAGAAGTCTTCTTAAAGATACACACCAAAAAAAAAAAAAAAAGAAAAAAATCCATAAAGGATAAGGTATATTAGTTTATCTTAAAAATTAAGAACACATTAAATAATGCATCGTAGGCCAGGCAAAGTGGCTCATGCCCATAGTCCCATCACTTTGGAAGGTTGAGGCAGGTGGATCACCTGAGGTCAGGAGTTCAAGACCAGCCTGGCTAACATGGAGAAACCCCGTCTCTACTAAAACTATTTTAAAAAAAAGCCAGGCATGGTGGTGCATGCCTGCAGTCCCAGCTACTCAGGAGGCTGAGGCACAAGAATTGCTTGAACCTGGGAGGCAGAGGATGCAGTGAGCCAAGATCTCACTGCATCCTCAGATGGGATCTTGCCATTGCACTTCAGCCTGGGAAGCAGAGAAAGACTCTGTCTCAAAAAAAGAAGAAAAGAAAAGAAAAAAACTGAATATACCTAAACGCCCACTAAGAGAATAAACAAAAATGTGCTGTATTTAATAGAATACAGAGGTTATAATTAACTAGATCTATATATATCAACATAGAGAGTGCCTCCAAGACATAAGTAAAAATAAAGAACACAGATAGCTCGATATTTATTTTTAAAGCACCAGAACAATACCATCCCCTTCCATACACTAGGTGAAAATGTAAGGAACAGATGAACATGTATACAGACTCACTGCTGTGGCTGCCTCTGGAGGGAATCAGACTGTGACAACTGGTTAAAGGGAACTCTACTTACATCTTTATGTTTCGTTTCTTTAAAAGAAAAAATGGGGCCAGGCATGGTGGTTCATGCCTATAATCCCAGCACTTTGGGAGGCTGAGGCAGGTGGATCACCTGAGGTTCGGAGTTTGAGACCAGCCTGACCAACATGGAGAAACCTCATCTCTACTAAAAATACAAAAAAATTAGCCGGGCATGGTGGTGCATGCCTATAATCCCTGTGACTCGGGAGCTGAGGCAGGACAATCGCTTGAACCCAGGAAGCAGAGGTTGTGGTGAGCCGAGGTCGTGCCATTACACTCCAACCTGGGCAACAAGAGCTAACAGTCTCAAAAAAAAAAAAAAAAGAAAGAAAAAAGATTACTTCAGTATGGCGGAAATGGAGACAGTTGTCTGTCCTTTTTGCTTATTTCTCAAATTTTTGTGTACACTTCCTCTGATGCTTGAATACATGCCCTGTTTCAACACTGGTAGAAATCTGGTAGTGCAACACACACTGCGCACAGTATATTACTGAATTTTACATGCGATTTAAATGTCAAAGTAAATTTTGACTATTTGTGATTATAGCCTTAACTAACAACTTTAGTATTAATCCTCTTTAAAGTTGAGACTCACAGCATTTAGCAACATGGTGACTTAAAAGCGAACTACATGTAAAACAGTTTCTTCATTTAGATAAAGGTTTCTGAAAGACCAATCTCATGTATAAAATTAAGTTAATCAAAATCCCTTTTCTCCAGCGCCATCTGGTGGAAAGAAGACGCAACCTCACCTGTACTTTCAGAGCACCATTCTATTTTTTTTTTTTTCTCCACGATTCGGTCTTGCTCTGTCACCCAGGTTGGAGTGAAATGGCTCAATCTCAGCTCAACCCAGGCCTCAAGTGATTCTCCCGCCTCAGCCTCCGGAGTAATTGGGATTACAGGCGCGCACCACCATGCACAGCTAATTTTTCTGTTTTTAGTAGAGACAGGGTTTCACTATGTTGGTCAGGCTGGTCTTGAACTGCCAACTTTGTGATCTGCCTGCAAGTGCTGGGATTACAGGCATGAGTCACTGCGCCTGGCCCAGAGTACCATTCTTTACAAAAAAGCTCCCTCTTTTATTCTGAGATTGCTGTGTAGTCTACTGTTAACTGTTTACTTTCTTTAGAGCCTTCCTCAAACTAGAAATTCTTCAGCCTACAGGTAGATAAGAAGCAAGTGGATATTCTTCATTTTTTTGGCTTTCCTGGTTTCCACTGACTTCACTTTTGCAAGGTATTGTTTAGAAAAGGCTGTTCTTTTACCTTCTGCTCCAAGATTCCTTCTTTACAGTATTAAAATCAAATGATGGTTTTAACTTCTTCCCCCCCAGACCATTCTGCAATCATAATCTGCATTCATCTACATTTCAAGCCCTCTAGAATAAAAAGTTCCAACAGTTAATTAATATGTAAAACATGCTAGTGTTATTTTGCTTTACATAAACTTACGATAAGGAATTTTTATTTAAAGGATTTTAAAAATATAATAGTAAATATAAATATGTATTGGGAATTATAAACAGTTCTTTCTTCCAAGCACTAGATGAGATACTAAAAAACATACAGTATCTTACTTGTAGCCATTAAAATAGGCTAAAATAAAAAGAAACTGTTGTAACAAGGTTACTAATCCCCTAACTTTGAATACTGAGTTCCTTCATTATCCACGTGCAATCCAGAGTTGACACTTAGCAGGGTGGTAAAATTACTTTGGAAAATGCCAACTGTACTTAAACAAGATAAGTTAATTCTATCTGGTTGTCCATTAAAGTTTTATGTGGCTATGATTCCACTTGAGCTTTATAATTTGCTTTTAACTGTTTCCAAATCAGCACTAGCAGAGGAGAGAAGTAAATAAAGCCAATGGCACTCCCTTCAGAGGCTCAAAATGGTTAGATTTTGATGCAGATTTAATCTTAGCAAGCTTCGGTCAGTCCATTTAGATGATCCTGTAGGTTCACACAAATACACTGAACCGTTGGTTTAACTTCTCTTCCTTCCTCAAAGTTTATGATAAAAACACTCATCCCTGTATTGGGACTAACTGACATAAGTTCGGATCTGCTCAGAGTGGCTGGTAAGAAACACTTAAAGTGAGTCAGAAAATAATCAAACAGGCTTTTCATGAAACCACCATGACTCACAACTAAGACACTGGCTGCTAATCCTGGAACGCCACTGTCTGAATTAACTTCAGAGCTGCGATTTTTTCCTAGAGGAAATCTCTCTGCCAAAGAAGTTTCCAGGCAGTTGCTTGGAGATCCTTGGGAAAACCGTTCTTCTTCATCTGCTTCTTTCAGGATTAGTTGACAAAGAAATTCAAAAAAGTCTTTTCCACGCATTTTCACCTACAAGAAAAGAAATAAAAGGTAAGATAAAGTGACATAATGACTTCCTTAAAACATCAACATAGAACATAACTGGCTGGAGTTTTTTCTAATACTGAACACGAAGTACTACACAAGCAGAAGAATCTCAATCTACATTTCTATTCATTCAATCAGTAGTTTCACTGACGTATGTAAGTATCAACCACATTTCTGGAACTATGAAAGCACGATGGAGACCAAAATGAAGAGGATACAACTCCCAGTTCCTCACTTCAAAGCACTCCTGGTCTAGTTAGGGAAATCCACACATCAACAAAACTCATCAAATAGCGCTAACCAGGAAACTGGCTCTGGCACTTCAGTGCCACTGGAACAGCAGCAGTAAATCCTTCCCTGACTAAAGTAATGTAAAGTATTTTCAAGAAAATTAGGAAGATAAAGATTAAGGAGGTGCGGATGGGTTAGGGGAAATCACCAAATTCGAAGCAGAACACTCCAAAGAAATGCAGGCACAGGGATGCCATCATGAACTTGAAGACTTCGTGTTTTGAATCATTTCACCTCAAGTGACTTGCCAATCACCCTCTTTGAACTCCACTCCCACCACTAAGCCACCGCTTCACAGTCAAAGGTCTTTTTTTAGAAGTGCCATCTAATAACACCTTTCCCTAAGTCCATTATCAGTCCGTAATGACAACGGCAGCTGAACAGTAAATAGGATTTTAAATAGAATAGAATAATTTACTAAGTAAATAATTTAACGTGAAAAAGAGAATGAACCAAGCCACTTTCAAACTGCTTAGCTAAAATTCCAAAACACCTAATTTATGAGTCTGATTTCAACCATTCTGACATGGGCAGTGCCTCATACCTGGTCCAGCGTCTCTCCTCCGGGTGGTGTAAAAACAGGGCACTCTTCCCCGGCTGCTTTGGCCATGGCCCTCAGCTCACTCAGGGCTTTACCTTCTGCAACCCCGTATTTCTGAAACAGTCCAACAGACAACAGTTCCTCAAATGAAATTACAATGTAACAATTAAGCTTATGTTTATGGCAAATTTAGAACACTCATCCCAGGAATAAGCAAACCTCCTCCACTTAATTTATTCCATCTCCTCTGAACTGATGAAGAGAATGTACTCAGTAGAGGGCCATGAACCTTAGAAAATATAGTTGAAATCTTGAGTTGTATATCATGCCCGAATGGGTTATTTTAGAATAACTTGCTAAGCTATCTGAAGTAGATGGTAGGGATTTGCTGAACAAATAAAGACAGAGATTTGCACAGATTGTAGGACTAGAGGTTAACATGCAAGGCACCAACTCAGCTACCTCCCATCCACACATTTGATCCCAATGAGAGCACTATGAAATAGGTAAATATATCTCCATAGATACAAGGAAGTTTCAGAGATATGAGAGATCTATTTCATTAGGAATCAGTAAATGAGAATTAACATGGTACCATTATTTATTTATTTTTTTTTTAATTTCAAGATGGAGTCTCTGGCTCTGTCACCCGGGCTGGAGTCCAGTGGCCTGATCTCATTTCACTGCAACCTCCGTCTCCCAGGTTCAAGCGATTCTCCTGCCTCAGCTTCCCGAGTAGCTGGGACTATAGGCACAAGCCACTACGCCCAGCACATTTTTGTATTTGTAGTAGAGACAGGTTTCACCAGGTTGGCCAGGCTGGTCTTGAACTCCTGATCTCAAGTGATCTGCCCACTTCGGCCTCCCAAAGTGCTGGATTACAGGTGTGAGCCGCCATGCCCAGCCACATGGCACCATTCTTAAGCTATGAAGTTGGAAAATCACAGAGACTAATAATACCAATTGCTGATGTGAAAAAACAAAACTTTCTCCTAGGTCATTCAAGGGACTATAAATTGGCACAGGTTTTCTGGAAGTCAACTCGGCAACACGTATATAAAAGCCTTAAAAAAAGTACACACTCACCAATGTCCACTTCAAGAAATGAATTAACTACAAAGATGTTTCTTTTTTAATTTGTTTATTTATTTTTTTGAGACGGAGTTTCGCTCTTGTTACCCAGGCTGGAGTGCAATGGTGCAATCTCGGCTCACGGCATCCTCCGCCTCCTGGGTTCAGGCAATTCTCCTGCCTCAGCCTCCTGAGTAGCTGGGATTACAGGCACACGCCACCATGTCCAGCTAATTTTTTGTATCTTTAGTAGAGACGGGGTTTCACCATTTTGACCAGGATGGTCTCGATCTCTTGACCTCGTGATCCACCCGCCTCGGCCTCCCAAAGTGCTGGGATTACAGGCTTGAGCCACCGCGCCCGGCCAAAGATGTTTATTTTAACACTATTAACATCAGTGGGATCTAGTGAAAACCTAGCTGTCCATCAGCAGTAGCTAGGTTACATAAATTATGCAATATCCATATTTTTCACCTTTACTTTAAACTCTTCTATACTGTGTTAAGTTCTTAGGAGCACACCTTCTTTCATACCTTAAGATGCTTATCTCATTTGATTTTAATAAGATGCTATATATCATGCTATGTAACAGTGACTGTCATATGGCAGATTCTTAGCATGTTAGCTGATTCAAAATCCCGAACAGAAATGCATTTAACTTTTAGCCAAGTGACAAACTGAGGTGGCTTACTGATAATTTACGGTGAAGAACAATATGTAAATAAGTAACTTACCCTTTCCCGAAGTCTTGAATCGTATTTTACTGCCATATCTTTGCAAAATTTGCTTTTCTCCAAAATTCCATGCATAGTCTGAAAATTGAGACAATTTTTTTTTTTAATGAAAATAATCACCATTCTGGTGAAAACACTGAAATAATCTATGTAATCTTACCGAATAAAGAAGAACTAGAAACAATTTTCCTTTGCAAAAGTTGCCTCTCTCCAGACTGCGCATCCATGTCTTTTCATTCCTGATTTAGATATTCTCTTCTAACCTATCTTGTAGTTCAGAAGTCAGCACAATCCAGACCATCATCTGCTTTTGTAAATAAAGTATTTTACTGGAACACGGCCACAGCGTTCATTTATGCACAGTTGATGGCTCCTTTCTTTCTGTAACAGCAGACTTGACCAGGTGTAGTAACAGAGACCAGAGATTGTACAGCCTATAAACCCTAAAAAAATTACGACCTGGCCCTTTGCAGAAAAGGTTTACTAATCCCTCTCGTAGTTCCTTAATTCTCGATTCAAATCTGTCTAAACTGTTATTAAACCCATCCATCAAGCCTTAGTTCCAACTGTATTTGCAGTTGTAGAATTTGCACTTGGCTCTTTTTTACAGTTTATTTTTTATAGTTCTCTGCTGAAATTCTGCATTTTTTACCTGTACAAAAATATAGCTATTTTAAAGCTCATGTCTAATAACTCCATCAGGTAAGTCACGTGGCTGTTTCTGTTGTCTTTAGCTCATTTTTATTCACATTTCCTTCTCTCGTTGCATGTCTAGTGATTTTTGATTGACAAGTGACCCTGTATTTGCAAAACTGTAGAAATAATTTAGGTCCATGATCTGCCTTTTTAAAAAATACATTTCCTAGCCGGGTGAAGTGGCTCACGCCTGTAATCCTAGCACTTTGGGAGGCTGAGGTGGGCGGATCACGAGGTCAGGAGTTCAAGACCAGTCCGGTCAACATAGTGAAACCCTGTCTCTACAAAATAAATAAATAAATAAATAATAAAATTTAATTTAAAAAATACACTTCCTGACAAATTAGACATCGTCATAGTGTTTTAAATGTATTGTCAATATCTCCTTTACCAATTTCTTTGTTCACCATTCTTTTCTGAAACTTAGATCTCCCTTCTGGAATTACTTTCCTTCTTTTTCATTTTTCCTTTGAAAGTTACTTCAGAGCTTCTTTGTCTGAAATGTCATTTCGCCTACACAGCAGAAAAAGTCTTGCTGGGTGTAAAACTCTAGGTTAATCCTTATTATTTCTCAGCACAATAAAGAAATCATCAATATGAACAAACTTGGTGAAAGCCTAACGAACGTTCTTTAGTGGATGGTTTTTTTCCTCCTTATTCTGTGACATCTTGCAATTTTGCTATAATGAATGTAGATATGGGTTTCGTTTTTATTTATCCTGGCTGGGATTTGCTACACTTCTTGGATCTTTCTTTATTTTTATCCTCCGCCCCTCCTCGTATCTGTCTTTCAACAATTCTGTAAAATTGTCAATGTTCTGTAACCTCTGAATATCGCCTTTTCCTCCCCATTCCCCATTCTCTCTGCCATCTCCTTCTGAAAGCTGTTAGAACTTCCTCATCATGCTCTTCGTATCTTCTAAACTCTCATATTTTATTTATTTTTTAAAGGGACTTACTTTTTTTTTGGAGACAGGCTCTCACTCTGTCACCCAGGCTGGAGTGAAGTGACACAATCACGATTCACTATAGCCTCAACTCCCTAAGCTCAAGTGATACTCCCATCCCAGCCTCCCAAGTAGCTGGGACTACAGGCAAGCGCTACCACACTCAGCTAATTTTTTTGTTTTTTGTAGAGACAAGGTCTCCCTACGTTGCCCAGGCTGGTCTCACACTCCTGAGCTCAAGTGATCTTCCCACTTCGGCCTCCCAACATGCTGGGATTTTGGGCATCAGCCACTGTGTCCAGCTAAACTCTCATATTTTAAATCCATCATGCCATGCTACATTTAGGTTGTTATCATATATTTAAGTATAAGTTAATGATCACTTCAGCTGTGTGTGATCTATAATTTAGTACATTCACTGAGGTTTTCATTTTTTGGCTTTTTTCTGTATTTTTAAAATTTTTGTGGGTATGGTATTTATGGAGCACATGAGATACTATGAAACAGGCAGGCAATGAATGACAATCACATCCTGGTAAGCAGAGTATCCATCCTCATAAGCATGTATCCTTTTTGTTATAAACAATCCAATTACATTCTTTTAGTTATTTTCAAATGTACTATGAAGTTATTATTGACTACAGTCGCCCTACTGTGTTATTAAATACTAGGTCTTACTCATTCTCGCTTTTTATATCCATTTATATCCCCGCTTCCTTAACACCTCCCCCTACTACCCTTCCCAGACTCTGGTAACCATCCTTCTATTCTCTATCTCCATGAGTTCAATTGCTTTAATTTTTTGCTCTAACAAATAAGTGAGAACATGGTAAGTTTGTCTTTCTGTGCCTGGCTTACTTCACTTAACATAATGACCTCCAGTTCCACCCATGTTGTTGCAAATGACAGGATCTCATTCTTTTCTGTGGTTGAAAAGCACTTCATTGTGTGTATGTACATTTCCTTTAACCATTCACCTGCTGAGGGACATTTGGGTTATTTCCAAATCTTGGCTATTGTAAAAAGTGCGGCAATAAACATGGGAGTGCAGATATCTCTTCAATATCCTGAATTCCTGGCCGGGCGCAGTGGCTCAAGCCTGTAATCCCAGCACGTCGGGAGCCGAGGTGGGTGGATCACAACGAGTTCAAGAGATCGAGACCATCCTGGTCAACAGGGTGAAACCCCGTCTACTAAAAATACAAAAAATTAGCTGGACATGGTGACGCTTGCCTGTAATCCCAGCTACTCAGGAGGCTGAGGCAGGAGAATTGCCTGAACCCAGGAGGCGGAGGTTGTGGTGAGCCGAGATCGCGCCATTGCACTCCAGCCTGGGTAACAAGAGTGAAACTCCGTCTAAAAAAAAAAAAAATCCTGAATTCATTTCTTTGGGAACATAACTAGCAGTGGGACTTCTGGATCATATGGTAGCTCTATTTTTAGTTTTTTGAGGAACCTCCCTCCAAACAGTTCTTCAGAGTGGTTATACTAATTTACATTCCCACCAACAGTGTACAAGGGTTCCCTTTTCTCCACAGCCTTGCCTGCATGTTATTGCCTGTGTTTCAGATAGAAGCCATTTTAACTGGGGTAAAACGGTATCTCATTGTAGTTTGAATATGCATTTCTCTGCCAATGATGCTGAGCATCTTTCCATATGCCTCTTTGTCATGTGTATGTCTTCGTTTGAGAAACATCTATTCAGACATTTTGTCCATTTGAAACCGGATTATTAGATTTTTTTCCTATAGAGTTGTTTGAGCTCCTTATCTATTCTGATTATTAATCCCTTCTCGGTCAGGTAGTTTACAAATCTTTCTCCCATTCTGTGGGTTGTCTCTTCACTTGGCTGATTGTTTCCTTTGCTGCACCAACGCTTTTAAACTTGATGTGATCCCATTTGTCCATTTTTGGTTTGGTTGCCTGTGCTTGCAGAGTATTGCTCAAGAAATCTCTGGCCAGGACAATGTTCTAAAAGAGTTTCCCCAATGTTTTCTTGTAGCAGTTTCATAGCTTAAGGTCTTAGATTTAAGTCTTCAATCCATTTTTATTTGATATTTGTGTATAAAGACAGGGGTCTCGTTTCATTCTTCTGTATATGGATATCCAGTTTTCCAAGCACTATTTATGGAAGAGACCCTCCCAATGTATCTTCTTGTCAACTTTGTCAAAAATGAATTTGCTGCAGATGTATGGATTTGTTTCTAGGTTCTCTATTCTGGTCCACTGGCCTATGTGTCTGTTTTTATGTCAGTACAATGCTGTTTTGGTTCCTATAGCTCTGTAGTATAATTTGAAGTCAGGTATAATTTCTAGTTTTGATGTTTTTGCTAAGGATGGCTTTGGCTATTCTGGGCCTTTTGTAGTTTCACAAAAATTTCAGGATGCTTCCTACTCTAATTCTTAAAAAAAAAAATTAGGATGATTTTTTCTACTTCTGTGAAGAACGTCATTGGTATTTCGATATAAATTGTATTGAATCTGTAGATTGCTTTGGGTAGTATGGACATCTTAACAATGTTGACTCTTCTAATCCATGAACATAGAATCATGGATTAGAAGAGTTTTGTTGTTTTATGTCAGTACCATACTGTTTTGGTTCCTATAGCTCTGTAGTATAATTTGAAGTCAGATATAATTTCCAGTTTTGTTGTTTTTGCTAAGGATGGCTTTGGCTATTCTGGGTCTTTTGTAGTTCCACAAAAATGTTAGGATGCTTTTTTCTACCTCTGTGAAGAATGTCACTGGTATTTTGATAGAAACTGTATTGACTCTGTAGATTGCTTTGGGTAGTATGGACATTTTAACAATACTGACTCTTCTAATCCATGAACATAGACTATATTTCCATTTTTTTGTTGTCCTCTTCAACTTCTTTCATCAGTGTCACATAGTTTTCCTTGTGGAGCTTTTTCACTTCTTTGGTTAATTTCTATTTAATTTTATTTGTGGCTATTGTAAATGAGATTACTTCTTAATTTCTTTTTCAGATTATTCAGTGTTGACATAGTCAAATGCTACTGATTTTTGTATAGTGATTTATCCTGGAACCTTATCGAATGCATCAGTTCGAATTGTTTTTTGGTAGAATCTTCATGTTTTTCCAAATCTAAGACCATATCATCTGCAAACAAGGATAATTTGATTTCTTGCTTTCCAATTTAAATGCTGTTTCTTTCTTTCTCATGTCTGATTGCTCTAGCTAAGAATTCCAGTACTATGTTGAATAACAGTGGTGAAAATGGGCATCCTTGTCTTGTTCTAGATCTTAGAGAAAAGGCTTTCAGTTCTTCCTCACTCAGTATGTTACAGTCTAGGGGTCTATTGCATACGGCTTTTACTATGTTGAGACTTTTATTGTATTGGCCTTTATTGTATTGTTTTATATTGTTCCATCTATACCTAGGTTGTTTTTGGGTTTTCATCATCATGGGATGTTAAATTTTATTAAATGCTTTTTCAGTCATTGAAATGATCATATGGTTTCTGTCCTTTATTCTGTTGATACAATGTATCACATTGATTCATTTGTTTATGTTGAACCATCCTTGTATCCCTGGGATAAATACCGGTTGGTCATGAAGAATAATCTTTTTAATGGGATTACTGAATTTGGTTTGCTAGCATTTTGTTAAGGATTTTCACGTCAATCTTTGTTAGGAATAATGGCCTGTAGTTTTCTTCTTTTGATGTGTCTTTGTCTAATTTTGGTATCAGGATAATACTGGCCTCATAAAATAAGTTTAGAGGTGTTCCCTCCTCCTCTGTTTTTTGGAATAGTTTGAGTAGGATTGGCATTAGTACTTTAGATGTTTGGTAGAATTCAGCAGGTCCCAGGTCATCAGGTCCAGACTCTTCTTTATTATTCTGTTTAGGCTTTGGATTTCTTCCTGGTTCAATCTTGGTAGGTTGCATGTGTCTCGGAATTTGTCCTTTTCCTCTAGATTTTCCAATTTATTGGCATATAGTTGCTGATAGTAACCCTTAATGACTCTTTGAATTTCTGAGATATTGGTTGTAGTATCTCCTTTTTCATCTGATTTTATCTACTTGGATCTTTATTTTCTTAGTTAAGTCTCCCTAAAGGTCTGTCAATTTGCTTATCTTTTTAAAATACCAATTCCATCATTTCACTGATATTTTGAATTCTTCATTTCAATTATTTGTGCTCTTATCTTTATTATTTTTTCATCTAATAATTTTAGGTTTGGTTTGCTCTTGCTTTTCTAGTTCATTCGTTCTTTCTTTCTTTAGCTCTTGCTTTTCTAGTTCCTTCCTTCCTTCCTTCCCTCCCTCCCTTCTTTCTCTCTCTTTCTTTCTTTCTGACAGACTTTTTGCCCATGACCTTGGCTCAATGCAACCTCTGCCTCGCAGGTTCAAGCACTTCTTGTGCATCAGCCTCCTGAGTCACCGGGATTACAGGCACCCACCAGCACACCCAGCTGAGTTTCTTTGTTTCAGTAGTGATGGGGTTTCACCATGTTGCCCAGGCTGGTCTTGAACTCCTGAGCTCAGGCAATCCTCCCTTCTCCGCCTCCCAAAGTGGCTTTTCTAGTTCTTTAAGATATGTTGTTAGATGTTTATTTGGAGTTTTTCTTCTTTTTTGATGTAGGCACTTACAGCTATAAAATTCCCTAATGCTTTTGCTGTATCCCACAGGTTTTGGCATATTGTGTTTCCATTGTCATTTGTTTCAAGAAATGTTTCAATTTCAGGAGATTCATGTATATATTTCTAGAGTTCTTTCTCTATCCACCTCTTTCTTCCAGTACTCTGCCCCACAAATTTTAGTAATGTAAAAATTAACCTTCCCAAATTCCAAGTTTTGTCTCCTCAACTCACTGAGACCACTAAGCTCTACTTGGCTTCCCCTACCAGAGTCTGGAAATTGCTTCAGCCAGAAAACCAGGACAATCCTAGGGCTCACCTTCTTTGTTCCACTTCATTCAGTCATCATAGGCCCACAGTGCCTAATATCTGAAAACAGTGGCCTCACACATTTTGTCACATTTTCTAATTGTTTACGGGGAGATGAAATTCCAACAATAGTTCACTCATAGTTGGTCACAAAAATCTCCTTCCATGGAGGTTTTAGAAGTAGATTGGGTTCATTTTGTTTTTATTTATTTGTTTTTGAGACAGAGTCTTGCTCTGTCTCCCAGGCAGGAGTGCAATGGCGTGATCTCAACTCACTGCAACCTCCACCTCCCAGGTTCAAGTGATTCTACTGCCTCAGCCTCCCGAGTAGCTGGGATTAAGGTGCGTGCTACCACACCTGGCTAATTTTTGTATTTTTAGTAGAGACGGGGTTTCACCATGTTGGCCAGGCTGGTCTCGAACTCCTGACCTCAAGTGATCCCCACCTCAGCCTCCCAAAGTGTTAAGATTATAGGCATGAGCCAACGCACCTGGCTGGTTTCTCATTTTTATAGTAATCTGTTCCCTGGAGATATTTCTAACAAGTCTTTTATTTCTTTACAGTGACATAATGGTTTCTTACTCTATCTGGTAATCCTAATACCTGATATCATGGTGGGTTAATTTCTCCTGTCATTTCTCCCTGGTCTCTCTCATAATAGCTTATTTATATTCTTGTTAGACATTTTTTTCTAAGCTACTCTGATGAAAAAATTAATTTAAAACAAATATAAAGTAAAATTAAAATAAATAAGTTCTGTTGAGGAAGGTCATGTCTGTGTGTGATTTAATTCCCTACAGACTCTGGTAGTAGATTTTTCAAGATTATACAATTGTTGAGGCTTTTGGCACATCGGCCTAGACCTTGACTCTAACCTCACCTGTTGCTGGGAGCGGTGGCTCACACCTGTAACCCCAGCACTTTGGGAGTCTGAGGCAGGTGGATCAGCAACATGGTAAAACCCCTTCGCTACTAAAAATACAATAATTATCCAGGTGTGGTGGCACACACCTGTAATCCCAGCTATTGGGGAGGCTGAGGCACAAGAATCACTTGAACCCAGGAGATGGAGGTTGCAGTGAGCAGAGACTGCACCACTGTACTCCAGCCTGGGTGTACCGTGAGGCTCTGTCTCCAAAAAATAAATAAATAAACGTACCTGCTTTGTCCTCATGAGGTCACTGGAGAAAGCATGAGTAAACCTCACATGATTCAGAAATACACCAGCAGCTGTTGCTTGTTTAAATCCAGTTTCTGAAAGAGGTTCATCTACTCCTTGTCCTGGGACATATTAAGAAGAGGAATAATAATTTAAAACTACACATGTATAAATCACATGTAGAAAATGTAAGCTGCATTTAACTACATTTTAATGAAAGATTTTGAGTACTTTTCCACCTAACTTTTCAGGAAGTTATTAGCAAGTAAAAATAAGTTGTTAAGTCTACGAAGGCTCAGGTATTCAACTATTTTCCAAACGAATGCTTGCCGAATGAGAATTAGGCGATGACGAGAATACAAATGTCTCAGCTTTCCCTCTTTTATGTTTGCCCATCTCCTCATTAACTGGCTCTGATTTTACAGGTGCTGTGTGGGGGTGGTAGGATCATCATCTAAAAGTTGTTTCCTTCTTTATTCCCATCCAAACGCTCAGTATTATAATGGTATTACTTTTCCTCTTTCCTTCCTCCCTCCCTTTCTTTTTCTTTTTCACTTTAAAAATGCTTTTGAGGTCAGGCGCTGTGGCTCACGCCTATAATCCCAGCACTTTGGGAGGCCAAGGCGGGTGGATCACAAGGTCAAGAGAGCAAAACCATCCTGGCCAACATGGTGAAACCCCGTCTCTGCTAAAAATACAAAAATTAGCTGGGCATGGTGGTGTGCACCTGTAGTCTCAGCTACTCCAGAGGCTGAGGCAGAAGATTCGCTAGAACCCAGGAGGCGGAGGTTGCAGTTAGCAGAGATTACATCACTGCCCTCCAGCCTGGCAACAGAGTAAGAGTCCGTCTCAAAAAAAAAAAATGCTTTGAAACCTCTACTTCCAGGAGAACGGTTGACTGGACACTCTGAAGGGACCTCCTACTACAAAGTATCTAAATGGTGTGTGTATGAATGTGTGTGTCTGTGTGTATGTGTGTGTGTGTGTGTTGCATTGCTAGGCCCACAGAACACATAAAAAAATCTCCAAGGGCCAAAGCAAGGCAACCCCAAAGCCTGAGCTGAACTGTGAACACTAACATGAGAAAAATGAAGGTGGTGGGCTATCAGCACAAGCTGGTAGGGCTGGGGAAGGAGGCTCGCTGGAGGGGACAGCAAGCAGGAGGCCTGAACACAACATTCTTGGGGAGCAAGGGCTCCCATAAGGAGACTTAACACAGCCTCAGGCCTGTGGTAAAATAAAATGCAAATCCTTTTCAGAGGAAATCATTCTCAAAAGAGGTTAACCGGTTTTCCACTACTTTAGAACAAGTAATTGTTTAGCCAAAGATTCAACACACAAGAAAATAATCTATCATAAATCGAAGCCACCCATCAAGACTTCAGACACTGAAATCAGCAAATATGGACTTTAAAATAACTATGAATAAAACATAAAGACAGAACCACAAAAATAAGCAATTAACAGTAACCATCAAAAATAAGTAGACAACTTTCTAAAATAACCAAATCGGTCTTTTAATAATGAAAATAAGAACTGCTGGGGGCTGGAGGGACCCCTCAATGGATAAACAGAGATTCAATGAGAGGAGGTTTAATGAACTCAAAGACAGGGCTGAGGAGATTACCCAGTACACAGCACAGATACAAGGAGATGAGAACATATTAGAGCTCAGACATATTAGAGTTCTAAAGGAAAGAATAAGAATTCCTAACGATGCATTGTCTTAGTTCCTAACAATGCATTGTCTATACAAAATACTACAGACTGGGTGGCTTACTAACAACAGACATTTATTTCTCACAGTTCTGAATGCTGGAAGTTTGAGATGAGGTTACCAGCATGGTTGGGTCCTGGCGAGGGCCCTCTTCCGTGTTACAGACTGCTGACTTCTCCATCTATGCTCCCATGGCACAAAGAGGAAAGAGCTCTCCGGGGTCTCTTGTATAAATCCCTCATGACCTACTTACTGCCCCAAGACCCCACTTCCTGATGTGGAGTTATGATTTCAACATGTAACTTCTGGGAAGAAAACCATTCGGTCTATAACATGAATCATCTAATTGGAACGCCAAAAGAATAGAAAAAAAAAAAGGCCAGGCGTGGTGTCTCATGCCTGTAATCCCAGCATTTGGGGAGGCTGAGGCAGGTGGATCACTTGAGGTCAGGAGTTCGAAACCAGCCTGGCCAACATGGCGAAACCCTGTCTCTACTAAAAATACAAAATTAGCTGGGCATGGTGGGGCATGTCTGTAATCCCAGCTACTTGGGAGGCTGAGGCAGGAGAATTGCTTGAGCCCAGGTGGCAGAGGCTGCAGTGAGCCAACTTCACGCCACAGCGAGCCGAGATCACACCACTGCATTCCTGGGCAACAAGAGTGAAACTTCATCTCAAAAAAAAAAAAAAAGAAAAAAAACAAAGAACAGAAAAAAATGAAGGAAAGGAATATGACAAGATAACAGCTAAGAATTTCCCAGAATAAGAAAACACACATACATCAAGCAGGATAAGCTTTTTTTTAATGGAACCAAAGACTGCCGAATGCTATCTTCCAAGTGCTGAGAGAATCATTAGTTCGAAGTATGTACTCACTGAAGTCACTATTTGCCACCAGCAGCTCTACATACACTAGAGGACTTTTCAAAGAATGTACTTCAGAAATGGTCTGAGATGAAAACAAACTAGGAACAGAGAAACTTGCAAATATATTCCGAAATTTAAACGCCATCTAAACAAATGAAGACAATAATGTCTACCTCAAGCAATCTAAAAAAGACAGGACTAAGCTACTAGAGAAGTTCTCTGTATGTTTTGGGAGAGGGGATATTGATATTATACTTACTAGGTATTGTCAGAGTGAATGTGTCCCCCAAAATTGACATGCTGACATCCTCACCCTCAAGGTGATGACATTAGGAGGCAGGCCTTTGGGAGGTGATTAGATCCTAGGGTAGAGCCCCCATGAAGAGGATTAGTGTCCTTATAAGTGCCCTTGCTCTATCTCTCTGCCATGTGAGGAAATTAATCAGAAGACAGCAGTCTGCAAACCGAGAATCAGGTCCTCCACAGACACTGAACCTGCCGGCATTCAGATCTTGGAATTCCCAGTCTCTTGAACTGAATATTGTTCAAACCACTGGGTCCATGATACTCTCTTACAGCAGCCCAGGTATGAGGGTAAAAATTTTAAGATAACCATCAAAAGAATGGAAATGGTACCTCATTTCAAAGCTAATGGGGAAGGTAAGAGAGTGCTGAATAGGCAAAAACCAAGCATTTACAAAGTAAAAGCAGGGAAGATAAAAAAGAAAGACTAGAAAAAGAAAGGGGGGAAATCAACAAAGAAAAAAATCGAAACACATCAGTAACCAGAAAAAAGGCAAACAGTCACTACTGCCAGTCAAAAGACAAATTCTAGGCCAGGTGCTGTGGCTCACGCCTGCAATCCCAACACTTTAGGAGGCCAAGGTGGACGGATCACCAGAGGTCAGGAGTTTGAGACCAGCCTGGCTAACATGGTGAAACCGTCTCTACTAAAAATACAAAAATTAGCCAGGTGTAGTGGTGGACACCTGTAATCCCAGCTACTTGGGAGGCTGAGGCAGGAGAATTGCTTGAACTCAGGAGGCGGAGGTTGCAGTGAGCCGAGATCATGTCATTGCACTCCAGTCTGGGCAGTAGGGCAAGACTCTGTCTCAAAAAAAAAAAAAAAAGACAAATTCTATATATTTTTAAAAGAGCCAAAATTCAGCTACATACCGTTTATGAGATAACACTTAAACACTAGTACACAAAAAGGGTGAAAGGAATAAGATGGGGCTGGGCGCGGCGGCTCATGCCTTAATCCCAGCACTTTGGGAGGCCAAGGCAGGTGGATTGCTTGAGGTCAGGAGTTCGAGACCAGCCTGGCCAACATGGTAAAACCTTGTCTCTTTAAAAAAAAAAAAAAAAGGAATGAGATGGAAAAATACATACCAGTGAAATTCCATCCCCAAAACAGCTCAAGTAGCTATATTACTACCAGAAAAGTAAGACTTTATGAGAAAAGTCTAAGGATTTGGGAACTACTATAAAAAAAAAAAAAAAAAAAATCAATGATCTAATTTACTAAGAAGATGCAATCATTTAAATTTGTATATGCCTAATAAAATAAACTCAATCTATATGAAAGTAGAACATATAAATCAAAAATAGATAGAATTTCAAGTATTAAAAGGCAAACTGGATGCCACAGCAGGAAATTAAAAATACTGCACCTATAAAGTATATAACATTTGAAAAACAAAATCAAGAAGGCTGATTGTTTGATATTTAACTCCAGTTCCAACAATGAGGGATTATAGATTTTTCTGTAGCATACAATGGAAGAATTCTAAAAACTGACATATTAATACATTTCAAAGAAGTGTCTCAAGTAAACCATACTGTCAGGACACAAAAGCATTTACAATGGAAGTCACTCATAATAGGAATTTAAAATACTTGGTGCTGAATGCTTACCACCTGTCAAAACCATGGGCATGCAAACAAAAATGGTACTTAGAAATATGTAAGCCTTGAGGCCGGGCGAGGTGGGCAGATCACCTGAGGTCAGGAGTTCAAGACCAGCCTAGCCAACATGGCGAAACGCCATCTCTACCAAAAATACAAACATTAGCCAGGTGTGGTGGCACATGCCTGTAATGCCAGCTACTTAGGAGGCTGAGGCAGAAGAATCACTTAATCCAGGAAGTGGAGGTTGCAGGGAACAGAGATTACACCACTGCACTCCAGCTCGGGTGGCAGAGTGAGACACCCTGTCTCGGAAAAAAAAAAAAAAAAAAGAAAGAAAGAAAGAAATATATAAGCCTTGAATGCTTACACACAAAAGGCTTAACTTAAAGAACTAAGTATCCAACTGACAGGGTCAGAAAAAGAAGACAAAATAAACCTAAAAACAAATGTGAACACAAAAACTTTTCTTGACGTTCCGTTGTCTGTATATTAGGAAGTAAGAGAAATTAGCAATGCTAAATAAAGGCCAGGTGGTAAAAGGCTTCAATCCAAAGGATAGCCTAGTGGAGCTTGCGTCCTCTGAAAACAAATTTTCCTTTAAGAATCTGACCAGTTAGCGTCCATAAAAGGGAGTCAGGCACACACAGTATGAAAATCAGTTTTTGTAAACTCCAGAAGTCCCTAACAAAAAAACAATAAAACTAAATGCTTTTATAATCACAGCACAGAAACAGCATGTCTAGCCAAAAGTTCACGCAAGGTATTCTTAAAAAGCCCGACTGGCTGGATCACAGGGCAAATAAAAGATCTGAGTCCAAATTAACAGACAAAGGAAGAAACAATCTCTTCAGAACGAAGTAACAACCACATGTGACGATACTTCTTTTTTTAAATCTTCATTACTACTAAAAGTAAAATAACTATCTTAGCGGAAAAAAATACCATTAACACCAGTCAGTAAAACTTCATGTTTCCAAATATAAAAAATTTCAAATCCAGACATTTATATTTGAAGACACTCAGACCCAATATAATCAGCGGACAGAGCGACTCTGAAGTTATATGCAAAGAGTAATTTGGAGAACTGTACTTTACACCCAGTTGAGATTTAGTCCTTCTGGTTACTAACTGCCCTGATCATATTTCTGTGGTGATGATGCTTTGATTCTGCAATCCCGATTCACAATGGAGTACTGCCCCCATTCTACCCCTACCCCACCAAATCTGCTTAACTCACAAATCATATTAACACATTTTAGCTCTCAGAACGAGAGCTAAAATAACAATGGGATTATACCAACCTTGAATTATTTTCTCCTTGTTAAATCTTGTTTCTCCACTAAAATAGAAAGAGAAGGAGAACCTTATTAACCAAATTATGCTATTTTTGAGAGGAGGCAAAAAATACCAGCAATGAAGTATAGTGATATTCATAAAGGTATCATATGAAACTTATAACACACTTCATAATCCAACCTGAAATAACACTTTATTCTAAACTAATATTTGCAATTATCTTCCCTAATGAAGAGCTAAGAATTTCAAACTACTCCAAACTAAAATGTATGGGAGATCAGGAATCTATCTTAAGTGAATTGCAGGTGGAAAATCCTACTAAAAAAATATAACACAAATACCATTCTAGCCAAATAATCTTGTTAAAATAAATATATTGATCAAAACTACTCTCACTGGCAGCAGGACCAAAAGTATGAGAGTCAGTCCATTCATTGCTGGACTGAAAGAGCAAATGAAAGAGAATCTGAATGGAATGGAAGAGAAGTGCACAAACCTTCAGAACCCCCCACCTTCTCTTACTTCCTATTTCTTCAGCAGTTACTTTTCGTAGTCCTGAGAGCGATCTTGCAGACCAACTGACACTGAGTGAGGTTTGAGTACCACTCTTTTAAAAACTAAAATACCAGAGCAAATCAAAACAATCTGAAGCAACCAGAAGGGTAAAACATGAAACTTTGTCACAAAGTAACTGGGGTTACTGAGGTTGGAGGGGGAAAAGGGCAGGAAGTGCATGGGCAAGACTGGACGGCAGGATAGGTTGACAATAAATGCAACGGTCAAATACATGAAAAGTAGGATCAAGGAGAATTCAGTTGAAGTTTCTTTGAGCGCTGATTAAACGTTTGCTGACCCAACCTATTCACTAGAATTGCTGGGCCATAAGGTATGCAAATACCCAGCTTTATTAGTTAATGCCAAAGTGTCATAACAAGTTACACCACCTGTAGATTCCACCCTCAAAAAGACTCAGTGATGTCAGATTTCTTTAATTTGTGCCAGTCTGGTACCTGGTAACAATTCACCTCACTTGAAAAACTAGTTTACAATAATAATAATTAAAATGTCACATAGGATTGATTTACTCAGATCTAGAAAAAAAAAATCTACCAGACCTAAAAGTCAGAATCACAAACTCAGGCCTTGGCCTGGAATCCTGTCCCTTGTTCACAAAAACAGCTGTGTGCCAACGTCTGCCAAGACACAGATTGCTGGATTTGGCCAATATGAATGTTCTTTAAGACCCAATCCAAGACCAGTTCTTTCAGGTAGTCTCCCTCCTTGGTGCCATTCTCCATCTACCTGTTCTATTTAGTTCCCACACTCTACACTCCCATTGTCCACTGGCACTACCAACATGAGCTATCATCTCCGTGCTAATTGACTTTTTAGCTGTGTGTCTATCCTGACTCCACTTTCTTAAAGGCACAACCAGAGACTACATACCCTTAACACGCCCAGGGCCTGGAGAAAATCCTGGGAAGTGACAGAACTTCAGTGAATGTACTATTGCCTATGGAGGGTCATCTGGAAATACCTATCAAAATGACAAATGTGTTTACCCTTTTATCCAATAACCCAATTACTTGGAATAACTGAATTCACTCATATCGAAAAGATCATTTGCAGCTGGGTGTGGTGGCTCATGCCTATAATCACAGCACTTTGGGAAGTCAAGATGAGCATGGATCACTTGAGGTCAGGAGTTCGAGAACAGCCTGGCCAACATGGTAAAACCCTATCTCTAATAAAAATAGAAAAATTAGCCAGGCATGGTGGCAGGCACCTGTAATCCCAGCTACTTGGGAGGCCAAGGAACGAGAATTGTTTAAACCAGGGAGGCAGAGGTTGCAGTGAGCTGTGATCATACCACTGCACTCCAGCATGGGTGACAGACCAAGACTCTGTCTCATACACAAAAAAAGATCATTAACTACAGTATTATTTCTAGTAGCAACAGATTATAAATAACCCAAATGTCCATTAACAAGGAAACTTATTTCCTTAACTATGGCCAGAACCATTATTTATATCAACAAATAAACAGTGATAGATCTACCTAATAAAATCCTATGTAAATGTGTCCTTCGAAGAGAGAGATTATATGTAAAGATATAGAATGCTCACCAAGATATATGATTAAGTAGAAAAAGCAAGGTCGTATAGAATAATATAAAAAGAAAGCTACCTTTCAAGGGAGGAGGGAAATAAACATCTGGATCTGCACAAAGAAACAACGGAAGGATAAACATGAAATAAACATGATCACCTATTGGTTGCGGGGAGAACAGGAAGACTAGGGATAATTGTCTTGATTTCTAAACATGTGGATGTGTTAGCTTAAAAATGAATGTATGATGAAGAAATAAAATTTCACAGAACTATGTATGCCTTGGTAAAAACCAACAGCACTGATTTGTCACTATCGTTGTTGTTAATATCAATAAAAGAGTTCCTAGGCTGGGTGCAGTGGCTCACACCTGTAATCCCAGCACTTTGGGAGGCCATGGAGGGCAGATCACTGAGACCAGCCTGGCATGGTGAAACCCCATCTCTACTAAAAATACAAAAATCAATCAGGCGTGGTGGCAGGTACCTGTAATCCCAGTAGGAGAATCACTTAAACCCAGAAGGCAGAAGTTGCAGTGAGCCAAGATTGCGCCACTGCACACCAGCCTGGGCAACAAGAGCAAGACTGTGTCTCAAAAAAAGATTTCCTACACTCCAAAATTCATTCAGAATCTCATAAAAGAGTCATGAAAGAGGATATTAACCTCTACCATTCAGATGGCTAAAGCAGAAGCATCCAGGGCAAAGATGGGAAACCTGTCATTTTTAAACTAGAAATAGTTACTATGTATTAGATTCACTTCCTGTCTTAGCCTCAAAATCTTGCTGAGACCAAGAATAAAATATCTGTTATTTCAATATAAGCAACATCCTCGTTAAACAGTGGCTTGTAGCCTTTAAATTAAACCTGGCCTAAAACTGCCTCCATGCCTAGGGAGCTATCACCTAATTTAATATGTAAGCAAACTGCAACATAATTGGAGAGTATATTCGTGTAATAAGAACGAAGTCTCAGTCAATTATGGGCTGCAAACTGCTCAGACATGTCCAAATAAAGCAAAGCGGGACCTGTAACCAATCAGGCTATTTCTGTATGTCATATCCTTTTTTTTTTTTTTTTTTTTTTTTTTTTTTTTGAGATGGGAGTCTCACTCTGCAGCCCAGGCTGGAGTGCAGTGGTGTCATCTCAGCTCACTGCAACCTCCAACTCCCGGGTACAAGCTATTCTCCAGCCTCCGCTTCCCAAATAGCTAGGATTACAGGCACACGCCACCACACCCAGCTAATTTTTGTATTTTTAGTAGACAGAGTTTCACATGCTGGCCAGGCTGGTCTTAACTCCTGACCTCAGGTGATCCTCCTGCCTCAGCCTCCCAAAGTGCTGGGATTACAGGTGTGAGGCTCTGAGCCTATAATCCTAGCCTGTCACCTCCTTTCTCTGTCTATAAATACTGCCTGCCTATGTCGCTGGGTTAAGCATTCTGAAGCTTTAGTGGTTCAGGTGCTGTCTGATTTATGAATCATTTCTTTGCTCAAATAAACTAAGTCTAATTTGTCTAAAGTTTTTCTTTTAACACAGCTAATACAATTTCCAGCCAAAGCCAAAGAAACACCCTCATTTTAGAATCCAGGGTGAGGAGAAATTTAATAATTTGCCAAGCAAGAAATCATGTAAGAGCCACCAAAAAACTCAGTATTTACAAATCACAGAAATTTAGCAGAGATCATTACTTTTTGTATACTTGCTGAAAAGATTAACTCAGCATTCTTATTTAATCAAAGTAGATGATGAGTTAGATTAAAATAAAAGATTATACTGTCAAAATGTCATTTCATAAAAAACAGCCAGGTGAAGTGGCTCACGCCTGTAATCCCAGCACTTTGGGAGGCCGAGGTGGGCGGGATCACCTGAGGTCAGGAGTTTGATCAGCCTGGCCAACATGGAGAAACCCCATCTCTACTAAAAATACAAATCAGCCGGGTGTAGTGGCACATGCCTGTAATTCCAGCTATTCAGGAGGCTGAGGCAGGAGAACTGCTTGAACCCAGGAGACGGAGGTTGCAGTGGGCTGAGATCGTCCACTGCACTCCAGCCTGGGCAACAGACAGAGTGAGATTCTGTCTCAAAAAAAAAGAATCCCAGAAATTTGGTAGTTTCATAAAAGTACTGCCCTACCATCTAATGGTTTTCAGTGAAAGCAGCATAACTGCTGTGATATGAAAGACTCATTTAGCCATAAATCAACAGAGGCTGCTGTAGACACAATAGTATTATTAACAAACATGGCATTCGGTTTAGCTGTTTGGCCTTTCTGCCTTCAAATCACTTCATAAATATTAAAGAGTAGGGATCCAAAAATAGTTTTTTTCCAAAAACTTTCATAAATATTTAGTTTTACAGCTTTTATCAGCTTCATTGAGAGGTTTACATAAATCCTTGAAGTAACTAATAAATCCTTTAATTAGTATGTTTGGGAAATGGGAAAAGAAAGTTGATGGCTAAAATAGCTTTACTATTAATCTATTTCCCTTAACAATGTCTGACTTGTGAGAGTAGCAGAGAAGGTAAACAGAGCTGAAAGGTCAGAGGGATGTATTTTGAAGGAGTCAGGAATAACACCACTCATTTTCAAAATCTGCAGTGTGATCCACTTCCAAAACAGAAACCTGACTCTGCAGGAATCCAAGTGCTTATGCCAAGATGTTAAGTCTTAGGACCAGCCATTTATAGGACCTACAAATATATATCATTCATTTTGTAGGTTAACTCACAGTTTTTCACTTAAAAGATGTTTTATCTTGTTAGTCTGGATTTGTATTCTGCAGCATTTCTTCAGAAATCATAACAGAAAGCTCAGTATCTCTTAAGTCCTTTTAAGGAATTCAAATTCAACACACAATACTCACCTTGCTACAAAAGAGGGGCAATTAATGGGAAATTCGTGTAAATTTGGGTCAAGTTTTCAAAATAGTTATTCTTTAGTGTAAATGAAAATGTAAAGCCTCACCTGATACCACAATTACAGCTTAGTCCTAATTCCTTTACACTAATAAATTCATTTGCAAATATAGAAATTTCAAGGGCTAGCAACACATGACTTTGGGCTGTCTTTGATTTTTATAAAGTATCTGTACTAGGTACCTTTATACTTCTATAAAGTATTAAAATTTTATAAAGTATTAGCTTAATAAGAGTACTAAATTACAGATGACCTAATAGTATTTTGCTTGCTTTATTAATATCCAGAACAATTATTAGCAATACACAAAAAGTAACTGCCAATAGAGGTAAGTAAGAAAAATCAGTTTTGCTATCAATAACTTTACTAATTCATCTTTTTTTTTTTTGTTTTTTGAGACAGAGTTTTGCTCTTGTTACCCAGGCTGGAGTGCAGTGGCGCGAACTCGGCTCACCACAACCTCCGCCTCCTGGGTTCAGGCAATTCTCCTGCCTCAGCCTCCTGAGTAGCTGCGATTACAGGCACGCACCACCAGGCCCAGCTAATTTTCTGTATTTTTAGTAGAGACGGGGTTTCACCATGTTGACCAGATGGTCTCGATCTCTTGACCTCGTTTGTGATCCACCCGCCTTGGCCTCCCAAAGTGACTAATTCATCTTTAAGTCATTCAAAGTAAATTAAATTTAGTTTGCCCAAAAGTTTTAAAGTTTTAAGAGCTGCCTAAAACTGGAAGTGAAATAGATGGTTTTGTAGGAGACTTACTGCAAACACCTACAAATAACATTTCAAGGTACCAGAGCCTTCAACAGTGCCAGGTATGTGACAGCAATGCTACCTATACGCATTGGGGTTTTCAACAAGGCTGCGCCATAAGATCATGAGAAGTTACAGTTTGACAATGATAACAGACTTGAATTCTGGAATCTTGGGCAGTCTATTCCAGAAATGATATACACTGGTACTTTCATGAAGAAAGACAAACACCACGAAGGAACAGCACAAGATTTTTTTTTTTTTTTTTTTTTTTGAGACGGAGTTTCGCTCTCGTTACCCAGGCTGGAGTGCAATGGCACGATCTCGGCTCACCGCAACCTCCGCCTCCTGGGTTCAGGCAATTCTCCTGCCTCAGCCTCCTCAGTGGCTGGGATTACAGGCATACACCACCATGCCCAGCTAATTTTTGTATTTTTAGTAGAGACGGGGTTTCACCATGTTGACCAGGATGGTCTCGATCTCTTGACCTCGTGATCCACCCACCTCGGCCTCCCAAAGTGCTGGGATTACAGGCGTGAGCCACCGCGCCCGGCAGCACAAGATTCTTAATGGGTTCTGTTGAATTTAAATTGCTTTAAAGATTTTTTCTTTTTTTTGCATTACCTGAAGAGGTAAGTCCAATAAAATTATCTAATTGTTCAAAAAGTCATTACATTTAACTATATTGATTACGAGTCAAATTTAAAATCACTTCTTTTCCTAAAAGAATCACCAGCTTTTAGCTTTGAGAACTCTGAAGGCAAGAAGAGGGATGGTCCAGACAGGAAAGCATCAAACCAGCCCTGTCAATTACTTCAACACTCCATCCTCCTACACATAAAACAGAACAAAATATACCATTCTCATCGTTCCACACAATTGTATTAGAAGAATAAAAAGTAACCTCAAAAATGGCTAGTGATGTTCAAGTAATCTGCAAATACCAGGTTTTAACACATTAAATAGGAAACAAAAGACGTGAGTGGTTAAGTTGCTTTGATTAAAATCCTACCTCCTCAACTTGCCATGTGACTTTAAGCAAGTTACATGGCCTCTCTGACTCAGCTGCCTCACCTGAAAAACAAAAATATCAGTCCTTAACTCACAAAACTGTCAGATTTTAATGCCTGGCAAATAGTCATTCATTAAGATTTATTTTTAAAATGATTCCTATGAGGGTCTCCAGAATCAAACCCTTCTTAAGCAGCAGGAAGGGAATAAAATCCACATTTATATGACCGTTGTCTATTAAGAATGTAAACAGGAATCATCTTACTTTTCTTACTTGTCTTAACCCAGATATTCTACAATTTCTGAGCTTTCTATTATTCTTTCATTCTTTTTTTTTTAATACAAGGTCTCACTCTGTCATCCAGGCTGAAGTACAGTGGCCCAATCACAGCTCACTACAACCCTGACCTCCCAGGCTCAAGGGATCCAAGTGATTCTCCTGTCTCAGCCTCCCTAGCAGCTGGGACTACAGGCATGCACCCCCACACCCAGCTTTTTTTTTTTTTTGGTAGAGAGGAAGTTTCACCATGTTGCCCAGGCTGATCCACCCACTTCCGCCTCCCAACATGCTAGGATTACAGGCGTGAACCCCCGTGATGGTCTGAGTTTCAATTACACATGTGACACTGTGCTGGCTGGGTCAGGCGTCTAGACAGTGCTCTAACATTGGAAGATATGTTAGAGCCTCTAGTTCCTGTTCTGCTACCAATTAGCCATATGACCTTTAGTAACTTAGGAATTCTCCCAAGGCATTCTATTAACCGAGAAGTGTGGGGAGAAGAGATAGAGAAGAACTAGATTTCTAAGGCAGCCATTAAAATCTTGCGAATCCTAAAAGGACAATTTTAGAGGATTCTCAAGATTATCTTTCTTATAAAGGAAGGACAGGCCTGAAAAGATAGGAGTTAAATCAACTGACAAAGTTAAATCATATTAGTGTCCCTTGTGAGCTCCAAGAAAGCAGAAATGGATTCTTACTGGCACATAGTATCTACTGGTGTGATAAACTATACGTTCGTATTTGGAATCAACTGCACTTTTATTGGAACTGTCTTTACAGAAATAGAAGTTATTTCTCAGATATATTTCTTCCCCTGTTGCATCATACACTTTACCTGTCCTCCATTTAATTATCACATTAAAACAGTGAGATAAGCACTATCATTTGCCTATAAGCAAACTTCAGTCAGATTAAGTCGGTTAACTGAAGCCCAGACTACCTGGCTCTCAGCTGGAGAATGGATTCCAACCCAGATTTATCTTGCCTGCAAAATCTGTGTTCTTAGCTGGGTGCGGTGGTTCAGGCCTGTAATCCCAGCGCTTTGAGAGGCCAAAATCGGATCACTTGAGGTCAGGATTTCAAGACCAGCCTGGCCAACATGGTGAAACCCCATCTCTACTTAAAAAAAAAATTAGTCGGGCGTGGTGGCGTGTGCCTATAATCCCCACTACAGGAGGCAGGAGAATCGCTTGAACCCGGGAGGTGGAGGCTGCAGTGAGCCGAGATCGTGCCAATGCACTCCAGCCTGGGTGACAGAGCAAGGTTCTATGTCACAAAAAAGAAAAATCTGTGCTCTTAACTACCCTGATTTTCACCTCCCATTAACACTTGGCAATTACGTGTGGATAAAAGATAAAAGACATAAAGACAGATCAGCATTCAGCTCCGTGTAATGTTATGATAAAAGTTTTTATTTGGGATGATGCGATCTACTGAGATCAGACCTGAGGCCCTCTTTTGTCTCCCAGAACTGTAACCTCTGGGGAAAAGAAAGAAGTCTCATATATGTGCCTGGGGGCTGACTGCCTGGGGGAACAGCAGAGGCAGAGAGGATAACGGAAGGCAGCCGGCATCAAAAACATCAGCCATGGACGAGAAATTGTGCAAACTCTTGCAACCTGCTGGGGAGCAAAAACGGTGCCTAGAAAAGTCTGTGGAGATGGCTGTCTTTCAGCCACCACGTACCTGCGAACCCCGATACCCAGCTCCTCGGGGCCTCGCTTTATCTGATACACGGGATGAAGCTATCTAAGACCTGCCGTCCTCCCTCGGGGCTGCTGGGATGAGACGACGGGCGACACGAGACGGCCCCAAGGCAAGCTCCCCGGAAAAAGTGCTTCCCAGCCAGCCCTCCCGGGCCGGACCGAAGTAGGGAGGGGAGAGGGTGGCAGACCGGTGTTCCCTTCACCCGCTCCAATACACTCAAGGAAGAGAGAGAGAGGCACCCTGCCACGGCCATACTCACTGCCGGATAACAGTCAGAGCGAAGCGAGCCATGTTCCCGGAGCCGCTTCCCGTCCGTGGCCCCACGCCCCGCCGCTCCCGCACTGCGGGCCACCTCCCCATACCACTTCCGCCAGCCACCGGCCGGCTCCGCCACCATAGGCCGAGGCGGCCCTGCACGTCATCCCCGAAGGCCAATCAGCACCGGGCGAGGCCGACGGGGCGGGGGAGATGCGGGAGCCACGAGGCCCCGCCCAGGACTGCGGCGCTTGCGCCCCTGCGCGGGGGCCTGTGATTGGCGCGCGGCAGGTGCGTGAGGCCCCGCCCGCAGAGTCCGCTGTAGGATTTCTTCCCTCGCCAGCCGGCAGCTAGCGTTCGGGGCAGATAAGGAAGCCGGCGCCTGGATTTGTTGTGGTTGATCCGATTGAGCCTGACATGCAACCGTTAGTCTTATAGCTGGCCACTGTGATGAATGCCTCACGGGTGTACAGCGACTTACAGATGTGTTCTAAGAGTTCCGTTAATCCCCAACCTTGGGGACGTAGGGTCAGCAAGGTCTGCAGACTCAGACCCACCCACCCCACCTCCGCCAGACCAGACGCCCTCCTTGACCAAACTTTAGTCAGGTTCCTTTTCTAGACTAGACAGCATCCTCGGCCTGCTGAACCCGGTTTTGCCAAAGAGTCTTGATAAACCGGTTTATCAAGAGTCCCCTCACTCCTGATACTCTCTTCTAAAGCCCTTGATATCTAATCAAGTTCTTCCTCCCTCTCCCCCTTGATGACTTACCACGTTCTGGTAATTTTCCATCTTCTCCTTCATCCCTTCCATCCCGCCCCCTGGCTATAAATCTCCACCGGTCCTGGTTGTGTTCTAGAGTCAAATTCAGCCTCTCTCACCTATTGCAGTAGTCTTGAGTAAAGTTTTCCTTGCCGTTTTTAAGAAATGTCAGATGAATAATTTCTCTTCAGAGCCTTGAGGGGGTTACTTAATCTCTCTAACCCTTAATTATATGACAGGTAAACTGGGATAGCAGTACCTAGCAATGTGACACAAGTAACAATGATGTTAGCTAGCTAACACAGTGGAGATTCCATTAAAATCTGTCAAATGAATGAGGAATACCTGTTATGATCAATTTGTCCAATGAAGCATACATATATTTTAAAAAACTGACATATGAGAGAGGATCATTGTTTTAGGAGAAATTTGAAAGTTACAAAGCACCCACCAATGTTATTTTTTTAATTATCTAAGGAATAAATTACAAAACAATGTATTCATAAACTTTAAGAATCGGGGGCCAGGCACAGTGGTTCATGCTTGTAATCCCAGCACTTTGGGAGACTGAGGTGGGCAGATCATGAGGTTGAGAGATCAAGACCATCCTGACCAACATGGTGAAACCCTGTCTCTACTAAAAATAGAAAAATTAGCTGGGCGTGGTGGTGTGTGCCTATAGTCCCAGCTACTCGGGAGGCTGAGGCAGGAGAATTGCTTGAACCTGGGAGGCAGAGGTTGCAGTGAGCCAAGATCATGTCATTGCATTCCAGCCTGGGTGACAGAGCGAGACTCCCTCTCAAAAAAAACAAAACAAAACAAAAAAACCAGGAAACAGGTTGAGAAATGAGGTGTCTTTGAAAGAAAGGACATTGTCCAGCATTATTCACTCAGTGGTTCAGGGATTGTCCTTCTGCTTATAAAATGAACAGAGAGTTCACTTAAACTGTAATTCAGACAGAAGCTAGAAATACCCATATATGTATGTGTGTGTGTATGTATATGTGTGTGTGTGTGTGTGTGTGTGTGTATCCACATATATTCAGATAGAAGCTAGAAATATACATATATATAAATTTTAATTCAGATAGAAGCTAGAAATACCCATATTTATATATATAAATATATATATAAATATGTATATGTATGTGTGTGTGTATCCATATATATTCAGATAGAAGCTAGAAATATACATATATATAAATTTTAATTCAGATAGAAGCTGGAAATACCCATATATATATATATATATATGGGTATTTCCAGCTTCTATCTGAATTAAAGTTTAAGTGAACTCCTTGTTCATTTTGTAAGTGGAATATGTATATATGTATACATATATATGTGCGTACATGTGTGTGTATATACATATATATATACATTTTTTTTTTGGAGGCAGGATTTCACTCCCATTGCCCCAGGCTGGAGTGCAGTGATGTGCTCTCAGCTCACTACAGTTTCTGCCTCCTGGGCTCAAGCAATCCTCCTGCCTTAGCTTCCCAAGTAAGGGAAGTGGGACTACAGGCCTGCACCAGCATGTCTGGGTTTCTCTATGTTGGTAAGGATGGTCTCGAACTCCTGACCTCAAGTGATCTGCCAGCCTCAGCCTCCGAAAGTGCTGGGATTACAGGCATGAGCCACCACGCCCAGCCACCCACCAATATATTTTGTTGACAACCTCTCAAATCGCATATGCCTTTTTTAAAGAATTAAAAATCGTGCTTTGTTGGAGCACATCATATGATGGCATTCCGAATTAGTCAGGATAGGTCATGTTATGCCAAGATAATAAATTAAGTCTGGAACTTCCATGGCTTCACACATAATAGTTTGTTTTTCTTTCATGCTGTATCTCTGATGTGGATCAGAAAGGGTTTTGAGGCTACTCATTCAGGGCCTAGGGTTGACAGATATGTCAACTTCAGAAACACAAGAATTCATGATTTTTGAGGCAAGAAATGAGAACAGTTGAGGATCTTGAACCAGCCCTTAGATGCTTCCTTCATGCATTGTCCAGAGCCACTCACATGGCCCTACCAAATTGCAGAGAAAAATGATGGGAAACATGGGGTACACCTGAGTGTTTGGTGGTAGACAATCCCATAAACCCTGTGCATGTTGGAGTATCTGAGGATTCTGCCCTTGACTCTCTTCTCTACTCAACCGTGAGGTCTGCTAGGTGATCTAACCCAGTGTATAGATCCTAGTTATATCCCCAGCCTTGCCCTTTGCACTGAGCTCCTCATTCATTTATCTGTTATAGTTACCTACTCAACATCTACGCCTGGGTCTATAGTTGACATCTCAAGATAGCTTTGTCCACACAGAACGTTTAATTTTTAACCTCCATAAATAGCTGATTTTAGCCAGGCACAGTGGCTCACACCTGTAATCCCAGCACTTTGAGAGGCCAACAAGGGCAGATCATGAGCTCAGAAGTTCGAGACCAGCTTGACCAACATGGTGAAACCCTGTCTCTACTAAAAAAAATGAAAATTAGCCCAGGCATAGTGGCAAATGCCTGTAACCCCAGCTACTCAGGAGGCCGAGGCTGGAGAATCACTTGAATCCAGGAGGCAGAGGTTGCGGTGAGCTGAGATCCCACACTGTGCTCCAGCCTGGGCAACAAAGTGAGACTCTGTCTCAAAAATAAAAAAATAAAAACAGCTGGTCTTCAAATCTTTCTCATCTTCATAAATGGTAACACCATCCACATGATTGCTCATGAAACCCTTGATTCTTTATCAAACTTAACATTCTCTGCCAAATTCATAATAGATTTCTGTAGGCTCAATAACACAGTGAGTACTAGACTTCTTCTCTTGTTTTCTTTTTTTTTTTTTTTTAAGACAGAGTCTTGCTCTGTCACCCAGGCTGGAGTGCAGTGGTGGGATCTCGGCCCACTGCAACCTCCACCTCCCAGGTTCAAGCAATTTTTCTGCCTCAGCCTCCTGAGTAGCTGGGATTACAGGCATGCACCACCATGCCTGGCTAATTTTTCTGTATTTTTAGTAGAGATGGGGTTTCACCATGTTGGCCAGTCTGGTCTCAAATGCCTGACCTCAGGTGATCCACCCGCCTCAGCCTCCCAAATCTTGTTTTCAAATAAAGATTAATTACTGTCTTCACTGAAGATGAGCCAAGTGTGAAACGCCTGATCTACTTGGAATGTAGGGTAGGAGAGGAGACTGTGGGTCGGAGCCAGTTTCCCAGGCATTTAAATACTTCAGCAATAGCATTAAGAATGAAATTAATTACGTTGTGACCAAAAGCTGGCCTGTTGATTAACCACCAAAAGCTGGTTAGTCAGTGTCTGTGAAATTTATATTCTTCTTGTTTAACTTTTTTTTTTTTTTTTTTTTTGAGACAGAATTTTGCTCTTGTTGCCCAGGCTGGAGTGCAAAGGCATGATCTTGGCTCACTGCAACCTCTGCCTCCCAGGTTCAAGCAATTCTCCTGCCTCAGCCTCCTGAGTAGCTGGGATTACAGGCGTGTGCCACCATGCCCGGCTAATTTTGTATTTTTACTACTAGAGATGGGATTTCTCCATGTTGGTCAGGCTGGTCTCGAACTCCTGACCTCAGGTGATCCGCCCACCTCAGCCTCCCAAAGTGCTGGGACTACAGGTGGGAGCCACCACACCCAGCATCATTTTTTTTTATTGAAAGACTTTTTTTTTTTTCCTTAGGAGCTATTCTCAGCAGTAAGACTAAGATAGTTGTAAACTTAAATCTCTGAGACTTCAAAGATTTTCAAGGGTCTACATTTTTGAAATTTATGGAGACTTGCTTTGTGGACTTGTCCACAGGCGTTTCATGTGTCCTTGTGAAGAATGTGGATTCATTCATTATTGGATGCAGAGTTCTAAATATATGTCTGAGGCAAGCTTATTTATTGTGTTGTTCATACATTCAATAAAAAATAAATAATAAAAGCTATCTATCCAAAACATTTAAAGAAGTTTATGGGCTCTATCACCAAATTATGTCCTGAATCTACCAATTCTGGAGTCTCCCTTTGTCCCAGGCTGAGCTCCCATCACCTCTCCTCTGGATTACTGTGCTACCCTGCTGGCATAGCTCTGCTGCCTCTACTCTGGTACTCAGCCATCAGAGATGTCTCTACAATCACATTGTGTCATTCCCTTGCTAGAAAATTATCTACTGAATTCTCACTGCAGTTAGAATCAAGTCCCAACTCCTGCAAGGCCTACATGGCATGGCCCCCTTGGCCCTCCAGCTGCAATTCTGTCTTCGCTGCCCCTCCTCACCCAGCTCCAGCCATGAGGGCATCTCTCTGTTCCCCATCTCCTGCTCATTCCTGTCTCAGGATCTTTGCATTTTCTGTTCCTTGTGCTCACAGATCTCTTCCCCAAGATATTTCCATGACTGTCTCCTTCTCAGCCTTCAAGTATCAACTCAAAAGTCCCACTCCCAAGAAGTCTTCCCTCAGGCAAAGTAGCCTGCCCAGTCACTATCTATCATCTGATTTTATAGTACTTACATCTGAAATTCTATCATTTATGTACTATTTTTGTAGGTTCATTGCCTGTCTTTCTGAACTAGGATATGGATTCCTTGATGGTGGGGACTGGTCTGTTTCTTTCTGTCTTCGTGCCTTGAATAAGTACTAGAAACATTGTAGGAGCTCAAACAATACTTCTTAACATTAGAAACTATGTTCTTTTTTTTCTTTTCTTTCTTTCTCTCTTTCTTTCTTTTTTTTTTTTTTTTTTTTTTTTTTTGAGACAGAGTCTCGCTCTGTCACCCAGGCTGGAGTGCAATGGCGCCATCTCAGCTCACTGCAACCTCTGCCTCCTGGGTTCAAGCGATTCTCCTGCCTCAACCTCCCGAATAGCTGGGACTACAGCCCTGAACTATCATGCCTGGCTAATTTTTGTATTTTTAGTAGAGATGCAGTTTCACCATGTAGGCCAGGCTGGTCTCGAACTTCTGACCTCATATGATCCACCTGCCACGGCCTCCCAAAGTGCTGGGATTACAGGTGTGAGCCACCATGCCCAGTCCTAGAATCCATGTTCTTACAGAATATTTAATGCTATAACATTCCCCTGATATGTGATTTAATGAAAAAAAAAAAAAAGCAGAACGCTATTTATTTATGAGCTTGATTTTTAAGAAAAAATATATACATATTTTTAAAAGACAAGAAAAAAACATGTAATTTATATCAAGTGTTTCTATACTTGGTAGTTATAACGTTAAAAATGCTTGCTCTGCTCTATTACTAATGAATTTATTTCCTGAGACACATGCCTACAAATAAGCGAGGTGTCTTTCGCAAAGAAAATTATCCAGAGGGTGGGTGACAGAGAACATACAAATTGTTTTCTGTGGCTATTCATACATACTAAAGCAAGGCAACTTACTATTTTTACTATGTAATAGAATACAGCTGAGAATATTTTTTTAAAAAACTTTAGTTGAGAGGTAGTGTGTGCCTGGTATTTGTTCTGCTTATTTTTAATTAAGTCACTTTATGATTCTAAGATAAAGCTCTTTAAGACTTACCAGAAAAGAGGCAGGGCACAGTGGCTCACAGCGGTAATCCCAGCACACTTTGGGAAGCCAGGGCAGGCGGATCACTTGAGGTCAGAAGTTCAAGATCACCCTGGCCAACATGGCAAAACCGTGTCTCTCTCTCTTTTTTTTTTTAATTTATGTAAAATAATGAGACATGTGAACCTGAATATATACAGTGATCCTGATGTCCCTGCCAATGTTATTAACATAGATCAGGAGATTTTTTGTTATAATTTAGGGCCTTATAAATGAAGCAGCAGCCACAATGTAGAATCTCGAGTCTCAGAATAATGTGCTAGTACTTTTCAAAGTTCTTGTGGACATGCAACTTTAGATATTAATCTTACACAGCATTATTTTCCCGATTTTGATAACTTGAAAACTAGATTTGTTATCCCAAGGGACAGCACATGAACCAGGGATCCAACCTTCATGGCATAAACACACATAGGCTCCCCTGAAATAGGATGCTACTATGTGAAAGAGTAGTCTCTACTAAAAATACACAAAATTAGCTCGGTGTGGTAGTCCCAGCTACTTTGGAGGCTGAGGCAGGAGAACTGTTTGAATCTGGAAGGCAGAGGTTACAGTGAGCCAAGATCATGCCACTGCACTCCAGACTGGGTGACAGGGCAAGATTGTCTCAAAAAAATTTTTTTAATTTAAAAAATTATTAAGACTTACTATAATAGAGACAAGAGGATTTTAAGTTTTAGACTCAAAATGGACAGACAAAACTGACATCAGATAGTACAGACCAAGAGTGTTTGGGACCAACTGAGAACTGTGGTTTCTGTGATTATCCAAGTTATTTCTAACACCACTACTTTGCTTTCTTCTTCTATTGCTTTGAAGTTGGAAATTATAGTGGTTTATGCAGATTTAATAAAAGAGAAAGTCTTAGGCCTTTACTGGCAGGATTTTCTTGCACCACCCACTGTCATAATTGATTACATGCTGTACCCTGATGGAAGAACAGAATTTCTAGGCCAACAGAAAATCACAAATACATGGTAAACCATCTGCTTTGTCCAGCGACTGAGAAATAATAATGTGACCAATGATCCAAGTGAGAAGGGACTGCCAGTCCAACTGTGCCCAGTCCTCCATCAGCTTGATGTCTGAAGGTGGAGGGAGATTTGTTTTGGCAGCTGCTCTGCCAACATCTGACATCTGTCACCAATAGCTCCCCATTATTGCTGGTTCCAAAAAAAATTATATCTGCCAGTCAAACAGCTTTCCTACTGATGGACAGTCAAAAGATGCCTTCTCAGCCTGCCATGCTTCTGGGGAACTCCCCTTGATTTGAATACACGCATCTTCTAATCCCTTTTCATGCCTTGCCTGTTAGCCTGTCGCTTAGTGGAGAAGAGAATGCTCCCGGAGCCCATGTTCTTTGCTATTTGGAAGAAGGGCAGCAGCACCAAGGGGATATGATGAGAGCTGTAAATGCTTATGTTTCACTGCTGTGCTCTTGATGGTAGTCTCATCAGGATCCACAGAGGAGCCACATCCACCTCCACCCCTGACTTTTTGGGAAAGTAACATCGCATCTATAATGCTTTCCAAAGAAATGAACACAGTACTTGTTGTGTTTGCCTATGTTCGGACTAGCTGATTCTTGTTAAAGCTTCCTATATATTAGGCACTTTACGTAGACTACCTCATTTAATCCTTCTAATAATCCAGAGAGATTTTATAAAAGAACAGGGAGACTCAGAGCTTACACAGCTAAGTGGCAGCCCTGGGATTCAAAGTCAGATCATCTTTTTAAGTAAGCCTTTTTCCACTGCAGCATCCTGACTCTGTCACAATGATTATATGTAATGCAGAAATGCATGATACAGTTGGTAATATTCCAGGCAAGTAGCAAGCACTGAGGGGACATCAACTAGAAAGGCCAAGTCTCTTGCTCTTGCCGGAGCCCTGACAGAATGCTAAGGAAAAGAGAAGACCAGTAGGCCCTAAAATCCTAGGTGTCCTGACCCTAACACCCAGGCAGTGCCATGCAGAAGCAAATCTTCCATAGTCCCTTCATTTTGAGTTTACAGTGACATATGAAAAATGTGAGTGACATTAAAACATGTGGTTCTTCAAGATTTTCTGAGACAGTATTAACCAAGATATCCAGAGGCTTATTATTATGATTAAGCAAGATGTCAGAGCAATGATTGGAAGCCTGCAGAGGCCCGGGGTTCTCTTTCATGTTCCTTCATACATTGCTGGGTCACCCTCAGTGTGGCATCCACACTTGCAGGGCCTCAGGTCATTGCGTCCATGTTAAAATAATATTTTTAAAAATATTAATCAGCATTTTTCCTCCAGTATTTTTTCTCTACATTTTTGGGCCCTTCCTCCCGTATCCCTTTTTTTTAGGGCAAGGAAGTTGGTCATGAAGAACCAAGAAAAATAGTATCTCTTCCTATAGGATAATGAAAGGAATCTTGACATAGCAAAGGCTTGGGAGGCTGTGAAGACAAAAGCAAGGCTTCCCTGCCCCAGACTTAGATTCTCTGGGCTAGGAGCCGGAGGGAGGGAGTGTTGGAGGAGAAATAACAGTAACACAGATATTCATGGATCCCTGAAGAATAGGGACAAACTAGAGATGTGATTCTTTTCCTAATTGACATAGGTTTGGGGATTGGGGAGGAAAGCAGATCCCATCGCTCCCTCCCTGGCGGAGCCCTGGGGAAGTGGTGAGACCCCTGAGGGGTAGTAGCTGTGCAGTGCACCTAGAGTCTTGAACAGTCTCTTGGTGCCAAGCCCCAGAGGGTGTGGGAGCAGCAGAGCATTTCTTTTGCATCTGAGAGTAGCAAAAAGTTATGGAAAAAATCACAGTTACACTTTCTGCAGTTCTCCTTACAGTATTTCTGAACATGCAGCATCTGTGGATGTGATTTAGGAAAGCTATGACCCAGGTGCTACCGGCAGCTCTGTCTTAATCAGCTCGGGCTGCTGGAATACAGTGCCATCGTCTGGGCGGCTTAAGCGCAAACACTTATTTCTCATAGTTCTGGAACATGAAAAACCGAGACCAGGGTGCCAGTAGGGTTGGGTGAGGGCTCTCTTCTGAGATGCAGAGCCCTGACCTCTCATTGTGTCCTCACATGGAGGAAAGAGGGCAAGAGAACTCTCTGGGGTACCTTTTATAAGGGCACTAATCCCATTCCCGAGGGTTCCACCCATACGGCCTAATCACCTCCCAAAGGCCCCACTTCCTGATACCATCACATTGGGAGTTAAGATTTCAACCAAGGACTTTGGAAGGGTGGCACAACATTTAGTCACACATTCTACTCAAGAATGTGTCATCTGGGGGTAGTCTACTGGTACCCTCATCAAGGGCCTCACATCCACAAGATATTCTGTTATCTGTACTTGAGTGGATAATGGATACTTTATTAACCGTAACTTGAATTTCAGAACTGAGATTTTATCGGTGAAAATAGCAGCCTGTCAACGATCACAAAGCAAGTTCAAAAGGGACCTCACTGAAGTCAAGACAGGTGCATTGGCTGCCTCAGACACATTGGAGACACTCCTCACCCCTGAATGAATGCAGTGAAGAGCCCAGGGGCCTGTGGCCTGCATCTTCGGGCTGCCACTGAGCCTGGCCTCTCCTCTAGCCCTCCTCCAGCCACAGGATTGGGAGGCCTCTGCTTGCTTGTTGCTGACTCTAAGCTAAAAGAATCCCATTTTTGGAATATTCACCTTGAGGAGGGAACTTTCATGCAAAGTGGCAGTGGGGACAGAGCCCTGGAGTGTCACAAATCATGTCACCTGTGTAGGGCCTGCTGCTTGTCTGCTAAACGTCTGTCGGTCTGCACCACAAAATTTAGTTTAAAACTTGCTTTCCTCATGAGTTAATGGCAAAGTTGTGAGGGAAAGGCCAATGCTCACCCGCTTTGAATTTTTTAGTGGCTACAAATATCAACCAAAAGAACTTAGGAGTGTACTTACATCAGTATGGGAAAATCATCGATCCTGTGGGCTTGGTGATGGGAGGATTCCGTCCCCTTCCCTTGCCCCTGTGTCACCACCCTGAGTACTGTGGTGAAGCAAAGCCTAACTGAAAAGGGGGAACAAAACTGTGAATGGCTTGAGATTCAGGTTCTTCCTGTAAAAACTTGAGTTTCAGGGTAAATAGTTTCATTCTTGCATGTGTGAGTTTATGAGTGACTCATTTACAACCTGCATAGAATGAGTGTGAAGAACAGCCAAGGGGCAAGGCAAAGATTGAAAAAAAAAAGGCTACTCCCTTGGTGTATATTCACTAACAAACTTCTCCTTAGATTAGGTCCTTTACTTTCTTAATGGACTTTGTCTTCATTAAAAAACTGGCTGGGCACGGTGGCTCACCCCTATCATGCCAGCACTTTGGGAGGCCGAGGCCGGAGAATCACGAGGTCAGGAGTTCAAGATCAGCCTGGCTGACATATTGAAACCCTGTCTCTACTAAAAATACAAAAATTAGCCAGGCATGGTGCCACATGCCTATAGTCCCAGCTACTCGGGAGGCTGAGGCAGGAGAATCACTTGAACCCAGGAGGTGGAGGTTGCAGTGAGCCAAGATCATGACACTGGCCTCTAGCTTGGGCAACAGAGTGAGACTTCATCTCAAAAAAAAAAAAAAAAAACTATCCCCTGATGATTTCAATAAGTGATGTCATCACCCAACTCTCCCACTCCCCACACTGGGCTAAAATTCTCACTCTTTCAGCTCAGTGCTTAGTAAACAACATATAGATCAATAAAGTAGCCCAGTGTAGCAGAAGATGCATGATGTTTTGAATTCAGACACATCTGGGATCCAGTGCTAGCCTAACTCTTTGTAATGAGCCATGCAACCCTCCATTCACTTAGCTACAAAACAAGGTGCCAACCTCACCAGAGAGTTATGAGGATTGCAGGAGAGGCTTGTAGAATGCTCTTTTGAAACTATGAAACCCCATTTCACAGATGAAAAAACTGAGTCATTGAGTTTACTATGAGTTACTGGGTGGCTCGGTAATGAGCCCAAGGTCACAAAGTGAGAGGGTGGCTAGGTGGGCATTCCAGAGCAGGCTGGCCACACAGCACTTGTTTTCTGGGCCAGCCACCAAATGGCAGTCATCTTTTTATTAGCCTCTGAGATCAAGGAAAGCAGAGATCTCATCCCTGGAAAAGCAAATACCGAAGACACATTTGTTGAATGAGGCGTCCCATGCGGAGCACCAAGCATGTACCCAGCCCTCGTCCATTGAATAAACGAGCAGTGCCCAGGAGCCCCATGGGCGAAGGGGATGATGAAGAGTAATGATTTTCAGTGAATGGGTTGATTGAAACATAGCCACAGAGATTTGCACTTTTTCAACAAATCTAGAAATCTCACAGGTTTGTCTTCTCATGGGGTCTCCATGATGCCAGGAGCACTAAAAATGACTCCCCAGACAAGCAAAAGCAGGAAAAGCTGTCTGGATGCAGTGGCTCACACCTGTAACCCAGCACTTCGGGAGGCTAAGGTGGGAAGCATCTTTTGAGGCCTGGAGTTTGAGAGCAGCCAGGGCAACATAGTGAGACCCTGATCCTATAAATTTTTTTCTTAAATTATCTAGGTGTGCTGGTGAATTCTTGCATTCCCAGTTACTTGGGAGGCTGAGGTGGGAGGACCACTTTGGCCTAGGAGATTGAGGCTGCAATGAGTTGTGATCACACCGCTGCCTTCCACCCTCAGTGACAAAAGAAGATCCTATCTCCAGAAACAAAACAAAACAAAATCCAGAAAAAGCAGATCTTTAACCACCCAGCCCATTTGGGCCTACTTGGAAACCTTTGCCTGGAGCTGAGCATTGGGATCTCAAAGGAATTTCAAAAATCTGGCCCAGCCCCAGGGTATCTGATAATTAAAAACTGGTAAAGACATAAAGAGACTGTAATGCTTAATGAGGCATGAAGGTCTTTATCTGAGAAGAAGAGGTTGTGGTCCACAACTGAAGAGAGTATTCCAGGCCTGTCTGTGGTGGAGAAGGTTGGAGGAAGATGACTCTACCTGGGGTTTATTGGATCCTCCTTCCTCGCCCGGGAGGTAAAACTGACACAGATTAGGCTACAGAGCTGTCATCCCTAAGCCTACTGGCAGGTGCTGTAAAAGAGAGCATCAGGTTCAGTGGGCCGTGGGGTGGGCAGGGGGTAGAGAAAGGGGCTGGTCACACTCAGCTGCAGCCCTTGCAGCCTCGAAGGCCTGTGGTTGCCAGGACTTAAATTTCCCAAGAGTCGTTAAAATCCTGACTTTTATGTGATAGCTCTCATCTTGTATTGACAAGTAAATCCAAGACAATTTCAATCACTGTGGGAGTCAAGCTAATTATGTCTGCAGGCTGGATTTGGTCTGCAAGCTGCCAGTGTGCCATCGCTGGATTAGACATGGAAAAGAGTCGGGAAAGGTCACAGACCAGCACCGGCCACCCCAGATAGAGTCACGATGCGGTAGTGAGAGAATCAGGTCCAGGATCTGCACGAGGTGCAGACGGGAAAGACCTGAGGTTCGTTGGCCAGGCTGCCCTGGAGAGACGACGCAAGCAGGGTGCCGCTCCTGCCGTCTGCGGTGGGTCGGGAGGTGCTGCCCTCCCTCTAGGGCAGAGCCATCCTATACATGGCTGGCTCTGGGTTTGTGAGGGATCCCCGTCTGTGGCATGAGTACCACCTAGTGGACTTCGCAGGAAGAACTGTATGTTGAAACCATGTGGACGGTCATTTACCGGAGTGGTGGGGGTAAGGGCAGACTAACGGCCAAGGCCCAAGCAAATCAGTATCAAAGAAACCGTAATAATGAATAAACTCAAAGAAGCTTCAGGGGGATAATCAGACAGAGGCCGGGGAGGTAAGTTGTGCTGGTCTTGCTGCTTTCTCAGGCCACCCAGTTCTATTTGACGGAGCCTATGGTCTGAGCTCATGAAATCCGCCCCTCCAGTGCGGGGCCGGCCTCCAAAGCCCAATGACAAGGAAAGCCACCAGTCATCTTGAAACTTCCAGCCTTCTTTCTTTAAGCCTCATGAGAAATTAGATGGGTGGTAATCCCAAATCAATGTTTGTGGCTGTGCTTACCCTGTTTCACAAGTGTAACATCTGTGTTTATAGTGTTTAAAATCTATTAAATTGTGTGTGCTCTTCAAGCTGCCTATTTGAATATTTTCTCTTCATTTAAAAAATTACTTCCCATCTCTTTTATTTTTGGAAAAGGTCACATTGTTTCCATTTCTAAACTATGCTGACCCACATGAACTTCCTAACAAATGCGTTTTCCTAAAACCCACTTGCTTGAGGAAACCTGTTCCATCTCCTCTGAAAGGGCCCCCTCCAATGCCCATCGATTTCCCCTGGATTCATTTGCATTTTCTGCTGCTCCTCTTGGCAATTTAATAGGCCTGTGTGTCCTGGTGTTCTCTGTGCTTTTCCTTAAAGGCCCAGTACAGGCCCCATGTAGACATCAGCTGTGAGCACTAGGCTTATCTTGATACTCTGAATCTCCTAGCTCCGTCCACAGCAGTTTTGCTGTCGCTGTTATTGCTAGCAGAGCGGGGGAGAAGTAATCTGGTGTAATATTCAGCTTTAGAGTACTTGCTTCGTGTCAGTATTTTGACAGTATTACTGCTAAGCCAACCGGGAAGCTGGATTTTGGCGATACCTCTGCCTGTTGAATAAAAGCTCCAGATCTCTGAAAGACATTAGATACAAAAGCATTCCCTTGAACACACACAAAAGATCGGGGATTTCCAGGTCTTCATTGCATTTTTAACTGCCACTTTCAGGAAAGGCACTTTTAAGTTTGAGATTTTCCAGTTATAAGATGATCTGGATCTGAAAGAGCATGGATGGGGCAGTGAGATTTATCACCGCTCGACTGTGTGCTTCCTCTGCTCTTCCTGCCCTTACAACATTCTTCACTCAGAATGGGGGAAGCCTGGCAGTGTTGCTGGGTGGCATTTGGGAGTGGGAGTAGAGTTGTCATGCTATAAACAGACAGCATTGCTCTTACAGAGCAAAAGGATGGGGAAGGGGAGGGAGAGGGACCCAGTTGGACGTTATGTCATGCTGAAGAGAATTCCAAGGATGGTTATGAATGGTAACCAGAGGCCCTTGACACTCCCTGGAGGCCAGCAAACTTCACTAGGCAGAAACCCAAGAAAAAGTTACCCGTTTGTCTCTAAGAATGGTGGATGTCAATGGGGAATGGAAACAAAGGGGAATTTGTAGGGTCCTTGTTAGCTTAAAACTTCTATTAAGTGAAGTTACTTGAGATCCACAGGGAATATCTTAATCTGGATTTCCCCAATGGCCAGTTTAAAATCTTATTGTTTACAACTCAGGTCTGAATTAAAATGGAAAGCAGCCTTCAATGACTTTTGGACAGAAAAGTTTGGAGAAAATGAATTTTATAGTAACATCAAAATGTCTATTAGAACTTGTGCAAAAGCTCTAACGTACCTAATCTGTACAAAAAGATAAGAAAATTAACTGGACGTCGTGGCGTCTGCCTGTAATCTCAGCTACCTGGGAGGCTGAGGGAGGAGGACTGCTTGAGCCCAGGAGTTTGAGGCTACAGCAAGCTGGGATTGTGTTACTGTACTCCAGGCTGGGGGACAGAGAAAGACCCTGTTTCAAAAAAGTAAAAAATGAAAAAAGGCAGGGCACAGTGGCTTATGCCTATAATCCCAGCACTTTGGGAGGCTGAGGCAGGCCTCAGATCATGAGGTCAGGAGATCGAGACCATCCTAACACGGTAAAACCCCGTCTCTACTAAAAATGCAAAAAATTAGCTGGCCATGGTGACGTGTGCCTGTAGTCCCAGCAACTCAGGAGGCTGAGGCAGGAGAATCATTTGAACCCAGGAGGTAGAGGTTGCAGTGAGCCGAGACTGCGCAGCTGCACTCCAGTCTGGGGACAAAGCGAGACTACATCTCAAAAAAAAAAGTGTTTATTAGGCTGCCTTCTGTATACCCACCACACTTGGGAAGAAAGCTGGTCTGAGGAGCTGAGGTCCAAGAGCAGCTGAGCCTAGGGCCCTGAAATTCATTCAAGCAGTATGGAGACTGTCACATCCCATTCCCAGGCTCTGCTTTTCCAGACTCCACCAAGGGCAGTTGTGGCCTGTGTCTCAGAAGAGGGGTGCAGGAAGGATCAGAAATCAGATGGGAGCCACTAAGAACAGCAGGCAGAAGCCAGGAAAGCTGCAGGGGCAGGGTTCCCCAGAATCTGGAGTTGGTACCGCAGGCTTCTGGTATCTCTCATGCCAGGAGATGCTTCCACACAGCCTAGAGTGAGTAGCTGGCAACGATCAGGGGTATCCTCTGAGGACCAGTCATACTGTGTGTGATGTACCACCTTCTGAAGGTGGACTAGGTCTTCTTGCTTATAATCTGGCTGCATGGGCACTCCCGTCCCCTAGCAATGTCAACAATGACTTGTCCTGCCATAACACAGAGGCACACGTAGATTCTATTCCAGGTTTGAATGTGTCTTTTATGTCCCTGCCAATTGTTGCAGCAGCATAAAAGAGAGTTCTGACATGAGACAAGTGTATTCCATTCTGAGGACTGCTGGTTGATAAGTAAGTCAAAAATGGCCAGATAGTTTAGGTCAAGGTGAGTTTATTGTCCAAATAGCATAACCTAATTGCATTCAAAACCATTTTCAAATCCATCTTTAAACTAGTCAGAAAACAGGTTATTATTTTTTTAAATCACTTAATACTGAACAGATAAGACCTCTTAAAATGCAGCTGACTATATCATGTCACCATAATAGCCAATACGACATTTTGCCATACTTCCTAAAAACCTTCCTGCATACACTGATCATGCTACTTCAGCACTTTCTAACGTCCTGACCAAATACACACCCACACCTCTTATAGAGTACATTGTGAGAGAATAACATTGACTTGATATGGCATCACACTTGTTTTAAAGCAAAACAAAAAAAAAAAAAGGAAAAGAAAAGAAAAGTCCAAGACGAGAAACTATAACTGAGAGAGAGAAGAGAGAGAGCTGAGGTACATGGTATAAGGGTAATGAACATAATGGAAAAAATCCAATGGCCCAGTGATTTGCTGGGGATGTAAGAGTTGGCCAGCAGTAAGAACTAAACCAATTAAAAGTAAAAATAGAAACTTTGTGTTTCAAGGACAGGCACCTGTCAAAAGACATTGGATACTGTAATGGCTACAGTCAGTAAGGCACTTTATTTCCCCAAAGTAGGCTGCAGGCAAAGGAACGAAGGCTGCAGCTCCAGCGCGCACGTACACATTTGCTGATGGCTTCCTAAAACCTGAGCCAAGAATAGGGTCTGAAAGCCCAGCCAAGTTTAAAAGCAGAGACACACGAATGTAGTATCGTTGTGCCTGAAATGACCATTCTGGGTCATTTCATCCAGAATCATCAAAAGCCATGTGGTATGAGGAAGCAATAAACATCCTCTGGAATCTTCTTACCCTATTTTGCACAAATGGATGGCTGCATGAACAGCTCTTGTAAATTGCTCTGAGTCCGCACCAACAGAAGACTGCACTCATTCTATAGCTACAGAGGGTTTGTTGGCTTAAGGGGACTTTATCGTCTCAGCATTAATTTCCCTTTTAAAGCTATTCTCAAGGTTGGACTGTCTCAGAGATAAACAAAGAGGAATCCTTTTGGCTTAGAAGTCAACTGGCTTACTCAGACTTCCTCCCCTTCCTACCTCCAATTCCCACACTACCAATATTATTTTCTTGAACTAGAAAATCAATTATTTACATGACATAAGGTGCAAGTCTATTTCTTCTCCCAGCCCTGTCCCCTGTGGCCCATGGAGAGAGAATTCCCCTGCCCTCTTTGAGAAAGTCATCTGATCCTGCCTAATGTTCTTAACCTTTCAGTCCCAGAGCTCCCTGGGCACAGTATGGAGAGGCCCTAGAGGTGCTAGACAGCAGGAAAGCGGCAGCTCCGTCTGAAGAGCTGCCCATCCTGCTAGCAAAGGGATGCAGTGTGATGCTGTCAGGGTTATCTTCTCCTCTCTGGCTTTGTCACGTAAGCCATGTGTGCCCCTGACCTGGCTTGTAAGAGGCAGAACAGAGCCTCCAGTACAGAGCACATAGACCAAGGGTAACCCAGGGGTAAGGCATGCTGTGCTCTCCAGTGGGGTCCTGGGGCAGTTCAAAACAAAGCCTCCTGGAAGAGCAGCTCCTTCTTGAAGGAGCTTGCCTCTCAGCACGCGTGGGCTGTTCTGCAGAGGGAATTGCCCTCGGCTTTCTCCTGCAGGCTTCTTGGCTATTATGGACCCGCACGGAGTTTTTAATTATGCTTAGCATATATTTTTGGCATACTAGGATTTCCTCCCCCTAGGATCTGGCCAAAAGAGGGGAAGGATTAAAATTTGGCAGGCTGGGGGAACAACGCAGCCCCCACTGATGGAGAGAAACAAACAGGTGGAAGTAAAGACGAGATACAAAGACAGTAAGGTAGAAAAAGACCAGGAAAAAGCGGAACGCCTTTAGTGGAAGGTGAGAAAAAGAAGTGAAAGAACAACAACAAAAAAAGAGCGAGTTCAAATCCACAGGGAGAACCCCTCTGGAACAAACTCCTACCAAGGAGACCGAGATCCAAAAAGAGGGCAAAATCCAAGATTTTGGATTTTGGACAAATTTGGGATTCATTCTTTTGTTTAAGCAGGGAGCAGGCAAAAAGCCCAACAACCCCGCACCTTCCCATCAGCAGCCCCATCCCCATCATCACCAAGGCCCCAAGAATGCGAACGAGAAAAGCTAGGACTCAGGGGTCTCTGGGCGACAGGAAGAGTGGAAAGTTACAGACTGTAAATAGAGTCGGAGAGGCCTGTGCCCTTCCTTATATGTCGGGTTCTTGCATTTGCTGCTTCTGTTTAAGCTCAAGGGTCAGTCGCCATGAAATGAGTTTGCACCTCGTTTCCTCTTTAGGCTCCAAGATTCCCAAGAACTCCAGAGTTCCCGCTTTCCCCATTCTGTGGGACTCCTTGGGGCCCAGGAGAGTGTGCTGAGCAAAGCTGACTCTTGAGAAAACTCTGCCTAACTTGCTGGCTGCTCCACTTTCTTCTCCAAAACTTCAGAATTCACCACCCACTGTCCCACCAGAAATCCCCTAGAATTTTAGGGTCATGCTAACTACAATGTCCTGAACTCTTCTAAACACACTTCCCCAGAGACTGACTCATCTGGAATTTCACCTCACAGAGAAGCAGCCTCTTCACCTCCCTTCAACTGCCATCCCATATTTATCTGACCTATTTTTCTTGTCCTGCCAATTCAGTGTGATTGAAAACCCAAAAACCATTTAGTACCGCTTAGCAGAGGACCTGGGCTTGCATAGTGCTTGCCGGCACAGTTTGAGACAGAGGAGGGAGAAGGAAGCACCACACACGTGGCTTGCTGCAGATTCATCTATTCACAGATTCAGACCTAGGCAATCTGCGGAGATGATCCTAAACTCAAGGTGTCCATGCCAGGGAAGGGGAAAGACGGAGGAAAAAAACTTCAAGATGAAAGGGTCCTTTGCAGATGAAGCCCCGCTTTTGAAAAAGCTGCAAGATGAGGCTCTCCATACAGCCTGCTGGAATTCTTTTTAGTCTGTTTCCTGATACCTGGTACCTAAGTGCAAATCACGATGTTTGTACTGAACGTCTGCCTTGAAGGGGAGGGAGGATTCCTTGGTTCAACGTATTTTTTCCATCATGATGAGGATATCGGGGTCAAAATGGGAGCCCAATGGCCTCCATGAGGTCCCTGGGAGTGAGACCACCCTGCCTTCCACCTGAAGAGGGAGTTCAGCCCTGCTCACACTCTTCTCTATTCCTCACATGAATGGGCTCCCAGGCAGAAACTGTACGGTTGTGAGGTATAATGAAAACAAAAGTGTGAATCATTGTCTTGTAGTTATTGATTTTTGTCCAGTAAACCTGAGGTAAAGAATACTCCGTCTTTGAATAAGGTGATCAGAGGAAAAAAAAAAACCCAAAAAACCAAAACGAAAAAAAAAAAACCATGAATAGGCTACGAGAAGAAAGCAAACTATGGAAGGGCTTTTCCAGTACAAAGAACTCCTATCTGAACCATCTACTTCAGGACCTGGAATTTAAGCAGTAAAATAATATATTATAAAAATGTTTATAAAATAGCAGCACACTCTGTGAAACATTACAGCTAGGTACTGTCAATGTGAATAAGGATGGATGATTTTAGCTTCTTAGCAGCGCAAAAAAAAAAAAAAAAAAAAAAAAACTGAACAAAACAAAATGAAAAAATAAGAGACCCTTAGATTTTTTTCCATCTTCAACCCTCATACTGTGAAACAAGGCAGAATCTGTGTATAAAATAATTCTTCAAAGTAGCCCTGTTCTGATTTTTGCTTTTTACTTGAAAGGCAAATATTTTAACAAATAGCTTCATTACCTATCAATTACAATTGTGCAAAAAAAAAAAAAAAAAAGTTGTTGCTCCAACCTCTTTGCTAACTGAATGCCTCTAAGAAGTGGAGAGGAAAAAAAAATTCAAGTACACTGAATACAACTTTGCAATAAAATTAACAATGACAACAACAAAAAGAAAAAAAACAGAAAAGGGAACAAAATGCCACACCCTGATGTTCAGCCATCTATCTTTGCACCAGCAATAACTTTTCTTTCCATGTCCAAAGGAGAAGTCCAGAGATGGGAATTAAGATCCTTCTGTGCCATCAGAATGGTAGTTTATAGGCTTTTCTGAGGAATGTTGTGATGGGAATGTCAGCAGAAAGGGGGTGTCTCAAGAGTCCTGGTAGAAACACCAGAACTGCGTACCGAAGAACGTCAGATAATAGAAGCGGAGAGTAACCCAGACTGGGGGCAGGAAGAGAAGAGGAGTACTCAGCTTGACTTGCATAAACCATCCCATCTATCGCTTGGGAACAACTTTTCAAAGTGCTTTTCGAATGGAATGGTTTATAACAATGCTAAACTGTGAACCAGACATGCCAATCAGCACCAAAAATTAGTTTTTTTTCCTAAGAAGAAATGCTAAGGCCATCTTACCCTTTTAAATAGAATAACAGAAAAGATTCCATTCTGGCTCCCACCCTTGGTCTCCATCTGCCTCCGTTCCATGTGAGTTTTGGTTATGGTCCATAGCTACATTTCCCCATTAGATAGCAATACAGCGGTGTCTTCAATGAACTGCATTTGGAAGAAGCAGCAGGATGTCACAGAACATGAAGCCCAGGAGCCTATCACCTATGTCCAACTGGCAAAATCAAACATCTTTTTTAGGTAGCAGCTACTGTAGACAGCGAGAGAATGTAATGCAGATATCCAAGCACGCTCCTGACTGAGTAACAGGTGGCTGAGAGCAAAACTGCTTCTCCATTCCAAACGGTTCAGCCATATTGAGAGACTGTTTTGTACTCCCTCCCCATCATGTCCCTCCTTATCTCAATTCCTTCTTGAGTTCATTGCTTTGCAATCTAATCATGCCATATATGGCGTACACAGTTCCTTGAAATTATACTACAAAGGGGTGGATGTGCTATCTCATAACATGAAAAAAAAAGTCTCCTCTAATTTGTTCCCATATTGCAGGCATACATATTCTCTAACTACTCTGCAGGTTTTCCTGTAAGCATTTTACTATTACTTTTACATAATCAAACAATAACTGTTCGCATATACAAGGGATTCCCTTATGCTGTACTTCAAATAGGCACCAAATGCTTTTTATTATTCGGCTTTTATAGGACCTTTTTCTCTCATTTCTAAAAGATCTTTAAATATGATCTAGGCGGGGGCAGAATTTTTTTTTTTAAGTTTCACCCTAAAACACAAAGAACAAAACATAACCAGAAAGAAGGAGAGAGCAGATTATGAGTGCGCCTCTCTTCCGGCCCGACTGGCATCCTCACACGTCGATATCCCGCACGTCTGTAGGGGTGCTGGCTTGGTCCAGTTCATCCTCCGACTTGGATCCGTCACGCTGGTCCTGACGGTACTGTTGCAGGCTATTGAGCAGCACCGCCTCAATCTGCTCCTGGCAGGCTTTGAGACAATCCTAGAACAACGGTCCACACCAGAGCTGTTAGTAAGAGGAACACGACACAGAGCATCCTACCAAGAAAGCACGCATAATTTAGCCTGCATAATTCTATGCTAGTTTCCAGTAGGAATAAATGTGAAGTAAAGAAGGGATGTTCTTAAAGTGCCAAGGAATCTCACTACACCAGGCGGGGTCCGTGGACCGGCAGCATCAGCATCACCTGTGAGCGTGCTGGAACTGCAGAATCTCAGTCAACCCAGGCCGATCTAATCAGAACCTGCATTTTAGCAGAGCCCAGGTGATGGGTATTTTGAGAAGCACTGGCCTAAATGATGGTCCGCTTATGGAGGCCTGGTAATCAAGGGACCCACCAGATGCTTTCTGCCTGGAGTGCAGTGGTACGATCTTGGCTCACTGCAACTTCCGCCACCCAGGCTCAAGCGATCCTCCTGCCTCAGCCTCCTGAGTAGCTGGAATTACAGGTGTACACCACCACACCCAGCTAATTTTTGTATTGTTAGTAGAGACATGGTTTCACCATGTTGGCCAGGATGGTCTCGATCTCTTGACCTCGTGATTTCGCCCTCCTCCCTTTTGTTTCTTTCACTGTGCAATTCTCACCACATAGAGGGTTTCTATTTTGTCAAGCAGAAAAGCATTACCTTTATTTCCCAAAAATCTAAAATGCACCTAGCCAGGCAAATTGGTATTTGCTGCCCACCCAACATACTTGCAGGTGGCACTTAAGTTAAACTTTTCTGATCTCAGTTTCCCCATCCACAAAGCAAGGACAACAAAACACTCAGAGTAAAGGGCAACTGAGATAATCCTGGCATATGTGTAGTGCTAAGCGGAGCTCAATAAATGATCACTATTATGTGTAACAGTAAATTCGTCCTGGAACCTGAAAGAATTCCTCAGAATTCTTTGAAATGGGGTATAGATTAGCGTTTAGTCAAGACTAGTGAATTGTGTGTCAAGATCTTGACAATCTTTAGTGAAGATTGTGTGTCTGGTGCTGGGGAGAGTGCTGACGGTGACAACATGACCACCCTGAACGAAGCTGAGGTGGAGTCAGGTACTGGCCTCCGGGACTTGCTAAAACCTCTCAGACTTTCCTGTGGCATCTCCTGGTCGCATCCCTTACCCTGTCCGACCCGCCGAGCTGAATGAATGATGAGAAATCTCATGGGGCCCACCTGCCTTATCCCTGTTCTGCTCTTCCCCAAGTTCTTCCCTCAAGGCCTATGTGGCGTGTTGTCGTCATAGGTTTACCACTTGCTAGGTGGCAAAAGCTAAAGGTATAATGTTCCTTTTTTCTTTTCTTTTTTGAGATGAAGTCTTGCTCTGTTGTCCAGGCTGGAGAGCAATGTCGCAGTCTCAGCTCACTGCAACCTCCATCTCTCAAGGGATTCTCCTGCCTCAGCCTTCCAAGTAGCTGGGATTATAGGCACGTGCCACCACGCCCAACTAATTTTTGTATTTTTGGTAGAGATGGGGTTTTACCATGTTGACCAGGCTGGTCTTGAACTCCAGACCCCAGGTGGTCTGCCTGCCTTGGCCTCCCAAAGTGCTGGGATTACAGGCGTGAGCCACCACGTGTGGCGTAAAAGTATAATGTTTCTAGGGGCACTTACATTTCGGTAGATGTTTGAAAACCTCAAATCCTTATAATCTGAAAAAGTTAACATTAAATATAGAATCAAAATGAATGTGGGGGTTAAAGGCAAAAAGTGATTATAGTCAAAATTACTGTGGAATGTCCCACAGGAAGGTTCCACATCAGAGAGGAATGGCAAGTCTCACACTATCAGTTTTTCTTCTAAAGCTAGGATAGACATAAACAGCCCTTCTGCATTTGAACACGGCATGAAGGAGTTGCCTATGCTAGAATCAACGTGGTGTGATGAACTGCTCACTCCACAGTGCAGGGTCAGGAACCAAGACCCAGAACAGCAGCTTCAACCCCACGTCCCATCTGTCCTCCCTCACCCGCTATGTGCACTCAATGAGTGAAATGCTGAACCTAACAATCTAAATTCATTATTTTCTTCTTTCTCTGTTTTTGTTTCTTGCAGAGAATAATCCACTGAATCCAGGAAGTTCACGTGTAATGTCCTTTCACTGTACAGGGACTTGAGGAACAGTTGAAGGGGATGTTTACAATTTTTCTTTTTTTCCAGGAGGCAGAGAGACTAAATCAGAGTATCTCCCTACCATAGAGGCAGTGACTATCTACTTGTTTCCAACTGAATGCTTGTCCATGGAAGACAAATCCTATCCAAAGCCTAAGGCCTAAGAGCTTTTGTTATCTACAGGAGATGGCAGGATTCTTGGCTGACCGAGGGACCTTCTGTGCGTTAACGTGATTCTCCCACCTCAGCCTCCCAAATAGCTGGGACTACAATTGTGTGCCACCATGCCCAGCTAATTTTTGTATTTTTAATAGAGACAGGGTTTTACCATATTGGTCAGGCTGGTCTTGAACTCCTGACCTCAGGTGATCCACCCACCTTGGCCTCCCAAAGTGCTGGGATTACAAACATGAGCCACTATGTCTAGCCTGGCCAGCTCTTGATCAATGATCCCTCTGACTGGAAGGTAAAAAGGATGACTAAGGCAGGTACTCCAGGAGTGAAGAATTCTGAACTCCCTTCCCCACCCTCTTCTAGACTTACCTCATGGTGAAGCAGGATGCTAACCCTCTCTGCAGTCCTGCCTGACCTTCTTTCAGGCTCCACTTCCTCGCAACTTGACAATGATCAGCTCGACTTTCAACTACACAAATCCCTCATTCTGCCTCAGCAAAACTAAAAGGGCAAAAGCCTGTCTTGTATAAATGACATCAAACATTCTCTGACGGTGGAGAGAGAACTTGGCCTCTGCCTTCCATGAGACAGAGCTCACTCCCCGCATATGAATACCTTTGTTTAACATGGCAGGAGCCCTCTTTGGACTTGTGAAGGGCACATAAATTCTGTACGCTGGTGGAAGGTGAAGGGAGAGGAGACTGTGCAGTGGTGCCGATACCTGCCACTGGACGTGTGAACTCCACACAATCCCGGTCTTGCCCAAAGCAGGAGGGCAGGAGAATGCATGGGATTGGGGTGGGGTGGGGATGGGGAAGCCACCTGGAGAGAAGATTCCCCCATCTTAAATCCAACCGGCCTGTTTCTGTTAGATGATCAAGCTGAGAGAAGAGTGGAGTTAGTGTTTCGGAAGGGTTGGATTATAAGAAGACATACATAAATCATCACAGACTTGGATAATTTGGAGGTCTAAAGGGCCTTTGGAAATCAAATAGCCAAGTGCTCTCGTTTCCCAGCTACGGAATGGAGGCTGGAGAACTGAAGTGGCTTGGCCCACAATGACATCTGGCTAAGAGCTCGGCTTGGCTTTGGAGAGGGCAAGCCTCCAAATTCAGAACTTGCTTTTTCTGTATACCTTGACTTCTAAGTAAAGACAGACAGACCAGAGAATCTCCAAGAAAGAGAAACACAGCCCAAGCGGCTGGAAAAACACGAAAGCGCCTCCAGTAAAAAGATGTTCCATACATGTGAAGTGCGGCGGCTCTAGGACATCAGCTTTCCTGCAGCCTCCAGAGCACCAGCCATTGTGTTAAGATGCCCCAAATTAAGCTGATTAAAAGGGAAGCCATAATGCTCGTCTGTCAGCCTGGACAGGTGGTACCCTACCGCGCTGGAGGTCGGGCAGACCTCCAACTTCCATGATGATAGGCCCCCTCCCTTGCCCCCAGCCCCCAAGCCTGGAGCCCTGACAGCAGTGTTTGTGATCTTCAGCTCGTTACAAGGGCCTCTGACTTCCTCTGCTTGCTGGCTCGAGCTCTGCGCCCTGCACCCTCCTCTGCCTCCATGAATGGGCTGACGGAACTCCTACCATTAGCCCTCAGTGTAACTGCGCCACTCCATTGTCACCACACACGCACTGCACTCAACAGGGGGACAAAGGGCTGAATGAGCCCCAGACCCGCGGCCAACTCAGGCAGAGACAACTTAGGAAACTATCTCATTCTTCCTTTCTTCACAGGCTGTTTGGCTTATTTCCTTGCATACCAAATGAGGCCCACAGAAAAAACGAGGCAGGAGAGGGAGGCATCAGCCCCCCCATTCCATGCCACCTCCCCACCCCTAGCTTCCAGCAACACTTCACAAGGTTCCTGACCACAGGCCCTGAAGAAGACAGAATCTGCCACAGTGGAGCCTTTAAAATGACATGTGCTGCGAGGGTACTGGTGCTTCCAGCTACGGAGCAGAAAGACACAATGCGAGACCCCATGCATCACATGTGGTCGAAACAGAGACTTCTTTCACTGCGCTGCTTTTTAATAGCTCATTGACAACCAGTTTTGATGTGACCGAGACATAAAATGCCGGGATGACCCCAAGGAAGGGATAGCCTGCAATCTTCTCTGGGTGATATTTAAGAATGTGTCTAAGGGCGGGGACAAGAGTTGAAAAACTCCCTGTTGGGTACCATGTACACTATTTAGATGACGGATTCAACTGAAGCCCAAACCTCAGCTTCACACAATGTATCTACATAACAAACCTGCATGTGGATCTCCTCAATCTAAAGCGTTTTTTTTTTTTTTTTTTTTAAATAATGTGACAAAGAGTTTTGATGTGACCTAGACAGAAAAGGATAAATGTAATGAACAGATGACTAGAGTCTTCATTCTGGTAAATATCTTGCAATAACTTCACAACGTCTTCACGGCCTGTGAGCCTCGATTCCACTTTTTAGTTAGTGAATTTGCGCAACTGCGTCATGTGAAAATGAAGCCACTTACTCTAAGATACCGTTAGGGAAAACTCAGAAGGCTCGGAAGGCCCTGACACAGAATTAAAGTTCAAATGAAGATACAACTTTTCAAAGGACATGGAGAGACATCGGAAACACACCGGAAACCCATCTGCCTGCCTTTGTCCTTCGGGGGCTCCGTCCTTCCTCCGCCCTCCCACTCTTAAGCATCACTCCCAATGACTCTGCCAGGGGCTCGGGATAAAGAGCTGAGGAAAAGCTGGGCCTTATTCAAAGAGGTTCTATAGAGAAGGAAGCACTGAGATAAAGGCTGGCGTGCAGCCCGATAGAGTGCAGAGGGGACGAGGACCTCGGTTTGGCCTAAGGAAGCAGGGCCACGGTCACTGGGGACCCAGGCCAGTGGTGCCCTCCCCCTCAAACCTACCCACGGCACTGGACACCCCCAACAGGTGTTCCCCCTAAAGCCAAACTGCCTCTCTAGCTGTTTTTTCTTACGACTGGAAGGAAAAAGTATTTGAAATATACCACCCTCTGAGACTTTTATTCCCTATAAAACTGTCAGGCCCCTCACTCAGCTTTCTCTTTGGAATGAAGCATTCCGGTTTATTTTGGCAACCAGATGGGAGCCACAAAGGCCGACTTTCTCAGAGCCGCATGGGTCCCTCCTATCAAAGCTATCTGCTGCCGGCCAGTGAACCAGAGAGAACCACCTGGCCATCTCACAAGAGTCAGGGGGACCCTCTTTCAACAGCTCGATCTCTGACAACCCACAACCTAACATGCAAAGTGACACAGAGCAAGTTTGAAAAAATCATAAACAGCAAGGTGTGTCGGAGCTGACGTATAACTTCGGGAGCTCTCAGGGAAACCAATTCTTGCGTCAATGCACTAGGGCCAGGGGGCAAAATCCGGTCCTGTGCACTTCGCTTTTTCTGGGAAGAGGTCAACACCAACCTATGGGCCTTTTGCAGCGTGGCTCAAGGTTGTTTTAGACATATGTACACACACATATATATATCCATGTATGCATGTGTGTATGCATATACATATACACACACATTTTACTGTGGTAAATATACATAATGTCAAATTTCCCATTTTAGCCGCTTTTCAATGGACAGTGGCGTTAAGTCCATTCACTGTGTGGCCATCAGAACCCTCCATTTACAGAAATGTTTTCATCATCCCAAACTGAAACGCTACACCCATGAAACAGTAATCCCTCACCCTCTCCTCCCCTCAGACTCCTGGGAACCTCTATTCTATTTTCTGTCTCTATGAAACTTGACTTTTCCAGGTACCTCGTATAAGTGGAATCATATAGTATTTGTCTTTTTGTGACTCATTTCACTTAACATAGTATTTTCAAGGTTTGCCCATGTTATGACATGGATCGGAATTTCATTTGGTTGAATAATATTCCATTGCGTGCACATACATTTTGTTTCTCTAAGAACAGTTTCTATCACCAAGTTGGCTCTGCTGCGAGGCCTGCGTTCTACATCGGGCCTCATGAGCTCCTGCGTTTGGGTTGCTTTCCTCCTGCATTTAGCGTTTGTAACACATTAGTAAGCACACCTTCATTTATGTTCTTAATTCACTAGGGTTTTGCGTGCTTCGATCTTGATTCGTCGTACAACTGCTAAGTTCCCTGAACACAGGAGTCTCATCCTCTATTTCCCACACGCTACCCACCCACCCCAGCTTCTAGCAACAACTGGGCCTGCAGTAAAGACTTCCAGAAATGGATGAAGAGTTTAAGTGCTTGAAATACGCCACTTCTTGACTCAAGAAATGGTAAACAGAGCTCAGGAAGCAAAATGCACCTCCCCCCAGTGCTGATGTGTTCTGAGTTCTAGTCCTTTTACCTTTCTTCCCTCATCAGCTTTTCAGAGAACACAGGCTAATGGATGGGAGGAGATTTATCACTTGGGAAGTTACGCACACACACACACACACACACACACACACAGCCTAGTCCAGAGCTGCATGAATCTTTCACACAACCTAGCCCTGCTTCCCGCCCCGTGTCCCACCCCTCCCACTCCGACACACACACACACACAGCCTAGCCCAGCGCTGCTTGAATCTCTCACACAACCTAGCCTTGCTCCCCGCCCCGTGTCCCCCCACTCCAACACACACACAGCCTAGTCCAGCGCTGCTTGAATCTTTCCACTAAAAACATTTTCAGGGAGGGTGAACAAGCCTCTGGGGTGCCAGAGGTAAGCTTGGAACTTCCTGAGGTCTCCGATTTTTATTTGAAAAACTGTTATTAATTTTACATTTCACTATGTTCACTCTTGGTTTTTAAATATGAATATGTTTAACCTAGGCCCACTGGTGTGAATGAGGCATACACAGGCAGCCCTAGTTAAGAAACACAGTGTGTGCCCGTTAAAGAAGTGAGGTACCAACTCAACCAACAGCTGGGATTTATAGGAGGCCACTCCTCAACCAGCTTCCTACCCACTTCATGTCTATTTAATAGAGTTGGCCAGCTGACTTAAATGGACTGGCTAAGTAGTATCAGAAAAAGGCAAACCAGTTTCTCCAGATGAGATGACAAACTGACTTGCCTGCAGTCTTGAAAAGCCAAGAGATTTAGCAGCAACTCCCAGGAGTGAAATTTACACCACCGTCCATGTTCGATCAGTAAGCGAGCACAAAGGGAGGTGGGAAAAGGCTGGAGACAGTAGGGTGGTCAGCCCTCCGGTCTATCAACATTGGGAAAAGGTTACAATGCCTGGGGGCAGGAGGAGGGAGCCGCTCAAACTCCTGTCACTAGTATTTTTGTCTCCAGGCTTTGAGGAAGGGCTGGTCTTAAATTGGTTGGGAGTCCTATTTGTAAGGCAGCCTTAACTGGAGACATTCAGAAAAGGAAAAGCAAACCATTTCTATAAATGTTAATTCCTGTCCAGGATTTTTCTCTGGAGGATTAGAAAAGCATTCTTCACGCTGCACTGGAGGGAGCTTTTCAGTCTGTGTTTTGGAGTCCTCGTTTTAAAAGCATGTTTGGAGCCCGCATTTTAAAACCGTATCTAAGAACTATCTCAGAGGAGAACCTCGGATTTGCTCTGTCAGCATCTCCCTGCGCCATTTCTTTGAGCTGGGAACAAATGCCAGGAAAAATCCAGGTGGGCGGGAGAGAAAGCCAGTGAGCTGCAGCCGTGGGCTTGTAAATCACACGATCCCTTAACTCAATAAAAGCCCGCAGAGGGCATCTGAATCCCCCTGGACCATCCAGAGGGTGTCATCGTGAAGTGCTCTGCATTCTTCAGCCTCTCCATGGCGATGCATGAAGGCTCAGGGCCAACACCCGCCTCTTGGATTGCGTTTAAACCCAAGGTTTTTTTCAAACCAAAAGATCCCAGGAGCAGTAGCAAGGGTAGGGTGGAATGTTTCTTGGCGGCAGGTGGAGTTTGGGGGTTCTAGCCCCAGCTCTGCCACAGCCCCCACTCCCGGCTGGTTACTACAGCCCGTGTCCTGCCTGTGGAAAATGAAGGAACTGCCTCTCTGACCTCTCAGCACCATCCTGGCTGGGACCCCCTAGGACGGCAGCATCCTACCAGTTGCATTCAGAGTCTCACTTGACCCTGGTCTCTCTCAAAATCTTTCTTCTCAGGAGCTCCAAATTCTGGCAACAGGAAGTAACAGCCTCTAGGCCGTCCACAGGGCACACAGAATGGGGAAGCTCCGATGCTATTAATAGTTTCTTGAGTTTGTATGGGACTTTGTCTTTTGAAGGCACTTTGTAATCCACTACTGCATTGAACAAAAGGGAAGAGAGAGCGGGGAGGGGTCGAGAGGTCTGCCAGGGACGGACACTGTTCTCACAGCGGGGCACCTCGTGTGTCTGCTCCGTCCACGGCAGCTGAGTCCTGGCTCTCCTTTCTCCTCTCCGTGCCTTACAGCCTCAGCGTGTGTGAGCAGACACGGCAGCTCTATGCTGCTGGGCAGAGGCAGCCCGGCAGCGTGTACAAATATGGCAATGAAGCCACGATTCAGACCCACTGGGAAGCCCACGCCATAGAGGAACATCGGGAAACAGCCCTCCGCCTGCCCCGCATCCACTTCCTGAGTTTTCTTCTGTATTTTATGGCGCACAGTCTTTCAGAATCTTAAGAGGGGGGTGTCACCTGCTGAACTTCGTATTCCCTTGGATGTTGGTCTTAGAAAACAAACCCCAAAAATACCCCTGACACGACATAATCAAACCTGTCATCTCTTTCCCTGGGCTGAGAAGAGACATCTGGTCTTAGCCAAAACGGTGGAGGCCACCTACCACGTCTGTGTTGGTGATCTTAGCCAGCAGCTCAGTCAGGGCATCGCAAGTGAGCGAGCTCACTTCCTCATCCTGCTGGAGGCCACAGATGGCTGCTCCCACACTTCCAGTTGCGATCATCGATGGTGGGTACATGGCGAACTTAAAGTCTGCAAGGAATGAGAGGCACAAGATCAGGGCACGGAACGAATTTGGATCCAGGAGCTCCCCAAACTGGAGAGACTCAGAAACAGGATGGCAGCAGGCCAGTGGCACAAGTGACCCCTTGCCCTACAGGCATGTCCTCCCTAGAGTTCTTTCACAAGGGGCCCTGTGTTTATTTGCCATCACCATGGCTGTTCCAGATTTAAATGGAGGAGACTGAGGCAGGGAAGGAAGACAGCTTATCTGAGTGCACACAATAAATGCACAGAGGATTCAAGGTCCCCAGTCCCCAAATCCCAATCATATTAAGCATGTCTGAGGTAACATTCTTGACCCTGGTGGGGGCAGAAAGGTGAGTGAGTCATGGTCTCCTCTAGAGGTGATGGTGGGAACAGAGCAGAGAATGTCTGAGACCAGTGCAGATAAGGTTCCCATGGGCTGTGCAAGTGGGATAGACAAGGGGCTCCAGACGAGAGAAGGAGGGAGAGTACAAGGAGATGGGAGAATCAGGCAAAATCTATGCAGAACGCTAATTCAGATGGGATCTTGCTATACTTTCTGGACAGGCATCGAGGATTAATATAACCCAAAACAAAGATTTGATTTAAAAAAGGAAATGAGAGAAGCAGCAATGCATGGAGTGGGCGAGTGGGGGCCGAGTTCCACCCAATTCCCAAGCTCTGGCCCAATGGCAAGGATCTCAGAACATTACAGTAGGGGATTCTAACTAAGCACCAAAGATGAACCATTGCGTCCGAATCAGATGGGTGACTTGGTTTCAGTTACGACTCATGAGCCTGAAGGGCCTATTTTATTGCTAAGAGAAGAAAATGTGACTTGCTACAGAGAAGTGCAGAATGAGGATAAAAATCAGAGGGGCTTGAACCCCATCCACTGCCATTTCTGACAGCAAATACAGAGGATGCTCCTGTGTGCTAGAGGGTTCCTCTTGGAAGACCAGATCCCTTGTCTTCGTCTGAGCACTTCCCAGAGAGGCTGGTAACCACGACCCCGCAGCTGCTTGGTCCATCAAGGGGAAATAAAGGCAGCCAACTTCCCCATTACTTCTGCTGACAGCTCCCAATGACCACCATATGCAATATGCTACATGTTACATCCTGTTTAATTCACCCGTCAGCCACAGAAGGTGCACACGAGCATCACCCTAATGCTGCGGGTGAGAACCCTGAGACTTTTGAGAGTTTAAGTAAGTTGCCCCTGCTGGTGTTGACACAACCTTAGGGTGGGAACAGTTTCAGCCATCACCCTAGTGATGGTCCTGGAGAGCAGCAAGTCTTCCAAAGTGTACTCTTTCTAGTTTCAGCATTGCTCCAGTGAACTTACTGTGTATAGACACGGGAAGGGCACACGGGGACAGAAGACAGAGCATATAGGGAACCGTGGGTCACCCTTCAACTTACAGCAGAAACAATCAGGTTAAACCTACAAAAACCAGCCCCTCTCTTATTTCCCCTTCTTCCTATGCGAGGCTCTATTACACACACATCTTCTACAGCAGCTCTTTTAATGGTTAGCCCATCACCCCAGCATAAGTTAGCAGTGCTGTCAGACACCGTGGATCCCCATACCATGCACAGCCCCCACTCCCATCATGAATGCAGAGCAAACCTGGCCATCTGCCTGTCTCCTTGGCTTTTTTTCCTTTACCATCTCCACCTCTTGAGGGACAAATATGATGGTGCTGCGCCCACGCCTGCTGTCCCCCTGCCCCTCCTATGCTTTCTCTGTCACCATGGACGGTGTGACAAAGCCAGCCTCCCTGCCTCTTGCTCTGCTGTAGGTCTCTTCCACATGGGTCACAGGAGAGTGTTTCTCTGCCCAATAACCTCGTTAGCTCCCCCCCTGTGACATTCATAACACAAGCGGGGCAGCCAGCCCATGCATGGCCCTGGGCCCACAAAGGCGCGGGTGGGAGCATCTGCCAGGGAAGGGGCAGGAAAGTATCCTTGGCCCTCCCTTCCCTCTGCCACAGGCCTCAGACTGGGAAGCACACCTCACACATGCTCATCTCTGCTGTTCCACTGCTAGCAAAACCAACTCTTATTATTGGCATATGAATTAACTTCTGGAAGCCAGCAAGCACAGGGGAACAGGAGCACGGTTGCACAGGGAGACTCCACCTCCCTTTTTGTTTTACTAAGAAAATGTTCAGGGGAGTCCTCTGGGGGACACCGTCCCATCCCACAGAATTGGGGAGCACTGTGTGCATGAACTGGGCTGTCTCTTAGCAGCTCAGAGTGGCACCAAAGGGGCAACGTTCCCACAGCCAGACAGAAGACCTTCTGGAGATCAGGATGGTGCCGTGCTGCCCCTCCATCGCCTGCTACACAGGAGACCAGCATCCTCCTCTGGACCCCTGAGCATGCCCCCATCTCTCCTCCAGGTTAGTCCAATACTAAGGCCACATCAGCCCTCCAGCTAGGTCCAGACTGTGAGACTGCGGGCAAGTCACTTCCTCTTTCCAAGGGCCTTGCTTCCCACTTGTCTAAGAAGGGGTTGGGTTAGGTAAGTGTTTTTCTAATTTCTAGTTGCAACTTATTAATGGGTCATGGAATCCACCTGTGGGTGGTGATCAGCATTTTTTTGTTGTTCTCCTTTAACCAAATAAGAGTAGGATAGAAAGTATCGGGCTCAACATGGTGAAACCCCATCTCTACTAAAAATACAAAAAATTAGCTGGGCATGGTGGCGCGTGCCTGTAATCCCAGCTACTCAGGAGGCTGAGGCAGGAGAATTGCCTGAACCCAGGAGGCGGAGGTTGCGGTGAGCCGAGATCGCGCCATTGCACTCCAGCCTGGGTAACAAGAGCGAAACTCCGTCTCAAAAAAAAAAAAGTATCGGGCTCACTGCATGTAGTAAGAGTAAATAATGTTTGGAGATTTTGTATCAGTCTGACATACTTGTACAAGTATCCTGAGTTGTGTTATAAAATGTATTTCTTCTGTCATGACTTAGGTCAAAGAGTTTAAAAACAGCAGGCAGGACAGTCTCCCAGGTGCCTTACAGCTTTTCTTTGCTCTTACTTGAGGATCTGGACTGGGAATGACTCACAAGGAGAAGAACAATGAGGAGACAATAGAATGTAGCATGACATTTACCAGCTGGCAAAGTCACAAAGCACCTCTCTGCACTGAGCAGCACTACTTCCCTGCAGCCCAGGGCTGCCCCAGGACCACTCTCAAAGACATGCCCCTCTCTGCTGGTAGGGAACACTGAACAGAGAGAAAAACAGAAAAACGAAACATCATTTCATCTGTGCACTAGCTTCCTAGCTGTAGTGAGCCAGCCCCCACAGCCCCGACCTGCAGAAAGCTCCACCTACCCAATGCAGCCATTCCTGGAAACCTTCAGCTTTGTCTCTATGATGAGATGGAGGAATGATCACAATATCCACTTAGAAGAAGGGAGCAGAAAACCAAATTGCATGCATGCAATGATGAAAGACGACAACCATGGGTGAACACACACACGCCTATGGATGAACTGGAAGGAGGCACAGAAATAAAAGCTGTTCTGTTAGGTGGGGGAAACGCAGGTAAGTTTGTAAGATTTTTGTCTAATTATTATTTCAATAAATAAGAACCAGGTAAAAATTTCTCAGCAGCCTCTTAAGTCTGTTGATCAAAAATGCCAATGAGCTCTATGCTGGCACAGAAGGCACATTCAGGGGTGAAGGTGTACCCTCTCCACCATTAACTGACCACCTGGAGAGGTGAGATGCTGGTGACTTCCTGAGATCCTGCCTTCTCCTGAGGCAGAGAGAGGGGCGATTAACTGATCGTAGATCCATTCTGATCAACTCATTACAATGTGCTCCTCCCTGTTTCAGGCAGCATGGAGGACTCTCCCAAAAATGTACAACATTGAGACTTCTTACGGCTGGGCATCAATGCCATTGATAGCAGAGGATGGTGTGCTATAATGGCTAGGTCTGTACTACTATATAGGTAACTTCTAAAGAAACTTCTCAAACAAAGGAGGCTCTTGAAGGCTGGGCACAGTAGCTCACATCTGTAATCCCAGTACTTTGGGAGGCCAAGGCAGGCGGATCACCTGAGATCGGAAGTTCGAGACCAGCCTGGCCAACATGGTGAAACCCTGTCTTTACAAAAATTAGCCAGCCACAGTGGCAGGCACCTGTAATCCCAGCTACCCAAGAGGCTGAGGCAGGAGAATCACTTGAACCCAGGAGGCAGAGTTTGCGGTAAGCAGACATTGTGCCACTGCACTCCAGCCTGGGCAACAGGCTCAAAACAAAAAAACAAAACAAAAACCCAGAAAACGAGAAAGGAAGCTCATAAGTGGAGAGGAGCATTTGAGACACTTCTCAGAAGACTCTCCAGGGAGACAGAAAGGATTGGGAGATAGACCCAACAAGCTCTGAGTTGGAAGGTGGAGTGCTTGGAGCTTGGGCAGCCTCCACTCCTGCCCCAGTCCCCATCAGACCCAGGGCCTCCTCTAGGTTGCTGCATCTGGAGATCTGAAGAAAGCAGAAGCAGCCACACACCTTGTCATGGGGGACAGAGGCCATCTCAGGGCCTAGGGCTCCAGCTCCCCTCCAACCAAAGCAGACCTCTGGAGAATGCAGCTCACCGGTTCAGAGTATTAGCTCTGGAATGAGAGTGAGGTTGAATCTCCATCCCATCACTACCAAGGGTGTGAACATGAGCAGGTTACCTGACCTCTCTGAGTCTTCATTTTGTGACCTCCAAATAATGAGAATAACAATACCCACCTCATAGTGTTGTTCTGAGCATTAACTAAAATAATCCTTGTAAAGCACAGTGCCTGGTTCTAGGTAAGAAATGAATGTCAGCCAGCCTCCTCCCCATCCTGCCCCTCCACTGCTCTCACTCCTGGGACTTCCCGCAAAACTGTGGTGAGTAGTTCTGACTGGAGATGCTCTCCAGTGTCTGGAGGGGTGAGGAGAAAGGCGCCTAGCATCCCTGGTTTGCAGGCAGATGCAGGGAGCAGGCCAAGCAGGCCAGGAAGAATGAGGGCTCTGTGCTTCCTGGAGAATCTGTCACTATCCAGTTGTGTATGTGTCCCAGAAATGACATCATCGAGTCCCCAAAGCCGCCTGCTGCTTTGCAGAACTGGGAGAAAATACAGCCCCACAAGGGAATGAAAAGAACCCCATGAACACTCAGCGAATGGAAGAGAGAAGTTGGCAACTCTAACCCTGCACATTCCACATTCATTCAGATGCGGTTCACCCGAGCCAAGGAACGATACCCACACAACCAGGAACATCCGACATTCCCGCCTCCCTCCTGGCAAAATGGTGGAGGCGAGGGACACGCCTCAGGGGAATCCCAGCTGGACCCACAGGCACCAGGGGCAGCTCTGTATGGTGTGGTCTGTGTGCCTGATCATGGCGTGGTGGTGATGGTGAGATATTAATAAAAAGGAGCAGGAAATTCCTCAGTTTCAAACATCTTTTACAAGTGAATCGATGAAGTCCTGGGAGATGAAGCGATGTGTCTCATGTCACTCACTGTGAGTGCTGAGCCTGCAGTCCAGATGAAACTTTGGGACTCTGGATCCAGAGCTCCTCATAACTTACCGGAAGCTGACCAGCTCCTCCAGGTCACCTCCCATATACTCCAAGGAAGACAGGGCAGCCCTTCATGTCACAAGTGGAAGAAAAGCCCCAAAGACGGTGATCTGGCTCAGGAATCAAAACACTTGGGTCCCAGCCCCAGCACAGGCACCAGAAAGCACAAATGGTTTATCCTCCCAAGGACACTCCGGAGCCCCTGAGGGTCCCACTGGGCTCCCTCAGCTGGGCACTGGCCCTGAGAAGTGCTCCATTTCAGCAACTTCTTGGTAGGATATCTGTACTTCTTGGTAGGATTTTAATGAAGAAAGAGTTTAGAGCTAAATAAGTTTAAAACCACGGACTATGTGGGTCGTGCCCAGTAAGTTTAGCATTCATCATTTTGGCTATGGTGGCCAAGGTCTTGGGGTGCAGGGGTGATGGCTTTGCTCCTGTCCACCAATAGGGGGAGAGAGACGGTGCTGAGGCTGAAGAAGAAGGGGAAGGCAGGGTCAGGCTTTCCCCATTTCTCCCCTCCTCCTACTTGCAGTCAGGTGGAAATTCAAAGGGCCAGAACCAGGGTGTTCATAAGGCCAGGAACATCACTGAGCACACACCTCATCTATCACCCCCAGAACAGGGAGGACCAGCATATCCTGTCCTCGTGGGGCGGGGCTGCCATGACAAGGGAATGCCCATGCAATTGCAAGGCCTGCTGGGAGGAGCTGGGGAGGGGGCTGGTTGGAGGGCAACCAGCAGCCTGCTGCCCATTCTCTTACAGCCAGAGGGAAGAGAGATGGCAAGCCCGACACTGCCTGGCTGCCTGTCCCCACAGGGCATCCTGACAACGTCCCTCAGTCCCACGACCTCTCAGCTTCAGGGGCAGCTCAGAGGCTTGCAGATGCAAAGATGGGTTTCCAGTCTCCTTCCCAGCACCCATCAAGGTGAATCTCCCACTCTAAATCAAGGGCCACATCATTGAACTTCTCGGGGCCACCACTGTCTCCCTCCCACTTGGAGATGGAATCTGAGGGAACACCTGTAAGTAAAGCCAGGGCAGGGACTGGGACAGCACAATGGGTTATAGTCAACGCTAGGCTCTGGCCTTGGGGCTGCTATCCTGTGCACAAATAGCAAGGTGCAGCATCTTAGGGTGGGCTTCTAGTGCAGAAAGTGGGGATGTGGGTTCCTGGGGAGGGTGAGCACCTCCCCGTCCCCAGTGCCAGGTGTAAACTCAATGCCACTGGCTCTCCTAGACTAACTGGAATCACGCATCGAGCATGGCATCACACGTCAGGAAATCTCCAGTGCCACAGTGCCGTCCCGGGTCATCTCCAGTGGTCCTTCCTCACTTGCAGACCTGGGCGCTCTATCAGCAGAGCTGTGGCCGGGGAAGCTATGGCCCAGTTCTGCTTCCCCAGTTTTGGAAACTCCAGGGATGGGAATGCTAGGGGCCGTAGTCAGGAAGATCCCCTCCCAGATACACACACCCCCCCGCGCCTGCACTGACCAGGACCTGCTGTAGAGGGACACCAGCGGCTTGCGGCCCTCCCTCTTCCAGAAGCCGTTTTAGGCTGAGCAGGGAAGGGAAGGGAAGGAGGGTTCCTCTCTGCCTTGTCACCATCTTACCCCAGAGCCCCATAAGGCAAGGCCGCCACTCCGCCACCCTTCCCACAGCCCCTGTGTTCTGCTCTCCCTTCCCCTTTCACACACACATACACTCCCCATGCACTGTAGAACCACTGCCAGCTCTTTCAAAACCAGCTTTTCCCATCAAATGGCTGCACAGCCTGAGGGCTGGCTACGTCTCTCGGGACCCCCACCCTCCACTCGCTGTGCACCTCCAAGACCCTGGCCACAGGTGTTTCATCAGCTCTAGGACGGAGCATCCAGGACTTGGAGAAAAGGAGAGAAGCAGGTGAGGGCAGCAACTCAGGCTGGGATCCACGCCTCTGACCTCTAGTCCTCAGCCCCTCCGTGCTCGCTACTGGCCAGACACAGTCCCAGGTCCTCGCACATTCATCATCCCTGTCCCCACGACGCACAACCTCCTCTCCGTGGAAGGTGCTTCCTCCAAGAAAAAGCGGCCTTTGGTGTTTGTATTGTGAAGCCAACTATTGTAAAACTCCAGGCAGCCAGGGATTCTATGTGACTCGGTCAGTTACACAAACCCAAGTGCAGATCAGGGAAAGAAATATCTTTCGATACAGGCCCATCCTTTCCAGACCCAGGAAACTTCTGAGGACCTCCCACTGCTTTGCCCAGTCCACACCTGAGGCTCAGTGCTTAGCACATGGTTTGCATTTGGTTTGGGGGTGTCCTTTCTCCTGTCATTTCCCAGCCCCTGACCAAAGCTAGCTCAAGGCCCCCAAAACACAGTCTTAGTAACTGCCTCTGTCTCCCTCTGGGCCTCTGTCCTCGGTCCCTGAATCCCAGGCTCCCTACTCTGGCCCCAGGGTTGGCAGCCAGCCCGAAGATCTGGGCAAGAAGGCCACGGGTGGGGGATGGGATCCCCAGTTTCCGAGAATGCGTCTAGACAGAATCTGGGGATCTGCCCACACACCCAGTAACTCCACCCAGGACCCCTACCCCAACCAGAGATCAGAGAGGAGGAAGGGGCGGATAGGCCCCAAAAGATCTGTTAGTCAAGAGACAGTGTCAAAGCAGAGCTCACAGCCGGGCAATGGGGAAGTTTAGGGTCGGGGGTCAGCTGTCTTGGGGCCAGAGAGAAAGAACTGGTTGACCCTTCCCCTACAGTGAATCAAGATGAGAGAGGAAAGGGACGGCCGAGCCTGGGAGACAAAATGACAGGTCCTTGGAGGTCCGACCTCTCCGGCCTGGGCCAGACAGCAGAAGGGAAGGAAGCCAGAGTGACCACTGTGCAAAAGGCAGCAGGGGTCCACTGGGCTCGTAAGAACCGCCCCCAGGGCTGCAGGAAGGACAATGGACTCTCCCACCAAGGTGCACGGGGCGCATGTGCACACCATGAGGCCTGGCCTGCATCCAGAGGAGCAGGACTACAGAAAACCAGCAAGGGGAAACCTGCGCCCTGGATGAACAGGCAGGCAGCGGGGAAGACTCCACACTCAAGAGCACACAGGTCCCACCAGAAACAGACAGGGGCAGCCAGAAACGGAAAGCCATCATATCCATTTTAGTAGGAACAGTTAAATCAGTGTTAAAATCGGGTAGCATTTTCGTAATTAGTGAAGGTCCAACCTACACATCTAGTTTACATAGCACTTCCACGGGCATCATCTCTTTCTGATTTTAATTTTCCTAGCTGCTCTGAAAAGGCTGTGGGATGATGTATCAACAGGCTTGTTTTGCAGATGAAGAAGCTGGGGTTCAGAGAGGTCAAGCAGCTAATCCAAGGTCACCCAGTTGCACTTAGCAAAGCCTGACCTTTTGACTGTGAGCACAGGGCATATGCACTACATTGTACATCATCTAACCATCTGTAGCACTCAGGAGTAACATGTAACAATGTATTGAAAAAAGTTACCACCGGGGTCCACCTCTGCAATTTAATTACTCGTGGCAAACTTGAGGTGAACCACACCAAAAGGTCTTCCCAAGTGATCAACTTTTTACCTAAGGTTTCTGACTGTCAAAACATGAACTCCTGACACCTCTCCCTTGGATGAGTAAAGTTCTGGGGTCTCTGCCATGGCCACTACCAAGAAAAAAAAAATACAGTAGAAACTGGCCAAGGCTCCTTTAATAAGATAACAGCAAACCACTGCCTTGAGTTCATAAGGAAAATACAGAGCAAATGGGCCAGTAGGAACTATGTGTCAATTGCAGGATCCACATGGTAGGCAGAATTGCTGCACCAAAATCAAAACACCTCCACGTGAAGTGAGGGTATCAGAACCCGGTGCTCAGAAAGTAAAGCCTTACCGGAAGCCAACCAGGTTCACTCCCCCCGCAACACACACACACACACACACACACACACACACACACACACACACACACACACAGTGGAGAGAACAGTCAGAAGGTCATAAATGCCCTACAGTTAAAAAAAAAATTCCTTTGGTCTCCCTTACCACTAATCAAGGCAGGCAGCATATTTATCTTGACACTGTTCCTTTAACCTGTATTTGCCCCCATCCCCCCCAGATTTCCTCTTGGGCATATCTCCAAGCCATCCTTTTCCTTAAAAGATTAAAGATTTAAACACAACCAGTGACCAGTACGTATAATCTTCAAAGAGCACTTTAGCCATCATAAAGAATATTTTAACAGGCACTAATTTTTTTCCCTTACCACACCTGTCCTCATAAACCGTTTATGAGTAGAGCAGAGAAAGCGAACAGACCAGCTCAGATAAAGTTAAAGAAAAAGCCACCCAAGAATGAAACTTCAGACTTTAGACTACTCAACACCACCCCTCCCCTAAACTCCTAAACGGACATGAAAGTTCATACTGCCTTTTGCCTCCCCCGATCATCTCCCAAAAGAGCTCTCTGGCCTCCCTCCCTGGCCCAAGCCTGATCTTACCGGTGGCACACAGAGCGATGAAGGTCTGGGCATGCTTTCGGATCAGAGACAGCTTCTCCCGCTGCTGAGGCAGCTTGCGCAAGATGTGCTCAATGAAGTCATGAGGAGTGACAGCTGCCAGGTTCCACTTCAACTTCCCCAGCACCACCAGCTCCCACTCCTGGAGGGGACGGCAGGAAGAGAAGAGGAGAATCTAAAATCCATAGGCTGACCTGGTGTAGGGGGCTGGGGGTTGGGCTCCAGACCAATTTTAAGGCCGCTCATTAGGACGTGGCTGCTAGATTGCAAGGCGGGCCCATTTGTCAATGTGCCCCTCAAGCTTTGAAGTTGTTGACAGCTCTTCTTATGCTTCAAATGTCAGGCTCCACTGAAAATAATGAGAGCCCAGGTAGCTGTTGCCAAGATTCTATTTTCTCCTATTTCGTTTCCACTCCAGCTCCCCTTACCCCCTTCCCAACCCTGACTTGCAGGCAATACTGCCCGCCCACCCAGAAAGCAGAACCTACAATAAGATTCGACCAAGGTCATTGTGGCCCTTTCACGGTGATTTATTGTATATGTCTCTATCACCGAATTAATAGTCTTTTTAATCTTCATGGAAAAATGATGCACGCAGATAAAACTCAAGTAAGCTTCCCTGGCCCAACTCCTCGGCAACCGATTAGCTTGCTTTTGCTCACTGCCACAGTGCCTTTTTTCTCTCTGCTGTTCAAACTTTCCGCTTTGACATATCATGTGGAAATCTTGGGGATGTGACACTCAGCCCTTTCACCTCAAGGTTTCACGGGCGGTTGTCATCGTGACTAAAGGATCACATGGTCATTAGCAACCCCATTTTGCAGATGGAGGTGATCTGAGGCAAGGCTCAGGGTCACAGCATCTTTCCATGCAAGTGTGGGGACAACACAAGCCTGTCTCTTTTGGGCCTGTCACCAGCAGCCCACCTGAAGAAAACCCTGGTTTCCCTCTTTCACTGAGATACTTATGGGAGACTGTGCTCAAAAGGAAACGGTCCAAAATAAAACATTAAAAATATTGCATGTGCTATCAGGAAATATGCATATCCACTGGGCTGTCATTAGAAGAACGAGAGGTTGGGCCTGTTTGCCAACACATCCCCTCTCCCATTCACATGGAGAACTTGGAATCTCTTTCATTTGCTAAACCAGCAACCAGCACCCCAGTCCTGGAGCAGTGGTGCAGGGGGTGATCCCCTTTCCCTCCCAGGCCTCAGCCTTCTCATTTGTAAAATAGGACACTTCCAAATCCCAACTTCTGGGATAAAGGGGAAGGGGACAGGAAAAGGCCAGGGTCGTGTGGAGCTATATATTCCTTAGGGAGTCTTGGAAAGATTCACGTGTCCTGAAGACGTGATTCACCTCAGTTCACCATCCTCTTGAAACAAATGAACCACATGAAGATTGTTTTTCCTGCTCTCCCTGAGAAAAACAAATTGGTTCCCAGTTCTAAGAATGTTTTCTTTAAAAGCTTTAAAAATCTGCCTTGACTTTCTGTGGACAGCTGGGGTAAAGGGTCCCAATAAACTACTAAACCACCATCATCTTCAAAAAGATGGCTTGAAATGCCAGCCCTGCCTTCTCACAGGGTAATGCGAGTGCGGACCACTCCTCTTGCACCATTATGAAAGGAAGCAGATCTCCCAGAAGAAAGCACCTTTATGGGCCTCTCGGACCAAACCAGAAGCAGCTAAAATCTGGCAGCGGTTCAAAGGTGAAGTCATTCAGGCCCCTCTCCACATTCTCGGCAATTCCTCCCCCAACCTTGTGCATGTCTTCCACTAGATGGCAGCACAGCCCCAGAAAGGAAGGCTCTTCACAAAGAGCCCAGTTCAAGAAGCCAGCCTTAGCCCTGTGGACTTTGTGCAGGGCCTGCCAGTAATGAGGGGGAGGGGGCGGGAAGGCAGGGGTGCTTTTCTAAACAGATCAGATGGGGTGTGCAAACCACTGAAGGTGGGCCTTGGAGCTGCTCTTCCATCCAGTACTGCTGCAATATGGCCGTCTTATATGTCAAGCTGCGGGGAAAAGGAGTTAGATCAGGTGGGAAAAAGGTTCCCTGGTAGAAAACCAAAGACAGGACCCCTGGGGTTGCACAGAGGTCACAATCCTACTGGAGTTAGGAACCCAGGCCTGGGTCTCCCTCAATGAAAGGGCAAATTTTGACTTTGCGCCAAAGTCGATGTACTGATATTCAGTAAACAGCTATTATGTCTTGAGGCTTTATAGATATAGAGGGCATTACCTTTGAACTCCAAGTTTTTAGGAGACACACAGCACAGCCACATACCTATCAGGTGAACACATTCTCAGACTTTTTTTGAAAATTTGGAATTTAATTAAAATATTATCACTGTTAGTTAAAATAGTCCATGCTTCCCCTACACACATGCACACACATTGCGAATGAGTCTCACCAACTCAAATCTCCATGAGGATCTTATTCACAGATGTAGCCTCGGTGCTCGGCACGGAGCCTGGGCACATAGTAGGAACACCAAAAAAAAAAAAAAAAAAAAAGACAGCGGTTTCCTATTAAAAGAGCCATCGCCCGTAAGTGTGAACATTCTATTGGTGGGATCATTTTTGGATCCCAAGAATTTGCTCTGGAAGTGGTGAGTAGAAGGTATATTGCTGGCTAAGGGAAAGCGGGAATCGCAGAAAGGGAGGGAGGAAGGGGCCCGTCATTACCAGCAGCTCCTGAGGCTTGATGGAGTTGTCAGTGTAAATGCACAGCTTCTCCGCAGTCAGCGGGCTGGTCTCCTTGAGCTTGGAGGCCAGGAACATGCAGACAGCACCCAGGAGTTGCAGATGGGACTTTGGAGTCGGGACCCCAGCCAAGAAACGGTCCAGGTAATTCATGGCCAGAGGGAAGACCTCTTCTTCGCACTTCTGTTCCTCACAGACCTACGATGGGAGTGAGAAAGGGTGGAGAGCATAGCATCAGCAAAAGAGAAAAAGAAAAGAATGCATAATGTATGGAAACAAAAAATTTTAATTTTTTGTGGGGGGGAGGGGAGTAGAATGTGTGATAAGAATAAAGAACAAAGATGAGGAAACTGGGGTGCATCAGAATAGCCCATCCTTGCTTTGGCATTCCCAGGGAGCCTACAGAAGGGGGTGAACTACAGCTCCAAAACGGGGAGTCGGGGAAGTGCGCAGCAGCCGCGGCAGCTCCGCGACGCTCCCTTTGGCTACTCCTTCGCGCTCGCTAAACTCACTCACTCTTTTTTGGATTTCGTCATCTTTTCAAAAAATCAATAAAAATATTCTGGAGGCTCCGAGGGTCCACTTCTTGGTCTCATCCGGATCCTCAGATCCTCCTCTATCATTCCCGACAATTGGAAAAAATGTCCGGGGGGGTCCCTGCGGCCCAGGGGCCGCTATTGGGGGGGCGGGTGGGGAGAGGTGGGGAAGAGAGGGGGAGGGAGGAGAGGAGGAAGAGCGCCGCAGCCTCGGCAGCTGGAGTCGGAGCAGGGGGGGGGGACAGTTTCAAAAAATAATTAAAAATCGAGGAAATATCCTAGAAAAGCCCTTTTGGCGTGAAAACACCAAAGAGGAATCAGGCTTCCCGAAACGTAAGTTTCGGGTGCCAGAAAGGTCTGTATTCCGACCCCTGGGGCTTTGGATCCCGGGAGGAAACTTAAAGGGGTGAGCGCCGCGGCAGGAGTGTCCGGCTGCGGCCCACAAGGACAGAAACTAGGGAACGTGGTGACTAGCTGGGGGACAGACGGGAGCAGGGAGCCCTGGAAAGAGGATGGGGGGCTCCGACTTCTCCTTTAGGGGTGACCCGATATCCCCCCTACACACACACCCTCCCCCCTTCCTACCCCACCCAAATCTCCGCACAGAGGAAGCTGGAAAGCCAAACTGTAAGTAACCTTCGCGAGGTGGGGGGTGGGGGAGAGGGCACGATTCAAAGCGGGGTGGCCGGGATAATGGGGTGCGAGGGTAAGCGGGCGACGTTTCCCAGCCTTTCCAACGGGAGTTTGCAAAGCAACATGGCGAAACCACGGCAGGTCCAGAGCTGTGCATACGTGGGCACACGGCTCGCTGGGCAAAGACTTGGAGTGAGGGGCAAGACGTGGTTCTTTGGGTTCCCCTGAAACACACGTTTCTTCCCTGGAAGTTTCGGGGCTCCAGAATTCCCCGTTTCTCTCCTTCTCCCTCCTCCCTCCACCTCCCCCCTCCAGTGCCAGCGCGGAGTTGCGACCACATCCAGGGACCTGAGGCCAAGACGAAAGTGCTCTGGCCTGTTGAGGGGCTGCCTTTCTACTCGGGGTCCCAGTTTCTGGCCCCGACTCCCTTCCTGGCCGCAGCGAAAGCAGCCGCCGCGGCTTCGCCAAACACAGGTCGCGGGGCGGGGGTGGGGGGGTGGGGGTGGGAAGAAGAGGCAGCCACATGCAGGCACACGCGCGCGGGATGCTCCCCCACCCCCGTCCAGGACAGCCTCGCTTATTCCCCAGATTTTCCTCCCGCCTCTCCTTCCCGAGTTAATCTGGAGAGGAACAGTAATGAAGCCACGCGTCTCGCCAAAAGGCGCGCGGTAACCTCCCGCACAGGAGCCGGGAGGCCGGCGCCGGGACTGCCCGCTTCCAGGTTTAGGGCTCCTGCCGGGGGGCCGGGAATCCCGGAGCGGTCCTGGCTCCTAGAGAGCGCCGCCCGCAGACCTACCTCCAGCATCCAGGTGGCCACCATCCTGCGCATGTAGGGCTGGATGTCTTTTTGCACGCACTTGAAGTAGGAGCACTGCGGAAGGTAGCGCTCCTCGATGGTGAGCAGGTTCTGCAGGACGCGGTCGTCCTGTAGCAGGTTGCGGTCCCGCACGGCCCTGCGGATCGGGTCCACCTCGCAGCACAGCAGCTCCATGGCCAGCCCGGCGACCCCTCTCTCCCCTACTTTCTCCGGACTGGAAATGTGTTTTTTGTTTTTTGGAAGGGGAAGGGAAAGGGTTCCCCCCAATCTCCTTCCTTTGGCTAAATAAGGGGGTTCGGGGAAGAAGTGAGGGCAGAGAGAGAAGGTGGAGCAGAAGAGGGGCGAGGATTGGGCGGTGGGCGAGCAGAACCTCGGAGTCTGCCTCACTCGCACCGGTCCTCCCCTTCAAACTGGTCTCGCTCTCTCCAGCTCGCTCTTCTCCGCTCTGAGGCGGTGACGCAAGCTGGCTAGGCAGTTAGCTCTCCTCCCTCTCCCCGCGCTCCCCGCTCCGGTTCCTCCTCCCCTTCCCTCCCCTCCTGGTTCGCCCCTCCTCCTTTCAATCTCTCCCTCCCTCCCTCCTTTTCCCCTCTCGTTATTAAGGAGAACAGCAGCTGCCCCGACCTAACTTCAAACGCCGTCCCCCGCCCCCCAACACTTCTCCCTCCTCCAGCCCTGCGTACCAGGGGCCCCGGACAGGGCAACCCACAACAAACTACTGATTCCTATTTCTGCCCTCTAATTTCGCTCATTCTGTAGGTGTAGCACGCCAAAATACGACCCTCCAACTTTGGCTTCTTCAAAACGGATCCTAATTCTCCTGCCTTCGTATTCAAGATCCAGGAATGTAGGGTAGATTACTTGAAGATGGGGTGAGCTCAGACAATTTAGAAATAGGTCCCTTGAGTGAAAAGGAAGGGGGTGATTTTAGAAAATAGCAACCTCGCATACCCAGAGATAAAGGTCATGTCCCTGAAGTTCATGTTCCTGATAACTTCGAAGCTGTTTCAAAAGCCCCGATTAAAGGGAACAGAACGTCGTCCCTTCTGCCCTCGCCCCCCGCCCCCCAGCAGAGTGTGTGGAGAGGAAGAAGAGGGAGGGAGGGGTGGGTATTAGGAAGGAAGGAGGATGCTTCTCTGGAGGGATAGTGTGCGCTTCTCGAGCAGAAACCATCGTGTTCCTGGGGGCCCTAGGAGCGCCCTGGGGCGAAGCGGTGCAGCGCCCAGGGCCGCTGCAGGCCGGGCGCAGGGTTCCCAGCGGTTCCTTCGCGGCCAGCGGCCACGCAAGAAAAACCCGCTTCCTCGCCCCTGCATCTGCTGACAAGCCGCCCGAGGTGTCTGCGCGGAGCGTGGCCACAACGATACAGCTTTCTAGGAAATGGCCCGGGAGGGGGAGGGGGGCGAGTGAGGGATTAGGTCTGGCTCCCTCTCGCTTCCCCTGCGCAAACACCACCACCCCTGCCTTTCCCGGGAGGCATAAGGCCACCACCCTCGGTCCTTCGCCCGCATCCTCGCCGACCCCTCCGGGTTCGCGCCTCACTCGCCAGGCTTTCTCCCTGGGAGCGAACTGCGGTGAAGTCGCCGCCAGCACCGTCGGCCCTGACACGTGCTCTAACGCATCCTCCAGTCAAGCCTGTCTTTACAGGAGATTGATCTGCTGGCGCGTCCTCACCTCCTTCCTCCTGTCACCCCCAACCCCCACCCTGCCCTTTCACTCCAGGAGGTAGGAGAGAGCCCAGCGCCCCGTTGTGCTGGCCGAGCTGGCACGTGCAGCGGGCATGGCGTGGCTCGAGCCCTCTGGGCACACCGAGGCCGACCGTGTACCTCCCTCATCGGGAGAGGGGGCCCGGGCAGGGGCGCGGAGAGCCAGCGAGGCGTGGTGGGGCGCGGGCTGGTGAGCAGTACACTAGGTTCCCTGCAAGGCGGAGGAGGGGAACGAAGAAACCAGAGGTGCAATCGATTAACTCAGGCCCCGAAGCCAGCCTCTTTAAACGAGGGTGGGGCGGAAGGTGTAGGGGGGAGGAGGAGGATATCGCTTTAAAAGGGTAAGAGTTTGGGGCGCCGTCTCCCCTCCCTCTATTTGCATAGCCAATAGCTCTGGGGCTCCTGCTACTGCGCGCTGATTGTTACCGGGCAGATTACTTTTTTTTTTTTTTTTTGGTAGGACGCTTTCCCCACTACATCAAAAGGAAGCCAAGGGAGGGCGGAGGGAGAGCCGGCGCTGTGGCGGGCGAAAGCTCGGGAAAGGCCCGGCCGCCTCCGACCTTATCAATAGCAGCGGGAATGAGTATCCCATCTCCTATATGTAAAGAAAGGGGAGGGAAGGGGCGGGCGAAGAAAATGTCTAATTGCTGTGGAAGCCATTAGCTTTCGGGAAGAAAAAAGCTCGCTGAAAAACCCAAGTTGCAAACTCAAAATGAAACAGTCCAGCGCCGCGGATGACACCCGGGCCGAGTACTGTGTTCACCCGCACACAGTCGGTCCCGAACAATCACCTATTGATTTTAGTCACCTTGGACTTCCCGACTTAAGCTTTTGAGTCACCCCTGGTAAATACATTCACTTACATTTTAAAACCCCCATAAGGGAATTACTCCAATTTCACCTAAGCCACCTTTGAGCCGATCAAAGAAAGTTGTTGCGTAGAGAGGGGAGAAAAGGAGGGAGCGCGGGAGGTATTTTTAAAGTATAAATCTAACCCGACAGGCAAGGACAGAGGTCGCCGGGGATTCCAGCCTCTGGACATCACTCGATAGCTCTGGGAGCAGGATCTCTTCTATCCCCCCCCCGCACCCCCCTTGCACAAGGAAGGCATTTCCAGCTCTGGGTCTCCCGAAGTGGGGGGAGGGGTGAGGAAGAAGCGGGTGGTCGTCCCGGGGCCTTGCCCACCAAGAGGAGAATGTCTGGGTGGCGAGTCCTGGGGAGGGAGCCTAGGGCCCTCTAGCCCCTTCCCTCTCCCCCTCCCCCCACCCATCTTGCTTTACAGAGAAATTCCAGCGGGGAGGGGGGCGGCGAAGGGGAGGGGCAGAGAGGGTCGCGGCCGGATGCTCCCCCCTTCCCCGCCGTTTCTGCATTCTTGGAGACCCGCAAGTTCGGGCGCTTCCCGCGTGGCAGGCTTGTCTCTTGAAGATCCCCTGTCCACTTCCCCTTCCGATTACGGACTGTTCTAGAGCGTGAACCTTGCCATCGAATCCAATCCCCGGTGGTGTTTCAGACACTCTCTCACACGTGGGGTGGGGCGTGAGAGGGTGCGGAGGTTGGCAGGAATGTCTCTAGGAGACTTGGACTGGAAACTGAGTTTTCCCTTTTGGTCGCCACTCCAGCCATGTGTTAAAACCTTAATTTCTTGTTAAAATGCACTCCACCTACTACGCGGGAAAAGGCATGTTGCCCTCTGGGCAAAAGTGCACATTTTCTTTCAGTGTCGACTTAGGTTTAGAGAAAAAGCGCAAGCGTCTGTGTTCTGGCTTTGAAGTCCAAACTCATCACCTTGGCGGGAGGGTGGGGGGACGCGAGGTGGGTGTAGAATGTTGGTTCTTCCTTATCACCTTTTCACCGTTCACGGAAAAAAATATATATCATGTAGGACTGATGATAAACTTTAGTGAACGCCAGTTTTATTGGACTTTTATTCCCTTTCCGGCCGGCTCCCCACCCTCTACTTGCGTTTTGGAGTTTCGGTTGGAAAGTGTACAAAGCCTGGAGGTGGAGGGTGCAGCAGGGTGTTGGGTGTTGGGTGTTTATAGGCACATTCTGCAGGAGCCTGCAGCACTAAGCACACATACTCCCAAGCTCACCTGGTGGATGCCTGTCTGCCAGCCAGGTGATTGCGGTCGGCTCGAGGCCTGAGGGCAGCGCGAGTTCGAGTCCCACAGCCTCCGCGCAGGGGCGTTTAGGCCGGGTGGGGAACGAAGAGTGATTGAGTTCAGACTCAGGAATGGAAGCCACTGCCTTCCCCTCGGCTCCCCCAAAGAGTAGAGCTGCGTTTGTGGTTCTCCGTGGAAGGATGATGGTCAATCAAAACCGAAAACCCAACTGGCAAAATGCGAGGGGACAAGTAGGAGGCACATCAAGAGGAAGGAGGGGGTACAGGCGAAGTAGAAAAATGCGGGCAAGAAGAAGAGGGAAACGTCGGGAAGCGGAGATCACGGGGAGGAGGGTGGGTGGGGACCGCAGTGCGATTGCAGGTGTGAACTCGCTTTCCGGACCTTCAGGTAGCAGACCCCTGGGGCGCTGGGGCGCTGGGGCGCTGCGCTCTGGAGAGGGGCAGAGTCCGCCCGGTCTGTGCATCAGCACTCCTTTAGGCGAATTTCGGCTCGGACTGGGCTGGATTCTTGAGGCGGCAGATGCGACCAGCGAGGGTTAAGAAGACGAGCGCCTGCCGTCTGTCAGCCACCTAGCGTCTCACTCCCCTCCCTTAGGAGAAAAAAAAATTAAAGACCCGAACTTCCCCCTCTTCCTGTCTGATTCAGCTTAGGACACGCCTCACGCGGCCGAAAATAGGTCTGGAAATACATTTGCTTTACAAAAGTGAATTTTCCAATAAGCTTTGGGGCGGGGGGCGTCCGGCTGCTGGCGTCGGGGGGGTGCCCAGCGTCCTGGGAGGAGAAGGAACCCGCCGCCTCCACCGTTCTCCCCCTGCAGGAGCCCCCGGGAGGGGGCCGCTGGGCGGCGGAATCGCGCCTCCGCTCGGGGAGCCACCACGCGGCTTTTTCGCGGAATTTTGACGTCATCTACACGTGGGGGAAGGGGCTGGGAGAGAGAGAGGAAGCGGCGGGGGAGGGGGCCGCGGCGGTGAGCGCGCGGCAGCGGCGGCGCAGCGGGTCTGGCATCCTTGCGGTGGGCGCCGCGCGGGGCAGGGTCCGGGCCGCCGGCAGAGCGGCGGAGACCGCCTTACAGCGGGCCAGGGAGCCAGCGCCGCGACCCTCCTCCCTCCCCGCCCCTCGCCGTCTTCCACCCCTAAGCAGTTTCCTTTTTTTTTTTTTTTTTTTTAATTTAACTTTGAATTCGGGGCGGCTCTTTGCTCCGGAAAAAGCTCTTTTCTTTGGGTTGTGGTCCAGTTCCGCTGGGTACTGAGATCAGACTGAATATCGCGATCGCTGGTCGCGACCCCGCCACTTGATTTTGTATCCTCTCTCCAGTTAGAGAGTCGTGAATGTCTTTTTCGGTTCCTCGGGGAGTGAGTTCTGCATTGACTTTTACACCCAGAGTTTTTCACGCACGACATATTCCTCCCTGCTCCCCCGCCCCATTAACCATCTCAGTATCAGCTGGGTTGGTTAATACGATGGCTATTACGTGTAAGATGTCTCGTGCATGCATTGTGAACCATATCGGATACATTTGCTGCATTTGGAACAAATCGGTCTAGAAGTACCCTTTTCAAAACAGTTCTTACAAACCGATGGGAAAACGTGTAGGGCGACTCCCTTCCCACTCGCTGGATACCCTCGTGGCATCCGTACTCATGGAGAATCTTCTAAACTGCAAGGGCTGAAAACTGCAGCTGCAGAGTGAGCCCACGCACCTTCATTTCCCCTAAATTTGGGCAAAGTTCTTTTAATCTTTCAATCTAGGGGTTTATAGCTGAAATGTGTCATTTTCTAAACCCACGGTGACAGTTGTGAGTTTATACTGAAATCTACAAGGAGCGTCAGTGGGGATGTTTGGAAGAAAAATACTGTGAACTGGCTTTTAGCTCTTTGAGGTAAAGGGGCTGTTGTAGTAATCAGATGCAGAAAGCTAGGGGCTTCTCTGAAAATGTGGATTTGAAGTAGAATTATTTGTTTCTAAAGTAGGAGAGAAGCTTTATGTCTGAAGCAGATATTAAGTGTGAAAAATTTTTTTTAAGGTGACAGTTTGGTTATGAACAGTGCTTTTTCCTTCTTTTTAACATATTCCTTCTATTTTTAATTTATTATTTATTTCTTTTTCGTTTTATGATTGCTGGTCTGACCTAAGAGACTTGGTTTTGTTTCTTCTGGGGGATAAAATGAGCTATAATTAATAAAAACGTCAGTAATTACTGTCATGCTCAGCCTTAGTGAACTGTATTTAAGAGGGCTTTCTTTTTGGTGCCTGATTTGATGGACACTTGGTTTGTCTACACAAAGGTAGAAAAAAAAGAATAAATTATTAAAAGAAATAAAAGGAGGGAGCCAAAGGAAGTGTTTAAAAAACTAAAAACACAAAGTGTCCTTTAAATTTTGCTTTAGCTTCATTTCAGACATTTAAGTAGTGGAGGTTAAGTTAAGCACTTTAGAGATATAAATTCTTTGTAAAATGTCAAGAATGTCCCCACCAGAATTTGTTTTTGAACAATGGTCAATTTTATTTGTTTTCTAAACACTTTAATTTTGTCCAAATTCAAACATTCATTCCCCTTTAAAATGTCTATTTTCCCCATGTGATTAAATATTCTTTTGATTTCATGGTTTTATTCAGCTGTGTATCAGTTACAGCCAATTGAAGCAATATAAAGTATTTCTAATAAATATTTTATATTTTAATTTTCAATCTTTAAACTTAAGAATCACTAGCATCTGTTAGTACAGTTATAACATAATTCCGTAACATGCTAAATTTATATTTTCCAAACTTTAAAAAACAAATGAATAAAAAAAATGGAGAAATAGTTCTCTTCTTGAGGCTTTTTTATTTCTTTTCCTTGTGGCAAATTTCAGGAGGCAGATTTACAATTTTTCTAAAATCATTTTCTTGCTGTTCTTTTGTTGGCATTAAGAGGAATGAGTTTTGAAATGTGAAACAGGTTGATTTTAAAGTTTTATAATCTTCAAAACGTATACCTCTGGAGAGATATGTTCCATTTTAGAATTGACCTGAAAATAGGCAGTTTGTATAAGTGTGCTAGACAATCTAAGGTAGGTTGAATGTGGAAGCCTATGAGGAGTGCATTTCCTCTTTGCTCAGCCTTAAATAAGAGCATTTGCTTTTACATGAACTTGAAACAAAGTCTGTACCTATGCATCATGCAGACAACTCGAAAGCACAAATCTAGAGCAAAGGGGTTTATGTGGAAGGTGAAATTAGAGCAAAAAAATCCAAATTTATTTCTGCTCTTAGTTATCTCAAATCATACTTTCATTATTGTCTCATCAGTTATAAACCAAATAATTATTTCTTTGTGACGTGTAGAGGTGAGTTCCTTCAAGCTTCATTGGTAATAATAATAATTATGATGATAATAACAAAAATTATCTTCCTTATTCTTTTGATGAGTATGTGGGGGGAATATGTGTTTATTCCTTTAAACATTGTCATCAGATTATTTTTAAAAATTATGGATGCCAAAGTTAGGTTATTGTTCTGAGAAGTAACACCAAAAACATTTAATTTTGTGCTTTTGAAAATAAAAAGTCACCAAAATTTAGTATATCTGTTGCCTAGGGGAAGCAAAAAAAAAGACACAGGATTAAAAAGGAACAAGAAAACTCCTTTGCCTCATTTCCAAAGCCTTTCCTTCATCATGCCCACATATGTTTCCATTTTTGAGAGCAGCCAGTCGGTCCTTTGGGCAAATGCAAACCCAGGACCAAAACTCTTTCCTGGTGTCAAGGAAGATATTCTTAAGCAAATGGTTTGGGTTAGTTTACATAAGGTTTCAGATGAAATGTCTCACATCTGGCATCCCATGGCCACCGATTATTTCAGGATCGTGAACCATTATTTTAAAAAAAAATTTTGAGCAAGGGAAGCCTAGATCATGGATTAGGGCTGTGCAGGCCATTTTGTGTGGGGGTCTCACTGAAATCATTTAAACTGAGGAAATTTAGTTGTTTCAAGTAGCAGCACATGATCCCCATTGTGTAGTTCCAGTAAACTAGTGACTTGCAACCTTTTCTTTCCCCTACCTTCTTCTGACCATATATTCTTCTAATGTTTCTCTTTTTAAATAAAATGGTATATTTAATTTAAAATTTCCCTAACAGAATAGTGAATAAGGCTCAAATTTACTTGCTTTTGTACAAGAAAAGTTCATATAATTACTCTTTGTAGTGTAATTACCAGCAATTTTATGTCATCTAGCAAATGATTTAAGTAAGTCGGTAACGGAACGCCAGTGAAATTTGCTACACTTGGGATGAAAACCATACTTACCTCAAGAAATCAAAGACTGACCTTCCATTTAGACATTTAAGACTTTAGGCAGACTGTATGTTTCATTCAGCGGAAATATTTCAGATTCAGGAAAGCATCGTTCTCAACCACAGATTAGATGCAGTCTCGCTTGGAGCCAGCGGAATAGACTGTAGGACCTCATGCCATTTTGGCCAGTCATAGAATATGCCTTCTGTGTCTGCAAGTTTGAGACTGAAACTGTATATAGTATTCATTAAGGTTATTCATGCTGAGAGATCACATATGTGTTAAACCGATAACATCACAGGTCTGTGTATAGATACATCAGAACATGTCAGGGGCATGATTCCGAACTGTAAGGTAGAATTTAAGTGGTTTTAATGGAAGAGTTAAATATGCTGAGATTTTTGTGCTTTGGAGAGTGCCTTTGGGTTTTGCAATTTATCCGTTCCTTTATTTGATTAAAATTGAGTCATTACCACATACCAAACACTGTGTTAGATGTTGGGGATACAGTGGACATAGACAGTGTTTTGGAGGGGAGCGACATGGTGGGTAGGGAGGTTGGGGAGGGATAACATGGGGAGAAATGCCAGATATAGGTGACGGGGGGATGGACGCAGCAAACCACATTGCCATGTATGTACGTATGCAACAATCCTGAATGATCTGAACATGTACCCCAGAATCTAAACTACAATTAAAAAAATATATAAAAATAAATTAATTAAATTAAAATTTTTTTTTAAAGACATTGTTTTGGAAGGTAGACAGGAAGGAGAGTTGAATCATATAGTTCCTGTCCCTGAAAAGTACATTGTCTATTGATTAAGCCAGGGAAACAATATCCCAGATAGGTAGATGTTTTAAAAAAAAATCATAGAACGAAAGGCATAGAATTAAATATGCTATTTTATCCACCTTACACAACCCATCTTAAACCAGGGAGGTGGAACTTAATCTTCTCATTAAAACTCAGTCTAGTCAAGTAACTATTACTTGGATTGCATTGTGATTTTAATAATTATATTCTTAATTTGTTTATGATCTATGGGAACAAGTTGGTTGGATGTCTGATTCACATGTCACATATTTGGGACTCAGTCCTTTTAAAGTAGCCAAAGATAGAGCCGTTTCCTTGGTCCATCATTCTGAGAGCATTCCTTTCTTTGAGTAGCTGTATTTCCCACAGCATCTGTTTCTCGTCTGAACGAGCCCTCCCTGTATCTGACAAGGCATTGATTAGTGTTTCACTCCTTTGGCTAGGGAATGTGAGGTCACAATAGCTCATTTTCTTGTCCTGGGACACCCAGACATTGAGAGCAGAATATAAACCTCCGATTATTAGCCTGACGGTCTCCTAGAATTGATGCAGAAAATACAGTTCTTTTTATTAGCATCATGTTGGTGAAACAGCCCTAGCCTAGCAGTCAGACTACGGTCATCCCTCTGTGTCCATGGGGATATTGGTTCAAAGACTCCCCGCCCACCACCAAAATCCAGGATGTAAAAATTCCTGATATAAAATGATATAATATTTGCATATAGCCTACACACTCCTCCCATACACTTTAAATTATCTCTAAATTACTTAGAGTACCTAATGCGATGTAAATGCTATGGAAGCAGGTATGCTGTGGTGTTTTATTTGAATTACTTCTCATTGTTATATTGTTATTTTTTTTACCCCGTGTTTTTTTCTCTGAATATTTTTGATCCATGCTTGGGTGTATCTGTGGATACGGAACCCATGGACAGAGAGGGCCATCTGTACTCTTTTCCTCGGTCCTACTCTGCCACTAACTAGCACTGTGACCTTGGGGATACCTTGTGTGTTTCCAAGACTGAGTTTCTCAGCTACAAAACTAACTGGCCGTAGTAAATGATCATTACGTTCCCTTTCAGCTTGGAATCTCTAAAATCTTAATCACTTTATTGTCATCATCAAAATAGGAATCAATTTATTATATATTCTGTGTTTTAAATAAGGATTCTTAAGTTGTGGGTTTAGGTCTGTTCTCACTTCCTAGGAATCTGGGAGAATTAATCTATCAAGAGTTGGAACTTTTAACATTTAGTTCCTCATATAGATAAGCACTTGGTACATTGACAGCTGAGGGAAAATGCCATTTTTTTTGTCCTAAATTAATAGAACAATTTAGTCTATTGTTCTTCAAAAATACATAGAATATAAGAATATATGGAATATAACACTGTTTTGGGGTGCTTAAAGAAATCCTAGCACTAACCTAAAGCTTATTCCTTCAACTCAAACAGAGCCCCCATCAGAGCACATATAGACGTGGTTTGGAATGGACACTAACTGGAGATCCTTCTTCAGGTGATAGTTCATGGCCTTGGTGACCCTCTTTAAACAAGGCTCATTCTGAGCTACCCAGAACTCATGGAGCATCAGGTTGCTCCTTTAGTGAAAAGGGAATTAAGCAAATTTCACGGAGTTGCGGTCTTTGGACAAGACATCTCTTTTTGTTTCCTGGCAGGTCTTGATAACCAGAAACAAGCAAGTAAAGCCTTCTGCTGTATCCCACCTTTCTCCCTCACTTTTCATTGCTTTGGACATGGGAGAAATGTCATTCATTGAGGTTACAGGCACTCCAGTGAAGTCCACTTAGATGCAAATTCTTTGCTTTACAAATGTTTGTAGACACATGTTTCCTTTTTAAGGTGTGGCTACTAAGAAGGAGAAACTCACAGTAATTAATACATGATTATATCTGGGATAGGTTTTAAGCAACGTTCTATATAATTTTTAAAAATCATGGTATATGACATGGAGAGAGTGCTGGATTTGGGGTTAGGAGAGGGGTGTTCTAGTCCCCACTCTGCCACAAGCTGTGTAACTTGGGGCAAGACTTGAACAAGATCACAGCATCTTAGGCTTGTAGGGAAACTTCATGGGTCTCTGAGGTCATAGTCCCATCTATCATGGAGGAGCCTATTTAATCAAATGATTTACTAAAGGTCACACAGCTAGTTAGGGGCCCAAACTTCCTACTTCCTGGCAATTTTTACCCTTAAGTGCTGTCTCTAGCTACTGAAATGAGGCAGAACAAGCCTCCCTCATTTATACTGACAGCTGCTCAGATGCTTGAAAGCTCCATCTCTTCATCTTCCATCTCTTAGACTGAATTACCCTTTCCCTTTAGCTGTTCAACTGGACGTTAGACCACCAGCAGGCTGCCCTCCTCTGGATCCTGACTAGTTCACTGATACCCATCTTAAAGTGTCGTATTCTTCTTAATGTGTGGCTACTTCAGAAACCTGCAGACTGTCAAGGCGGTTACAGCAGAACACAATAGGGCATGACTGCCATCTTTGCATTCTTGACCCCAGGCTCCAGGAGCAAGCATCTTCCAGTACCACTGGGGATACTGGTCCAGAGAGGAAAGATAAAATAGTTACCTCTTCTTCTGGAAGCTGATCTCTTTAATGAAACTCCAAGTTGCACTCCATTTTCTCATCTGTAAATCGGGTGAACTAAATGAGGGATCATTTTACCTCATCTGTGTTCTGTGGCCCCAAAGAACAAAACTAGTACCACCGATTAAACATTCGAAGACAGATTTCTGGGCCTGGCATGGTGGCTCACACCTGTAATCCCAGCACTTTGGGAGGCCTGGGCAGGCAGATCACTTGAGGTCAGGACTTTGGGACCAAGCTGGCCAACATGGTGAAACCCCATCTCTACTAAAAATACAAAAATTATCTGGACATGATAGCGCATGCCTGTTGTCCCAGCTACTTGGGAGGCTGAGGCAGGAGAATCACTTGAACTGGGAGGTGAAGTTTGCAGTGAGCTGAGAACACACCACTGCACTCCAGCCTGGGTGACAGAGCGAGACTGTCTCAAAAAAGAAGACAGATTTCTGTTTGTACAATGAGCTTCCTCTGCGAGGCATCCCTACACAGGGGGTTTGACTTCAGGAATCAGGTGAAGTGCCTGTGGCAACTCATTAGGATGTCATCAGGGGACTGAAGAGTCATTTATTTGCTCTGAGTCTTGGTTTCCTCATCTGTAAAATGGGAATAATAATACATACCAAGCAGAGTGACTGTAATGAGTAAATGTTTATAGTATGTTTAATTCTGTGCTCTGGCATAGTAAGCACTAAAACAAAGCTAAGTGGGTTTTTTAAATTACTGTTAAAGTCTATTGTGTTACGTTCTTTCAGAACCAATTTACCCCTAGGGGGTCTGTGGAATTATTAATGAATGTCATATACTGTGTGAAGGTATGGGAATTTCTGTACCAGATCTCATCTCTGGGTTTTTTTTACTTTTTCACTTCACCGTGGGTCAGTCACTCAATGGCTGTGGACAACATGCTGTAATCTCAACTCAGTCATTTTGAACTTCAGATTACCTCATCCTGACTGACAGGTATTAAGAAGTAACCTTCCAACTTGAGTAGAAGGCACAGGGAACTCTCATCCACAGACTCCCAGAAGTACAAAGAACCTTAGGCATCCAATCCAATGTTTCCCAAAGTGAGGAAGAATGTATTAGTTCATTTTTGCACTGGTATAAAGACATACCCGAGCCTTGGTGATTTATAAAGAAAAGAGGTTTGATTGATTCACAGTTCCACATGGCTGAAGAGGCCTCAGGAGACTTACAATCATAGTGGAAGGTAAACGGGAAGCAAGGACCTTCTTCACATGGCAGCAGGAGAGAGAAGTGCAAGCAGGGGAAATGCCAGATGCTTATAAAACCATCAGATTTCCTGAGAACTCACTATCATCAGAACAGCATTGGGGAAACCACCCCCATGATCCAATCACCTCCCACCAGTCCCTCGCTTGGCACGTAGGGATTATGGGTATTACAATTCAAGATGAGATTTGGACAGAGACACAGCCAAACCATATCAGAAGAGGTGTATGCAGGAGCATGCATTTTGTATTTTAGTAATTTGGGGTTTATTCTAATGAGTATTAGGAAAAAAAGTAATATTTAAGCTCGTAATTTCTCAGATATTACAATGGTATTTAAGTTTATAAAGGGAATTGATTTTTTAAAAATTAAGTTGAATAAGTGATACATAGATACAGATTTTTTTTTTTTTTTTTTTTTTTTTTTTGAGGCAGAGTTTCCCTCTTGTTACCCAGGCTGGAGTGCAATGGCGTGATCTCGGCTCACCGCAACCTCCGCCTCCTGGGTTCAGGCAATTCTCCTGCTTCAGCCTCCTGAGTAGCTGGGATTACAGGCACACGCCACCATGCCCAGCTAATTTTTTGTATTTTTAGTAGAGATGGGGTTTCACCATGTTGACCAGGATGTTCTCAATCTCCTGACCTCGTGATCCACCTGCCTCGGCCTCCCAAAGTGCTGGGATTACAGGCGTGAGCCACCGTGCCCGGCCCAGATACAGATTTTTAAAATCAGGAAGGTTGTATGCAAATAACTAAGATTTAGGAAACATCGCTTCCTTAAAAAAACTCCAGATCAGAGAGGGACAGCAGCTCATGTGTACCCAGGATCACACAGCCTGCCAGTGACAGAGCTGGGACTAAATTAGTGCCCCTCACGACTAAAACTACGGAGGTTAAGACTTTGCATGGATTCTTCTCCTTTAAACAGTGTTGTTACAATTTTCTCATTCTTTCTGTTTTTTTTTTTTTCTGATAATATTTTCCTTCACTTATTGTTTCACAAATGAATTCTGCCCTAGGAATGACATTAGATACTTCTTATCGCTCACTTTTGCTTTAATGATGCTCCCTACTTTGGGTGTTTGGATCATGTACCTTGCTTTTCACTGGGCCTGTGAGTTTAGAGTCCCTAGGTGGGTTCGCATCTGTCTTCTCACCTTCTCAAATTTCTCTGCGTTTTCAAAGTCACTTTTGAACTTATCTTTCAACTACCTGAGGTGGTGATACCAGTTGGTGCTACCAAGAGGCTGACTAGAAAAAGGAAAAAGAAGAATAGGGGAATGTGCTGTCCATAAGGGACTTTGGAAAGCTCTGACATATTCTTGAGAATCTAGAAGACCACGTGTGTAGCTACAGCTCTGTGCATGCCAAAGAAAGACCTGAGAAGGTGCTTGCTACTCTTGCACCACCAGCTGACCTGGAGGCTCTGTGCAGGTAGAAAGTGACAGTGAAGACAGAACTTTACGCTTCCTGCCAGATTGTTAAAGGCATGTTCCAATAGATACAGAGTCCCTCAGCACAGGCTGGGAAATTTATTGGTTTCAAGCATTTAAAGAAATCTCTGTCTAGTCATTAGCTGACCGTGAAGTAAATTGAACACAGAATTTAGTGGTTGCACATGAATGACCAAAAATACAGACTTTATAGAACTAGTCCAGGAAAACAACTGTGTAAACAACAGCAACAATACATTCAGCAGGATGTTGAGAGATTCTGATTTCCAGAGTTGCTAACTTGTATTATTTTAAATGTCCGGTTTTCAGTAAAAAATTATGAGGCACGCAAAGAAGCAGGGAAGTATGGCCTATGCATAGGGGAAAAAGCAATCAATTGAAACTGTACCTGAGGCAGCACAAATGTTGCACTTACTAGATAAACATTTTAAATTAGCTATTATAAATATAAATATGTTCAAAGCACTAAATGAAACCACCTGTAAAGAATTAAAAGTATAAGAAATAGAGCATGTCAGTAAAGAGGATGAAATTCTTTAAAGAACCAAGTAGAAATTCTGAAATCAAATAATAAAATAACTAAAATTAAAAATTCACTAGGTGGGGGCTCAATAGCAGATTTGAACTAGCAGAAGAATCACCTAACTTGAAGCTAGATCAATCCAGTCTAAGAAACACAGAGAAAAAAAAATAATGAAGAAAAAGGAACAAAGTCTTAGAGACCTGAGGGAAACCATCAAGCCTAACAACATAATTGCAGTGTCGGGAAGAGGAGAGAAAAAAAGTGCAGAAAGAATATTTAAAGAAATGATGGTGGAAAAATCCCAAGTTTATTTAAAACATTACACATACATGAAGCTCATCAAACTCTAAGTAGATTAAACTCAGAGTCACAGCTAGACACATCATAGTCAAACTTTCAAAAGAAAGAGAGAAAACTTGAAAACAGCAAGAAAAAAATAGCTCCTCACATACAAGGGATCCTCAGTAAGTTAAACAGTTGACTTCTCATCAGAAACCATCGAGGCTGGAAGGTAGTGGGCTATCAGTGTTCAACGCGCTGAAAGAAAAAAGTCAACCAAGAATTTTGTATCTGGCAAAATTATTCTTCAAAAATGAAGGCACAATTAAGGTATTTCCAGATTTAAGAACAAACAGATTTCATTGCTACTAGACTCATCCTACAAGAAATACGAGGGAGTTCTTGTGGTGTAAATGAAATGATGCTAGACAGTAACTCAAATCCACACAAATACATAGAAAACACTGGTAAATGTAAAAACATAGGTAAATATATTAGACAATATGAATGTAATTTTCCTATTTTTGTAATAGTTTTTCTCTGATTAAAAGACAACTACATAAAGCAATAATTTAAAAAGTGTTGATGGGCTTATAATATATAAAGGTGTAATTTTTATGACAATAATAACAACACGGGAGGGGAGGGATCTATACTGTCTTGGAGTAAAGTTTTTCTATAGTGCTGAAATTAAGTTGGCATTAATCCAAACTAGATTGTTTAAATTAAAGTGTTAATTGTAATCCCCAGAGCACCCACTAAGAAAACAATTTTGAAATTACGGGAAATGTAACAAAAGAATCTACATGTCATACTAGATAATAGACATTTAACACAAAAGAAGACAGTAACAGAGGAACAGAACAGCAGAAAAGACATACTACATACAGGAAACAAATAGCAGAATGGCAAACATAAATTCTACCTGATAGATAATTACATTAAATGTAAATAGATTAAACACTTTAATGAAAAGGGAGAGAATAAAGAAAATATGATCCAACTATATGCTATCTGTAAGAGACATACTTTAAAAAACAAGTTTAAAGATTGAAAAAATACATATTATGTAAATAATAACTAAAAGAGAGCTGGAGTTGCCATACAAATACCAGACAAAATAGACTTTAAGACACAAATTGTTACTAGAGACAAAAAGAATGTTTTATAATGATAAATGGATCAGTCCATCTGAAGATGTAACAATTGTGAATGTATATGCACCTAATAGCAGAGCTCCAAAACACATGGAAAAAAATCTGTTTTGTATTGAGCAGAAACTTACTCCCTGTTGCTTTTACTCCTGGATTCTAGAGCCTCACATACATATATCTAACACATATGTGACTAGAGGGTTTTTCAGATATTTGAAGCCAACTCTCATGCCTTTTCTTACTTTCAATTTTTTATGTGACCTTGCCCCTATAAATTATTTCCCAGAATGTATTTATATCTTTTATAAAGAAGGCTACTGCAATGTTAAGAGAGGAACCTACTTTCATAGAATTTCAGAGTTAGAGGGAAACCAAGATGATCTTATTCAAATCTCAACTTTCATAGATGAGTAAACTGGGGCCTGAGCTGGTTAAATCATTGAGCCAGTTAATGGCAGACCAAGATTCATAATCTTGGTTTCCAGACTACTTGTTCAGTGCTTATTCCAACATTTTCCTTCTTTGATAGTTTTTCCTACTTTAGGTTGCTCTTTCTTCTCCCTTTCAGTGGTAGCTGGCATCCTTCATAGGAGAAAAAAGCTCAGAGTAACGAAGGAACTGCACTAGACATTACAAGGCATGGATTCTTGTATTTTTTGGTCACTAATCAACTTCCGAGGCCTTGGATACATCACTTCAGAAAATAATAACTATTATTATTAACCGATAATATTTTACATGGTCTATTGAGTACCTGCTGTTTATGAGGTGCTGTGCAAGGCTCTTTACCTATATGCCTCTTTATATATGTGTTCAAAACGTGTCTCCTTTCTTATCTGTAGAATCAGCAGGCTGTCCGCTGTCCTATCCAGCTCCGGAATTGGGTGATCATAAACAGATATCTTTATTAGTATAGTCTTACAGTGCCTGAGGCTTCATCTTTTTTTTTTTTCTTTTTTTGAGTTGGAGTTTCACTCTTGTTACCCAGGCTGGAGTGCAATGGCACGATCTGGGCTCACCGCAACCTCCGCCTCCTGGGTTCAGGCAATTCTCCTGCCTCAGCCTCCTGAGTAGCTGGGATTACAGGCACACACCACCATGCCCAGCTAATTTTTTGTATTTTTAGTAGAGACGGGGTTTGGCTTCATCTTTCTCTTTCTCTTTCTTGTTTCTTGGGCTGGCAGGAAATGGTAAGGAAGATTAGAATAATTTCTCTAGATTCCTCGCTGTAGCCAATCCTTCGTATGTGTCTACCTCCTCTTTACCCTTCCAAGGGACTTTCCATTTTCCCCTAGGACTTGACTTTCACTGGTCCTGTTCAGGGTTTCTAGGATCATATCCTCAGCCCACTTCTCACTTTAGATTTTCCCATGGGCCTTTGATTCACTCTCATGGCTTCTTATTTCACCTGTGAGCTCAGAGAAGTTAGTAATTTGGAGAAGTTCACTCAGCTATAAGCAGCAAACCTGACAGTTTGTCTGATCCTACTGTGTTTGTTATTTCTGCTCTATGATTCCCATCTCTGAAAGTTCACTTGATCTTACTTTCCCACCCTTGCTTAAGACCTAGCTCAAGCCCTAACCTGTCATTATCACACCAGGCCAAGTGCTCCTCCCTCCCAATTTACCCAGAGAGTGATGTTTGCACTGCACCTCACGCATCACCATGGAACTTATCCCTCGGCAGACTCTATGGTCTAGTGGTTATGAATGTGGGGGACTGGAGACAGAGCGCCAAAGTATGAATCCTGGCTCTACCACTTATTGGCTGTGCAACCACAGAAAAGTTACTTAGCCTCTCTGGGCCTCCATTTCTTCAGCTATAAACTGGGACTGCCAGTAGCACTTACTTTATAGGGTTGTTCTCAGGATAAATGTGATAATCCATGTAAAGGCAAACAGCATCGTGCCTGACACATGAAAGAAGCAAACAATAAATTGATTCCTTCACCAGATTTTAGGGTAATCCCTGATTGGCCCAAGATGATCAACATAATCTTATTCATCTTGCAGAGTGATTGAGTCAGTATTGGGTACATGAACTTGACTAGTTTAGAGTGGCTTGCAGGACTACAGATGATGAGGTCTCAGGCATGAGGCTTGGAATTGCAAGAGCTTTTTCTTTTTTCCTTTTCTTTCTTTTTTTTTTTTAAACCAGAGGAAAGTCAGCTTGGGGACAAAGCTGACACATGCATTAAGAAAGAACTGAGAAAAGCAAAGGAACTAGAACCAGAGGCTTGATCAGATATCTCCTGAAATCCCGTTGACCTCTGGAATTTTCATTGGTTGAGCCAATTAAAAATTTGGAGAGCCAAGTACAGTGGTGTATGCCTATAGTTGCCTGTAGTCCCAGCCACTCAAGAGGCTGAGATGGGAGGATCACTGGAGCTCAGGAGTTTGAGTACAGCCTGGGCAACAGCCTGTCTCTAAAAAAAAATAAATAAAAATGCATACTTTTAAGTCAGGTGGGGTGGTGTGCACCTGTAGTCCCAGCTACTCAGGAGGCTGAGGCAGGAGGATTGCTTAAGGCCAGGATTTTGAAGGGATAGTGCACTAGGATCATGAACAGCTCCTGCACTCCAGCCTAGGCAACATATGAAATCCCGTTTCAAAAAATAAACTGGTATTTAAGCTGATTTGTTAGTTTCCTAAATCATCTGCAACTGAAAATACCCTCAATATCCTCATTGATATTGTACATTATTATTATTGTCATCTTCCCATGTATATCAAACCTTCGTCATTAGATCATAATGTCCTTTGGAACAAAAATGAACTTCCTGAGTGGTATGCTGCCCCTCCACCTAGTACAGATCTGGCACGTAGCAGGTTCTTGTCCATTCACACTTCCTTTCAGGTATTCATTTTCCTTTCGTATCTATGGACTTGGAGTATTTAAAAAAAAATTTTTTTTGAGACAGAGTTTCACTCTGTCACCTAGGCTGGAGGGCAGTGGCGCAATCTCGGCTCACTGCAACCTTCACCTCCCAGGTTCAAACCATTCTCCTGCCTCAGCCTCCCAAGCAGCTGGGACTACAGGCATGCACTACGATGCCCGGCTAATTTTTGTGGGTTTCTTTTTGTTTGTTTTTGTTGTTTTTTTGAGATGGAGTTTCGCTCTTGTTACCCAGGCTGGAGTGCAATGGCGTGATCTCGGCTCACCGCAACCTCCGCCTCCTGGGTTCAGGCAATTCTCCTACCTCAGCCTCCCCAGTAGCTGGGATTACAGGCACGCGCCACCATGCCCAGCTAATTTTTGTATTTTTAGTAGAGACGGAGTTTCACCATATTGACCAGGATGGTCTCGCTCTCTTGACCTCATGATCCACCCGCCTCGGCCTCCCAAAGTACTGGGATTATAGGCGTTAGCCACCGTGCCCGGCCAATTTTTATGTTTTTAGTGGAGACGGGGTTTCACTATGTTGGCCAGGCTGATCTCAAACTCCTGACCTCAGGTGATCTGACTGCCTCGGGCTCCCAAAGTGCTGGGATTATAGCCGTGAGCCACCGTGCCTGGCCCAAACTTTGAGCATTTTTTTTTTTCTTTTTTTGAGACAAAGTCTTGCTCTGTCACCAGGCTGGAGGGCAGTGGTGTGATCTCGGCTCACTGCAACCTCCGCCTCCCAGGTTCAAGCCATTCTCCTGCCTCAGCCTCCCAAGAAGCCAGGACTACAGGCATGCACCACCACTCCTGGCTAATTTTTGTATTTGTGGTAAAGATGGGGTTTCACCATGTTGTCCAGGCTGGTCCTGAACTCCTGACCTTGTGATCCACCTGCCTCATGCTCCCGAAGTGCTAGGATTACAGCTGTGAGCCACTGTGCCCGGCCCAGACTTTGAGCATCTTAAGGCAGAAACAGGAGGTGGCCAGAGTCCCAGATAAGGTGATGGCCTGCTGCTGCTTTGTCTTCTTGCTGTCTATAATGAGAAGAAAGTAAAATACTTAATAGATTAGCTCACCCTTCTTGAACACCAGGCATTTACACACAGGATCATCTTTTTTCCTATCAGTTACCTGTGGGTATATTATTAATGCCCTGTGTCGCAGATTGGACATTTATGCTCAACAGTGATATTACTTATGTAGATCACACGCCCTCTACATAGCATAATTTAGGATGCTGCACTGAAATTACTGTATCCACAACTTTTTCTCATTCTTCTTTAAAGAAAATGAAATTAGAAGTCTTAGATAGGACATTCCATGTATGGCTCACACATGAAAGATGGTGTACAGCTCTAATCAGCGGACCCATACTAAAAACTATGAACTGCTGTCAAGAAATAAATGTACATCAACTTTAAATAAAATGTTTATGGCATGTATGATTCACTTTTTATGACTTCCCACTCTCCCAACATTTTCAGATAACTCACCATTTTCCCAGTCACATCAGAGAGATCTTTACAGCTTTCTTTCTGGAACATAACAGTCTAAACATCGAAATAGGATCATGCCACACCTATGGTTCTGTGACTTCACTTTTCTCAGCTAATAATAATCTCTTGGAATCTTTCCCTGTCTGTACATATAGATTGACTTCATTCAATGTAAGTGCAGAACGCTTTTCAATAGCAAGGATATGCCATCATTTTACGACTTCCCACAATGAATGGGCATTTGGGGCCCACCTCACCAATCATTTGCTTTTATACATCATGTGCCATCAGCACTGTTGCACTTGCTCCTTTATGCATTTGAGTGCCAGTGGAAGGAAAAAGATCCTGAAGTCTTGATTCTATCAATTAAGTGGTCCAAGAAAGAGAATGAGCATCTCGAGGTCTCCGTCTTCAACAGCCTTACAGTCTGGAGGGGAACAGACACACACATCGCTTTTACTTAGGGAAATGGGGGTCAGCTAAAGGTTAAGGGAGTGCAGGAAGAGGGAGACTGTTGAGGGGATGCCTGAGAAGGCTGCCTGGAGGAGGTGTGCTTGAGTCCCGGGTTCAAGGATCAGAGGGCTCTGACGCTTGGTCTGCTAATCTTTCTTATCATGTCGTTGCTTGGCAGTGTGCCTGTTAGTTGAGTGGACTCTTTCTTGGACCATTTGCTTGGATGAACAAGGGCAGAGATGGAAAGGAAGAGTACTTGGGATAAAAGTGACAAAGCCCAGGAACAACAGTGGGAAGGTGCACAGTACGCCCGAAGGGCCAGGAATTGGGTGGAGTGACTGGCTCCTTGGTCACTTGTGAATAGCATGAGAATGGAGGGGGCTGGGGGCATGCTCTAAAAAGCACCCAGGAGGAATTTAGGTTTGCACAGAAAAGGATGTTTTTTTGACATATGTGAGGAAGGTTGGGTAGAGAATTTAACGATGAAGCAAATGGCTCTGGTGGGGATGATGAGAGTGGAGAGGCAGATCCATGTTCTTTTCACGTCCCCCAGCAGCTCCAGTTCTCCCTGAACCTGTTACATGGCTGCCTCTAGGCTTCATTTTTGGGGATTGCTTCTACTTTGAAATAGCCATATGGAAGAAAAACTACAAAGTTTTGAGGGGAGAAAAACCCCACCTAACTTTAGCTGCCATTACGCCTTCATCTGTAAAAATCTTCTCCTTGTCCCATGGATTTCAATGTGCAGTTTGTCTTGGTTTGTTCCATGAAACATTAGATGCAACTTTAATGGCCTCACCCCAAAAAGATAACTTGACAGCCATCAAACATTCAGCAGCGTTCCAAATACCCTCTTGCTGGAGCCGGCCTTCTACGGGGCCATGTGGATGTCAGGCACACACAATTTGAGTCACGCTGACATAGCTGGGATGCCTGGATTGCGCTGGAATCTCGGGGGGTACCAATCACAGGCCAGAGAGAAGCCATTGGCTGGAAGGAACAATGCCAGAGTGTTCACCGTCTCTGCAGAGGAGGGGGTGTTGGTGGTGAGGGGAAAGACAGTTGCAGCCAGAGGAGGAAAATGACCCCAAAGCAGCGTGGGCATATGTCAGTGATGCTGGGCAGAAACATTCCAGGGGCTCAGGTCATGACCACATCCGTCTCCTCCTGCTCCACAACCAAAGAAATTAAGAAGGCACAAGATTTTCCCTAAAACTTCATGTACAGAATACCCTGCTGTCTTCAGGGGTTTGGGAAATCCAGGGTTGACCACAGCCCAAATTTATGAAGCACTTACCTGTACCAGACACTGTCTGTATCTTACAAACAATGCATTTGATTTTCATAACTCCTTAATGAGGTAAGTCTTACAATTTCCATTTTATAACAAAGGAAACCGAGGCTAAGAAAGATTAAGAAACTTGCCCAAATCCTGGAACCAGAAATGGGCAGAATCAAGACTTGAGCCACAATCTCTCAAAAGCCAAAGCCTGGGCACTCACTACTACCCTCAACAGCCCTGTGGCTGGTTCATGCCATCTGTGCCACCCCCACACAACCACCTCTTAGAAGGTAGAGCCCTGTGTGTTGAACAAGTGGAGAAAACTCCTAAAAGGATTGTTTTTCCTCCCCTGTTTTCTTGGGGGTTACGTAGACATGTTTAAACACGCTGTTCTTCCAACGCTTGTTTACTTTGGTGATTGAGACGTGCAAGACCCCAGACCAGGAACAACAGTAAGAGGGCCTAAGGATAACCCAGCGTGGAGACTGCTCTGGAGGAGGCTGCAGACTGGAGAAACTATGGTAGCCAGCTGCATTTTGGAGGCTGGGTTGCATGTCTTAAGATCTCTAATGAGTTTGGTCATTATTTTCTCAGCCAGGGTTTTCTTCCTCCCACCCTCTCTTCCTTCCTTTTATCCTTCCCTCCTTCCCTCCTTTTTCCTTCCTTCCTTCCTTTCTTCCATCCTTTGATTTTCTCCCTTTTTTCTGTCTCTCTCTTTTTCTTTCTTTTTATCCCCCTCCCTCCCTCTCTCTCCTTCTTTCTTCCTCCCTCCCTCCCCCCTTTTTTTAAAGGTGTAAGTCTTTTTCTGGTTTACTACATGCCAAGGACTGTGCCAAATCGTTCACATAAAACCACGAGCATGCATCACCTTATTTGGTCGTCCCACAGTCTAATGGGTAGGTACTGTCATTATCCTCATTTTAAGAAGAAACTGAAGCTCAGAGAGATTAATTGATACCTCCACTGTCTGCGTAATTCAGTACCCTGCACCCTTAACCACTATCAACTAACAACCCCCCAATAGTTCCCTAGTGCTGTAAAGGGCACTGTTTTAAATGTGTCCATTATATCCACTCACTCACTCCTCAAAACAAGCCCAATAGAGATGACTATTATCCTTGTTTAATAGATTGGGAAACTGAAGCACAGAAAGGTCATGTAATTTTCCCAGGTCACCCAGCTAGTAAGTGACAGAGCTGGGCTTCTGTTTTACCGAGGACGACACTCCTCAGTTTTTGTTTTGTTTTGTTTTTCACTTGTAGTCCCCTGTGATGGCCCAGAGTGGAATGCCAGGGTCCTGAGAATAAAGTCTCAGAGCTGAACTGGGAAGGGGTGCCAGTTGCGGCTGCGTCCCCAGCAGCCCTGGAGGGTGGAGGCGGTGGAGAGAGCGACTACACAGCAGCCACAAGCCTGGGCCCCCGCCAGGGGAGACCTCAAAGCCCACTGGAGGGCTGGCTCCCCTGTGCTGGGCTGTGCAGAAAGGCGTCGCGGCTTCCAGGAGGCCAGCCGAACATGGTCCTCGAGAGAGAAGAAAGACCCAGGGAAGGGCTGGCAGGACCTCAGTCGTCAGCTCTGAGAAGGGCTTCTCTGTAGGAGAGGGGATGTAGGTAGCAGTTCTCCCAAGAGTCAGGCAAGCAAAAGTAGGTTTCTGTTTGTGCAGCAGCTAGGGGATGTCAGGGAGAGAGAGAAAGCCGTTCCTAACAGTGCGTAATGTTCAACCCTGGAAGAGGCGACCATGGAGGCGGCCCCTAGAAAGAGGAGATGGGCCACCCTTAAGCCAGTCTCTTGATTATCTCTGTCCCTAACCTTTGGGAATCCTGTCCATCTTTGAGCCCCTGGCGCCAGTGACTCCACTCTGTGAATCCCTTCCTGACCAACCATCCCCCACACCCATAAAACTCCAAGTTCTTTTGGGGAACAGAAAGCCCAAGTGCCCTGAGGTCCAGGCTGGTCCACATTCATCCCTGGGTGGGCTGTAGGTCAAACCAGCCATGTGGATGATGGATGCTTCAGACACTCTGGAAGCTAGCCCAGTTGGTCCTGGTGCCCCCAGTAACACTCACACCCTATTCTCCTGCAGCAAATAGACCCTCCCTACTATTCATTGGGCCGTGCATGTTAGGCATCATGTGACCTCACTGGTATGGCATCTCCTGGTGTTAGCAGCTTCTTGTATGCGTACATTTCTCATACACTCAGACAACCCTTGCTGAACGCTTACCATGTTCCACCCACCACTGCAACTGCTTTACGGGGTTATCTCATTTAATTCTCCCAAGAACCCCATGAGTTGGTGTTATTTTTATCACCATATTACAGGGAAGGAAACGAAGACCCAAATACTCAGTGGCTATGGGATGAGCTGGGACTCAGACACAATACTGGAACCCCAGCCATCAGAGTCTGTGATTTGTCCCTGGTTTGTGTCTCAACAAAATGAAGTCAGAGCCTTTCTTACTCCCTTATATCTCCTATAGCTCCTGGTGAGTGTTCCAGTAGTTCTTCAAAAGAGTGTGGGCTTTTACTCACTGTGCAGATATTTCTAGTTTGGTTTTCTAATGATCCATAAGACAGGTGCTCTTAACAGTGTTGAATCCTTGGTAGACAAAATCAGGTACTTTTTGGAAGAAATAAGAGAGAGATTTGCAGGCTATGTCTTAGAAAACTTTGTTCCAAGTCTTTTTTGTTTGTTTGTTTGCTTTTTGAGATAAGAGTCTCGGTCTGTTGCCCAGGCTGGAGTGCAGTGGTGTGATCTTGGCTCACCGCAACCTCAGCCTCCAGGGTTCAAGCAATTCTCCTGCCTCAACCTCCTGAGTAGCTGGGATTACAGGCACATACCACCACGCCCGGCTAATTTTTGTAGAGACAGGGGTTTCACCATGTTGGCCAGGCTGGTCTGGAACTCCTGACCTCAAGCGATACCCCGCCTCGGCCTCCCAAAGTGCTGAGGTTACAGGCATGAGCCACAGCTCCTGGCCGTGTTCCAAGTCCTTAAGGTAACAAAGAGAAATGTGAGAAGCCCATTTGGGAATGAAGGATGCAGGAAAGCCCTGACTAATTGAGGCAGCTGAACAGAATCTTTTATTAATGGCTCTCTTTCTTTTGTCCCCACTTCCAGGAGATTCTACAATGAAACTGGCAGACTCCTCCTCATCTCTACCTGTGCTGCCTCCCTCTCTAATCCCAGACACTGAGAGCGGGTGCCCCGTGGCCCCGTCAAGGCAGATTACCAAGAAGCTCCCCAAGAAGACTGCATGCCTCGCTCTAGCTTTCCTAAGATGGGAAAGTAGACTCCTGTTTTTGAGGGAAATTGCCTGATTTTGAGAGAAACATAAAGGAATTTTTTTCCCTTAAGTGAACATTCCACTTGTAAAAATGAAATCTGGAAGAACTTCTGCAAACTCTGAGTGTTCTGGTCAATTGACCTTTTACTGTACCAAGCAAATCTGAAGCCACCAATAAATTGAGGAGAAGGGTATTCCCTTCACAAAAGACTTGTCACTTAGCCAGACACTCTGGTGCAGTGCTTCTTTAAAAAGAGAACATTTCTGATATATTTTGTTTATTTATTTACTTTTTTAGAGTCGGGGTCTTGCTCTGTTGCCCAGGCTAGAAGGCAATGATATGATCAGAGCTTATTATAGCCTTGAACTCCTGGGCTCAAGTGATCTGCCTACCTCAGCTTCATGATTCATTGGGATTACAAGTGTGAGCCACCATGCCCGGCTCTTTTCCTGGTATATTTTAAATGGTTTCATTTGCTTGAAAGTGAGATGTATCTGTTATATTCAGAAAATCTGGCAAGATGTACCTGATTGCTTGAGATCGCTAAAAATCATGTTACGTTAACCTTGAAAGGGGCATTTGAGTCTCAGGTTCTTACTTTAAAGATGAGGAAACTGTGGCCTGGAGAGGTTAATTGACTTGTTTAGATCACACAGCGTTGTGTGTAGCAGGCTGCCCAGTCTCCAGCTCTCTCCCATTACTGTGCATCTTCCTCGCATCTGAGGTATGCAGGGAAGCTCACCCTCCCAGTCAGGCCTCTCTACCTTGTCCTCAGCTGCCATCGCAGATGTTTAATCATTGATCCCTTTTGTGGATTTCATTGTTATTTTTTCCTTTTACTATGGAAACGTTTCAAACATAAAAGTAGATAATATAGTATAAATAACTACCATGCCCCCTCACCCAGCTTCCATAATTATTAGCACACGGCCAGTCTTCTTTTCTCTATACCTGACCCCAGTTCCCCCTCCCACCCAGATGACTTTAAGGCAAATCCAAACATCATGTCATTTCATCTCTGAATACTCCGTGTGTAACAGTGGGCCAGCGCTCTCCTACATACATCGATGTCCCAGTACAATTGTCACAACTAAAAAGAGTGAACGATAATTCCTTAATATCATTACATTTCCCTGATCATCTTTCTTACTACGTCTCTCTGTCTCTCTTTCTTTCTCTCTCTCTCTGCAATTGGCTTGTTAGAATAAAGATTATCAGGTAGAATTATGAGCTGATCATTCGAAGTCCTTGCATTAGAATTTTGCCAAATGAGGGAAAATAAATTGCATAATAAGGAAATTTTATAATAACCACAGATCATATTTATAAATGCAGTTATACTTCCTAAGTCTCTTTAATTATAACTTTCTTTGTTTTTTGAGACCGAGTCTCACTCTGTCACCCAGGCTGGAGTGTGGTGGTGCACTCTTGGCTCACTGCAACCTCTGGCTCCCGGGTTCAAGCAATTTTCCTGCCTTGGCCTCCCCAGTAGCTGGGATTACAGGCACCCACCACCATGCCCGGCTATTTTTTGTTGCTGTTGTTTTATTTTTTATAAAGGCAGAGTTTCACCACATTGGCCAGGCTAGTTTCGAACTCCTGACCTCAAATGAGCTGCCCGCCTCAGCCTCCCAAAGTGCCGAGATTACAGGCGTGAGCCACCGCACCTGGCCAACCATAACTTTCATGTCAGATAGGGAGACAGGTATCATTTGCCTCCAACAGAGGAAACTGAGGCCCGGAGTTGGCATGGAATCTCATTAGCAGTCGAGCTCAGATCTCCCACGCTTCCTGACTTGGCTCTTTTCACTGCAACAAAATCTCATTATAACTCCAATCTCATTAAAATTATAGCTTCAATTTTGTGCAGCTCATTAGGATCAACCCTATTCTAAATACTTCCTATGTAGAAGCTTATGGAACCTTTATGACAACCCTGTAGAGGAGATGCTTGGATTCTCATTGCACTGTTGGGGATCTCAGGCACAGAGGAGTAGAAACGTTTTTCAAGGTCACCTAGAACGAGCATTTAAGCCCAGGTCTTTCTGATTCTAGAACTCCTGCTTGCAATAGCTGTTACATGCGAGCATCGCATAACAAGGTGACCGCAATTCACAGCATCGAAAATTTACTTCTATCAACTTTATCCTTACTCTCTTTCAGAATTTGGCTTGATATGTGAAACAAAACCGCATTTTTAAAAATGCTACTATATCATAAATGTGGATGTGATTTTCCTTTATTCAAATTCATGAAAATCAACATGACCTGCGACTGAAAACTGCAGAGCTGAAAATGAATCCAAGACCCTGAACTGTCCGTCCCGGCCTCACTCAGCTGGTGGCTTAGTGCCACTCGGTCCCTGCCTTGGCCTGACCCTGCTTACTCTGTCTTGTGCTTTCAGGAGCAGTCAAAGCCCTTTTTAGAAAATATTTCCTGGTCTTCTGTGGCGTTGGATGGACAGAGTTTTCCACTAGGCCTTTTTTTTTCTCCCAGCCACACTGGCCCTTAAGAAGATGTTACTCAAGGCTCCGCACCTACTTCAAACATTTTTAGGGGCCCTGGCTGGGGCCTTGCACAGAACTGCCAGGAACCCTACAGAGAGGAGGAGCCCAGCTCTGGGGGCCTCGCCTTGCTCCCAGTGTTTACTGAGCTGCTGCAGAGGTCCTGCTGTCAGCGTGCTGATTCTCTTTCTCACACTTCCCCAAACAGCATAGTCTTGTTAGGCAGCTGTTTCTTGCAAGGCCTTCTTTCAGCCACGGTAGCTTTTCCCATGTTTGTAGCCCTGGTATTTCACCCCTTCCTTTTTTTTTTTTTGAAGGGCTTTTCCCCTATGTCTTTCTGTCGCTGAACAGCTGTGCTCTGATATTAGATAGAATGTTTTCTGTCCTCACCACAAGCTTATGAACAAAAGGGTTTTAAGAACCCTGATAAATGAACAAGGTCTCTGGGAAGATGAAATGTTACCAACATTTCAAACAATCAGAATCCTTGTGCATCTCGAAGGCTTTGCCCTTTCAAAGCAGTGCCGGGTGGGTATTTTGTCTTGGAGCCTTGGAGACTGTAATTTTTTTTCAGTCTCCCAATCGACCTGACATGGGAAAGTTGGTCAGAAGATGGGCCTTTACTGCCATCAAAGCCCCAAACTTGCTTTCCCATTGGCTGTTTGTCCTGCTTTCAGGTCCCTCTGGAGAGTTTCAGGGGGTTCTCTCAGCAAAGAGAGGCCAACGCTGGGCACTTTGGTTTCTGTTATCTTCCAGTTTCTGTTGAGGTTCTGTCCTCATCTGAAACAAACTTGTGGACACCCTTGATTAGGCACCACCTGTGTGCAGGTGCGAGCACCTACCATCCTCCTATTCCATCTGCAGAGCAGCCTGTGGCGTCTGCATTGGGACCTCCAACTTTCACAAGTGGAAACTGAGAGTCAGAGAAATGAAGCAGCTTGACCAAGGCTGCTGAGCAAGGTTGTCTGCAACATGGATCCAGCTTTCCAGCAAGTGGTGGAGCCAATATTCACACCCAGACGTGTTGGACTCTGAGGCCTCTGCTGTCTTCAGTAAGGAGTCCCTGAGTGGCCAAGGATGGCCAAAGAGAGGGGGACTCCTAGACTATTCTGCCTTCTTCCTTCCATGTAGGACCTCCTCCTAAACCAAAGGGGTTCTCCTTTATTTAAACTCTTCACCTTCCCATCTTTGCCCCCCATTGTACCCCCTGGAATGCACATGGTCTTCCTTGACTTATTTTAATGTTGTCAAAACCCCAGGCTACCTTCTCTGCTTCACTAGCAGCCCAATCCGGGGTCCGAGCCCAGACGTTTGCTCTCCAGCTCATGCCTCTTCCTGGTACTGCCTCACATGGGAACAGAAAGGTCAAGGCTTAAAGTAAAATGACAGATGGAAAGAAAAGCCGTCCCCAGCCTGTGGAGCTCCGTGAAATCCTTCATTATGGGATTTCCCTTGTCAGGGCTACAAGGAGAAGCCTGAAGGCTCACAGCAAAAATCAACAACACATAAAGGCACTGTACAGGCAGGCACTGCTCATCACAGTGAAAACATCTGACAAGCAGTCCCAAGGGTGATGTAGCGGGGTGATGGGGAAGGAGGAGGGGGAGAAGAGAGGGAAGAGAAGAGGAAAATGACCAGCATCGGGATTTCATTTGCTCCCTGCTGGCACCGTGCCTTCTCTCTTCCACAGAGATCTTCTCTTCTGAAGAAGAGAACTTTTATAAATATGGAAGAAAGACTGGCTAGCTGCAAGGAAGAAGACAGAAAACATCTGAATCTAGAGACCTAGACACGTCCTTCTCTGGAGATCTTGAAGGCCAGGGTTCAGACTCATCGGCCGGGGAGTTTAGGGAAGGGCCTGCAAGGAGGCAGAGGCAGGGACTCAATGATGTCAGCTCTGTGGATTCAGGAGAGAGGAGTAGTCATAGGTTGCCTTGGGGGCATTCTCATCTCAAGCCAGAGTAAGGCCAAGGCAGTAAGTCCACACAAGGGACCACCAAGAGGCAGGCACACATGGCGCAGACTCCAGACACACCTGTCCCTGCCCGTACCTCAGGCTGCACACCTTTTTCTCATCTCCCCTCACTTTTCCCAGTCTTTTCTGATTTCCTTTACCCTTTGAAGCTTCCTATCACCTCTATGGGAAAATGCAGACAAAGCATCTTTTCATGGGGTTTTCATGTCAATAAAGAAAAACACTTGCAGGACATGGAGTTGATCACAAAGCACGTGAGTCCAGCAGGCTTGGGAGGGACTTCATTCTTTGGAAGAGAAGTGGGCGCAGATTCTGTGCCCAGAAGGGAGCTGCATCCCCTCAGCTGCCCCGTGCACTCCCTAAGTGGGGCACCTCCAGGTCCTTCATGTTAGGGGAAACTATAAAAAGTGCAAAGACGTTTTTGCAGTGGCTTTGGGAGTATGCTGTGGCACCTCCAGGGGGGTACAGAATGTGTGATGCTGGTGATGGTGTGGCACGGGGAAGGTCCCGTGGGTTCCTTAGCAAATAGCCATGAGTCCTCTCTAGTCTCCATTTCTCCTTTGGTCAAAAAGGGGCTCATCTTAATTATCCTGCTTGCCTCATACAGGATCTAGGGAGAGAAAGGTTGGGAAGTTCTTAGAAAGGTTAAAAGAGACGTGTTAAGAGTGGTTTGCTGTTGTCCTGGACTTCAGGGAGTGGAGGAATGGGAACCTACATGCCGCTACCCCAGCACCGGCAGCCAGAATTTGCCAAGCCTCTGCAGTGGCAGCGGCCATCCCCCACCAGAAGCAAGGGGAAGAGAGGGGCTCTAGCAGCCTGCAGCAGTTGGAACCCAGAGGGAAGTGTGGTTGCTGAGCCTGTGGCCGGCAGAAACCACCTCCCTCCCTCCCTGTCTGGCTCCAAACCCCAGAAAGGCAGCGTTTCTGTGGATACTTAAACTGTGCCTGCTGGACCAGGCTGGGGTGAGGGCAGGGGGCTGCTTTCTGCCAAATGATGCCAGTGGGCATGGAGGGGGAGCGACAGCTGGGGGGTGGAGCACTAGCAGGGTCAGAGCTTTCTCTTGCCAGCCTGTGCTGGGCCTGGGGGCTGCCGCCTGCGCTCAGCTTAGACAGAGCATGAGGGACTCTGGGTGGGGGCAGGACGAGGCTCAGAGAACCTGTGTGTGGGATGCTGGAGAGGTCCAGGGCCAGCAGGCAGGGCATAAGATGCACACTGCCCAACGAAACCAGAGGAATACAGGGTTGAGCCTGGCAGGCTGTGGCAGGCTCTTCCATTGGAGGAAGCGCCTTGCTGCTCCTAGTGTACAAAAACCCCTTATAGCCCCACCCCCAGTCACCCTCACTCACACACATCTAGCTCCACCCTCAGGAAGGCACTCAAATGGAGAGGACTGGCCAGCTTGCTCCTGGGGGCATAGGTGTGTGCTGGCATGCTCTCAGGTCTCTCTTCTACCCAGCCCCCTAGGCAGGAAGGTGGGCTCGCAGTGCAGGAGGCAGGGAAATGGAGCTGACACAAAGGTCTACCTGGAGTGTGACTGCCATAACCTCAGGATGCTGGTGTTTTGAGGTCAGCCCTGTAGACATGGTTTTATCCTCCTAGGCACTGGGAAGCAATGTTTATAGTCTGGCCCCTGACATTAACTGGCCTCTCATAAAAGGTCCCATATCCCTTTCTGCAGTACACAGCATGTTAAGACCAACTTAAATATCACATAACATGGTTTTAAAATGAAATTGTATAGCTATTTCTACACATGGTTCAATGGAACCAACGACCTTGGCTTCACTGGCCCAAGGAGATCCTGATTCTTGTTTCTACCCCATTACTGGGTATCCCTACCCCCACCCCCTACCTCCATGGGGCCTTGTGCCAATGATTTGGCATCTCTGGGCCTCAGCTTTCTCATCCTGAAGGGAGGGGAGAAGGGCAGGATTTCTTTCCAAAAGGAGAACTCAGTAATAAATGTGCAATAGTAATGCTAACTTTCATGTGCTGTCTATGCACTCTCCTTTTTTGTTCTTTTAATTCATGCCCAAAAAACCTCAATGAAAGAACTTCACTCTCAGTTCCTCTTTACCATCATTCACCCCATCTAAGCTTTCTCCAAGATGTGGATTTTGCCTCCACGCCCACTGAATCTCTTAATCCCCTCCTTCCACTGGCATCCCCACTGCTTCCATGAGTGGCTGAGCCCCTTATCAGCATTTTCCTGGAATGTTGCAATGTTCTGAAGGAGGCCTTTCTCCCTGGATGCGACCTCCATCCAAAGCGTTCTTGGAGAGGTAAAGGGACGTGTTCATGTATCTGGTCTGTGATGGAGCCATGATTGGAACCAAAGACTTGTTGACTCAAAGTTCACACCCTTTGCTGCACATCGGTGTCTCATTTCCCAGACGCATCCCCTGCTGCTTCTCACTTCCTCACTTTCCCACTCACACACTTGGAAGGGGCCGTGCAGTTTCAAGCCGCTGGCTGTTTTTACAGGGTAGTCTTTCTGGCTAGTGTGATACTCACATGCCTGCTTAGGAAACACCTATTCAGGTACACTGCCTTCTCCATCCTTCCGTTACTCCATCAGTCATATCATGTCATCATCCTGTGATGACCTCTGTCTGTTCTACGGATCTGTGAGCATCTTGAGGGCAGGGACTAGGTTTTATTTGTCACTGATTCCATAAAAGACAGTTACAGTACCTGATACTAATGTGTACTGAAAAGTTTTTCAAAGTGCCATGTGCTTTACATGGATTAGCTTATTTAAGTTTCTTAATAACCCTGTAAGAGGCTGGATGCAGTGGCTCATACCTGTAATCCCAGCCCTTTGGGAGGCTGAGGCAGGCAGATCACCTGAGGGCAGGAGTTTGAGATCAGCCTGACCAACATGAAGAAACCCTGTCTCTACTAAAAATACAAAGATTAGCTGGGCGTGGTGGCACATGTCTGTACTCCCAGCTACTCAGGAGGCTGAAGCAGGAGAATTACTTGAATCCAGGAGGCGGAGATTGCAGTGAGCCGAGATAATGGCATTGCACTCCAGCCTAGGCAATAAGAACCAAACTCTGTCTCAAAAACAAACAAACACACAAACAAATAACCCTGTAAGAGATGAAGAGCTTCAGGATGCATCTGGGACTCACCTTTTCCATGGAGAGAAACCAACACAGCCAGTAGATAGTACAACTTCAAATAGATTATCGGACAGAGAACACTGGAATTCAACAGCGAAGTGACAGAAGGACCAAAAGCTGAGAAGGAGAGAGAAGCAAGGCAGCCTGCTTGGCTGGGATCAGCTGGGAGTCTGGAGAGGCTCCCTACCTGTGGGGAAAGGGTAAGTGAGAGGCCCTTAGTGGTCCATATTCCTGCTGCGGACTCCTACAGTCCTAGCCATGGAGAGGATCTTGACCCTCACAGGCCCCAAGCCTAACATAAAGAGTTGTCTGGAGACCACACAGAGGCATTGCTCCAGAAAGGGAGCTAACGCTGACTCCCACAAGCCCCCAAATCCTAAGCAGCTACAGCATGGTGCCATTTTGAGAGCCCAGCCCTCACAGACTGCATCCTGTCCTGCGTCCAGGACCAAGACAGGGGCCACGGGCAGCTATCTCACTATCTCCACCAGCAGATGGGGACTACGCATTTTCATGCACCCTGAGGACAAATTTCACTGCCCACAACCACTGCCCCTGTGGGCTGCTGTAGGGCTGAGGTGAGAGCAAAGTCTGTGTCCTCCAGCTGCCTGCCTACTACTGTTCTCCGGGAAAACAACCCCACCTCCCCAGTAGCAGAGAGCACAGCTGGGAGAATGTTGCAATGGCCTGAAGGATGCCTCTCATCAGCTGTCCCCACCTGAGGATCCTGTGGTGGCCAGGAGATTACCTGTTTCTGCTACCATAGTCAGCACCCGCAGGCACCACTGGGGAGACTAAGGTGAGGTCCACATGGCCCCACACCACCTCCCTCGGTACACATGCATGCTCTAGGGACCTGCAGAGCAATCAGCCCAGTCCACCACCATTCCTACCTGAACACTTCTCCTGGGGGCCTAAGGTCAGGCTTACCCCCCGCCACTACCACTACAGCTGACATCCACCTGCACATGCCACTTGTGAGTCTGGGGACTGGTCCTCCCAACTCATTGCAGCTACTGCCCACATCAGGGTGAGCCACTTAGGTCCCAGAGGCTTGTCCTGCCACTGCTACTGCCATTGCCCATGCCATGCCCACTGCCCGGGAACCTGGGGACCTGCCCATATGCCTGATCCACCGCTGCCAGTGATAGAATGCAAGCAAGCCACTTAGAGGCCCAGGAAATGGCCTCTCTGAACCCGAACCCATTAACACCAGTGCCACCCCCGGGCTCAAGGACAGGCACACTCAGCCTACTGCTGTCAGCACCGGGGCCCAAAGATTGGCCCACGTGGCATCCTGGTCCCCAGCAGAACTTCACCACAGCTTCCTCTACCAACTGCATCCTAAGCCACTGAAGAAATGACAGACACCATGGATGCTGTTTACAGCCAAATAAATTATACAGAAACTGCAGTACGGCAGGTACCCAGAATCAAAGTCAAAGTGCTCTACTCCAGCACCATAGAAACCTCCTCAGGAAAAAGTCCTTTCCCACAAAGCTAATTCAAAAAATGAAAAGAAGCTGCTATTACATTAGATGAGCAGATATTGACATGAGACACAGAAAACATGAAAAAACAAGGAAGTATGACACCTCCAAGGGAACACAATAATTGTACAGCAGCAGATATCAATCAAAAGGAAATTTATATGATCCTGAAAAAGAATTTAAAATACTGATACTAAAGAACTGCAGTCAGATACAAGAGAATTCTAAAAGCAATACAAATAAATCAGAAAAATAATCAGTATATAAATGAGAAATTTACCAAAGGGATAGATGTCATAAAAAAGAACCAAACAAATTCTGGAATGATAGAATTAATTGAATGAAATACAAAATACTTTCTAAAGCTTCCATTATAGACTAGATCAAACAGAAGAAAGACTCTCAGAACTTAAAGACAGTTCTTTTGAAATAAACCAGTCACACAAAAATAAAAAAAAGTAATAAAAGAATGAGCAAAAGCTTTGTGACATAAGACTTTAGACGTGTCCAAATATTCAAATTTTCAGTGTCCCAAAAGATGAAGAGAAAACAGAAGAGTTAGAAAACCTGTTTAACAAAAAGACACATAAAAAGTTCCTAAGACTAGCAAGAGATTTAGACATCTAGATTCAGGAGGCGTAAAAATCTCCAAATAAGCACAATTCAAAAAGGTCTTTTCCATAGTATATTATAGTCAAACTGTCAAAAGTCAAGACAAGGGAAAATTCTAAAAACAAGAGAAAAGCTTCTTTACTGCAAGTAAAGAGGTGGAAAAGAAATGGAAAAAGGTTTTCCATTTCCCATGCAAATGGAAACCAAAAGCAAGCAATTGTATATTGGATAAAGTTAGATAAAACCGGCTTTAAGTCAAAAATAGTAAAAAGAGACAAAGAAGGCCATTATGTAATGATAAAGGATCATTTCCTGGATATAACGATTCTAAACATACATGCATCCAACACTGGAGCACCCAGATATATAAAACAAATATTATTAGATATAAAGGAAGAGATAGACTCTAATACGTTAATAGATATAGATTTCAACATCCCACTCTCAGTGTTAGATAGATTATAGACAGAAAATTTTAAAAGCATTACACCAAATATGCATAACAGACATTTTCAGAACATGTCATCAAACAGCTACAGAGTGCTTATTCTTCTTTTCAGCACACAGAACAGTTTTCAGTATAGACTGTATGTTAGGACAAAAAAGAATTCTTAAACAATTTTTAAAAATTAAAATCATAACACGTATTTTCTCGGATTACAATGGAAGAAAACCAGAAGTCAATATCAAGAGGAATGTTGGAAACTGTACACATATGTGGAAGTTAAACAACCTGGTTCAGAATGACCATTGCCTCAAGGAAGAAATTAAGGAGGAAATAAAAAAAAATTCTTGAAACAAATGAAAATCAAAATACAATATACCAAACCCTTTGAGATACAACTAGAGCAGTGCTAAGAGAGAATCTTATAGCAATAAATACCTACATCAAAAAAAATAGAAGCATTTCAAGTAAACAATGTACCAATCATCTCAAGGAACTAGAAAAGCAAGAATAAACCAAACCCCAACTTAGTAGCAGGAAACAGAGACTAAAGATCAAAGCAGAACTAAATTGAATAGAAACAAACAAAAAGATAAACGAAATGAAAAGTTAGTTTTTGGAGATTATAAACCAAATAGATAAACTACTTGCTAGACTAACAGAAGACAGAAAGAAGACCCAAATAAGCAAAATCAGAAACGAGAAACAATTTACAACTGATGTCATGTCACAGAAATACAAAAGATGATCAGGGCTACTATGAACAACTGTGTGCTAACAAACTGGAAACCTAGAGGAAATAGATACATTCCAGAATACATACAACCTATGGAGATTGAGTCAGGAAAGTAGAAAAAACCTGAACAGATCAGTAACAGATCATGAGATTTAATAAATAACAATAAAAAACCTCCCCTAAAAAGAAAAGTCCAGAACAGGATCACTTCACTGCTGAATTCAGCCAGTCAAAGAAGAACCAACACCAATTCTCCTCAAACTATTCAAAAAAATTGAAGCAAGTCCAGGCACAGTGGTTCACGCCTGTAATCCCAGCACTTTGGGAGGCCGAGATGGTGGATCACTTTGGGTCAAGAGTTTGAGAGCAGCCTGGACAACGTGGTGAAACCCAGTCTCTACTAAAACTACAAAAACTAGTCAGGTGTGGTGGCAGGTGCCTGTAATCCCAGCTATTCAGGAAGCTAAGGCAGGAGAATCACTTGGACCTGGGAGGCAGAGGTGGCATTGAGCTGAGATCACACCATTGCACTCCAGCCTGGGCGACAGAACAAGACTCCACCTCAAAAAAAAAATCATCCTAAATGATTCTCCAAGGACAGCATTACCCCGATCCCCAAACCGGGCAAGGACCCAACCAAAAAAGAAAACTACAGGCTAATATCCCTGATGAACATAGATGTAAAAGTTCTCAGCAAAATGCTAGTAAACCAAATCCAACAATACATAAAAAAAAAAATACACCATGATCAAGTGGTGTTTATCCCAGGGATGCAAGGATGTTCAACATGCACAGTTAAATGAGTGTGATACATCACATAAACAGAATGAAGACAAAAACCACACGATTGTATCAACAGATGCAGAAAAGGCATTTGATAAAATTCAGCCTTCCTTCATGATTAAAAACTCTCAACAAACTATGCATAGAAGGGACTTACCTCAACATAATAAAGGCCATATGTGACAAACCCACAGTTAACATCATACTGAATGGGGAAAAGCTGAAAGCCTTCCCTTTAAGAACTGAAACAAGATAAAGATGCCCACTTTCACCATTTCTCTTCAACATAGTACTGGCAGTCCTAGCCAGAGCAGTTAGCCAAGAAAAAGAAATAAAAGGCATCCAAATTGAAAAAGAAGTCAAATTGTCCCTCTTTGCTGATGGTTCGATCTTATGTATAAAACATCTAAAGACTCTACCAAAAAAACCTCTTAGATCTAATAAATTCAGTAAGGTTTCAGGATACAAAATCAACATACAAAAAATCGGTAGCATTTCTATAAACCAATAATTGAGAAAGAAATCAAGAAGGCAATTTCGTTTACAACAGTTATACAAAATACCTAGGAATACATTTAACTAAGGAAGTAAAAGATCTCTACAGGAAAATTACAAAGCACTGATGAAAGAAATTGAAGAGGACACAAACTGAAAATAGGTCCCATGCTCATGGATTAGAAGAATTAATATAATTAAAATGACCATACTGCCCAATGCAATCTATGGTTTCAATGCAGTCCCTATCAAATTACCAATGTCATTTTTCACAGAGATTAAAAAAAAAATCCTAAAATTTGTATGGAACAAAAAAGAGCCTGAACATCCAAAGAAACCCTGAGCAAAAAGAACAAAGCTGGAGGCATCACACTATCTGACTTGAAAATAATTTACAAGCCTATAGTAATCAAAACAGCATGGTATTAGTATAAAAACAGATACATAGACCAATGGAACGTAATTGAGAATCCAGAAATATATCCACTTATTTATAGCCAACTGATTTTTGACAAAGGTGCCAAGCACATACATTGGGGAAAGGATACCCTCTTCAATAAATAGTAGTGAGAAAATTGGACATCCATATGCAGAAAAGTGAAATTGGGCCCTTATCTCACCATATACAAAAATCATTTCAAGATTGATTAAAGACTTAAACATAAGACTTGAAACTATAAAAATACTAGAAGAAAACATAGGGAAAACATTGGTCTAGGAAAATATTTTATAGCTGAGACTTCAAAAGCATGGGCAACAAAACCAAAAATAGACAGATGGGACTATATTAAACCAGAAGGCTTCTTCACATCAAAGGAAACAATCAACAGAGTAAAGAGAAAACCTGCAGAATGGGAAAAAACTATTTATCCAATAATGGACTAGCATTTAGAATATACAAGGAACTCAAACAATTCAACATAAACACAAAAACTTATAATCCCATTAAAGAGTTGGCAAAGGACATTCAAAGACATTGCTCAAAAGAAGACAAACAAATGGTCAATAGTCATATAAAAAAGTACTTAACATCACTAATCATCAGAGAAATGCAAATCAATACCGCAGTGAGGTATCATCTTAACCCAATTAGAATGGCTATGATAAAAAAGACAAAAAATAACAGATGCAGGTGAGGACGTGGAGAAAGAGAACTCTTAAACACTGTTGGTGGGAATATAAATTAGTACAACCATTACGGAGAACAGCGTGGAGATTATTCACAAAACTAAATACAGAACTACCATACAATCCAACAATCCCACTTCGGGACATTTATCCAAAGGAAAGAAAATCAGTATATTTAAGGGACACCTGCACTCACATATTATTTGTAGCGCTGTTCACAATAGCAATTATATGGAATCAACCTAACTGTCCACCGAGGGATGGACACTTGGACTAGGTAACGGAAATGTGATATTAATACACAATGGAATACTATTTGGCCATATAAAAGAATGAAATCATGTCATTTGCAGCCACATGGATGCAACTGGAAGTCGCTGTGTTTAGTGAAGTAAGCCAGACAGAGAAAGACAGATTTAGTGTGTTCTCACTCATATGCGGAGCCAAAATAGTTGATCTCATGGAAGTAGAGCATAGAATGATGTTAACCAGAGGCTGGGAAGGGTGTGTGGGTGGCGATAATTGGGGAAGAAGAGAGGTTGGTGAATGGGGACAAACATACAGTTAGATAAGTTCTAATGTTTGATAACAGAGTAGGGTTACCATAGTTAGCAACAACGTATTGTCTATTTCAAGGTAGCTAGAAGCGAGAACTTGAAATGTTCCCGACACATAGAAATGAAAAATGCTCAAGGTATTCCCCAAATACCTGAATTTGATCATTACACATTCTATGCATGCAACAGAATATCACATGTACCGTATAAATATGCAAAATATTACGTATCAATTCAAAAACTCTACAATATATTGTTTCCTCCCTTTTCCAGATGAGGACATTCAGAGGGATGGGAGCAGTGGCAGCCCCATGGTGTTAATCTATGGCAGGGATTTATGGATTATAATTTGGCTGCAGGGGTATCAGGAGGTTTTGTCCTGAAGCTGATTTTTCCTACGTATTGCTGTTACTCCACACGTGCATGTTTGGAAGTGGCTATGACAATCATGGAGACTAAAACCCTCCTTTGTCAAGCAAATAACACCTTCCTTCTAGAGGGAAGTTAAGTCCATTGCCAAAGATTGTATAGCTAGAAACCAGCCTGGATGGTTGCTGGAGAACGCCTGAGATAGTCGTCCGTAGGAGGTTAGTTAGAAGTCATTAGGTATTTTTGCCAAGACAATCATGAGTCATTAACATGGAGTTTACAAGAAGAAACCCAAAGGCCCCAGCCTTTTCCAGCTTCTAGGTTAACAGGGGAAATAAGTAGTAAAAATGTACATTATGACACATCCAAAAAAGACAAACTCAGCAGGTGCAAAGAATAGCAATTGGGCAGCAATCTTTGGGGAGTTGCAGAGTCATTGGTGAGGGGCACGGATAAGTAGTTGAGCTGGTATGAGAGTATACAACTCACAGTTTTGATGAGAGGAAATGTGCCATCATATTTCAGCTGCAGCCTACCTAGTCTACCTCCCACGTGGGTCCCAGTTTCCTCCTCTACATAAGAAAGGATTAAGACTCAATAGCCTCAAACTTTCCAGCATTGATACTTTATGACTGGTTTTGTTTTCAAAGCAGAAAAATATTGAACACAAAAGCACTTAAAACTCTCATCTATTCTTGTGACTTTTTAAAAACTTTCCAGAGAATGGCTTCCTGGGCATTGCCATGTAGAATGTCTATTCTGAGACTGGTCTGCAGCCAGTTCTCATCAGGAATCAGCTTCCCCTATCCCAGACCAGTGAATGCATGGATTTTAATATTCACTAGTGTCGGGAAAGTCAGCTTAAGGAAAAGAAAAAAATTGTAACATTCTCCAAAGCCATCCAGGATTGGTTTGGGGTTCTTCGTGATTTTGTAACATCCTGGCCAATTCTTCCTTATGGTAGCGTGCCTGATCCAATACTTTCTTCTGAGGCTGTGCGGGGGGGGGGGGGGGGGGGGGGTGACATCTAATGGAGAAAAAGCTGGTCATGTTTTTGAGATGAGACTTTCTGAGGGAGATCTGAAGAGCTTTTCCTAGGCTGTTCTGTTTTTCCTGCCCACCCTGAAGTCAAACACTGCAGGGAAATCCGGCTGCTTCCTAGAAGCCAATCCATTCCACCCACTTTGGAGAGGAAGAGAAAGATGGATGACATGATTCTGGTTCTAAGCCCAAGAGTCATGGTTGTGTCAGAGCAAAGGTTACCAGTACCCAGAGTCCAGGGGCCCAGTAGGACCTGGGAAACCTGTAGAGCTGCCAAGCGCCTTCCATCCAACAATCCCAGCAGCATTTGGAGGGAAAAGGCACAGAGGGAATGCGGGGAGGGAGGCACAGAGACTTTAGAAGAAGGCCGCTGATAGGAACTAGTTCTGTTAAAGCTCTGGGCTCAGTGACTTTCTGGGGGCCACTGGGTTTCTTTAGGGGCCTTGCAGGGAGTTTATCTGGAGAGCTATCCACGAGGGAAGAGGTGGTAAGTGGAGGAGAATGGGCATGCACATCTTCCCTGTGGCAGGAGAAAACCCAGCAATGGAGTATGCGGAGGAGGAGACAGATAGAAGAGGGGCTGGGGCCCTTCACACGGACTTACTTCCTCTCCTCTTCAGCATCCATTGAACCTCCTGTGGATTCATAACTCTGTTCTCCTGCCCACTTGGGTATCTGGGCGATTTTCCCAGGGACTGGGCCAGCCAGTTTCTCCCAGCCTAGGCCCTAAAAAGCCTCCTCCTCCTCCCATGTCTAGATGCTTCTGCTGACAGACAGACTAATTCAAACGATCCCTGCTCAGTCTCATGGTTCCCAAGCAAGAGCCTCACCTCCTTGCACAGTGATGGTCTCACCACGCTTAAGCAAAGGGTGGTCCATTTGGGATGTTCTCATATAGAGTGTGAACTGATAAGAAAGTGCTGCTCTTTCAACACAGAGAAAACGCTGCTGACCACTCACCCTCGCCCCCATCCTTCCTCAGTGTAGACTGTGCCAGGGCCATCCTGGGTGAGAAAGAGAGAACAAGGAGGCCACCTCCACCCTCTCACAGTCCAGTCTCTTGCTGGACACAGGTATATAGAAAACTAACAGTCGTACTGGTGAGTAAATGAGGCTATGGGAATGCGGAGGATGGAGAGATTTCCATCACCACCCACCAGGTCGAAGATGAGTCAAGAAAGCTTAAAAGACATGGAATTTTACTCAGAATTTAGGATTTTCATAGGGAGGGATAGATGGATGGCACTCCCAGGCATGGGGAGGTTCGAGCAGAGGCAAGGGAAATGCCGTTTGACTGAGCCATGGATGTTTGGGGGAGAGAAGTAAGGATTCAAGTGAGAGTATAAGAGATGTTGTTGGAGATACAGGGGTCTCCAGCCAGATGATGGAGGACTTTCATTCTACTCTAAAGTCTTTGTAGTTCATCCTCCAGGTGACAGTTCCCTTGTGCTCCACGCCCATATTCCTTACTGTTAATATCTTACACTACTGTGGTACATTTGTCAAAATTAATGAAGCAACGCTGAGACTTTATTATGAACTAAGCCTCTGCTTGATGGTGGTATTCTTAAAATCAGCAGAAGTTTACCTTATGCATCCTAACCCCGTATGTCTTGTGCACCCCTGTGGTATGTGTGCCCATGGGAAGATCATTGCCCTCTATGGACCCACGGAAAGCTACGGGTTTGAGCAACACCATCTGTACTCATTTGTACCTTCCCATTTACAAGAAGACTGCCTGGAGCCAGAGCCCAGCCTGATAGATGCTAAGCAGCCCAGGTGACCAACAACCCTGCAAACACAACTGCCTTGGTTGGCGCTTGCTTTCATCAGCCCCGGGGAGGCACCAGAGGTGGAGGCCAGTGTGGATACTCTCAGAGTAGAGGTACAAGATGGCTGGTAGACCAGAAAGTAGCTGGAACTTCTGCTAAGTGAGACCGAGGTCCAGAAGCAATTCAGTGTAGTGAACAGATGCTGAGACCCAAGGCTCCCATTGATTCTGCCATGAGTGAGGTAAGTGGTGGTTGTGTAGACAATTCATTCAACACACTTACTGAGCATACATTACATGCCAGGCACTGGGCTGGAGATCCAAAATGAATGAGACCCAGCCCCCATCCTCAGGGGTGCTCACAGTCCACACAAATCAACAGGTTGTTTCAAAACCCCAGGTATTTATGAGTCCTTATGTTTCCATCCTTCTAGACTATCTGTGACCTCCTGTTCTATGCCTCTGTTTCTAGGTGATAGCAAGGATGCTGGGCCATCAGGCACAGCTCCCTGGGTTAATTTGTCCCCAAATGAGAAAAAAAAAAAACGCAGGTGATCGCAGAGGCACTGCTTCCCTAACTCCTCAAATCCGTAGGCATCTTGCCTGCACAGCTGCATAAAACCTTGTTTTTCTTCCTCTCTGGGAATCAGAATTTAAACAGAAGCTGTCAGTAAGGGATGTGTCATGTATGCTCTGGGTACATTCAGTCTATATTTCAGAAAAAGCCTTAATTCTCCTGAAAGCTTTTATCTCATGGCCTGTCCAGGAAAAGAGAGTCTTGCTGTAAATTTTCTCCAAAATTATGGCTGCCTTCCAGATACATGGGCTCCCAAGGGTCAAGGAAAAATCCCACTGCTTTCATGAAGAGCCAGGATACACAGAGCCTGGCAGAACAGACAGTGCCTTGGGCTTCGAACAATGTAGACAGGCTCTGCAACAAGGAAAGTAGCCAAGACTCGGGGCAGAAGTCTCCCCCCACCATTCCGACTTTTAGTTTAGCTTTGGACTGCTGACCAGTCCATATTCCTCATGTAACCCAGATTCCACCTCATTGCCACGCACACCTCACCTTTGCTCCTGGGGTCTGCATATGAGCTAGTCTCCACCTTGGAAATGCCACACCCTTCTTCCATCAGACCTTGTTTCTCCTAGCAATACCTGCCTTCCCTGGTACCACTTCCGAGAAGCTTTCTGAACTCATCCCTAGTGATGCCAACCAGTCTATTTCTCAGCACCTGCGCAGTACTTAAACTCTTTGGACTCTAATAAGGAAAGCTTGGCCTCCTCTCACCTTGATGCTCCCTTCCAGTGCCTCATCCCTATGCTGTGTGACTAGGAAGAAGATTGACAGGCCTTGATATAGTGGCTTAATCATTAAAGGCAATGGTCTCCCATGGGGTACATATACACCACGGGGACTGCATGAGATGGATGGGGTTAGGAAGAACACAGTAAACTTCTGTTGATTTAAGAAACACCATCGTTCAAGACCAGCCTGGGCAACATAGGGAGATCCCTTCTCTACAAGAAATTTTTTTTTTTTATTTCACTGGGCAAAGTGGCACACACCTGTGGCCCCAGCTACTTGGGAGGCTGAGGAGGTAGGATTACTTGCACCTGAGTGATTGAGGCTGCAGTGAGCCTGATGGTGCCACTGCAGTCCAGCCTGGGTAACAGAGTGAGTCTCTGTCCCAAAAAAAGAAACTAGGATTGTAAAGCAGGGGCTTTAATGATAATGCATCAATAATAATATGTTAATAACATAATGTTAACAATGTATCAACATAATTATTATTGTTAAAATATCGATATTAGTTCATCAGTTGTGACAAATGTATACAGTAATGTAAGACATTACAGTAATCATAGGAGAAACTGGGTGTGGGATATATAAGAACCCGCTGTATTATCTTCACAACTTTTCTCTAAATCTACACTTATTCTAAAATTAAAAGTTGATTTAAAAATACTAATCTTGCCGGGCTCAGTGGCTCAAGCCTATAATCCCAGCACTTTGGGAGGCCGAGGCGGGTGGATCACGAGGTCAAGAGATCGAGACCATCCTGGTCAACAAGGTGAAACCCCGTCTCTACTAAAAATATTTTAAAAATTAGCTGGGCATGGTGGCGCGTGCCTGTAATCCCAGCTACTCAGGAGGCTGAGGCAGGAGAATTACCTGAACCCAGGAGGCGGAGGTTGTGGTGAGCCGAGATCGCGCCATTGCACTCCAGCCTGCGTAACCAGAGCGAAACTCCGTATCAAAAAAAAAAAAAAAAATACAAAAAATTAGCCAGGCATGGTGGCGTGTGACTGTAATCCCAGCTACTCAGGAGGCTGAGGCAGGAGAATTGCCTGAACCCAGGAGGCAGAGGTTGTGGAGAGCCAAGATCGCGCCATTGCACTCCAGCCTGGTTAACAAGAGTGAAACTCCATCTCAAAAAAACAAAACAAAACAAAAAAAACCTAATCTTTTCACAGTATGTATTTTACAGGTGTTTTGTGATGTACACAATGTTATTCTAAAAGCACACCATAGTTAAAATATAGATTCCGCTTCATGACAGCAGCACCCAAATTAGGTAGAAAAGCATCTCGAGGCACATGTCCCAAGCTGCTGAAAAAATCTCTGCTCCATCACACTGTCCAGAGAGCTATGTCCTCCGTCTTCTGTTCCTTCAACAGTTTTAGATTTGTTTTTATCCACAGAGGCCAAGACAGCTTGTTCCCCAGTCCATGCTCCAGGGGGCGGCATGAAGGAGGCGAAGTATAGGGGATTGTCTTAGTCCATTTGTGTTGCAAGAACGGAATACCTGAGTCTGGATAATTTATCAAGAAAAAGGGATTTATTTGGCTCACGGTTCTGCAGGCTGTACAAGAAGCTTGGCGACAACATCTGTTTCCGGTGAGAGCTTCAGGCTGCTTCCATTCATGGCGGAAAGGGACGAGGCGTTGGTGTGTGCGGGCATCACTTGGTGAGAGTAACGAGTGACGGTGACGGGAGTGCTGGGCTCTTAAACAGCCAGCTCTGGCGGGAGCTAGTTGAGTGTGAACTCCCCCAGTATCGTGAGAACAGCATCAAGTCATTTATTAGGGATCCCAAACACCTCTAACATGGGGATCCAATGTCGACATGAGATTTGGGGGAACAAACGTCCCAACAATAGCAAGGTAGCTTCGAAAATGCACACATCACTTCTACTAAAGTCTCATTGGCCAGAACGTAATCCGCATAGCTATGCCCAACTGCTAGAGCATGGAAGACAGTCTCAGCCACAGGTCCACCTGACGCGGGGTAGAAGAAGGTGAACGGGGCGTTGAGAGACAACGAGCATTCTTTGCCACAGTGGATGATATTTCTGTTTACTTACTCATTTTATGATTTATAAATAAGTAGCTATGCATATATCGAGAGTACGGTGCATTTTTTAACTGATAGAGGATAATAATAAAAAAATGTAGGTCACCAGTTTAAGATACCAGCCAGGGGACAGTTTGATTTCTGGCTGAGTATTCTCAGATCCTGGTAGGGGCTTACTCCCCAAGTTCTAACGGGGTCTGCAGTCAGACCCAGAACCGTGAGAACATGTGTAAGTTTCTGTGAGGCTCAGTGTATCCTACGCCTTGTCTCCCTTGGGTCTGTTTCCTAGTTTCCCATGATGTGTTAGCAGCTCTCACTTCTTGTGCGCACGGAAGATGATCTGCTTTCTTTGGAAGATTTTCATTTGAGCCAGTGAGACTAGGGAGTGAGGAAGAGAGGTGAGGAAGGACAAGGACAGTGTCTGAGAGAGATGGGCAGCAGAGAAAGAAACAGTCACAGATAAAGAATGAGAAAGAGATAAGGAAAGAGTGGTCAGACACTGGGACTGGAGCCCAGGAGAGGGGCTGCCACGGTGGAGAGAGGCCAAGAGGAGGGAAGGCGCACAGAGTGAGGCTGGCCCAGAGGCAGCGGGCATTGTGAGGTCAGTTGCCCTCAGAAGGTGGGGAAGGCAGGCAGTGCATACTGGAGCCAGTGTCTGGGGAGCTACACAGTCCACTTTGCCAAGGTTGTTCTACCCTAAAGATAATCTCAGAAGGGAAGCAGGGCAGGGATATTTTACAGGTGGGAGGAGAGAGTCCAGTCACTTTTCTCTCGCCAGTGTGCTCCCCTCTGCACTTACATGGGACAGACTTTGTGCAGGCTTTGTGTTTATTTCTTTGAGTGGGTTTATTTCTAGGTCTATGTTCTTATCTTCTAGGAGACTACACATGCTCCAAGTATTTCCTCCCCGGTGCTTAGAACAGAGGTTCCACCCAAGTGGAATGGGAGTGCTGAAACGCTAGGGGTGATGTCTACCTGTGGAGACTGGGGAGGGCTTCATGGAGGAGGTGTCAATCTTGAAGGACAAGAAAGGGATTTTACCAAGTAGAGATGGGATGAGCAGGAAGGACATTCACGACAGCGGGAACCATGTGATCGAAGGCCAGGAAGCCCAGGGTATAGCAACACCAAGGCAGCAAAGAGGAAGGAAGAGGGAGGGAGGAGAGGACCAGAAAGCTGGGCTGCTCCCTGTACTGGTAACAAGAATGCAACAAAGTGGCTTCCCTCAAGCGATAAACAAAACCCCCACAGCTGATAACCACAGCTCTGTGTTTCATATTCTGTCTACAGAAGATAGGGTCAGGACCAGGTGTCAGGACTCCTGCTCTGACAATGGGCAGCATTCTGTAAACTCCATGGTCCCAGGAGCCCTGGGCAGATGACTTTCCTATCCACAGAGGAATGCTGCTTTCCCACGCCAAAGGTCAACGTTTCCCAAGTCCTGGGCACCAGGGTTATCCTAACCATCGTGAAGTGGCCGGTGAGGGGCACCAAAGCTGTCAAACAGGCAATTCATCAGACAGGTGGTGTCAGTCCGCCGACCTGCAGCTCTTCCCTCCCTCTTTTGCCACTGGCATCTGCACCACTCTATTGTCGTTGATTCATACACTGTTTCACACTGCTTGTCGTGTGTTTTTTCTTGAAAGTCTTCATTCCACGAGCTGGCGTGACAGAGTGTGTTCCGATTCACTTCCCGCCCTGGAGGCTCGCTCTCTGTCCCCTGTGCTCTTTCCTTTTCTTCTCTCCCTCTGTACTTTGGGCCCTTCCTACTGCTTGTTTCCTCCCTGTGCACACTCCACTGAGTTTTACAGACACTCCCATGGCTTTAGCAGTCACCTCTGGCAGGCGGATACTTGTCTGTCTGCAGAGATGGTGGATTGCTTGGAATACTTTTAGCAGCAGGTAATGGAGACCTTGGCCCAACTGGCTTAAACAAGAAGGTCAGGAGTCCTGAGGTTGTTTCTAGGGTCGGATAACTTGATGGCCTGATGACATCATCAAGACCCTGTTTCTTTCCATCTTTCTGCTCTGCCATCCTTAGCATGTCAGTTTCGGCTTCACAAATGTCCTCTGACGGTCACTGGATGGCTGCCGCAGCTTCTGGCAATGCTTCCTCACAGAGCCACAGCTACAGGGGAGATTCTCTTTTTATCCTTAAAAATAAAGACGACTTTTCTCAAATCCTCCTTGCACACTTCCTCTACCATTTCATTGTCCAGACCTGTATTCTGTTTCCAGTCTTAAACATGGGCCAAGGGAATGGAATTCTCTGTTACTGTATTGGACTAATCAAGATTTTGCCAGGGTCTGAGGCTGGACTAGGATCCAGCCTCCTCTGCAAATCTCACTACTCGACATGTGAACAAACGTGGGGCTCAGTGAGCTGAGAAGAAAGAGGATAGTTGTTGGATAATCAGCTGTTTCTGCCACAGATGGTGGCCAGGTTTTGTCTCCAACTCAGATGTGCCTCTTAAATGCAGACCTGTAGTTTTAACTGTCTTCTTGACATGTTCACTTGGAGGTCTTCAAGACACCTCACATTTAACATACTCCTGGCTGAGCAAATTCCTCAAGGCAGCACTCTCTCGAGTCCTCTGAGCTGTGGACGACTCTGTCGTTCTCAAAGGCTCCCAGATGGGAATCTTCCTGCAGGTCTTTGCCCTCCTGCCTTTCCTTGTCTCCATTTCAGCCACGAACAAGAATATCAGAGTTGAAGAGAATAAAGGGAAAATCTGGTCTTTGGGAATGCTCAAGTCAACCCGGGATGGCCAATGGCTTTTATCTTGCATACCTGCTTCCATTAATTAGTAATAGTGATCCAGAGGTTTGTGTGACACAGATTTTTTTTTTTTTTTTTGAGACAGAGTCTCCCTCTGTTGCCAGGCACCAGGCTGGAGTGCAATGGCACGATCTTGGCTCACTGCAACCTCCACCTCCCGGGTTCAAGCAATTCTCCTGCCTCAGCCTCCCCAGTAGCTGGGACTACAGGCGCACGCCACCACACCCAGCTAATTTTTGTATTTTTAGTATAGACGGGTGTTTCACCATGTTGGCCAGGATGGTCTCTATCTCTTGACCTGGTGATCCGCCCGCCTCGGCCTCCCAAAGTGTGTGTGTGACACAGATTTGAAGGCAAGTCTGGGCTCTAGGAGAAAGTGTGTCTTGATTGATCAGCAGCATCTATCATGGACACAGGACACTAAAGTAGTGAGACACATGCCATGTGTCTGCTGTCCTTGTGCTGGGGTTGGTTTATAGAAGGTAAAGGGATCACCCTGTGGCAATATTAACAGCGACAAGATGATTAATGCCAGTTAACTTGTATTGAACACAAACTGCACACCAGGCACTGTGAACAGGACTTCATGAGGAAATCATGTGGTAATTTGTCTCCTCTGACAACCCTGAGAAGCAAGCACTGTTATTAAGGACTCCCACTGAAGTAACTGAGACTTTGTAGAGTATCTTGCCCAAGATGAAGCAGTTAATGAGTGGGAGAGCCAGGATTTGGTCTGGATCACTGGACTCCACAGTCATTCCGCACTGTCAGGAGGTAACCTGGGCTGCTGGACCCACGTCCTCATGTCCCCTTACTAGAACATTCCTCTCACACCTGCAGTGTGTATACAGGCTGCTGATGGCTCTCATTCAAATGCAGATTCTGACTGAGTGCATCTGGAGTGGGGTCTGAGCTTCTGCCTTTCTGCTCCTTTTCTAGGAAATGCTGCTGCTGCTGGTCCTGGAACCACACTGAGAGCAGCAAGGTCTAGAACTGCAAGGGCTGCAACTGCTCCATTTCCAGTGCTCAGAGCATGTATTAGGTGTTATACAATCATTTATTGAACCAATGACGAATCATTATTATCATAATTATCACTTCCACACATTGTGTGGTAATGTGATATTTCAGAGCATTTTGATACCTATTATCTAATTAAAAGTCAAAACAATCCCAGACCCCTACAAAGCAGATGACACAGGCTGACTTGCTGCTTGTGAAACCTGTTGCCCTTACCCACCAGGTACATGGCTCATCTGTCTTTCCCAGTCCTCCTTGCAGTGCAATGCTGCCATTGAATATACAGAAAGGATTGTATGCAATTTTCAGGCCTGGTCCCTAGAATAGACCCCTCTCACAGAATCCTGACTCCACTTTCTCTACCCTCTCCGGCGGCTGGATGTCACCAGCTAGGTGTCCTTGGAAACCAGGTTGAAGATGGCAGAACCAGTGCCAGCCTGGGTTCCTGAATGATATTGTAAAGTACCTCCCCATTTTTGTACCAGGTGGACTTTAAGTGAATGAGAAATTTCCCTCGTCTTAAGCCACTGAGATTTGGGACTTTCACTGCTATATTATTAGCTAGTGTTATCTGAACTAATGCAGTTCCCCATTTTTCCGATGAGGAAGCTGAGGTCAAGAACAGTAAAGTGATTTTTTTTTTTCAGGAACACAAATAAGCTAACGAAAGAAATGAAGCTAAAATCCAAGTCTTCTGACTGCTGCTTCTGACCTTCCCTTGAACTTCAGGGTGGCGGCTCAGCCATGTTCCCTGAAGCCTTTCTCATTACTTGCTCCCTGCTCTTCCCCTTTGCCCTCTAGGACTGAGGCTAGGGTAGAGAGTCCGATAGCAAGACAGGGACAGGCAGAGTAGAGAGTCGGAGCTGTGAGAAAGGAACAACCCTCAGAATGTCGATGATGCAGGCCGGACTTCTGCCAGCCAAAGATTCCCGTGGTTGCTTTCCCCATGTAGGCTTGAACTCTACAACTGGACCTGATGTTCTTACATTCAGATCCATGCCATGCCTTTTTCAGAAATAGGACGGGTTATCCTAGCCACTGTTGGGATTTGATATGGACTCTTTAACCCAAGTGAGAGTCAGCTCTTAGGAACTTCTAGCACAGGAATGGAGCTGATGGACTCCTGCTACTCTGTCAGCCACTGCTCAGCACCAGTGGTGAGTTTACCATCAACTCTTCTCTGTCCTTGGCGGGAGACAGCGGCCACCAGAGATCCCTCATATTTCTGAAGAATCTCCAAAGTTGCTGTTAGCCCCTGTTGTTGTTATTTTCACCTTCCAACACTTTTCTGTTTTGTTTTGTTTTGTTTTTTTGGGGGGACACAGTCTTGCTCTGTTGTCCAGGCTAGAGTGCAATGGCATGATTTTGGCTCACTGCAACCTCCGTGTCCTGGGTTCAAGTGATTCTCCTGCCTCAGCCTCCCAAGTAGTTGGGATTACAGGTGCACGCCACCATGCCTAGCTAATTTTTGTATTTTTAGTGGAGACGAGGTTTCATGTTGGCCAGGCTGGTCTCAAACTCCTGGTCTCAGGTGATCCACCCACCTTGGCCTCCCAAAGTGCTCGGATTAGGTGTTCCAATGTTATAACAGCCTCAGTTGAACTTTCCTACTTTATATATCCTTGCTCTCCCATGGAGTATTAAAAGAAAGCAAATTGTCAAACATAGGATTAGGAGGGAGTAGCACTAGAGTTTCAGCTCTCTGCAGGCAGGAACCTTGTCTGTTTTGTTTAATGCTGCATTCTCAGTATCTGGCACATAGTAGTGTGTATTATGTATACACAGTAGGCCTCAATTTATTTTAAATAAATTAATTAATTAACCTAAACCCCAAACAGGTAGAGATTTTGCAACTTAATTTTTTTCTGGATGCCTACTAGCCAAATTGTGAAATAGTGAGGACTTGTCCACAGAACCAATCCAGCTCTCCAAAGCTTCACCCCATTCTGTGCCTCTTCTGCTTTTCAAGATCCTTTTCTCATCTATAGAGTTGCAGTGGCCTGTTTTGTGTTTTTGCTGTGTATTATAACATAAGTAGCACTTGACAAGAGTCAGAAAAACTTAACCTTTCTGGGCCTTCAGCTACAATGATCTCTAAAGTTCCTACAAGTTCTAATCTTCCAAGAATTGTTCCAAAGGGAGGATCTAATACTAGTCATTCATTTGTTATCATGAATTTATACCCTAAATGCTTTTCCAGACACATTTTAAACTTAGTTTCTGACAGCAGAGTAAAAGAATTCCATTTCTTGAGATTCTATTTCTAGAGATTGATTGCAGTTCCTATCAAAATTGATTCTTTTGTAGGAAAAAAAAAACAAACCCATCCTAACATTCACATGGACTCTCAAAGAACCCAGATAGTCAGAACAATCTTGAAAAAGAAAACACAAAGTTAGGGGACTCATACTTCCTTATTTCAAAACGTACTACAAAGCTATAGTAATCAAAACAGTGTGATACTGACATAAAGACAGACATGCAGACCAGCAGAATAGCATAGAGAGCCCAGAATAAACCTTCAAATACATGGTCAAATGATTTACAACAAGGGGGACAAGATTGTTCAATGGGTAAAGGACAGTTTCCACAGTAAATTGTGCTAGGAAAACTGAATTTTACAAGCAAACGAATGAAGTTGGACTCTACCTTATGCTATACGCAAAAATTAGCTCAAAATGGATCAAACACCTAAACGTAAGAGCTAAAACTATAAAGCTCTTAGGAGAAAAAGGAGAAAATTCTCATAACATTGGATTTGGCAAGTAATTCTTGGATATGACATCAAAAGCACAGGCAATGAAAAAATAAATAGACTACATCAAATTTTAAAACTGTTGTACATCAAAGGACACTATTAAGAAAGTGTATGCCAGACGTGGTGGCTCATGCCTGTAATCCCAGCACTGTGGCAGATCACGAGGTCAGGGAATCAAGACCATCCTAGCCAACATTGTGAAAACCTGCCTTACTAAAAATACACAAATTATCTGGGTGTGGTGGCATGTGCCTGTAAACTCAGCTACTCGGGAGGCTAAGGCAGGAGAATGGCTTGAACCTGAGAGGCAGAAATTGCAATGAGTCAACATTGTGCCACTGCACTCCAGCCTGGTCACAAAGTAAGACTTTGTTTCCGAAAAAGAAAAGAAAGTGTGGCCAGACTTGGTGGCTCACCCCTATAATCTCAGCAAGCACTTTGGAATGCTGAAGCAGGAGGGTCACCTGAGGTCCGGAGTTCGAGCCCAGCCTGGCCAACATGGTGAAACACTATCTCTACTGAAAATACAAAAATTGGCTAGATGTGGTGGCATGTCCCTATAATCCTAGCTACTCCGGAGGCCAAGGCAGAAGAATCCCTTGTACCCGGGAGGCAGAGGTTTCAGTCAGCTGAGATTGTGCCACTACTCTCCAGCCTGGGTGACGGAGTCCATCTTGGAAAAAAAAAAAAAGTGAAAAGACAACACACAGGATGGGAGAGAATATTTGCAAGTTTTGTATCTGATAAGGGGTTGACATCCAGACTATATAGAGAATGCCTACAACTCAACAACAAAAAACTAAACAACCAAATTCAAAAATGGGCAAGGAACTTGGATAGACATTTATCCAAAGAAGATCTGCAAATGTCCAATAAGCACAGAAAACGTGCTCAACATCACTAGTCATTAGAGAAATGCAAAGCAAAACCACTTAGGATAGCTATTATTAAAAACAAATTAAAAAACAAAAACAGAACATAACAAATGATGGAAGTAATGTGGAGAAATTGGGACACTTGTGCATCGCTGGTGGAATGTAAGATGGAACAACTGCTATGGAAAAATAGTTTGGTGGGTTCTCAAAAAGCTAAACATAGTTACCTTATGATCTGGCAATTCCCCTCCTAGGTATATACCCAAAAGAATTGAAAGCATGGACTTGAACAGATGCTTATATACCAATGTTCATAGCAGCATTACTCATGATGGCCCAAAGTAGGAAACAATCCAAATTGCCATCAACAGAGAATGTATAAACAACATGTGGTATATACATACAATAGACTATTATTTAGCCATAAAAAGGAATGAAGTTCTGATACACGCTACAACATGGATGAAACGTGAAGGCATTATGCTAAGTAAGCCAGACACAAAAGGACAAATGCTGCATGATTCCACTTACATGAGGTATCTAGAGTAATCAAACTCACAGGGACAAAAAGTAGATTAGAGGTTGGTTACCAGGGGCTGGGAGAAGTAGGGAATGTATATTTTATCACAAAGAAAATGTATGAGAGAGAGAGAAGATTCAGTCATCAGTGTTGAATGGCTGGGGGGCCCCTGACCCAGTGCCACATTAAAGGGTGCTTCTTTTTCCTCTGTGCAAGCTTGCTTGGTGCAGCATAAGCTCAGATAGGCTTGACGAATGCTCTCTGGGGTGATCATATCTATGGGCAACAGAGGAGAGTGGAGGGAGAAAGAAAGAAAGGTCTCCGCCAACATCTGACTCTGGCCAGCCTCCTGCTTCAAAGAAGGGCCTCCTGCTTCAGAGAAGGGCCTCCTGCTTCAGAGAAGGGCCTGTTGTTAGAAGGTAGGGGCTCCTAAGGGATGGATTTTTGTCTTTCAGCTCTTCGTTGATCCTTCTGTCTCTGCTCCTTCCACAAAGCAACTGTGAAATGAAGGGCTCAAACCATACTTAAAGAGGCCCCGTATGTTTTCATGACCATCACCTCCCTGGCAGCCCCTCTGTTCCTGCATCACTAAATGAATTCATATCCTCTGCCCTTCTGTTGTTACCTTTACCTTAATATCCAAATAATACAATTTGCACATCCATCCCAGTACCATGGGAAGCCCGGAGACTTCCCTAGAGCCCTTCCCAGTATTTCCCAGAATTCCAGCTGGGAGTTTATATTCTCATGTTCATATTTTTCTCCTAATTCTTTCCTTCATGAAGTTCTTGATTCTCACTTACGTTTTGCTTCTCACTCCCCACCCCCACCCTGGGGCAGCTGTACTTCCTCATTCCTCTCTTGTCCAGAAGGCAGAGCCCCTTCTTTTCCCCACTAAGCATCGCTAACACAAGGCTATTGTGCTGAACAGACTTTCCCAAGGATTGAGAATCCCTGGCTGGATGGCACAGAACAGGAAAAACTACACACTGAAGGTCAGATGCTACTGTTTCTGGAAACTCGCTGGCCATTCTCTGATCTGGAACACTTCCACTGGGCATGCTCCCACTGAAGACCCTCCTTTCCAGACCCTTGCACCCATCTCTTCTCTTTCAGAGTTCCAACCCTGTATAATGTCAAGATACCTCTTTACCATATCACTAAGCGATTTTTCATTTAACTACAATATCATACTGAGCCCTGAGATCTATCTCCCTTTGCATCCCTTTGAGATTTCCTAAACCCTAGGTGTTTTGTCATTAAGTACACAAAGAACCAAGAGAAACTCTGAAATTACAGTTTTCTTAATTTGAACTGGATCAAATCTTAGACAAGCAGGACTGACTCATCCACCAAACAGAGCCAGTGCAGAAGTTGTAAAGGTTTTCTCTTCCCATCACAAATGCTTCCCCGGTATTTAGTAAAACTGGAGATGGGGGCTGGGCATGGTGGCTCATGCCTGTAATCCCAGCACTTTGGCAGACAAGGTGGGTGGATCATTTGAGGTCAGGAGTTCCAGACCAGCCTGGCCAACATGGTGAAACTTCATCTTTTCTGAAAATACACAATTTAGCCTGGCATTGTGGCATATGTTTGTAATCCCAGTTACTCGGGAGGCTGAGGGGATTGCTTGAACCCAGGAGGCGGAAGTTGCAGTGAGTCAAGATCTCACTATTGCATTCCAGCCTAGGTGACAGAGCAAAACTGTCAGAGCAAAAAAATAAAACAACAAAAACAAAACCCTGGAGATGGGGACTCTGTCTGGCTGGGATACTGTGAGACCTTCCAGAGGTGATGGAAGTTATTGGGGATGGACAAAGGTGCCTGGTGCTACAGGCAAGCAAGCTGGAGATTCTAGGCCCTGACCACGGAAGGGTGAACAGGTGAGAGGCCCTAGCGGAAGGTGCCCAATGGGAGCAAAAGCTTACTTTGCCCACTCCCTCTGTGTGTAAAGACATTTTGGATGTCATGAGTATCAGATTACAATTGAGTAGGTAGGAGAGAAAAGGAAATTCATCTGAACCATACAGTTCTAAAGAGAGAGATAACATCATTGCCAATTATGGGTGACACAGAGCCAAGAGAGGCTAACCACACACTGCCTGGGTAATGAAGGCATTGAGGTGGTACCACAGAATGGGCATATTGACTGATGGAATAGGATAGAGAATGCAGAAACAGACCCGTGCACTATTTGATAAATAAAGCTGAAAAAAAAGGTTATCTATAAGGAAAAGAATAAAATTATTCCCTACCTCACACCATATAAAAACAAACAACTCCAGATTGACTTAACTGTCAAAAAGAAAACCTAAAATGTTTAAACGTCAGGTTGCAAATTCTAAATTTAGTTGAAAATGTGGGCAAACATCTTTTTTGGGGGGGGGAAGCAATTTTGTTTAATTTTATGCTTCAAATTCATATATACATAAATTTGTCTTTAGGTTATCAATATTTAACTTGGGCAGTACTTCATCTTGATTTATTTGGAGAAATACACCTTAGCCATCTGCTTACCTGCTTAGGCATCAAAAGAGGTGTCAATTAGAAAATAGGGCATTAACAAAATTTTTTAACTGACCCACATGCTTTTTAACTTGCTATTGGTTTCACTTATATTTAAGCATTTACTCTTAAGGTTGGCAGAGCATGTTATCAATGTATTGTGCAGGAGTTTGTCTTTTGTGTAAGTAGTCTGTTGGATTGCCACCCACCCTTGACCAAAGAAAAACCAAACCCCACTGGCACCATACTCTAAACCACCTGTATCCTAGGTTAGAAGATTGTGAAAGCCAAAAATCGGTAAGATTGGAGGGACCTTTAGTTAATCTTTGGGCTTAGAGGAGGGAAAATAAATAGTCCCATACTGCACTTCACATCTCTTAAAAATAGTTTTAGCAGCTTAAACCTTTTTAGTTATACAACTTATCACACTAGGATTTGCTTTGAAATATAGTTTACAACCAAATCAAGTATAATATATATACACTGGCACTTCAGCACAAGGGCACACTTTAAAAACAAATTATTTTGGACCTTTAAAACTAGGCCATACTATAAAAAAGAGTCCACGGTCTTACATTCAGCAGATTCATACTAAAATATCCCATTTTTGTAAGATAAAGGCCAAGAACATTTACATATGCTACAAGTTCATTACAGGTATTTACATGGCTGTTTCTCCCCTAGGTACTTAAAATTTTCTCATTATACAGCTCCACAACTCCAGCTTTGCAGGCATGATGAGGCTAGATCACTATGAGAATAGCTTGTGCAGTGCTGTAATACAAAAATGTATTTTGAAAGCTATTGAGTGACCATTAAATACTGTGAAAAAATGGTTTTGGTGCATTTGTTGGCAGACACTTAATCCACTACATTTAATAAACAGGGCCATTGGGGTGTACTATGTCTCATTCTAATGAGCTCCAAATGCCCTTTCCACCCACTGTATAATTCACTAAAATACAATTATTAAGAAAAATTCACGTTTTCTTTCAGCAGCACAGCAGACTGTTAGCATATTACTGACTGGGGTGTTTCCGGTATACTAAACTTCGGAATTTAATTCTGAATCCTTGTGTTAGATGCTTGTAATCTGATTTGTCAACACAACAATCTGGTCCATGAATGATAAATTACTATCTTCACCTAACAATAGAAAAAGCTGATTCCTCTACCACTCCCCAAATCTAAACTTGGCTGGTTTCCCCTTAAAAGTTACTCAGCTGAGAACACTTAGTATCATGTACAATCATTAATTTAGTTTTCAGTTGCACTGATACTACCATTACATCACAGTGCACACAACACAGTGAGATGCAGTCTGTATCTTTTACATGAATTAGCACTTCTACACATATAGATTAACTCCCTGGCGAATTTGTTTCAGACCAGTTGACGACTATCTGTAAACATAATTAAATTTAAGCATAAGTACTTTGTCTTATTTTATGCCTGTCCTTTAAGTAAGCTTTTAAGTGGAAATGTCATTATTTCCTTGTCTGAAGGATTAAAGGAAACAGGGACCCAGTGACTTGGTGGTTTGGGAAGAACACTTGGTGATGGCGGCTCCCTAAATTTGGTACCAGCATAGTTCTGATAAGCTTGAGATTTAAAACGTAAGCTGGGACCTGATAAGCTAGAGTTCCAACTGTGATTATTTGGAAAATTTGTGTTCTTTCCCCCGTTTTGCATGGCCTGCCACGCAGCTGCTGATGAGTTATAACCATGTCCTCTTTCTTTTTTCTTATGAACAATCTTCATCTGGGAGTTCTGATCCCTGGTCTTCTGTCTGTTGAGCTGTTGTTGGTTCTTACTAACATTTCTAGATTGAGGCGCTGGAATGTTATACTTCTCTCCACCACCCATCTTCAGCTTCTTTGTCACCTTTCAGTCTGCTTTTCAGATTGCAGGATTTCCAATACCTGTCCACTTCCTTGCTGCCAAAACCAAGATAACAAGTGTTGCTTTCTGACAGATCCTTTCCTTTGTCTCAATACAGAAGTTTTCATGGGCCGATCTGCTGAGCTCACCCTGGGAGCTGAGGCCCACATCTGAGTCTCCTCAGCACACAAGTTTGAGAGAAGTCCTAGCGACCTCAAGCTTGGAAGTACGGCGGCAGCCGCTCCCTCTCGACGTCGAAGCCTCCCTCCCTTTCCAGGGAGAGACCAGGCACGGACCGACAGAGCCCACGAGCACCCATGAGCGCGCTGCACTCCAGCTTCTACAACCTGACCTCCTCCTCCTGCCTCTACCGAGGCAAACATCTTTTAAACCTTGGAGCGAGGAAGAGTTTCTCAAAACACAGAAAGTGCTAACCTTGGAGATATTAAAGCAAAGAACATCATGTAACACCTTGAATAAACAGAAAAAACAAGTTGTAAAGAGATTAGTTTGAAGAATATTGTAAAGAACTCTTACAAATCAATAAGAAAAGCATAAGCAAGCTGATAGAAAAACCATCAAGAGACCAGGACAGGTCTTCCACAGAATAGGAAACACACATAGTTAATAAACAGAGAGATACTCAACCTCTACTGGCAAGTTACAAAGTCTAACCAAATCAAATGCTGCAGAAGATGTATTAATAAATCCACAAATCTCTCGTTGCTTAAGGGTGTGGAAATGGTTACAACCATTTTGAAAAATGTTCACATACTCTATAGCCAAGCAATTTCACTCCTAGTTACATAATCAACCTTTTCACACACAGCAAAAGACATTTCATAGCAATGGCTCAAAATAGCAAAAATAAGAGAGTAGCTGAAAACATTATGTATAGTATTCCACACAATGAAATACTACACAGTGTTCGAAGTTAATAAATCAACTGGGCAAAGTGGCTCATGCCTGTAATCCCAGCTCTTTGGGAGGCTGAGGTGGGAGGGTTGATTGAGCCCAGGAGTTCAAGACTAGCCTGGGCAACATAGCAAGACCCTCATCTCTACAAAATATTAGAATTAATTAGCTGGGCATGGTAGTGCATGCCAGCAGTCTCAGCATTTTGGGAGGCAGAGGCAGGAGGATTGCTTGAGCCCAGGAGTTTGAGGTTCTAGTGAGCTATGATTGCACGACTGCACTCCAGCCCGGGTGACAGAGTGAGACCCTGTCTTTAAAATAAATAAATAAATAAAATGAAATTATGTAAAAGGAAAGTGAGAGAATGATGCCTCTAAAAAGTATGTTTATTACATTGCATGGAAGAGGCAGGGAGAATGTGATGAAGAAGAACCATGTGCTGGGTGGTATGTTTCTAGGAGCATGTTACATTATTCAAAACAATATCCAAACAATCAAGTAGGGTTTTGCATGGGGCATCTAGAGGAGTGCATCACAAAATAAGTCTTACAATTAATCCATTTCTGTGCAACTGAGATCCACTTAAGTAAATAAAAGAAAGTAGAGGCAAACTTGACATGGTAGTAGTGAGAAAAGTCCATTTGGATTGAGAAGATCCCCATAAGTGGCCTTTCAAAAGTTATTTAATAATTCTGAGCCTCAGTTTCCTATATTAATCAATGGGTGAGACTACCAAGAGCTATATCGGGTGGGTTTGCTGTGAGGATTAAATGAGAAAAATGTATGTGAAGTGTCACCTATGCCAGCCCTGCCTCCTAACTTCCTCTCTCTCTGCTGTGCACCCCACAGCACCCATACTGTGGTAGGAGGTCCTGTTATAGTGAATATTAGGGGTACTTCGAGAAGAAGTCACAGAGGAGTGGCAATCCATCTGAGGGGAAAGCTGGGGGCAGTCCATCTCCTCTGTCTGGGCACTAACCAGGTTGGGGATTTCAGGCTGATTTGAGGTACCAAAAAGTCTTGTGTTTTGTCTACAGCGTGAATGGTTCCTCTATTTCCCCCGATGCACCCACCCCAATCTTTTGTATCCACATGACAACCCCAGTGGCAATGTCATTAGAATATACTTTATTTTTTACTTTCAGTTTTACAGGCAGTTAAGCATGGTAGAAAGCACATTGGCTTTTGTAGCAGAGATTCCTAGGGCCTCTCCATACCTGGTTTTCCTCTTTCCTGGACACAGAGAAGTCTACATTCCCAGGCTCCTTGAAGTTAGGTGGGGACCTGCGAACGACTAGCTAATAGAATGTGGGTGGTGGTGATACAGTCAGGTCATCTTCAGCCCTAAGCATGGAAGCCCCTGCGTGAAGCTCCAGCCCTTTGTCTTCAGGAAGACTGACAGCAGAGGCCCCATGTTGGGGTGGCAGAGTCACAGGGGAAAGAGGCAGGGTAGCTGAGCTGCCACAAGGAGGAAATCTACCCTGAAGACACACTCGGATCCGCAACCACTTTTGCATGGGTGAAAAATATACTTTTATTATACGAAGCCATTGAAACTTTAGAGTTTACTTGTAACTGCAGCATAGCTTGGCTTATCCTCACGAATCCAGCCTTTCTCAGATCATCCTGGGCTAGAACGTTGATTCCATCAACTACGGACTGAACGGTCAGGATGGAGCACTGAATGAAATCTGATCCTTCATTCTTCGTCTTTCAAATGGTAACAATATCTGACTCATAAAATTCTTGTCAAGGTAAGGTAAGCTAAGCTAATGTTATTTACAGTTCCTTCCCCAGTGTCTGGAACAGAGTAGGCACTCATAACTCATAGCTTGGATTATTATTACTACTTGCTAGGTTTGATGCCAGGAATAAATAATGGGTGAGAGAGCATAAGATGCATCTCTCTTCCTTAAAGCGAACAGATTTTATTCGAGAAAATGAGCCATGTGCTCACGATAATTTAACAGACCTTACAAGGGATTGTTGAAGTAGCTAAACACACAGTGGAGGGGCTACCTACCTTCTCCTTGTCTCTCGGGAGCCACCTACCTGATGCATCCTGAGTCATGTGATGACTTGCACTTTTTGAGTTTTCTCTGAAGCCCTGGGTAGTACATGTGAGCTACCAGGTACCATGGATACCTGCCTTATGGCACTTGTTGGCACTGGATGGTGAGCAGCTTTGGAGAATAACTGGTTGATCATCTGACTGAGGATTCACAAGCCCTGCACAGATGTGGGCTTAAGAAACATGGGGTGAGGTGGGCGCAGTGGCTCATGCCTGTAATCTCAGTACTTTGGGAGGCAGAGGCGGGCAGATCACCTGAGGTCAGGGGTTCGAGACCAGCCTGACCAGCATGGAGAAACCCATCTCTGCTAAAAATACAAAATTAGCTGGGCGTGGTGGCACATGCCTGTAATCCCAGCTACTGGGGAAGCTGAGGCAGGAGAATTGCTTGAATCTGGGAGGCGGAGGTTGTGTGAACTGAGATCGTGCCATTGCACTCCAGCCTGGGTAACAAGAGTGAAACTGTTTCAAAAAAAAAGAAACATGGAAAGGCAGAGGGGCCTGGGGAGCTCTCCATATGGCCAACCACTCAGAGGCAGTGGGATGAACCTGAGGACCTCCAAGGCTCTTTCAGCCCTAAGCCAGAACTGCAGAAGTGTGACACATGTGTGACCGTTCACCGAGTTGAGAAAATCTTCCCTTCAGAGTTTGGAGGGCACATGGGAAGTCCCAGAGTAGAATGGGCAAGAGAGGAGACAGAGCTAGCCTCTGGGCCATCAGAGATCCTGTTCCTGTTTTTATGAAGATTTTGACTGAGAGGAGTCAGCAGGCTGGACAAGGGCCAGACCACAGGGGAGTGGCATGAGTTGTTGGGTTAATGTCAGAAGTTGAGAAGCTGTCAACTCCCTCGCTGGATGATGGTGATTGCACATCTATTAAGCACTGAGGGGTCCTAGAGAAAGGGCATGTTTCCCCCACTCACCAGCTCCCTGCCTCTGTCAAAGGAAACTGAAAGCAAACATACCACACAAGGGTTTTCCCAGAGCCCCAGAGACAGAAAATTTGCTACTTGGGGGCATCAAACTGTGACTTGATTTGAAACAAACTTGTTCCATCTTGAGATCATCGGCCCAAATCTCAGTTGCCCATTTAATTTTCTTCACGGTCCACTCTTTGAGCAATTTGGGCCAAAATTGGGGCTGCGCCTGAATGCTGCCACAGAATGGACTCAATTTCAAAAGGCGCTTGCCTTCTTCTCTCCAGACCACTTGCTCAAGCTGCTATACAGCCCTCTGCTCAGGCCCCATGCTCGAAGATTGGGAAAGCAAGGCCGGGGAAAGGATGACGTGTGTGAATAATCTCACAGCAGCTTAGATGAGGAACCAGGAATAAGCCTGCCATAGCTTTTCAGACCAACGTTTTGTTAAGACGTTCATGCAGCTGATGGTCTTGGCCCAGGCCAAGTCACTTAGCTTTCTGATCCTCAGTTTCATCATCTTTAAAAGAAAATGATGTTGCTTATTTCACAGCAATGCTACAGGATCCAAGGAAGCTGACATGGAGGAAAGTGACAATCTCTGAGCCTGGGGAATTGCAATAGGCCTTCAGGACAAATGGAATCTGGAGTCTGAATTCCCATGAAGAGGGCAGGATCACCCACCGGAACAGTGTCACCCAGTGTCCACAGGGAGCATCCGTTCTGCTCTTCCATGTGGTGTTGATGTCTTGGTATCCTTCCTCTTCAATTTTCTTGAAACTCAACCCCCACATGCTGCTCTCTTCTCTCCCCTGCTTCACATCACGGTCATTCTGGCTTTGTGCCTTGGGGTGATGTGACGGTCCATGATCCTTTGCAATGGGTTTCCTGGTAAAAGTAAGAGAACCTCTGCCTTGAGCTCAGGTGAGGCTGGAGGATGAGCGTGAATGCTTGGGGGCGTGCAGGTGAAGAGCAGGCTGAGGCCCTCGGCAATTTTTAGGGCCACACATGCAGTGACCTTGGGAGGCTCCATGCTCCCTCTCCATTTCTTTCCCTCCTCTTCTAAATAGCCTTTGATGCCCGTTTGTCGGTCAAGCTACATGTTCACTTAATGCAGGATAAAGATGTTGGTGCCCAAGAGGACCACATTGTCCCATCTGTCCCCACTGGCAAATCTTCTTCTAGTTCATTCCTCTTTTGCAAAAATATGGATTATTTTTGGATTACTCTTATCCAAAAATATGGATCTCACCCATCTGGTGAGATCTTTGTGGGGATTGGAGAGAACACACAAAGCCTGATACATACTAGGCCCTTGATAAATGAATCTGGTGGTGTTTGTGTGTACGTGCCATACGTAATTCTGGACACTACACACGTTGGCACTGCCCCATCTCCTGTTTCCTAGATCTGCCCTGTGGATGACAAAGCACAGGTGTCTTCACTTCCATGTGGCAACCCTTTACTATGGGAGGACAACAATTGAGTCCCCCAGAAATCTTTTCTCCAGGCTATGCGGACCTGGTCCTCAGCTTTTGTTCATGGGATTAGTCCTCTCCTCATCTATTCACACACCTTTGGGATGGGCTCAGATTTACCAGTATCCCTTTAAAAACAGGAGGCCAGGAATTAACTCTGTGTTTCATGAGAAGGGTCACCAGAGAAGTCACCATGTTTTGTTGCAGACCCAGTGGAAGTTAATTCCAGTCACACCAAATGGCCTACTTCAGAAATGTGCCAGAAGATTTCCAGGGACAGGAGACTAAACAAATAAAAAATACATGTCCTTACAGGCAGTAAAGGGATTTCTGAGATTATTCCATTTCCTGAGTTGGGTGATAGTTAAATGGGTTATTCATCTTGCAGTGATTCATTGAGCTAAATATTTTTAAATAGCAGCTTTATTGAAATACAATTCATGTATCATACAACTCACTCAGTTAAAGTGTACAATTTAATGACTTTTTAGTATATTCACAGAGTTATGCCATCATTACCACAGTCAATTTTAGAACTTTTTCATCACATCAAAAAAAAACACAAACCGTGTACCCTTTACCTCCTGTAGCCCCATTCTCCCCAACCCTGAGTGACCCCTAATCTACTCTCTATCTCTAGACTCATTTGGGGGTCCAGTGAAAAGGTGAATTTTAACAACGCATGTCACCAGTCCCATTTTATGTTTGGGTAACTGAAGCTGAAGGCAGTAAAACAATTTACCCAAGCTTCAGAGTAACTTAGACTGCAGAAGTTCTCAGCATCACCACCTCAGTGCAGTTGGCTGGCATGGAGGGAAGCTACCTTCCTTGTCCTGATAAGCCCTTGGTTAATGTTGGTGCCAGCTGCTGCCATCCATAGCCCTAGCCACTTAGCTGTCTTCCTCCTCTGGGGCCTGTGGGCTGGGTTCATCCTTGTCCTGCTATTGGGTGCAATGTCTCCATGTTTCTAGTTTCGTCCAGGCACTAGGTACCTCCAGCACTTTGGATCTTAACACACGTGTGGCAGCTGTGTTCTCCAAGAGGCAGATGCTGAGGTGGAGTTAGGAGTGCAGAAAGTTTGCAGGAGGAAGACCTGTGAGAGAAAAGAGGAGAAAGTAGAACCAGGCAGAGGGAGCCACAAGATGACCACATACCTCCAGCAAAGTTCACACCAGGAATGGGCAGCTCCAGAACAAAGACTGCCCAATGAAGGAGACCCGCGGAGCATGGAAATGGGCATGGGATTGTGCTAGCACCTTGCGGGATCACTGGCTGACTCCCATCCACCCTCTTGAAAGGAATGTGTGACCTCAGCTAGGAAGTTGTGGTGGACCCCAGGGAGCTAAAAACTGCAGCCCATCAGCGACTCACACTCTGCAAGTCCTTTTCTGAAGTGGTATCTAAGCAGTTCATGTCCTTATCTGCCAGTGCCCCCAGCCCAAGCCAGACATCCCTGCTGGAATCAGTTATTGACAGGCTAGCTCAGCAAATCATCTGGAATCCAAAACCATAGACTATGGACCTGGATTCTCCACTAAAGAGTTGGTTATTCCAATCTCCCTTAATAGGCACTTTTTTGGTAGCTCATGTTAGGAGTGGTTTGTCACCAAATTGGAGGGATTCTGCAAGATCTTTGGGCCTCAGTGCTTAAGGACTTGGGGACAGCTGTTCTTTGTGCTGTTATTCCCGAATGAATTCAGGTCTGTGCTGCTGGAACAGTCATCACTGTCAGTATCATCACCATCTTCTTCACAGTCTTCTTCCCACAGCAAACAGCTTTTTGAAAATGCCACATTCTCTGTGTTGCTAGATTGGATTCTAATGCAAAGGAAGGAAATAATTCTAAGTTGTCCCGTCTTCTAGAAACTGCTTGCATTAAGGGTAATCAGTTACTAAACTAAATACAGAATAAACATGGTGAACTTCTGGGCGCTAAGATCTTGGGCTTTTAATCTCCCCTCTGTAAGATGGGAATGACTTTGACTGCCTCCCTCTTATCCTAAAGGACTGGAGAGAGTTCAATGAGATAATGGAGGTGAGAGCCTTTGAGCATCCCATTCCACTGTTATCAGAGCATCTTTTTGCCTACGGCTCTTGAAACCTCTTGAAAGTACCACCACATTTTCATCATATAAAAATTGCCCAAGAGACACTTCATCATTACCAGCACTTGGTGGGAATCTGGCATTCATGCTCACATTCCTCTATGATCACAGAGTCTTGTTGGTCCAAAGAGACCACAAAGGGCATCTTTCTTCTGGTCTGTCTGGGGCAGAAAGTAAAAAGCCCCAGAGGATCTTATTTGCCTCCACCCCTCTGCTCGGGCCCAGGTAGTTGTTTCTCTCAACACCCTGGTCTCCTTGGCATGCATTCTCTGTTTGCCAAGGCAACTTCTATTTAATTATGCTTCCTCCCGTAGACCCACTAAGGGAATCTGCCCACCATTCATTTCCATGTGACAAGTATGTTACACATGCAGAGCACATCCAAGATACTGTGGGAGCACAGGGGGTAGGAGAAGAGCCTGGTGAAGCAGGAAGGTGCCTCACCTCACCTACCTCCACGTACAGGTGAGGCATAATTGTGAGCAGGTACAGCACCGGGCAGGACACAGCTCCCCTGACCACAGCATTTGGAGTGTCGCTTCTGAGATACAGTGTGAGATGGAAATAACTTAGGCTTTGTAGGTAACCGGATCTGGCTCTGCCACTTACCAACTGTTTGACCTTGGGCAAATGATTTAACTGCAAAGAGCCTCAGTTTCCTTGGCTATAAATTAGAGATAATGATACCCAGTCCACAGGGTGACTGTGAGAATTAGAGATAATATATGGGGAGTGACTGGCTCTTAATAAGCACTCAAAAAGTAGCAATTATTATAACAATTACATTTTCTGCTATAAATTCAACAAGTAGCCATTGAACATGTTCCTTTATTCATTCATTTGTTCAAACATCCATTCATTCATAAAACATTTATGAACTCAAGATTTTGTTGGGATCAAGAGAGGCCCTACAAGAAATTAAAAGCAAGATTCCTTGGCTCAACAAACTGAAACTTGAGTTGAAAACAATGAACTAGAGAGTAGCCAAATCATAACATAAAGACAATCAGCTGGACGCAGTGGCTCACGCCCGCAATCCCAACACTTTGGGAGGCCAAGGCGGGCAGATCACCTGAAGTCAGGAGTTTGACACCAGCCTGACCAACATGGTGAAACCCCATCTCCACTAAAAATACAAAAATTAGCTGGGCATGGTGGCAGGCACCTGTAATCCTAGCTACTTGGGAGGCTGAGGCAGGAGAATCACTTGAACCTGGGAGGTGGAGGTTGTAGTGAGCTGAGATAGCACCATTGCACGCCAGCCTTGGTAATAAGAGTAAAACTCTGAATAAAAAAATAATAATAAATGCAGACAATTATACCATCTTGTCTGTGTTGCCGTGAGAGTTAGGTGAGCTAAACCTGCAAGATGGACAGCTCCGTATCGGCCCAAAGTGGATTTGCTGAAGAAGAACCAGACTGGAGTTGACTCTTCCAAGGGGACAGAAGTGAATTCATGGCTACAGGCCTTCTACTCTGAAGCCTCAGTGTTAGCATCGACCCCTCACATAGATGGGCTTGTTTCAAAGCTCTGTACCTAATTTTGTTATTTTTTCCTACAAAGGGCTCCCCAAATTGCATAAGCTTCAGAACCCAGAAACCTTGGATTATCCTTCATGAGGAAAATGGAAATCTGCATATACATGACTCACATCCAATATTCGTGGAATGTTAGGACTGCACAGATAAGGTTAAAAGAATCAGGATGCCCTGGGGTCAGAAAGGAAGGTATTAATCAATGAAGTCTTAATAGTGGAGAGAGCAGTTTGATGACTAGAAGCTACAGGGGCTGAGAAAAGACGCAGGAGGCAGATGGTGAGCAATGTAGGGATGAGGAATATACACATACCATTTTCACCTTACATGTCTAGGAAATATAATGGTAGGATGTGTGTTTGGAGCCACAGTGGTCTGGGCTCTGCTTATTTGAGTATTGTGACTTTGGACAAGTCAAGCAACGCTTCAGAATTTCTGTTTCCTCTTTTATAAAATGGTCATATATAATAGTACTATTTAGTAATCCAGGTAATCTTGCAACGAAGTTAGATACTTTGTTTTGTAAAAGTGCTTTGTAAACCTGTAAAGGACTCTACTTATCAATATTGGTTCCAGTTTATTTTATTCATACTGATGAAAGGATTTTCTTGTTCACCATCTTGATAACAGTGACAGCATCTCTAAAAGGAAAAAAAAAAAACATCCAGAACTCCCTGAATAAAAATTCTGGCTTATTATATAATTTTGAGCAATTTTCTTAACTTTTCCAGCCTCAGTTTCTCCATCTAAAGCATAAGAATAATTACACTTTGCCCTTAGTGCAGTTATTAAACACCAGTGAAGTCATTTTTTAATTAGACTGATCTTTCGGTATCGTGGGAAGAAATAAACATTTCTAATTAATTCTTCTTATTCTATTAGTAGCATGTAGAAAGAAGGACTTCTCAAGATGCTGAGTAACAAGGAGGAGCAGTGACAGCAACAGTCCCCACTTGGATGGGACCGTAATGAAAATGAGGGTACAGAAGATGCAGTTGGATGCAGTAGTACTATGGTGTATTTGTATATCACGGCGGGTCCACAGGGTTTTAACACAGAGCTTTGCATCAGTTTCTCATCATGTGCCAAATGCCTGGTATTACGGTGTATGCTATGCAGCTGAGGAAAACAGGGCTCCTGACTTGAGAAACTTCTTGAAAGTCTCACCTACAGCCAGTAAAAGAGCTTCAAACTCAGGTCAATGCTAGAGCTTGCTTTTCCTGGTATTTCTGGTTGATCTTCAGCTCCTTTGAGTCCAGGACAAAAAGGACTGTACCGGTGTTTAAAAAGGAGCCACAAGACCTTTTATAGGTAGAAAGCCATTAGGAGAGCCCGGCAAGTTGTGAAATTGCTGGTTACTGTTTTCATACCAGGGAAGACATCCGCATCTGTGCTCTTACGGAGAGGGAGTGGGTTACCAGTGTCTGATGGTTTTTGCCACCAATGACATGTCACACTAACACTCTCTCCGTGGCCTTCCTGCAGCATCTTTACTCCCCCAGCTTCCCATACTCATGCCAGTTGGTTCACAGGTCTTCACTATTAGATGAGTAATAAACAGTAGAATATAAGCCTCTCCTCCTGGCCAATCCCAGAGCTAAACTAACATGTTCAAACACCCTGTTGCTATTATTACCAATGATAATAAGAGAAATAATGAGCAAGAATTGCTTTTATTAAATAAATCAGGAAGATGCACTTTATAATAAGTTCCAGAGACACCTCAAGAGGCCTCTAAATGCTCTGATGATGTTGGAGCATGTGTTGTTATCCATTACAGACGAGTTTCCCTTCAATTACTAGTCTCTCCACAGCAGGTTAGGACTCATCTTCTAACTGTATAATAACATAAATGGGTTTTCTGTTTATCAACTATTACATTACAAGTGTGCATTTCCTCCCTATAAACCCCCCTTTTTAATAGGTGTGCTTTGGAAATGATACTATAATTGTAGCCTTTTAAACAGCAAGTTTTTTTGTTGTTGTTGTTGTTTGTTTTTGTTTTTGTTTTTTGCTGAGATGGAGTCTCACTCTGTTGCCCAGGCTGGAGTGCAGTGGCAAGATCTCTGCTCACTGCAACCTCGGCCTCCTGGGTTCAAACCACTCTCCTGCATCAGCCTCCCAAGTCGCTGGGATTACAGGCATGCACTACTATGCCGACTAATTTTTGAAGTTTTAGTGGAGACACGGTTCCACCATGTTGGCCAGGGTAGTCTTGAACTCCTGTCCTCAGGTGATCTGCCCACTTTGCCCTCCTAAAGTGCTGGGATTACAGGAGTGAGCCACTGTGCCCAACCAAAGAGCAAGATACTTAACCTTCATCTGGTGCTAGTTTTCTCAGTTTGGGTGTACGTAGGGAGGCCTTAGCCTCCTTAGCCTCATTATCTTTAGTGTCAAGTGCAGAGCCCTGCCGTGCCAATGTGCACTAAGCCCGCCCAATAAGTGCTTTTTGAATAAACGAGTGGTAACAGCAGAGAGCTCCTAGGCCATCTGCATCATCCCCTTGCTTCCTGATGGGGCTGTGTCTGAAGCCATCCTAGGAGGGCAGCAACAACAACATTGCAGGGCATACAGCTTGAGAGTCAAATGCGTCCATCACCGGCTTGCGGTGCATCTGGTTGAGTGGTACACAGTCTTGCTGTGCCTAGTCCTTCTGAATTGTTCATATGTGACACCTCCTCCCTCTGAACCTCAGAACTATTTTCCAGAATAGCCATGTAGTAATCATTATTTTCTTGATTCGTTCTTCATGTAATTATCATCATTTTCTTGATTTGTTTTTTATTTTTAAATAAACAGCAATATTAAAGATATTGTCCATAGGTTGTAAAACATTTTATGCTGAACTCAAATGAACTGTTACCAAACAAAACATTATACCTTGCAGGTCACACACCATTTCACTGTTTTCAACTTTAAACGCAGGTGAAACCAAGTTCGATGGCAGAATTGAAGTAACTCACACTCCGTTTCTTTGCCTTTATTAATATAATCACTGTGCTTATTTTTTTTCAAGCAAACTGTTTAGATACAAGAATATGTGATACCACAGGGGCAGACTATACCTGGAAGAAAGCTCTAACCATTTCAAATCATTATGCCATTAGGAATAGCTCTGGAAACAGAGGCCTTTGGCTAAGTCTTTGGGGACTGGGGTGAGTAGCTGGGAAGAGCACTATATAATTGGGAGCTCTCAAAATTACCTTCCATAGAGAACACAATGCTTATTAAAAGTAAGTAGTGAAAAGGTCGTCGTCTACATCTTACAATAATATTTTACAGATGTAATTGTATATCTATATTAATTAAAGTCAATAAACAGTAATCACAGCAACTATGTGGGACTTAGACCAAGAAGTCTGTCTTGAGAGGCTCAGTATTGTATCACTGACTTTCCTTAGAACTTCCAGTGCGTGGTGATAACACAAGTCAGACCAACTTGAGTCTCACTAAGTTTCAAATCTCCTGTTGATGATGTGCCTCCCTGCCCACCCCCCACAATTTGGCCGGCCCCTTAATTGTCTCCATGCGAGTGGCTGATAGCTGGGAAACCTCCTCCTAAAAGAACAGCAGGACAAGTGTCATCTATTGACAAGGCTTAGTCACCAGTGAGAGGAGTGGAGGTCTCAGCACCACACAGCCTCGCCTCTCCCACCAGTCACATGGCTCTCCCGGTCCAGCTCCCCCTGCACTCAGGTCTGAGTCTTGCAGGGTTTGGGGGGGTGGTAACAGAAAGGACTGTTGATTGAGTCACCGCCTGAGATTTTAGAGTATAATGATCTCAGTCTGAGGGGCAGAGCATTACCCAAAAGGAACAGGAGTCATTTTGCCCCCCATCATAGAATATCATTTGGTTGAGTGACCTGCCGTGTGTGGCAGTGCCCAGCGCCTGGTAGAGGGTGACTGGCAGGAGACAAGAGGCAACGCACAGAGCACAAGTAGGAGCTGACGCGGTGGTGACCCGCAGGCACTCCAATAAAACACTGGATGCACCTATAATTATCACATGAAGTAAGATTTCTGTGGTCTTGCAGCTAGAGAACTTTCCCAGACATGATCTTGTTTTGGCCTCCCAATAGTTCTTCGAGGTGGATGCCATCATTACCAGCCCTACTTTATAGTTTAGAAACTCAGATCCAGGAAGGATGGTCAACTCTTTCAAGATCCCAGAGCAAACCTTGAACCCTGTTCTTTTTCAGCTTGCATTTTTCTCAGTGAATCTCATGGGCCTGAGCAGCCAAGAAGAAACCATGAAATGTGTACTAAAAATTCTGATATTACACAGCATGTGAATATGTAACTTCAGAATATCGAAGGTGGAAATCTAAGGCCTCTTTTTTATTCATTGTGAAAAACTGGGATAATGGGCTAGGCGTTGTGGCTGACACCTGTAATCCCAGCACTTTGGGAGGCCGAGGCTGAGGCCTGAGGTCAGGAGTTCGAGACCAGCCTGGCCAACATGGTGAAACCTTGTCTCTACTAAAAGTACAAAAATTAGTCAGGTGTGGTGGTGGGGGCCTATAACCCCAGCTACTCGGGAGGCTGAAGTGGGATAATCGCTTGAATCCAGGGGCAGAGGTTGCAGTGAGCTGAGATCACGCCACTGTACTCTAGCCTGGGAGACAAAGTCAGACTCCATCTCAAAAAACAAAACAAAACAAAAACCCCTGACATGTATTTGACACAGTAAAGTGCACAGTCTTCAGTACGCGGCAGGTGACCATGAGCCTCTAACCTCCACCCCAATCAAGATGTGAAAGCTCCCCAGAGCTGTCCAGCTCCCTTACCCCTCAGCCATAACCCACCCTCTCCCATAGCAGCCACTCCTCCTGATTCCATCTCAGGGATTAACCTTAAGACTTTCCCCTCTTTTTTTTTTTTGCATTTAAAATACCAAGCAACTGGCCAGGTGCGGTGGCTCACGTCTATAATCCCAGCACTTTGGGAGGCCGAGGCGGGTGGATCACTAGGTCAAGAGATCGAGACCATCCTGGTCAACATGGTGAAACCCCGTCTCTACTAAAAATACAAAATTTAGCTGGGCATGGTGGCGCAGCCTGTAGTCCCAGCTACTCGGGAGGCTGAGGTAAGAGAATTGCCTGAACCCAGGAGGCGGAGGTTGTGGTGAGCCGAGATTGCACCATTGCACTCCAGCCTGGGTAATAAGAGAGAAACTCTGTCTCAAAAAAAAAAAAAAAAAAAAAAAACCAAGCAACTTATCAGGCTGACATTTTTCATACTAATCTATCTTTGTAAGTAACTGAGCAAAGTGGAGCACTCCAGCTCAGAGCCTTTGTCCTTGCTCTCCAGCTGTTTGAATGAGGCTTCCCCAGAGAGTCCCATGCTGTGTTCCCCACCTTTGTCAGCTCTTTGTTCAAATTCCTTCTTTTCAGCAAGGCCTCCCCTGAACAGACTATTTAAAATTGCAAACCCCCCTCCCGGCATTCCCAGTTCTGCTTTGTTCAGTATCACAGTACCCTCCACTCCCTGACAGAGAATGCGTTTCCCTTATTTCTTTATCCTCCATCTTGCCTGACTAGAATGTAAGCTCTTTGAAGACAGAGCTGTTGGGCTCTTCTGGTCATAAGCAGTTTTCCCTGTGTCCTCAAATGATAGCGTCTGGCACTGAGTATCTACTTAGTCAATATTTGTTTAAGAAGTGAATATCGCTGGGCACGGTGGCTCACGCCTATAATCCCAGCACTTTGGGAGGGCGAGGCAGGCTGATCACCTGGGGTCAGGAGTTCAAGACCAGCCTGGCCAACATGGTGAAACCCTGTCTCTACTAAAAAATACAAAAATTAGCTGGGCATGGTGGCATGCGCCTGTAGTCCCAGCTACTTGGGAAGCTGAGGCAGGAGAATTGCTTGAACCCGGGAGGCAGAGGTTGCAGTGAGCCGAGATCGTGCCACTGCACTCCAGCCTGGCAACAGAGCGAGACTCTGTCTCAAAAAAAAAAAAAAAAGAAGTGAATATCATGTTCTCACTTGATCAACTCAAGTAAATGACTCAAAACATAGTTTTAACACTTACTTCTCACTCAGAAAATTAAAAATGTAATTGCATACATTTTATTGGGAATTCTGAGCTCATTCTACAATCGGTTACTATGACCTGCAAATGTGAAGACAGAAACTAAAGGAAAGATCAAGACCTTCGGAGTCGGAAGGAATCCTGGCGCCACCATTACAAGCTACGTGAACTTGGGCAGATTGGTTTACCTCCATGAGCTGTAGTTTTCTTCTCAGCTGAGAAATGGGCATAGCAATGTCTATTTCAGAGGGTAGCTGTGGGCGTTACATAAAGCACTCTTCAATAAATAGAAACGTATCTGTTACAGTGTTCTTGGAGTCATCTTAATATCACATAGCTCAAACCGCAGCAAAGAAGCAGGTACTCGTCCTGCTCCCAACAGTAACTACAAAGCTGGTGCCTTGTAAATGCGTGATTATTTTCCTCAAAGTTCCTTAAACCCACATGCATTGTCTGTGATTACAGTCCATATCACTGGGACAAGAGGCGAGTTAAGAGTTAAGAGTATCTTAAATGCCTGTAAGATACACATGCCAACGGAAATTTTATGCAGAGTGGTGGCTGCAAGGAAGACCCAGCCATGTACCTTGAAGGTCCCTCCAGATGTATCTTCAGACCAGGTGACACTTTATTGTTACCAACTCCTTAAATTCAGGGTCTCCATGACTCTGAATCTTTCTTTTTCAAGACACTTAGGAGTCGGTGCAAGAAGGAGCAGGGCAGAGCCTCCTAAGCAGGTGCTGGTGCCTGCCTGGAATCCCACTGTGGCTTTATTCCTGAGTGTGGGTTCTCTCTTAATCTGCAGGGACACCTGGGAAGTTAACAGTCATTTACACCTTAATGTGAATAGGGTTTTTTAAAAAAGCTCCTTTCATAAGAGCAAGTGAGATGAGGAAAGAGGAAAATCAGAAAGAGAAAAGGAGAAGTAACTGAGGAAAAGCTGCCAGCCATGAAGAAAAGAGCTGATGAAAGGGGCTAAAGCTAGCTTTATTTCTGGCAGGTTTAATTCTAAGTCCAGGAACAGGGAAAGTCTTAGCTTTGGCTGGATACCCAGCCCCCTCTGTGACCCGTCAGTATTTTTAACTGCACAGTGACTCCTAAGTGGACTGCTGTCCACTGTCCACAGCTTACTGAAACGTACTCATATTCAGCATTTATCAAGGACTGGAGGTTCCATAAATTGAAGCCATATGTAAAGAAACAAAACACAGAATGAAGGGAATGGTATTCATTCGGATCCAGGGTATACTCTGTGTGAACTTGACTGCAGCTGCAGACACAGTTTCCTTGCAATTAGATTTCAGTGTAACCTAAGACATTTTTTTCATCTATAGCTTATAACAATGGCTGTACTGTGCAATCAAGTGTAATGTAATAAATACTTTTGACCAATAGTTCATGGCTTTATTTAATAAATATTTATTGAGTGCTTATTATATGTTAAACATAGGGCAGGTACCTGCTGCAGCAAGCAAGACAGACAAGACCCCTGCTTTCCTGGAATTTGAGGCTGGGAGCAAGGGGAGACAGATAGCAAACAAGTAAATATAAATAAGAAAATTATAGAAAGTAATAAATGCCATCAAGAAAATAAAAGGTACTGTGATGGGGAGGGCCTGTGTGTGATGAGGCAGGTCAGGAAAATCCTCTCTGGGAAACATGACATTGGAGCTCAGATCTGAATCATGAGAGTGGTACGGGTGTGTATGCATGGGGGAAATAGCATGGACAAAGGCCCAGAGGCAGAAAGCAGCCTAGTTGGTGTCACTGAAGACTTGAAAGGTCAGTGTACGCAGGATCTAGAGAACGAGGTGGGAAACGGCAGAGGATGAGGTCAGTGGGATGGGCCAAATTGTTAAGACCTTGTCAGCTACTGGTTAAGAAGGGTCACAGACAATGAGATGAGATTAAGTGTTTTTAGAGCAAAGGAACAAAACGATACTACTATTTCATGGAATGTGTCCCCATTTCACAATGAGCTTGGAATGAAAATATGTTCCAGTTTGCTGTTTCCTTTGTTTTAAAGATGCTTAGTAAATATCTGTTGAGTTAATGAACACATGGATGAATGAAGAAATTGATCACAAGAGTGGGCACCATTAGAGTGGAAAGGGCATTGACCTCCACCTGAAGTTAAGGCAGTGGTACCCCTTGCTGGTCATGTGACCTTGGGCGATTCACACAACCCAATTTTGGACCTCAACTTCCTCACTGGTAGAATGGGATTACACCTCCCCGAGCTGCTCCCTAAAAGCGTGATGAGGATCAAATGAGAAGATGTGCAAAATGCGTATACAAAGAGTGATGGATGTTAACGGAGATGATGATGACAATTTTTTAGTTGCGTTAAGCCACAGGGGCGGGCCTTGATTTTAACCCGGAAGCCCCTGATATTGGTGAATTGTCTTAAAGTTTTGTTTGGAGCCTGCTGCGCTCATCAGCCTACACTGCTCTCATCTGGGTAGTTTGCTGCCCTCTGTGTAAAGCAACGCTGCTTGTATTTACTCCTTAAAGCCTCAAGGGAGAGACCCCAGCTCCTGTACACAATAAAAATCCCTTATCCTTGCCTTGGCACCAAACAGCTGACAAATGCTTGCAGAGATGTTATCTCCTTTGATCCTGGCAAGTCTGCAAAGGAGGCAGGTCAGGTTTGATTTCGCCTGCTAGAACTCCCCATCAACCCCGCTTCATTTCACAAGACTCACATCTGTAGTCTTTCTAGGCTAAAAAGCCTGAAACTTTCTGGTTTGTCCTCTTAGGGAGACTCTTCCTAAGTAGGGTGATGAGATTATATTTCCTGGGAAAGAGTTTCTGTAAACTCTCCCTAATTACCCGCTGAGTTTAGCAACTTGTCAGGAAGCCCTTCTCTCTAATCTAAATCTTCTGGCTGTAATTGTAGCCCCTGACCTCTGGTTCTGCCTTCAGATGCAATCTGGAACAGCATCGCCTCTGGCACCGACATATCTGTATCACTTTACCTTGCAGGTTGTCAGAGTGGGAGAGACTTGATAACCTGAGACCCTGAAGCCTGGCAGGTTGTGGCCCCAGGGTGGGGGACCTCTGAGGCTCCTTGGAAGGGTCATGGCAGTATCGTATACCACATCCCTTCACCACTTACTCCCTAAGCCGCTAGGACCAGTGTTTAAGGACATCGCAAGCTTTCAAAGCCCATAGTAGGGTCTGAACAAGAACTGATTTGCAGGGTAACTGTGAGTGGACCCTTCTGGATTTCTGCTAGGGTAGGGCTTCCAAAGAGGAAGCTCAGAACAACCACTAAGTGAAGCAGAGCCTGGGCTGGCATCTTGGGGCTGAACAGTTTGCTCCCCAGAGTGTGGGGTAGTGCAGTGGCAGATCTCTTACTTACAAACTGTAAGGCAGGTGCTGCTCCTGTCTGAGCGTTGATGCTCTCATCTGCTGAACGGGGATAAGAATCATGGGTGATTGCAGAGGATTAAACAGACTTCTGCATGGCGTCTGGGCTCCCCTCCCTGCTATTGCTTTGGGTTCTGCCTCTCCAACTTCCAGCCAGAGCTGAGTTTTGGAGTAGATGGGTTCAGAAGACCAGGAGAGAAAGGCCTCCTAGACATCAAATGGCTCTCACCAACCAGACTTCACTGAGCTGCAGTGAATCAGGCCCCCGTGAGTTGCACTACTCTTGAAATGCAGAAAGATGTAAAAATCAAGGGAGAACATGTTGGAAGCAAATAGTTTCTGGGATCTCCCAGCTCAAACTCCTGCAAAAAGTAAATCCATGAGAGATGTTTGACTAAACTCCATCCACTGCAGCTCAGTTGGTATGTGGACATGCCGGGGAGAAGAAGGACCGCCTTCACCAGGAGCTCCCGGTGACCCACACCCATAGCCACACAGGGTCAAGATGTACTACGGGAGATGGGGTCACACTGTGCAAAAGGGTCTACAACACAGTGCCTCTAAATATACACCTGCCAAATGATCTAATTTTTTTTTTTTTTTTTTTGAGAGCATTTCACTCTCATTGCCCAGGCTGGAGGGCAGTGATGCCATCTTGGCTCACCGCAACCTCTGCCTCCTGGGTTCAAGCAATTCTCCTGCCTCAGCCTCCCAAGTAGCTGGGATCACAGGCATGCACCACCATGCCTGGCTAATTTTGTATTTTTAATAGAGACAGGGTTTCTCCATGTTGTTTAGGCTGGTCTTGAACTCCTGACCTCAGTTGATCCACCTACCTCGCCTCCCAAACTGCTGGGATTACAGGCGTGAGCCACTGTGCACAGCTGATCTAATTTCTTAAACATTGATTCATAATCTTGGCCAATAGAGATGCATTTGCATCTCTAATCAGGGGTCACAGCCTTTGTAATATTTAAGAGTTTTTTGTTTTTCTTGGTGTAGGTAGGCAGTGGACCTACCTTCAGCTCCTTTCTTCAAGGTTACTTCAATGCAATTGCATTCCCTGAGCACACACTTATTTTGTGAGAGGTAGAATGGGGGTGGTGAATGGACTAGAGGCCAGTGCTGAGGACAGAGGAGAGTGGGACTTGCGTGCATCCACAGAACAGATGAGATGGCATCTCAGGGCTGGCCAGATGGTTTACGTGTGCCCTGGAACCTTGGCGTGCACAGGTGAAGTTTACGGGAGGGCACCATGCTGCACTGCTCGCCTCTCCATCTTGGTTGCTGTCCAGTGAGGCTGTCGGCATCTGCCCTCACTCATGAATGAGCACATGGGGTGACAGGAGTCCCCTTTTCCCAGAAAGATTCCCTAATGGGGCCCTAGGCCTTGCTGGGGTATACAGATCACTGTGAAGTGACCTAGAGGCCGCACGGCTTGCCTGCCACGGTCTTTCCCCTTCCTGTTTAGAATTGATGGCATTTACCTCCTGAGGCTCCCAGCCCTCACATTTCCCCCACCCCATGCTTATGACAGATTCACTCACATAAACAGTGTAGGGTGGGCAGAGGGAATGGGGAGAAAGTCTTCGAGAGTTTTAAGAGAAAGCATCATCCATGCTTGGTAGGTGTTGATTCACCTGCCAGGTCGTCCCATCTTCCCCAGGCCAGCTTTTGGGTGTGTCCTGCCCGGTGTAAGTTAAGGTTTTTGGATTTTGCTGTAACAAAAGTAATGCCTCCTTAAAGGAAAGAGCAGGGGCTATCTGAGGCCACCCAGGTCATACCAGGGTGAGGATTTTGTAAACAACCCAGAGTCAGAAATGACAGAGGCTGATGGATGGAATCTTGTACCCCTCCCCCTCTTTCCTCACCTTCTCTTCTGTGCATCCTTTGTTCCACACTAGCGCCAATCTGTGTCCCCTTCAGTGATTCAGGGAGTATAAGTTGGCGTGAGAGTCCTTATAGGAGATTGAACCTCGCAGGACCCCTTTCGCCAGAGAGGCAAGGCCTGAACAGTCTGTTACATGAATGATGGAAAGACTGGCCTCTGTTCATTGTGTTAGGGAGTGCTAAGACAACATCATTTGCAGAGGGGAAGAGAAATCCCTTTTATCTTGGCCTGTTTCTTTTAAGCAGTTCTATCACTCTAAGGATAGTTCCCTGGTAAAAATATACTGAGTGCCCACTGCCTGCTTCCTATCTGCAAAAGGGAGGATCCTTCTCACATCCTACCCTCACCCCTACTAAGTGTTCTATATTCTCGTAAATAATTGCTCTCCTACTAGTCCTACTGAGTGTTCTATATCCTTGCAAATAATTGCTTGCCCATTGGTCCAGAAAATGGAAACCTGTAAGCTAGGCTGATGGCAAAAATGTTGAATTCATTTGACACCTGTGGTGAAAAGGACAGAGCTGACCTACGTGTGTGTGGACAAGTACATCCTGAAAAGTAAAAAGGTAAGCACGGTGGTGGAAGAACAGTGTTTGGCATCGGCCAGGACTGAGTTCAGATCCCGCCTCCGCTACTTAAAAAGCTGTATGCCTTTAGGCAAATGATCTTTTTAAATATCTTCTTTGCATATTTGTTGCAAAGATTAAAAGCAGTGTGTGTAATGGACCTGGGACATAGTACACACTAAATGAATGACAATTAAGGCAATCTTGATTGAAGTTTTTTTGCAACACATTTCGGGACCGGTTGTTACTGTGTATGTGCTGTTAACTAGTTCATTTATGCAGTCAATCAACAAATATTGATGTATAAGAAACATATATTGAAAAACAGCAATAATATGAGTAAGTAAAGAGTAATGTCAGGAACCGAAACTTGTAATTTTGGATGAAAACACTGACCTAGATGCAGACTAAACAGCAATCATTTGATTCAAACTGTACAAGCCTCTACTGCATCTGGTGATGGCAAGGGCAAGGCGCAGGATGGAGGAGGTACCTCGTCGTCCTCTTGGGGCAAAGCTCCTGTTAGCACCTCCATTTAGGGGTCATGTGTTTCAGCTATGCATCTAGTGCCCTCTAATAATCTAAATTTCCTGAGGGCAGGAGCCATGGAGCCGCTGCTTACAATTCAGTGGGTACTGACCGCTTGGAAAAGCTGCTCTGTGGCTGAACAGAGAGAGGAGAGGAGAGAAGTGAGAAAGGACTCCCGGGTCTCACTCTGGGCCCTCTGCGCTCTGCTCTCAGGTTCGCTCAGATTTGAGTGGTTTAGTATGAAGAGTCGAGCCCTGGCTTCCAGGCCTCCTTCTGTCCGTGACTTACTATGTGCCTCGGGGGAAGCCCCTTGTCTTCCCAGCCTCAGTGTCCTGGGATGGAAGCTGAAGGGGTTGGCAAGGTCATTGCTATGATTCTCATGAGGCAGGCATTCTGTGACTCACTGTCCGTGGTTGATGTTCATGAAAGGTACGGTTTTGGACGCTTACTAGTTGGACTTTTTCTACTATCGATTCCAGGATGCCAGTTCCTTGCTGGGGAATGAACCTGTTGCTTTCAGGTTACGCCTTGGGTGTTAATGACGTTAACAAGGTCAGGAAGCCACGGCCTCTTAGCTTAGGTACTCAGTGCCAAACAGTGGGCCTGCAGCTACTGAGCTTGTCAGGACTGAGCAGTTAGGAGTCAATCTCCTGCTTAAACATACAACGGTCGGCACCAGCCAGAGTTCTGTCTCTACAGGCAGCTCCTAGGGAAGCCGTAACTTACTGGTTGCTGCTCTCCACTTGTCTACAGGTCCCTGAATATGTAGGAATTTGGTTCTCACCTTATCCTTATCACTACAGACTGACTTTAGATGGGATAAGCTAGTAGGAAGCTAGCCCCATAGCTGTGCCTCCATACAGCTTCATGCTTGCTCTTCAACTATCCATTCATTCTTAGCACACACCTGACTACGTGCATCGGCAATTCAATCGTGAACAAAACCAGACCCAGCCTCTGCTGTTACGGAGTTTGCAGTCCAGTGGGAAGGCAAATATTAATAAAACACACAAACAGAGACTCTAAGGAATGTTTGTGAACAGCTCTGCAAAAGTCGATGCGGCAGAGGCTGCTCGTTTCTTCCCCAGCATCCAGCCCCTCTCTTCTTTCTTCATTGGATCCCTGTTTGGTTAGGGAGAAAAATGAGCCCAGTTAGAATGCTACATTTCTTTAGCCTCCCCTGAAGACAGGAGCAGCTGTTTAGCTCATGTGAGTGGAATAAGCTATAATAAAATTCCTTTCTTTTTTTTTCTTTGAGATGGGGGTCTCACTCTGTCACACAGGCTGGAGTGCAGTGACATGAACATGGCTCACTGCAGCCTCAGACTCCCTAAGCTCAAGCAATCCTCTGGCCTCAGCCTCCCGGTAGCTGGGACTACAGGCCTGCACTACCATGCCCGGCTAATTTTTCTTTCTTTTTTTTTTTAAGGGTAAAATCTCTGGAGCAGGACTTCAGGGGAAGCTCTCTAACAGGGAGTGAGTGTAATGCTGGCCAGGGCCCCAGGAAGGTGAGCCTGAGGAGGAGGCCTCTGCATAGGACACTGGGTGGTGCCTACCTCTGGAATGCTAGCTTCATGAGAGCAAAGAACTCCCCCCCAAGCGCCTGGTGTCCCTACTCATTTTGGTTAAGCCACGATTGGGAAAGGAATCTTAATTGCTCAGAGATGAATGTAACTCCCAATTGATACAGTGTTTACACGGAAACCTGACCTAGACGGAGGTGTGAGGGGAGGGTGGTGAGTACCAAGGAAGAGTGGGGGTCATTGGCCAGGTGCTGGAGCAGAGGGCTGCAGGGAGTGGAGGAGCAGTCAGCCTGGGTAGAGGCCCGGTGGGGACAGCAAGCACAGCGCGGAGCAGACACTGGAAGGCCAGTGCAGGCAGGATGCAGATGGAGGGCAAAGGTGGTGTGGGACGGGACTGGGAAAGGGCTGGGCCCTGCGGTGCAGCACTGGGCAGTCATGTTAGAGACTCTGGGCATTTTCTTGGGAGCAATGAGAAGCCACTAATGAGTCAAAAGCAAAGGGGAGCATGATCAAAACATCACCTAGTGCCCATTTTCCTACGTGAGAGATGAACAATATTGCTCCTAGGAAAATGTCCCTAAATAATACTCAACTCTCAGATTTGCTATGAGGACTAAGATAACATACGTAAAAGTACTTTAAAAAAGAAAGCATTACAAATTCAAGTTATTATGCTTTCTATTAATAACAAAGTAATAAAACTTTTTGGACCTTCTCAGCTTTTAGTAACAAAAATTAAAAATTGTAGTTACTACTTATTGAGTACTGAGTACCAGTACTCAATTTGTGTGCTACACAAATATGATCTATTTTTAAACTTCGCAGTAATTTTTAAGATAGATATAACTCTCCCCATTTTTCAGGTGAGGAAACTGAGAATTGAAAACAAAAAGTAACTGTCCCCCAGTCGCACAGCTAGTAAATAATAAAAGCAGGATTTGAACTTGAACTTGGGCTGATTTCAGATTCTTTTTTATTTTTATTTTTTGAGACAGAGTCTTGCTCTGTCACCCAGGCTGGAGTGCAGTGGTGCCATCTCAGCTCACTGAAACCTTCACCTCCAGGTTCAAGTGATTGTCCTGCCTCAGACTCCCGAGTAGCTGGGATTACAGGTGCCCGCCACAACACCCAGCTAATTTTTTGTTTGTTTGTTTGTTTTTTGTTTTTTTTTGAGATGGAGTTTTGCTCTTGTTACCCAGGCTGGTGTGCAATGGCGCGATCTCGGCTCACCGCAACCTCTGCCTCCTGGATTCAGACAATTCTCCTGCCTCAGCCTCCTGAGTAGCTGGGATTACAGGCACACGCCAGTACGCCCAGCTAAGTTTTATATTTTTAGTAGAGACAGACAGGGTTTCACCATGTTGACCAGGATGGTCTCGATCTCTTGACCTCGTGATCCACCTGCCTCGGCCTCCCAAAGTGCTGGGATTACAGGCTTGAGCCACCACGCCCGGCAGTATTTTTAGTAGAGACAGGGTTTCTCTATGTTGGTCAAGCTGGTCTCAAACTCCTGACCTCAGGTGATCCGACTGCCTCAACCTCCCAAAGTGCTGGGATTACAGGCATGAGCCACCGTGCCCAGCCCTCACCTCTGTTTCTTACTCCTCCGTGGGTTTCTTACTCCTCCGTGGGTTTCTTACTCCTCCATGGGACTGGAGGCTCTCTGAGGGCAGGGATTGCATCTCGGTCATAGCTGGTGTTCCAGCCGCACTACTTCTTCAGGCACTCGATGAGTGCACAGGAAATAGTGAAGGACACCCATGTTCCTGGTATCTTTAGCATGATGCTCCAACGCCTGGGCCAGCTGTGGCTCCATGTACAGACCTGTGACCAAACCTGCCTATATCAAAGCTGGCTTGAAGGCAGAGTCAGGTCAGGAAAGATGGAGTGCTCTGCAGGCTGGGTTGAAACTTCAGCTATGCAGGGCCAGGAGGAGAGGGAGGACTGGCAGGGAGGTGAGGAGGGAAGGAAAGTTGGGTTCCCCAGGGGGAAGCCAGCATGCATCCCAGGGTCCCGCCCATTGCTGTCACTCAGGAGTGACAGAAATTCTACCACATCTAACCCCCACTAATACATAGTTAGGGAGAAGTAGATTAGAAAGGGAAGAGATTGAAGAAGGATTCAAACTAGGTTTGGATTTCCCTTGTATTGCATACTGGCAAGTATCTTCCGTCGCCCTCATGTGCCTCCTCTGCAAAACGGAGCCAAGAATACCTTATTGAGTTGCTATGAAAGTAAAATGAGATGATGTGTATAAAGCATTGAGCACTACATCGGAGGCTTAGATGCCCTCCAAAAGTCCTTATTTAATTGCGTTACAAACTACAAAATTCTGTGCCGATGAAAGGGATTATTGTATAGACAGCAGGAGGCTACCCAAGGACTGGGAGAGGACCCCCTCCCCCACAGCCCCACTCCTTCTGCCCTACCCAGTTGCTTGACCTTACAGCCTCTGGCCCTTTGGGAGCCCAGGTTTAAATGCAGATTTTATCAGGTACTGTTTAATGGCATTCATTTAAGTTATTAGCACCTCAACTCTAATCAGATTAACCTCTGCGGCAAAAAGAGTCTTGGGCCCGGAAATGTGCGGAGAAGAGAAGCGTAGCGGTAAGGATTCACACTCGGAGGTCCTTAACCCTTCGATGGCCTTGGAGGAGCGGGAGAAGTTGTAAGTCGGCCAGGCTTACAACTGTTTGAAGAAGAAACAGGACTTGAATGTAGATGGAGCAATGTTTTCTTCGATGTGCGCTGAGGCCGTGGGGGTGAATAAACTCTTGATTTACTTATTTATTTTAAAAAGTTTTTAGCATTTACAGGGTCTTGCTCATTCTGTACGTTCTCAATCAAAAGAGCTTAAATCTTAAAATATTAACTTCTCTCCTGGGAAGGGGGAGGGGAGATAGAGAGGGAAGACTTACATTTGTGTGTAAGAAGGTCTTTTTTTAAAAAATTAATAGATTTTATTTGTTACATTTACAGAAAAATTGAGCAAAGAATACAAAGTTATTAATTTCTCTCCTGGGAAGGGGGAGGGGAGGTAGAGAGGGAAGACTTATATCTGTGTGTAAGGTCTTTTTAAAAATTAACAGATTTTATTTTTTAGAGCAATGTTACATTTACAGAACAATTGAGCAAAAAATACAAAAAGTTCCCATGTCCTCCCAGTCGCTTGCCTCAGTTTCCCCTATTATTAACATCTTGCGTTGGTGTGATGCATTTGTTACACATGATAAAGCAGCATCCATGCATTATTATCAACTCAAGTCCACAGTTTGCATGAGGGTTCGCTCTTTGTGCTGTACAGTCCTACGGGATTTGCCTAGTACATAACGTCCTGTACCCACCATTACAATCTCATTCAGAAGAGTTTCGCTGACCTGAAAGACACCATGATGTTAGGGGTTCTTACCCTCGGAGGCTGGGAACCACTAGTTTAGAGCTGGGGCCTTGTTTGGGGGAATGAATTTGCAAGAGAGCCACGGGTGGGGATGCAGCGCCTGGAGAAAGACGCAGCCCAACCTGTGGGGCACTTGGAGGGCTGGAGCTGGGGCTGATCTCAGCATCTGTGGGATGAAGGAAACAGTTCTGTCCTCTTTTCTTTTTCCTTTCTCCTTGCCTCTCTTTTGTTAATATTTTTTCCTCTTCAGGTTTCAAATCTTTTGGTGGGAACTTCATAGAAGTTTTAGAGGTCTTTTGGCATTGGTTCTTAACCTTAAGTGTGCATTTGAAGTACATATAGCAGTTTTTTAAAATCATGGGTGTGGTGCCACACACCTCTAGTCCTGGCTACTCAGGAGGCCAAGGTAGGAGGATTGCTTGAAGCCAGGAGTTCAAGGCCAGCCTGGGCAACATAGTAAGACCCTGCCTCTACAAAAATTTTTAAATTAGATTAGCTGAGCTTGGTGGTACACATCTGCAGTCCCAGCTACTAATGAGGCTGAGGTGGGAGGATCACTTGAGCCCAGGAGTTCGAAGCTGCAGTGAGCTGTAATTGTACCACTGCACCCCAGCTTGGGTGATGGAGTGAGACCCCATCTCTCCAAAAAAAAAAAAAATGTATATATATATGTATATATATCCTGATGTCTGGAACCAACCTTGGTTGAGTTAAATCAGATCTTCTGGAGATGAGACACAGGTATAGATGTTTTTTCAGAATCTTCCCAGATGATCCTAATGGCAGCTAGTGTGGTGAGCCACTGTCCTAGGTAATGTTCCTGCAGTGACTTAGATTCTCAGGGTGTTGAGAATCACCTGGGCCTTCTTCAAGGGTCCTACTGTAGGACAGGAAGAGTTCACAGGTGTCTCTATTGTATAGGTGGTGATGGAGAGAGTATTTCACATTTTCACACAGGTTCACAGAGAGGCAGGTATAGGATGTTGAGGGCTACCTTGCTCAAAAATACTGAAAAACCAGAAAAACCTAAATCTGCACTAACAGTAGATGATTACATAAAAATGATAGCTCCATGCTCTAGAACATGGCACAGCAATGTAAATGAAGTGAGACAAACCTGTAGGTATTGGCATGAAGGATGAAATTCAAAATCGGCAACCAGCCAGGTGCGGTGGCTCACACCTTTAACTCCAGTACTTGGGAGGCCAAGGCAAGGAGGATCGCTTGAGCCCAGGAGTTCAAGACCAGCCTAGGCAACAAAGCAAGATCCCCATCTCTATAAAACATTTAAAAATTAGCCAGGTATTGTGGTGCATGCCTGTAGTCGCAGCTACTCAGGAGGCTGAGGTGGGAGTATCATCTGAGCACAGGAGGTCGAGGCTGCAAGTGAGCCATAATTGTGCCACTGCCCTCTAACCTCAGTGACAGAGTAAGACCCTGTGTCAAAACAGAAACCAAACAAAAACTTGCAGCTCCTGCTTGAGCGTGGATGCTGACCGGTCAGAACAGACACCTGACCGGCAGAGGCAGAACCTGGCCGCACTGACGTACTGGTGCACACAGGGTTAAGACCAGCTTTGCTGACACATGAAAGATCTCCAGGGTGTTGTTAAGTGGAAAATGTCAGTATCAGAACAGCACAAGGAGTGTGATCTCCTTTAGGTCAACAAAAAGCAAGCCCTAAAAATAGGCATAAATGTAGAGAAAAACAATCCAGGAAGGAGAAAGTTCTGGGAGTGGGTTGGAGATGGCAAAAAGGCTCTGTAACATTTTGCTTTATTTAATTCTGTATTAGTAAAACAATTTTTATGGTGAACACATGCTCGTATATTGTAAATACAATGAAAAACTAAATAATTTTTTATGAGAAGAAAAATGCCTGTGGGGGTAAAGTTCCAGGCTGCAGTCCTGCTTTTGTCACTTATTAACAGGGCTTGCACATGATCATCTGCATCTCAGTTACCCCATCCGTGAAATGGGGATAATACTGTTTCATACTCCACATGTTGCAGCAAAGATTAGATGAACGGAGATACATGATCTTCAGTATGGTTAAAAATGTGTAACTAAAGAGCGTGGGGAAGGCTAACTTATTCCACCAGATATATGTGGAAATAATTCACTTTTCAGCAATTCCCACTGAGAATGAATGAAAATGATTGATATGGAAAGCTCGTAAATTAGAGTCTATACCAGAGAGAGAAATTATTAGTTAACCACACCTATTTCTGAAGATTCTGTATCTCCATTCATTTGTTCATTTGCCTATTAATCCATTTATCAAATGTATACGAAGCAAGGGTTACGGGTTGAATTGCATCTCCCAAAAAGTTATGTTCAAGTCCTAACCCCCGGTACCTCATAATGTTACCTTATTTGAAAATTAGGGTTGTTGCAAATGTAACTACTTAAGATGAGGCCAGGCTGGGCATGGTGGCTCACGCCTGTAATCCCAGCACTTTGGGAAGCTAGGGTGGGTGGATCACCTCAGGAGTTTGGGACCAGCCTGATCAACATGGTGAAACTCTGTCTCTACTAAAAATACAAAAATTAGCTGGCTGTGGTGGTGCATGCCTGTAATCCCAGCTACTGGAGAGGCTGAGGCAGGAGTATCACCTGAACCGGGGAGGCGGAGGTTGCAATGAACCAAGATCATGCCATTGCACTCCAGCCTGGGCAATAAGAGCAAAACTCCGTCTTGAAAAAAAAAAAAAAGATGAGGCCATAGTAGGATGGTCCCTAAATCCAATATGACTGGTATCTTTGTAAGAAGAGGACAAGAGACACAGAGACATTGATCAACAAGGGGAGAAGGCTGTATGATGGAGACAGAGTGAAGTCTCTGCAATTGCAAGGCAACAAATGCCAACGATCAGTGGCCACCCCCAGAGCTAGGAAGAGGCAAGGAAGGACTCACCCCTCCAGGTTTCAAAGGGAGCACAGCCCTGCGGACACCTTGATTTTGTTCATGCCTACAGAACAGGGAAATAAATTTGTTTTCTTAAGCTACGCAGTTTGTGGCAGTTTGTTGCACAGCCCTCGGAAGCTAATGTAGCAAACAACATGGGGAGGAGAAAGAGGGTATTTGGGCTTTGGAATCAGAGAGATCTGGGTTTCAGTTCTGTGTCCATCATACTAGTTGTGTGATCCCAGATGCACTACTTAATGTGTCAGAATCCTGCTTTTCTTACTCATAGGAATGAAGAAAAGAATACTGCCCATGCCACAGAATCCTCAGGACTGTTAAATGATATAACATGTGCAAAGTACATAGCACAGTCCCTGGTACGTACGAGACATTGAGTAAAATGTTAGTTCCCCTTTAAACATTGACCATACTCCAAACCCTGAGTTAAATATGTGTTGCAAAGTTTAAAAGAGCACCATTTGCACCCTAGAAAGAACTAGAGTTGAGGAAAAACCAAATAAATTGAATTTCTTTTGTCTCTCCCTGACATTTCCCTTCTAGATGTCTGTTAGGGATGGTGAAATCCTCCACTTGGTGCATCAAGAGAGGAAACCAACACGAACTCTGTTACGCCAGACCACTTACATGGCAGACCCAACGTGGGGACTGTTTTATTCTCATTTCCACCACCGGGACATCATTTCCACTACAGTCTAACCTGGATTCGGGACCAGTGCAGTGTATTCCCAGCTCAAGTCTGCCCCGCCACTAGAGGCACCACAACCCTCCAGCAATGCTTGGGCAAACCTGGTGTTAAGACACCCTTCCCATCTCAGGGCCTTTGCCCCGCTGCCTTTTCGCAGTCTACGGAACACTTTTGTGTGACGTTTCCAATTCCCTTGGCCCTCCCTCTTCATCCAGCCTCTGCGTGGTGACCACCTGCACAGGCTTCACACAGCCTTGTCCAGGTTCCCATTACAGCACCTCATGCAGCTGACCGGTGCCTCTGTTTCCCATTCTAGGGCCTGGGCTTCCTGGGGAATCTATTCACACAAGCGTAACTGGAGGAGCCACCCTTGAGCCAACGGATACAAGAGACTGGGGATAAATGCTTCATCCTGTGTTCTCAGGACCATGGGTTGACATGCATGTCATAAGCTCCACAGAGGAAACCACGGAATCTAGCATCCTTTGCCCTTACTAATGACCAACTAAATAAAAAAAAAGTTCCATTCTCTGCTCCCTAGAATCATGCTTTCAAACAAATATTTGTCTCACACTCTGCTTTCAGGAAATCCTGAAGACACATGGTGCCGCCATTTTTCAAGATGTAGATCAAATATCCCGAAACGGAAGCCATCGCCCCAACGCATTGCCATTTCCACAGCACACTGTACAGAGCACAGCAGAGACACCCTCACTCTCCAGGCATCAGGAGGCTCCAGGCCTTGCAGCTCCACCTTGCACCTTGCGTACTCTTTCATGGAGCCTTCATCACACTCCTTTTTCACTGCAGCTAGTGAGTTCTACCAGAAGAGCCCATCCAAACAAGAGCCTGTATCTTATTCACTGTTAATTCCTAATGCCTCATTCAGCAGTGTCATGGCTGGTGCTCAGAGAGAGCCTGTTAAGTGTATTCCTTGGGTTATAACTAGAAACTTGGAGTGTGTTCTCAGTGGCCTTGGCTCTGGTTTGAGCCCCCTGAGGCCCCTGCCTTCCCCTTGCCTTTCCCTCCCCTTCCTCTGACACCCACCCTCAGGGTCTTGGGAGTTTCCTACACCCAACCTCCGGGTGGCTGTTAATGTCTTCCTTCTACTCCACCACTTGGCTACTTCTACTCCACAATGTCTAGTCACCTCTACTGCTCTCCTCCCATCATGTACTACACCTCACAAAGAGGGCTCCAGCTCCTTTCCTCAATGAGTTTGAGTCGGAAACTTGTAATGCCTTGTGTTGCCTACGAAAGCATTTCTTCCTGGAAAGGGGCTGCCAACATAACGTCAAATGAAATATAAGTATCAACATAATTCCAGTTGTTCATGATATAATATTAAAGGCGATGATGAACATACAAAACCATACACGCATACATGGTTTGATCTTTTTTTTTTTTTTTTTTGAGACAGGGTCTCACTCTGTCGCCCAGGTTAGTAGTGGCGCAATCACAGCGAACTGTAGCCTTGACCACCCAAGGCTTAGGTGATCCTCCTGTGTCAGCCTCCCCACCCATGCCCAATGCCTGTCCCACAGTAGCTGGGACTACAGGTGCACATCATCACACCTGGCCAAGTTTTGTACTTTTAGTAGAGAGGTTTTCACCACCCTGCCCATGTTGCTCTCAAACTCCTGGACTCAAGCCGTCCACCCACCCTGGCCTCCCAAAGTGCTGGGATTAGATTACTACAGTCATGAGCCATATCACCCAGCCCACAGTATGCTCTTAACACACCTACTGCTACAAAATCATACACGTAGAAAAAAAAAGCTTTTTACAACTCCTGCAAAGCAAAAATAAAATAATAAAAATAATAATAAATGGTAGTTACTGGAAAATAATCACACCAAAATGTTATCTTTGGTGGTGAGATTATGTGTTTTTCTTCATTGCTGTTTTGATATTTTCTGTTATTTTAAAAAATAAGTTCTACATGTCTATGGTACAAAAAATAGATATTTAGTGAAAAGAAAGTCCCCCTTCCATCCCTCTTCCCCATCTACCTGGCTCCTTGTTTCAGAGGCAACCATAGTTACCAGCTGCTTGATACACACACACACACACACACACACACACACACACACCATGTATTTACACCCAATATATTTTATACAAGTGGTAGCATATTATATACATTCTGTACCTTGTCTTTTTTATTTATCTTGGCAATTTTTCTGAATCAGGACATTTTTAATACAGTTTTTAAGAGACTATGCATACTATTCCATCATATGGATATATCAAAACTTAATTAAGCAGAGCGTGGCAGCTCACACCTGTAATCCCAGCACTGTGGGATGCTGAGGCAGGCAGATTATTTGAGCTCAGGAGTATGAGACCAATCTGGGCAACGTGGCAAAACCCCATCTCTACAAAAGCTACAAAACTTTGCTGGACGTGGTGGTAGGCGCCTGTAGTCCCAGCTATTTGGGGAGCTGAGGTGGGAGGATGATGTGAGCCTAGGAGGTTGAGGCAGAAGTGAGCCGAGATCGTGCAACTGCACTCCAGCCTGGGTGACAAAGCGAGACCCTGTCTCAAAATAAAAAATTAATTATTGTTTCTGTAAATAGTAATTTTTCATATGTGCAAGCATATTTGCAGGATAGATGACTAGAAATGAAACTTGCTGACTCAAAGGACATGTGAATTTGTAATTTTGATAGTTTGGCAAATGTCCTGCATAGGAGATGCATCCATGTATATACTCCTATTATGTGAATGCTTTCATACATTCTTTCTTTTTTTTTTTTCGGATGGAGTTTCACTCTTGTTGCCCAGGGTGGAGTGCAATGGCACGATCTCAGCTCACTGCAATCTCTGCCTCCTGGGGCTCAGGCAATTCTCCCGCCTCAGCCTCCTGAGTAGCTGGGATTACAGGCACCCACCACCACACTCAGCTAATTTTTCTGTATTTTCAGTAGAGACAGGGTTTCCCCATATTGGCCAAGCTGGTCTCGAACTCCTGACCTTAGGTGATCCATCCTCCTTGGCCTCTGCGCCCCGCCCACATTCTTATTAGTGCAGTACGTTATCAAATTTCAAAAGAAATCCTTACCAACTTTATAGGTGAAAAAAATGATGTTTCATTGTAGCTTTAATTTGCCTTTATTTGAATGAAGTTGACCTCTTTTCAAATGTGCAGGAACTCTTTGGGTTTCTTTTTCTGTGAACTATTCCTGTTCCTGTTCTTTGCTCATTTTTCTACTGGACTGTGGTTTTTCTCCTATTTTTAGTTGCCTGCATGTTAAGAAATGTAGCATTTTCCTACCATACGAGTTATAAATATTTTTCTCAGTTTGTTCATTATCTTTTTATTTTATTGAGGAATTATTATTTTATTTTTGTTTTCCAGAAGTTGTAAAAGGTTTTAATAGGTTAAAATTTATTATCCTTTTTTTTAAGAAGTCAGAGTTTTGTGCCAAACTTTCTCTCACATGAAGGTATAAACTCTTCTCATGTCTCCTAGTCATTTTATGATTTCATTTAAATCTTTTATCTATCACAATCTACTTTGGCACTAGTTGTAAAGTAGGGATCACCTTTATTGTTTCTTCAGATGGATATCCAGTTGAACCAACATTATTTACTGAATAAGGAAAATTCTTACATATACTTAAACCTATTTCTGAATTTTCTTTTTTTTTTAATGGTCTTTCTATTCACATCATTCTATATTTTTTTATTCTATTTTTTTCTACTCACATCATTCTTATTATCTGAGGACTTATAATAGGTTTTTATGCATGGTAGTTTTAACTTTCCTTGTTACTTTAATTTTTCCAAAATTTTCCTGACTATTCTTGGTAATTTTTCCACATGAAATTTAGAAACAGCTAGTTTAGTTCCCTAAAAATATCCTTTTGGTATTTTTATTGGGATCACATTAAATTTATAGGTGAACTATCTTTGACAGCTTTATGATGTTAGGAATCTAAGAACATGATGTGTCTTTGCATTGTGAAGCCGTCTTTTGTGTCCTTCCGTCCCGTTAACATTTTAAATTATAGATCCTGCATGTTTCTTAAGTTTATTCTTAGGAATTTTATTTTTTGTTGCCATTTTAAATGGGATCTTTTCTTTCTTTGTATTTTCTAACCAGCTATTTTTGTAGATGTGAGTGCTGTTTGATTTCCACATGTATAAATGGAATGTATTGAATTCTGTTTGAGTTTGTAATGTTTTTACTTGATTTCCTTTTTTCCGGGTGTACCAGGGAACCTCTAAACTATAGCCTGTGGGTCAAATCCAGCCATGGCATGTTTTTACACAGTCAAGAACCAAGACTGGTTTTTACATTTTAAAAAGATGGTTAAAAAAAGAAGAGGAAAAGAAAGGTATGTGACAGCGACCACAGGCAGCCCAGCAAGGCTACAATCTTTACTATCGGGCCATTTGAAGTAAATGTCTGCCAACCCTCGACACATGCAATCATGTCATTTACAGGTAATGATAATTGATCTCTGTCTTTCTAATTTTATGCCTGATTGCTGTTTCTTCTTTCATTACATTGTCTGGTTCCTGGATAGTAAATATCCTTGTCCTGTTCTGAGATTAATAGGATTTCTTTTCATGTTTTATACTTAGGTGGATACTTGGTTTTTAGGTGTGATAGGTGTATGCTCTCATTAAAAAAACTCGTTACTTCTTACTTTCTTAAGCATTTTACAAAAGAAGAGATGTTTAATTTTATTTTCGGCGTCAATGTAGAATTTTATCTTTTAATCTATTAAAATGAATAATTATATTAAAGATTTTAAAAAGTGGCGGGGTGCGGTGACTCACACTTGTAATCCCAGCACTTTGGGAGGCCAAAGTGGGCAGATCACGAGGTGAAGAGATCAAGACCATTCTGTCAAAGTGGTGAAACCCCGTGTCTACTAAAAATACAAAAATTAGCCAGGCGTGGTGGCGCACGCCTGTAATCCCAGCTACTCAGGAGACTCTCCTGAGTTGCTTGAACCTGGGCGGTGGAGGTTGCAGTGAGCCAAGATCGCTCCACTGCACTCCAGCCTGGCACCTGGTGACGGAGCAAGACTCTGTCTCAAAGAAAAAAAAAAAGAAAGATTTTTAAAAGTATCAATACTTTCTTTAGGTATTCATAAGTGAAAATGGTTTGCTTATTTTTATTTAAAGGTTGTCAGGTTTACTTGACCCATAAATATAGTTGGAAGGCTTTTCTTTCTAAAAGTCAAAGATACAGGTGCCAACAATTTAAAGAAGAAATAAATTACAAGATTGATTATAAGAAAGAGAACTCTTCTGTTCCGTTTCTCATCTCATCTCCTAGTCCTTAGAAACAACAACTTTTGATTCTCTTGGTGAAGCCATTTCTTTTGCTATTTACCTTCACATATTTAAATAATAGTTCGTACTTCTATCTTGAATTTCTTCTTAGGAATTACTAAATTCCTATAATGGAAGGTGAGAAATCAGCTTTCTTTTTGCACCAACTCTACCACAACACAGAAATACACTTCTGGCTTCACTATCCTTCCAATACAATTGCAATTCTTAGATCAATATTAAAAATTAACCATATAACACATTATGACCTAGTTTATTTTCATACATTTTTATTTTGTTTTTCCAATGGTTATTAATTGCCTTACAGTTTGCTTCTTTGTTTGGTTTTCGATTTACCTCTAGCGAATTTACCCTTCTGGTTCTCAGTCTTTTCAAATATATCAAGTATTTCATCAGTTTCGTCTTCTTGAAGACACTGCTCTCTTGGAGCCTTCTAACTGGCTCCACAATTTGTTGGTTTCTTTCTAGGCTTGGTGCACAAGTGTAATCCCGGAATATGCCTGCTGAAGCACCCTGGGAATTTCCTTTGACTTTCTCTTTTGTGGGATTCCCTATTTCCTTGATCCTGTGAGTATTGTTAGAATACAATTTGACTTCTATAATTGATAAGTAAAATAGTCAAATAAACAAGATAGAAGTTCTCTCTTATGTAGTAGTCTGGGCCTAAGCAATTCAGGACTGGTGGGGGATACTTTACCGTTTCATCTCAAGGCTGTCGGTCTGACATCTATGGTTCAAGATGTCTTGCTCAGTTGTTTTTACTTTAGCTTATTAGAGAGAGGGAAAGAGAGCACATGGAGGGCATATCCCTTTAAACTCAATACCTGGAACGTAGCTTACTTCATTTCCGTGATCATATCTCATTGACAAAGAACCTAGTCACATGCTGTATCTACCTGCAAGGAAGCCTGGGAAGTATCATCAGCACAGCCAGATGCTCTGTTTGGACATAGTTAAGTCTATTATTACAATAAAAGAAGGAAAGATATTGAGAGAAAAGTAACAGTATTTGCCATGGTATGCTTTCCTTAGTTTACTTGCCCTTTTTAGAGCAGCTCCTAGTATCTCCTGAGAAAGAATACAGGGGAGCTAAAGGTTTTGAGATCTTGTGTGTGAGAAATATCTTAATTACTTTCTTTCCTTAATCGATAGTCTGGATAGATATAGAATTACTGGTTGAAAATTATTATTCTTGCCGGGCGCGGTGGCTCAAGCCTGTAATCCCAGCACTTTGGGAGGCTGAGGTGGGTGGATCACGAGGTCAAGAGATCGAGACCATCCTGGTCAACATGGTGAAACCCCATCTCTACTAAAAATACAAAAATTAGCTGGGCACGGTGGCGCGTGCCTGTAATCCCAGCTACTCAGGAGGCTGAGGCAGAATTGCCTGAACCCAGGAGGCGGAGGTTGCGGTGAGCCGAGATCGCGTCATTGCACTCCAGCCTGGGTAACAAGAGCAAAACTCCGTCTCAAAAAAAAAAAAAAATTATTATTCAAAATTATGAAGGCATTTTTCAATGTTTCCCCAAATTTCAGTGTTGCTCTTGAGGAATCTGACGTTAGTTTTTTTATTGAGCCTTAGTTTATAGTAATCTGTTTTTTAATCTCTAGAAACAAAGGACATTCTCTAATTCCTCAGGAGCTCTGAATTACAATAACTTGGTGTAAATTTATTTTTGTCTGTATACTAGTCACTCAACAGGACTTTTCAATATGGAAACCCATGCATTTCAATTCTAGAAAAGTTTTTCTAGAATTATTTCCTTGATAATTTCTGCATCTACATTTCTTTTCTCTTCTCCAGTCTGGAACTCTTGTAATTTGGGTGGAGGATCACTTTGATGTAACCTCTAATTAGGTTATTTTTCTTCCTTAATTTCTATCTCTTTGCTTTATTGCTGAACTTTAGACTTTTTCAACATTATCTTCAAAGTTTTCTACTAACTTTTCATTTTTGCTCTCATATTTCACTCTTTTACAGTGGTGTTGGCTACTTCCTCCAGAATAAAGTTAAATAACAGTGAAAATAGTGGAATACTGATTCTGCTCTTACCCTTTTGGGGAATGTTTCCAGATATTTTCTGCTACACATCCTGCTAGTCTGTCGATATGGTAGTTTTAACTGTCTGTCAAGCTATCACTGTCATTTCCTTCCATTTCTTCTCAAAGTCACTTTAGCAGTAATCCCTAAACAACATACAAAAATATAGCCTTCCTCCAATCACCCCTAGCATATTTTATGTTTTTACTTGCTTTATTTTCTCTATAGTACTTATAACACCAGGAGCACACTGTTTATTTTCTATCTCCTTCCTTTGAAAGGCAAGGACAATGAGGGTAAGACTTTTTTGTTTGTTTCTTTAGAGCTATATTGCAACACACATAGTAGGTACTCAGTAAATATTTCTTGAATAAGTAGTTATATACATAATTACTTATCATGTTAAATGTATTTCCATTTTTTTCTGTTTTATTTACAGATAAATTTCTTCAAATGCCTGTTTAGCATCTATGGGAGAGGTCATATTTTTTCTTTGATCTATTAATCTGGTAAACTGCATTAATAGAGATCCTAATTTTGAACCAACCTTACATTTCCTAAATTGACTCTAGTAGTAGTGTAATATATTTAGTCATGGTATAGTGTATTTTTAATGTGCTTCTGGTTTCTATTTGTTAATGTTTTACTTAGAATTTTTGCTTTGGTGCTCAGGATTTTCTCATCTATGTTTATGAGGGATATGGGTCTGTAGTTTTCTTGAAATTCATTTGTCTCATTTTGGTATCAAAATAATGCTAGGCTCACAAAATGAGTTGGGAAATGTTTCCTTCTATTTTCTGGAGAAATTGTGTAGAATTGGTGTTCTCTAAACATTTGATGCAATTCATCAGAAAAAATCATTTGGACCTGAAGTTTTATTTCTGGGAAGGTTTTTAAGTACAAATTCAATTTCTTTAATAAATATAGGGCTATTCAAGGTATCTATTTCTTTTGGGTGAGTTTTGGTAGTTTGTGGCTTTCAAGAAATTCGTCATTTCTTCTAAGCTGTAGAATCTATGGGCATAGGCTTGTTTGAAGCATTCCTTTATTATTCTTTCAGTATCTTCAGAGTTGTGGTGGTATTTTTCCTTTTTCCTTCCCAATACTGGTAATTTATGTTTTCTCTCATATTTCCTTTTCAGCATGATCAGAGGTTTATCAATTTTATTGATCTCTTCAGAGTATCCATTTTTTGTTTATTGGCTTTCTTTGTTTGCAATTATACTGATTTTGGTTGAGTTTATTATTTTCTTCTTTTTAACGCATGCATTTAAATGCTATACATTTCTCTCTGAGCACTGCTTTAACTACATCCTATACATCTGAATATGTTGTATTTTTCCAAAATTTAGTCCAAAATATTTTCTTGTTTTTCTTGATATCTCCTTTAAATCCATATATTATTTAGAAATATATTGTTTAATTTCTAAATATTTGGAATTTTTCAGATATTTTTCTGTTATCAATTTCTATTTTAATTCTGTTATGAACAGAGAATATCTGAGGTGGGTAGATCACCTGAGCTCAGGAGTATACAGGATTTACATTGCTTTTTTAAAGTCTAAGAGTTTCTCTTTATGGCCCAGTATATGATCTGTCTTCGTGAATGCTACATGTGCACTTGAAAATAATGTTTATTTTAGATTTAGTAGAGTGTTCTATAAATATCAATTAGGGTAAGTTGGTTCACAGGTTGCTCAGTTCTTATATTGTCTTGCTGATTTCCTATTTATTTGTTCTATTGATTACTGAAGAAGTAGTTTTGAAATTTCTAAATACAGCCAGGCACATTAGCTCACACCTGTAATCCCAGCACTTTGGGAGGCCAAGGAGGGTGGATCACCTGAGGTCAGGAGTTCAAGACCAGCCTGACCAATATGGTGAAACCCCATCTCTACTAAAAATACAAAAATTAGCTGGGCGTGGTAGTGTGCACCTGTAGTCCCAGCTGCTTGGGAGGCTGAGGCAGGACATTTGCTTGAACCTGGGAGGTAGAGGTTGCAGTGAGCCGAGATCAGGCCACTGCACTCCAGCCTGGCCGACAGAGTGAGACTCCATCTGAAAAAACAAAAAGCAACAGCAACAAAAGAAAGAAATTACTAAATAAAATGTGGATTTTACTCATTTTTCTTTCTTCCCCTCTTCACTCCCTCCTTCTTCTTCTAAATTGCACTCTAAATATTAACATGTAATTCTATTGTCTTCTGACCTGTACTTTTTTTTTAATTTTAAATTTTTATTGCATCTTAGGTTTTGGGGTACATGTGCAGAACGTGCAAGATAGTTGCATAGGTACACACATGGCAGTGTGTTTTGCTGCCTTCCTCCCCTTCACCCACACTTGGCATTTCTCCCCAGGCTATCCCTCCTCAGCTCCCCCTACCTGTACTATTTCTGACAATAAATGATCCCTCTCCTTCTCCCCAAACCCCACTCTCTAGTTCTTTTGGATATTTTCTCTTCTTCACTGAGTTTTAGCAATTTAATTTTAATGTGCCCTGTGTGGTTTTATTTGTTACAGTTGTGTGTGTGTATATTTGTTTTTGTTTAGCTTGGGGTTTGCTGAGATTCACGAAACTGTGAGTTCATAGTTTTCATCAAATTCGGAACATTTTTGACTATTGTTTCTTCACATACTTTTTCAGTTTCTTATCCCCTTTCTGAAGCTCCAGTGTTAGGCTTTTTGATAGGATGATGGTGGTGGTCACTGAGGGTCTGCTTTTTTTCCGGCAGTGTTTTAAAATCTTTATCATGAGGTCAGGAGATCAAGACCATCCTGGCCAACACAGTGAAACCCTGTCTCTACTAAAAATACAAAAATTAGCCGGGTGTGGTGGTGCATGCCTGTAATCCCAGCTACTTGGGAGGCTGAGACAGGATAATTGCTTGAACCCGTGAGGCAGAGGTTGCAGTGAGCTGAGATCAGGTCACTGCACTCCAGCCTGGGCGACGGAGCAAGACTCCATCTCAAATAATAATAATAGTAAAATAAAATAAAATAAAATAAAATCTTTATACTGATCTTCACTGAGGGTTGTTTTTCTGTTTTGTTTTTTGGTGGGTTTTTGTTTTGTTTTTGCCGTGCTTAATCTGCATTCAAGTCTCTCCAGTGAATTTTTACTTTCAGATATTGTATTTCTAAGCTCTAAGCTATACAAGTTACTTACATTTTATGTCTTCAATTTCTTTCCCTTTGTCTTTATCTTTTCCTTTAGATTTGATATTTAAAATAGATGCTTTGAGGTTCTCAGTGGCTCATCTCATCCTATGTGCTGTTTCTGGGTCTCCTTCTACTGACTAATTTTTTTCCTGGTTATGAGTCATATTTTCTGGCTTCCTGACATGTCTAGTAATATTGGATTGAATGGGCAGACTGTGGTGACAAAGTTGTTGAGTGTCTGGATTGTGTGGTCCTCCTTTAAGAGTGTTGCAGTTAGTTTTGCCAGACAGTTTAGTTAGTTATGGATCAGCTTGATCCTTTTTGGGCTTGTTTTTAAGCTTTGTTAAGGTGAATCTGAAGCAATCTTTTCACTAGAACTAATATAACCCTACTACGAAGACATGACCCTGCTGGGGATTTTACTAGAGGTCTCAAGTATTAAATGAAGTTTCTTTCTTTTTCCTTTTTTTTTTTTTTTTTTTTTTTGAGACCGAGTCTGGCTGCGTCACCCATACTAGAGTACAGTGGGGAAATCTTGGTTCACTGCAACCTCCACCTCCTGGGTTCAAGAGATTCTCCTGCCTCAGCCTCCTGAGTAGATGAGATGACAGGTGTGTACCACCACCCCCGGCTAATTTTTGTATTTTTATTAGAGATGGAGTTTCACCATGTTGGCCAGGCTGGTCCCAAACTCTTGACCCTCAGGGGACGCATCCCCCTCTACCCTTCAAATTGCTGAGATTGTAGGCATGAGCCGCCACGAGTAGCCTTAAATGAGGTGTTTGTTTATTTATTTATTTTTTTGAGGTGGAGTCTCACTCTGTCACCCAAGCTAGAGTGCAGTGAGGCAATCTCGGCTCACTGTAAGCTCCTCCTCCCGGGTTCAAGCAATTCCCCTGTCTCAGCCTCCCGAGTAGCCGGGACTTGGGACTACAGGCACACAACACCATGCCCAGATAACTTTTGTATTTTTAGTAGAGATGGGATTTCACCATATTGGTCAGGCTGGTCTGGAACTCCTGACCTCAGGTGATCCCAAAGTGCTGGGATTACAGGCGTGAGTCACCTTGCCCAGACCTAAATGAAATTTCTTTACCCTTACCCTGGGAGAGGTTTAATGTCTCCCAGCTCTGAATGAGCGCTGAGACTTATTGGCTCCCAGCTTCCAGTAGTCACTCTTGCTTTGCGGTTTTCTTTATCTGGTCTCATGAAGTTTTATTTTATGCATGTACAGCTTAGTAATCAACCAAAGACTCAAAGGAATCGCTATGTAGATATCTGGAGTTCTTTCTCTCCAGAGCTTCCCCTTCTCATTATTCTGCCCACAAACTCCAGCCACCTCAACCTCCCCAAACTCTGTTCCTCTTCTTCGTGCTGTGGTTCAGATAGAAACCAGGGAAATTGTAGGGTTTACCTCATTATTTTCTTTCTTTCATGGATCACAATCTTGCAGTACCTGTTGTTTAATATGTGAAAACTGTTGTTTCGCATATTCAACCTAGTTTTCTGGTTGCTTATAGAGATGGGTCAAGTTTGCTTCCACGCATTCCATCGTGGCCAGAAGGTGGAAATCCCCGGAGATTTTATTGGAAACATACTAAACATGAATATCAAATCTTCCATCCCAAAGATATTCTTTATCTGTTCACACATTTGATATTTCTTTAGTATTATTTATTTAAGAGCTAATGCATAAAGCCAAGCATGGTGGCTCATGCCTGTAATCCCAGCACTATGGGAGGCCGAGGCAGGAAGATCACACGAGCTCAGGAGTTTGAGATCAGCCTGGCCAACATGGCAAAGCCCTATCTCCACTAAAAATACAAAAAATTTAGTCGGATGTGGTGGCATGCACCTGTCATCCCAGCTATCCCAGAGGCTGAGGCATAAGAATCGCTTGAACCTGGGAGGCAGAGGTTGCAGTGAGCTGAGATCCCACCACCACATCTCAAAAAAAAAAAAAAAAAAAAAAAAGAGCTAGAGCTAATGCATACAAATATCAGAAAGCAATATACATTAAAACGTATATTGTGAAACGTTCCCCTCCCATTTATTCTCACAAATTCCCTTCTACTCCAAATAGGAAACCACTGCTATTAGTCTTTCTGTATATCCTTCCAGATACGGGTTTTAACGTGAAAACAGGAAGTCAGACCACACTCTTCTGCACTGCAGTTTTTTTGTGTAATAATATATCTTGGCATTCTCTTTATAGAAGTATAACGACATTTTCCTCATGGTTTTTTCTTAGCTGATTGTAATTCATGTTAACGATACTTCATAATTTGTTTCAGCAATCTCTTATTGATGAACATTTATTAAAATCAAGAATTTCCCAAGATTGCAGGATAACAAATCAATACACAAAACAATTCTAGATTATTATAAACATTTGAAAAGTTTTTGAAATACCATCTAATCCTCTGTCTATCTATCTATCTATCTATCTATCTATCTATCTATCTATCTATCTATATCTAACATCTATCAATCACCTAAGCATTCTTGAGCTTTTGGCTGTTTTCTTGAGACCTGTCTTCCAAAGATAGCTGCAATCTATTCTCTTCTGCTGTTTGGGGTACTTTGATGGAAACTTTTGAAAGCAGTGAATAATGGAAGTTTATTGTTGAGTCAGAAGGAATTAGGGCTGAATTTCAGCTCTTCTACTTTCTCAACCTCTCTGAACCTGTTTATATTTTCTGATTTTTCTTGTGCCATTTCAGTAACTTGGGTTTCTCAAAAAAAAAAAAACTGTCCACTCATCTAAGTTGTCAAATGTATTGATATAAAGTTATCAGCATAATATCTTTGTTTGTTTTTAATATCTGTAGAACTTGCACATTTCTAATGTTAATAATTTGTATTTTCTTTCTTTTCTTCTTGATTAGTCTTGCTATGGCTTTTCCAGTTTTATTCGTCTGTTCTATGTCTATTACATATATGTTTTCTGATTCCCTGATTTTCTTTCTTATCTATGTTATTTTCTTCCTCCCATTGCCTTTCGTTTGGACCTCTTTCTCTAGCTCTCTGAAGTAGATGTATTTCAGGTTCTGTTTCTCTGTAGTTGCTGTTTTAGCTGCATCCCATACATTTTTGTTTTATTTATGTTATTCTGTTTGAAGAGTCAATCAATATTTCAAGTGAAGTTCCCACTTGTGTTCATTGCAAATTTGAATATATTTTAGAAATTCTTCTCTATTATCTTCTCTTATGTTTTCTATTTTTTCTGCCTGTTCTGTGCTTACATTTCTTTACCTTCCATGGCATTTATTACATGGATATTTCCTTCATCCCATTTCCCCCTCGATTAGTTCGGAAGTTTTATACCGTATTTATATTCTAGATGCATACTCTAGCAAATTTTAGTATTTACACTTATGAAAATCTGGGGTAAGTTTGTATTGTATTATTTTCCTTACAAGAGCTTTGGAATACCCTGTATGCTATATAACCTGTATATTAATTCCATTTTAGTGCAAGAATTATACAAGCAATAAATATAAATAGAAAGTGCTGAAATCAGTAACATGAAGGATGAGCTTCTAAAAATTAATTAAAATAAAACAGAAAAGAAGAAAAAATTGAAGAATATGAGAAAAGGGGCAGATATGAAATATAAGAACAATCCAACAAATACAGCTAGTTTCTTTAAGGAAAAGAATGTTGGAGAGAAATAAGTGCCCAGGCACGGTGGCTCATGCCTGTATCCCTGGCATTTTGAGAGACTGAGGTGGGAGGATCTCTTGAACCCAGGAGTTCAAAACCGTCCTGGGCAACATAGGGAGACACCCCCATCTCAAGAAAGAAGAAAAAGAAAGAAAAGAAAGAAGGAATGAAGGAGGGGGAAGAAGTACTTAATGGATATGAATAAAACCTTTTTTTCTTTTTTGTTTTTTGAGACAGGGTTTGGCTCTGCCACCCAGGCTGGAGTGCAGTGGTGCCATCATAGCTTACTGCAACTTCTGCTTCCCAGGCTCAAGCCATTCCCTCAACTCAGCCTCCTGAGTAGCTGGGACTACAAGGATGTGCCACCACAGCTGGCTAATTTTTGTATTTTTTTTTTTTTTGTAGAGACAGGATTTTACCATGTTACCCAGGGTGGTCTTGAACTCCTGAGCTCAAGCGATCTGCCTGCCTTGACCTCCCAAAGTGCTAGGATTACAGGTATTAGCCATCATGCCTGTTTGGCATTTCTTAAATGACAAAAACATCCTGATGAATTGTGTTTCAGGAAAATATTTGATACTAAACGATCTAAATTGATATGTATCTCAGCAAATTTACTGGAATTCTAGGATTAAGGATTTTTTTAATCATTAAAATGATAAAAATAATAAATAATGTTATGGGCATCCAAACAAAAGTTCAAGTTACCTATGAGGAGAATACTATCAGGCTGGCCGAGACTTCAACTACAACAGAAATCTTACATTAGAGGAAAGTGAAGCAAGGTCTACAAAACCTCAAGGAAAATGTGTCACACAATAACGGTATATACAAAGAGCTGTCATCTCATATAAAGGCACTAACATATTTTTAAGCATATGCAATTTTATAAATATACTTCTGAACAAATCTTCTTCAATATCTATTAGGTTAAGCATATTAAATAGGCATTTTTCTGAGCAACAGTGGTCAAATATCAGCAATTTTACAGTTTAACATAGCATTTGTTCACGAAAAGATAAATGAAAAAGCTATGTTGAAAGAATTTGAATTCAGAATGACAATTTTAAAAGCATATGAGTTGTGGTTTGAGGAGAGAATGTAAGTGCTATCAATTTGACAAGGTAGAAAAAATAATAAAAGTAATGAAAAATGTTGAGATGGAGGAAGGAGAAGAGGTGAGAAGAGGTTTAATTGTACCTATTTCTTCATCATTAATATGGGGGGCAGGGAGGTCTATAGTCAACAGAATTCCTTTAACGGCAGCATGAATTGGTTAGCCCCTGTCTTAGTCCATTTTGTGGTGCCCTAAAGGCATACCTAAGGCTGAGTAATTTATGAAGAAAAGAAGTTCATTTGGCACTCAGTTCTGCAGACCCTAAGAAGTACGGTGCCAGTATCTGCTTCTGGTGAGGGTCTCAGAGTACTTTACTCTTGGTGAAAGGGGAAAGACAGCAGACATCAAATGGCAAGAGAGGAAAAAATAGAGAGGAGAGGAGGGTTCCAGGCTGTTTTTAACAATCAGATGTTGTGGGGACTGATAGAGAGGGAAGTCACTCGTTACCATAAGGATGTCACCAAGACTTTCATCGGGGATCTGCTCCCATGACCCAAATATCTCCCACCAGGCCCCAACACCAAAATTGGGGATCACATTTTAATATGAGATTTGGAGGGGCCAATACACAGACTATTTCAGCCCCCATTTTTTTGTACTCCTTCTCTTCTTCTTTTTTTTTTTTTTTTTAAATCAGGGGAAAGCGCGAATGCAGTCCCCCACTACCACAAATTATGCAGTCAGGTTTCCTACATTTGGGGAAATTACAGAGGTCAGCACTTCTGGCGTGCAATGGATAAGTCTCGCCCTGGGAAAACCACCTTCGTGATGTAAGCATCCTTCTCTTCTTTAATAGAAGTTGGAGAGCTAAAATTGTAGCCATCTCAGCATCCTTTGCAACTAGGGAGAGCAGGACAGCACCATTCTTACCCAATGAGATACATGTGCAGATCTGCTTGGAGAGGATCTCTTCCTTGAATAAAAAAACAAAGCTACTAAAGGAGAAGAAAATGGCTCCGTTATTTCTGCCTAGAACGTAGATATGACTCCTATCTCCCCCGCCCCGGAGCTGCAGCATTCAGCAGCTTCAGCACTAACACTGAAGTTCGTAGAACTAAAAGACAGAAGGAGCCTGGGATGCTGATGAAATTGCGAAGCCGCTGACACGGCCCTGGACTGCCTATCTCATAAGCTTTCATGTCAGCGTTCTTATTTAATAAGTTATTGATTATTAAAGCCAAACTCTTCCTCAACTGATCCAAAGTTTGGTATCCATAGGTGAGGCGCTGTAAGTAACACAGTCTAGTGCATAGAACTGGCTGAACGGAGAGCACAAATTAATCCTTCGTGGCCCATGTCTGGAGGCAGACAAACCTGTAATTGTGTCCTGGCCCTGCCACTAACTGGCTTTGTATCCTGGTCAAATTACTTAATCCAAGACTTCCTTTCCTCATCTTACATCTGGATAATGAAAACATTATTTTTACCTTATTTTGTACATTAAAAGAGAAATGCATGTGTATAACACAGTGGCTGGCACATAATCATGCCAGCAAGTGGTAGCTTTTTAAAAGCCACAGGTAAGCTGGGGCCACTCTACCTTTCTAAGACATGGTTACACTTGGCTTGAACCCCTATTCACAACCCTCTGAAAATCCAGACCTTACCTGTGATAGGTAGACTTCCAAGTTGGCCCTAATGACCCCAGCCTCTTGGTATTCCTGCCCTTGCATATAACTCCTTCCCCTGAGTGTGAGCTGAACCTAGAGACTTAATTTTAATCAATAGAATATGGCAAAGTTGAAGGGACATCACTTCAATGATTAGGTTAATGGTCTCTGCTGCATGGGTGCACATGGCAAGGAACCAAGATAGCCTCTGGCCAGCAACCAGAGAGAAGATAAAGATCTCCAACACATCTGGAAGAGAATTGTTCTCCTGTACAGCTTTCTGATGAGACCCCAGCCTTAGCAACATCTTGACTGTCACCTTGTAAAAGAACCTTGAGACAGAGGACTCAGCTCAGCCATGCTCAGACTCCTGACTCACAGAAACAGTGAGATTATCAAAATGGACTCTTTTAAGCCACTAAGTTTTAAGGTAATTTGTCACATGGTGGATCATAAACTTCCATAGAATCTTGATATTGAACATATCCAGACAGACCCAACTCTTTTGCGAGCAAGGTATGTTTCATGAGGATTTAGGGCAAGCAGAGACTTCATTCCCTCTCCTCTCTCCTTCCCTTCCCTTGAGCAATGGACAATAGCATACTATTTCCCTTGATCTGTGACAAACACTTCTACCCATACTTAGGACCAAGCACCTGTCAAAAATACAGTTTCCCTAAAGGAAAACCAGTCATTGTAGTAAAAAAGACCCCTGTGCTCATCTGTTTATTGCAGCACTATTCACAATAGCAAAGTCACAAAATGAACCTGAGTGTACAGCAACAGATACAGAAGATACAGAAAACGTGGATACAAAAATGTGATATGTGTGTGTGTGTATAACACATTTAGTATTCCATGGTGTGTATATATATATCATATTAATATTTGTATTATATTGGTACAAATATAGTGCTTAGTATTAGGATTAATATACTAATTAATAGTATATTACTAATAGTAATTAGTACCAATATTAATAGTAATTAGTGTAGTAATACTAATTGGTATATAATATATAGTATATATAATAGTATATAGAATGTTAGATATACTATATTATATACCAAATATTAATAGTAAAGTACTAGTATTAACATTATATTTATATAGTATTTATATAGTAATCTATTATTAATTAATTAATAATGGTATGTATTAATATATACTGTATTTATATATTGCTACAAATGCTATAATATATTATACTAATGTAGTATTAACACCATATAAATATATTAACATATTAATATATCAGTACTATATAAATATATAAAATTGATGTTACAGTATTAGCATTAGTACTAAATATTGCTACATAAATATGTAGTATTAGTGTTAATGCTATATATAGTATAAATACTACACACACACACACACACACACACACCTTGGAATACTATTTAGCCACGAAAAACAATGAAATCATACCTTTTGCAGCAACATGGCTGAAACTGGAGGATACTCTCCTAAGTGAAATGATTCAGAAACAGAAAGTCAAATATCTCATATTCTCCCTCACAAATGAGCCCTAACACTGGGTACACATGGACATACAGAGCAGCATAACAGACACTGGGGCTGCAAAAGGTGGGAGGGTGAGAGAGGGGTGAGTGAGAAAAAATTGCCCATTGGGTACAATCTACATGATTTGAGTAGTGGCTACACTAAAAGCCCACACTTTGCCACTATGCCATATATCTGTGTCACAAAACTGCACGCGTGCTACCTAAATCTATTTTTTAAAGCCCTCCTCAGAGAAATTCTGGAGAATCCAAATTTTTGTATCTTATTGCATAGCATTAGTTTTGCCTTTCATGGACCAAAACTACATTGAAAGGAACAGTAGGCAAAGAGGAGAATAGAAGCAGAAGTCTGAGACGAACATGGCGTGGATTCTGAGAAGAGCAAGAAGAACCTCCTGTGTGCACAGAGAAAGGTGAAGAAAAGAGCATGCATTTTCACTGTAGGAAGAGATAGAGAGCTGAGATTTCTTTCCTGCACGGCAGTGGCTGCATGTTAAGTTATTCATTTGTCTGGAATCTTTAGATATCGCCCCTTCTGGAGGCCAGAGAATGATGTCAATCTGGAGGCCAACAGATTCTCACCAGCCGTCTGAAGAGCACAGTATCATTCTCAATTCAAATGGGAAAGATCAGAGAGAATATCTTCTCTGGGCTCACTCAGCAGATAGCAGGACCTGGTCTGAGTTTGCTGCCTAACTCTTGTGATATCCCCTAGACCTTGCCACCTGACCGGGTTTAAAAGGTAGAGGCCGGAGGAAGATGACTCCTTGTTTTCTGTCTAACATTGCTGACAGAGGATGACTATCAGAATGAAGCCAAATCCTGGAAATAAAAGCTTTGGGCATGAACAATAAAGAACTACTGATACTCAGTATTATGGGAGTGGTAACGTCCTGCAGATTGAATACATTCAGAGAAAATTGCTGGAGACTGGAAGTGGGAGGCAGAGATGAGGGCCAAGTACTCAGGATAAGGCATTTGCACTGAACGTGGTGTGGAGGCCGTGGTAGTAGTATGCTCAGGCACATGGACATCCACGTGTACACCTCTCCTTTCTCTTTTTGTCTTTTTGAGACAGGGTCTCACTCTGTTGCCCAGGCTGGAGTGCAGTGGCACTATCTCGACTCACTGCAATCTCCATCTCCCTGGCTCAAGGGATTTTCCCACCTCAGTCTCCCGAGTAGCTGGGACTAAGGGCCTGCGCCTGAACGCTCCTGGCTAACTTTCGCAATTTTTGCAGAGATGGGGTTTCGCCATGTTGCCCAGGCTGGTCTTCAACTCCTGGGCTCAAGTGATCCGCTCTCCTTGGCCTCCCAATATACTGGGATTACAGGCGTGAGCCACCATGCCCAGCCCACACCTCTCCTTTTATTTGGCATTGTCCTCCTGGCCCCTTATTCTTATGTGTGTTTATCTTCAATCTAGGTTAGGAAGCGGTAGGGCTGGGATTCTACTCAGGCTTCCTGACTCCAGTTCAAGGCTTTTTCTGCAAAGTGTAGGAAGTGCTACATACCCCGTGGTCCATGGCTTAGAAATCCAATTCCCCTTTGAAGGAGAGAAGAGGGATTACCAGAACCCCCAGAAAGTTCCAAACTTACCAATTGTAGGAGCTAGGGCAAGTCATTCACTTTCTCTCCAGGTGTTCACAAAGATTATTCACTTCCCCTCAACTCTGAGGATGCTTCCACTTCCACTATCACTCTCCGCTGATGACGTCAACCCTGACTTCAGAGGGAAAAAGCAGAAGCCCTCAAATGGAACTCACAACCTACTGCATTCCTCCTCCCTCCATCCAAATGTCTCTCCAGTCTAAGGTGGTCTCTCCTCACATGCTTGAGATTCTATCCTCTTCTGCCTTCTTAATCTTAGGGCTACTGATGCTTTTTTTCCTCTCTTATTTCTTCAACTTCCTTCTCCCTCTCTAAAGACTTCTCACAAAGAATAAAACAAGTTCAGAGTCTTCCCTTTATCCAGTAACCCCTTCTGGTCTTTTCTTTCTCTCCCCTCCACAGCTAAAATCTTCGAAAGAGCTGTCCAAATGTGCATCTTTCTTCTCGAGTCTCGTTTTCTCCTCAAGCCCCTGCAAGCTAGATTTCATCCTAACCACTTCTGTGAGATCACCGTGGATCTCCATACCACTGGCTTAATGAGCACCTTTCCGTCCTTATCTTACCTGGTCTCTCTGCAACATTTGACACAGCAGTCGGCTTGCTCCTAGAAACAAAATCTTTCCTGGGGTTCCATGAGACTGTACTCTACTGGTTTTCTTCCTTCTTTTCTGGCTTTCCTGTGATCTGCTTGCAATTTCTTCACTTCTATTCACTCCTAAGGTAAGCTCTGTCCTGGGCTTTTCGCTATTCTCATCTTGCACTCTCTCCCTTGGGTATCGAAACCTACTTCACGGCTTTGTTATGACCTGCAGATGACTCCAAAATCTTTTTTCTTTTTTTCTTTTTTTTTTTTTTTGAGACACCATCTCACTCTTGCCCGGGCTGGAGTGCAGTGATGTGATCTTGACTCACTGCAACCTCTGCCTCCTGGGTTCAAGTGATTCTCCAGCCTCAACCTCCCGAGTAGCTGGGATTATAGGCACACGCCACCATGCCTGGCTAAATTTTGTATTTTTAGTAGAGACGAGGTTTCACCATGTTGACCAGGCTGTTCTTGAACTCCTGACCTCAAGTGATCCGCCTACCCCAGCATCCCAAAGTTCTGGGATTGCAGGCATGAGTCACTGCTCCCAACAAAAACCTATTTTTTAAAAGATATTTCTTGTATTGAAATCCAGTTGCCCAATAGAAGTTTCCATCTGGATGTGTCCCCAGACTCTTAACTTCAACATGGTCAAATGGAACTCAGCTTTTCCCAAACCTGCTTTTCCTTTTTTTCCCCAATCTTGTTAAATGATGCTAAACACACCCCATTATCTAAGCCAGAAAGCTGGACGTAATTCTTGACTATTATTTTATTCCTCACATTTTGGCATTTAACCAAACACCAAGTCCTGTGTTTCTGTATCTGGAGTCTCTCTTGAGTGCATCCCTCCCCCACGGCTACCACCTGAGACCAGGCCCCTACATCTCTCAGCTGTGTTACCACAATCATTTTTTAAAACTGGCCTTCCTAACTGCACTGCCGATCCCTTCCCATTGATTCTCCAAACTGCAGCCAGAATAGTCCTCCTGAACATAAACCTGATCACTTCTAAAAAAATTCCTCCAATGTCTTTTCGTTGCCAGTTAATTTCCTTAACAAACTTTGGCACTTTTCTCATTCTCTGGCCTCTATTACCTTTGCTCACTGCTAGCCACTTCCTACCTCATGTTTTATATCCATTCTAACCCAGTGCTCTCAAATGGGCTACCCACTGGCCCATTAAAACCCACAGGTGTGTTTTATTTGGCACATGCACTATATATTTTTAAGTTGAGCCAACATTAAAAATCAGGGAATTTCTCATAAAAATCCAGGTTTTCAGTTTCTTCTGAAAAATTGGAACAGGCGTTACTACCCCTCCTCCCACCCTCCTTGCATGGCCACAATCTGTTGGAGCTGAGTACGGTATTCCCCGGCTCCTACTGCCACTCTGATGTTAAGGCTGAACATGCAGTGAATGTTGCTTTCATGGTTATTCTGTTCTCTCTCTGCAACATACTCATTCATGTCTCCTTGCCTGGCTAGCTCCTACCTTTCCTTGGCTCTCCCTTTGATCATCACTTCCCCAGGGAGATCTCCCGTGATCCCTAGGGTCTTATCCACATACATGGTCCTATAACACAAAAGCAAAGAACCTCTCCCACACTAGGGATTTGGTACTGGTTAGGAAAAGAAGGGAGTTAGGCTCTGAGGTGGTAAAGAGACTGTAAGTAGATCATAGGAGTAGCCATTGATTTTGGGGACCACACCCGTGTCCCAGAGCAGAAGTCGAGGCAGCCAATCCTCACAACATGACCTGCTTTCCTGGGTCATGTTGAAAGTGACTTCCAACGCTTTGGTTTGTCATGTATTTCTTCTGGGTGCTGTCCTTAGTCTTCTTATGAAGAACCAAGTCAATGAAGAGTTGTGTGCCCAAAAGGTACTATGCGTTGTACTAGGACTAAGACAGGTATAAATAAATAATTCATACTTTTATCTTCAGAAGAGTACATGATTCAGTGAAGAAAAGATGCACAAATACAAATAATTGGAATAAAATTGTGAAGCCAGTAAAGGTATGTGTACAAGGATAACAGGATATGATTGCAGGGAGATTATTCCTGCTGAGGAGCTCAGGGAAAGCTCTTACGGGCAATGCCTGAACTAAATCTTGTGGAATTGGAAAACCCACCACAAAACAAAGTTAGAAGAAAAGCCATGAGAAGTAGCAGGAGTCCATCCTAGTTCCACAGTGTTAAACAAACTTACCCTAACAGAGTTTTAAAGTACACAAAGCAAAATCTGATAGAGCTGAAAGAAGAAATAAGTCAGTTCTACAGTTATTATTGAACATTTCAGTGCTCTTTTCATACTAACTCATGCCCTGGAGAAATCACTCGGCCTTTTGCAGACTTAGTCTGCTCATCTCCAGAGGAGGGATAATGCTATGCTATGCTTATGTTTTAGAGTTGTGGGAGTGAAATGGCATAGAGGAGCTTAGCAGTCCGTTAAGAGCTGTACAAATGTAAGATTTATCACTTTCCTGCTATCCAGTATCAATACTTTTCTCATCATTGCACAGCAAACAAATAGGTTGATAAACTCTTGAATATTTACTTTCTGCTGGCCACTAGGTTAAAGGCTAAGCCCAAGAGGTCTCAGAAAAGGTTAGCAGCCTGCAGTAGCTCACAGTCTAATACAGACGACAGACACTGATAATTATGTGACATAAACTTGCATATTGTGTGTGTATATGTATACGTAATTATATGTTACATATAATAGGTATTATATGTTAATATATGTTTGTATACTATAAATAATACTTTGGCCAGGTGTGGTGGCTCACTCCTGTAATCCCAACGCTTTGGGAGGCCAAGGCAGGTGGATCACTTGAGGTCAGGAGTTTGAAACCAGTTCGAGGCCAACATGGTGAAACCCCGTCTCTACTAAAAATACAAAAATTAGCCATGCGTGGTGGTGCGTGCCTGTAATCCCGGCTACTTGGGAGGCTGAGGCAAGAGAATCACTTGAACCTGAGAAGCGGAGGATGCAGTGAGTCAAGATCTCATCACTGCACTACAGCCTGGGTGACAGAGCGAGACTCCGTCTCAAAAAAAAAAAAAAAATACATTGGATTATTATGAAAGCTTTAACACAGAAGGAAGCAGAGGGCACCAAGTATCACAAACACCTAGCATTTCTTCCTTTGCTGACATATTCAAATGTGAACTTCCTGGGCGCCAGGCCCACGGTGAAACTTTACAAATGGTGAGTGAGACTGGCCAAGTCTCTTTGCCTGTGGAACTCGGGTGCTTGTGAGCTGGGTGTGTGTCCGGAGGGGGTTGTTAGGGGGGAGGTGATGGTAGTACTCCAGATAACAAACAAGTAAACAAGATCAAATAATGACTTTCCTGGAAGGAAATCAATCAGTGTCAACAGACACTGAGCAGGGCAATTTTAGATACTATGGTTGGAGAAGGCCTCTTTGATGGCGTCCTGAAGGGTGAGGAATCAGCCAGGTGAGTGGTGATGGTGACGGGGCTGTGTGTGTAGGGAAGAGGGGAAGAGAGCATTTGTGATGGGGAAACACCAGTTTGGCTATATTCATTGTTTGCTAATGGTTGGTAGTTGGATGACTCCAACTTGCACAAAGCGCAGAATAAAGCTACATGCAAACTTTTTTTTTTTTTTGAGACGGAGTTTCGCTCTTGTTACCCAGACTGGAGTACAATGGCACGATATCGGCTCACTGCAACCTCTGCCTCCTGGGTTCAAGCAGTTCTCCTGCCTCAGCCTCCCGAGTAGCTGGGATTACAGGCGCGCACCACCATACCCAGCTAATTTTTGTATTTTTAGTAGAGACGGGGTTTCACCTTGTTGACCAGGATGGTCTCGATCTCTTGACCTCGTGATCCACCCGCCTCAGCCTCCCAAATTGCTGGGATTATAGGCGTGAGCCACCGTGCCCGGCCTATATGCAAACTTTTTAGAAGTGGGATCCCAGAGGGCAGGGATACTATCCCAGTAATCCAGATAGGAGCCCATCCTCTGGCTGGGGTCTCAGGAGACGCAGGGAAGGAGTAGACCACCCAGCTTTCCTGCAAACCCTGCAGAGAGTTTGAGTAGTGACATGGACAGAGCCAGAGACATTTTCCCTTGCCCTTTCTGAGCTTCACCCCCTGCTCCATCTTCTCCTTGTCCCATTCTCCTGAGGGTATGGGAGCATCTGCCATCCTTCCAGAAGGTAATTGCATTTAAACCAAAAATCCTGGAAGACTGGAAATCCTGAAGTCCCGAAAGGTATTCAGCTCATGTGGGAAATTCAGACACCGCTTGAAGAATCATCGTCACTATGAACACTATGTTCTCTTGGGGCAGGAGGAAAGAGAGGGGCGCCACAGCCGTGCTCCCTGTCCCAGAGCAGACTGGGGGCCCTGAGGATGGTGCCTCCGGTCTGTTGGCCCTACGTTCTCACGGCAACTCTGAAATTCAGGTTTCCATTGCTACCATGAGGAGAAAATGGGGAAGAAACGCCTTGGCCTGAATTCATGCCTTTTGGTTGTATTGGGGCTAGAGTGAGTTAGGACGGGGTGGGGTGGGATCGGGGGAGAGTGCGCAGACCTCAGTACAAGCCGTGCTCGTGCTAGTGTACGCGTAGAGCTCTGTGTACGAGATTCCAGTTTGGGGGACGTTTTACATAAAGTGAGCGTCTAGCCACGTTCACTTCCTCTCCCGTCTGCCCCTTTCTCAGAATTGCAGCGCCCCTTCCTTCCAAGCCCAGCCCTCCTGGCTGTCCACTGCGTCCCTCCTGGATGGAAAGACGGGCGCGGGGAGCCGGGGCCACTCCTGGGCTCAGATGCCGCGCTGATGAGATCACATCCTCTCTCTCCAGGCTCCTCCGCGGATGAAAGGCGAGAGGAGACTAAATGCCTGCTGAACGAGCAGGGCCAGGCTTTGCTTGGCCGGGGCGGAATGACCTCACAGTGATGTGGGAGATCGGGTCCCACCTTCCAGCTCTCCCCGGGGCGGACGGCCCGCGACTGTCGGTCCCCCAGGCTCAGGGGAAGGGGACTCAGGGCGGGGAGGCCAGGACGCAGGGCGCGCGGCTCCCCTGGAGGGAGGCGAGGCCCAGGGGCCGCGGTGGGAACTGGGGGACTGGGACTGAGTGGAAGCGAGGGGATCCCCGGAGCCGAAAGGCAAGAAGAATGAAGAGAGGAGGAGCAGGGGAAGGCGGGGTGAGGAGTTTCTGATGAGCAAAGGAGGCGGCTCAAGGCTCCAGGCCCATTCCCTTAAAAATAAAATAAAAAAATTAAAAAAAAAGCATCTCCCATAGTTGTTACCCAGGCAGTGAAAATGATGACAAATTTGCTGGTTAGGATAGGAATATTCTTTTGAGACAAAAGGTGAGGTAAAGATAGAAACTGAGGGGAATGGGAGCGTTGGTGTGTCTCACGCCTGGGGGACCAACTTGGGACTGAAAGCAAGGAGGTGAACTTGGGACTTGAACCGAAGAAGGCGCCCTCCTGGAAGATGCACGAACGACAGCCCTAGGGAGCAGCTGTCCTGGGGAGCAGAGCTGCAGGGACCTGAAGGGTGGCCTTCTCATGCCCCTAAGATAATTTGAGGCCTTATTTTGAAAATGACCCATCAAGCATCTAAAATGTTTTATCATAACTTTAAATACTTGCAAATGATGTGACTCTTGCCATATTGATATTTATTTACATTTAAAAATATATCCTGTTATCTCACTCTGAAATGTCTCAGATGGAATCTACTGACTTGATCTCGATCACCATCTGTTAAAAAATTCACGTTAGAGGCCGGGCGCGGTGGCTCAAGCCTGTAATCCCAGCACTTTGGGAGGCCGAGGCGGGTGGATCATGAGGTCAAGAGATCGAGACCATCCTGGTCAACATGGTGAAACCCTGTCTCTACTAAAGATACAAAAAATTAACTGGGCATGGTGGCGCGTGCCTGTAATCCCAGCTACTCAGGAGGCTGAGGCAGGAGAATTGCCTGAACCCAGGAGGTGGAGGTTGCGGTGAGCCGAGATCAAGCCACTGCACTCCAGCCTGGGCAACAACAGCGAAACTCCGTTCCAAAAAAAAAAAAAAAAAAAAATTCACGTTAGAATTTAAGATTTCTCTAGACTCACACTCTAAGTCCAATCATTACAATTAATTCCAATCTTTCTAATCAAGGCTGTATGTCTTTACTTAGTTTCCCTAAAAGTAATGGAGATTATAAATAAATGAATTTCATTACTGTTAAAAAACAAACAAACAAACAAAAATTCACGTAAAAGTCGTTGAGAGTTGGAAGTTTTATGTAGTTCTCTTGTCTCCTTCAACTCCACAGGATTGTATCTAATCATATTTTTTTGGATTGAAAATATTTTATTTTCCAGTCTCCTGAGAACAGGAGCTCGAGACAAGGCTGGGCAACATGGGAAGACCCCGTCTCTACTTAAAAATCCAAAAATTAGCTGGCATGGTGGCGCATGCCAGTAGTCCTAGCTACTTGGGAGGCTGAGGTGGGAGGATAACCTGTGCCCAGAAGGTGAAGGCTGCAGTGAACTGTGATTGTGTCACTGCACTTCAGCCTGGGTGAAAGAGTGAGGCCTTGTCAGAAAGAAAGTAAGAAAGCAAGAAAAGAAAGAAAGAGAGAAAAAGAAAGAAAATATTTTATTTTATTCATTCTGTTGTTTCTCTGCCACAAAAATGTGCATTTATATTAAAATAATTTTTTCTTTGACTTTACGTAGTATTCATACTCTTATAAATACTTACTCAATAAAGGGTAAAATTCTACTAGAAATGTGTTTTCAATTAGGCCATATGTCCATGGATGAATATTATTTACATGATTCAAGCTCAATTTCATTCTGATTTTTAATCTTTATGGATACTTTGTTCACGTTAAAAATAGATGGCAAGAGAAGTTTTACAATGACAATGTCATCCAATTCTTTGAACTACTTCCAAATTATTTGCTAAAACATCACATGGTGATGCCACATCAAAACTATTTTTTTTGTCAGTTGACAATAACTGATAACCTGACTCCTCTTTCATTATGTCAAAAACAAAGAAATAAAAGTCATGTGACTTACAAATGATTTGTTACTCAGGTAATAGTGTTAATCCCATTTCTGGCAATTCAACTGAGAAGGCTTTACCCAGGCATATTAAATGTGTTTTATTTATACCTGTTACTTTCTCTTTCACTTAAAGGCAACTTATTTAACCAGATGTTCTCAGAAAGGTTTGGGAAAAATATAAATATTTGTTAATTTTAATTGTATCTTTATATTAACACATTTGTACCAATTGCTTGAAATATATATTTCATAAAAACCTTAGTGAAACAAATTTGTTTCACTCCATTTGTGAAAAATATTTAATGGATAACCAATCAGCCAAGTTAGACTTAGCTTCTGTCAGAAAGAGCCTGTCTTCCTTTCTCAATTCAAAGAAATGTGTAAAGAGGAAGGAACTCTTTTGACAACCTCGTCAAGGAGGCTTGCTATGCATTTGTCACTGGGGAGGGGGGTGGGGTATGGAAGCCGTATCCCCAGCCACCTGCCATATCCCCAGTAGAGCTCTCTGGGCTGTGGTCTCACGGGACTGTCTCTTAGAAGCTACACAACCTTTCACAAGAGCAAGATGGAAGGGGTCATTCCATAAAAATTATCATCCTTCCACCTCCATTCTGCAGCATCACTAAGTTGAAAACTCCCATCATAGGCCAAATTACCCCATTTCTAAGGACAAGCTTTGTCCTTAACAGAAACATGTATAAGCCAGAAAGGGAAGCTCCAACCTCACTAACACTGTACCCCAGAAGGGATAAGTTTAGCAGATGATATGTTGCCCTGACAATTAGCTAAGAGAGAAAGTGGAACGGAGTAAGGAGAGGGAAGAATGATTTTGGATTAAGGAATGTTGTCCAGGAAGGGTGGTTCAGGGTGGGATAACATTACTGGCAACAAGAACATACATTGGGGATGTTGATGAACTGCTAGAAGAGGCTTTGCCAAAGGTGACCTTCACCTGCTATTGTCTCAACTGTTTTCTGGGTCTGGCTACTTTGATAATATAAGTGAGTATCATGATGACAGGAGGAAAGCCTTCCATACCGGAAATTTTGACCAGACTGTTAGCTGTCCTATGAGGTGACCAACTGTATGACCATGGAACATCTCTCCATTTATTTTCACTGCAGAGTAGGATTAGAGAGCAGGCCAGGCTCCCTAATTGGGAGGGCAAAGTTCTGTAGGTGTTTTAAAAATAAACATCATGTAACAAAATAAAAACTTTAAAACAAAATAGGTGGCTGGGCATGGTGGCTCATGCCTGTAATTCCAGCACTTTGGGAGGCTGAGGTGGGCAGATCGCCTGAAGTCAAGAGTTTGAGACCAGCTTGGTCAACATGGTGAAACCCCATCTCTACTGAAAATATGAAAATTAGGTGGGTGTGGTGGCACACACCTGTAGTCCCAGCTACTCAAGAGGCTGAGGCAGGAGAATCACTTGAACCTGGGAGGCAGAGGTCATAGTGAGCCAAGATCACACCACTGCACTCCAGCCTAGGCAACAGAGCAAGACTCTGTCTCAACAAAACAAAATACAACACAACAACACCTCTTAGAGACAGCAGTATAAGTGATTAGAGAATACTTTGATAAGCTACTTGATGGATATTTGTGTAGGTAAAACTCCAAGGGGCATACTCAGAGAATAACTAATAATGTCTTCATTAATTTTTCAGTTCTTGTTGAATGGGGTTATGCAAGTATGGGCCAGAGCTGAATTGCTCAGGGCCATGAATAGCATATTTACTGCATCCCCCCAGGAAGCACCTAGCAGCTCTAAACAAATGCTGAACATCTTCTGGAGAAAATGTGATCTTATCTCTTCTTGCCAAGCAGTAAGCATTTCAGAGCAGATTCTAGCATTTGCTAGGAAGGTCTGTAGCCCAGATGAGTCAATTCAGTTCTCAGGCAGTTATTGGTAAGCTGATGTGGCATGATTTAAATCATGGCATACAGTAAGTCTGCATCAGTTGTCAAGGCAGAATGTTGACATGCATCTGTATGAATCTGGCATTTCTCTCTCTGTTAAGAACTACAGCAGGAAAAGGGGGTTTTATATATTTAATCCCCACATTCGTTTCCTAGGGTTGCCATAAGAAATTACTACTGAATGATTGACTTAAACAGCAGAAGTGTATTCTTTCACAAATGTGGAGGCCAGAGGTCTGAAATTGAAGAGTGAGCGGAAGCACAATCCCCCAGAGGACTGCTTCCCTGCATCGTCCAGTTTCTTTTCATGGCTCCTGGGATTCTGCAGTTTGTGGCAGCATCACTCCAATCTCTGCCTCTGTCTTCCCATGGCCTTTTTCCTTGTGTCTCTTCCTCTGTGCCTGTGTCTCAAATTTCCCTCTTCTTTTTCTTATGACCTCAGCCATTAGATTTTAGGTGCATTGCGAATCTAGGATAATCTGAAGATCCTTAACTTAACCGCATCTACAAAGAACCTATTTCCAAATAAGATCAGGGTTGAGGTTCAGACATATTATTTTGGGAGGCATAATTCAGCTCATTACACATTCTCTAGACTCAAACATCTTGTTAATGAGCAGAGAATACTGAGAAATGCATAATGACTGTCATTTGTGGAGCATCACACGTGTCAATTGAGGCTTTGGATGTGTCCAGAATGCAGGCTGCTAGGCATTTGCAACTGGGACACTCAGAGCTTTGACCTTGGCAATTGGTAGCAGTGCTTGCATGACACTGTGTAGCTGGTTTTGACTGCTGTGCAGTGGGCTTTTTTAAAAAAAAATTGTCTTTTTTGGTTTTTGTAGAGATGGGGTCTCACTATGTTGCCCAGGTTGGTCTCAAACTCTTGGCCTCCAGCAATCCTCCTGCCTTGGCCTCCCAAAATGCTGGGATTGCAGAAGTTAAAAAAATTATCCTTTTATTGACATACACATATCATAGGTGGGTAGTTGGATGAATTTTTACAAACAGAATACTTATGAAACCAGCACCCAAATCAAGAAATGGAACATTAGTAGCACCCCAGAAGCCTTCCATGTCAGTCACAACCTGCCAACTAATAGCCTGAGTTCTAATGGCCCAGGATTGTTTTTGCTTTTATAATTTATATAAATGTAATCGTACAGCACAAAGTTCTCTGTGTCTGAATTCTTTCACTCAATTATATATATATATATATTGCTGGATGTGGTGCCATGCAGCTATAGTCCCAGCTACTCAGACGGCTGAGGCTTGAGCCCAGGAGTTCGAGGCTGCAGTGAGCTATGATTGTGCCATTGCACCCCAGCCCTGGGCAACAGAGCAAGACCCTGTCTCAAAAACAAACAAACAAACAACAACAAAAAAAAGAATGAGAATGTTTCGGTATACAGTATAAGCTTCTTAAGTGCCGGGGAGCGGCACAATTTTACTGTGTTCCTTGTTTTCAAGCGAGGAGGCCAGGACTTTAAACCAAAGCTCTGCATATTTTTCAGAATAGCAGTGAGTGTTAGTGGTAGGTATCTGTAAGTGGTATAAAATATACTACCTCCAAATTCTGTTCTTCTTTTGTGTTGCTATAGATTATCTTCAGGATGGAGAGAGGAAACTCTAGAGGAACTAAGTTAATTCCTGTAACTTGCCCACAGGTTCAAGAAAAACACCCACCACATGACTTCAAATTGTTCTGGAATTGTTACTGATGTAAACTCTGTTTCTCTAAATGTTGAGGACCCACATTGTGGCTTTACCCATAAAAGGATAGTAGGTTTTATTAAGAAAAAAACAAGTAAGAAAGTATGACATTACTCATCACAGAGAGAATGGCATCTTCTGTTTGTGGTAAGGAGATCTATATTATCGAAAACCCAAGACTAATTTTCTTACAGAGGTAAATAAAGATGAGGAGCACATTTTAGGGACGTCTATAACAGAAACAGTGTCTGAATTCCAGTGAAGTGCAATAGAAGAAGAGAAGCTATATGTCAAAGAAAAGCGGACTGGAATGATTTTGTCAGGAGTAGCCAGGATCCAGGAAAACTCGAGAAGTCCTCCTAGATCTGCCTAGAACAGGGCTGCTCAATAAGAACATTGTCAGAACAATGGCAACCTGAATACTCCCATTGTGAATTTCTCAAGGACATGTGAAAGTGCAAAGAATAAATCCTTTTTTTTTTTTGAGAAGAAGTTTTGCTATTGTCACCCAGGCTGGAGTGCAATGGCATAATCTTGGCTCACTGCACCCTCTGCCTCCCAGGTTCAGGGGATTCTTCAACCTCAGCCTCCCGAACAGCTGGGATTACAGGCACCTGCCACCACCCCTGGCTAGTTTGTGTATTTTTAGTAGGGACAAGGTTTTACCATGTTGGCCAGGCTGGTCTCAAACACCTGACCTCCAGTGATCCTCCACCTTGGCCTCCCAAAGTGCTGAACCACTGTGTCCAGCCAAGAACAAATCCTTTTATAGGATAAAGCTCAAAGAAATAAAAATCTAAAATCAAATTCTCTTGCCCTGACAAGTTAAATTCCAAAATCTCCAAATTTAAATCCTTTCAGAGGTGAGAGATCAAAGAAATTAAAATCTAAAATCAAAGTCCAAAATCCGAAGTTTGAAAATTAAGCTGAAGAAGGAATATATTCAAATTTCAGATCCTGCTCAGTTTCACACTGGGATGATGACTGAAGTGCTTACAAAAATTTAGACAGGTTTAGAATGAAAGACCAGAAAGATCAGTGTAAAATACTAAAATACTAAAAACAAAATCATTGTGTGAACTTTCCTGTGACCCAGGAAATACATATGCCTAAGGGAATACCTGAGAAATTCATGGAATTTGGTCTCCAAATGCAAGCACAGGAAAGATGTAATATATTAAAGTGCAGCCAGGCAGGACAAAAACAGAACAAGTCCAGGCCTGGGATCCGTGCTGGATTGATGGAAGACCTCTGGGTAGGAGTTTCCAACTCAGCAAGGTGAAGATGGGCAAGGTTCCGCTGAACAGTGATGGCTTTGAACAGAACCAGAGGGAATGATTTGATATCTCTCATTGTGGGAAATCCGGTAAGAAAAAAATCTACAGGATTATGTTAAGAAAAAACAATTATTAGAAAAGAAAACTGGTTTTATATGAAATCAGTGGGCTGACTAGAACAATAAACTGATACAAAACTGGGCCTTCCCGAAAGAAATAGGGGAAAGTCAAGAGAGATAAAACACTAGAGCAATATTCCACAAGTGCAGAAAAAGATATGACAAGAATAAATGATATTCAAGGGACTGGCACTTTTCAAAATCTGTGACAGTGTCTTGAGAACTGAATGCACAGAGCTTGGTCCTTACCAGGCCTGTGGGGACACAGATTTCAGAAGCACACGTAGAGCTTCAGTTCAGGATTCTGCCGAACAGATCCCCTAGTTGGAGCAAAAGGGGAATGAAGGGGTAATCTTTCTCAGGAGCCAGGTTTCACAGGACTGAGCACCTTGGCAGCAAAAGGCAAGGGGGTGATATGGAATATGCCTACCCTAAGGCTCAAAAGGAAATGGATATAAAGAGGTCTAACTATTCTAATTGCAAAAGAAAGGCACTTAAAGGAAGAAGACCCGGTGGCTGAAGCTGCCTTTATTGAAATTTGCTGAAGTTAGCTTTAAGGCGATTTTTTTTTTTTTTTTTGAGACGGAGTTTCGCTCTTATTACCCAGGCTGGAGTGCAATGGCGCGATCTCGGCTCACCGCAACCTCCGCCTCCTGGGTTCAAGCAATTCTCCTGCCTCAGCCTCCCGAGTAGCTGGGACTACAGGCGCTCACCACCATGCCCAGCTAATTTTTTTGTATTTTTAGTAGAGACGGGGTTTCACCATGTTGACCAGGATGGTCTCGATCTCTTGACCTCGTGATCCACCCGCCTCGGCCTCCCAAAGTGCTGGGATTACAGACCTGAGCCACCGCGCCCGGCGCGATGATGTCTTAAATGCCACTGACAGGAGACCATATGTGTACCACAAAGTAACTCAAGGGGAGATCTGACCTTACTGGGTTTAGGGAGACTCCACGACCCCAGTCTAACTGGCATCCTGACAGAATGAAAATGATTTTCTTGATCAATGCCCTTCTCTGACATCCTCTGGGTCTCTCCCATGGTTGGCAGTACCCTTATATAGGGTTTGGGAATACAGTTTTGATAGACCTGCTTCAAGAGCTGGGGATTTCTTGAGTGTGAAGCTGACACAGCATTCCTCTGTTGGGTTCAACTTAGCTGTTTGGATAATTTTTAAGGTGAGGCTTATAAGAGACATGGCCACCAGCACTTCCGCTCGTTTTAGTTAGCAATGATGTAGCAATATTAGCTCATTCCCACTTAGAGAACGCCCAGACTGCAGCCAGGACTTTAAACTGGGGGAAGAAGGAGAAGGAACCTAACTCTACCCAGACACTCAGAATATCCTGACTGGGAATCGGATCATGAAGCAGCAGCAGAACACCCAAACAAGGAATAACGCAAAAAAAGGGAGAGAGGACTGTACTCTTAAAAAAAAAGTCAGGCCGGGCGCGGTGGCTCAAGCCTGTAATCCCAGCACTTTGGGAGGCCGAGGCGGGTGGATCACGAGGTCAAGATATCGAGACCATCCCGGTCAACATGGTGAAACCCTGTCTCTACTAAAAATACAAAAAATTAGTTGGGCATGGTGGCGCGTGCCTGTAATCCCAGCTACTCAGGAGGCTGAGGCAGGAGAATTGCCTGAACCCAGGAGGTGGAGGTTGCGGTGAGCCCAGATCGCGCCATTGCACCCAGCCTGGGTAACAAGAGCGAAACTCCCTCTCAAAAAAAAAAAAGTCATAGGAGGAAAAGAAAGGCTGGGGGAGTCTTCCAGATCTACACTGTCCGGTATGATAGCCACTAGCCCCATGTGCAGGTGTCCAACTCCCTCATTTCACAGCTGAGGAAACTGAAACAAATATCTAGAAAGTTTAAGCAATTGCCCAAGATGACAGAATTATTTCAAAAATTAAGAGACAAAATTTTTAATCGGTTTTAGATTTACAGAAAAATTGAGTGGAAAGTACAGAGAGTTCCCATATACCATCCTTCCCAATTTCCCCTATTATAAACATCTTGCACTGGTGTGGTACATTTCTTATAATTGATGAGCCAATATTGCTACATCACTGCTAACTAAAATCAGTGATTTACGTCAGGGTTAACTCCTGTTGTTCATTTTATGGTTTTTGACAAATGTAACATATCCACCATTACAGTTTCTCATGGCATAGTTTCACTGCCTTCAAAATCCCCTATGCCCCACTGTTCATCTCTCATCCCTCCCCACACATTCCCAGAAAATCTTTTAATTGCGTTTTTGGCTCTTCCTGGACATCCTACAGTTGGAACCATACAGTGTGTAAACTTTCGGATTGGCTTCTTTCATTTAACAGCGTGCATTTGCAGTTCCTTCCTGTCTTGTCGTGGTTTGACAGCTCATTTCTTTTCACAGTTGCATACTACTCCATTATATGGAGGCACCATTGTTCATTGTTCCATTCACCTGCTGAAGGATATTGTGGTTGTTTCCAAACGGAATTTTGGTTATTTCCAAGATTTGGCAACTAAGAACAAAGCCACTGGCTGGGCGAGGTGGCTCACACCTTGTAATCTCAGCACTCTGGGAGGCCAAAGCGAGTGGATCACCTGAGGTCAGGAGTTCAAGACCAACCTGGCCAATGTGGTGAAATCCCTACTAAAAATATGAAAACTAGCCAGGCGTGGTAGCAGACACCTGTAATCCCAGTTACTCCAGAGACTGAGGCAGGAGAATAGCTTGAACTCAGGAGGCAGATATTGCAGCGAGCCGAGATAGCATCATTGCTCTCCAGCCTGGGCAGCAGAGCTAGACTCCATCCCAAAAACAAACAAACAAAGCTGCTGTGAACATCTGTGTGCAGGTTTTTGTGTGGACATAAATTTTCAACTCCTTTGGGTAAATACCAAGGAGTACAATCAGTTGGTGGCTTATATGGTAAAAGTGTATTTCGTTTTGTGAAAAACTACCAAACCTGTCTTCCAAAATGGCTGTACCATTTTGCTTTCCTGCCAGCAACAAATGAAAGTTCCTGTTGCTCCACATTCTGTCCAGCATTTGGTGTTTTCTATGTTCTGGAGTTGGCCGTTCTAATAGGGTATAGTGGCTTTTCATCACTGTCTTGATTTGCATTTCTCTGATGACATATGATGTTGAACATCTTTCCATGTGCTTATTTGCCATCTCTGTATCTTCTTTAGTAATATATATTCAGGGGTCTTGCTATGTTGCTCAGGCTGGTCTCAAACTCCTGGGCTCAAGCAGTCCTCCTGCCTCAGCCTCCCAAAGTGCTGGGATTACAGGTGAGCCACCACACCCAGCCTATGCAAAGTCATTGGTATTTTTTAAAAAATCAGATTGATTGTTTATCTCATTTAATTTTCACTACAGCCTTTTGAAGTTGCCCTGAGATGAAATACTATCTGAATTTTATTGGTAGAAGTGGGACTGCCAGGGCAGAGTTAAATGGCTTGTCCAAGGCCACAGGTAGACACACCCAGATGGCTGGCCTGCTGCTTCCTGGTTCTGGGCTCCTTTGACTCATTCACCAGGTGACCTATCCCCACTCTCCGCCCAGTTTTGTTGAAAGCAGCTGAGGACAAGATAGCCAAGTTCTAATAATCCTAGGCAGGCTTCCTGGAATCGGTGTGGGGGAGTAGGAGGACACCCCAGAATAGCACCAAGACCTTGCTGAGGACTTCACCCACAGGAAATCCCCTGGTCTGTGGCACCTCTGATGACAGTTTTGACCAACTGCCCCGAAGTGTGTGATACAAGGCCTGCTCAGGACTGTTTCCTGAGTGCTTCTAGAGGCTGGGCCATGGGCTGGACGTGAGGCAGTGGGTGGAAGTGGGGTAGAAATTCTACTAATTGTTATGGCTTTTGCTTCTGGGGAATTCCACTCTCACCCCATAGCCTCTCACCCCATAGCCCTCTGCAGCCATGATAGTAAGCTTGCTTTCTTTAAAAGTAGGAAGTCATTGACACCTGTCACTTAGAGTCATCGAGCTCTATTTCCCTTATGTCTCTATTTTCCCTCTTTCTTTCCCCATCAAACTAGGAGCCATAATCAAGAGTTACCATGAAAGTTCCTGTTAGTTCCATCTTCTGGATGAGTAGAACGTATTGAAATTTTTGTTATGTTTTAATTCATTGTTAAGTATATAAACAATGTAAAACTAATTCTTCCTATAAAACTTGGACCTTACAGATAAAGTCCCGTAGGACCAGGCCAGGTGCAGTGGCTCACACCTGTAATCCCGGCACTTTGGGAGGCTGAGGCGGGCAGATCACCTGAGGTCAGGAGTCCAGGACCAGCCTGTCCAATATGATGAAATCCCATCTCTCCTAAAACTACAAAAATTAGGTGTGTGTGGTGGCGGGCACCTGTAATCCCAGCTACCTGGGAGGCTGAGGCAGGAGAATCGCTTGAACCCGGGAGGTGGAGGTTGCAGTGAGCTGAGATCACACCACTGCACTCCAGCCTTGGTGACAGAGGGAAATTCCATCTCAAAAAAAAAAGGTCCTGTAGGACTAGACAGTACCTACTCTATCTCCTGGTACCCAGGCCTGCTTATAACACAGGACCAGTGGAGGCCTCTTGCTCTCCCATCTTCTCTTCCCACTGCCCTCTCCCTGGGACCTAAGGGTGCACACAAGGCCAACAGCTGTCAGGAAACTGGATCCAGAAATGGAAGTAGGCTCGGTCTCTGGAAAGAGAATTCTGGGGTCCCAGTTTCCGGGGACTGTTATCTGGAAAGGGGAGTGACGTTAAATGCAGAATTTTTTTGGCCCAAAGGAAGAATACAGAGGGGACCAGAGTAGGACATCCCTGTCCTGAATTTCAGGGCAATATTGCTGGGATACTTCTTCCCTCTCTCACTAAAAGTTGAAGCTGTTACCAGGTTTCCCTTTCATTTACTGATGTATAGAATACAGTGTTTTTATGCATAGAGAATGAAAAGTGTTGTTACAAAGGTTATTTTCCTCCACCACATGAATAACATCACACTGTATGCATTGTGCTTCAACTTGCTTTTGTTCACTTAACTCTGCAGTGGGGATTTTTCCACACAGCTCTATGTTTTTGTTTTTAACTGTGGCTTAGTAGCCTGTGGGTGTGATTACACTCTAGTTCAGTTAAAGATAAACAGTATTGGTTTAGTACAGGTTATGTGCTATAACATAATACATATATTCCTGAAAATCTTTGCATTCTGTAAAATTGCATACTAAAAATAACAAGCTAAGAGCAATAGAGTGGGGCAGGCCTGTGAAACCTATGGAACTTGGTAATAGAGCACTTAAAAAAAACAGTAATTTGTGCCTTCAGAGGAAACCTAGACAGCCCAGGCAACAACTCTAATTTGGAAAGTTGCCTCTGGGATATTAAAACTTGCACAAAACTATAGAGTGGTACTACTGGCTGCAGGTGCTGAAATGGTGCAGATGGAAGTGGACTCTGAGCCAGGTGGGCATAGGAGGAAGTGGAACCTGCTTCCTAGGATGAGCTTTTCTGGGGAGCAAACCCCAGGTGCAGGCATGCATTTGCAATTTTCTTAAAATAGAGCTGAAGTTCTCTGACCTAAGCAGAAGCCAAGTTGAGGGGTTTTCCCTTTCTTGTTGAAGGCCAGAATTCTACTCCTGCTACTTTAGCTCTCCTTGCTAGGAAAAATTTCATATGAACCAACCCAACTTTCACTTTATAAACACATAATCTCTGTATTTATCAGCTGTGGATGAATTTATAGGAACATGTGTTGTAGAAGAAAAGATGGTAGACTAGAACATCGAATATGCTCAGAAAATATTTGTATAGGAAAGGAAGGAAAAAGGAGAAAGAGAGGGAAGAAAGGAAAGAGGGAAGGAGGGAGTAAAGAAGGAATAAGAAAGGGAAGAAAGAAAAAAGGAGGAAAGGAGGGAAAGATTAAGATTAACTTAAGAAAACAGACAGTAAATGCCCTTGGTTAAGAGTGCCTACTTGACATCTTCAAGTTCAGTCACTCCTAAATGAGAGGCCATGATGGATCTCTGAAGGCTCTCAAAGACATATTTGCTGGTCTGAGAAAAAATAAAAACTATGCATGTAGGTGGAAAATATTTGTTGAAGGATGGCTTTATTCTCAGATTATAGTTTGCTTTTTGTTATTAAAATGTTCTTTTATCTAATATCCAGCATCTATAAGAACTTAAATTTAAAAGAGAAAAACAGGCAGGGCACAATGGCTCAAGCCTGTAATCCCAGCACTTTGGGAGGTCGAGGCGGGTGGATCACGAGGTCAAGAGATTGAGACCATCCTGGTCAACATGGTGAAACCCTGTCTCTACTAAAGATACAAAAAAATTAGCTGGGCATGGTGGCGCGTGCCTGTAATCCCAGCTACTCAGGAGGCTGAAGCAGGAGAATTGCCTGAACCCAGGAGGCGGAGGTTGCAGTGAGCTGAGATCGCACCATTGCACTCCAGCCTGGGTAACAAGAGCAAAACTCCGTCTCAAAAAAAAAAAAAAAAAAAAAAAGGAGAAAAGCAAACAACCCCATAAAAAATGGGCAAAGGACATGAACAGACACTTTTCAAAAGAAGACATACATGCAGCTAACAAACGAAAAAAAAATCTCAACATCACTGATCATAAGAGAAATGCAATTCAAAACCACAATGAGATACCATCTCACAGCAATCAGAATGGCTATTATTAAAAAGTCAAAAAAATAACAGGTGCTAGTGAGGCTGTGGAAAAGGGAACATTTATACACTATTGGTGGGAGTGTAAATTCGTTCAACCATTGTGAAAAGCATGTGGAGATCCCTCAAAGAGTTAACAACAGAACTACCATTTGACCCAATCTCATTACTGGGTATAAACCCAGAGGAATGTAAACAATTCAACCATAAAGAAACATGCGTGTGAATGTTCATTGCAGCACCATTCACAATAGCAAAGACATGGAATCAACCTAAATGCTCATCAATGACATTTTGGATAAAGAAAATGTGGTACATACACATCATGAAATACTATGCTATCATAAAAAAGAATGAGCTCATGTCCTTTGCAAGAACATGGAGGAGCTGGAGGCCATTATCCTTAGCAAATTAACGTAGGAACAGAAAAGCAAATACTGCATGTTCTCACTTGTAAGTGGTAGCTAAATGATGAGAACTCTTGAGTACAAAGAAGGAAACAGATATTGGGGTCTACTTGAAGGTGGAAGGTGGGAGGAAGGAGAGGAGCAGAAAAAATACGTACTGGGTACTAGGTTTCATACCTTGGTGATGAAATAATTTGTACAACAAACCCCTGTGACATGAGTTTACCTACATAATAGACATTCACATGTACCCCCAAACTTAAAAAAGAAGTAAAAAATCAATATATACATACATATATAAAACGTCCTTTCTTTGTGAAACAACAGCGAAAGCAAACAGTAGTTCTTTGTCTCTGTCTACCACACATATATCCTTAGTTGCAAAATACAAAGTTTTCAGCCTTTTGTTGGCCCTTAATTTTTTTTGTGTGTAAAGTTTTGCTCATTTACCAAATGGCAAAAGTCTCTAAACCACTGAGTTTCGGGCCATCTCTGATCTTCAAGTAAAATGATCCCTAAACCATCCTGGAAAAATGGTATCTAATCTGTCCCTCAGATCCTGAACTCCTTCAGGGCTTCCCAAGGGGAAATCCTGTCCTTCAGCCTTCCAGCCTCATGGTTAAATCTATATAAGATGTTCTCCCTAAATGTAATTCTATTTCAGAAAGGAAGGTTACTTTAAATCTTCTTTGAATTTTCATGTTATGGAAGCTCCTTTCAAGGATAACTTTGAGTTATTTACCATGTAAATGGGAGAAATTTGGAGGATCAAGACCCAGAGAAGGGAGTAGACCCCTGGATCTACTGCGGAGCCTCTGATGCTCTCTTCTGCTCTTCCTGGACTGGCTTTAGGGGCACTTTACCACCATGAAGGGGAGGCTGAGGAAGAGGAAAGAGGCTGGAACAAAGGCTCAGGTGATTCTCAACATGAACTTGGTCTTTATGGGCCAAGGGCACATGCCCAGATTTCTCTCTGATTAAGAGGAACTGAAGCCAGGCCTGGGGTTCTCCCTAATAGGCTGTGGCCCAGGGCACTGAGCCGAGGCACTCTGGGCTGGCTGCCAAGATCTGCCACCATCTATGGGCTCACTCAACTGTTCTTGGGGCTAGTGCTGGCAGCAGCAGTTTAATGAGATCACCTCCCTTCTGTAGCCATCTGTGTATTCACCTGCGGTGGAGGAGGCTGACCCCATGATCTCTAAGTCTTCCAGCATTAACATCCCATGGCCCCAGCTTTACCCACCTTAACCAAAGTCCATCATCCAGGGACAGGCTCTGATAAAAGCACAGGACTTTAAAAATCCAGTTTCAGTCTTGCACATGTAGAGATAGAGAGGGAAATAGACTTCAAATGATTTAAGTATAAAAACAAAGTGCAAAACAATATTATGTTACCATTTGGGATTAAAAGGGTATACAAAAAATATTTATACATATTAGAATGTATATGCAGATCTGGGCAAGGTGGTGTGTGCCTTAGTCCAGGCAGCTTGGGAGGCTGAGGTGGGAGGATCGCTTGAGTCCAGGAGCTTGCGGCTACAGTGAGCTATGATTGTGACAGAGCGAGACTCCGTCTCTATAAAAAAGAAAAAGAAACAATGTATATGCAAAGAATAATTTTTGGAGTGTTATGTCTGATGTATCCTGGTAGCCTTGAGGTAAGATGGCTGTGCTGGGGGATAGGTATGGGAGGGAGGTTTTTGGTTGCATAAACTTTTGTAACATGAATTTTGAACAAATACAATTATCAAAATCAACTTACAAAAAGTCCTGGCTGAGCCATTTACTAACTACTCATGTTTGGGCAAGTGATAGAACTTCTGGTTTTGGTTCCTCATCTAGAAAACGGGCATAACTGCCCCATAATGTTGTAAGTGAAAATTAAATGAGAAAATAATATATAAAAAGCTGAGCACAATAAGCATTCACTGAGTAGATGCTAATTAGTCATGAGACATGTAAAATTTCAGCCCCCTGTCTTGAAAAAGCTCAGAAACAAATTGGGGAGAGAACGTCATCAAGGACCAATAACCTCTGTGTAGGGCATGGAAGTTCACAAGAGGAGATCTTCCATCTTAGCCTACTTCCTCTGCACACCAGCCCGGTGCGGGGCAGGTGCGGCTTTGCCATCCCTGTTTTACAGATGAGGAAACTGGAACTGACCTGTTTAGGGTCACACCTATGATGGCAGAACAGGTCTGGAATTCGGGTCTTATAATTTTCCGACTTGGCCTCTTTATGGTCATGCTTCCCTGGCGTGAAGGCCATTCTGCATTGGCTGTGGGGTCAGGTTGGGAGAGAGGCCTGGAACCTCTCTCATGGGCAGGTCCTTGTTGGCAGGTATGGGATGGAGAAAGGCTGACAGACGGCAGCCCCACAGGGGTAGAGAGGCAGCAGTGCTTCATTCCTTGAACCCCACTCAGGGGCTCTCTCCCTTACTTCCTGTCCACTGTCGTCATTTGCATTTCCTACATGTGGCCCCTCTCACTTCCTGTTTCCACTCTGGGTGTTACATAACCAGTTTTCTCAACCTTAAAAGAAGAGTGTTGGGTTAATCAGATTACTTGAATTCTGGGATGCTAGGCTGCATAAATATGGAACTCCCTCTTCAGTATTACTCCATCTCCAATATAACAGAGCGGAACATGGAGGGCTGGAGAATGAGAGTGATACCAGCAAGGGTCAGCACCACTTAGTCCAATGCTGAGACTTGAACCCAGAGCTTCTCTCTAGGACAAGTCACAATAGAGGTTCTCAAGGTTTTCAGCTTCGGCACATAGCAATGGAATGTTTTCTGTGAATTCCTTTGTGTCTCTGCATACGCATAAGCAGAGGGGGTTGGGGTCAACAGACAGGTGTTAGTATTAACTTGTCCGGCAGGGTACTAAGTGCAAGTTATTAAAACCTCTCTAAGGCCGGGTCCTGTGGCTCACGCCTGTAATCCCAGCACTTTGGGAGGCCGAGTCAGGCGAATCACGAGGTCAATAGATCGAGACCATCCTGGCCAACATAATGAAACCCTGTCTCTACTAAAAATACAAAAATTAGCCAGGTGTGGTGACGTACACCTGTAGTCCCAGTTACTTGGGAGGCTGAGGCAGGAGAATTGCTTGAACCTGGGAGGTGGAGGTTGCAGTGAGCCGAGATGGCGCCACTGCACTCCAGCCTGGCGACAGAGCGAGACTCCATCACACACACACACACACACAAAAAAAACTCACTAAAATTCGAGAGGTAAATATCATTCTCCCCATATAGGTGAGAAAATGGATGTTCAGATAGCTTAAATAAACTACCCGGGGTCTCACAGTTGGTAAGAGATAAAACCAGAATTCGAACCTGCATCCATCTGCTTTCTACACAATAAAGCTCAGAGCTGGAAACAGAACATGAAGTTTCCCAGCAAACTCTCCTCACAGGCTTTGCACGTGAAACCACAGTGTGGGAAGGCGAGTGGACTTTATTTGTGTCTGATCGAGACCTCACGAGTCAGTCTCTGAGCCTGGGGACTGCCAGCGAAATTCCCCTTGAAGGTGAATGCCCAGAGTTCCTGGACTGGTGAAAGATGAAACGAAGAACTGGTTCTCAGAACTGAGTGTGAGCCGGTGAGACCACAACTCATGTTTGCCACAGGCAGCGCCTTCACAGCCAGTGGTCATGTCCTGTGCCATGAGTTCTGCCGCTCGGGTTGCAGAAGGCTGGCCAAGGGATTGCCACCCAAGCCAGAAGTCTGGCTCCACGGAGGTGGCAAAACACTCTGTTCCCTAGGGGTCTTCCCTATGAGACAGTGACACAGTGACTTCGTTGGACACTTCCTCTCTCAGTACAAGATGTACACTGAGAAGTGAGTCAGTATCATTCGGAGCTGTGCCCCGAGAAAGGATGAGCGATGGTGGTCGGTTTCTAGACAGGCTGAACTGCAAAGGACTGACTTCAGGTGAACCACTAAGCACAGTTGCTGGGTCTCCCCCAGGGATAGTTTAGGGTCCTCATAAATCCTCATGTAACCCAAGACTCCCCGAGTTCTTCAGCCTTCAAGGAGCATGCTTCGTTTTCATGTCCCAGTAATATTAACTGACATCCCCTATGCCCTGTAGCCTGTAGAGATCCCCAGCATTTCTAAGGACTGGGAATACTCACACACTGTGGTGGTCTTGTTACCTCTGCCAGTTGCCTTATGCTCCTCAGCTCATATCTTGCTATGGCAAAGCAAAAAGGTAAGGAATTAAAGACGTGTACAAGGGGGTGACCACAGTGACTGGCCATGAAATTGAAGGTGGGGTGAGGCCAGTGAAGAAAAGATAATGTCACCAGATGGCAGGATCTGGTGGGGTCCATGGCTAAGTGGAATTGAGGTTCCAGGGGGGTAAGCTGGAAAGGCAGGAGGTGGTGGGAACTGAGGTTACGGTGGGATTGAAATTATTGGTAATAACGAAGTCTAGTGTAAGACCGTGGGGCAGGTGGATACGGTGTGGTGGTGGAAATGAGGTGTTCCAGGAAGTGTGCTTACTGTATTTTAAAATCTCCAAGACATACAAGATAGACTGGAGAGAGTCAATGGGCTGGGAGCCGAAATCCTCGAGAAATGATGGAGCATGAGCCAGGCCAAGAATAATTCACACATGTCCCAGGGATAACTGTCTCTTTTCTGAATTCTGATTTTCAGATAGATTGATAGGAAAGGCATGGACTTGCCAAGTGCTTACCTCCTGGATGAAATAAGGTGGCAACCTGATAGTTCACACTGATAGCTGCTTGCTGTGTTCTCACAGGTCTCTCCTTGGGGCAAGGCATCTTTTGACTTTTGTAGGAGGAAATAAGTTATGTGGTTCAATAGAAATTATCAGCATTCTTGCCCCTGCTATAAACTATATTTGAATTCAGCGTATCCCATGGCAGACACACCACTCCTATTTCCACCATGGAGCTTCGACCTTAGAATAAATATGTGCAAGGCAAGAAGAGCCTTAAGTAAAGAAGGCTGCTCTTTCCTTACTGATGCCAAGGTTTTGCTTATTCCTTTGTTTGAAGCCCCAGACTGTTTATACCTGGGACATAGTAAGATGCAGGATGGGTGAGAGGTGCATTTTTTCTGTAGAGTGGGAGGAGAACAATTGTGAGGCGGGATGGCAGGCAGATCCAGACAGAAATGAGCACCATGGAAGCCGAGGTCAGGAAAGGGATGCCTTGAAATTGCCCAGGCTGGCACATTTCTTGGGAAGCGTTTGAAGACCACTGGCCTCTTTGGCACTGGATTTCTGAGTCTCAGTTTTCATATCCAGAAAATGAAGAGATGCGTGACTCAGCAATTCCTAAATTGCATTTCAGCTTTCAATATTTAATTGCAACCATCAGGCTTGGCTCCTGGCTAATGTGTGCAGCTGCTGAGGCCATTCCTATCTCTGAGGCAATTGTGAACAGACTGGGCAATGCCCCCACTTCTCAGTGTGTTGGGTCCCACCTGTCTATTTCCCTAGTAGCAGGTATTTTTCGCTCTCCCTCTCACAATACCACCAAGTGGCACTGCCACTTCCTATCCTAGTGATGTTGAGGAAGTTAGCCTCTCAGAGCTTCAGGTAACAGCGTGCATTCAACAGGAATCCTGCTGCACAGATTCACTACAATATTGCATTTTTTTTTTAAATGCTAAACTATTAAAAGAGGTGGCTTTTGGAGGATGAGATTCTCGAAACGATGTCTTACACTTCTGTGGTGTTTGAGTTTTTGCTGTGAGCATCTAACTTGCTTTCACAGTAAAATGTATATTTTTAAATGTTGTAATTTTGTGTTTTTGACTTAAATAGTGCCTACTCAGTATTGTATCATGCTTAATATGCAGCTTGGAGGCTTTGGCCATTATATATGTCTTTGATAATTTTTTTTTGAGACTCCCTCTTTTTTTTTTTTTTTTTTTTTTTTGAGAGTCTCCTTCTGTTGCCCAGGCTGGAGTGCAGTGGCACAATCTCGGCTCACTGCAACCTCTGCCTCCCAGGTTCAAGCGATTCTCCTGCCTCAGCCTCCTGAGTAGCTGGGATTACAGGCGTGTGCCACCACGCCCAGCTAATTTTTGTGTTTTTAGTAGAGACAGGGTTTCACCATGTTAGTCAGGCTGGTCTTGAACTCCTGACCTCGTGATCCACCCCAACCCCCGGCCTCCCAAAGTGCTGGGATTACGGGCGCAGCTCGTGCCCAGCAATAATTATTTATTTTATTTTATTTTATTATTATTTTTGCTATGGAGTCTTGCTCTGTCACCCAGGCTGGAGGGCAATGGCACAATCTCGGCTCAATGCAGCCTCGTTCTCCCAGGTTCAAGTAATTCTTCTGCTTCAGCTTCCCGAATAGCCGGGATTACAGGTGCCTGCCACCATGCCTGGCTAATTTTTTTGTATTTTTGATAGAGACGGGGTTTTGCCACGTTGGCCAGGCTGGTCTCGAACTCTGGACCTCAGTCAGGTGATCCGCTCACCTCGGGCTCCTAGAGTGCCAGGATTACAGGGGTGAGCCTTTTAAACATTTCCTTTTAAATGTTAAAAAGGAAAGAACTGGTTCTTAGTTAATAACTAGAGTTAAGATATGAATAGGAGTCAGGATGGATAAGAAGGTTGGGGTGTCTGCTCCGCTCCTCCGCGGTACCCATGGTTTTGACTTCCGCCTGGGCAGTGGGAGAAGGGAGGAACAGAGTCCTTGAGGCGGTGCCAAGGGTGGGGCTTGGGCAGGACCATCAGTGGGGTTCAGGGCTTGGGCTGGGAAGGGCGAGGCAGGAGCAAGCCCTGAAAACAGGAGTGGCTTAGCTGCACTCAGCACTCGAGGGAAGGAAGCAGGGGGAAGCAGTGGTTTAAAGGTTTACTTTCGGTTTTCACTCAAAGTCATTTCAGGATGAAACCCATTTAACGGTCAGATCTCTCAGCCAGATTTCTCAGCAAACCCGCGCTCCACCCTACACAGGTCCTTCAGATGGAGCTTGGCTGGGAAGGTGAGCAGCAGGAATAGCACGTTCCGCAGTGCCTGGCATGGACCTGGAGCCGTCCGTCACCCGCCTATCCGCCAATTGTCACAGCTGGGCCGGAATCAGCTCTACTGACAGATTTGGGTGAATGCGGGCAAGACACTGCATCTCTCTACTCCAGAAATGTGGCCTGTGCTGTTCCAGATGTCTGCTCAAGTTATTTCATGGTCTTTACCGCGACCCAAAGGCAATGTTTCTGAAAGGCTGACCTGCAGACCCCCTCCCAGAATTTCTCGAGGTGATTGTCCAAATGCAGACTCTTAGGTCACCCCGACCCATTGGACCAGTTTCCAGGAGTGGAGTTGAGCACCTTCCTTTTTGATAAACATCCTAAAGAACTCTCCCATACTTCAAAGGCTGAGATCCTATGTCCTAGGGGGTAGAAATCGTACCTTGGTAGGTTTTACCAATAAGAAACCTGAGCCTGGCTGGGCACAGTGGCTCACGCCTGTAATCCCAGCACTCTGGGAGGCTGAGACCGGCGGATCACAAGGTCAAGACCATCCTGGCCAATGTAGTGAAATCTTGTCTTTACTAGAATAGAAAAATTAGCTGGGCGTGGTCACACGTGCCTGTAATCCCAGCTACTTGGGAGGCTGGGGCAGAAGAGAATTGCTTGAAGCCAGGCGGTGGAGGTTGCAGTGAGCCTAGATTGCACCACTGTACTCCAGCCTGGCGCCTAGCGAAAGAGCAAGGCTCTGTGTCAAAAAAAAAAAAAACCACAAAAATTAGTCAGGTGTGATGTGCACACCTGTAATCCCAGCTACTTGGGAGGCTGAGGCAGGAGAATCGCTTGAACCCGGGAGGTGAGGGTTGTAGTGAGCTAAGATCACGCCACAGCACTTAGCTTGGGTGACAGAGCAAGACTCCATCTCAAAAAAAAGGGAGGAAACCTGAACTCAATGGCAGAGTTCCTACCTTCATCCCAGCACTTTGGGAGGCTGAGGCAGGAGGATCAGATGAGTGCAGGAGTTTGAGACCAGCCTGAGCAGCACAGCAAAACCTTGCCTCTAGAAAATACAAAAAAAAATTAGCCCGGTGTGGTGGTGTGGGACCATCGTTCCAGCTATTTAGGAGGCTGAGGTAGGAAGGTCACCTGAGCCCAGGGAGGTTGAGGCTGCAGTGAGCTGTGATCACATCACTGCACTACAGCATGAGTGACACAGCTAGACCCCATCTCATAAAGAAAAGAAAAACCTGAGCTCAAGACATGAACTACACTGCTCAGGACCTTCCAAGGAACATATTGTAGAGGCATCATTGAAACCCTGAGCTAGGGTGATGGATGTCCCACTTTGCCTGCGAAACTCTTGGGTTATGCCTGTTGCCATATATCATTAACAGTAGCCATTTTCACTTGCAAAAGCATCCTGTGTTGGATAATGCATTATAGGTCTTCCCTATTCAGAGCCCCTAGCCATGACTGTACCATACTACTGCCCCTTCAAAAAGGTCAGCTAATGTGGTTCTGGGAACACACAGGATGAGGGGGCATAACCAGGCTGGGGAGGTAGGTCGGGGAGACACCTTAGCTATGCATGATTCCCAAATCCCCTCTCTGCCTTTAGGACAGCTTTATAGGCAATGGGTACTCTCAAGAAGGACATTGATGAATAACTGATTTCTGTCTCCACTGAAAGCTGCAAGCATAGCAGCAATTATGATAATATGCAACACACAGTGCTCACTCTATGCCAAGCACCATTCTAAGCACTTTGCATATGTGACATAGATGAACACAGACCCTGAACAGCAGCCAGAAGAATTGAGCTGGACAGCAAGAACTCTTGCGTAGGAAACTTGTGATGACAATGCACTATTGACCGAAGACCCAGGAGTCCCTCCAGCCAGCCAAGTCCCAGGGCGATTTTGGATGTAGCCTTTGTAAACTGTGACCTTTCTGGATGATCTGGAAAAAGTCAACACCAGGATCCTGAGCCTAATATGCAGTGAAAAGGAGCCAGGTTTTCCTTCTCCAGGGACCTTTAAGAACAGAGCTTGCAGGGCTGGGCACGGTGGCTCAAGCCTGTAATCCCAGCACTTAGGGAGGCCGAGGCGGGTGGATCAGGAGGTCAACAGATCGAGACCATCCTGGTCAACGTGGTGAAACCCCGTCTCTACTAAAAATACAAAAAATTAGCTGGGCATGGTGGTGCGTGCCTGTAATCCCAGCTACTCGGGAGGCTGAGGCAGGAGAATTGTCTGAACCCAGGAGGCGGAGGTTGCGGTGAGCCAAGATCGCACCATTGCACTCCAGCCTGGGTAGCAAGAGCGAAACTCCGTCTAAAAAAAAAAGAACAGAGCTTGCCTGCACATCTTGACTGATTTAGATCCAGCCCCACCAGGAGGCAGGAGGATGGAGATGACCTCTGAGATCCCTTTGAGCCTAAGGGGTCTGTGATCATTACAACCACATGTCAGGACCCGGAGACATTGCCGTTTCCTGCTCTTTCACCTGGGGATCCAGGCTGTGGGGCCCCTTTTGCCTGTGTATTTAGTAGGTCATGACCTTTTCCCTGGGTCTCCCAGTCTCCTCTTTAGTATTCACTCCCACCCACTGGCAGGGCTTTGAGCTCTTTCTTTTCTGGGGTCTCCCCTGAGGAGCTTTGGGTGGATGCAGAAAGTAAGCCCTCCATTTTCTCTCCACTTCACTTCTAACACACATCTGAACTTTCCCAGCCCTGCCCGGGGCTTTTGCGGCAACCAAACCATTTTAGGGACATGGAGCAGAATCAGCTCTCCCGAGAAGAGTCAAGGCAGCCTCCAAACCTGTCACCGGGAAACATTGTATCCTCCTCAGGACTGCAGAGGCCGTAGCCATGGATGGCGGAGGGTGTTGCCCAAACTGGCCAGTGGGGCTGCCCCAGCCAAAGGCAGAGATTATCCAGGTGTGCTTTTTAACCCAGGAGGCTAGTGAAGGGACTCCCTAGAAGACTCTACCCCCCTCCAACACCCCCACATTTCTTATTTAGATCATCCTGCATCAGGGAGCTGGAGGGAATGCACTGGCCCAGGGCCCAGCTGCTGAGCAAAACTGAGGCTTCCCATTTTCCCCTCCAGTTGGAGAGAAAAGGGGAAAATGACAAGAGAGAAGCGAGGAGAAGACAAGGAACAGAGTGAAAGGAGAGAGGAAAGGAAAAAGGTGCAGAAAGGAAAGGGTGAAGACGAGAAAAGGTGAGAGAATAGGAGGAAGGGGAGTGATGCTGCCAGATCCACCTGCATAGACTTGAGGAAACAGATTTTAGGGTGGGGGTTTCATCACGGGCCTATAGGAGATCAAAGGGTGGGGGCAGGGTTGAGGGTGAGGAGGAAGTTACAGTGAACTGTGCTTAGCACAGCTGACGCTTACAGTAGGACCTCAACCCCTCCAAAACACAGCTCTCTGGGAGACTCTAGACAGTCTCTGCTAGGGGGTTGGTTGGGTGAAGAGAGAAAAAAAGTGTTATCGCAACCCACGGACATTGTGTATTCAATTTAGTTCATATGTTTAAGTTATTTATTCTTATAGACAGGGTCTCCCTTTGTGGCCCAGGCCAGAGTGCAGTGGCACCAACATAGCTCACTGCCTCCTTGACTTCTCGAGCTCAAAGGACCCTCTCAGCTCAGCTTCCAAGTAGCTAGGGCCATAGGCAGGTGCTGTCATGCCCAGCTAATTAATTTTTTTTTTTTTTTTTTTTTGTAGAGACGGGGTCTCACCATCTTGCCCAGGCTGGTCTTTAACTCCTGGGCTCAAACAATCTTCCTGCCTTGACCTCCTAAAGCCATGAACCACCACGCTCAGCCTAGCTTGCACTTTTTATACACCTACTTTTTATATACTAAGCTCCATACTAGACACTGGGCATATCAAGAGTGAATGAGATGGAATCTGGCAACATTCTGGGGAAGGTGTGCAGTGTGTTCAGTAGGCATGTGTGTGTGCATATGTGTGGTGGGCTGTGGGCACTGAGACTCCTTCTGGAAGGAGAAGAAAATACATATTCATTTTTATGTATGAGCTAGGGGATATAAGAGCTGGACGATCCTTAGAAAGCCAGCTTGTAGGATGGTCCCTAGAAATCATCCAGATGAAAGATTCCTTCTTATATGCTAGCAGATGCCTCAGAGAGGGCAGTACTCCAGCTTATCCCAGGGACAGGGTAGGAGAGGAGACATTGGCTCTACTGGTGAGACAGGGAAACCCAAGTAAGAGGAGGCTTAAGAGGCCATCTCATTCCATCCTCTCTCCAAAGCAGTCATCTCCTACTTAACTGAAGGCATGCATGCAATATTTGCATGCCATCCGCAGGGCCAGGAAGCTCGTGAACTACCAAAACCCTGTTTCCCAGTGTGTTCCTCAGGGTATCTAGTTCCTGATGCTGTTAATTGGTGTTTCTTAGGATGGGGTAAAAAGAGTGGCCTGGAAAAATAACATTGGGTTAAAGTTTTTTCCCTATTATTTTTTTTGGTGGTGGGAAGAATTTCCTATTTGGGATATTTTTCGTTTACTTTTGGTTTTGTCTGTAGGATTTCTCAGAGCCCCTAATATGTGCCTTCCTAAGACTTGGACAGAATGAGGTATTTCTAAACTTGCTTTCTCTCATAGCTTTTTCTCTTTTTTTGAGATAGGGTCTCACTCTGTCACCCGGGCTGGAGTAGCTCACTGCAGCTTCAATCTCCCGTTCTCAAGCGATCCACCTGCCTCAGCCTTCTGAGCCGGGGCCATAGGTATGCATCACCACACCTGGCTAATTAAAAAAATTTTTTTTTGTAGAGACAAGGTCCCACTATGTTGCTCAAGCCGGTCTTGAACTGAACTCAAGCAATCCTCCTGCCTCAGCCTCCCAGTGCTGGGATTACAGGCGTGAGCCCCTGCGCCCAGCCTCATCAATCGTTTTGAATTAACAGTATATCACACAACTTTGGGATATTCTGCTCCAGTGATGGAAAGAACTTTCCTATGCTGAAGTGAAGAAAAGACTGTGGGTGGGGGATTGGGTGGTATACCATTCCTGGGAGGTCCAAGCCTCCAGTCTGCCACCCACCTGTTTCCAAAAGCTTTTTGAAAAACTCTTCAACTGGATTAAGGCTTTGATTAACTTGCCTTTGTTCTCAGTGATTTGACCTTGAGTGAACTGCTCCATTTCTTCATGGCCCTTCCATTTTCTCCCCATTGAACTGGGATAATGGCCCCCGATGCATTCCTGTCTTCCCCGTGGCCTTTGGAGTCTCCAAAACATTTCTGTATATTTCCCTGAATTGTTCTGTATTATTTCCTCTGCAGCTTCTGTCTCCCCAACTGGGTTGAAAGCACCTTGAGGGCAGCGGCCCTTCTTTGGAGAGTGGTTCCAGGCTCCCCTAACACTGTGTGACAAGACAGAAACATCTTGGGGGAGCCTTAAGTCTGTGGACGGAATTTGCATCCCCATTCGGCCACTTAATGGTCATGTGACAAGTCACTCAAGCTCCTGGAAGCTTATTTCCTCCTTCTTCGAAACAATGGTGCTAACAGCAGAGGGAAAGGGATTTGTAAACTCAGTTTCTATGGAATCCTTGTTATTTTTATTCATCATTTTTATCCAACACATGCTAATTGTGTTTGAGGCATTGTGTGAGATATTGGGAATCCAGAAATGAGCTTTCGGCTCATCCTCCTCATCTCTCCTTCTGTCTGTACTCAGCTATAGGGTGATGATCCTTGAAAATCATGCTTATAAAGTCTGTGAAAACCTCAGCATTCTGAAGAGATACATAGATTGTTCACATGCAGGAGTAACTGGTGACATTGCATCAGCCCTGGTCCTCTGACTTTCCCTTAACCTCTTAGGGGCAGCCATATACACAGCCAAAAGGAAGCACACCGGACAAACTACTTTTTATTCTAGAAAGAGAAAAAAAGGATTTTTGAACTCGGGTAAGCTGGAAGTGAGGGATGCTGGGGGGAAGGGAAGGATTGAGGCAGAAAGGAGGGCCCAGGGATGAATGGAGTCACAGGGCCCAGCAGCAGAGCAGACAGACCCCCAGCACACATGTCAAACCCAAACAAGGGAATGTTTTGAGGCTGTGCGGTCGGCATGCCTCCGTGCTGGCCCCCTTAAGGACCACCCTGGGAAGTTCTCTAGAAAACCCATCCATCACGGACAGGATTCTGCTTTCTTTCCCCCCGGTTCAACATCCATAGCACAAAAATGTGCTTCACTAATGGAAACCTGGTGCTGGGTTCTTGGAGCATTGCGGCAGTGAGCAGCAGAAGAGGAAGTGAGTGTGTTTGAAAGAACACACACACACACACACACACACACACCCCGCACACACAGAAACAGGCTGAAGCCCCCTGTTCATAAATTCATGCATACAACCATTAACATGACTATAGATACAGAGACATGAACAGGGAACGCCTCGCGACAGTGGGACTGTGACAGCAAGAATAGCTGATGAAGTCATTGCCCTCCAGATCCCCCATCACCAAGAAAGGATGGGCGCCTCCCTCTTCTGTGTTTCTCAATGATTCAGTATGGTCTGGCTGGGGTTTTCACTGGCTCTTTCATACACTGTTGGAGAAAAAAAAAGAAAGAAAAAGATCAAATTTCAGTTCCCCTCAATTGCTCTGGGTTTGTGCAACCAAGTGTCATTGTGAGACTTCTGCCGCCCACATCCCCAAAGAGGCCTGCACGTGGCTCAGTCTGCACCTAGACCAGAGCAATTAGAGTTCCTTTTTGCTGTCGTGAAGGACAGCCCAACCATCAAATGTCCCCATGCTGTCATCCTATCCACTGAGTGAGCCCATAAGGCTGACTGAAGGCAGAGGCAACCAAGAAGCACTTTCCTATGTGAGTAAAAACAAGTATGGGGTGTGTGTGGAAAGAACCCTGGCCCAAACCTTAGAAGACCTGAGTTCTAGTCCTGGAGCTGCTAGGAACTGGCTGTGTGACCTTAGTCAGGTCACTCAACCTCTCTGATTCTTAGAGCTGTCTGCTGCAAAACAGACAGGGCACATGATGACAGTCTCTGGTTGCTATCAGCATAAATGAAGATTTGTGAGGCATGGATAATACAAAACAATGGTGGCCTAACTTCAGTGTTTTCTATTTTACTTTGCCTTTGGAATGTAACTAGAGCACACATTCAGACACTCGCAACTTCCTTCCTTCCCTCCTTCCCTCGTTTCCTTGCTCTTCTCTCTGGCTCTCCTGGCCAGGGGTGGGGGTGGAAGAATGTGAGGTTGGCTGAAAAGGCAGAGAGGATGCAGGAAGGTTTCTGCTTGGGGACAGGGAGGTTGTGGAGGAGGAGTGCTCCAGGCATCGGAGAATCGATCAGCTATAAGATCATTCTAATCCTTTCCCCTATCCAGAAAGGTGGGAGATTGTGAACAGCATATTCCTCTCGTGAAATACCGTATATCCTTGCCTATGAGAAGCCCTGGGAAAAATAGTAATGTGTTTAAATGATGAGCTGCAAGGAAAATCATTAGAGAAGTCCTTCTCCTTCTTGTCATTTATGTATTTCAGTTTTCCTTTCAAGCCAAGATGGGCCCCTGCAAAACCAGGATTCCCAGGGCAATCGTCATGCCTATGGGGGTGGAGGCTGGGGAGACGGGACCTTCATGGGGAAATAAATGTGCTATTTTGCTATTTTTACTCAACCGTGGCTTGGAAAATAGGATACTTTTCTTTTGCTGCAGCATCTTATATGTGAGCATATACGGTAATGGAGGCATTCCAGAGTCCAGCTGATAGCCAATCAGAAGTTGGTGCCTTTTGGCATTTTTTTCCCTTTAAGAAAAAGTTTCAGGTCCTCTAAGGAGCAGCAAATCAACTGCAGTCCACAGAGTTGCCATCCCCTCCCCCACCTTCCACCCACCATTATGGGGACAGGGCATGCATGCTAGTTAGGGTCAACCTGGGTCCTCATACTGTGGACAGCCTTGTGAAACACAAAGTCTTAGGTTTTAAAAGTAGGGTGCTAGGGATAGGAGAGAGAGGCTCGCAGAGGCTGGTGGCTGACCAGCTGGGGCCATTGCTTGGGGTGAGGGTGGTTGGAGGGAGAAAGAAGGAAGAGAGAGAACTCCATGATTACGGGCAGCTATGGATGCTCGCACATGTGGGTGCGTGTGTCTCTCCACAGGACTGAACCAGTGGCAGGCTGGTGGAAAGCATGAGCAGCTCCATTCAGGAAGGGGAAGCAGCAGCTGTTTCCCCAGGAGACAGTGTCCGGGAGCAGCTGGAAGCTGGGAAGAACGCGATGGCAAGGGAGCTGCCAGCTGCAGGATGGAAAAGGAGAGCCAGGCTGGGCGCTGCCATCTGACTGGGCAGTGGGGCTGTAGCTTGGAGCTGATCAGCCTCAGCTTTCTCTCCTGCTTGTGCAACCTGGGCCTTAACTTCCTGTCCTTCCCTCCTCCCTAGGCTTGACCGGACTCTGCAACTCTGCCTGGGCTCTGTCACTGTGACCTCCGCTCAGCTTCCAGGCTCACTTCTCTTTTTCCTCTTTAAGGTTGCGAATGTTGGTGACTCACCACTTCCAGTTGTCCTCCTGTTTCTTCTTCACTTCTCTTTCATTTCTTAGTTCTCCTTTCGTTCAGGGCTACGCAAGCCTGAAAGGCAGTGGGAAACTCTAACAGCATGCTGGAAGGAGACCACCTGTCCCCTGTCCTCTGGGCACGCTCCTTGGCCTAAGTGCTAGATACACTCAGCCTCTTCTCTTAATACTTCCTTTAAATGGTGGACTGTTATCCAGATGAGGAAACTGAGATTACAGGAGGTAAAATAAAGTAGCTCCCAACTCAAGCACTCACCAAACATTCACCAAGCACCTGGCAAGTATCAGAATCCAAACTTGTGAAGGTAAGTGTCCTCAAGCCCTCATCTACGCTACTTCAAGAACTCATGCCCCCAATGTGATCCCCTACTCCTCAGTAGCATTACTTAGGAACTTCTTAGAAATGCAGACTCTCAGGCCCCCCTCAGCCAGCTGAATCAGAGACACTGGAAGGGGTGCCCAGCCATGTGCATTCCCATGCTCACTGACATTTGAGAAGCATGGCCCTAGACAAGGGATTTCATTAGGCCTTCCCTGGTGGAGGACAGCCACTTGGGCTTGAGCTGAGTTTTCCAGATCCAAGGTTCCTGTTTCAAGGATGTCACCACAGAAGGCAGTGGATTATTTATCCACAGCAGGCCTGGGTAAAAGGGGCGTAACTCCCTTTTTCAGAAGGAGTGACCTGGGTCCTTTTGACCCTTTGCTTGGCTTTTTGAGAATAAGGATGATCAATGATGTCTCATTTTACTTCCTGTTCCTTCTTTCACTTAATCATTTTCAGAGTTTCCTTTTTGGCAAAAGTTTTTAGAGTTTTTTTCAGACACATGGTTGGAAGAATTTGAAGCCTAGGAGGCACACCGCAACGAAGAGAGTTTCTATGCTCTGAACACAGGATAACAGATAAAACAGCAGGAGAGACTTAGGTAGATCATCTGTTCAGTAATAGAACTGGGGACCCTGCATCAGGGAGGCCCTCTCTGGTCCATGGATTTGTGTGATGTGGAGGCACAGACAATTTGGTGATGAGCCTCTGTAGGCAAAAAGTCCAGGAATGAGGCTGGGGCTTTAGGCGACTTGCATGTTTTCATTTGGATTCTTCTCACTAATCGTAGGATGTGGGCAAGTCTCTAACTTTTCTGTAATTCAGTTTCTCATTTTTAACACAGATATAGAAGCATCTTTCATAGGACTTCCATTGTTTTTCTTTAGATTTTTAAAAAACTTTTCATTTTGAAGTTATTAGGAGACAATTTTCCATGGGTCTCTCATATTTCTGCATGTTTTATGAATAAAGGTACAAAAAAATTTTCATTCTGGATGTTTTAAGGACTTTTTTCATAGTGAACAGCCTTGGATAATAGAAAATAGCTCTCAATTTAGATGTATATACACAGCAAAGCAATCTTTCAAGAATGAGGATAAAGATATTTTCAACAAACAAAAGTTAGCTGAGTTTACTACCTGGATCCTCAGTAAAGGAATTTCTAGACTGGGGTGTATTTCAGGAAGAAAGAATGATTCCAGCAGGAAGCAGTGACATGTAAGAAGGAAAGGTGACAGAAGGAAAAGACAGACACATGAGTAAATCTAGAGAGAGAACAAAGCGATAATAATAATGAGTAACACAGGGGAGTTAAGAAACACAACTGAAATAGATTTAAGAAGCACAAAAGTTGGAGTGGGGTGTAAATATGGATGAATCTTGCTAAGTGCTTTCCATGCATGAGATAAGTAAAAATACTAAATTTACTTTTTAAGTTAAATAACCACTGAAATAATAGAAATAAAGTGTGTAACCTTCAAACTAGGAGAAGGAAAGCTGAAGTAAAAATGTTTTAAACAAACAGGAAAAAAAAGCAAAAAGGAAGGGGAAGAAACAAAGAATAATATCTTAAGACATAAATCGTTATATCAGTAACCACTATAAATGTAAATGGACTAAAATTCTATTATAAGAATGTAGCAATTATCAACAAAACTCTTCGTGAAAGGGCAAATATGGCTAGACTGGATCTGAAAATCTAATTTATTCTGTTCTCTAGAGTCACACACTAAAACATGAAGACACTGAAATTTTGAAAACAAAAATGGCCAGGTGTGGTGGTCAACCCCACCATGGTGGGGGCTACTTGGGAGGCTGAGGTGGAAGGATCACTTGAGGCAGGGAGATTGAGGCTGCAGTAAGCTGTGACCACACCACCACTGCACTCAGCCTAGGCAACAAAGAGAGACCCTGTTTCAGGAAAAAGAAAGTAAAAGCACAGAAAAAGAGATACCTGATAAAGAGTAATAAAATAGACACATTTCAATATAAGGCAAAAAGCCTTATTAGACATAAAGAGAGATACTACAGTATAATAAATAGTTCATATCACCAGAAGAATATAATAGTATTAAACTTGTATGTAATCAGGAACATAGCTTCAAAATACATCAAACAAAACTGCAAGAACCACAAGGAAAAATAGAGAATTCTACATCATAGTGGGAAGCTTTAATATCCTCTCTCATTATCTGAAAGATCAAGCAACAGAAAAATCAGAGATTTTAGAAGATTTGAACATGCAACTAATAAGCTTGATCTAATAGATGTATATTGGATTTTGTATCCACAAAATGGAAAAGACACATTATTTTCAAGTATACTTGGAACATTTAAGAAGATCATCCATATAGTATGCCATAAAGCAAGTCTCAACAAATTTCAACCAGCTTCTTACAGTTTACATACTTTGACGCCAAAGAATTTAAGAAATCAATAACAAAAAGAGGACTAAAAAAAAAATCCTGTGTTTGGAAATTTAAAGGCACACTTATAAATAATTTCAGAGTCAAAGAAGAAATCATAATGGAAATGAGGAAATACTTAATGCTGATTGATAAAGATAATATTTCATATTTAAATTGAAGGAATAAAGTGTTTTGAGATGGTTAGAGGAAAATGTATGGCATGTATGCTAATATATTAGGAAAGAATGTCTGAATAGCAGCAAGGTAAACATCCAAATTAAGAAATTAATTAAAGAATAAGCCAAATAACAATCTTTTTAAAAATAGAAGGGATGAATATAAAGAGCAGATGCACTGAAATAGGAACACAAAAAATAGAATTAACAAAGCTGAAAAATACTTCTTTTAAAAATATGCACGCAATTGAAAACTGCCAGCAAACGTAACTAAGTGATCAAGAGAAAAGGCCAAAAAATGGCAAGATTAGTAATGAGAAAGAGGATTTCACTACTTATCACGGGCTGAACTGTATTCCCTCAAAAGCTACGTAGAGTTTCTAACTCCCCATACCTGTGAATGCAATCTTATTAAGAAACAGGGTGTTTGCAGCTGTCATCAAGCTAAAGATCCCAACAGAAACTTTGCAAGAGAAGAGATATGAATTACAAAAAAGTGCATGAAAAGATGTTCAACATCATTAGTCATTAGAATATGCAAATTAAGATGCAGCGAGCTGCCACTACACACCTATTAGAATGGTTAAAATAAAAAAATCAAGACAAGAGAAAGTGTTGGTGAGGATCCTGAACAATTAGAAGTCTGACACATTGTTGGTAAGAAGGCAAAATGAGTACAGCTCCTTTAGGAAATGCTTTAGTCCTTTCTTATAACATTAAACATATATTTACCATATGGTCCAGAAATCTCACCCCAAGCACTTACCCAAGAGAAATAAATTAAAACGCATCTCCAGATGAAAACCTGTACACAAATATTAGGGGCTGCTTTATTCATAATTGCCAGAAACTGAAAATACACAATGAATGTTGAATGGATAAACACACTAATACAAGGGAGTACTCCTCAGCCATAAAAGGGAGAGGCATACCGACGCGCATACGACAGGGGGGAATTTCACAGGTGTGGTGCTGAATCAGAGCCAGACTCAAGGCTCTGTGCTGTATGACCCCGTTTATATGACATTCCAGAGTCAGAAGACGAATTAGCAGTTCCCCAAATCTAGGTATTAGGGGAGGAAACTCTCCACAAAGGGACACAGGGAATGTTTTACGGGTGATGGAAAATGTTCTACATCTTAATCGTGGTGGTGGGTACATACTTGGGTTTGTCAAACTGTGTGGAACACTAAACCTACAAACAGTGAATGTTACTGCGTGTTGTTATGCATCACGTATCCTGACCTTTGAAGAAAAGAGTGACATATCACTTACAGGCACATTCAGGAATGACAAAACTATTTTTATTTATTTTTATTTTTTTGAGACGAAGTTTTGCTCGTTTCTCAGGCTGGAGTGCAGTGGCATGATCTCGGCTCCCTACAACCTCCACCTCCCAGGTTCAAGTGATTCTCCTGCCTCAGCCTCCCGAGCAGCTGGGATTAGAGGCCTGCACCACCACACCTGGCTAATTTTTGTATTTTTAGTAGAGATGGGGTTTCACCACATTGGCCTTGCTGGTCTCGAACTGCTGACCTCAGGTGATCTGCCCACCTCGGCCTCCCAAACTGCTGGGATTATAGGCATGAGCCACTGCGTCTGGCCAGAACTATTTTTAAAAGTAGGTATTTCAGAAATACCTGAGAGTGAGGGAGTTCAGTAGCATTTGGGAGTGAGACACAGGTGACCTCAATGGTTTGATCGTATTTGCTGTCTTAAGGTGGAAATTGAATGAAAATCAGTTGCTAAAACAGGATGGTATTATGTGGGAGAAAGGGATGAAGCACTAACCCTGTCCTCTGGGCTTGGAGCCAAGGTCATCAGTCATCCATTCACCTGGAAGGGCCTATGGGGCAGTGAAGGCGACTGCAGATGTGGAAGTTTGAGCAACAGAAGGAGGGACAGGCACTGTTCGCTGTCCCCAAGCATCATTCTCCACTATTCCTTGCGGAGCACCTGAGAACGTAGCTGGAGATAACGTTGGCCCTTAGTGCTATCCCCATCCTACCCTTGAAAGTGAAAAAGAGATTACAGACTGGGTTCTTAGTCACAGAGAGGAGCTTCAGGCAGGGGACCATGCTCATCCCTCTCCCCCACCTCACCTGCCACACACACTTTCTTACTTAAAGATACACTGGAGAGAAAAGTCCTTGAAGTCAGGGGCCACATGAAGTAAGGGAGAGAACACAGGCTTTAGAGTCAGAATAAGTTTGGAATCCAGGCTGGTTTATTAAGTTAAATGCCTTTGGGCAAGTTAATTACCCTTTTGGAATCTCTATTTCCTTGCTTATAAAAATGGGCATAACAATACTTCCCTAACAGGCAGGGCTTTGATGTATTTTGATGTTTTTTTGAAATAGAGAGATAGTCTGACAGCACCATAGGACAGGAAGGCTGGGAGCTTCCTGGGAAGACCAGCTCATTGCGGCGTGTTAGGCCAGCCTGCAGCCCCCTGCCCTACTGCTCAAATGCTGGGTCTCAGCAGTGGTCTGGTGTGGACGGGACTGCTGTGGGGGATGATGACTCACCCTACCAGCCAGATGTGGACATCGAATGGAACTGCTGAGGGGCTAACACCCATTCTCTCCTTGAGGATCAAGTACTTGGGAAGCTGTGTTACAGTCACATGGGTGCTCACTGAGTACAGAGTGAAAACACTGAAGTTAGTTGGAAAATTAAAATACATAATGGTATCAGGTGATGATAACTTGAGTGTCCAGCTCCATAAAAAAGACACAGGCACCTTTAGGACCCCTTCCTCCAGGCCAGGGCTCCGGTTTTCTCTAGGACACTCCTGTGCTGTGTTTCCATTACTGACCAACCTCTCCCTTAGGACTGACCATCTTTTCTGTAGACAGCCTTTCAATTAACTTCCGTGGGGCTCGATGCCTAGAGAATCATTCTCTCTTGAGCAACTACAAGCTTGGCTCTGAGGCATTGTGTGTTCATTTCATGGTTTCCAAGAGCAGTTTTACTCTCTTCATTTCCAAATACGTGGGGTGCAGTAGATGGGAAAGGGGTGCATTTCAGTGTCCAATGTATGAACCATCCACCCATATGTACATCATGGTATGTCTTTGAGAAATGTTCTCTTTCTACATATATTAAGGCTTCATTCATCACATGAGCTATTTTTTGTGGCTCTGTGCGTGTGTGTGTGAGTGTGTGTGGGTGGGTGCAGCATTGTACAGGGTTCTAGCAAGATGCTGACTGTCCATTACGCTGCTTGAGAGTTTTCTGTGGGTGGAGAGAAGTCCACCTCACCCCTAGCCAAAACACGTTATCACAGAACATGGAGGCATTTTCCTAGGTGATCTCTTAACAATGGAGGGAGAAGCTGGGTGCAGTGGTTCACACCTGTAATCCCAGAACTTTGGGAGGCCAAGGCAGGTGGATCACCTGAGGTCAGGAGTTCTAGACCGGCCTGGCCAATGTGGTGAAACCCGGTCCAGTCTCTATTGAAAATACAAAAATTAGCCAGGTATGGTAGTGGGAGCCTGTAATCCCAGCTACTCAGAGGCTGAGGCAAGAGAATCACTTGAACCCTGGAGGTGGAGGTTGAAGTGAGCCAAGGTCGCATGATTGCACTCCAGCCTGGGCGACAAAAACAAAACTCTGCCTCAAAAAAAAAAAAAGAAAGAAAAAGAATGGAGGGAGGGTCTCTATGAACCCAGATACACTTGTTGCTGGACATTTTCATACTTTTCAACCAATTAATAAACTGGCCAGTCACCCAAACACCAGGACAGGAGGGCAGTCTGGGCTAATAGTTGCCTATCCAGGAGTATGTGTTACACCAGGCATTGTGCTATTAATACATTCTTGCATCCATATTTCATTGAACTCTTACAACAACCTTGTAGAGTAGGCATTAGTAGGCTCATTTTACAGGTAACAGAGCAAGGCTTGGAGGGGTTAAAACGTCTGCCCAGGCTCACCACCACTAGTAACAGTGAGGCTTGGATTCAAACCCAGGTTTGCCAACCCCAGCCTCCTCATCAACTCTCTATCACACCCAGAACCAGTGGCATCTGCAGCTCAGGGGGCTGAAGCCACAGGACAACTATTAAACCCACTCTCCTCCCTCTGCTCTTCCAGAGATGACCTCCTGACACACAGTAAGAAGCTGACGTCTCCATGGCATGCAGGAGTAAAGCCAGCCCCTCACCAACCACTTGGGGCCCTACCCAGCAGGGCCCCAACACTCCTTTACAATCTCTTCTCTGCCCATAAACCAACTTCTCCTGCACATGATCTATCTTTCTCAGCATCTCTTGAATTTACTGCCCCTTCAACTGGTACCAAATATTTGCTCCTATGCTTTTAGCTGAAGAGGGTCGCCAGCCATCATTCAAGGTTCTGCTGGAGCCCCACCACTACAGCAAGGCCAGACAGCCCCTAGACCTTGTCTTTCTCTGAACCACCATCACATCACATCCCTCACCCTTGAGGCTTACCAGGTATTCATCTTTCAAAGCCACAAGGCAAACTGGGAGGCAGGAAGGTGAAAAGAGGCCAGAGCTAATGAGGTGATCCCTCTTGCTCTCAGGTTTGGGAATATTTACTCTCTCTGCTCTGCCATCAATCATGCTCCCCAAATGATCACATCCCTGGGAGAAGAATGGAGTTTTAAATATTTTGTCCTTTCCCAATGTTTACCACACACGTGATAGATAGTAAGTCTTTTACTTGGCATATGAATGAGTGATTGAAGTGAATGAGTGAAGGAAGAGGACAGCTGAACGAGACCAGGTGCTTACATCCTGGTGTGCCTAACTGGGAGACAAGGGATTGAGGAGTCATCAGAGGGACAGCTTGTCAGTGCTGAGAACCTGAATCCTGGAATTTGATAGGGTTTGAATCTGAGCTCTGACACTCAAGAGTTGTGTGAATTTGACCAAGTTACTAACCTCTCTGTGATTCGACTCCATCTGTAAGAAGAGAATGAATACCCACCCTCTAGAGCCATTATCATGAGTAAGAAAGATAATTTGTTTAAGTGCCTGGCATGGAGGGACTATTCCATAAAAGATAGTTCATTATGATCAGTGAAGGAAGGAAGGAGGAAGAGAATGTTTGGACGAAGACTTCTTTTATGGAGTTTTGAAGTATGTGCAGAGCTGTCCCCTCAGTCCCACCCCCTGTCGCTGCCCCCCTGGCCCTGTGACCATCAATATCTCCATTGTCTTGACAGAGACATTCTGGAGCCTCACTTTGGTCATGCATCTCTCCAGTTTCTGGACCTGGCAGCAGCAGCTGCCTCCTGGGTGGTGGCAGGGTGCAGGCTGTTGCTAGGAGAATGGCTGATATTAAGGTGGGGTGAGGAAGACAGGATGGTGGGTGGGGAGGATGGCAGCTGAACCGTTGGTTTATTTCAGGCTTCCAAGACCTCCGACCATCGCTTCCTACAAGCCCCTGACACAGGGTGGAGGGGCGGAACCCAGAGCAGATGTTTCCTCTCTTTGACTATCGATGGATGGTTTGGGAACACATGGGAAGGGAGGGGGAAGGAAAGGAAGGCAATGAGAGAGAATCCTTATTTGGGAGCCCATCCTTCTCCAGTGGCTCAGTGTCCACTCCCTAAAGTTCTAGGAAGTGCCCGACAGATGTTAATCACATGGCCAAAGCCAGGGTTAAGGCAAACCAAGGTCATGGATGTGGGCCGGCCCATTACTTGGAGGTAACTTCCACACGGCAGCCTTCTGGTAGCTTGGGAATCATGCCACTAGCCATAGGCACAGCCCACTAGAAGCGCCATGTGGTCCACTGAGGTGGGACCTAACTGGATAACAGTGAATTTTTCCCCTGTGGGTCAGCCTTGGCATCCCTCCTAACCCGCCTTTGAATGGGATGATCTCCCACCCAGAGATGACTTCACTTCCCTAAGTTCCTTGGTAGGGAACTTGAGGGGTGGTTAGAAACTTCCACCCCTCGCTGCCCTCACTGGAGAATAACGCAGGACAAGAGAGGATAAGAACAGCTCTCTGTGTCACCGACACCACTTGGTGAAACAGTCTAAAAGGCAGGGATAGCAGCTTGGAGAATTCCAGCAGCTTCAAACTCCACCACCAGGATCTCTGTGGGTCTCAGTTCCTGTCTGTAAAATGGGGAGAATAGTACACGTCAAGTGACTACTCTCCCTCATCAAGAGAACTTTGTGAGTAATAATGGTTATGACAGTGCTTTCCAAATGTGCAGGATCAGCGAGAAAGAGATTTTGCAGGGCATCAACAGTTCAGGGGATGTTGGCTACAGGCGGGGAAAACACCTATGTGCTCTTCTACCTGCTGCACCCGTGGAGGGGGCTCAGCTGGGAGGACAGGTGCAGTCCTCCCAGATTACTCTGAAATCATTGTGGGTGCCCAGTAAGCACTTCTTGGCCAGAGTCTGAGAGTAACAACTGAAAGTACTTGGGGCTCAAAATCACCTGCTCCCGTTAATCATTCGAGGGCTTTGGTGTCACATCCTTCTCTGAAGTATGTCGTCTTTCTCAGGCACATGGCCATGAGGCCCTGTGAATCTAACTGCACTGTGTGTGGGGCGGGGGTCAAACTGCACTGGGCGTGTACTTTTTCTTGGTCAGCATCTTGGTTTCTATTTCTAAAGGCAAAGGAGGTGTCTCGATTCCTTCCAAGACTTGAAAAGCCCAGCAAGGTTGGTGGCTTTTTTTGCTGTGCTGCTGAAGCCGGGACAGGCTGCCCTGGTGGTGGTGAGCCCCCCGGAGGTGTTTAGCAAGATCACCTGTGACTACACACTATGCTAAGGACCTTGTGTGTATCACCTTTATCACTGCAACAACCCATAAACAGCGCACTATCACGATCATCTCCATCTCATGGATAGGAGGGGAGGGTACCTGCCATACAGCAGCCTTTTAGTAACTTGGGATTCATGCCACTAGCCATAAGTACAGCCCGCCAGAGGCACCATGTGGTCCACTGAGTGGGATCTAAATGTATAACAATGAGTTTTTTCCCCATGGGTCAGTCTTGACCAGCCCTCCATCCTGCCTTTGACTGAAATGCTCTCCCATCCAGTGATGACTTTGCCTCCCTAAGCCAGACAGGATTGGATGGGAAAACAGCTGAGGAAGAGCAGGCAGCACAGCCTGGAGTGAGTGAGTGTGTGAGTCTGTGTGTGCACGTGCACGTGCATGTGTGTGTATGTGTGTGTGAGAGTGAGAGAGAGAGAGGGTGAAGGAGAGAGAGAACTGCTTTTGTACGAATCTTTCTTTTTTTTCAACAAACCACAGACCAGCTACACATTCTTGGGCAGTTTCCCGAGGATGAACTTAAGACTTTGTGAGAGAAAGGAAAAAGAAAAAGAAAAAGAGTAGGTAGGGATGGAGGAAGAAGTGAGGCAGAAAGTGTCCAAGCTCACGAGCACGCATGTGCACGCACACACACACGAGCGCGCACAGGCACACACACGCACACACTATTCATACACGACTCCTAGCAATAAGGAAGTGAGACTAGATCTTTTTCATGAATGGGCTTAACTCAGCGTCGCTGAACTTCCGCTCTCCCATTCACCAGCATTCAAATTTCACCTTCTGACCATCCAAGGCAGCTGGCTGCTGGCCCAGGAACTAGGAGCACTTTGAGATCATTCCTCTGACCACAGGCAACTGTGTGCTTGCAAGGAATCTTCTTTCTTGAGCTGGTAAATTCAAAATGACCAGGGTGTTTACAGGATACCAGGTTTGAAGGCCACTGAACCTTGGACCCCCAACCCCACCTACTGCCCCGTTCCCCCAGGATCACAGCTTACATTCTGGAAAAGCTCAGAAATTACAGCAGGCAATGCAGGCAGAGGAAACATTTCTGCACAGGAACTGCACAGGAGCATGGCCGAGGTGAACTCTGGGGAACTTTAATGCCTGCCTTAAATTAGGCTGGGAGAAATGACAGTCACCATTTGGAAAGGACACTTTATGGCTCTCCCCATGGGAGCTAGGGAGCAATTAACTGGGGTGTGTAACCTGTAAGGGTGCCATTCTTTCATATTGGGTGGGAGCCAGGTGAGGCACAGGCAACAGTGTAAGTTCCTGTTCTTTGAAAATCAGCCTCAAGATCCCCGGGGGGCAAGAGGGGGGTATGTCCAGGCAGTGGAAGGACCAGTGAAGGATCTCAAGCAAGTCATTTCATGTTGCTGTGCTCCAGCTTCATCTGTCAATAAGACCTCCCTGGCACAACTTCTGGGATGACCAAGTGAGCAAAGACAAAGTCCCAACTCCCCAGTGGGAATGACCTGGGCTCATCGGCAACCCAGTTAGGGAAACCTCTACCACCTCGAACTGACAAAGCAGCTGCCACTATTCTGAAAGAATAAGGATAGCTTTACCTCTGAACTTCCAGAAATGGTGACAGTGACAGACTAGTGACCCAGAAGCAGGGAGAGCAATGGGAGACAGACAGGGCTGGCCTGCCCCAAGACCAAAGAAGGAGCAAGAGAGAAGCTGTGGCAGAGACACCACGGAGGCTCAGCTTTTCTTTTCCTGATTTCTTTCCCCTCCCCTCCAACTCATAATGGAATCTCAAGGAGGCAATAGAGAAAGGGGCATCCTTTTCCTGACTCACCCTGCATCCGTAGAATCCTCACACAGGCTCCCTGGTCCCTACACTTGGATGGGCAACAAGGGGTCGCGAAACCCCGTGTCTTACAATGTTTGGGCCCAGAGGCAGGAACATGGATGAAATGACTTTCAGAGTGCCTTCCCCACTTGGGGCCAGGAGCCTTGCCCCAGAGCTGAATCTAGGGCAGCGTGCTGGAGAACTGCATTCCACTCCTTGCAGCTGCTGAGCTACTGGGTCCAGCTCTGGGCACTGGGAATGGACTCGGAAATACCAGTGGGCTTTGTTTGGGCTGATTACTCACAGTAGAGGAATGATATCCATTCCACCCGACTTTCTAGGAACTTGCCTGCAGCTGGAGCAGTCCCTGTCCCTAGGTTCCCTCTAGCACAGAGAGGTTGCTAGCAGAGGCCCGGCTGGGGAGGGAATGTGCAGCTTACAGGGAATGCAAGTGGGCCCCAGGAAGCATTGATGCAATGCTCTTAGCCCTTCTCCCCTGTGATAACTTCTGGGAGTAACTTTCCCCATTTCCCTGGTCTCCTTTCCCTCCTCCTGCTTCAAGAGCCAAATTCCTGCATGACAGCAGCACCTGAGGAATGGGAACTCACACAGTAGTGATGCAGGTGGATAGAGGAAATACGTGTAGGTCTAAGGAGCTTGGGTAATAAAGGCTGCCATCCACCAAACCCTCACATGCCAAGTGTGTGCCCAGCCCTGCAGGCTCTGCCTCCCTCAATCCTTCCAGCGCCCTGGTTGTGCAGGTGCTATCCTCGTGACCTTTTCACAGATGAGGAAATGGACCCTTAGAGAGGTCAGGAAATGCTTCCAAGATCACATAGTTAGCAAATGGCAGAGCTGAGAAATAACTCCATTTCTGTTCAGTGATAAAGCACATGGCTTTAGCCACTGGACTCCGATTTTTGTGTACATGTTAGTAGCTCAGCTTTTATGAGAACTGGAGATTAAGCTCCCTGAGGGTAAAAGCTGCGCCTTATTTTTTGCCCTATTTATCTCTATATGATGCCAGGAACTCATTTTAAAAAGCAGCTGCCAAAACACACGGAGATGGTGGTCAGTGGCTGTCCATGGATGATCTGGAGGCCACTGCAGCTGATGAGACCAAAAGCAACCCTGGAACTGTCCACACTGTAGACAGACTCTTCAGGTCTCTCTTGCCCTGCTTCTCCCATAGTGGTTGTATTTTTCTCCCATCTGCCTCCTGGTTCCTGCCCATTGGAGGCTTTTCCAGCCTCGTGACCTCTATTACTGGCCCCTCTCTGCAAATGCCTGCATCTACTCATTGCTCTGTCTTGATGCTGCTACCACAGACTGAGATTCCTCTACTCTTCTTTCCTGCGCCACATGTGTGTCCTTACAGCTTCTCTGGCTCCTTCTCTGTGTCTAAGCATCTGGGTCACCTCACTCTCCGTTCCCGCCGAGGGTGTCTGAGAGAGTCCCTGATGGGTTAGTAACAACCCAAATCTGGAGATACCTCTTGGTCTCACCAGCTTAGCTTTTAGGCTGCCCACATTCTATAAAGCAGTGGCCCACAACCGTTTTGGCACCAGGGATGGGTTTCGTGGCGACAATTTTTCCACGGATGGGGCAGGGAGGAAAGGGTAGTTTCAGGATGATTCACGTGCATTACATTTTTGCACACTTTATTGCTATTATTGTCACATTGTAATATATAATGAAACAATTATACAACTCACCACAATGTGGAATCAGTGGGAGCCTTGAGTTTGTTTTCCTGCAACTAGACAGTCCCATCTGAAGGTGATAGGAGACAGTGACGGATCATCAGGCATTGGATTCTCATAGGTAGCACACAACCCAGATCCCGCGCATGTGCACTTCACAATAGGGTTTGCGCCTTTATGAGAATCTCATGAGGCCGCTAATCTGACAGGAGGTGGAACTCAGGCGGTGATGTGCGCCATGGGGAGTGGCTATAAATACAGATGAAGCGTCACTCGCTTGCCCACTGCTCACGTTCTGCATGTGGCTGGGTTCCCCTCCATAGCAGGGCTCACTTCAGGTCCTCCAATTTAAAGATGAGGCACCTGAAGCTCAGAGATGTTAAGCAACTTGCCTGAGGTCACACATTTAGAAGGTGACAGAATCCAGATGGGAACACACATCAGTCTGGGAAGATGAAAGAAGTTGTGGGGATGAATGGTGGTGGTAGCTGCGTTCTTAATGCTGCTGAATCCCTTAAAATGCTGAAAGTGGTAAACTTTGTCACGTACGTTTACCACAACAAAAAGTGGTTAAAATGGTAAAAAGAAACAACGAACAAAATAACCTCATGGGATTTTAAATTGGATTAAATGAGTTATCTACCTAAACCCTTTTATTCATGCCTGGTATGTAGGAGCTAATATGATGACTAATTATGTTAATATTGCTTTTTTAGTTTCTTCATCTATAAAGTGGGAATAAATAATAAAGATACCTCTTAGGGCTTATTCTCCTTATTTCTTAGAAATTTATTGTGGCAAATTTATGCATATATAAGTTGCATTCATTTTTTAAAACTGAGACATCACTACTTGAAGAGCGTAAGTACTAAGTATACAGCTGGATGGATTCTGTATACGTATTTATCAATGTACTCACCACCCAGGCCACGGTAGAGACATTTTCCATGCCCTGAAAACTTCCCTGTGTTCCTCCAAGTTAGGACCAGCTTCCTTCCCACTCTTAGGGTTTCTGATTGGATGAAACACAACCCGTAGCACCTTGTCTGACAGACTTGCTTGATCAATGTTATTAATAATCAATACTATTATTAACACACTAATTACTGCTGTTTGACAAAGGGTAAAAACAATAGAACTGCTAACAATGACAATACTCCAAATCCAATTTAGAACAAAACTCATACAAGAGCACAGGCCACAGAGCTAAGAGGCTGGCCCTTTGGCTGCCATCTGCCAGCCATGCAGCCTGTGCCACGAGGATGCCCCTCTGAGCTTCAGGGTCCGCATCCCTCAAGTGAGGCCTCAGTCCAAGTCATCTCTATGGCTCCTTCTAGTTCTAACATCCTACAAGTCTAAGAATTTGGCATTGTAACTGGCAAGCGGATGAAATAAGTGTGGGAACTGAGGGTTACAGCAAAGTCAAGCCCATAGATCTCTTGCACCCCAGCAGCTCGAGTGGGGTTCATGGGGCCTGGCTGCAGGGACAATACAGAAAGACTCTTGCTATAACTCTTGAAGAGTTCTAGTTCGAACCACACTAATGGGTTGACCTTTAGAGATGAAAAACCTTTCTCCACATTAGGGCTGACATGCGCAGGTCATACCAGTGGCCAAGTCCACCCACTCTGTTCTCAGCTGTTGGATTCTTTGGGTGGCAGAATTTCCATCTGCTCACACAGCTGTGCTGAGAGCTGAAGGGTCTGGGGTGGTCTCTGTTCACCATCCAGCTGTTTAAGCAGCAGGCAGGGGGAGCTTCCTCTGGCTTCCTCAGGACTGCAGCTGTTGAGAGCATTATGGGAACAAAGGCTGACTTCTATGACAAGAATGTGTCAAAACCAATTTTTCTTAATGCAGGAAATTATTTCAAGTTGACTTATAAGCTAGTCCAAACATGTTCTCTGCAATATAAAACATAGTAATAAAGTACCTAAAAGGTTGTCTCATGTAGAACAGGTACTTGGTAAATGTCAGTTCCTAGACTCCTCAGACTATATTAATCTCTGTCATTCATTTATTCACTCATTCATTCATTCACTCAGCAAACAGTTTTCAATGCTGTGGGTTAGAGGTACTGAAGACACCATAATGAACAGCGCAGATAAAAATCCCTGCCTTTGAATAGTCTGGTGAGTACAGACTGACAATTGACAATTTACAATTAAAAGAAAAGGACAACATGCATTCAGTCGATCAAATATTTACTGAGCACTTACTAGTGCCAGACACAGTTTTAGGTATTAGGAATACAGTGTTAAACAAGACACACATGGTTTCTCAACTTAGAGAGCTTTACTTCTAGTGGAGAACCAGACAGCAACCATATGAACAAATGAATACACAAGTTTCGTGATGGCAAGTGTTTGAGGGAAATGAACATAGCAGGGTTGAAGCACAAGAGGAGAATGTGCTGCTTTGACAGAGGGGGCCAGGCTTCAATAATTTCTAGAGTATACAAAGCAAAAAGAAAACTTCCATTGCCCTCATGGTTATGTCACTGGTTTTCCTGTTGTGTGTTGTTAGACATCTCTTCTATGTAAACATTTCTGGAGCACTGGTTTCCTTCCTTTCTTGGATGGCATGAGGGTAAGCTCCTTGAGGTCAGGAGCTGTATCTCAATTTGAGTGCTCCAGAAACCCAAATAGACTAGCCACCTACTATAAATTGCGTATCGCTCATCCAAAATGCATGGAACCAGCAGTGTTCTGGATTTTTTATATCTCCAGATTTTGCAATATTTTGCACATAATGAATATCTTGGGGATGGGATCCAAGTCTAGATATGACTAATTTATTTTTCATATATACCTTATACACATAGCTTGGAGGTAATTTTATAACATATTTTACATAATTTTGTGCATGAAACAAAGTTTGTGTTAAGTACTTAATGTGCAAAAATTTTCACTTGTGGCATCATGTCCACACTCAAACATTTTGGACTTTGAAGCATTTCAGATTTTGGATCTTTGGATTAGGGATACTCAACTTGTATATTTGAGGGATTTCTTGACGGAATTCAGCAGAGAATGGGTAAGGCTGCTCTCTGACTTGACTGAAGGTGTGTCTGCAGTGTCCAACCAAGATCTTAAGAATCGGGGGCTTACGGAGCAGGGACAGGTAGGGAGTGCATGGTGAAAAAGAGCCTTTGAGGAGCAGCCCTGCAGAATAAGACTCTAAAGGAAAGTTCTAGAACATGCAGGATTTAATTCCAATGAAAAGCATGGAATGACATGATGGTCAGCTGGAAGCAAAAGCTGGCTCTTTCCCGCTCCTGCCATCTGATAACAGTCCTGGCAACACTACTGCCTCACTTCTCTATCAAGATCTTAGGGAAAAAAAAAGATTTTAGCTATCTGAACACTCTTCCTTCTAGCTTGAGTTTGTGAGATAAAAGTGACACTATTAACTCTGTTTGAGAGTGAGGAAACAGAGAAACAGGTCGGCTGTCTTATCCAAGGCCTCCAAGGAAGTTGGGGCAGAAACCAGGAGCATTGGTTTGCCTCCTTTCTTGGATGGCACAAGGGTAAGCTTATAGACGGAGCTCTCCAATTCAGGGTTGGTAGCATAATTTGCCAGATCTACATGAACTGCATTCATCCATAGCTCTTTTGTGCATCATAATAATTATCTGATTTAAAACTCTTATTCAAAAAAACGACTGAACTTTCCTTCTCTTGACACCCTAGCCACTGCCTAGCCTTCTTTTTCTTCACTTCCAGCTTCCTACATCTTCCTGGGTGGCAGGGAAGGAACCATAAGCATAGGCAGTGTGGGAGGCCAACACTCAGGGTTGCAGCTCAGTGCAGCTGTCACTGATTATGGAAGGAGGCACAAGAGCCCTGAGCACACGCTGCTTTGCCTCAGTTGCTGAATGCAGATTCGAAAACCACAGCAGGAGTGAAGACCAGAAAGGACAGCTGCTGGGTAGATCAGGCTGGTAGAGACCTAGCTCAGCTCCCAAGCCTAGCTTCTACTTTCTCCACCTGGATCTTCTTCCCTTCAAGAAGATGTGCAGGGCCAGTGTGGGTGGGCAGTGCCACATGAACCATTCAAAAGAGGGCTATTTCCTATTCTGTACCAAACTCCCCAGGGATATCCTTGCAATGACTCTCCTGAGTTCCGACCTCTTCCTTTTGCAGGTGCTATATAGCAATCACAGCACTTTGAAGACATAGACCTCATGTCCTGCCCTGCTTAAAGTTCTTCAAGACTTCTCCCTTGCTCTAAGAATGAAGTTTCAACATCGCTTCTAACTCCTGCTTGATTCCCCAGCAGCAGCCCAGGTCAGCTCCTCTTCCCTGACTCCTGCTGCAGTTCCTTCTGATCCTCAAACAGCTAAAGTCTCCCACCATGGGCTTTTTTTTTTTTTTGAGACGGAGTTTCGCTCTTGTCACCCAGTCTGGAGTGCAATGGCGCGATCCCAGATCACTGCAACCTCCACCTCCTGGGTTCAAGCAATTCTCCTGCCTCAGCCTCCCGAGTAGCTGGGGTTACAGGTGCGCGCCACCATGCCCAGCTAATTTTTGTATTTTTAGTACAGACGGGGTTTCACCTTGTTGACCAGGATGGTCTCGATCTCTTGACCTCGTGATCCACCTGCCTCGGCCTCCCAAAGTGCTGAAATTATAGGCGTGAGCCACCACGCCCGGTCGGGCTTTTGTTTTTTTAAGTCAAGATTTCACTCTGCTACTCAGGCTGGAGTGCAGTGACATGATCACAGCTTACTGCAGCCTCAAACTTTTGGGCTCAAGCGATGCTCTCTCATCTCAGCATCCCAAGAAGCTCAGACTACAGGCATGTGCCACCGTACCCGGCTAATTTTTTAAGAAAAACTTTTTGTAGAGATGAGAGTCTTACTATTTTTCTCCGTCTGGTTTCAAACTCTTGGCCTCAAGCAATCCTCCCCTCCCACCGCGGCCTCCCAAAGTGCTAGGATTACAGGATTGAGCCATGCACCCAGCATCCAAGGGGCTTTTGTATAGGTTGTTTCCTGGACTTATTTGCTTAGGTATCTCTTATTTAGCTTTCAGTTCTCAGCTTAAATGTCATTTCCCTTCTTCTGGACCTGGCAGAGCAGAAGGTGCCATCAAGGGAGATGATGTCTGCCATGACAAGAACCAAAAGCTTTGGCGTTAGGAGCCCAAGAGCCAGGACATCTACCAAATGCTGTTGGTCAAGCTGTTCAGGTTTCTGGCCAGATGAACCAACTCCACCTTCAACCAGGTTGTGCTAAGGACGTTGTTAATGAATCACAGCAACTGGCCACCTCTGTCCTTTTCCCAGATGATCAGGAAGATGAAGCTTTCTGGCTGGAAGTGCTGTTGTGGGGGTCATAATGGATGTCATGCCCATGTTGAAGGTGCCCAAATTCAAGGTGTGTGCACTGTATGCGAGCAGTGGGCCCAGAGCCGCATCCTCAAGCCTGGGGGAAAAATCTTTACCTTTGCCCAGTTGGCTCTGGCCTCCCCAAGGCCTGTGGCTCCAGCCTGCTTTTCCATCTTTACAGGGGCCAGGGTATACAGGTATTTAGGCCAGCCTTGGGGAACCCCACACAGCCACACCAAACCCTATGTCAACTCCAAGGGCAAGCCATAGCTAAAAAATATGAACCCCGGATCATACCCTCTTATTTAAAGATTTTAGGACCAGGTGCAATGGTTCATGCCTGTAATTTCAGCACTTTAGTATGCTGAGGTGAGAGTATCACTTGAGGTCAGGAGTTTGAGATCAGCCTGGGCAACATAGCAAAACTTCATCTCTATGTCTCTACTAAAAATTAAAAAAAAAATTGGATGCTGAAAAAAAAAGAAAAATGTCACTTCCCTTCTTCTAGTCTGAAGAAAGTTTCCTGGGTTCTTCGGATTAGGTAATATGCCCCACTATATACTTTAATAGCAGTTTTTCACTTCTGTAACGTAGTCCCTATTATATTAATAGTGATGTGGATTTTTTAAAAAAGTTTTCTTAATTTTTAAATTGCTGTTCCTATTCTCTTTCTCTCCCTTCTGCTTTCTCTCTTCCTGCTTCCTTTCCTCTCTCCTTTTCCTCCATGCCCTCCTCTTCCTCCTACTTCTTCTGATAATATGATCCTCTTAGTTCCTAAGGCACAGCCGGGCACTCCATATATATTTGCTGAATGAGTGCATGAATCTGTATGCCCTGGGGGCTGGGAGGACCTTTAAGATGATTGAATCCAATGAGTTTCCTCTGCAGCACCCCGGCCAGATGTCCCTGGACTCTGCTCCAATGCCTCTGCACTGTGAACTTGTGGACTCCACGGCAGCCTGTTGTTTCAGCCTGGCGGCATGGCTAAATGCTCAGGGTCATATTAAATGTTATTTAACTCCTCTCAGCCTCTGTTTCTTCATCTGTAAAAAGTTGGTAATAATAATACCCCTCCACAGGAATGTTGCAATTGTTAAATGAGATCAATCATGTAAAACACAGCACCTAGCACCAAGCGATGGTTAAATAAATGTGATTTACTCTCATGATTATTATTATTTTACCATAACTGTCATCAGCCTGTCTTCAGATGGCTCTGACAGAAGGTGAAGTTGTCCTTACATTACATCGTGAGCAATTTCTCTCTAACTTCTGATTCTCCCTTTGGGTTTGCAGGTTCTACATGACAACTATAGATGTCAGACGCCAGCACCTTGATGAATACGTGTCTTCTCTTCCCTAGTTTGCCACGGGACAGATAGTGCATCAGTTTCAGGTCTTCTCGCCATCTTGGCCTCTGTCTGAATTACTCCTCTTTTTCTACGTCCCCTTATTTCTTAAGCCATCCTAGGGATGAAGAAACTACTGGCCCAAACAGATCCATGGGCATCCGTGTAGAGAGTACCAAGAAATCAGAATTATCCTGACTGTGTACTCAGCCAACGTTAAGAAGCTTTATGGTCTGTTCAGCAAACCTGTAGAGGCCCTGTCCTCCATCGTGTGATGGGAGCTGAAGGAAACAATGTTCAGATCTGGCCCCAGCCAAAACCCATCTATTCCAACCTACCATTTCTTTTCTGTCTATGTCTTCTTTTTGTTTACTTTTGTTGTTGTTGTTGAGAACAGGGTCTTTCTCTGTTGTCCAGGCCGGAGTGCAGTGACACAATCATAGCTCACTGCAGCCTCAGTCTCCTATATTCAAGTGATCCTCCTGCCTCAGCCTCCTGGGTAACATCACAAGACCCTGTCTCTACGAAAGTAAAATAAAATAGCTGGGTGTGTGTGCCTGTGGTCCCAGTCTCTGGTCCCAAGCCACAGGCACACACACCCAGCTATTTTATTTTACTTTCGTAGAGACAGGGTCTTCTGATGTTACCCGGGCTGATCTCGAACTCCTGGGCTCAATTAATCCTCCTGCCTTGGCCTCCCAAAGTGCTGGGATTACAAGAATGAGCGATTGTACCTGGCCACCTTCTTCTTTTTTTTTTTTAAAGAAGGCTATTAAGTGCCCAGTGCCTGGAAAGTTCCTTTCTCTCCTGAATTAATATACCAAATTAGTTCCTGCTAAAGTGTTAATGACTAACCCCAATTTCCCTTCTTGCTAGCCATCTGTCCTCCTCCACAGAGGGTTGAGTAAATAGGAATTTTAGACATAAGTTGCAGTCTGTGAGGGAATAAATTTTGAGCAGGGGGAGCTCTCACACCGGGCTCTCCAATTCACACTGTGGAGGTAGCTTCCTATGCAGTAACCCAACCAACCCTGCAAATACCTGGTAGGAAGAAGGGCTGTTCCAGCGAAGAGTCAATTAATATGAAGACCGCCTGTGGTCATCTACTGGCAGATGATACCTACTGGCCCCATTGGTGCACTAGGTAAGTTTTGCCATTGCACGGGGTTTCCTGATTGGATTGCTTGACTGTTGAGAATCAGTCTTCTCCCCATTCCCTTTCCCTAATTTCCCTTCTTCATTATTTCTTTGTTACTTTGATTCCTTAATATATACAACATTTCTCAGAGCCCTTATGCTACAAGGGATCTTTGGAGGCTATAACTGTTGTGTGTCATTAACACTTTAGTATAAATTAACTCATTTGACGACGGCTAGTCCAGGAGTTGAGATTCCAACTTGTCCCTCCTTTTCTTCCTTCCTTCCTTTCTATCTCCTATCACTGATTACAGAAGTCAGGCTCAAAAACACATCTTCAATCTGGAGAGGAAAGGACTTCAGGGAGTTTTCATTTACCAGAATACAGCTGTGGAAGTTTTAAAAAGGTATCCATATGCTGGCCTTCCTTACCCCATCAAATCTCATTTGTGCCCTTCTCAGAATTTCTAAAACAAATGCAACTCCAGGAAGTCTCCTCAGTCTCTGAGATCCAATATTTCCAGTTCCTTCAACAGCTAGAGAGCTGTCTGCCCCCTTTCTTAACAAGACGTGCAAGTATCTCCACTGTATTCTTATGCACATTTCATGTGTGGTGCAGCTGTTTCATGTGTGGCCCGTCTGGCCTCTTGACATGGGCTGTTTTCTTCCTGGAGACACTTTGGCTTTTCTTTCTCAGTATCTCACCATTGCACCAAGTCTAAGTTCTGGCTTAGATCACAGTATGTGCTGCCTGCACACTGTGAAATGTTCCTTGGTCAGGGTTGAAACAGTGGGGAAATGGTGGCTCAGAAGGTCTTGGTGAAGCTCAGAAGATGTTTGAGGTCTCTAAACACCTATTTCTAAGTGTCAATTGCAAGGAGGGGGTATTAGAACCATGGTTTACAACCTGGAGTATAAGTGTCCCTGAAGAGATGGGAAAACTTCCCAGGGGGAATTTTGGCATGAATTGTTTTAAGGTACTCCGTTTCCAGACCCCAAATTCCTTAACTGCCCTTTCCTGAACTGATCTAGCAGACTGCACCTGCAGCTGGGGGGGTCCGGCTGGTTCTCTGGTCCTGCATGCCCTTTCTCAATAGCTCTTTTCCCACGTTACAAAAAGGGAAAAAAACTTACTTACTATAGTGCCTTAGGCAAAGGGTACAAACTTCCCATGGCATCAAAAAAAAGGACAACTGAAAACATTAATGAAGGCAACATAAATCTCTAAGGTTTTGTGTCTCTCTGTCTTATACACATGTCTGTGAAGGGCAAAGCATGGCATTAGACATAAGGTGCTTTAATCCATTTGGGGAGTATTTTGAATTCAGATAGGTTGTATGGTGAGGCAGAAACACGGTAACAATATTTGTCTATTGACTCCCCTCATCTTTCCCCCAAGGATTGTCAAAGATCATATTGTCATCATGGAAATCTCATGAAAATAAAATAAAGTTAGTGAATGTAGGAAATATTGAGGGTAGTGGCCCATTATTTCACCCAGGTGATAAATTCATGGTACAGCTTCATGCTCTATCAATCAATCTATCTATCTATCTATCTATCTATCTATCTATCTATCTATCTATCTATCCATCCATCCATCTATCTAGTCTATCTACTATTTTAGACTTAGAATTCAGAGTGTTTACCTTGGCGACATATATTAACTCATTGATTTGGCTTGAAAAAATGAAAACTAAGTGTTTTGGAGGGGACAGAGAATAAGTCTATTCTAGGTGATTAGTTTTATGATTCACTTTAATAATCACCTTAAAGTGCCATAAATTGAATGTGCTAATTTTCAGCTCTTAAAATTTTCACAATAAAAATTAAGTATATGATAATATAAAATCAATGTACAAAAAAATTTTGGTAAATGTATATTGAAATGAAAAATATTTCCATTTACACAACCCTTTTTAAGTATATCAAATTAGAAGGTCCCTTCATGAGAAAGAATAACAAGCATAATTAGCAATCATTTAATAAGTCTTGATAAAGTATTTTAGGTGACTTCCCAGAAAAAGAGAAACTTAATGACCACAAACACTAGGTAATAAATATTTGCAAGTCAGATGTTTTCCAATTTCTTTCTTTCAACAATATCAGAGGAGGACTAATGGAGTTGTCAGCTGATAGATTATTAAAAATAATTCTTGATGATAGAGCAGTATGTTATTTTTGGCATAGAACTTGGAAAGAGTTCAGAGAGCTAAATCATATTGCTATAATAAAATTCCATCCAAACTTACGTGAACCAAGTTTCCCAGCATTACTTTCATAAAAATGAAAAGTAGGAATAGAATGGATGCTATTCCTTGTCTAACTCTAATAACAAGAAATATCGTGCATGAATACATCAATTAATTAAAGATAAAAGCCTTAGTCATTTCATTAAGAGATACATTACTATTTTTTTCTTGAGACAGGGTCTTATACTGTCATGCAAACCAGGATATTGGTATTGATACAGTCAAGATACACAACATTTCTATCACCACCAGATTTCCTGAAGTTGTCTTCCTACAATCACAACTACTTTCCTGTCATTCTCTCACCCTTAATCTCTGGCAACCACTAATTTCATCTCCATTTCTATGATTCTGTCATTTCAAGAATGTTAATATATGGACTCATACATATTGAACTTTCCGACACTGGCTTTTTCTTCTCAGCATAAGCCTCTGGAGAGTCATCCACGTTGTGGAGTATATGAATAGCTCCTTCCTTTTTCCTGCCGAGTAGTACTCCCTGCTATGAATGTCACAGTTTGTTTAACCATTTATCCATTAAATGGGTTGTTTCCAGTTTGGGACTATTGCAAATAAAGCTTCTATAAACATTCATGTACAAGTTTTTTTGAACGTAAGTTTTCATTTCTCTAGGATAAATATCCAGAAATGAAATTGTTGGGTTGTGAGGTAATTTCATGTTTAAAATTTTAAAGAAATTGCCAAACTCTTCCAGAGTGACAGTACTATTTTACATTCCCTCCACATTGTATTAGTGATCTAGTTTCTCTACATCCTCACCAGCATTTGGCTTGTCACAATTTTTTCCCACATTATTTTAAATCAAACTTTAAGATCGTACTAGACCTATAAAAAAGTTGCGAAGATAGGGCAGACTTCTCATACACCCCCTTGCCCAGTTTCCCCTACTGTTAACATCTCTTCATTTTATGGAACCTTGTCACAACTAGGGAGCCAGCACTGGCACACTTGTACTAACTAAACTCTACAGTTTCTTCACATTTTACTAGTTTGCTCCGCTGTCCTTTCTCTGACTCTGGATACCACATTACTTTTCTTTGTCATGTCTCCTTAGCCTTTTCTTGTCTGTGAGAGTTTCTCAGACTTTCCTTGTTTTGGATGATCTTGACAGTTTTGAGGAATGCTGGCTGGGTACTGTGTAGAATATCCCTCAAGGTGGGTTTGTTTGATATTCTTCTCATGGCAAGACAGGGGTAATTGATTTTGGGAGGATTACCACAAAGGGGCAGTGCCATTCCCACCACATGATATTAAAGGAACATACGTGAAATTGACATGACTGATGATGTTGACCTTATCACCTGGGCAAGGGTGTTTGCCAGATTTCTCTCCTACAAAGTTAACCTTTTCCTCCCTTTCCACACTTTAAGGTCCAAAAGCAAGTTACCAAGTGCTGACCAGTACTCAAATGGTTAAGAGTTAAGCCCCATCTCCTTGAGAGAGAAATATTTGTGTAAATTATTTGGAATTCTCCTTTGTGGAAGATTTAACTATTTTAAAAAGTTAATAGATGTATTTTTAGAGCAGTTTTATTTTTTCAGACAACTTGAACAGAGTGCAGAGTCCCCATACTTCCTCTTCTTCTCTTCCCCTGCCAACCCAGCAGCTTCCACTAGCAACATCTCCCATTAATGTAGTACATTTGTTACAACAGACAAATAAAAGTTGACATATTAGCTAAATTATTACTGTTTTCATTATTTTATTAACTAATTTGATAAATTATTAATTAAATTATAATCTAGATGTTTATATATTATTAACTGAAGTCTCTGGATCTTAACAAATGCTAATGTGTCATGTATCCCCCAAACAATATCAAAATATGTACACATCATCCAAATACACTCTATGAAATAGTTTCACTGCCCTAAAAATCCTTGTGCTGTGCCTATTCATCCCTCCATCTCCCTCCCCTTCAGCAACTACTATCTTCACTGTGTCTATAATTTCACCTTTTTTTTTTTGAGACGGAGTTTCACTCGTTACCCAGGCTGGAGTGCAATGGTGTGATCTCGGCTCACCACAACCTCCACCTCCTGGGTTCAGACAATTCTCCTGCCTCAGCCTCCTGAGTAGCTGGGATTACAGGCACGCACCACCACGCCCAGCTAATTTTTTGTATTTTTAGTAGAGATAGTTTCATCATGTTGACCAGGATGGTCTCGATCTCTTGACCTCGTGATCCACCCACCTCGGCCTCCCAAAGTGCTGGCATTACAGGCGTGAGCCACCGTGCCTGGCCCAATTTCACCTTTTCTAGAATGTTATATAGTTAGAATCATATGGCATGTGATTTTTTTAGATTGATATTTTTCATATATCCATAAGCTTTTAAGGTTCCTTGACGTCTTTTCATGGCTTGATAGTTCATTTCTTTTCACCCTGATAATACTTCATTGAATCCATGTATCACAGTTGTTTATCTGTTTATCTACTGAAGGATATTTTGGTTGCTTCCGGGTTATGGCAAGCAAGTATAAATCCTCTATCAACATGTGTGCAGATTTTTGTGTGGATATGTTTTCAGCTACTTGGGTAAATACCAAGGAGTGCAACTGCTGGGTCATATGATAAGATCAGACATTCAGGTGAGGGATCAAATCCTACACATTGAGTGCAGTGTACACTACTCTGGTGATGAGTGCACCAAGATCTCAGAAATCACCACTAAAGTATCTATCTATGTAACCAAACACCACCTGTTCCCCCAAAAACTATTTTAAAAGAACAGAGATTCTTCCAAGTGGCTATAGCATTTTGCATTCCCACCATCAATGAATTAAAGTTGCTATTGTTCTACCTCCTCTTCACCATTTGGTGTGTCAGTATTATAAATTTTCGCTATTATTCTGATGGAGATAATGTTCAATCCCTAATAATATGTGATGTTAAGAATATTTTCATATGCTTATTTATAATCTGTATATCTCCTTCGGTGAAATGTCTGTTCAGATGTTTGGCCCACTGTTTAATTGGACTGCTTTTCTTCTTATTGTTGATTTTTAAGAGTTTTTTGTATATCTTGTGTACAAATTCTGTATCCGATATATGTTTTGCAAAGATTTTCTCTCAGTCTGCAGCTTGTCTTTTCATTTTCTTAACAATATCTTTCATAGAGCAGAAGCTTTCATTTTAATAAAATCTAAGTTATTACATTTTTCTTTCATAGCTTATACTTTCAGTGTTGTATCTAAAAAGTCATCACCAAACCCAAGATCACCTAGATTTTCTCCTATATAATCTTCTAAAAGTTTTACAGTTTAGCTTCATGATCCACTAGGTTCATGATCCACTATGAACTAATTTTTTTGGAAAGAGTAAGTTCTACATCTTTTTTTTTTTTTGGTATGTTTGGTTATTCTCAGCAACGTTTGTTGGAAATACTACCCTTTCTCCATTGGATTGCTTTTGGTCATTTGTCAAAGATCATTTGACTATATTTATATGGATCTATTCTCGGCTCTCTACTCTGTTCTACTGATCTATTTGTCTATTCTTTCACCAGTACCACCCAGTCTTGATTACTGTAGCTTTATAGCAAGTCTTGAAGTTGGTTAGTGTCAGTTCTCTTAACCCACTTCAATACTCTATCAGTTGTCCTGGGTCTTTCGCTTTGCCGTATATACTTTATAATCAGTTTGTTAATATCCACAAAACAACTTGCTGGGATTTTTGACTGTCATTGCATTGAACTGTCAGATTATTTGGAAAGAACTGTCGTCTTAACCATTAAGTCTTACTGTTCATGAATGTAGACTTTCTCTTCACCTACTTAGTTGATTTCTTTCATCAGAGTTTTATAGTTTTTATCATGTAGTTTCCTTGCACATCTTTTGTTAGATTTATGCCTAAGTATTTTATTTTGCAGGGTGCTAATATAAGTGGTGAAACATTTTTAATCATAAATTTCAATTGTTCAATTGGTATATAGGAAAGCAGCTGACTTGTATATTAACCTTGTATCCTGCAACCTCGTATAATCACTTATTAGATCAAGTTTTTGTGTCTGTGAATTTTTTGAATTTTCTGTATAGACATATCATCTGCAAAGAAAGTTTTCTTTCTTCCTTCTCAATTTATATACCTTTTATTTCCTTTTCTTTTCTTAATGTTCTAGCTAGGACTTCCAGTATGATGATAAATAGGAGTGGTAAAAAGGATCATTCTTGCATTATTAATTCAAATATTTTTATGGTGCCAATTTTAAAGTTTTATTTAAGCATTCCATTTTCCACTTACAATACAGTGTTTATAAAGTGGAATGTTATTTCCTTACCCTGGGTACATGTTCCACATTCAAGTATTGAGAATGCCCAGCCACTTACTTTAGCAGCTGAACTTTTTAGGTCCTTCAGTATTTTAAATATGCGGAACAATGCTACACTAAACTTGGGTTGGCTTAATCAACCTCTTCAATAGTGGGCCGGAAGGAAGTACCATCAGAGGGAGGAGCTCCACCACCAAAGAATCCCCCAGGCACCAAAGAATCTCCTGACATGCCTCCTGCACTCTGGTACAGCTTGGTCATGATGGGGTTGCAGATTTTCTCCAGGTCTTTCTGCTGATGTTCACATTCTTCCTTCTCGGCGGTCTTATTCTTATAGAGCCAGTTGATAATTTCATTACACTTGTCCAGAATCTTCTGTTTGTCCTCATCATTAATCTTGCCTTGAGGTTTCTCATCTTCCACAGTTGCTTTCATGTTGAACGCATAGGACGCAAGTGAATTCTTGGATGACACTTTGTCCCTCTGCTTCTTATCTTCCGCTTTGTACTTCTCAGCTTCCTGGACAATATGTTCACTGTCTTCCTTGCTCAAACAGCCCTTGTCATTAGTGATAGTGATCTTGTTCTCTTTTCCAGTACTCTTGTCCACATTGAGGATGCCATTGACATCAATATCAAAAGTGACTTCAATCTGAGGAACATGTGCAGGAAGTATGCCTGTGAATTCAAACTTGCAAAGCAGGTTGTTATCCTTGCTCATGGCACGCTCACTTTCATAAACCTGAATAAGCACACCAGGCTGGCTGTCAGACTAGGTAGTGAAGGTCTGTGTCTGCTTGGTAGGAGTGGTAGTATTACACTTGATAAGGATGGTCATGACTCCACCAGCAATTTCAATACCAAGGGAAAGAGGAGTGACATCCAAGAGCAGCAAATATTGAACATTTTCAGACTTGTCTCCAGATAGAATGGCTGTCTGGGCAGCTGCACCCTAAGCAACAGCTTCTTCAGGGTTGATGCTCTTATTCAGTTCTTTTCCATTGAGGACGTCTTGGAGAAGCTTCTGAATCTTGGGGATATGAGTAGAACCACCACCAAGGACAATATCATGAATCTGTCACTTGTCTAGTTTGGCATCTTGAAGGGCTTTCTTTATGGGGTCCAGGGTGCCATGGAACAGGTCAGCATTCAATTCTTCAAATCGGGCATGGGTAATGGAGGAGTCAAGTCGATTCCTTCATAGAGAGAATCTATCTCAATACTGGCCTGGGTGCTTAGGCCAGTATTGAGAATATGCTTAGCATGTTCACAAGCAGTATGTAGGTGTCTTACAGCTCTCTTGTTCTTGCTGATGTCCTTCTTATGCTTGTGCTCTAACTCAGCAATAAAATGGCTAACCATTCAGTTGTCAAAATCTTTTCCACCCAAGTGGGTGTCTCCAGCTGTAGATTCCACCTCAAATATTCCAATAGTGAGGACTGACACATCAAAAGTGCCACCTACCAGGTCAAAGGTAAGCATGTTTCTTTCTGCCTCAAACTTTTTGTGTAAGCCATAAGCAATAGCAGCAGCAGTTGGCTCATTAATAATTCTAAGTACATTGAGACCAGCAAGTATTCCAGCTCTTTGGTAGCCTGATGCTGAGAGTCATTAAAGTAAGCTGGCCCTGTGACCACAGCATTGGTAGACTTCTGCAATTTCCATCGTCTTTGTCAGAACCATAGATGATACCTCCTCTGGATGGAAGCTTTTAGTCTCTCCCTTGTATTCTACTTGGACCTTGGGCCTGCCAGCATCATTCACCACCATGAAGGGCCAATGCTTCATATCAGACTGAACAACAGCATCATCAAATCTGTTTCCAATCAGATGTTTGGCATCAAAAACCGTGCTGGTGGGGTTCACTGCAACTTGATTCTTTGTGGCATCACCAATCAATTGTTCAGTGTCTGTAAAGGCAACATAGCTTGGAGTGGTTTGGTTTCCTTCATCATTGGCAATTATCTCTAATTTTCCATGCTGGAAAACATCCATACAAGAGTAGGTAGTGCCAAGATGAATACCACCTGCAGGTCCCTTCGACATGGTTGCTGACGTGTAGGCCTGGCTCCGACAATGAAGAAACACACAGGAACCCCAACAGCTGCAGGCGAGTTCAATGAGCTAATTCAAATATTTTTATTTCAGTTATTCTGATAGGCATGTAATTCTCTTATGATTTTTTTTGCATTTCCCTAGTGATGAATGATATTGAAGATTTTTTTCAAGTACTTATTTGCTATTTGTATATTCTCTTTTATGAAATTTTTCTCATGTCTTGTTTATTTTCTAATTGGATTGACTTTTTTTCCTCTTGAGTTTGGAGAGTTCCTTATATAATCCAGATATGAGTATTTTATCAGACATGTGGCATGTAAATATTTTCCCTCTGTCTGTAGTTTGACTTTTCAACCTCTTAACAGAGCCTTTTGCAGAGTAAAAAGCTTTTGGTGTCAAATCTAAGAAGTCTTTGCTTATGCCTAAATCCTGATGATTTCCTTCTAACAATTTTATAGCTTTACATTTACATTGAAATCTTCACCCATTTTAAGTTAGTTTTTGCGTAACTTAAGACTTGAGGTTCAAAAAATTCTTTTGTATTTTGTTTGCCTATGGATGTCTAATTACTTCAAAACCATTTATAGAAAAGACCATCTTTCCTCCATTGAATTCCTTTGGCACCTTTGTCAAGAAGCAGTTGGGGTCATTTGTGTGGAGCTATTTCTAGGTTCATTCTGTTTCATTGGTCTGTCTTTTCTTCCACCACACAATCCTGTTTTATTGCAATTATAAAATGTCTTGAAATCATGTAGACTAATTTCTCCCAATTTATCTTTCTCTTTAAAAATTGTTTTGACAATTCTAGCTCCTCTGTCTTAAAGTATAAAATTTAGAATACTCTGGTGTATCTCTACCAAAAAACTTGCTGGGATTTTTAATAAGAATTGTGTTGTACTTGTATATCAATTTAGGGAGAATTGACATATTTATTACATTAAACCTTTTTTGTTTAGTTTTAAAATTTAGAGACAGGGTCTCACTCTGTTGCCCAAGCTGGAATGCAGCAATGCAATCATAGCTCACTGCAGCTTCAACCTCTTGGGCTTAAGCGATCCTCCCACCTAGTGCTACAGGTGCATAAGACAGGGTCTCACTGTTGCCTCGGCTGGTCGCCAACTCCTGCTGGTCTCGAGCAGTTCCCCAATGTTGGTCTCCCAAAGGGCTAGGATTATAGTAGTGAGCCAGCATATGCATCAGCTAAATCTTTCAATATATAAACACTTATATAGATCTGATTGATAACTTTCATCAGCATTGTGTAGCTTTGGGTGTATAAATCCTATACATGCTTTGTTAGACAAGTCTTTTTTTGAACAACTGTACATGGTATTCTAGTTACTTTTAGTGTCCACATACTTGGTGCCAGAATATGAGAATACAATCAATTGACTTTTGTATGTTTACCTCATATCCTTCAAACTTGCTAAACTGATTAGATCTCGAAGTTTTTTGAAGATTTGTTCGAATTTTCTTCACAGAGGATCATGTCATCTGCAATATAGTTTTCTTGTTTCTAGTCTATATGCTTCCCCCCCACCTTTTTGCCTTTTTATCCTGGCTAGAACTTCCAGTATTATGTTGAAGAGTGTTGAAAACAGACATCCTAGTCAGGGTCCCAAACTTAGAGGGGAAACATTTGATCTTTTACCTTTAAGTATGATGTTAGCTATAGATTTTTGTAGATATTCATCAACTTGAGGAAGTTCATCTCTATTCCTGTTTTTTTTTTTTTTGTGAGTTTTTAATGATAAATGGATGGTGAATTTTGTCAAATGCTTTTGTTTGCATTGGTTGATATGCTCATGTAATTTTTCTTTTTTAGCTTGTTAATATTGCATTGAGAGATTTTAAAATATTGAGCCAGTCTTGCTTCCCCGAAATAAATCCCATTGGCATGGTGTATAATTCTGTTTACACATTGCCAAATTCTATTTTCTAATATTTTATCGATGATTTTTTTTGTGTCTATATTTATGAGATTTGTTGGTCTGTAGCTTCCTTTTCTTTCTTTTCTCCCCTGCCTCCCTTCCTTCCCCACCTCCTTCCTTTCCTTCCTTCTTTCCTTTTTTGTAGTGTCTGTTTCTTGATTTAGTATCAGGGTAATATTAGCTTCAAAAAATTTGCCGAACTCTTCCTCTTCAATTTTCTACAAGAGATTGTACAGAATCAACATTAATTCTTCTCTAAAAGTCAGTAGAGTTATCCAGTGAAACACATCTAGAGTGTAGATTAATTTTTTGATAGTTTTAAAATTGTGAGTTTTATTTTATAAATGGTTATAGAGTTATTCTGATGATCTATTTCATTTTGGGTGAATGTGATAGTGTGTGTTTTTTGAGGAGTTGGTCCAACTCTAAGTTGTTAAATGTATGAGAGTAGAGTTTTTTGTAGTATTCATTTATCATCATTTAGAAATCTTCAGGGTCTATAGTGATAGCTCCTGTTTCATTCCTGATATTGCTCATTTGTGTCTTTTCTCTTTTTTTCCTTTGTCAGTCTTGCTGGAGGTATGCCAATTTTATTGATCTCCCCAAATAACCAGCTCTTGGGTTCAGATTTTTATCTATTGCTTTTTTGTTTTTAAATTTTATTGATTTCTGTTTTTATTTTTAGTATTTTTTTTCTTCTGCTTGTCCTTGGGTTTATTTTGCTCTTTATTTTCCAGGTTCTTGGGATGGGATATTTGGTTTTCTGATTTGACACTTTTCCTCTTTTCTAATATACGTATTTGTAGCTACATATTTTCCTTTCAGCACTGCCTAGCTGTGTTCCATAACACTTGATATGCAATACTTTCATTTTTTTTCAGTTCAATGTATTTTTGGATTTCCCTTGAGATTTCTTCTCTTCCCATGGATTATTTTAATGTGTTTTTATATTTTTCTGTTATCTTTCTGTTATTTATTTCTGTCTGATTCCACTGTGGTTGGAAAACACACTGATTATTCCAATTCTTTTAAATTGGTTGAGGTTTGTTTTATGAACCAGGATATTGTCTATATTGGCACTTGTTGTTTTTGTAAAGTCATATCAGATATGTAATATTTTATATTTTTAATGAATTACATACTAAAAATAACTGCCATTATAACCTAATACAGAATAATCAACAACAAAAAGATAATAGTTACAGCAACTTAAAAATATTATATTTTTGTTGAAGACAATTTTGATGGGCAAAATAAAATAGAAGTCTAATTTTAAAATGAAAAGAAAACAATATAAGAATTCCAATTATACAGAAGAATTTGGGCTGGGCATGGTGAGTGACACCTGTAATCCCAGCACTTTGGGAGGCTGAGACGATTGCTTGAGCCCAGGAGTTTGAAACCAGGCTAGACAAATGGTGAAACCTCATCTCTTCTAAAAATACAAAAATTAGCCAGGCATGGTGGGACACACCTGTAGTCTCAGCTACTTGGGAGGCTGAGATGGGAGGATCACCAAAGCCCAGAAAGGTTGAGGCTGCAGTGAACCATAATCATGTCACTGCACTCCAGCCTGGGTGACAGAGCCAAGATTTTGTCTCAAAAAACAACAACAAAAACCCAGAAGAATATGTTTTGTTTACAATTTTTTAATGTGCAATATTCTGTATCAAATATTTATGGCAACTATTTACCATTGGATATATGATGTAAACATGTGACTGAATAGTTTTATTTTAAAATTTTAATATTTATGATAATCCAAAAGGTATGTCTATTTTAACTACATAGTTAAACTTTTGGATGCTGACTTACAAAAAATAAATGAGGGAACACATGGTTTGTCGTATTTTGTTGGGAGGGAGTCAAGTCAGCATCACCATGGTAGTGGATCCAAAGCCAAGATCAGAAAGGAGGTGAAGATTAAGGCGACTATGAAGTTATGATTGAGATGGTCTACCTCCATTGGTATTTCTTCATTCATTCACCCACTCAACCACCTGTATTTATTAAGTACCATTTATTATCACGTGCCACTTTCTTTGCTAAGGACTAGGAATATAGAGGTGACTAATTCAAGGTCCCAGCCCTCAAGGAGAGAATCTCTTGCCTAGAAACCATGAGGAACATGACCATTCTGTGGAGCACCTGGGTATTTTCCTGCCTTGCTGTCTTGATTGCTGTAATGGGTTGGTGGATGAGGATGTGTGGAGGTGTCATTCTTTAGACCTAGACCAATGGTCTGTATGGCCCCACCCTGCACCTCAACTTCTATAGTTACTCTATTCCATAGCACACTGCCGTCTGTGTGAATTTGTTCACACAGTAACAAGAATAACAGGGCACAAGCCATAGTAACTTAAGCAAATTATAGGCAACCAGTTTTGGCACAGAAGTTCAGCTAGATCTGGTTTACCACAAAAGAAATCTGGCTTCTCAGCTCGGAACTTCTTCACCTCAGGCGAGCTAGACTTCTCCCTACGGCAGCCACTGGTTCTTGAGGAAGACAGATGTGCAGTGTGGTAGAGTGGGAGGGGCTTGGTGTGAACCAGGTGAACTAGGTCCTGGTCCCAGCTGTAGCCCTATGTCATTTTTATTTTATTTATTTATTTTCGAGACAGGGTCTCACTCTGTCATCCAGGCTGGAGTGCAGTGGCAGGATCGTAGCTCACTGCAGCCTTGACCTCCTTGGCTCAAGCCATCTAACTGCCTCAGCCTCCTGAGCAGCTGGGATTATAGGTGTGAGCCACCATGCCCGGTCCTATGTCACTTTAAATGACACTTCCCTGTTCTAAGCCCCAGTATCTTCATCGGCAAAAGAAAGGGGGTAGGAGAGATTATTTATAAGAGCTCTTCCTGCTGAGGACTCTAGCTGCTAAGTCCCTTCTGGCTGAGTTCCACAGTTAATTCTCAAGTCCCAAGCACTCTTTGTGCTTTGCTAGGGTTTCTCACTCTGAATCAAGTTCCTTGCATACAGCCTCTCTAACTGGTGGCTTCCTCAGTCCAGGTTCTGCCAACTTACTGTCTCCTCCAGCTCTCTTCTTCTGGGAGTAGCAGCATTTCTCTAGGATCTCTACCCCACGACTTCTCAAGTTACCTCCCTCAGCAAGCAGGGTCTGCACCAGTCTCTTTCTTGATAGCTTCATGCTTCCTGTCTCTGAGACACTACCCCTCTGGTGGGAGTCCACCAAGTAAGCCAGGTACTTTCTAATTTCTAAATAATTAGCTCATGAATGTGGACCACACCTACAGTATACCATTTAAAGGAAAAATTGCCAACACTTATAAATGGGTGACAGCTCTTCTACCACATCTTAGATGAGACTCTTCTCTCCTAAGCAAAGAAGGCTTTAGGCAAAGGCTGCAGTCCAATTAAAGCTGCAAAACTGTGGTTTTCAAATGTAACACAGAGCAGCCTTCAAGAACCAGGCATCCAAGAGAGTATGGTAGACAGTTTAGATAACTTAAGATAATATGGAATTTAAATGTTCTATATGTTGTCTCTATGAGCCATCAAAATACCTGGAAACCAATCTTAACACATTAATGTTTCTCTCCACTAACACTGGGACGACCAGGTAGTATGTGCCTCCTGAAGGATGCAATAGGAAGTACTCTGTACCATTTATGTGGTATTCTTGCTAAAAAATGAACCTCATCAAGCCTCTAGATCTATACCTTTGCAGGAAATACAGGAGATAGAAGAACAAGTTAAACACCACCATGGGGAAGCAATCCAACACAACCCAGAATGTGGCATATTCTGCAGGACGATGGACACCGTTTCTTTGGCAATCAATGACACAGAAAAGGGAAAAAAACAGATAAAATTTTAAATTAAAAGGCTTAGGGAACATAACCAAATGCAATATGAATTTGTTGGACCCTTATTTGAACAAGCTACATATAAAACGGCAGTTTTTAAAGACACTAGGAGAAATTTGAATTGAACTGGGTATTAGGTGAGAAGAAATTATTATTTGTGTTAGGTATTTGGTTTTGTAGTTATATAAGAAGCCCCACCTTCCTACCTCCCTTCTCTCCTCTTTTTAGAGCTACATATGGAAGTATTTAGGAGCAAAATGACACACAATGTCAGGAATTTTCTTTTAAGTACTGCAGAAAAAAAAGAAAAGGAGAAATGGACAGATGCATGTTGGTAATTGCCAGACCTGGGGGATGGGGGTTCATTTCCTATTCCTATAACTTTTCTGAATGTTTGAAAACTTTCATTATAAAAAGCTTTTAAAAGAAGGTCTGGGAAATACCAGTGTTTTGGTGTCAAAACGATATGTGACTCTTTACAAAGCCCAGACTTACATCTCGGAGCTGAGTGTTACGATAAAGCATATGAGCTGTGGAGTCAAATGGGATGGGGTTGCAATCCTTGCTTTGCTGTTTACTAGCTAGATGGTCTGGGATGAAACCTCTCTGAACCTCACTTTCTTATGTGGTTGGTATAGGATTAATATATGTAAAATGCTCAGCAAAATAGATTTGTCAAATCACTTAAATAGAGGCTACTGTCATCATTAACCTTAAACCCCAAAGTTTCAGAGTAATCCTTTGTCAGGCCATGTGTCCTAGGTTAGGTTCAGAAAATAGAAACTCAGAGAAGTAAGAATCAGGACAAGATGTGAAACAAATGGCCCAGGTTCTCAGAGCTGTATAAGGCTCTGAAGTCCCCAAGGATAAAGCTGGGACTCTGTGCAGAGACACCCTCATTAACCTCAACTGCCTATGCCAGGTAGGGAGGGGCCATAGGCCTTGGGCAGAGAAGTCACCCAGTCAAGGGCCTTGTGGGGTGGGAGGGTAGTGGCCCCAGAAGGAGGACTTAAGCTTCCTGCCTCCCAGCTTGGTCTGCATCCGCCAGGAGGCTTTGTTGCTAGGAAGAATCTAAATATATAGTGTGTGGTTGCAATGTTTCCTTCTGACAGCACACTGAGCATTTTCTCTCATGGAGCTCAGATTCCCCAAACTGGAAAGTGAAATGTTTGCAGACTCCCAAGGGACCCAAGAGTCCTGGATTCATTTTTCCCTAGAGAAAGCATGTTTGCTGGAAATTAGAGAAGGTAAATTGGAGAGGCCTAGGGCAGAAAGGAACTTGCAGGGGTCATTTAGTCCATCCTCCAGCCTCCTGGCAGGAGTGAAACTAACCCTTTCCAGATGGTGACTGTCCCTCTGTCTGCTAAAGACCTCCAGGGGAAACCCCTGAAGCCTGACTCAGCAGCTCATACCAGAGGAGACTGTGATCACAGACTTTAGGTCTAATTTTGGCCCAGTCACTGACCCACTGTGGTGCTTGAACAAGTTATTTATCCTGGCCCATTTTCCAATCTATAAAATGAGGAAGGATGATACCTGCGTTGCTGCTCTGAGGTTAAAGCATAACACAAAACAGAAAAGAGTTTTGTCTCAAAGAAGGGGCCATGTATAAAAGGCCGGACAGCATTCTCCCATCAGCTCACTGAAGAGGTTTAGATTTTTTAAACCTTTTACTCATTGACACAATGGCCCATTCTCACTGCGCCTTCTTTCCTTATAGACTACAATGGGAAGTGGCAATATATCCCAAGAGAGAAAATCCCCACTGGTTTCACAAAAATGTTGTGTTGGTATCATTCACTCAGAAGAAATCAAGGCTTCTGACAGCAATGAAGAAATACACAGAGGTAACAACATCACGTTACAGAATAACTTAGCAGTAATGTGCTTGAGCCAGGTTTACCATTCACGTTATGTCAGCAGAGCTAAGGAAGACAACTGAGTGGACATCTGAAGCTGAGGCATTGAGACCCAGAGAGGTTTAATCACTTGCTCCAGGCAGCACAGCAATTAAGGGGTGGAAGAGGACTTGAACTAGTGTGATTTTTATTTACTGAGTTCCTGCTCTGTGCTTAGCAGTTAGAGATGGTTATGAAAAAGAATGGCCAGGCCTCAGGAAGCTAAGAGGCTAACAGAGAAGACAGACAACCAACAGCCAGTCACACATACAGAAGCAACTGTAGGGAGGGTTTTAAAGGAGAATGCCAGCGGACCATGACAGCATCTCAGGGGCAAGCATGGCCCAAGCCAACCTCTTTATTCCTCCGTCCACAGGGGAAGCCAGTTAGTAAAGCAAAGTGAGTGCAACCTTTCCAGTGGGTGCCTTGCACATGGTCCTTAACCCTAATCACCTGGGCTCCCGTCCTCTCTTCTACAATTATTTGACTCTGGCATTTTTTTTTAAGAACACTTTTAGGTTCACAGCAAAATTAGTATCTTTTTTAACATTTTTTAAGTTGAACTGAAATTTACATCACATAAAATTAACCATTTTAAAGTGAACAATTCAGTGGCATTTAGTACGTTCACAGGTTGTACAACTGCACGTTTATCTAGTTCCAAAACATGTTCGGCACCCCAAAATAAAACCCATGAAGCAATTACTCCCCATTCCTCCCTGTTCTGAGCTCTTGCCAAACACCAGTCTCCTTCCTGTTTCTATGGAATTGCATATTCTGGATTTTTCATACAAATGGAATCATGTAATATGTGACCTCATGTGTCTGGCTTCTTTCACTTGGCATAACATTTTCATACATGTAGCGTGGATAACACTTCACTCCTTTTTATGGCTGAATAATAACTCTGATATTTTTATAAAGGTTAACAAATGGGTGTTCTAGAATGATCAGTGCACTTAATACAGAGAAACCTGACTCCACCAAATGCAAGTTAATTACCGTGAACCTCAGTTTTCTAGCCCATACATTAGGTAGTGATAATATTAATCCAATTGACCTCAAAGAAAGTTTAAGAGATAAAAGGAGATGTAATTATAAATCAAAATACATTTTAAAAACATAACTATTTGAAACTACTAACAATAACTATTAATAAATGTTTATGTATATATCTTTTTTCTACAACGTTTTAAGTTCCTTGGAGGCAGTTACTACGTCATACCTGTTTCTACCTTCATGACACTTTGAATCATGTCTGTCACTTACCAGCTATACAATACATGCCCCTTAGATAGATAACTACTTGAATAAGTGAATGACTGAATGAATGAAGTGTTACCTGACCTGTGAGGAAAGTCCCTTCTTCCAGGTCACTCAGTCAATATTCACTAAATGACTGGAGTGGTAGAAAAGAAGCAGTAACATCTGGCCTGGAATTATAGGTCTCTGTCTTCCCTCTCCCCAGCTGTGCAGCACTAGGCCCAGCCTTGCAGTATGACCTGAAAGAGATAACTATGAAAAACGGAAATTGCACTATTGCTTTTTTCAGACTTTCAGTCTGGAAACAATGTCCTAGGCAAAGAACAGTGGGAGTTCAGAGACTGCTCTTGCATGAAGTCTTCCCCAACTGTTCAGGCCCCAAAGAGAATCAAATATGGGCAAGGACTGGAGGGACAAGCTCAGATGACCTGCTTGAAAAATAATCCAACATAACTTGATCCTCCCTAAGGTTGGCTGGAAATAAAGGGGCATGTGGAGGAACAACCCTTGCCGTCTGAAAATTCGTTGTCCCAAACTTTGAGTTATGAAATAAACCAGGGGGAAAATGTCATACCAACACAAAAATACTCATTAATGAACTGACCTAAAATTAGCACACCTTCAAATGTCCCTTTTTAACACAAGTGCATCCTTGCAAAATAAAACTGCAAATCTTGCAGAAGATATCGAATCTCATCAGGTTGATGAAGAGATGTTGGGCAACTCCTCAAAATCGCATGTAGAGTCATCAACGGGAGTTAGCAAGGAAATGGATGCCAAGGGGGAAATTAACAGGCAGTGTTGGGCTTCAAAGAGACAGGTTTTAGCACCAAAGAATTAAGGAAGAGGGCTTAGCACAATGGATAAAGTGACCCACTCCATAACGCTGAAAGGCAAAAATTAATTGAAAGATGCCTTATGGTGCCATTATAAAATTGTACAAGAAAACTTACATCAAAACACATCAATTCTTAATTACTTATTCTAAGATTTTGCATATAGCAGAAATTATAACCCACATTTTATTTTCTCAAGCACATATTTTCATAATTTGGAGTGTGATTTTTTCATGTTTTTCACTGTTTATCATAAAATCGCAGAGCGTATTTTCAGTGGCCCTGTCCTCACATGCTTTGTGATGGAGAGCGGAGATGGGGACTGTTACAATTTGAAGTTTACTGCGACTCATGCACATGGCCTTACGTCAGGCTGGTATGACATTTTGGGGCCCCTCTCAGCTTACTGCGTGACTTTGGCAAAGTTGATTAATGTCTTTATACTTCAATTTGCAAGTCTTCAGAAATAAGAATAATAGTTCCTGCCTTCCTTTTACTCCACAAGGAACTTGGTGGAACAACACTATGAAGTAAATGGTGGTCTTCAGGGAGAGGATGGTGCCATTACCTGACCAGTTCCTGATTCCCCATGCTACGGGAATGGAAAACTTCAAACAGCAGATGCTCTAAATATGATTTCTATTTAGTTTTGATATCCTTGTGTTAAATGAACCCTAAGGTTCCTTTCTGGACTGAAACCCCTATGTCTTCACAGCAGATTTGTGTTCCTGATTACGGTTTAATCAGAGTAACTTTATAATTGCATTTCCTAAGCACACTTCCACTGATGGAATGGGAAGTGCAGGGGATGATGGACTGGTTAGGAAGGATCTGCATGATGGTGCTCACGGGATCAGGAAATTCAAGGAAGTATTACCATTACTCTATCATCTCCTTCACCTGTAACACGCCCTGAGCAGCTAGAGAAGCCGAGCTTTTCTTCCTGTTTTGTAGACATGGAAATTGAGACAGCCACAGACTCTAAAACCAGTGAAACCATTCACTCCCTCCAACTTAAATCTGCCTTCTTCTCTCGATCTCCAATTTTCCCCATCTAATTCTACTGCCTCCTTTGCAAAATTGCAGGAAAAGAAGCCAAAACCAGCCAGGGTCCTGACCAGTGACCCACAGCATTTTGGCACTGCACTGGAGAGCCCGGGAGGCACCACTGGGGCAGGGGAGCATTGAGGGGCAGAGAAAGGAGGTCAACCCGGGCCTTGGGCAGCTCCTCCAGAGCTCTGCGCTAGACTCCACCCCAACACTGTGGTGCCAAGCCCTTTCCTCCTAATTGTTGTAGCCCTGTGAGTATTCAGAGGAAAATGTCATCCAGCTGGTCTGGATTTCTCAGTGAGGGATCCAGAGAGTGTTTTGTAAGCCCTCTTGGATGACCATTCTGGGTCTCTGCTAGGAGTCAGCGGAGGCCCTTTTTAATTAATTGAAGGAAGTCCCATTTCACCAGCCTGGAGATGGAAGGGACTGCCTGGAGGATGTGAAAGAGGGGCACAGGGAAGGTAGAGCTCTGTGACAGAGCCAGAATGGGGCTCATTACAGCTCCCTCTACTGCTGGACTTTCTTCTCATTGCAAGATTCATAGACCAAGAATCATTCCTATATTTGCACTGGCTAGTCAGCAGAAGGGCCTCTACAGACGGGAAACTGAGGCAGAAGAAGGAAACTCACTGAGATGAGGCAAGCTGGAGTTGTGCTCTAGAACAAGCACCAGCTGACTGCCCACAGGTGGCTTCCCACAAGCTTCCATCAGATACACCTGGGTTCAAATTTTGGTTCTGTGTGACATCGGGAAATTACTAAATTATCATGAAACAAATTTGCTCATCTGTGAAGTGGGGATAATGAATACATCTTAGAAGCCAGGGAAGGCACAATGAAAGCAGATACACAAAACACCCAGCACATTGCTGGGCATGTGGAGGCTTCCTGAGTTATGTAAGTATCAAGAGGCAAATGTTCCAGGCACTACAGAGGACACCCAGAGGCATGAGACACATTTGGTGCTTCCAAGGACCCTGCTCTGGAGTTGTCAAGGAAAGGGAGACTGGGTAGCAGGTGGGTGGTGTGCTTATGGTGAGATGGCTAACACCATATATCAGGAGGCTTAACCAATAGAACAAGGCAGCTCAAGCAAGAGTGAAACAGACAAGGAGCATTCCAAACTTGAGGAAAGTTCATTACTGACTGGCAGATCAGCGAGGACTCCTTTGAAGAGGCAGAAATGGGCTCTTGTCCTGCCTGCAGCAGAAACCTCAAGTTGGTTACAGAGCACCCCTGCTGACTGCAAGGAGTGCTGGACTCTTCCGGGAACTGGTTGTTCAACTTCTGACACTTGCACACTTCTTTGGGGTGAAAAGGAGCAGAACGGATGGTGGCTTTGCTCAACTCTGCTAGAATCCAGGGGCTCTGGGAAGCTGGCCAGATGAGTTCACTCTAGCCAGGCTGAGGAGGTTGAACAAAACAAATCTGCCACGCATGGTGCTGGTGACAATTGGGCCAGAAGTTAATAATTTTTCCCAAGTTCTCAGGTATCTGGGTCAAACTTCAAAGCAATCCTACCTCAATCTTTCATGGAAATGCCTGTGAGCAGGGTTTGGGGCCCTTGTCCATTTGGAGGGGCAGTGGGGCCTGGGGATGCCAAATCAAGACAGTAACCAAGACAGTGGTCCCTGAGAGGAACGCTTTGCAGAAAGCAAATCCCCATAGAAGGCAATTCATTTTACCATGTGGTGTCTTCAAATGCACTAGTGTGTGTGGGGGGTGAGGGGTGGGGCGAGGGGAAAAGCAAGCAGTAATACCAAGCACAACATTGGAAAGTTTGTTTTCCACACAGCCCCCTTTATCTTGTGTCAAATATGTCTCCTGGGAAAAGAAAACATTTCTCCGGGCAATCCCTCGGGAACATTCTTCCCCCCTTCATGTGATTTACGTTAAAGCTGCTGGGGGAACGCTGGGGTCCCACTGGGGAGTGTGCAGTGGTTCATGGCCCTGCAGAGGAGGTGGGGAGGGGGGAGAGGAAATCTCCCACCCGGCCCTCCCAGACACTCTGAGCCCAGCCAGCTTCTGTCCTGTGTCTGCTCTGGAGCAGCCCCAGGGGCCCCACTGCCACACTGAGTGAACATGTGAGAAGGCCCTCCTCCTGAGGTACACCCGTTAGTTTGAGGGGTTTATCTCAGTAGAAAAGGCCTTATTATTATTTTAAAGTGCTGGGTTCAAGTCCTGGATCTGTTACTTAATCACTGTTAAAAACTGCCACTGTAGTTTCCACGGCTACAAAATGGTAACGGTGAGAACTGTTCTGCCTGCCTCACATAGTTATTATGAGGGCCAAATAAAATGGTCGAGATAAATGTGTTTGTCACATTAGAAAAACGTATATGGGGCCAGACACGGTGGCTCATGCCTATAATCCTAACACTTTGGGAGGCTGAGGTGGGAAAATTGCTTGAGCCCAGGAGCTTGACCACCCTGGGCAACAGTGCAAGATACTGTCTCTATAAAAGTTTAAAAAATTGGCCTGGCATGGTGGCTTATGCCTGCAATCCCAGCACTTTGAGAGGCCAAGGAGGGCGGATCACGGGTTCAGGAAATTGAGACCATCCTGGCCAAAATGTTGAAACCCTATCTCTACTAAAATACAAAAAATTAGCTGGATGTGGTGGTGCGTGCCTGTAGTCCTAGCTACTCCAAAGACTGAGGCAGGAGAATGGCTTGAACCCAGGAGGCAGAAGTTGCAGTGAGCTACGATCACACCACTGCACTCCAGCCTGGCGACAGAGCAAGACTCCATCTAAAAAAAAAAATAGTTAAAAAATTAGTTGGACTTGGTGGCTCATACCTGTGGTCCCAGTTACTGGGGAGGGTAAAGAGCGAGGGTCTCTTGAGCCCTGGAGGTTGAGGTTTCAGTGAGTTGTGATCACACCACTGCACTCCAGCCTGGGTGACAGAGTGAGTCCCTGTCTATTAAAAAAGAAATGAGACCAGCCTGGGCAACATAATAAAACGCTGTATCTACAAAAAAGACAAGAAATTGTAATCACAACTATGTGGGGGGCTGAGGTGAGAGGATCCCTTGAGGCCAGGTGGTTGAAGTTGCAGTGAGCAGAGATAATGCCACTGCATTTCAGCCTGGAAAACAAAGTGAGACCCTGTCTCTAAATAAATAAGAGTAAAAACATACATGGATATACATTACTATTAGATAGGTAGTGTCAAGGAAGGACTCTGGGATTGGAGTCAGATGATCTAAAGTCCCAGCCCTACCACAGGGTGACCATGGGCCAGTCATTTTAACTGAGTCTCATCTTGTTCACCTGAAAAATGAGGATGATATTGTTCATCCCACCTCACTCAGGTACAAAGAGGAGTAAACAGGGCCACGACTATGCTAGTGCTTGTATGGTAATCTACTATACAGTGTACATAAGCTAATTACTACTATAAATTATTTTTAGGGTTGAACCAGCTCAGAAGACAGATGGGAACTTGTGAAGAGAGACCACTTGGGTTGTGATGATGGAGATTTCTAGATATAAGATTATGTCATCTGCCAAAGAGACAGTCTGACTTCCTCTCTTCCCGTTTGAATATTTCTTTCTCTTGCCTGATTGCCCTGGCCAGAACTTCCAATTCTACGTTTAATAGGAGTGGCAAAGACAGTATTTAAAAAAATCACAAGGCCGGGCGCGGTGGCTCACGCCTGTAATCCTAGCACTTTGGGAGGCCAAGGTGGGCGGATCACAAGGTCAAGAGATCGAGACCATCCCGGCCAACATAGTGAAACCCTGTCTCTCCTAAAAAAATACAAAAAAAATTAGCTGGGTATGGTGGTGCACACCTGTAGTCCCAGCTACTTGGGAGGCTGAGGCAGGAGAATTGCTTGAACCCAGGAGACGGAGATTGCAGTGAGCCGAGATTGCGCCACTGCACTCCAGCCTGGTGCCTGGTGACACAGCAAGACTCTGTCTCAAAAAATAAAATAAAATAAAATAAATAACCCCCCCCCAAAAAAACTAGACAAATATCCTTAATGATAACAGACACACGATTTAAACAAAATATTAGCCAACATAATTCAGCAATATATAAAAAACATTATATATCATGACCAACTGGGGTATATTCTAGCAATGCAATGACTCAATATTTAAAAACCAGCTAATCCACAATATTAGCAAGTACATGAAGAACAATCACATGATCAAATCAATCAATGTAGAAAAAGCATTTTATAAAACTCAATAGCCGTTTATGTTAAAAACTCTCAGAAAAAAATAAGAAAAGAAGACTTCCTCAATTTGATAAAGAGCATCTACAAAAAGCCTACAGCTAACACTATACTTAATGGTAAAAGACTGAATGTTTTTTCCCCAAGATCAAAAACAAGGCAAGGATGTCCACTCTCACTACTCTTTTTCAACATAGTGCTAGAAGTTCTAGCCAGTGCAATGAGGCAAGATAAGGAAATAAAAGGCATATTGGAAGTAAAGAAAGAAAACTGTCCTGATGACACAGTTGTCTGTCTGTAGCTAAACCCACAAGTAATCTACCAAAAGTTCTAAACTAATAGTAGAGTATACAAGATAAACATGTGAAATCAATTATATTTCTAAATAGTAGCAATAAACTTGTGGACATCAGAAATTAAATTTCTGATGCCTTTCTAAAATGTATATTGAAAGGCAAAGGAACTAGAATAGCTAAAACAATTTTGAAAAATAAGAATAAAGTGGAAGAAATCAATTTATCCAATTTCAAGACTTATATAGCTAATGTAATCAAACCGTAATGTTATTGGCAAAAAAAGAGAAATAGAGATCAATATAGCAGAATGAAGAACCAAGAAATAAACCCAAATAATATTTTTCCAACTGCTTTTTGGCAAAGGTGCAAAAGCAATGCAATGGAGGAAAGAGCATTTTCAAAGGTGCTGGAGTAAATGGATATTTATAGACACAAAAATTAACCTTGACTTAAGTCTTACACCTTATACAAAATTAACTCAAAATCAGTCACAAACTTTTAGATAAATGCATAGGAGAAAATCTTCATAATCTAGGAAAAATGTTCTTAGACTTAACACCAAAAGTATGAGCCACAAAAGGAAAAAATGATAAAATTTCATCAAAATCACGAATTTTTGATCCATGAAAAACCCTATTAACAGGATGAAAAGACAGGTTACAGACTGGGAGGGAATATCTGCATACCATGTTTCTAATCATCTAAATATCTGGACTATCTATAAAAACTCTTTAAACTCAACAGTTAAAAACAAATAATCCAACCAGAAAATATGCAACAACAACAAAAAATGTGAAGAGACATTTCACTGAAGCAGACGTACAGATGGCAAATAAGCACAGGAATAGATGTTCAACATCATTAGCCATTAGGGAAATACAAATTGACACCATGATGAAATATCATTATATACATATCAGAGTGGCTAAAATAAACAATAGCACAGAAGAATTCCAAGTACTTGATGTAGATACTCCCCCCTCAATGAGATGGAGCTTAACACCCAACCCCCATGAGCGTGGGCTGTGCTAGGGACTTGCTTCCAAAGAGTTAAGTATGCAAGAGAGGTCAGGCAAAAGGTAACTGGACACTGGGGAGACCTGGCAAACAACCTTAACCAGGTGATAAGGTCAACACCATCAGTCCTGTCAACTGCACACATGTATCTTTAATACCATGTGGTGGGCATGGCACTTCCTCTTTGTGACAATCCCTCCCAAATTCATTACCTGAGGCTAGTCATGAGGAAAACATCAAACAAACGCAAACTGAGGGATATTCTATAAAATATCTGGCCAATATTCCTCAAAAACAGTCAAGGTCATCAAAAATAAAAAAAAAAGTTTGAGAAACCGTCACTCACAGACCAGAAAAAGCTAAGAAAACATGACAAGTAAAAGTAATGTGTTATCCTGGATGAGATCCTCAAACAGAAAAAGGACATTGGGGCAAATAGTAAAATTTGAATATACTGTGAGGTTTGGTTAGTAATAATGTGCCAGTGCCGATCCCATCATTGTGATCAAAGAACCCTACAAATCTAAGATGTCATTGACAACTGGGTGAAGGCATCTTAGTCTGGACCATTGTAATAAAAGACCATGGAGTGAGTGGCTTAAACAACAGATATTTATTTCTCAAGGCTGTGAAGTCAGATCAGGGTGCCAGCATGTTGGGAACTTGGTGAGGGCTCTCTCTCCACCTTGCAGACAGCTCTCTGCTTGCTAAGTGCTCACATGGTGAATAGGAAAAAACAGAGAGAGAGAGACAGAGACAGAGAGAGAGAGAGACATTTATCATTCTTTTGGTCTTATCTGAGGACTAATCCCATCATAAGGACCCCACCTTCATGATCTCATCTAAACCTAATTATCACCCGAAGATCCCATAGCTAAATACCATCACACTGAGGGATACTTTTTAAACATGTGAGTTTAAAGAAGGGGACATAATTCAATCTATAGCAAGGGGTATGTGAAACTCTATTAGCTTTGCAACTTTTCTGTATATCTAAAACTTTTAAATTTAATATCTGATTAAAAGTAATTTATAGGCCGGGCGCGGTGGCTCAAGCCTGTAATCCCAGCACTTTGGGAGGCCAAGGCAGGTGGATCACGAGGTCAAGATATCGAGATCATCCTAGTCAACATGGTGAAACCCCGTCTCTACTAAAAATATAAAAATTAGTTGGGCATGGTGGCGCGTGCCTGTAATCCCAGCTACTCAGGAGGCTGAGGCAGGAGAATTGCCTGAACCCAGGAGGTGGAGGTTGTGGTGAGCCGAGATCGCGCCATTGCACTCCAGCCTGGGTAACAAGAGCGAAACTCTGTCTCAAAAAAAAAAAAAAAAAAAGTAATTTATAAACAAAACAGTAACGTCAAATGCTGGTGGTGAACATGCAGAGAAATCGGATCACTTATATATATTTGGTGGAAATGTAAAGTGGTACAACCACTCTGAAAAAGTTTGGCAGTTAAAACAAAATAAAACAAAACATGTAACTAAATGACCCAGCAATTGCACTCCTGGGTATTTATCTCGGAGAAAGGAAAACTTATGTTCATGTGAAAATCTGCAGACTAATGTGTATAGTAGTTTTATTTATATTAGTCCAAAGCAAGAAATAACTAGTTTTCGTTTGGTTTGGTGGGTACTGTCTTGGTTTGGTTTTGCTATCAGAGTAAGACTGATGTCCTTTAATTAGTAAATGGTTAAACAGACTGTGGTAATTTCCATACCATGGAATCCTACTCAGTAGCAATACAAAGAAATCAACTATTGTCTCTAAAATTACCTAGATCCACCTCCAGAGAATTATGATGAGTGAAAAAGGCCAGTCCCAAAGTGTTACACAATGTATAATTCCATGTACATAACATTTGGAAGTGACAAAATTATAGAAGCAGAGAAGAGATCAGCCAGGGGTTAAAAATGGGTAGTTACAGAAGGGATGTGGCAACACAGTTGGGCATGGTGGCTCTTGCCTGTAATCCCAGCAATTTGGGACACCAAAGTGGGAGGATCGCTTGAGCCCAGGGCTTCAGGACCAGCCTGGGCAACATAGTGAGACCCCATTTCTATAAGACATTAAAAATTAGGGTGGAGTGTGGCAGCTCAGCTTGTAATCCCAGCACTTTGGGAGGCCAAGATGGGCGACTCACCTGAGCTCAGGAGTTCAAGATAAGCCTGGGCAACATGTGAAACCCCAACTCTACTAAAAATACAAAAGATTAGCCGGGTATGGTGGTGGGCACCTGTAATCCCAGCTACTCAGGAGGCCAAGGCAGGAGAACTGCTTGAACCTGAGAGGCAGAGTTTGCAATGAGCCGAGATAGTGCCACTGCACTCCAGCCTGGGCAACAATGTGAGACTCTGTCTCAAAAAAAAAAAAAAAAGAAAAGAAAATAATTAGCTGGGTATGGTGGCACATATTTATGCTCCCAGTTACTTGGGAAGCTGAGGTGGGAGGAACACTTGAAAGAAGGTGAAGGCTGCAGCGAGCTACGATTGCACTACTGCACTTCAGCCCGGGCAACACAGTGAGACCATGTCTCAGAAAAACAAAATAAAAGGGAAACACAAAGGATCCTGTGGTCATAGAAATGTTCTGTTTGTTTTAAAAAAAATTGTTTATGGCTGGGCGTGGTAGCTCACGCCTGTAATCCTAGCACTTTGGAAGGCCAAGGCTGGTGGATCACAAGATCAGGAGTTTGAGACCAGCCTGGCCAAGATGGTGAAACCCTGTCTCTACTAAGAATACAAAAATTAGCTGGACGTGGTGGAGGGTGCCTGAGACTTCCTCTCAAAAAAAATTGTTTATTTGTATTTATATAAATTTATGGGGTACAAGTGTTATTTTGTTTCACTTGTATAAAAAAGTGGTGATGTTTTATATCTTTACTGTATCAATGTCAGTATTCTGGTTGTAATATTCTACTGTGGTACTACTGTATTATAATGTTGAAAGATGTTACCACTTGGGGACACTAGGTTAGGGGTACTTAGGATCTTTCATGGTATGTGAATCTACAACATTCTCAAAAAGTTTAACTTCAAAAAAAGTCAAAAGTCCCAAACTGAGACACTTTCAAAATTAGGCCACAGACCATGTAGAAGGTCTTGGCAGTCAGAAGGGATCACTGAGATCTGAACACCTGTAGTGGCTCTCAAAGTCTCTCAACTCCTGCACCCCTCACTCCATGAAATGGAAACAAAAACATTAGATGAGAATCATTAGAAACCAGGAAATAAATATTCACTGGAGTAAAAATGGACAGACAACAAAAAGAATGAAAGAGACAGAGAGGGTGTGAAAATAACAAGGTATTGACCCTGAGAAACACCAAGTCTTCCCTGAAGCAGTCACTCTGGGAGAGTGGTCACTTATTCTAGGAGGTGCCATTGCTAAGAGCAGTTCTGAAAGCTCTTCCAAATGAACCGTGGCATCCGCAGTGTATAAAAAGCTACACTTTGCAAACCTTCTGACATCTGAAATGATTTTTATTTTTCTGAAGCCACTAAAAATGATGAGAGGCATCATGGTATACTGTGATGAGCACAGCCTTCGGGGTCTGCGAAACCAGGTTTAAGTGCGATCTCTGCTACTTAGTGACTGCATGACCCCAGGCATGTAACTTAATCTTGATCAGTGCCAGTGCCATAATCTGTAGAGTAGAGCTAATTACGCCTTTCTTTTAGGATTTGTGTAAGATTAAGTGTGATAATGGATATGAAGATGTCTAGTTCTGTGCCTGGCCCAGAGTCAAGTTTTAATAAAAGCTTGCTTTTAAATATGTTTGAAGAACACAAGCTGATTTTCTTGTAAGATGCCTAAATGAAATCTGAAGTCCATCCAAAGAAGAGTTCAAAAATGTGCTGAGTTGCATCAATTAAGTACTTTGGAATACACTGATAATCTCCTAAGCTATGTGAAGACCAAGTCACATTTTGTAAGAAGTTCTAGTATGCTTGCCATAAAACCAATTTTATTTCCTTAGCATGGTATGTGATGGGGCATCATTTATTAAGGAGGTGGTCAGCATATTCTCCTTCCTCAGACCCAAAAGGAATCATATTTATGCTGACACTCATGATTTATTTAAGAAAATCTAAACTGTGGGCTCAATAGATTTTGTTTTTGACAGATGCATTTCTGACATTTTTCATAAGAAATGACTGAAATATGTGCTTTTAAAAACTTTGCCTTAAAAAATAGAACAATTCAAGCATTAAAAAGAGTAATAACTGCAATTGGCTGAAACCCATTCAATATATAAAAACTCATGAGTTGAGAGGACACATTTGCAATCCATATATCTGACAAAAGACTTATATTTAGAATATACAACTCAATGCTAAGAATACAAACCGGGCAGTTAAAAGATAAACGAAAGGCTTTTGGTTTCCAATCCAGCAGGTAAGAAGCCCAGAAGTCACCACTTCATCCTAACAACTAAAAAGTCAAATAAAACGAAAAGTCAATAACTCTTCTTAGATCTGTAGGAGAAGTAAGGCCACAGGACAAACTGTTGCCTCCCAAAATAGAGAAAGCAGACAAGTGAATTCACAGAGCAGAAACCCACAAAGAAAACACTCTGCAGACACCAGTGCTGGAGGAAAACCTGAAATGGAACTGACCAATTGCTGGAGGCCCTATGTGGACAGCTCTGAAAGAGTTGAAAACTCCAAGGGGACTTGGTCATAGGAGGAGCCCCCTACTTTCCTAAATTTTGTCTCAGGAGCTGGGCTCGGTTCTCACAATAAATAGTGGAGAAAAATAGCCTCCTGCTTTTGGCAGGGGAAGGGAGAAGGAACCATTTTGAAATACACCTGAGCACCTTAGTCTTCCTCACAAGGCCTGCCCTCAGGAGAAGCTGTTTAATTGGAGCCAAACACACTGAGGTTTTATCAGAGTCTAACTGACTTGGAGAAAGGGAAATACCCAACTTCAGCCCAGTGCAGCCATCATGTCCCACCTGGGGAGAGAAAAGAACTAAGAAGCACTTGTGAAGAAGTTCAGTGCCCAGAGGCACAGGCTCACTAAAAGACTGAGACCTAATCAAGTGACTACAGAATGTTACCCCTCCCTCTACATCTCACCATCACATACCAATGGCCTACTTACAGCAGTTGCTTTTGCCTGACACATCATGTCTGGCTATCAAGAAAAATTACAAAACATACTAAAAGGCAAATAACACCATTTGAAGAGGAAAAGCAAGCATCACAACCAGATTTAGATATGGCAGGGATATTGGACTTACCAGACCAGGAATTTAAAGCAGCTGTGATTAATATGCTAAGGCCTCTCATGGGTAAAGTAGACAGCCTGCAAGAACAGATGGGCAATAGAAACAGAGATATGGAAATTCTAAGAAAGAACTAAAAAGAAATGCTAGAGATCAAAAACATCAGAACAGAAATGAAGAATGCCTTTGATAGGCTTACTGGAAACTGGACATAGCTGAGGAAGGAATCTCTGAGCTTGAGAATGTCTCAATAGAAACCTGTAAAACTGAAAAGCAAACTGAAAAAAAGACTGGGAAGAGAAAAACAGAACAGAATATCTAAGAACTGTAAGACAGCTACAAAAGGTGTAACACACATGCAATGAGACTCTACAAAAAAGAATATTTGAAACAATAAGGACTAACAAATTTCTAAAATTACTATCAGATACCAAAATACACTTTCAGAAAGCTCAGAAAACACCAAGGTAAATGCGAAAAACAAGCAAACAGAAAACATTCACACCTAAGCATATCATATTCAAACTTAAGAAAATCAAAGGTAAAGGAAAAATCTTGAAGAAAAAAAGAGGGAAAAACAACTTACTACAGAAGAGCCAAGATAAGAATTACATCTGACTTCTCAGAAACCATGCAAGAAAGAGGAGAGTGGAGTAAAACAGTTAAAGTGCCAAGAGAAAGAAACCCACCGATCTTAAATTCTGTACTCTGTGAACTTATTCTTCAAAAGTGAAGGAGAAATGAACAGAATTTGTTGCCAGAAGACCTGCCTTGCAAGAAATGCTAAAAGCAAAGGAAAATGATATAGGTCAGAAACTTGGCTCTACATAAAGAAAGGAAGCACTTTTAAAATGGACTAAGTGAAGGTAGAATAAAAACTTTTATTTTTCTTATTCTTCATTGATCTAACAAATAACCGTCCATCCTAACAGCAACAATAGCATTCGATTATATAAAATATATGTATATATATTATATCTAAAAGAAATGAATGACAGCAATAAAAGAAAAGAGGGAGGAGATATTTGTAAAGTGACTGGAGGTGCCAGGAGGCTGCCATCTTGAGATGGAGCCTCCCTGTGTTGCCCAGGCTGGTCTGAACACCTGATCTTCTCCTTCCTATGCCTCCCAAAGCGCTGGGATTACAGGCGCACACCACCACTCTTGGTCCAAATTGATTTTCTAACTTTTTTTTTTTTTTGAGATGGAGTCTGACTCTGTCACCCGATCTCAGCTCACTGCAACCTCCGCCTCCCGGGCTCAAGTGATTCTCTTGCCTCAGCCTCCCAAGTAGCTGGGACCACAGGCTTGGGCCACCACGCCCAGCTAATTTTTTTTTTTTTTTGTATTTTTAGTAGAGATGAGGTTTCACCATGTTGGCCAGGATGGTCTCAATCTCTTGACCTCGTGGTCTGCCTGCCTCAGCCTCCCTAAGTGCTGGGATTACAGGCGGGAGCCACCACCCCCAGCCGATTTTTTCTTTTTCTAAGAGACAAAGGTGGAGCAGTGTGAACAAGAGGAGGCGAGAACGATCCCGGACCGACCAAAGCCCACGCGCCGCTGCATCCCACACCCAGGGCCTACGACCTGCCGCCGTCGCCACCATGCCCAAGAGAAAGGCCGAAGGGGATGCTAAAGGAGATAAAGCCAAGGTGAAGGACGAACCACAGAGAAGATCTGCGAGGTTGTCTGCTAAACCTGCTGCTCCAAAGCCAGAGCCCAAGCCTAAAAAGGCCCCTGCAATGAAGGGAAAGGAGGTGCCCAAAGAAAAGAAGGGAAAAGCTGATGCTGGCGAGGAAGGGAGTAACCCTGCAGAAAACGGAGATGCCAAAACAGACCAGGCACAGAAAGCCGAAGGTGCTGGAGATGCCAAGTGAAGTGTGTGCATTTTTGATAACTGTGTACTTCTTTCTGGTGACTATACAGTCTGAAATACTATTTTTTATCAAGTTTTATAAAAATGTAGAATTTTGTTTAAAAAAAAGAAAGAAAAGAGGGAGGAATAGGGAAACTTTTGTTATTATAAGGTACTCACATACCTGTGGAACAGTATAGTGTTATTTCAAAGTACACTTGGACTACTTGTAAATGTATATTGTAAACTCAAGGGAAACCACTAAAAAAAAGGAAAGAAAGAAGTATGAGTGATACACTAAGAAAGAGGAGAGAAGGAAATCACACAAAATCCTCCATTAAAACCACAAAAGGCAGAAAATAAGTGGGAGACAAAAATAAGAACAACAGAAAACAGGGACAAATATGGTAGATTTTAATCCACCTACATCAATTAACAATGACCACCAGTGGTCTAAATGTACCATATAAAAACAGAACTTTAAATACAGATTCACATATAGATTAGAAGTAAATGGACGGAAAAGATATATCATGTAATCAAAGGAAAGCAGAGGCAGCTATATTTCAGACATAGCAAACATCAGAGCAAGAAAAGCTACCAAGGATAAAGAGGGGCATTGCTAATGATAAAGGGGCCGGTTCTTCAAGGTATCGTAACAATTCTTAACATGTATGTGCCTAACAACAGAATGTCAAAATGTGTGAGGTTTCTGTAGACTGTAGACTATTTCATTCAACAATAGCAGAATATACATTCTTCTCAAGCTCACACGGTATATTCATCAGAATAGACCACATTCTGGGCCACAAAACACCTTGACACATTTAAAAGAATAACAATCATACAATGTCTTCTTTCAGAGTTTAATAAACTAGAAATCAGTGACAGAAAGATAAATGAGAAGTCCCAAATACTTGGAGATTAACAAACACATGTCCAAATAGCACTAGTTAAAGAGAAAATATCAAGAGAAATTTAAAAATACTTTTAACTGAATTAAAATGAAAACATAATTTATGAAAATTTGTATAATGTAGCAAAAGCAGTGCCTAAAGGGAAATTTATAGCAGTGAATGCATATTTTAAAAGAAAGAAAAACTAAACACAATCAAAGTTTTTACTGCAGTAAACTAGTTAAGAAATGCAAATTAAATACGTAGTATGCAGAAAAAAAAGAAATAAGAAAAATTAGAGCAGAAATCCATAAAATATAAAAATGGAAATCAATCAAGATCAATGAAGCTAAAAACTGGTCCTTTGAAAAGATCAATAAAATGAATAAGCCTCCAGTCAGGATAACTAAGAAAAAGTAAAACGGAAGACACAAATTACTAACATCAGAAATGAAAGAGGGGGCATCACTACAGACTCCATGGAAATTAACGAGGTAAGGAAGGAAGATTATGAACAATTTTACGCTCACAAATTTGATAGCCTAGATGAACAGATCATGTCCTTGAAAGAAACAATCTGCCAAAACTCACACAGGAAGAAATAAACAATTGTAGTAGACCTATATCTATTAAAGAAATGAAATCTATAAGGAGTAACCTTCCAGAAATTTTAGGCTAGCCCAGATGATTTCATTGGTGAATTATAGCAAACATCTAGGGAAGAAATTATACAAATTCTCTACAGTCTCTTTCAGAAGACAAGAGAAGAGGAAATACTTTGTATTTCCAGCACTACCCTAATACCCAAATCAGACAAAGACATTACAAGAGAAAAGCACAGATCATTATTTCTCATGAATATAGATGCAAAAACACTCAAAGAAATATTAGTAAAGGGACAGGTGCAGTGGCTCACACCTGTCATGTCAACACTTTGGGAAGCCAAGGTTGGTGGTGGATCACTCAAGCTCAGGGGAGTTCAAGACTAGCCTGGGTAACATGGTGAAAACCCCTCTCTACAAAAAAATACAAAAATTGGCCAGGCACAGTGGCTAATACCTGTAATCCCAGCTACTCAGGAGACCAAGGCAGGAGAATCACTTGAACCTGGGAGGTGGAGGTTGCAGTGAGCTGAGCTCGCACCATTGCACTCCAGCCTGGGCAACAGAGCAAGACTCCATCTGAATTATAAGCATTCATATATATGAACAACAGACAAGCAAAGATCCAATTTATGAATGAACTCCCACTCACAATTGCTACAAAGAGAATAAAATACTTAGGAATATAGCTAACAATGGAAGTGAAGGACCTCTTCAAGGAGAACTATAAACCATTGCTCAAGGAAATAAGAGAGGACACCAATAAATGGAAAACCATTCCATGTTCATGGTTAGGAAGAATCAATATTGTGAAAATGTCCATACTGCCCCAAGTAATTTATAGATCCAATGCTATTCCCATCAAGCTACCATTGACTTTCTTCACAGAATTGAAAAAACTAGTTTAAATTGCATATGGAACAACAACAAAAAAAGAGCCTGTATAGCCAAGACAATCCTACGCAAAAAGAACAAAGCTGAAGGAATCACAGTACCTGACTTCAAACTATACTACAAGGCTACAGTAATAAAAACAGCATGGTACTAGTCATACATTGATTGCAATATGTTTACACGTATGTTTATTGCAGCACTGTTTACAATAGCAAAGACTTGGAACCAACCCAAATGCCATCAATGATATACTGGATAAAGAAAATGTGGCACATACACACCATGGAATACTATGCAGCCATAAAAAAGGATGAATTTATGTCCTTTGCAGGGACATGGATGAAACTGGAAATTATCATTCACAGCAACTAATAGAACAAAAAACCAAACACTGCATGTTCTCACTCATAAGTGGGAGTTGAACAAGGAGAACACATGATACAGGAAGCAGAACATCACACACTGCAGCCTGTCGGTCGGTGGGGGGCCAGGGGAGCAATAGCATTGGGAGAAATGCCTAATGTAGATGACGGAGTTATGAATGCAGCAAACCACCATGGCATGTGTATACCTATGTAACAAACCTGCATGTTCTGCACGTGTACCCCAGAACTTGAAGTTAAAAAAAAAAAAAAAAATTAGCAAGATGTACTGGTGCATGCATGTAGTCCCAGATACTTGGGAGGCTAAAGAAGGAGGATCACATAAAAAAAAGAAAAAAAAAAAGGAGGAGGATCACTTGAGTCCAGAGGTTGAGGCTGCAGTGTCCAGCCTGGGCGACAGAGTGAGATCCTGCCTCAAACACATGCAGACATACACATACAAACATACGTAACAACCAAAATATTAGTAAATTGAATCTGACAATGTATAAAAAGTATTCTGTGTCACGGCCAAGTAGGATTTATTCCAGGTATGCAAGGCTCGCTCAATATTTGAATGTCAATTTATATAATCCATAGTATCACCAGGCTAAATAAGAAAAATTACATGATCATATCAATAGACATAAAGAGCATATGACAAAATCCAACTCCCATTAATGATTAAAAAGAATAAAACTCTTGGCAAACAAGGCACAGAAGGGAACATGCCCAACTTGATAAAGAATGTCTATCAAACCCCTACAACTAACATACTTAATAGAGAGAAACTAGAAGCATTCCTGTGCAGATCAAAAACAAGGCAGGGATGCCCCCCGTCATCATCTTTTCCAACATTATACCAGAAGTCCTAGTTACTGCAATAAGAGAAGGAAAGGCAATAAAAGATTTACCGATTGTTAAGGAAGAAATCAAATGTATCTGTTTGCATCTGACATAATGATCTGTGTAGAAATCTAAAATAATTGACAAAAACCTTCTGGGACTAATAAGTTATTAGAGCAAGGTTGCAGAACACAAAGTTAATATGAAAAAAAGTTAGTCACTTTCCTATATATTAGGAATGAACAAGTGGAATTTAAAATTAAAAACAATTAACATTTACATTAGCATCTAAAAAATCAGATAAGTACAAATCTAACAAAATATATACCAGATCTATATGAAGACAACTGCAAAACTCTAATGAAACAAATCAAAGAATTAAGTAAATGGAAAATAGAATGAATCTACTGAATCTTCCTTCCATGTTTGTGGATAGGAAGATTCAATACTGTCAAGTTCTTCCCAGTTTGATTTACTGATTCAATACATCCCAGTCAAAATCTGAGCAAGCTAATTTTGTGGATGGCAGAAAACTGATTCTAAAATGCATATGGGGAGACAAAAAAAATAGCTAACTTAATATTAAAAGGGAAAAACAAAGTCAGAGGACTGACACTACCCAACTTCAAGACTTCCTTAATATAAAGCAACAGTAACAGACAAGTAGATCAATGAGACAGAATAGTGTTTCAAAATAGGCCCGCATCAATACAGCCAACTGATCTCCGACTAGGAAAAAAGCAATATAATGAAGAAATGAGTCTTTTCAACAAATGATGTAGAATCAATGCATTGATCATTTAAAAATATGAATGTGGACACAGAACTCACACTCTTCACAAAAATTAACTCAAAATGTGTCACAGACCTAAATGCACAAGGCAGAGCTATAAAACTTCTAGAAGATAGCATATGAGAAAACTTAGATGACCAGTTTGCCAATGATTGTTTAGATATGACACTGACAGCATGATCCATGAAAGAAAAAATTCATAAGCTAGATTTCATTAAAATTAAAAATTTCTGCTCTACAAAAGACACTGTCAAGAGAATGAAAAGACAAGCCACAGACTGGGAGTAAATATTTGCAAAAGACATATCTGATAAAAGACTGTTATCCAAAACATGCAAAGACTCATAACATCGCATTGTATACTTTAAATAAACACAATAAAATTAATTTTAAAAAATACAAAACGTTTTAAAACTAAACAATAAGAGAAAAATCTGACTAAAGTATTAAGGGGGAAAGTCCTTAACAGACATCTGTGAAAAAATATATACAGATGGCAAATAAGCATATGAAAAGATGTCCAGTATCATATATCATCAGGGAAATGCAATTAAAACAAAAAATGAGATACCATTACACACATGTTAGAATGACCAAAATCCAAAACACTGAAAACACCAAATTCTGGTTATGATGTACAGCAATGGAAATTCTTATTCACTGCTGGTGGGAATGCAAAATGATACAGCTACTTTGGAAAATAGCTTGGCAGTTTCTTGTAAAACAAAACATACTCTTACAGTATGATTAACAATTGATCATCAATGTCAATACTCTTCAGTATTTACCCAAAGAAACTGAAAACTTGTGTCCACACAAAAACCTGCACAGAGATGTTTATAGCAGCTTTATTCAAAATTGCCAAGACTTGGAAGCAACCAAGATGTCTTTCTGTAAGTGAATGGATCAATAAATGTGGTACATCCAGACGATGAAATGTTATTCAGTGCTAAAAAGAAATAAACTATCAAACTGTGAGGAGACATGGAGGAACCTTAAGTACATATTACTAAATGAAAGAAGCCAATCCAAAAAGGCTATATACTGTATTCTTAATTCCAACTATATGATATGCTGGAACAGGCAGACCAGGGGTTGTAGGGGAGAAAAGAATGAAAAGGCAGGTCATAGAGAATTTTTAGAGGATCTTAGGAAACTACTTTGTATGAAATTATAATGGTAGATAGATGCCATCCATTTGTCCAAACCCATAAAATGTACAACACCAAGATTGAATCCTAATATAAACTATGGTCTTTGGGGGATAATGATCTAACGATGTAGGTTTATCAGTTTTAAGAAGTGTATCACTTTGGTGGAGGATATTGACAGTGGAAGAGGCTATATGTGTGTGTTGGGGGCAATAGCTTTATGGGATATCTCTGTTTCTTTCTCTCAATTTTGTTGTGAACCTAAAATTGCTCTAGAAAATAAAGTGTATTAAAAATGAGCAAAAGTTTTGAATAGGCACTTACAAAAGAAGATGTATAAACGGCCTGTAAGTCCATGAAATGATGCTCAAAACTTTATTAATTATCGGGAAGAACAAATTAAAATCACAATGAAATACCATTTCACACCCTCTAGAATGATTAATTAATAAAATGAAGAAGACCAACAAGACCAAGTGTTGCAAAGGTGTAAGAACAACTGGAACTCTCATACATTGCAGGTAGGAAGACAAGGGTAAAACCACTTTGAAAAGGTCTGGAGATTTCTCACAAATATTCACCTACCACACAACTCAGAATTCTATTCCTAAGTATTTTACCCAAGAGAAATGAAAGTATTTGTTCCCACAAAGGCTTGTATACAAATGTTCATGGCAGCTTTATTTTTAATAGCCAAAAACTAAGACCACCCTAAATATCTATTAACAGATGAACACATACAAAAGTTGGTGTATATTCATAAAATGGACTATTACTCAGCAATGAAAGCTATTCATGCAAGTAACATGAAAGAATCTCAGAAACATTATGCCATGTGAAAGAAGTCAGAAGCAAAGAGTATATATTCTGTAAGTCTATTTATATGAAAATCTAGAACAAGCAAACTAATCAATAGAGGAAGAAATGAGACAGGAAACGTGTCGTTGCTTGGGGATGGAAATGGAGGGAATGACTGTCTGCAAAGGGGTACAAGAAAACCGTTGGGGTCATGGAAATGTTCTGTCTTGACTGTGGCACTAGTTACATGGTAGGTTACACATTTGTCAAAATGTGTGCAGTGTACTTTATGTAAATTATGCCTCAGTAAGTTTGATTTAAAAATCCTGTGTCCATAACAATGCCTCAAAACAAAGCAACAAACAACGCTCATTGGACACCTTTGAAAATTGCTAGGGCATCAATGCATCACTCTAAAAATGAAAAGAAACACCATTAAGCAATTATCTTACCCAGGATATATGCACCACATAACAATATGATGGTAGTCCCATAAGATTATAGGTTATGCTTTTTCTTTCTTTCTTTTCAGACAGAGTCTTGTTCTGTCACCCAGGCTGGAGTGCAGTGGAATAATCTTGGCTCACTGCAACCTCTGCCTCCTAGGTTCAAGCAATCCTTCTGCCTCAGCCTCCTGAGTTGATGGGACTACAGGTATGCACCACCACCATGTTGGCCAGGCTGTTCTCAAATTCCTGACCTCAAGTGATACACCTGCCTCAAAATTATGCCATATTTTTACTGTACCATTTCTATGTTTATCTATGTTTAGATATACAAATACCATTGTTTTATAATTGCCTGCAGTTTTCAGTATAGTAATATACTGTAAGTTTTGTAACTTGGGAGCAAAAGTCTGGCCCATATGCCTAGGTGTGTAGTATCTGTGCAAGTGTACTCCTGATGTTCACAAGGCAATCACCTAATGATGACATTTTCAGAACTTATCTCTGTTGTTAAGTGAAACATGGCTGTAGATAAAAGTTCTATTTTTTAAAAAAAAATTCATTTATTATACTTTAAGTTCTAGGGTACATTTGCAGAGCATGCAGGTTTGTTACACAGGTATACACAAGCCATGGTGATTTGCTACATCTATCACCCCATCATTCTATTTTATAGAACACTAATTAAGACAAGCAAAAGTAATGGCATTTTGCAATGTCTAATGAACTCATAATGTCAATAGGTGGTGAGACCATGAATTGAAAGGCTGATGGAAACATAGCAATGGATGGGTCAGGTTGACAGTCCCTTAACTCACTGAATAAACTTCACATCACAAACAACGGGATAATCAGGTATTGTATGCTCCCTGATGTGATGTACTATAGATTAAAACTAATTTGGATCTTAGCTCTACAAATTTACAGCAATAAGCAAATAAAAAGAAATAAAAACTTTAAATAACTGCGCAAGAAAAGAAATAATCTGACAAATAAAAAGATAGAGAAATCTGATGAGACAAGTGAACTAATGTTTTTTATTTGCCAAGATATATACAGAAGTATTTGGTGGAAAAATTGTGTGATGTCTGAAATTTGTTTTTAAAATCTCTGGTAAAATAAATAGGCGGACAAATAAATGAAACAGTATTGGCAATTTAAAATTAACTGTTGAGGTCAGAGGCGGTGGTTCACACCTGTAATCATGGCATTTTTGAGAGGCCGCGGTGGGTGGATCACAAGGTCAGGAAATTGAGACCATCTTGGCTAACGTGGTGAAACCCTGTCCCTACTAAAAATACAAAAAAATAGCTGGGCATGGTGGCATGCACTGTAGTCCCAGCTACTTGAGAGGCTGAGGCAGGAGAATTGCTTGAACCCAGGAGGCGGAGGATGCGGTGAGCCAAGATCACAGCCACTGCACTCCAGCCTGGGTGACAGAGTCAGACTACATTGCAAAACAAAACAACAACAGTAAAAAACTTGAGACTAGTTGATGGGTATACTATCCTCTTTCCCTTTATGTACATTTACATGTTTCCATAATAAAATATGTTTAATAAAATATATTTAAGTATATTTAAAATTTAATATTTCTATTAACAAAGGTATGGTTTTCAGAGAAAACATTCAATTTTCTGGGAAATCAACGCAATTCTTTGATGGTGCCAAACAAAATGCGTATCCCTAGGTTGTTCCTTTTTCTAGTCTAATTTTATTTTATTCAGGGTAATATGTGTCCATGACAGTCAAACAGTACTGCAAAGCTTATAGTAGAATATCACACTATTTCTTGATTTTTCACTTTTAGACATTGCTTATTGATCCCTAGTGCCACTGCCTATGAGTCTTTATCTTGAGCCAGGCAATTTCCTAAAAGAGGGATCTTCCTCTCTGGTTTAACCTCTTTGATCCCTGCTAGAGTAAGGAAAAGCTGTGTCCTTGTTGCCTGGGTGGGGAAAGGATTCTCCCATAATCTGTTAACAATCCCTGGTTTATAGTGCCACCTTTCAAGGCACTTAGTGCCTCCCGCTCCTGGGTCTTAGGGGACTGGTTTCAGTTAGTACCTCTCACAGGTATCTATGAATTTCTCTGCTCTGCCAAGTCGGTTCACAGTAATTTATCAACTTTTCATTGACCACAATAACAATTTATTCCTATCAATTTATTAAGTGCTTATGATGACTATTATTCTAGGAGGCTGGGATATATCAGTGAACAAAACAGGCAGTAGGCATAATACATAAGTACCTATGTGTAGTATTAAAGCAGGATAAGGTAATTGGAAGTGTGGGAGGGGTGCGTTGGGTTGTAATTTTAAATAGGGTGTATGAGGTAGGTTCATTAAAAAGGACATTTGACCTGTAATCCCAGCACTTAGGGAGGCCGAGGCGGGTGGATCACGAGGTCAAGAGATCGAGACCATCCTGGTCAACATGGTGAAACCCCGTCTCTACTAAAAATACAAAAAATTAGCTGGGCACGGTGGCGCATGCCTGTAATCCCAGCTACTCAGGAGGCTGAGGCAGAATTGCCTGAACCCAGGAGGCGGAGTTTGCGGTGAGCCAAGATCGCGCCATTGCACTCCAGCCTGGGTAACGAGCGAAACTGCGTCTCAAAAAAAAAAAAAAAAAGGACATTTGAGGAAAGGCCTGAAGGAATTCAGAGTTAGCCATAGCCTCATCTAGCTGAAGTGTTCTGTCTGTGTGGTCTCCTATTTTGTCCTTGTACGGCATATTTTTATTCTGTCCTATCATTGTTACAGGGGTTGAAGGGATGGATATGAGTGTTCACGCTCAATCTACCACATTTAACTAGAAATGCCTCCTGTCAACCCCACCCTTCTCATACTAGTGTGTTTCCTGTCTTTCCCAAATTGCTTAGCACCGGATGAATATATAGGAAGTCAGTAAATAATATTGTTTATTGTTGCATTAAATTAATAAATTATTAGTTTGAAATAGCTTTTAAAAACCCCCATTTTGCCAAAAATACTATTCAGCCTCCTAAGAGTTTCTTCCTTTTCTGCATCCTTTTGAAGTGCCACCCCACATGTGCTGTGAGCAATGAAATGACTGTGCATCTCAGAGCAGACAATGTCCTTTGCAGTGGAGGGGAAACTGCTCTTTGTACATGTTACCCGCTCAAAGTAGGATCCCATAAGAAACGATCAGTAGCTCATCGACAACAATACAGTGTGCTCAGCAAAATTTGCGGGTGATGGAATGGTGCGGGTGGAACTGGGTGACATTATAGTTACCTGACTGTGCAGTTTTCAAAACTCCGAGAACTAAACTTTACTGTATGCAAATTGTAAAAAATCAACCAGGATGTTTGAGGGGGGGAGGGCCAGAATGGAGTGCGCACTTTGGCAAATGAATCTACCCATATTGCAAAATGTGTGGAATAACCTCACTGACGGGGAGTGTGGACAAAAGAAGATGATCTAAGTAACTTTGGGTAATGGTGTTTTGCCTGGGAACTATAAGGCTAATGACAAAAAGAACTGTACAAAGACACTGTATTCTAATTGGTAAGTCTGCTTCTCACAGAGGTCCAGGTTAACAATTCTGAAACTAAATCTTTTATTTTCTTTCAAAAAACAAAATTCTGAAACTACTTTACTTGATACCAGGACAGAACAAATGAGTAAATACATTGTGAATAATGGGAGCCAGGTTTCTCACTGTCAAAGAAAGAAGTGACAATGAAGCTGCAGAGGCCAGGAAGTGCCCCCACAGTGCTGGATTAGGGTAGGAGACATCAATAAGAACTCATCTTTTTTTAAAAAAAAATATGTAACAGATACATAGATACACTAATAAATAGATATATGTCTGTATAGACAGGTTAGCATATAATACATAAGATTTCCTAGCTCTGTCTGCACAGAGGATTCAGAAGCAGAGAAAGTCCAGCAGCAACCAACATAACCAGCACTTGGATATCCAGTGGCACTGGAGAAATACCATTCTCCAATAAAAGAAAACCAACCAGGGCTCTTTGGAGAAATGGCTGATTCTAGGGCTGACACAGGGAAAATACAAGAGGATCCCCAAGTATCTTTTAGTGTCTGCAAATAAGGAAGAACTAAAACACACACATACACACACACACACACACACACACAGAGAGAGAGAGAGAGAGAGAGAGAGAGAGAGAGAGAGAGAGAGAGAGAGAGAGAGAGAGATTGAGAAGAAAAGATGGAGACATGTCAAAGGATACTGAAGCAGCCAATCTGGGAAAACTCCCAATGGCCAAAACTGAAACAATCTGAGGAAATAGATAAATAATTTGATTCTAATCCAAAGGATAAAATAAATATACACGAGCCCACACTAACCATGAAGAGTTGAATTGTGTCCCCTCAAAATTCATGTCCCCTGGAACCTCAGAATGGGACCTTACTTAGAAATAGCGTCTTTACCAATGTAATTAGTTAAGGATCTTGAGATGAAATCATCCTGGATTTAGGGGTGACTTTAAATCCAATGACTAGTGTTCTTAGAAGAGAAAAGGGACACAGAGACACACAGAGTGAAGACGATGTGAACCTCAGGCAGAGACCAAGATGATGTGTCTGCAAGCCAAGGACCACCAAGAGTTGCCAGCAACCACCAGAAGCCAGGAGAGAGGCATCAGACAGATTCTTCCTCAGAGTCCCCTGAAGGAATTCACCCTGGCAATACCTTGATTTAAGACTTCCTTTCTCCTGAATTATGAAAGAGTAACACTCTGTTGTTTTAAGCCACCCACTTTGTGGTAATTTGTTACAATGGCCCTAAGAAACTGATACAATGATACACACAACTCATTAAATAAATAAAGGGAGGAAAAGGGACTAATCTCCCTTAGAGAAGAATTTCAAATATCTGTAGATAATCCCCCACTCCACAACATGGAGCTTGATTCCTCTCCCTTTGAGTGTGGGCTGGACTTAGTGACTTATATACAAAGAATAGACTATAGAAAGAGAAAAATGGTAACTTTACAGCAGAGAAACAAGGTCAACATTACCAGTGCTTAAGTCACGTTGATAACAGGTGTCCCAATAGGATTATTAAGAAAAGAGGACTTCGGGCCAGGCACGGTGGCTTACGCCTGTAATCCCAGCACTTTGGGAGGCTGAGGCGGGTGGATCACGAGGTCAAGATATCGAGACCATTCTGGACAACATGGTGAAACCCCGTCTCTACTAAAAATACAAAAAATTAGCTGGGCACGGTGGCGCGTGCCTGTAATCCCAGCTACTGAGGAGGCTGAGGCAGGAGAATTGCCTGAACCCGGGAGGCGGAGGTTGCGGTGAGCCGAGATCGCGCCATTGCACTCCAGCCTGGGTAACAAGAGTGAAACTCCGTCTCAAAAAAAAACAAAGAAGAGGATTTGATCTCTGTGATATTCATTCCCAAAACTCATAACACCTAGTCTAATTATGAGAAAAACATCAGAAAAACAAAAAACCCGAATTGACAAACATTCTACAAAATAACTGGTCACTACCTTTTAAAACTATTAAGGTTATAAAAAAACTGAGAAACTGACACAGATCCCACGAGATGGAAGTGATAGGATGACTAAATGAAATGTGGTATCTGGGATTGGATCCTGGAAAAGAAAAGGGACATTAGTGAGAAAACTGGTGACACTGAGTAACTGTGGTGCTTAGTTAATGGTGTACCAATGTTAATTTCTAAGCTTTGACAAATGTACTATCATTATGCAAGATGCTGACATTAGGGGAAGGTGGGTGAAAGATATACGGAAACTCTCTTTACTATCTTTGTAACATTTTGGTAAATCTAAAATTATTCCAAAATAAAAAGTTAAAAAAAAAAAAAAAAAAACCAACTGTGTGTAACAGATCTAGAAGCCAGTCAGCATTTTCTCAACCTCTACTTTCCATCTCGTGGTTTTATTTCCTTTCTGAAATGGAAGAGTATCTTGACTCAACCTCTGCACCTCCTCTCCTCCCCCAACCTCCTTCCCAAACTAAGAAATGCATTTTAAAATTAGGAAAGTAAGTGAACAAATGAGTGAATGGATAAACAGACAACTTACAGTAGAATGGGGGCATCCAGCAGTTTGGGGAACAATTAGGAAGTGTAAATATTTAGACCCATAGCATGTCCACCACAATGCTGATAGCCACACAAGGACAGTGTTTCAAAATGAAAGTTAAATATTTATTCTGGCTCTCTGGTCCCTCATCCACCAGGGCTCCTTGCACAGCTGGCTTTCAAATGAAGCCAGTTTCTTCTCTTGGCCTTGTGACTTCCCACTCCACATGAGCTATAGATAAACAATTCACTGGCTTCCACTCCATCTGATTGGCACTCAAGGACGAAAAGCACAGTCTGAGGACAGGGAGCATGTCTAATCCACTCTTGCATATCCTCAGGAGGTTGCTGTCCAGCTCAGATGCACTAGATAAGGTATGAGAGTACACTTTGTAAACCTGAAAACACTATGGCATTGTTGCTGTTACTTGCCCTGTGCCTTGGTTCTGTCTAAACTGTAATGCCCTCCTTGTCACTAACATAGCACATTTCAAGAGAAACTTCAGACACATCTGCTAACACTTACCAAGTTACCGTGATTTGATTTCTCGGCCTCTGCAGCCCTTGGCTCTGTAGCTTGAACCACTTGATCCTTATGACTTTGGCCTCACTCTTATATTCATTCAGTCTTTCATTTAAAAAAAAATTCATTCAACCACATGGCAGCTCTGTGCTAGGTATAGGAACACAGACATATATAAGCCATAATCCATAACTCTGAAGAGCATACATTACTCTTGGCTGCTTATTTGATTTAGCTCTGACCCTATTTGAGGCATCCTGGCTTCACTTGTCCTCTCTAACTCCAGGCTTGTCTCCCTCTCTCTTGCTTGGCTCACAGAGAATACTTGGCTATTAGTCAGATTTCTCAGCTTGACTCTGAGATCCCTGATCCGTTGGGCCCTCCTCAGTGTTGCTGCAGTGAAGAGAAGAGTGAGAAGTTCCAGTATCCACCCGCTTTGTTGACCCCAGCCCTGGAGGTTTAGGCATCTGGCAGTGCTGATCATCCACCTGTTTTAAGAGTTGCTTGTTGCCTTTCTCTATCACCTAATGGTGCACTGTGTCTACCTATTGAACATTCTGCTGTTTCATTCCAGGCAACTTCACCAGCTGCCTGCCTGGACTCCAGTAGATCTTTGTACATGTCCTTGAGCACTGATTTGCTCTTCAGTTGAACCTCACAGCCCTGGTGCTGCCTTGCCCCCATCCCATCTTGCTGCAACTGAGAGATGAAATTCTACTTCCAGATGACAGGTCCTCCATGGCTGCTGATAGGTGCTAGCTGTAAGGAGCTAACTTTTGCCATGGCTGGACAACCCGTCCCATTGGCAAGAGGAAAGCCCCATCCCAAGGTGCAAAACTGCTTGGTGCCTCTAGGATTTTTACCCTTGCTAAGAACTATGAAGAAGAGACATATTCTTGCTCAAGTCTGAACCAGTTCCCTAGGCTTTACTGAGCTATCAAAACCTGGTTTTTAAAGCTGAAATGTCTCAATTTTGACTTTAGTATCTGTATTTCCACAAAAATATTTCTCTTTTTTAAAGATGGGGCTACCCTAACTGGAATAGTTCTGCTCACCTAGAGGTTGGCAGAAGGTCAGGGTATCTGCTGGCATCATTGTTCAGGACACAGATTTCCCTCTGGGGTGCAACACCTTGGTTACAGGAAGGTAGATCTTGATCTCTTCAGCACTTAGGGCCAGTCACTTCAGCACCATGGCAGAGAACAGGTAGCTCCATTTACCATATTAATGTTTTCAATTGTCTTATATATTCTATGATGTGGAAAAGGCTGAGAAGCACTCTTGTAGGGACAGGCATCATGACTATCTTCTTCACTGCCCTGGATGAGACAATGTCTTAGAATTCTGGGGTACATGCCAGAGGGAAGGAGAGGAGGTTGGGCTAGCCCAGCTGGAGAGAGGCCCAGGAGCCACATGAGATAGAGACTGTCCTTCCCTGAAAGTTCCCAGAGGTGCTAAAATCAAGAGCGTGTAGAACTCAGGAGACTGTAAAATCAAGAAGGGAATCCAGCTCTATCACCAAGTCAAGGGAGCTGGGGTAGGTGGTAGAGGTATGGTTTCCAATCCTGGGTTCCTAATCCTGAGTTTCCAATCCATATATGGAGGCCAGAAAATGAGAGCAGGGCGAAGCCAGTGAGAGGAAAGGGGAAGGGAGTCTGCGCATACACCTGAAAGATGGTGCAGTCCCCATCTGACTTCTACCTAGCACCAGGACACCTGATTGCAATCAAAGAGCCAGCAGAGTGTCAGAGAAATCTTCCCCTGTCAGGTCCTCTACTCTTGTGTCTGGAATTGGAATCGTCCTTTTCTTTCCCCTCTGCCTCTTCAAGTCCCACTCATCCTTTGAAATCCAGCTCAAGACTGACTGCCCTGTGTAATGCACCACCTCCTCCGCACTCCTACCACCATGTTGATCCCACAGTGCACTTGGCATGTAACTGCTGATGCACTGCATCACAGAAATTCATGTATGCTGGCCTTTGCCTTGTCTGCCACCTGGAAACAAGGTGTCTTGCCTTAAGTCCTTTCATAAACCTCCCAGCATCTAGCATGCTGCTGGGCTTAGCAAACCTTCATGGAATGAAGACAGTAATCAAGTTATATTGACATTCTCAGTGGCCCAGATGGTTCACCAAACCTGGGTGTTGCCCATCTGGCTACATGCAAATACCGTTTTTCTAACATGTGTCAACTGATAGAGGCCAAACCTACTACCAGTAGGACATGAACGTCACGTAGCTTTCCAATACAAACAGTAAATTAGGCTAGACTGGTAGTTCCCAACCCTGGATTCCCTTTGGGGTCATCTGAGGAGCTTTCAATAGTTCCATTCTGAATTTATTGGCTCAGAATGAGGCCTGAACACCAGTGTGTTTTAGAAGCCTTCTGGATAATTCTTGCAGAGCACCAAGGTTGAGAGCTTTTATTTTATATTCATTTGGATAATTTTTCATATGCTTTTCATATTCTAGAGCCCAATCCCAACTGTTCCATCCACTCCAATGGTTAACCTGTGTTTTCTATCCTTTTGATATAATCTGATTTATTCACTGAGCATTTAGGCAGTGCATCATGTGCCAGGCAGAAACAAAGAGAAACGTGGGGCTTACCTCGAGAAACCCACTGCCAGTTTTATGGAAATAAGTAAACTTTGCTATCTAAACTCAACAACTTAGTAGATTCAGATAAATTCTTGGATAATGCCTTGCTATCTGGATTCTCACTATTTGCTACCTGAAATGCAGAAACCAAACACATTAAAATGACAGGACTCCTATCTATACAAATTACACGTTACCATCCAAGCTGTTGCTATAGCTCTAGAAACAAATAGAATGGGATAGTACATTATTTTAAGTGCCATGTAAGTAACTGAGTTGAGAATAAACAGGAAGATAGGGCCACCTCGATAGAGAGGGGTCCCTGGCCTCAGGGTCTTACAGCCACCAACAATCAGGCCAGGTAAAAAGGAAGCTTTCCAGGGTAATGGTGTCAGACACCAGTGCTGTATCTCTTCTATGATGTTTTCTCTTCCCATGTCTGAGATCTTCGTGTCTCCCATAATGCCTAATACCATGAGAATCTACCTTGTCTGGTTCAGTAAAAGTCTGCAGATTGTCTGTGGAAAAATAAATGAATGTAGGGGGATTCTTCCGGTTAGGAAAATGTGGGGTACTGGAAAGGAAAAGTAGACAAAGAGCAGAGGGTAACTGAGGGATGATGGTGCCTAACACTACACAAAAGACCAAAGAGAAGACTCAAAGTGAAAAGCCAATGACAGGCCCTTCTGAATGCAGAAGTGCTACTCTCCTGGCGGTGTTCCACATCCTCATCTATTGACACAACCCCCTTTTCCTGGTGGACCTGGATGATTTCTACGATGTTCATTTGCAACTCCCCTACCTGCAGTCTTACTCTTATTATATACCTTTAGATATATCTAATGTTGCTGATAACCTGGATTTGCTCCTCACTCACTCTCCTCTCTTCCTCAAGGGCTTATATGATATAGGAAGAGGCTTCAAAAGTCATCTCCTTTGTGCCCTACCTTCATGCAATAGCCAAAAATAAGCAACAAAAAGACTAGTCCTTCTTCTTGGAGATCCCCTGAACAGAGACTCGCTAGTCTCCAGCAGGCACTGAATCTCACCCTATCTTCTCCTCTGATAGTGCCTCCTGTCCTTGGTCTTTTAGTATGTCTGAATTTTCTAAGGCAAAGGATGGCTCTGTACATACCTTGCCTTGTCTTCTCTTGTCTCTCACCTCCCTCATGCTGCATATGTAAGAATGTTCTCTCTGAGTTAGATCCCTCAAATTATTTCCCAGGCCCTTCATCTCTTGGCCCACAAAGAAGGATCGATAAGAGAGTTCAAGAAAGCCGAAAGCCAAGGGCATTCCCCATGCTGCACTGAGGAAAGGTTGAAGCAGACCAGGCACAAACCCTTCAGTTCCCTGTCAGCAGCCTTTGATCTCTGTGGCAGCTAACATGAAAGTAGAATTTGGCCCTCCAACTGTACAGGACGAGACTTGACAAGAAAATCAGTTTCTCTGACAATTTCAAAAAGCCCGACACTTTCGTCACTTGGCACTTGGCCATGGGGAATGGTGCTGTGGACACATCCGCACCCCACCGGAGAAACCATTTTCCCAGGAAGGACTGACAGTTCAAGTGCAGGCAAGTCTGTGAGGAATGAAGGACAAGCTCTTCCCTGCCCTTCACTGAGGACAGGTGTTGCAGGAAGCAGGAGGATTTTCATTAGATAGCTGGGGGAACTTCCTACCTGTCTGGGTTGAAAGGCACCAGGAGGGGTGTCCAGGGAATCTGGAGAAACTCTTTTCTCAAGTCTAAAGAATAAGCATATGTCCGCTGCCGGTTTGGAAAAGTTTAAGCCAAAAATGCTGTAGCGAGCTGGCCTTTGTAGGGTCTTTCCATATTTGCATGCCGAGTGTGATTCAGATGTGCTTCTTTCAGCTTACTTCACTTGTTCTTCAATAAGCAAACCAAAATAAATTAGATTTGTCTTTTATTACAGTTTCAACTTATAATTTGGCTTCTGAGCTACTCAAAGTTTAGATGCTTCTGAACTCAGCTGGATCCTGCTTTCCATTTTCCCAAATGGCCTTGGGAAGACTGGTAAAGTTGGCAGAACTTCCCCGTGGTACCCTCACATTCCTTCCCAGCATCTTTGACATCCCCTCCACCTTCAAGCATCCTGGAGCTGTAGTATCTCAGTGTGAATACATACTACGGGTTCACAGCTCACTAAGTAGTCTTCTTCTAAAATGTCAAGAAGTATTTTAAAGGTGGGCCTCATAGGATCATTCAAAGATATATTATTTGGGGGGATTTTATTTTCCTGGAAGACATGTGCCCTGAACTTTGAGTAGGATCCAAAGCTGGTAAGTTTCCCTTCTTAGGTTCGTTCCCAAGGAGAGTAATGACAGACTATAGATGCTTGGTAGACATGAAGACTGGGCTGTGCCTGTACTGATGCTTCTGAACTCCCCTGAAAACCATATAAATAATCAGCATTTGTAACAACAGTAGCAATAGCACTCTCCACCACCACCACCATAACCACAGCACTGGCCAAGGGAGGTCTTTCTTAATTAAAGCAACTATCTTTCCTTACCATCAATGCAATTAGAATTTAATGAACCCAGGCCATTTCTTTTAAGGTCTCAAAATTACAGCTGATCTCAACACTCACGTGCTGGGTTGGAGGAGGAGGCATCACCCATTCTGAAAGCATGAGAAATGGAGGGCAACAGGAATTAAAGAGATATGGTCGTTCTACACTGGAGAGAATCACCAGGAGATGACGGGGACTCAACAATGACCAGAGGAAAGGTGACTGCTCCTAAGAATCCTGAAAGAATGTGGAAAATCCTCACGTCCCAGCATGAGGGAGGGCGGGAGTCACATTAATCAATTAGTCAGTAAACAAACATGTATGCAACACCACCTCGTGCCAGGCACAGCATTAGATTATAGAGGACATGACAGGAAGACAAATAGATAAATAAGACACAGTAGACACAAGTCCTGATTTCAGTCTACTTCAAACTACACTTCAGGTATGCATGTCGAAATGATGACTAGAAGGCAAGAAGCTAATGGTTATATAAAGAAAGTAGCAGGAGTTCTGACAAGCCATGCTGTTTTGGGGGACACAGAACCCAAGGAGGTAGATAGGAAGTGAAAAGCCTTCCAAGAGAAAAAAAAACAGCCCAGCACAGGCAGGAAACCAACTTAGCCTGTTCCGGCAACAGTGAGCAATAAGTAGCAAACAAATGAGCCAGGGAATTTTAAATATTCTAGTAGCCACATTAAAAAATAAAAAGAAAAAAGGTAAAATTGATTTTAATATTTTATTTAACCCAATTTTTCCAAAATATGTATTTCATTCTCTGAAATCTGGTGTGTGTTCTATACTTACGGCACATCCTAATTCAGACTAGCCACATTTCAGGTGCTCAATAACCGCATGCAGCCAGTGGTTACTGTGCCCTTAATCATTCAGCAAGGCAGTCTCCACAGTGGGTGGCCTGACTGCAGATGGTCACAGGGTGATGAGATTGGATAGGTAAACTGAGGGCAGGTGGAGGAGAGTTTCAAATGGTGGGTGAAGGAGTAAATGGTTTCTAGAGACCACTTTTGACCTAATATAACAAATGCAGCCCCTTACACATAAGGACTCGAGCCTGTACTCTTCTTGTGTGATCATTCATGGTCCCCCAAAATTATTGTGGCTTGTGGATTATGGGAGGTAATATGGTACAACAGAGGGGAGCCTTGATGCTGCAGCTCAGCAGACAGGAGAGTGAGCCCACCTGCACCACATACCAGCTGTGTGATCTTGGAAAAGTCATTTAATGTCTTCAAACCTCAGATTCTACACCTACAGCTCTAAAATGGGACTCATCATGCTGATGTCACAGTGCTGTTGTAAGGATTAGAGCAGATAATAGACTTCAAGCTCTTAGTACAGTGCTTCCCATGTCATAAATGCTCAAGAAATGCTAGCGGTTATTATCAGGAGCCCCAAGTTACACAGCTACAAAGTTCCAAGCTGCCCAGTAGTCCACAGGCTGTGGACTGTCACCTGAGTCCCTGCACAGTGCATTTCAATTTGCTCTCTTTCCATGGTGCCAGGTGAGGCCAGGTCAGACTGCAGAGTGAACTTGTGTAAGACATGCAGCAACCTTTGGGTAGGGTGCTGGGAAGACCTAGAGGGCTCAGGGTCCTGTTGGCTTGAGGAAATCATCTAGGAGATGAACTGGAATGGACACCTAAACATGGATTCTTATTCCGTGAAGGAAAGCTGTTTAAGATCCTTGAACCTGAGAGCAAAGAGGACACTTGGATATCACTTAGGGTAGGTCAACTCTCCTTGATTAGCAAATTAAGGAACTAAAATCCAGTGAGGTGAAATAATTGCCATGGCCAGCCACCTAGCTAGGAACAGAGCACGTGCCTCAAGTCAGAAATCTCAATTTCTTGTCTAGTGGTCCACACTTAATGAGTCATGCCCACGACTGCCTTGTTCTCATCAGTCCTGGCTATGGATCAGAATTACATGGAAAGCTTTGCAAATCTGCAGATGTTGGGATCCTCCACAAGAGATTCATATGGACATGCTGCTTTCCACTGACCATTTCCAAGAACCACCCTCCAAAACTCTCTATCCCTTCTTCAAAATCTGGCTTTTACACAACTCTTCTGTGAGGTTTTCTGAGGTAACCATGATAATAGCAATAGCAGTATCGATAATAGTAATAACTAGTATGGTGAGGACTCACAATATGCCAGCCACTGGGCTAAGCCTCTTGTGTGGATCATCTGATTTAATCCTCACAAGGGATATTCCATTTTTTTAAAGCCTCCTACAGAAGGGGAAACCAAGCTGAAATTCAAACACAGGTCTGTAGTAAGGTCTGCAGTGGTAAGGGTTTTTTTGTCCAAGGTCAGTGTTGTAAGTGGTGGAGCTAGGACCTGACCTGTCACTGATCTGACTCCAGAGCTCATCTGTTAACTCCGATTCTAGGTAATCACCATGTTAATGTTAACTAATTGGGATTTGCTTTGTGCATCAGTCTTATTCTTACATATCTATCCATCCTTTGTTTTCAACCATACCGTAGGATCACCAAATGCAGAGACACTCCTTCTTCCTTGGGGTCTCTGCTCTTTGTCTAAGCCAGTGTGAGTTCAGTGGGTTTAGGAATGGAGGCTTCTGTAGGCTACCCTGCAGAAGGGCTCTGGAAACCCTGTTCTCTATTCTAGGAGGCATTTTTGAAATATAGAAAAATCATTAAAATAGAAAGTTCATATAATCATAGAGTTGGAATTGACAATAGAGTCTAACTTTACTCCTATTTTATAATGGAGAAACTAAACTGAGGTCTCTGAAAAATAAGTGGCCTGTGACGGATCACGGAATGGATTCAGGGATACTACTGGAATCTGGGAAGTAAACACAAAAACCATCATCATCATGTGTATCTTCTTAGTATATGTCATAGTTTTTATACTCATTATCTTTAGTTTACGTAATGAGGTAGACATTTAACCCATATTTTATTGATGAGGAAACCGAGGCACTGACAGGTAAATTAACTTGTCCTGGCTCACACAGCTGGGAAGTGATAAAGCCAGTGTTTGAACCCATACAACTCTCAACACCAGATCTTCTGTCTCCTAGGTCATTAGGTAATATTTCTAGAATTTTTGGTGAACAAATGAATTATGTGGTAGGTATTTTGTGTGCATTTGAACAATCATCACAGCAACTCTCCGTGGCAAATAACATAGTCCCATTTTTAAAATGAAGGAACTTAGAGGAAACAGTAACTTGGTCAAGTTTGCTTAGCTAGTCAGTGGCGGAACTGAAATTCAAACACAGGTCTGTTTGACTCTCTGTCTTAAACTCCTAGCTGCAACAATACAGTTCACTGGATGACTAGGATCCTAAAAGGATAAGGCATAGGGACATTGTCAGACCTCACAAATATACCTCATTTGCTTTGACTTGTGAAAATGACAGAAGGGGTATGGTACTGTCCATCATTCCAAGTCCCTCCTCCTAAGTGCTGGTAGTGTTCTCTTTAGCACCACATCTCCGATGGAGATTGTAGCACTGACACGTTCCTATGAAGCAGACATCCCCTTGCATCTCTTACAAGTCTGCAAACAGATGAAGCAGAAGTTCACACTTTCCAAAAACAAACTCCTTGGCTCTGAGAGCCAGCTGGAGATGTTTCAGCCTCAATGAGGTAATTTTGAGGGGTAAGTTACAGCCTATAAAAACAAGTTGCCCCAGCAATGCTGTGCACACAGCCTTTTTAAAAAAGACCCCAAGAATGATGGTTATAAACACTGTTAACACTTTCTCCCGTGCCTTTACTCTGTTGAGCTCTAAGTACTTCTCCAATATAATCTCATTAAGTGTCCCAATATACCACTGACATTAAAGGGAAGGAGAAGGCCACTGAGCAGAATGAAGTTGTGCTTAAGATCAAAGGGGAAACTGGGGGAAGGAATCTAAATCTAGTCCCAAAGCAGGGGTGATGAGATCAACCCTAACTCCAGGGCACAAGTCACCCAAAGGTAAGCATCCAACTCTCTTCTGGTACTGAATGCCCAGCAATTCCATTTCCTTCTATTAAAAAAAATACTAAAAGAAGCATTAATAAAATAGAAAAAGCAGGGAAAGGAAATAATAAAATTTCTGTCTCTACCTTTTCATTTGTTAAAACTCCAGTCTTTTCTGTCTCATTCATTGTTCTGAAAAAATAATTTATTTTTACATTTTTCTACATATTTTTTTTTGTTACCTATTTCTCAGTATAGGTAGTTTGGACCACTGGTCTCCTTTTTAAAAATTTAACTCAGGTTCCTGTTTCTTTGGAATATTTTCATCTACTCCCTCCAAGTATGTCATCTCATCTCTTCCCTCTCTCTCTTTTTAATTAGAGTAGTTTCTTCAAGCTCTAAGAAAATTCACTCCCTTGTTTTTTCTTCACTCTTTCCCTTTCAGCTGCGTTCCTGAATTGCTAGTGCACCAATTCTGCTTTACTGACCACAATTGGTGCAGCTGGGATGGCGAAGGAGCAACTGAAAAGGAAATGCTAATCAGACCTTTGAACAGAGTATAGTAAAACACACACACACACATACACACATAAAAAAGCGCTCTGATTTAAGGAGGAAAATCCCTTTTCTCACTATCCCACACAACGAGGATAGTTGTGTTTCCTCCAGTGACCTGAACAGGCTAGCTCCCTAGCGATGACATGGGGTATCTCCTCCATAGCCCCCTCTTTAATAGAGCAGTTTTAGACAGAGCCCAAACATTCAGAGGGGAAACTGCACACAGACTTGAAGGCACATCCCACCACGTCAACGTCTGGGTAGAGACTGCCACTGGAAATAGAAATGGGCATGGGGAGGAAGCCGTATGGTGAGAAATTGGGGGGTAGACCCTCTAAGATTTTAGTAAGGAAGAGGACTAACAGAGAAGCCTCAATCAGACTTTTTTCCTGGACCATATTTTTGTATAAGGTTTATTTTTATTTTATTTTTAAACCTGAGGGAGAGAAGAGAAGCAAGTGACAAGCCCGTTGCTGATACTCAGTATTCTGTCTGTGGCTTAATCAAAGGTGCGTTACTGGATTTCTTTGAGGATGTTATCCAACCCTAGCCAGGGAACCTAGCCAAAGAGCGGGTACAGCAATCAGAAGGCTGACGGAAAATGAAAGAGAAAACTGACAAAACTGGAGGAAGCTTGTTAGGAAAGGAAGAACCCCAGACTTGCAAGCATGAGTCCTACATCGTTCTCGTAAAGTGTGAGACACACCACTTACTCTCTCTGGGCTTTGGCATCCCCATCTATAAAAAGAGGTTTAATTGCTTAATCTCAAAAGTGACACTCCAGCTATAACATTGATATTGTTCAACAGCAGAAATAAAACCTTTCCCCTTTGTCTCTTTTGTTATAGATAATGGAAAATAGTCATAAAGTAGAACGTATTTTAGTCACTGTCTTCACTGATTCCAAAAAGAACCATGTTGGAGAGAGCAGGAAAGTCCCATTCATTTAAAATCAGACTCAACATCAAAGCAAGTTCTCATCACCATCCAACGCTTTCTCTTCTACAAAGCCCTGAGCAAGGCCCCTTTAAGGTTGGGTGTGTGTGCAAGAAACAGGCAAATTCACGTGAGCCCAGCTCCCGCACAGCATCTGACATGGCAAGTGGTGGGGGTCGGGGCAAGGCAGGGGGAGAGGAGAGAAGGAGATGGGAATTTTCTAATGATCTTCTTTAGTTAATAGGCACAAGTTGTTAGCTTGATCTGAGAAGGCCTCTTTCCCCGTGTGCCAATTCCACCCCCTCCTTTTTGTAATGGGTTTAGTTCCCACAGCTAATGTACTGCGTAATGAGGCCGGAGGGAAGCGGAATGCTCTGGAGTAATGATATGGAGCCTCCTGGGCCCTGACAAAGGACAGAGAGAGCCCGGCTGGATGGTCTCAATGACAGGGTCCAGGCTCCTTTCAGCCCTGGCAAGTCCAACTCTCCTGCCAGGGCTTGTGCTAAGCAGAGTCACAGCACAGACCCCGGTATAAAACCCCAAGGGGTCTTGGTACAAGACAAACCCCCATTAAGCCAAGTTTGTTTCTTTTTCTAAGCCCTGATCCAACCTTCCTCCCCCTTCCTCCTGGTCTTCCAGCCCTTGGTAGGGGCTTCTTACCTTCAGGATGGCGTACACTTTCCCCTGATAATCCACTTCCCATTGTGTAAGAAAGTGCCCCTGCCCCATTCTGTCAACATCTACCAGGCTGCGGATGAGCACCTAATACACTGTTTGGACCAGCAAAGGCCCAGTAGACAAGGTAGCCACATGGAGAAGGTGCCCCTCATCCTGCTACTTACAGCCCTTTGTTCCAGGACAGTGTCACTCACTGCATTTTGTGTGGAGTCACCATCAGGTGGGCATCCTCAATCCCATGAGGCCCGTGCTCTTCAACAACTCCTTCTTCTTTTTTTCACCCTCTATGGCCCCCAGTTTTAATATACAACACAGACCAGGAGCTCATTCCATATATATTGAGTTGAAATTACTCGAATGAGAGAGAACTGAGAACTGAATATTAATGTCATTGGAAAGAACCTGGGGATCACTACAGACTATTCTCTGAAGCCATCAACCCAGGGGGCTCTAGGAACTCCTAAAATGGGGGGAGATAGTAATGGTAAGATATCAGAAACAAAGAGAAAAACATTATCCAGTCATGGGGTAAATCCAGTAGTCACCTATCTATAAACAAAGAAATAAAAACTTAACAGCTGGAAAAATACAGCTGTTATTTAGAGACAACTGAATGATCAGGAGGAGGCTGGTGAGAGGGTCCCCAGCATATGCTTGCACCCTCGATGTACACCTTATGGTTTACAGAGTGCACAGAACATTCATTCAGTCTCCCTAACATCTATGGCAGTACCCCCATGAAATGAAAGAATGTTGTCCGACACATTCAGATAAGGAGCCTGGGGGTTCCTGGAGGCTTGGTTATCAGGTGGCACGGCTAGTCAATGCTAGAAAAAGTGCCCCAGCCCAGTACTGTTCTCACTATGCCCCAGATTAACAAGAATTCATTTGTGTTAGAGAGAAGGCTGCAAGTAGAGATAAGTAAAGTTTCGAAAGTCATGTAGCTTGTTCACAGCTTCCACAAGCCCATAACCCAGGGTAACCCTGAAACTTGGATGAGAAAATCAGAAGACAAATAAAAAGCAGGTTAGTAGTAAACCTGTGGTGCTTATTGGATAACAGACACTCATACAGACCTATTGTGTGGCAAACTCTGTGCTACGTGCTTTGTATCCCATGGGAATTCTATGAATTAGTCATGGCCCTGGCCCTCATGGGTTTACTTTAAGAGACAATACTGCTGAGACATAGAAATATCTTTAAAAGCAATTGGGAAAATTCACATCTGATGATCCAAATAGGTTAGTGGGATAATGTGGGCAGCTGGGGAAGGTTTCCAGGTCCTTGGAGGCTGATCATGAGTCTGCATTTGGATACTTGACAATGATAGAATCCTGGACTGGTGCAGAGCCACATGGCTCTGTATTCCCATTCAAGGCACTGTTTCTCAGACTCTCATGCCAATTAACCAGCGTCTTCTGGACTCTTCTCATCTCTTGGAAGGTCCTATGATGCATGGCTCCTAACATGCTCCTTCACTGTTGGCCTCATCCTAAGAGAGCTGTCCCAGGCTGAGTTCTCCAGAGAAGAGTCTCTTAACACTGACTCTTCATCTTTCTGCATTCAGGCAGAAATATAGAACATCCATTTCCAGCCATAGATCAGTATCACATACCAGACATGTGGCCACCTTAGGGCCCTTATACATGCTTTTACCTTCTGCCTGGAATCTGTCCCCATCACCATCTGATCCATCACACTGCATCGCTCCTCCCCATTCAGATCTCTACTCCAAGGCCATGTACTTAGAGATATTTACCTTATCTACAGTAGCTATGCCTCAGATCAACTCCATCCACTTGCTCTGTGTTTTTTTGTTTTCTTTTTAATAAATGCTACCATTACCTAAAAATGTCATCTAGTTCCTTGTTTGTTCATTGCCTCCTCTAGAATGTAATCTCCATTTACGAAAAGAATCTTGCTTTTATTGACCACTGTGTCTCTAGTTCCTGGGAAAGTGACTGGCACAAAGTAGGCCCTCAATTACTGTTTGTCCAATGAATAAATGAATGATCACAGAGTTCCTGTTTCTCAGATTACTTGCTATTGAACACCAAAGGCAATGCTAGATTCCAAAAGAACTTTTCCTTTCTTTTTCTTTTTATGCTTTTCATTATTTTTTGAGACAGGGTCTCTGTCTGTTGCCTAGGCAGAAGTGCAGTGGCATGATCATGGCTCACTGTAGCTTTGAACTCCTGGGCTCAAGCGATCCTCTCGCCTCAGCCTCCTGAGCAGCTAGGACTACAGGTGTACACCACCACACCCAGCTAATTTCTATTTTTAGAAGAGACAAGGTTTTACTCAATTCTCCAGGCTGGTCTGGAACTCCTGGCCTTAAGCAACCCTCTGGTCTCAGCCTCCCAAAGTGATAAGATTACAGGCGGGAGGCACCGCATCTGGCCCTTCCCTCGTTTCATGTAATATCTCTAGAGCAATTGTGCTGACACTTATCATCGTTGCCATTACCACTGATGTTATTATTTATTAGTATCACAGTTCACTTTTTATCATTATCCATCAAACTAATATGATCTTAATAATAAATTGAGTGCCTATAAAATAACACGAGTGGGCTGGCATATAGCAATCACTTGATTAATATTTGTTCAGTCATTCTCTTAATATAGTCTCTATATAGCATAGCCAAGTACACTGTAATCATAATGGAAGGCATTACGACCATTCAGCAGAACTCTTGGGGCACATTTACAAGTTTTGGGGTAGGGGCTTTCACTTCTATTTTCTCATTTATTCTCAACAGCCCCAGGAAGTAGGTATTCTTATCCTCCAAGGTCACAGTTAGTAACTGGACTACCGATGTGGACTCGAGTCTGTTTGACTCCAAACCCCATGCTTTTCCCCACAAATCATAATCCTGGACTAAAACTATCCTGCATTAGGGAAAGTCTTGCCTTCTCTATTACTCCAAGAATAAGCCCTGGTTTATTCACTTGTAAAATAAATGGACTGGCCTCAGAGACCTTTAAGGTACTTTGCAGTTCTCAGAGCCACAATTCTCTCTGTCCTCTGCTTGACATGAGCAAATCCATCTTCATGAGTCACCTGCCTGTCTCTGCAAGTTCAAATTTCATTAAAAGACCCTCCGATGGTAATCTGCCTGCCTACTTTATACCCCTTTCCACTTCTCAGAGCATTTCCTGTCTCTGAGTAGGACCCAGGACCTGTCTCCCTGTACCTTACTTCCCCACTTTCAGGAAAAGGCTCCCCCAGAAGGCCCTGCTCCCCTAATAGGCACCGCGTCATTAGAAACCAGTGACGTTCCCTTTCAGTTGGCCTCATCATGTTCTTCCTGGTTTCGCCCAGAGCCGCTGCCAAGACTTCCCACCTTGCCCATCTGGCAAACATAACTCCTTTATGTCAGTTATCAGTTATCAGAAGGAAAGTGAAACATGTTTCTACTGACAACCCCTAAGTCTACCGAGCACAAGAAGCTGGACTAGCCTCTTCATCAGCTAACTGAGTAAGGGGAGAGGACTCAAGCCAGTGTACTAGAACTAAAGCCTATATTCCCCAAATACAAGCAGTCACTAGCAAAGTGATGCTCCCATGTGGTTTGGGAAAAAGGGTCTGACCTTCTAAGCTCAGGCACCAAAACACAGTGTGGACTCACTGGTGGGGAGAACAGAGAGAGTTTATGATCCACTTAAAATATTTGTGTAAGGAAAGCAGGGATCTGCCACCTGTTTCCCCTTCCACTGATATTTATGACAGCTGAGGAATCTTACCCTTCACAAAAGCCTCGGCTCCATGCCCAACCTTCTAGCTTTTTTTCTTTTTCCATTTACACAAACATTTTCATAGAAAAGCATAAATCCCATCTTGTCGTGAGAAAGGATAGTTCCAACTCCTACTGGGGTAAGGAGTATTTTTCTACAGGTCTTGACAGCTCAGCCTCAATCTCTGTTTTAGAGCATGAGCCTGAATGTGCAGCTATGTTCTTCTCCAGATCTAGGGCAGGCAGTGGGCAACTTTCAGCAGTTCCTTATGAATGGCCGTCAAGACCATAGCATACAGTATACACTCAAACAAGAGGTGGTATTGGAAAGAGAACCTGTCCCTTGTCTCTTTTCAGTGTCTCTTACTCCTAAAGTACTACTACCTTTCTCTTAGAAAGTGGATGGATATGATTAATCTATCAACAGATACTTGAGTGCTCCTTGTTCCCCACCCATCCACCCCTGCTGTCAAGGGCCAGAGTCCTTCCAGACACTCTGGGAACACTACAGGCAAGGTTTCCCCTGCCCCTGAGAAGATGACAGTCTTTATGGAGGAAGGCACCATTATGGAAGATAAGTAGTAAATTTCAGAGCTGGAGGTCCTCTTCCGAGGTTATCTGGGCTAAATCTCCTCACTGCATAAACATGGAAACTGAGGCCTGGAGGAGCTAATTTGTGGCAGGCAAGGACTAAACCAGATCATCTAACTTCCAATCTAGTGTGCTTTTTGTTATGTCATTAAAATCACTATAAAAATTATTTCGCACCTGTCTTTGGAATAAGATGCTAAACAAAGCACATTTAATAGACGTGGTCCAGGCTGTTTGCCCAAAGCTTCAGGTTCAGAACAGAGAACTGATCCCATCACTGCAGACAGCTCTATTAAAAAAGGCACTGCGGTAAGTGCACTCACACTGAACCAGGGGAAAATTTACACAAACCACGTACTGCTTTTATCATATAATTACACAAACCATTCTTGGTAGAATGTCAGTTATAGTGAATCCTGTAAGTTATGTCAGAAACTGGGAGGTGGATGAGTATCTGATGTTTGGCGGGATACAGGACAAGAAGGTAGGCCTATGAGGGAAACTGAATTAAGATGACAGACGTGGCACACACCACAGCATCACCCTTTCACTCCCAAACCCTAGAAATTACAAACTTTAAAAGTCCATAAAATGCTGTGAAACAAGAGGTCTACGGTGACTGAAGAATGACAAGCCTGGGAGGAACATCGCCAGAGGCCAGCTCATGCATCTATTTTTTATTTGGGAGACGAGTTCTCACTCTGTCACCCAGACTGGAGTGCAGTGGCCAATCATGGCTCACTGTGAACTCTGCTCCTGGGCTCAAGCAATCCTCCCACCTCAGTCTACTGAATAGCTGGGACTACAGGCGCACACTACCAAGCCTGGCTAATTTTTGTGTTTTTGCGTGTAGACTGGGTTTCTCCATGTTGCCCAGGTTGGTCTCAAATTCCTGAGCTCAAACGACCCACCCACCTTGGCCTCCTAAAGTGCTGGGATTACAGGCACAAGCCACTGTGTCTGGCTGCTCATGCATCTTTGAGGTAGGGCTTCACCTACATACACCTCCAAAAGGGCCTCTGAAAAGACTTGTCTGTGTTTTCTTAAAATCTAGACAGAAGAGAATTCTGCAGCCACCCAGGCAACACTTTCTAATCCTGCCCAAATCCTCATAGCTAGGAGCCCAAATTCATCTTGATTCATCCAAAGGCCACTCTCATTTTGCTGGGGTGGTAGTAGCAGGAGAAACCCAGATGCACTCTGTCAGTACTGCATAACCACTCCATGAAGTTGGACCGTATTAACTAGTGGAATGCCCACTGCAACCTCCTCACTCACTCTAGCCTTTTCTTCTACAGTTTATAGAAACCTGTAGCTTTCCAAACTTTATGATTCTCCCCACAGCCCTTCTTCTGATTTCACTTTCTAACATGCCCAGGAGCCTGGCACTCCACCCTCTTGCAACATGCTTTAGATCCTGGGAAGGCTTTTCTGATTGTCTCTGCAGTGAGGGGAATGAATTGGCCTATCTCACCCGACTACCTTGTGATTAAGCCACTAATTGTTAAGCACTGCAATATAATAAAGTCACCAGCTCATTTTATGGAAGGTGTTTTTCTCAAGAGTCCAAAGTGCTTTCTAAGTGTTATACTGCCCTATTACTTTATTGCACTAGAAGCCAAGAAGATTGTCTAAAACTTTAGCCAAAATTTCTGTGCCTGTCCTATTTTAGCTTTCTTTCCCCTTATTTGGTTTACTGAAATCCACTAAAGCCACCAGTAAAGCTTCTGCCTCTGGTTCAATGGTCAATTCTCAATTACCAGTATGTGATTTAGCTATTTTGTGGGTCCTCACTTGCTGTTGGCTGTTGTGAGGCATGATCTTACAGAACACAGACCACTCCATGAACACAATAATGAGGAAAACAAGTATTTGCACAGAAAGAGCTACACATAGAAATTTAGAATGGCCCAGCTCTGGACAGCTCATCAACCCCAGGGACCAGATGATGTATGATGAGCTCGTTGTGCCTAAGGAGGAAAAACTCACCTGCTCTTCCAAGAAAACTTGCTTCTAGGGGCTGCTCAGCATCCCTAACATGCTTAGCAGAACATGGCAAATGCTTGTTGATGAACAGTAATCATCAGTTAATCCATCTGCAGGCTCTAAACACCCACAAGGGATTTGAATTCACTACTGCGGCAGCAACAAGGCAGCAGCTGTCGCTCAGCACCTGCCACAGGGGAACTGGCCAGATTTCAGAAAGGGTCCTCCGAGGCCAAAGATGGCAGCAAGGAAAGATTCCAGGGGGATCAGGGGTGACAGCTGGGATTGAAGGGAAAGATGCAGAGAGGAACTTGAGGGGAAAAGGAGAAAGGGTGTGCAAAAAGCAAGTAATCCTGTACAAAAAGAGGAAGAAAGAGGCAAAATGGAAAAGGGGTGACCCTCAAACAAAGCCAGAGGGCACTAAGAAGAGTTCTGGTAGGAAATCTCAGATCAGCTTTCCCAAGGATACCTCCCTGCTACAATTTTCACCACCAGAGGGCTCCTGTATTCCAAAAATATTATGGAAAAGAGACAAATGTCTTCAATATTTCCACTCCAAGCATACACATGTGAAATTAGCAATTTCTGTTTATGTGTGTAAGCAATTACCTTTGAAGACTCGGAAATTTAAATCTGATTTTGATATACTGTGTCTCCAAGTAAACACAGTATCATGGACATCAACCTCTCTGCTCTGTTTCTCTCTGTGCAAAAAATGGAGAGGATATCCCATATCTTGTTACAATTTACAGCCAGAGTTTTATGTGGGAGAGAAGAGGCAAAAAATGTCTAGCAAGTAAGACTTAAGACTGCAGAAATATATATCATCTCTTCTCTACGTTCCTATGTTTTAAGGACGAAAAGACCTGTATCTTGGATGTCTTGCACCATCCTTGCCCTGGTGAAACTTATTTTTAGAGGAAAGAAATAATGCACGTGTTTGGTAAAAGGCTTAGGTTAATGTGCCAGTTCTGTCCATGTCTAACTACATGACCTTGGCCTAAACCCCTAACCTCATTAATTTGTTTTCCTCTATAAAATAAAAAGGGTTCTTATCTCACAGGTTGGACATGAGAATTGAACTACATAATGTCTTTGAAGGGGGTTGGTACATGGTAAAAGCTCATTATTTATACATTATACTCAAGTGTGCCCTGCAAGTGAGACTGACATTACCAAGAATCCTAAGAATTGTAAAACTGGCACAAACAGGGCATCCTCAGCATGAAAAGACTAAGAATGACATCATGTCTGCCTTCAAATATTTGAAGAGCTATCACATGGAAGAGGGATTAGAACTCTTCTATGTCATCTCACGAAGCAGAAATGGGACCCATGGGTGGATTAGGGAATCAGATCAAGCTTGACAAGAGAATTGTATGAATAGCCTAAAAAATAAAGCTTTCCAAAAAATGGGGTGAGTAGATCAAGTTAGCTCACATCTGGGGGTGTTCAAGAAGCTGGATGAGCAATGCCAGAGAAGATCTAATGCTGATACTTGCATCAGATGGAAGAGGCTGGATCAGATAACCCACTAGAATCTCCCCAACTCAGGGAACTCTATGGTTCCTTGCTCCAAGCAAAGGGAAAAAAGCATTGTTATGTCTCATAGGAGCCCATGTTGGTCAAAAGGATGGTCTTCCAGTCTGGCAGCTGTAAATGCATACCCTTCCCCCATGTCATGCCCTCCTTATGCATGTGGCCAGCCCTGATCACATTCCTGGCCACAGAGAATGGCCAGTGCCCAGGCATTGGATAATAGCCAAGAGAAGTGCTATTCACATCAAAGATGTTTGATCTTCGATTGTACCCATTATTTGTGGAATGACTGACTGGTGTCTCTGACACAATAGTGGATGACCAAAGGAAGGCAGGGATGGAGGGAAAAGCTGTAAATAAGGAATGAATGAATGAATTAAAAAGGGGTGTAGGATGGGTAGAGTGGAGCACATGGTTGGCTCATCATTCAATCATCTTTAGATCCAGAGCTGTGTGATTTGGGGCACTTTCATTCTATCTCTTCCTCTATTTTATGCTGAGAACAGCCCTTTCTCTCACAGCAGGGGAAGTCTGTCAAGATGCAGAAGTCTAGACATAACGACTTTTGGATGTCCTTCCTCTGTATGAGTGCCAATGCAAAAGTAGATTCCACTTAGACCTTCTCTCTAAAGAGGGATTTTCATGATTTTATTAAGACAAAATGGGAAGAGATAGAGAAGGAATTCTTCCTAGCTGTCAAGGAAGGAGGCTATCAGAAAAGAATCAGGGAAAGGAGAGTATCTCAGGAGTCAAAGCATGGGTCTGCAATCTAAAGAAACTTAGTTTTGCAACTCACCTTGATTATTAACTAGATGTGCAATTATCAACAATAGCCAAGCTTTATCTGCAAAAAACGGGTAATACCGTCTCTTAAAGTTTGCTGAATATATAAAGTGCCTGGCACAAGGCTTGGCACACAGTCATATTCAGATCATGGTACACTGCTCTTGTAATTATGGATTAGGAACCAGTCAGGATCAAGGGAACTTAAACAATCCCAACTCAGATAGGAAGAACACGTACATGTATAGAGTCTGAAGAGAGATGTGGGTATGCTTGCCCTGAACACGCAACCATGAGGCTGTGTCTGGAGTTATGTAAACTGAAGTGGTGTCTGGACCAAATGCAGAGAGTCTGGTTTGGGAAAGGAAAGGAGAACAGAACATGGATGTGTACAATATGTAACCAAATGTGTACAGTGTCATTCACCTTAAGAAGAAACGAACTGGACCATGTTGCATTGCTGCAAGAAGCAACATTCTCCACATGGCTGGACTCAGGAAAGTAAATGGGCCCTTGTTGCATGTAAGGCTGCCTGAGAAAAAACAAACATTGACGCCCAGAAACGGTCTTAAAGTAATGGGCATGTCACAGGGCAGATGGTAGCCAGCTGCTCTCCAGTTTTTCTGAGACCAGCAGAATAGGAGATGTTCTATGACTGCATCAGGAGGGAATTCATTATCCCTAAAGGCTCCCCAACCCTCAGGTCTGTTAAGACACTGATATTACTGACTGAGGGAGGTTATTAGCCTTCTTAAGTGCTTTAAATATAAGGCTATTATTCATGTTTCAGGGATGGTGTCGCCCATCTTTGCTAAACAGATGCCTGAATACCAGTCATGGGCTATACTATCCCAAAATGCTGACTATAGGAATTGCAATGTTTCACTGGAAAAATGGAAAACTAACATCATTTTTAGGTCACAGGATCATGATTTGTGGGTGAGTGGTAGAGACTGGAAGAAACTGAGTCCCAACTATTGATCCACAGTATCTGCCCTGTTAGATAACACGCCCTGCCAATGTAGCAGGGCACCAAATACTTTAGTGGCCTCCTCCATTACTCTGCAGGGCAAACATAATCATCTTTCCTCTGCAGAGGAGGACTTGGAAAAGATCGGTTAACTCTTTTCAAAAATTAAGCAATTTCCTTCTTGAGAGTTTGAAGTGGGACAGAATGCAAGTCACCTTTCCTGTCTCCAAGAACATTTTGTCTCTCCCCCTCCCATCTATCCTCCTCCATTCAGCATGAAGGGTCTGCAATTCCAGTGGATTCAGACTTTTTTTTCACAAGGACCCACTGTAATAAGTATATTTCATATATTTTATACCACGATCTAGAACATAATCACACACACACACACATACACTATCTCATATATTTCATAAGCTAATACAGCATGCATGGATTTTCATATTTTCTATTCCATTCTTTTCTCATCCATTCTATTTTTAAAATGTCAGTCATGACCTGAATTCCTTGTATAACCTAAAGTTTGAAAAACAATCTTCTTTACCACTGATCTCTCTCACCTATTCAAAATACAGCAACTATTCTCCATTTCCTACAAAATAAAGTCCAAATTTCTCTTTTTTTTTTTGAGACGGAGTTTCGCTCTTCTTACCCAGGCTGGCGTGCAATGGCCCGATCTTGGCTAACGGCAACCTCTACCTCCTGGGTTCAGGCAATTCTCCTGCCTCAGCCTCCTGAGTAGCTGGGATTACAGGCACACGCCACCATGCCCAGCTAATTTTTTGTATTTTTAGTAGAGATGGGGTTTCACCATGTTGACCAGGATGGTCTTGATCTCTTGAGCTCGTGATCCACCCGCCTCGGCCTCCCAAAGTGCTGGGATTACAGGCGTGAGCCACCGCACCCGGCTTAAAGTCCAAATTTCTTAAGAGAACAGATAAGACCATTTGTAACTCTGCCTTCTAGCTCCAGTTCTGCCATCTTCACCTGAGCTCACAATATACCTGCTGACTGGCCATTCCTAGGAGACCCAAGCCCCATTACATAGTCTTACTCTCTGCCTTGCTCAGGCTCTACCCAGGGGCTAGAAGCATTTCTCACTACAAGAAAAATCGCACTCTCTCATTAAAAAATATCCCAGATATCACCCCTCGCTGAAGACTACACTGACCTGCCCAAGCAGAACTAAACTCTGCACTGGGCTTCCACAGTCCAGGAATTGTTTTTTTTTTTTAATAATGCGTAATGATCATCTGACCCTTCTGATGGCTTAGATGTCTTTCCCTATTTCTGAATTGGCAGGAATACATTTTTAAATCCTTTCCTTTATGATTGGGGTCTGCCTTTTTCTTTCTCAATCTTCAGTCTATTTCCCCTCGTCATCTCCATAAATCCCCGAGACCCCAGAGAAGGAAAAAGGGGAATAGTCAAAGTTAATTGTTGGCAAAGCAATCTGGTTCTCGTTTTTCTTCCTTCAAATTTGCAGCCCTGTTTCCAGGGGACCTAAGCTTGGCAAAGGCACAGTGTGATTCATCTGAATCACGAGAGGTTGGAAAAGGCAAGCTGAGGTGGAGAAACCAAGGCAGAGTGCGAAGAGTGGCTGGCTCAGGCTGCAAAACCAGGGCAGGAACTGATAGTACAACAGAATAAATAATACTGATTCACAGGCCAGAGAAACTCTGTCGCCAAACAAATGCCCTGCTGCAGACTCAGCTCGTAGGAGGTGGATGGCCTGATTTACAGTCGGTCTCAGAGTTTAATGAACTCTCAGATCACCTTTATCCATATAAAAACAACAAAAAGACCCTTAGTGCGATGCAGTTTTCAAAGCAATTTCTCACACATTATTCCATTTCATCTTGGAGTGTCAGAGCTGTAAGGGACTTTAAGAGGTCAATTAGGTTAAATCCCTCATCCTGCTCCAGATGAAAAGGAGACTGAGAATAAGCAAGTGACTTGCCCAAGGTCACACCCCTGTGTTAGTAACACAGTGAAATGCTCTTGTGTACCAAACCACACTTTTCACCCACAGAAGTGGCCAGTGCTCCAATGTTCTCTTGATTCAGAGAGCTCTAACAGTTTCACTCTGCCTGGATTTCAAAGCCCTTCAAAGGAGGCAGGGGGTGTCTGCCTTATCTTTCAAAGATTCCCAAGTAGAGATTCTACAGCATCTCTCTGGTCAACTCTTTTCTTTTTTTTAGACAAGAGTCTCGCTCTTGTTGCCCAGACTGGAGTGCAGTGGCGTGACCTCGGCTCACTGCAACCTCCACCTCCCAGGTTCAGGAGATTCTCCTGGCTCAGTCTCCCAGGTAATTGGGATAACAGGTGTCTGCCACCACACTCAGCTAACTTTTTGTATTTTTAGTAGAGACAATGTTTCACCATGTTAGCCAAGCTAGTCTTGAACTCCTGACCTAAGGTGATACATCCACCTTGGCCTCCCAAAGTGCTGGGATTACAGGCATAAGTCACCTTGACCAGCCTCCAGTCAACTCTAATTTGCTGCCACAATGAGCTAATCTGGTCTTCACAGTATTGTACCCCCATTACCAAGAGTGCCTAGCTATTAACTCACCAGTAACAGGTACCAAATCACCTCTTCTTTGGCACAAGACGTTCATTTAAAATCAAATTGCATCTAAATCCCTCCAGTACTAACTCATTTCCCTCAGCCCTCAGCCTTTTTGGTCTTCTTTTCCCTTGGTGCTCCCAATCCTGCCTGCTGGGTGTCTCTGAGATGACAGGCGGGGAGGGGAGGCTGGGTGGCCTGGGAGCAGCTATGGAGTTATGCTGCCGCAGGCGGCCAAGTCACAGGGCTTTATCCACCCTGAGCCTACAGGCCCCAGGAAGGGGAAGGGCAATCGCCTGATGTCACTACACTCATCCTCTGGACTTTTGCAAATCAGCTCCCTCATCTTACAGACGGGGAAACTGAGGCCGGGAGTGCAGAAGGGGCTTCCAAGCAAGTTGGGAAGACTAAGCTAGGAGAACTCGCCACGCGTCCAGAGTCCCGGGTCAGCTCACTTCCTCTACCGTCTGCCTTTCCCTTCAACAGTGAGGAAACTGAAGCTTAGGGAGGTGGAGAGATTGACCTAGGACCGCACAGCTTCCCCAGGCCAAGTTCAGGACCAGAAGAGCCAAGGAAGGGGAGAAAGGGGAGAAAGGGAGGCCGGGACCGGACATTCCCCATGTCGGATAGATGCCGCGCACAACTCCAGGGGGCACTGCTCGCCCCGCGGTGTACTCGTCCCTCCGACCCTCCGCCGCGGCCCTTTGTGCCCTGCTGAAGGTAGGGAAGAGGGCGCGGGAAAAAACAGCGGGTGCCCTGACCCTCCGGAAAACCAGGTCCTCGGGCCGCCCGCGGCCTCTCCTCCGGGGAGCGGGGACAGGGTCCGAATGCCTTTTCCCATTCAGCAGGATTATCCCTTTTGAATTGTTTTAAAAAGAGAGAGAGAGAGAGCTGCAGCTAGCGAACCCTGCCTGACAACACCGAAGGAATTTTTCCCAGGCATAGGCCGAAAGCTGACTCACATTTAAAGACTTGCCCGAAGTGGTCATGCCCCTCTGAGCAAATACCACAGGCATGCGAGCACGCGCCCGCGGCCTCCAGGCGGCGCGGCCTCCCGGCGCGGCCCGTGATTGGAGCAGCGCTCCGCCGCTTCTCCCGCGCGCAGCCAATCGCAGCGCCCCGCCTCCGGGTTGCTAGCCCGGCCGCGGGGCGCGGGGAGCTGTCCCTGCTCGTTTCCTGTCCCGGGGCGGGGGCGCAGCGGGCGGGAGGATCCCGCTGTGTGTTTCCGCAAGTAGGGCCCGGGAGAAGCCAAGGAAAGGGCCGAGCCACCTACGCCGCAGGCCCGTAGAGCCCAGAGTTTCCTCTCCGGGATGTGCGCGGCGGCGGGAGGCGCTGGGCCTGGGCCTGGGCCCGGGCCCGGCTTGGGGGCGCGCGGGAGCCTGGCCTGCGCGCCACCCTCGCCTGCCTCAAAACCCCGACGCCCCGCAGTCATCTCCCGGCCATTGCAGAAGGCCGAGCGGGCACAGGCTCATAAATTGCGAAAGAGTACAGCCAGATTAACGTGCGATCCTGGCCAAGGCTCCTCACAATTGTAGTTCTTGTGTTTTGGGGTTTTTTTTCCCCCGTGTTTTAAATGAGGGGTTAGAGCCAGATAGTCTTTAAAGTCCTTGGCGCTAACATTCAGTTTCTTTTAAGAACTGAGATCCAGTTTTCCATCAAACCTATATTCAAAGCTGTAATTTTCTAATTTTATTTGCTTACTATCTCTTCTACTAGAAAGGACAGAGGCCCCTTCTGTTTTGTACCCCATCCTCAGTACAGTTAAATTATCCGCAAGTAAGTAAAGAATTATCATACCCACTTAACAGATAAAGTTGTAGAAGCTCAGGCAGGTTAGATAACTTACCTGGGTTCAAATAGCTAAAGGTGTTAGAACCTATCTCTCTGGTCTTCTGCTTGTCAAGGAACTGCATTATAAAATAATAGGCCTTCCAAGAAATAGCAAATAAATTTCTAGAACAGACGGCTTTAGCACTTTAGATGCTGTGGTTTTGCTCCTGCCATTCGATACTCTTTCCAGACCAATGGAGATTCCATTCATTTATTCATTCAACCAATATTTATGGTGCACCTATTATAAGCTAAGCAGCACAATGGTAAACTGAGATTTCCTTTCCAGAACCTAGAGAACACTAGCTGCACAGCACAGCCTTTTCTACCATGAACAGTATCCAAAGTGTCTATTTAGTTAAAAACTTTGGTCATCTTTTCTGATATTTTGTTTCTCTTAGTGTCTGTTCTGATATGTGGCAAGCTTAGCCTACCATCTATACATATATATAGATGTATACTCACCATATATATGTGTGTGTATATATAAAAAAGTATGTGTGTGTATATATATATTTTTTCTCAACATGTAAATGGCATCGCATCATTCTCCTCCTTAGAACCTCTGATTATCTCTGTCCCTTCTGCCTCCTGTAGCCTCTGGCAATCCTTGGTCCCAAGAGCAGAGCCTGGGGGAAAGGATGCAAATAGCTCCAGGCATCCAGTCATCCCTCTGGGACCCTCCGCTCCTGGGGTGTGTGCAGGAGAAATAAAGAGGTATATCCCTTTATCTATGAAAGACAATGTTTGTTTAAAGCTCTGAGACCCACTCAGCAGCCGCTCACCAAAACCCAAGAGAAAGCAGGGCATCTGATGGGTACATCTCTTTGCTATGTACTAGTTCATAAAGCAATTAGCAGAATGGCCTGGCCCTTTCCACAGTCTCCATTCATTCTTTCTTTCCTTTACTCATTCACCAGAATGAGTTACCCAAGAGCAGGGATCATATTGTATTCAACTGTGTATTCCCATCACTTAGCACTGGGCCTGGCACCAGAGAGACGCTTCAGTGAATGAATTCATTCAATGCCGATTCGCCAAGTGCTGTGCAAGATCTTGGAAGGTATAAAACAAGTGTGGGACACAAATCCTTGCCTTCCAGGAACTTACAGTCTAGGTGGGGGCACTCAGTTGTACAACAGTGATTTATTGAGCTTTAACTTTGGGCCAGGGCAGCAGTAGGCGCCACTGAGAAAAGATGAATGAACAAGTCCCCAAAGCAAATATAAGCAGCCCACCCCTCCAAAATAAACACCCACTCCCAGCATTCATTTTTTTTAAATTACAGTTACTCAGGGCTCAGGGCTTCCTTCCTGGCACCCATTCTTGGCTTCAGACCTTTGACCTCTCTGCCACCTCTCTGGGATCCCACAGCCCATCTCTGAGTATCTCTTTTCAGTTCAAGACAGCTAGCTCATGCCAGCACTGGCAGAGCTGGGTCCCCAACTGCACACAGAAACCTACTGGTATAGTTCTAGCAGCTTTGAGTTTGGATAGAACTGCTATCACTTCCTTGCTGTCCAGAGCCACACATGTTAATAAGCCTTTCTGAGCCTCAGTTTCTTTATCTACATAGATAACAAACATCCACAAAGCACTGATGCTGTGCCAGGCTCTGCTTTAACGTATTCAGTCCTCCCAGGAAGAGCAAGATTAAACCCAGGGAAGCAGCTCTCAGTGAGACCCCTTGAACCCAACCCTGGCTTCGGTCTGGCTCCTGGCTCTCAAGCCCCTCCTCCAAGCCCTCTAGCTCACGTGCCGGTAGCACCAAAGTGGAGCGTACCTCCTAGCTTCCCTGCTCTCACAGAAACGCAGATCTTACTGTCTGTTTCTCCAGGCCTTGACCTCAAGCCCAGGCCTGAGACTCCAAGCACGTCCTGATTCTCCTTCCCGCTGGGCTGCCACTCAGAGAAGTTTCCCTGAACTTACCCTCCTCTTTCCCGGACACGCAGCCTCGGGTCAGCGGTCAGGTCCTCTGACCGGTCCTCTCAGTGCTCCCCTTTTCTAGTCCTGCCCCAGCAGCCTTTCAGCCTCAATCGACTCCTGCTGTTCTCTCATCTCCAGGCTCTCTCACACTGCTTCCTTTGCCCCTTTCATCCCTGCCCCCTACACAGCTCCCACATCCTGCCCTGGGGCCCTTTCCCTGGCCCCAAGAAGTCTGCCTCAGTATTGTTCTCCACTTCCAACATTAGCATTCCCAAAACCCATATTTGCATTTTGATGGCTCCTGTCCCAGCTAGACAGGGGTACACTTGGATGCATATATATTTTGGAGAGGAGAGCTTTCCCTTGCACAGTGTCTTAATTTTTCACTTTGATTTAAGTGCATTCTTTGGTTCTGGCCTGATTTACTCTGGGCCAAGACGAACTTTAGCCAGCACCTTTAGGCTGTGCTGCGCTGCGGCCTATAACATAATGGAAAGGCTTCAGCTTCGTGGGAGCTCAAGGGAACAGAAGTCTCACTTCCCACGCCTCCCAATTCTACTCAGAACATCAAAGCTTCCTGCAAGCTCGCATCTGCAACCAGTGCTCTCCCCTCCCAGGCTCCAGGGCCTTGGCCTCGAACATTCCCTAGCACAACTGCAAAGGCTGGAGATTGGGGTCCTCTGTGATCACCCCTGGCTCAGACACCCAGCTGAGTTATGAACAATCTCAGGCCTTGATTCTAGGATAAGCCACCAGAAGTAAGCAAGAGGATGGGATAAAGAGGCCACCCTGGAGAACCAAGTCCCCTTACATTTTCCCATGTATAGGATTTCACTCTGCTTTATGGGATGGAGGGAGAAAGTGACAAGTGGCCAGACTGCAGTCTCATCTAGGGCATGGTGTTGGGGCTTTAAGTTTTCATACGCCTCTGGGTTGCTGGTGTTCTGCCAGACTAAGAACAGCTAAGTGCCAAGCAACAGAAAGGAATATCCTGCCAGGTCTCCAGGGGTTTCAGGGCCACTTTGACAGAGGTTTAGGGTATTGCAGTTTGCATGGCAGGACTTCCTAGGGTTTCATCCTAACTTCAGAGTGATTTACGATTCCTATTCCATTGAGAAGCTCTCAGCATTCATTTGCACCTACAACTGAGTTCTTTCATGCAACATCTTATATGTATGGCCTGGGGGTAGATACTGAAGCACTGTGGTATGCACAATCAGAGGCAGGCAGCTGGAAAGGGCTGGGGTAGAGATTGTGGAGGCTCTGACTCCAGGGAGGCATGGGTGACACTGACAAAACAGTGACAAAAAGGCACGAGAAAACCGCAATTCCTCCTTCTCAGTCAGCATTCAACTAACACTGCTTGAAAGATTTCTGTATCCCTGCCACTGGGCTAATGACTGGGATTGATGCAAAAATTAATAGAAGCTGGTCAGCCCAGATCTCAAGTAACTGATGTTCCAGTGAGGAATAAATAATTGCATCATAGTATTAAAAATTACTGCCTACTATCACTTGCTTGTGTAGGGTGTCTTTACATGTATTACTTCAAACTTTCCCAGCAAGCTTATATCCTTTTGCCCATTTTACAGATGGCAGAAAAAGCCTCAAATTAAAGAGCCCATGGTCACACTGTTAGAAAGTTGCTGAGCCAGAATTTAAACCCATTCCGACTTCACTACTCAAGCTCCTGACCTGGCACTACGCTACAAGGTGAGACCAAACTCTAATACTCAAGGACATGAAATAACAAAGTGCTATGGCAATTCCGCTAGAAAGGGCCCACATCCGGCCATGGGAATCAAGACTGGATCCATAAAAGACACCTGTTTTACCTGTATCCTGAAGGGGCAGGGGCAGGAATCTGTGGAGGGCATGGGGGACGAAAGCACTGAAATGCACTGGAGAAATAGGGAGTGGCCCTGGGGTATAAGGTCTGAGAAGAGGAGAGTATAGATTGGCACCAGAATGCAGAGAGCTGTCTGTGTCTGGGAAAAACACTATAGGCATCAGGGGACCACTGAAGATTTTTTTTTGCATAAGGTTGTAATGTAAGAAAAAGGATATTTAGGAAGAGAAATCAAGATGACACAGGTAAGGTGACCTGGATTGGAAGAAAATAAAATGACAGGAGATTCAAGCCATTCACATGATCCAAGCAAGGGGCAAAGAGATGCTGAACAAAGTAACCTGAGAATGGCAAGGTGGTTTCGGTATCTGACATGACTGGGCATGGGAATGGGGTTCCGGAGCCTGGAGTGAGGTGAGAGCTGCAGATGCAGGCTTGGAAATTGCAAGTAAAAGATAATGATGGAAGCCCTAGGAATGGATTAAATGTGTAGCCGAAGAAAAGAGAGGTGGGGATCCAATCTAGACTCAAGGGGAAAAGGGGGAACGTAAGAAACAAAGGAAGCAGAACAGACAGCAGGACAGGTAAGGGGAGAAGTAACTTGGGACACCAAGTGAGAAGAAAAATTCCCAAGTGACTGACAGTGTTAAATGTGTATTCTCCCGATGGATTCCTTGCTTGACCAAACTTGAAGCAGGTTCTAAACCTTCTCCGAGACCCATCTGTGCAATTCCTTATAAAATAAGTCAGTTTAGCAAGAACCTCCCCGCCAGCCCACCATTCAGTATCTGATTAGGTTCTTCATCCTCCACCATGCCCCAGGTGACATCTGATCACCCTGGGCCATCTTTAGCATGAGTCCTGCTAAGTTGTTTAGCCAGAATCCCCTTATGTTTCCTCTTAGTAAGTTTCGATCACTACCCCAACCCTGCTCCTTGGCTATAAATTTCTGCTTGCCCATGCAGCATTTAGAATTAAGCCCAAACTCTCCCTGCTTCGTGCTCACTGCAGAATTTCATTGCTGTGGTCTCCACACCTGTCTCAATGGTCCTGAATCAAGTTTGTTTTACCATGCTTGAGCAAGTGTCATTGAATAAGTTTTTAACACGTCTTCCTACCTGAGTCACACCTACCAGTTTGGGCGTGACTCTCAGACTATCACCTGGCATTGTACTCTTTGAGCTTCAGTGGCCTATTTTGTAAAAGGGGGATGGGTCAGGCGCGGTGGCTCACCCCTGTAATTCCAGCACTTTGGGAGGCCAAGGCGGGTGGATCACAAGGTCAAGAGATCGAGACCATCCTGGTCAACATGGTGAAACCCTGTCTCTACTAAAAATACAAAAATTAGCTGGGCATGGTGGCGCATGCCTGTAGTCCCAGGTACTAGGGAGGCTGAGGCAAGAGAATTGCCTGAACCCAGGAGGCAGAGGTTGCGGTGAGCCGAGATCGAGCCATTGCACTCCAGCCTGGATAACAAGAGCGAAACTCTGTCTCAAAAAAAAAAAAAGGGGGGGATGATAGTGCCATCCTGCATAACTGCTGTGTGAAACAGCACATCACAGTGTTCAATAAATGGTAGCTCCTCCTATTTATAATTATTGTTTATTTACATTATTCTTCCCCAAGTTCAGGAACTTCTTGAGATCAGGGACCAGATCTTTGGATCTAGCCTCATCACTCACTTAACAACTGCCACATTGTGGTCATCCTAAATGTGTTCTGAAGGCTGAGGAAATGGAATGAATGAAGATTTCCTACTGCTGACTGGGCTGCTGCCCTGGCCATTTTGACGCGTGGTATTTTGTTACTGTTAGGTATTAGTCAAGATGGAGCTCTGGCGGCTTTGAATACCAGGCCTTTCTGACTCCGTTTCAGTTTCTTTCTGCAGAATATCAACCTACCACTTCCATTTATGGACAGTGGACAAAGAGCCAGGGTCAAGAGAGCAGTCTGGTTGTGGGGTTGTCCCAGGGCCAGGTTCAGGGTAGGGGAGTAGAGACTTAGAGTGAATAACTGGATTTTCTCTGACAAGTGGGAGGGAAGGACTTGCTGCTTTCTAGACTTTAAATCTCAGTCAGAGAGGGCAGTGTGGGAGAGGCTTGGAGAAGAAACGGTAGTTAGGCCCACCTGGGTAACTACCCACAGCCCTCTAAAGAGGAGAGGAGGTGAGAAGGCAGAGATTGAGCAGGACTGATGCCTTCAGGTGCCTTGGCTCCATCTTGAATCTGCATCCAAGATGCCTTTTTCTCAGCCTTAAAGCAAGGGTAGAACAGTCAATTCCAGGGGTTTCAGAAAGAGTCCTTCCCTCTCATCAGCAAATCTTTGCATGTCCTTGATGAAGCTGGTTCAGGCAGTCTTTGCCCTGGAAGTCATCTGTTAAAATCCTGTCTAGTATAATGGGATTTTTTTTCCTTCTGTTTGTTTGGGTGAGGGGTAGGAGGGGAGGAGGAGTTTTGAAGGGCACAGAAGTGTTTGAAAGCCCAGTCTCCCTCCTCTGTCTGGACTGCCTCAGGCTTTGATAATTCCAGGGGCTGAGATAGCTACTAGACTATCAGGCCCGCCTTCCCCAAGCTGGCGGCTTTGTGCTTTCATCTGCTTATGGCCAAGGACAGTGACATGGAGGCCAGTCCCCAGGCTGGCTAATGAGTAATCAGAAGCCTTGTCTGTACACGGTCCTGGGACGTGCCCTGGGGTGGCCTTCAGGTTGCTGGGAGAGGCCTCATTCATCCCAAAGCCTGAGGCCAAGGCCAGGGGTCCATTTCCTCTCTGTCACCTCTGCTACTGACACCCACTGGAGTCAGATTGTGAACCCCCGCCCCCCCACACACACACACACCTTCACCTAAATGGCCTGGTTGGCTTATTTATGAAAGTTATTCCAAAGGCCTTCCTCTGCCATTCTGCCTTGGTTACAAAGAAGCAGCTGTGGTGCATGTGATGACTGCTTCTATTTCACCCATGAAACTGTACTCTCTCTAGTTGTCTCCTTTCTCTCTCCAACCCTGAGAGTTCATGCAAATCCCCCTCCAGGGATGCTGAAGAAGGCTTTGAAAGGTCAGGAGCACACCATTGTGAATGGTTACAACATCCTGATCTTCTTGTCTTGGGTCACATAACTTCATTCCTAGCTCTATAAAGGCCTTGAATGGTTGCCTGTGGCCAATAGGCAGGGGTCTGTGCAGCAGATTATCCACACAGAGTTATAGATTCCTCCTCCTCCTCCCTCAGCATGCTGGTTCGCTTGTCTGCTTTGTGTGGGAATGTATCAGGGTATGTCTGCTCTTTGCTTGCAGCTGTGGGGCCCTGGTACAGTTACCTAAACTCTCTGAGTCTCCACAGTTTCCCGTTAGTACAAAAATGCCCATAGTACTACCTCATAGAACTTGAGGGGAACTCCAACAAGATGCAGAGATCAAGTGCTAGACAATGAAGGAACATTAATTCTCTGTTCTGGGGCCACCTGTGTGTCCACCACCCCATCACTAACTCTGCTCTCCCCACCAGAATAAATTCAGCAGCATGAAGTATTTGGACAATGTTTTCCAAATGAATGAATGAATAAATGAATAAATACATTGCTAATGGCAGCAAATATATGTGGACATCTGCTCTCTGAGAATAAATCAATTCAATGATTATGGAATTTCACAGCATTGTAAGGAGTTGAACCACGCACATGCAAATCATCCCCTGAAACAAATGGAATTAGTCCTAAAAATGTATCAAGACTTTCGCCTTTTGTGTTACAGTTTTTAGGGAGATTAATATTTGAGGATAAGATATGGCCATTGACAAAACTTAAATTTTTTTTTATTTTGTGGAGACGGGGGTCTTGCCTAGTTTGCCCAGGCTGGTCTCAAACTCCTGGGTTCATGGGATTCTTCCACCTTGGACTCCCAAGGTGCTGGGATTATAGACATGAGCCACCACACCCAGACTTTTATTTCGTAGCATCTGTAACAGATGTTCAATAAATTTCTATGAAATAGAGAAATGGATGAATGACTGGGAAAAATTAACCATCAGCAATGGGAAGAATGTTTATTTGAACTTCTGGGGGTTCAGATACTTCTTAGGGATGTGGGTAGCAGCTTGCTGTGTGGTCTTTGCTATGCCTGTCACCTTCTCTGCCTCTGCCCCCTACCTCTCCATCTGGGTCATAGGGCAACATAATCCTCTGTCTCTGTGTCTTCTTACAGGAGCACGAAAAGGCAAATACAACTAGAGACATAGGCCTTCTGGCAACCTCCTAAGACAATCTCATATAAATATGATCACACATCTTCCCAGGGCCTTTAGAGCCAGCAGAGTGAGGGGGATAAAGGGAGAGGAGGAGGGAAAAAAATTAACTGGACAAGTCACCCCAGGGCAGTGAAGCCCAAGAAAGCGCCTTTCTCTTACTCCTGCTATGCTTCGTTGACTTCATTCTTGTCCTGTCTCCAGGAATCCTTTACTGCAGTTAGGCTTTCTCGTAGGGGCTGGGCCTGGGCCTGGCAACACAGAGAAGAAGCAGGCAAAATATTAGTGGATTAACTTGCGAAGCTATCCCCACCACACTCCCAACTCCCCAGCCCTTGCCACTTTAAAGCAAAAATGCATTCAGGAAAATCTGACAGTTTCCTTGGAATAAGTGGAGGGAGAACGTGGCTGGCAGGGCCCCGGACCAGCTCAGCCTACGAATGTTGTTTCTCTGCTGGGAGTCAGAACTTTGAGATGGATCCTGCAGAGAGTTCCAGGAGTGTTCGGTGATTGGCTCTGAAGCTTGGAGTAGCTGCATGTTGATGGGAGAAGCTCAAAGCCACTTCCTCCAGGAAGCCTTCTGTGATTCCTCCAGCCAGCTACTCCTCTCCCAGGTCCTACAGAGCTTTCTTGTGCCTTGTGGAGCGCTGAATATCCTGTCTTTTGTATTCCCATGATTGCATAGGTCTTTTCTCAATTACTGGTCTGGGAGCTGCTAAAGGAACTATCTTGATCTGATCCTGGTCCCTGGAGTGCCCAGCAGTGCCAGTCCTGCAGGAGGCACTTATAATTGTTGACTCAACGAAAAAATAAATGGTCATGTCACATGAACTGGCCTCTCACCTCTCCAAGTTGTATCCCTCCCCTTTGGACCTTCTGTTTTTTGGGTGGAGGGGACAGGGTTTTGCTTTTTCACCCGGGCTGGAGTGCAGTGGCACAATCTTGGCTCACCCTGCAGCCTCTACCTCCTAGGCTCAAGCGATCCTCCCACCTCATTTTTCTGCCAAGAAGCTGGGACTACAGGTGTGCACCACCACGCCCAGCTAATTTCTATATTTTTTGTAGAGATGGGGTTTCACCATGTCGCCCAGCCTGGTCTTGAACTCCTGAACTCAAGGGATCTGCCCATCTTGGCCTCCCAAAGTGTTGAGATTGCCAGCATGAACCATTGCTCCTGGCCCTTCCCTTTGTACCTTCTAAGGTTAGGAAGGAAGAATACCAGGAGGATGGAACTGAGGTTATAACTCTTCAAATATGTGTTTTGGTGGAGATGGTACCTGCTAAGCAGGCCACTTGTGTGTGAAATCTCAGGTTTGGTGAGAGTGCTGTGCCCTTAGGGGAGGGAAGTCTGGGAAGTAAAACGAGCAGAGGAACATTGATCTGAGTGGACTTCAGGTGTGTGGCCATGCTTGGGTTCCAATTTCTGGTTTCTTGGCATGTGCTGTTTGCAAGGTCATGCTGCCTTGCTCTATGAAATACCAGCTTGAATAAAACTGCTTTTCACAGCTCGATTAGGGGCTTCAAAGAGTGAGGCCCTTCTTTAACTTTAAAGAAGCAATCCAGTAAGGTGGATAGGATCACAGGTTCTAGAACCTGAATTCCGCAAAGTTACCACTAAATCGGTATGGAAATTTAAGCAAGTTACTCAACCTCTCTGTGCATATACAAGGGATAATAATGGAAACTACCTCACAGAATAGTGAGGATTTAAGGACTTAACACATGTGAGTCTCTTAGAATAGTGCCTGGCATTGCTCACTGTTTCATGAAGAAAGCATCAAAATCCTTGAGTTCAGAGCCATAGACGTTCTATCCAAAGTGCTGGGATATTGGCTCCCCACGACCCACACTGATATGCCTATTAATCAAGTCACTTTTTCTGGCTCTTCACTGAATGCAAATTGCCCAAGAAGTCTACCTTCTACCACCGTCAATAACCTCTAGCCTGTATCTTCTGTGACTCCTGGCCCTGACTGGGTCAAAACATATAGGCTCAGCTGGGGTAAAAGACTGGCTATATTCAATCCAAGTATGCCTGGACCTGGGTCAAGCTAGACAAACACCTGACTTCCGGTGAGGAAAGGTTATAACATTCCTGAGGCTTGAGTGGGTCTGCTGTGTGTTGGAAACTGTTTGTTCCCCTGACTGCCTAAAACCACTCATCAGCTGACCGGAGTCTTCACAGCAAACTTCCCACGGTACCCACCTCTGTTGGAGGAGCTCTGGGGCCGTGGTGCACAAACTCTCAAGCCTGAAGTTCAGTCACATACCTGGCTAAGTTAAACACCAAGTCTGGTTATAACACCTTCCTGCTAGAGAATGGTTGAAGGAAAGGGAGCTCAAAGTCCTGGGGCAGGTTTAGTGAGTGGTCAGGGCTGTTTGCAGAACTCTTTTTAAAATATATAAGGCCAAGCGCGGTGGCTCACGCCTATAATCCCAGCACTTTGGGAGGCCAAGGCGGGTAGATCACGAGGTCAAGAGATCGATCAACATGGTGAAACCCCGTCTCTACTAAAAATACAAAAATTAGCTGGGCACGGTGGCACTCACCTGTAGTCCCAGCTACCCGGGAGGCTGAGGCAGGAGAATTGCCTGAACCCAGGAGGCGGAGGTTGCGGTGAGTCGAGATCACACCATTGCACTCCAGCCTGGGTAACAAGAGCGAAACCCCGTCTCAAAAAAATATATATATGTATATATATATATATTAATATAAGGGTGGATGCATAGAACTGTTTCAAAAGCAAATCCAATGGAGCTGTTGATAAAGCTGTTGATAAAATTGAATGCCAGATAGCAAGATAGCCAAGTTCTGATAGACGTTAAGCAGTTATTTCAGTCAAAGCATGCACTGGGCATTTGTGCATTGCCCTCACCACAATCCTATGAGGAACAGTGAGGAAATGGAGGCTCAGACAGGTAGGTTGATGTGCCTACTCCCATCAGACAATTTGTAAGTGGAAGAGTTTGGAACCCAAGTCTCCCAACTCCTGTCCCATGCTTACTCTGCTATTCACATCTCTTTATCCTGTGAGTGACTCTCGAGCTCGTTCTGCCAAGTGAGTTTTGTAGAACATTAACCTCATGAAATACCTCCCAAAAAAGGGTTCTGTGTAAGCCAAGCACCTAGTAGAGACTCGGAACGCACATTAAAGACCCTGAGATGTCCTGTACAGAGTGCTCTTTTCTTACCACAACCATCAACCTCCTTAGGAACCTTTCTTTGGAACATGTCTTGGGAAATATTGTTCTAGCCCTATTCACTCAATTATTGATGAGGACATGGAAGCACAAAGTGTTGGAATGACTTTTTCCTGAAGGCAGCTGGTGAGTTAGTTGCAGAGCAAGGACCTGATCTAGAGTTCCTGTCTCTCAGCCAGAGTTTCGTTTTCTACAGCTGACAAGGTTTGTTAATATTGTTTGTTGTTGTTGTTGTCTTGAAACAGAGTCTCTCTCTGTTGCCCAGGCTGGAGGGCTGTGGTGTGGTCTTGGCTCACTGTAACCTCTGCCTCCCGTGTTCAAGTGATTCTCCTGCCTCAGCCTCCTGAGTAGCTCGATTGCAGATGCCCGCCACCACACCCAGCTAAATTTTGTGTTTTTAGTAGAGATGAGGTTTCACCATTTTGGCCAGTCTGGTCTCAAACTCCTGATCTCAAGTGATTCACCTGCCTTGGCCTCCCAAAGTGCTGGGATTACAGGAGTGAGCCACCGCACCTGACTGACAATGTTTATTAACATTGCATAGACCCAGTGGGGGCCAATCCAGAGTAATAAAAAGGCACAATTTTACTTGTAGTGAAGGCTAGATACTCCATAAATCCTTATGGCCTCTGACCTTATAAACAGGTCTCAAAAACATTTATAGTCAACCTGTTAGCAAAAACACATCAAGGATAACTGGATAGACAGCTGCTGAAGAGGGGTGAGATCAGAAGGAGTTAGGAGTTGGGCTGGAGGATTCTAGGAGGGATTTCTGAAAGGTTTATGGAGGCAGATTTCCAGAGACCATATCAGTTTTAGAAGAAAAATAATTACATGTCAAATGTAAGAATTTTACTTTGTTCATTTAGGAAAATGATTTGATCCACCTCCTGGTGTTGTCATAGGAATATTGGACAGATATGGCTCCTACAGTTTGTATAGATTAGCTGACTCTTCAAGCGCCTTTATATGTTACCTCAGGATGTGCTAATTGAGTATTTTCCATGGACCTGTGTGAGCCATCATGACTTCCTAGCTCCAGTGTGAGGCATTAAAGATTCAGGGGCTATAGCAGTGCACTTAGAATGAGAAAGACCTATGTTTGAGTCCTGGCTCTGTGATTTCAGGTCCTTCAGCTTAACTTTTTAGGTCTTAGATTTCTCAGTGGAAGAGAGGATTAGACCCAAAGGTAGGTCCACTGACAGGCAGTAGCAGAATCACCAGATTAATTAAAAGGATAGATTCTGGCCAGACACAGTGGCTCATGCCTGTAATTCCAGCACTTTGGGAGGCCAAGGCAGGTGGATTGCCTGAGCTCAAGAGTTCAAGACCAGCATGAGAAACATGGTGAAACCCCATCTTTATCAAAAATACAAAATTAGTCAGGCATGGTGGCACATGCCTGTAGTCCCACGGGAGGCTGGGTAAGCAGGAGGATCACCTGAGCCTGAGAGGTTGAGGCTGCAGTGAGCCGCAATGGCATCACCACACTCCAGCCTGGGCAACAGAGTGAGACCCTGTCTCAAAAAAGAAAAACAAAATGGATAGATTCCTCTGCCTTTCCAAGACCTCCAGAAGCAGAATTGCTAGGAACCTATGATGTTAACAAGGGCACTGAATTTTCTGATTTAGAGTTAGGCTTAGGAACCACTGGACTAGCTCGTTTTTGAGCCCCTTTCAGTTCTCAGATGAGTTGTTTAGGCTTATTAAATGTTGGTATTCTCGTCATAAAATGGAAATTAGTTACCGGTTGTTTCACAAATACTTTGTTTAATTTTTTTTTTTGATGATAAATCTTTTTTTTAATTTTACACACATATATCATAAAAAATCTTGTTTTTAATTTTACACACATATATCATTAAAAACCGCTTGAAACATTTTTACAGAATGCATATACTATGAGTCCACAGCCCAGTGATGGAAGAGTGGGAACAACTCTTTTTTAAATTCTCCCCTTCAGTCACTATTCCCAAGAATGACTTATATCCTGGCTTTTAATTTATTTTATTTTATTTTATTTGAGACAGAGTCTCGCCCTGTCACCCAGGCTGGAGTGCAGTGGTGCGATCTTGGCTCACTGCAACCTCCACCTCCTGGATTTAAGTGATTCTCCTGTCTCAGCCTCCCAAGTAGCTAGGATTACAGGTGCCCACCACTATGCCCAGCTAATTTTTTTATTATTTTAGTAGAGATGAGGTTTCACCATATTGGCCAGGCTGGTCTCAAACTCCTGACTTCAGGTGATCTGCCTGCCTCGGCCTCTCAAAGTGCTGAGATCACAGGCATGAGCTACCACACCTGGCCTGATTTTTAATACAATAAATAAGACTTGCCTGTGTTTGAACTTTAAATAAATAGATTAAAACAATAAGTTCTCATTCTTGGTCATCTTATTTTACTCAACGTTGTGAAATTGATCTCTATTGTTGCCTGTACTTGTGCTTTATACACATTTATTGCTCTACACTGTGAGGTGATGTAAATACACTACAATTAGTTTATTTACTGTTCATATGTTTATAAACATTTTGGTGATTTTTCAGATATTTTAGTGTTCCTATAAACTGTCTTGGGCATTTTATTTTATTTTATTTTTGAGACCAAGTTTCGCTCTTGTTACCCAGGCTGGAGTGCAATGGCGCAATCTCGGTTCACTGCAACCTCCACCTCCTGGGTTCAGGCAATTCTCCTGCCTCAGCCTCCTGAGTAGCTGGGACTACAGGCGCGTGCCACCATGCCCAGCTAATTTTTTTTTGTATTTTTAGTAGAGACGGGGTTTCACCATGTTGACCAGGATGGTCTTGATCTCTTGACCTCATGATCCACCTGCCTTGGCCTCCCAAAGTGCTGGGATTACAGGCTTGAGCCACCGCGCCCAGCCTATGTTTAATTTTTTAAAAAACATAATGTTGATTCATTATTACTAGACAATTAATACCTACAAGAATTATATCAACATATTGAAGACCTTGTAAACAATAAAACACTTAAAAGTTCATATTACTTTTCTGATAGAGAAATAATTTTGATATCTAAAGACTTACTTTATTAGGAAAATATATAAAGCTTGCATTCACATCAGTGGGATTTTTCTACACGATATTGCATAAAACCTTAAAATTGAGCTGGTCCCAAGTGCAATTAAAACAAAATGCTTTTGACTGGGTGCGGCGGTTCACGCCTGTAATCCCAACACTTTGGGAGGCCGAGGAGGGTGGATCACCTGAGGTCAGGACTTCAAGATCAGCCTGGTCAACATGGTAAAAACCCTGTCTCTACTGGGAATACAAAAAATTAGACAGGCTTGGTGGCATGCACCTGTAATCCCAGCTACTTGAGAGACTGAGGCAGGAGAATCCCTTGAAACCAGGAGGCAGAGGTTGCAGTGAGCCGAGATCGTGCCACTGTGCTCCGGCCTGGGCGACAAAGACTCCATCTCAAACAAAACAAACAAAACAAAAAAACAGAATGCTTTTTCTTGGTAATATTGTTTAACCTTTTCACTCTTCCAGCTCCAGTGTCCTCTTACTTTTCCAGGTTACCCAGAGGAAAAGCTGCTAAAGCGGTTTACACGACATCAGCACACCTCAAAATGTGTCCTGTGGAATATTAACAGATGTTAGGGAAGGAAAGTGGGGAAGTTTTTATACCAAATATGTTTTGGAAATGCTCTGCTAACCGGGTTTTATTAAGAATTATAAGAGCTGTTACTATGCTGATATGAATGGTGGAACTGCAAGAAGGTGAAAAGTGTAATTAGCATGGCTGAACAGATTTGATCAGGGAGCACTTTTACTGAGAGCCATCTGTCAAGACTAGGGAAATTTTGCATTTAGATTCTGTCCAGTTCATGGCTTATTCCTCCTAGGTGTCCTGCCTTTTCAAATGAGGACAGTTGGGAAGGCAAGGCTCCATTTTAAAGCCATGGTTCTAAAACCCAGCTGTGTGTCACTTGGGCAGCTTTTAGTAAATATGAATCCCTGGTTTCTACCCAAGGCTGACTCAGTAGGTTTGATGCAACCAGCGCCAGATCATCTTTGGACCTGTGACTGGGAACCCTCCAAGGAGTGAATCACTTCAGGCATCTAAGTGGAAGGAATTCTTTTGGCTAAAGCGGGTAGAGAGGGAGGAAGTTCGGTCCTCCAGCATTCCTGAACTTATACCAGGGTCAGGGCATGAGCTGGCTCTCCTGAGGCTGGGCCTATTCTGAAGGAAGAGGAGAGGACTCTAAACTTCTTTAAACACAACTGAGAGTGGTTCTTGGGGGATCTGGAGATGTGAATCATGGTTCACATCTGAACATAGCTTTGCTGTGTGTTCTTGGACCACTCTGGTAGCGTCTCTGAGCTTCACTTTTCTCCTTGCAAATTGGTGGTACTCATATATGCCCTTGGGCCCTTTTTAAGAAGCACAGTGAAAACAAGCAAGGCAATAGACAGGGCTATATTGTTGGCTTTTCCTAAAACAACTACTAGTGACGGTATTATGATTATTGTTTGGGACTTCTATTACAAAGAAACATTTGAGTAACAGATACAATCATTTTCTGTTCTTCAAAGAGAGAATCTTTGCGTTACCTGATATAGGCTAAATAAATAATGAATCGGCATCATTTTTTTTTTTTAATCAAACAAAATATTTGTGAAACGACTAGGCTGCTGAAGGCAAGATGGAGCAGAGAACTGAGACAACTGTCACAGTCAGTCAGACCAGGCATTATTCGATTTGGGGTGGAGATTATCTGGAAAATTGCCTCTGCTGTCCATTTCATTTTCAGTGCTTTCTCAATGAACCATTGTTATAAGCATTTTTTAGAATCTTCCAACCTGTCACTGAGATTGGGGTTTTGACAGTTCATAGACTCAGAAGTGGAGAAGTAATTCCATTAAAAAAAAATGCATGTCATGCACTGGATTAAAGTAATTGGAGGAAGACAACGCCTCTATCAAAGAAAACAGAACCCGTGGCGGGGCGTGGGGCTCATGCCTGTAATACCAGCGCTTTGGTAGCCCGAGGTGGGCGAATCACCTGAGGTCAGGAGTTCAAGACCAACCTAGCCAACATGGCAAAACCCTGTCTCTACAGAAAACACGAAAAATTATTCAGGTGTGGTAGTGCACTGAGTAACCTGTAGTCTCAGCTACTCAGGAAACTGAGGTAGGATAATCTCTTGAGCCCAGGAAGCTGAGGTTGCAGTGAGCTGAGATCGTGCCGCTGCCAACAATGAGACCCTATCTCTTAAAAAAATAAGTACATAAATATAAATCTCAGGGGAAGAATAAGGTCTATTCCCCATTTCACTTTCATATGGAGATGATACAAGATGGAAAGTTCTTAATTAAGGTCTAACTGTACGAGAAGAGCAGAACCCAGGCATTCTAATGCTAACCATTAGTGATCTCTTTTACCTTATTTTCCTAAAACCAAAAGAGAGGCTTCCATAGCAGGCAGTTTCTCTGCAGAGCCTGGCAAGATCCTAACGGGTATGGAAGGGAGAATATCCTCAAGCAAATTTACTTTTCCAAGTCTGATGTTGCCTATCTGAAAAGAAGAACAGTTCAGTCCTTCTCCAGCCTGTGATAATGTCTCTAAAGCCGGCTGGGAGCATTCCCATGATGCCTGGTCCCTGGAGATTATTTTGCAGGAGCTCAGTCCTCTGTGGTTCTCTGCCACTTCCCGGAAAAGGCTTCCTTCCCAGCCACTGGACTGCTGCCCGCTTCTTCTCCTCACCAAGGCTGCCTCTCCCAGGACCCCTTGGTTTGGGGAGTACAGAGGATGGTAAAAGAGAGAATGCAGTTAGAATAGAGTGAGGATTGCAATGAACCCATCCTTAGAGGATTCTTTGAGGAGAGAAAGGAAGAGGGAAAAAACTGTCTATATCTGGGGCAAATAGTGTGTCATCAAAGCCATTTCTCTCTCTAGACCAGTCGCTTTGTAGGGAAAAGAGGACCCTTCACTCCCACCCGTGGGTGGCTGTATGGGTGGGAACCAAGAAGACACACCTCAAACTGGCAATGTGTTTCTTTTGGGGAGAAGACTGGGGAGCAGGATATGGGGAAAGGATAGAAGACCTTAGGCCTATGGGAGAAGATTTCATTTTTAAAGGAAAACATTTTCAGGAAGAAGGAGAAGAAGAAGAAAAGGAGGAGAAGGAGAAGGAGGAGGGGTCCAGTGACCCTGCTTGACAATGAGGAAGCTTAACTCTCCTTAAAACCTCTGACTCTGGACTTTTCAGAAAAAAATGAAAATTTGACATTGCAGATCCAGCACTAGTGTCAGACTTGGCAGTGGTCCCACTGTCCCCTTTAGGGAGGTTGTATGAGCTATGCAAGAATATATGGACAGAATGGGAAATTGTACCCCATCCTCATAGTTGGACCTTAGCAGCCTCACTGTGAAAGGGCAATAAGAATAATTTACTTGTCTGAAGACAGGAGGTGGTCACCTTGCTCGTGGAAGGGAAAATTCATTTGAAGGGCAGATACCTGGAGAGCTTCCATATACCCCATTGAGTAGGTACCACCCTATTCTCCAGAAAGGCACCTTAGGCAGGATAGTGTCCCCCTTGGCTTATGGGGCTATCAACCAACCCTGAAAAGAATCCAGGCACCCTGCCTTCCAGCCCAAGGTAGTCCTGCAGCTGGCATATTCTGGCCTCCCCAAGGAACTGCACCCTATGTGTATAAGATGTTTCAAAACTGGAAGCATCACCCCACAGTCTGTGGGATGTTCAGAGGCCCCGGCACCCCAGGAGAGGAGACAGGCAAACTGCCAGCCCAAATACCTTTCCCGAGGCCCTGTGGAGGAGAAAACAGTGGGAGGGCAGGCCCCACTCAGATAGGCAGCGTCAGAGCTGGAGGGGCCAGGCCAGATTCAAGACGATAACAGCCTGCACGCAGCTACCAGCCCAGACAGGGTTTCGCTCTCCTGGAAGCCCAGGGCCCCCAAGAATGGGCGTAGTCACGTGATTTGCCTGTCATGGCCCCAAGCAACCTGCCAGGAGCCTGTCATGCTTGGTGGGGGTGGTTGGCTAATCCAGGAGGTGCTGTTCTTGGCCTGAGAGGACGGTGGTGCCCTGAAAGGCAAGATGGCACCATGGCGGACTGCTACAGGTCCTTGTGCTGCGGCTGGAATGAACACACTGGAGCCCAGTGCCACTGGGCACAGATTTCTTATCTACAGCTTCCTGAGGTTGCTTTTGCCCAGGACTCCCACGCCTCTCCCTGTCCTGGCCTTCATCAGCACAGTGAGAAGGAAGACCTCTGCTCCTAACTCAAACTCAGCTGAGACTCCTCAATAGAGTCAGGACTGCTGTGTGTAGTTCCTGTCTGGGCTTTATTTGCTATGTGTGGTGGGAAAGTCATCTGACCCTGCCATATCTTAGAGTCCCCCAGACCTAAGCTCTTCATCTATGAGGAGCAAAGGTAGACAGAGATATTCTGCTTATCCTGACCGTTGAGGAACGAGGAAACTCATCCCTCAGAGATGGAAAATTAATTATTCAGGACAAAAAGTCAGGGCAGAGCTGCCAGTTGTCCCTAATATCTGTTATCACTCTCTTCCTTACAAACAGAATCCTAAATTTCAGGATTCACAACCTAAGCAGAATAAAGGCGACATTTGTTAGCCTCCATGTGGCCAGTGGAATTTACGGGAAGTGTTGTGGTTATGCTCTAGGAAACATTTTTAAAGGGAAGAGGTAGGTCCTCAAGAACCTACCTGGGTCAAGATGGCTTCTTGAGCTCCACCTTTCATGCTAGCAGCCCACCAGCAGAAACAAGGAACTACTGGATGTAGTTTTCTGTCTTGTATCATCTACATATGAAAGTGAAATGGGGAATAGATCTTGTTCTTCCCCTGAGATTTACATTTATGTATTTATGTATTTATTTATTTAAGAGATGGGGTCTCACTGTTTCACTCAGGCTGGAGTGCAGTGGCGCCATCTCAGCTCACTGCAACCTCGACCTCCTGGGCTCAAGGGATCTTCTCATCTCAGCCTCCTGAGTAGCTGGGACCACAGGTGGTTTTGACTGCAAGTGACAGAAACTACTAGAAGTAGTTCCTTGTTTCTGCTGGTGGGCTACTAGCATGAAAGGTGGAGCTCAAAGAGCCATCTTGACCCATGAGGTAAGGGACAAGTGCTGAGAATAGCAGGCCAGATAGAAGGATCTGGGGCCCTGATGACCTTTGGGAACTCTCCTGGTGCCCCCATGCTATCTTATTCAGAAAAATTTTTCTAGGAGATGAAGAAATACATTTCCATCTTGTTTAAGACAATGAATTTTCAGTTTCTGTCACCTGTAGCCAAAGCTAAAACTAATTCTTACAGGTAGACAGTTTGTGATGTGTTTAGAAGGAATAGTTCGAGAAACAGGCTAGATTAGGGGAATCTTTGATTTGTTTGGAAGAAAGGATCAAGTAATCTTGGCAGAGAAGATCTCTTATCTAAAGTTCAGAGATAGTTTCTAGTAGGGAATCTTTGATTTGTTTGGAAGAAAGGATCAAGTAATCTTGGCAGAGAAGATCTCTTATCTAAAGTTCAGAGATAGTTTCTAGAATCCTAAGATCTCAAAAAGGGATCTCTATTAACCAGGCCTCGTGGTATGTACCTGCAGTTCCAACTACTGGGGAGGTTGAGGTGGGAGGATCACTTGAGCCCAGCAGTTCAAGGCAGCAGTGAGCAATGATCATGCCACTGCACTCTAGCCTGGGCAGTAGAGCGAGACCTCAACTTTTAAAATGAAAAATAAAATAAAAGTTCTCTGTTTTTATTGACTGAAAAATGGAATAAATACTTGCTTAGGGAAGTCTCTGCCCATAAGGAACTGCTTGGTTAGCATTAAGCCCCATGCCTCACCTAAGTTATTAAGCAATAATTGAAAGTTTGGCTAGGCTATGGTGGGGAGAGGAGACTTACAGTACAGCTGGGTATGAAATGGCTTCTTCTGATGTTGAAGGCAGGCATAAGAGCTCTTTAAGAAGTGAAAGGAGAGGGTGGGTGGAAATAGTCCAAATAATGAAGTCACCCACAGCCCATTGCATTATTGACAAATATTCATTTACCCTAATTTATTAACCAGCCATTATGTTCAAGGAAAAGGAGGATTGAAAGATGATCAGACATAGACTCTCTTTTTAAGTAGCACATTAGGTCTAGTAGGAAGGTAAGATGATACTTAGCTGTTAACATGAAGTTTGGATAGGGTGTTATAGGTCTACAGAGGGAGAAGAGGTCCCGACCAGGTGTGTTTTGTGGAGCACGTGGCCTCTGTGGTCTTGTAGGATGGGAGAGAATCAGACGTGCGGGACTCTTGGGAACAGAAATGGTAAGGTGTCCCTGTCCTTGCAGTGTGAAGACTAACCACCCCTCCCAAGAATATGGATATTAGAGGTGTTGGCTGTAGGCAAGAGTGTATTCTGTAGGAAATCCAGGTGGTTTGATGGATGTTTCTTTTTTATTTTTTCTTTGCTGAGCAAGTTAAGCCTGGAGAGAGGGATGTTTTAATCATTTAAATCTAAAGGAAGAAGACAAGGTAAACACTCAGTTTCTGAGTTAGACAGACTTAGATTTGAGTTGGTACTGCAACTTCTTAGGTCAGTTCCTTGAGTGCCTTTGAAGGCTCAAAAGCTCAACTGAGAATGTTCAGCCAGCTGTGGCCACACCTTGGCAGAGGACTTAGAAGTCGTAGGTAGGTGGTGTCAAGCAGACAAGGGGAGAGCTTGGATTGGCATACACCTTCTGGTGTATCCACTTCCTCTGAGCTCCATGATTCTATTTCCTGAGGCCAGAAGAATGTCATGGTGCAAGAGGTTGCTCTAAGCTTAGTGACATGGAAAACATCAAAAGCAAGCTAAAGTGAGTGGCAGTGCGGTAGGCTGGTGATCATCAGAAACTGGCGCTCAAGCTCTCAGGGATATTGGAGTCAAACTACGAGGAGGGTCCTGCCCCGCTGGGCTTCATGGTAAATAGATGTGTTGACCAGTGGAGGTGTGGTTTTCCATTATTTCAGTTTTTCTCTTCCTTTCCTTTGAGGACAACCCAATGTAGACCCGCGATGGTTCGCTACCTCCGTGATGTGCAAAAATCACAAGCATTCCTATACACCAATAACAGACTTAAAGAGAACCAAATCAAGAATGAACTGCCATTCACAATTGCTACAAAGAGAATAAAATATCTAGGAATACAACTCACAAGGAACGTAAGGGACCTCTTCAAAGAAAACTACAAACCACTGCTCAACGAAATAAGAGAGGACACAAACAGATGGAGAAACATTCCATGTTCATGGTTAGGAAGAATCAATATTGTGAAAATGGCTATACTGCCCAAAGTAATTTACAGAATCAATGCTATCCCCATCAAGCTACCATTGAATTTCCTCACAGAACTGGAAAAAACCACCATGAACTTCATATGGAACCAAAAGAGAGCCTGCATAGCCAAGTCAATTCTAAGCAAAAAGAACACAGTGGGAGGCATCACACTACCAGACTTCGAACTATACTACAAGGCTACAGTAATCAAAACAGCATGGTACTGGTACCAAAACAGAGATATAGACCAATGGAACAGAACAGAGGCATCGGAGGCCAATCAACACATCTACAACCATATAATCTTTGATAAACCAGACAAAAACAAGCAATGGGGAAATGATTCCCTGTTTAACAAATGGTGTTGGGAAAACTGGTTAGCCACGTGCAGAAAGCAGAAACTGGACCCCTTCCTGACACCTTACACTAAAATTAACTCCAGATGGATTAAAGACTTAAACATAACACCTGGCACCATAAAAACCCTAGAAGAAAATCTAGGCAAAACCATTCAGGACATAGGAGTAGGCAAGGACTTTATGACCAAAACACCAAAAGCATTGGCAACAAAAGCCAAAATAGACAAATGGGACCTAATCAAACTCCACAGCTTTTGCACGGCAAAAGAAACAGTCACTAGAGTGAATCGGCAACCAACAGATTGGGAAAAAATCTTTGCTGTTTACCCAACTGACAAAGGGCTGATATCCAGAATTTACAAAGAACTCAAACAGATTTACAGGAAAAAAACAAGCCCATTCAAAAATGGGCAAAGGACATGAACAGACACTTTACAAAAGAAGACATACATGAGGCCAACAAACACATGAAAAAATGCTCATCATCACTGGTCATTAGAGAGATGCAAATCAAAACCACATTGAGATACCATCTCACACCAGTTAGAATGGCGATCATTAAAAAATCTGGAGACAACAGATGCTGGAGAGGATGTGGAGAAAGAGGAACACTCTTACACTATTGGTGGAAGTGTAAATTAGTTCAACCATTGTGGAAGACAGTGTGGCGATTCCTCAAGTACCTAGAAATAGAAATTCCATTTGACCCGTCAATCCCATTACTGGGTATATATCCAAAGGAATATAAATCATTCTACTATAAGGACACATGCACATGAATGTTCATTGCAGCACTGTTTACAATAGCAAAGAACTGGAACCAACCCAAATGTCCATCGATGATAGACTGGACTGGGAAAATGTGGCACATATACACCATGGAATATTATGCAGCAATCAAAAATGATGAGTTTATGTCCTTTGTAAGGACATGGATGAATCTGGAGAACATCATTCTCAGCAAACTGACACAAGAACAGAAAAGGGAATACCACATATTCTCACTCATAGGCGGGTGAGAAAAATGAGAACACATGGACACAGGGAGGGGGGGACTACACACTGGGGTTTATTGGGGGGAATAGGGGAGGGACAGCAGGGGGGAGCTGGGGAGGGATAGCCTGGGGAGAAATGCCAAGTGTGGGTGAAGGGGAGGAAGGCAGCAAAACACACTGCCATGTGTGTACCTATGCAACTATCTTGCACGTTCTGCACATGTACCCCAAAACCTAAAATGCAATTAAAATAAAAAATAAATAAATAAATAAACAAAAAATAAATACCAAGGTCGTAACCATGCCAGGAGGAGCAGGAGTTTTCTTTGGTTTTAATTTATGAGTAAATTAGAGGAAGAGATAGCAGGTAGGGGTAATCAGTAAGGAAAGCAGAAATACTTTTGCTTCCCTTTGCAAGAATAATGAAAGGCAAAAACAAAAACAAAACAAAACAAATCAAACCACAAGACCGTAATTTGTGTGATATTTGTTGCACTAGAGAAGAGCATGTTTGGGGGTAGGAGGGTGAGGGAACATTTTACTGTTCTTATGAGACCTTTGCCTGGAAACAGGAAGTTTGTTTGGCCCACTTTACCTGCTCAGGCCATTTACTATCTACCTCCAGGCACAATCTGCTGTTTGTAATATCACAGTCAGTTGCTGTGGAGACAGTGACGTGATCACATCAGCCTTCTGGCTGTAGGAAGGGAACAGTCTGCTGAGAGGGGGCCCCAGGTACAAATAAATGCATTCCAAAGCAACAGGTGAGCTTCAGAGAAGCCAGCTCTCTGGTTTCTTCTGAAATGTTTCTAGCATTAAACAAACATTGGAAGAAACACAAACATTGGTCTGGAAGCGAAGCCTAGAGCTCGTGAATTCCAGGGCTGGCTGTGGCCCCTGCCTCTGATTTCCTGTGTGGGCAGGGACCATTGGCTTCTTCTCTCTGTGTCTTAGGTGAGCTGGCTCTCCTTTCTGGCTCCTCTCCTTAACCCTGGCTGCAGGGTGTGATCAGGAGGGCAGATGCAATTGCAAAGTAGGAGGAAGTGTCTCATTCCATGGTGGCACCAGGCAGAAGTGGGCAGAAGAGATGTTTACCCTGCCAGGCCTTATAAAATCATCTTTCTCGGGAAATCACCATGTATTAACCCCTTCTTTTCTCCAGTCACTTGGCTACATTAATGCAGGAGAATGCTCAGATGACATGATATCTCTTAGGAGGATCTGTATCTTAAGGGCAAATTCAACCTTTGCAGGAGAATTTGACAGGTGAAATCATTCCATGAACCTGTGCATTTGGTTTCACTATGTTTTCACATGTTTCTAGATAGCTAGGTTCACCTAATGTACAATAGGAAATGCCCTGTTAGCTTACTAATAGCTGGGATTAATGCAGAGATTCAGCGTTTCCTGCAAGCCCAAATCATTGATAACCTATTCTAAATTACCACCCTCTTCTTGGTATATGCAGCTTGATATACCAACATTAATATTTTGTTTTTTATTGACAGTCAAATATGCATCTAGCCTGTACTCACCTTTAATTCATTGTCAAGCACTAGCATTGCTTTGCACATAGTAGGTGTTCAATGGCTATTAATGGCTCAATGAATTAATTAATGTTACAATTCAGAAGCCGGTCGCAACACTATATGTACACATGTGCCTGCCATCATCCTAACATTTGAGAGCTAGGAGGGACCTTAGAATCCTTTGCTTTAGCACCTTATTCAACACAAAGTGAACCGGAGGCTCAGGGAGAAGGGACTTGCCCTAAGCTACAGCTGAAAGCACAGTCAGAACAGGACTCTGAGATCACTCAGTTTGATGCTTTTTCTTTCATTCCTTTCTGCACCCCTTTCCAGCCCCCACACCCAACACTTCCCTTTTCCTCATGCTCCGTTGGAGAGAGGCCAAGCAACATTCCTGAAATCATGGGGAGCCCTGCCAGGCGCCTCAGCCTGCACAGACAGCTCTGCTCTGCCTTTCCCTAGGAGCAGGATTCAATGAGGCTCTCCAAAGGGGCTGGAGGCCCATGGTGGCAGCTGGGTCCTTCCTTTACCCAACACTACTCACCCTCACTGGGACTCACCCTCACCAGGTGATGTACCAGCTATAGAACTTCGGCCAAACCCCTTCATTTTCCTGGGTCTGTTTCCTTGTCTGTAAAAGAACAGTAATAAATCCTGCTCTGTATGTATTCTAGATGATTGGGGATCAAGCAAGATAAGATGTGCGTGGAAACTTTAAGAAATGTAACACAGCAAGGTATTGACAATAAAATGATAATTATTATTTTCAGTAATTTCTTGCCTGGGAGGAGTGACATACCCAGTGAACTGTGTCTCACAGTGTTTCTAAAATATCTTCAGGTCAGAGATTTGTACCAGCCACGGACAGTGGGAACGACTGCACCTACCTTTATAGTGGCTTCCTGCTGCAGGCTACCACCTTTCCACCTCTTCCCCGTCACCAATTATCCAGTGCTCTCAGCAATAATCTTATAGGCTCCCAATAAGACCCATCTAACACCAGGGAGAGGAGAGGTATCTTCATTACTGGGGCGGAGGAGGGCAGTAGATGACACTTGTTTTGTACCCTCCACGCCTTTGCATGATTTCTTTCAGGCTCAACGTATGTAGGGCTGTAGTCATTTGCCGTGGTGGAGTAAAATGAATCCTAAACACCAAACAGCCCCTGACCCATACCTCTGAACAGCAAGACTGATGTCTTCTCCTTTTTCTGCTCTTCCTTTCAGCTCCGTAACAGCACAGACTCACAGCTATCGAGCACCTTCCCACCTGCAGTGCTTGGCAGCGATTTGGTGTCTGTGAGGACCTCCCACTCTGAAGGCCTTTCCCGGATCCTCCAAACTGAACTTTCTGTCGTTGCTATGTGAAACATCAAAATCTTGTTTATTTCCAAAAGCACCCTACACTCATGCATTAGAAACAGAAAGGATGGACCCGGGAGAACTGGCTCTGACATAAGCGAGTTGTATAAATGTGGCGAGGTCACTTAACCTGTGTTTGCAACAGTTTCTCTTCACAGTGGGGAGGACCATGCTCTGGCCTACATCACCACCCAGCCTGAGATTTTAGTGAGGTGCTGGGCATGGAAGCACTTTGCAAGGAGTTACACTAATGTAGTGAATGATCAATGTTTGAATACTGCAGGGATCCTCCCTTTCCTTCCGACACCCACTTCGTGTCCTCTTTACATTCCATTCTACACTCTGCCCCCTCAGGCCCAATCTGACTTTGCATACACCTGACTTTCTGGAACTCATTTTGTCTTAGGGGACCACCAGTTGCATTCTGCTGGGCACCATGCGGCTCCTCAATCTGTTGACATGTGCCCTTCAAGCACACAGAGGCACTCAGCATGGGCACTCAGCAGTCCGTGTGGGCTCTGCACACACAGCATCTGGTTTGGAAGTGCTGAATTAGTGAATTTAATTCTCCTGTGCATCTGATGAAATAACAGAAGTCCAGAAGAACTCAAGGGTGAAGGACTTCCCCAAGGTCTGTGAAGCATCAGTTTACTACTCTGGAGCAGAAAGTCTTATTTCCCAGGGTTTTCGATGAAAGGAATTCAGGGCAACAACATCTGGTGCTGATTTGAATGTGGTAAGTTGGGTACAAGGGACCGCAGGGGGATGAGAAATCCTGCATGTCAAGAATCCGCACAGGTAATTTTCAGGCTGACTTGTTTCTCACTCACTGAGCCACACTGACTTGACAGCTGCTTCTCCATACCCTGAAATATTTGAGCAGCCTGCAGTCATGGCCCCGTGCTTGTCCCTGCCTGCTTTTGCCACTCGGAAAGAACTCAGGTCTTGCAGAGGTTACCCCTGATTCCCATAATTAGATGTGGACCCTGCGCAGGGAGACGGAGGGGTGGGTTAGAGGCCCTGAGAGGGAAGAAGGAAGGAGGTTGGTATCTTCTTTTCCCTGAAAACAGTCCCCACAGTTTCTGAATGTTATTAAGAAGGTACTGACGTAGAATTCAAGCTCATTCCAGCACACAGTGGGTTTGCCAAGTTGGCCAAGGGGGCTTTGTGGTCAATGATTATGACCTCAACTGTCCATCACTGAAGTATATGTACAGGTCCTTCTATTCTGATGAAACAATAGGAAGAAACTAATTTTGGAGAGAAAGAAAAGAGAAGTGTATGGGTGTGTCAGTGTGTGCGCGTGCTCTTTTATTAATTGATAATACATTAACCTTTTGTTTTAATCAAACACACAGACACACACACAGGCACACACACACACACACACACACACACACACACACACATTCTCACGCTCTCTTTTATTAATTGATAAAGGCACCACTGCCCTCTACTGGCAATAATATCATCTTTTCCAGTGTTAGAAATGCCTGGATGGAGGCTTCATTGCTTCAGATAAAAAAGAATTTGAATACTTATTGCAAATACTTTTAAAAACAATTTGCAAATAAAGTGTATTTCATAGGTTTTAGACATTTGTTTATTCATTCATCCAACAAGTACTAACTGAAATGAGTAGGATGTGTGTGTCCCTGGTCTCAAGAAGTTATCTGCCTACAAAGTGGACAGGAATGCTAATTTAATGACTAAAATTGATTTCCCATGTCCAGGATTAATACCCAAGTCACAAGCCCCCTGAACCACAGAGCACAGCTTCTGACCCACTGCCCTATACCCTTGATTGGGATGCTCAGAAACAGAGCTAGAGACCTCTTTCTCACTGTCAAGGAACATCTGCACTGGAATAACTTTCATGGAATCATGGGTCCAGAAGGTCAGTCAAAATTCACATAAATCAGAGTGTGAGATTCCAAGGCCAGATGGGAAACCCATTCTCACAGGTCTTCAAGACGACTGTCATCCTTCAGGCTGGAGAGGCCTGTTTCTTCCAGCTCTTGCCTCGGGCACACATCCTTTGGATCTTGGAAACCGTGATGAAGCATCCCCCTTTGCCTAGCCCCCTTCATATTATTTTCAATTTTGTTCATACTGGGGTTATTTCAGGCAATTTAAACAGGCATGATTCCATTCAAACCTTCTGATCCTGGGTTTTCTTCTTGTGCTATTCTTTAATCAAATTAGGCAAAGTACGAATTCTTTCTCCACTCCCAACATTGTTTTGGACTAGGTAATGCAATTCACATGGTTCAAAAATCAAAACAATAAAGAAGTTTAAAGTTAATGTCAATCCTCCATGTCAGCCATCTCTACCCTTTTCCCTCTCCCCTCTGCCACAGATTATCGTTGTTAAAATGCTCTATGTATTCTCTTGATATTTCTTTTTTTTTTTTGAGATGGCATCTCATTCTATTGACCAGGTTGGAGTGCAGTGGCACATGATCTTGGCTCACTGCAACCTTTGTCCACGGGGGTTCAAACGATTCTCTGTCTCAGCCTCCCGAGTAGCTGGGATTACAGGCGCCTGCTACTGTGCCCGGCTAATTTTTGTATTTTTAGTAGAGACGGGGTTTCACCATCTTGGTCAGACTAGTCTTGAACTCCTGACCTCGTGATCCACCCGCCTTGGCCTCTCAAAGTGCTGGGATTACAGGTGTGAGCCACCACACCCAGCCTCTTTCGTTATTTCTTTATGCAAATATGAACACACATAAATAGATGTTACTGTTGTTCTTCCCCTTTAGGCAAAAAGGAAACATGCTATATACACCATTTTGAGCCTTTCTCCCCGCCACATAGCAGTATCCATTGGATAATTGTCCATTTCTATCTATCTATCTACTTTTTTGAGATAGAGTCTTGCTCTGTCGTCCAGGCTGGAGTGCAGGGGTGTGCTCTTGGCTAACTGCAACCTCCGCCTCCCGGGTTTTAGTGATTCTCCTGCCTCAGCCTCTGGAGTAGCTGGGACTACAGGCATGCACCACCATGCCCGGCTAATTTTTGTTATTTATTTATTTTTTGAGACGGAGTTTCCCTTTTGTTGCCCTTTTTGTATTTTTTAATACAGACCAGGTTTCACCATATTGGCCAGGTTGGTCTCGAACTCCTGACCTTGTGATCCGCCTTCTTCAACCTTCCAAAGCTCTGGGATTATAGGCATGAGCCACCACACCCAGCCTTCCATATCAGTATATTTTTTAAGTTCCTCATTCTTTTTATAGCTGTTAATATTCCATCACGTGATAATATTGTGGTTTATTTAACCAGCCTTCTATGGATAAAAACTTGGTTTGTTTAGAATAAGTACTCTTGAACTTAGTAAAATATTTTTGATCTCTTCTTCTCAGTCTTAGCCACCCTCTAATACTATTTAAAATAGTGTTATGGGGCTGGGTGCAGTGGCTCACGCCTGTAATCCCAGTACTTTGGGAGGCCAAGGAGGGAGAATTGCTTGAGTCCAGGAGTTTGGCACCACCCTGGGTAGTACAGTAGGACCCTGTCTCTACTAAAAAATTAGCTAAGTGTGGTTATGCCTGCCTGTAGTCCCAGCTACTCAGGAGGCTGAGGTGGGAGTATCACTTGAGCCTGGGAAGTGGAGGTGGCAGTGAGCTGAGATTGTAGCGCTAGACTCCAGCCTAGGTGACAGAGTAAGACCCTATATATATAAAAAAAATTTTTTTTAATAGTGTTACTGAACCATTGGAGGTTTATCTGCCTGATACCTACCACAGCCATTCTTGGGGACTGACTCTTGAGCGTCAGCTGCACACAAAAGAGGTCTGAATGCCCTCAGGACAGCAGAATGCAGGATGGAGGGCAGGGACAGAGTATTGGATCTTAGAGCAAGATCTGTTCAGACTCAGGGAACTGACATGACAAGAAGAGCTTTTACTCCAGAACTTCTCAGCAAGGAATGATGAGACTTTCTGGGAAGATGGATCAAAACAATGACCCTGACGTTAAACTAGAAATTACCTGCATGGCCAGGCGCAGTGACTCACACCTGTAATCCCAGCACTTTGGGAGGCTGAGGTGGGCGGATCACAAGATCAAGAGATTGAGCCCATCCTGTTCAACATGGTGAAACCCTGTCTCTACTAAAAATACAAAAATTAGCTGGGAGTGGTTGCGTGTGCCTGTAGTCCCAGCTACTCGGGAGGCTGAGGAAGGAGAATTGCTTGAACCCGGGAGGCGGAGGCTACAGTGAGACGAGATCATGCCACTGCACTCCAGCCTGGCAACAGAGCGAGACTCCATCTCAAAAAAAAAAAGAAAAAGAAAAAGAAATTACCTGCATGTAATTGAAGCTGCATCACTTTTAGATGGGCACACAAACCTAAGAAGTGAAGAACCGAAGGAAATGAAGACTGAAAGAGACATCAGGCAGTGGGCTTCAGAGAAATGTAATAGACGCACATGTTCCTTTCCAAAGCTGTGCCATACCATTCCAGCCCTGTCCTCATCCTCTGTACACAATGTCAAGAAAGCTGGCTGATTCCCTCAATTTCGAGGACCAAGGCAGTTATATCGGTGGTTTGCAGGCAATGCAGGAAACACCAGTGGTAGACTGACTTTTTAAAGACGTTGTGGTGATTGGTGGACTCAGCTTGCACCTGTGCATTTCTTGTTATAGGCAATCTCCAGCCTCCCCAGGCAAGAGCAAAACAAGATAGTCAAAGAAGTGATGGCCTCCACTGGAACTGTGCCACATCTACGATCACAAAAGACAGTGTTTCAAGTTACTGATTTATGTGTAGCAAACCCCTCCAAAACTTAGTGCCTTAAAATGACAATAATTTGTGATTTTTCTTGATTCTCTGGGCCGGGAATTTAGGCAGGACTCAGCGAGTCAGTTCTGATCATAACCTGTTTATTTGGGGTCATTCACTTGCCTGCATTACACTAGTGCATGGGCTGGGCTGGGCTGAAAATCCAAGATTTTATTCATGTGTCTGATGCCTTGGTGCTCCTCCATGAGGTCTCTCCATGTGGGTTTCCTCACAGCATTGTGGGCTTAAGCAAGCAGGACTTCTCACATCCCAGCTGGCTTCCAAAGAGAGAGGAAGTAGAAGCTACCAATCCGCTGAAGACCTGGGCATGGAAGTTCCAAAAGTTACTTTTGCCAAATTCTATGGGTCCAAGCAAGTCACAGGCCAGCTCAGAATCAGAGGAGGGGAAATAGACCCTGTCTCCTTATCTGAATTAGAGAAGCAAGTACAAGTACAGGGAGGCGAAGATTTATAGGGATGCCACCTTTGGAGACTTGCCACCACAAATGGTGCACTGACAACTGTGGGTGGAAGATGCCTGCAGAATTGGGAACATTGTCGGCAGTCCCATGACCTGTCGGTGTCCCTACAATTGGGTTTTGATTTGCATAGTGGTGATTGAAGTGTTCAGAAAGCTTTTTCTCTTCACCAGAAGAACTGGTCATTTTAATCATCACACAAATGCAAGGGAAATCCTGAGTATGCTGCAGGCTGTAGCAAGAGAGGGAGGGACCCTCGTTAGAAGGAGAACTGGCTGGCTTTGGACATATGGGTGGAGTTAGTACGGATCTGGGGACACATGTCCTCTCTAGGGTGTGCCAACCTGCCTTGGAGATCAAGCTCAGAAGTTGCAGTTTTTCCTCATCCATGGTGGGCATTCCTATTAGTCCCAACACTCTTCCTGTGGTGGACCCAGAGTTGGACTTGGAACCTGAGTAGACAATGCAAAGGATGTCCCATGCAATGAAGTATATTTACAGATACAGGATATCCACTCTAAAAGACAGCAAGGACTAGGGGTGCACTCAGAGCAAGAGAGAATATAGGAGAGGGGGAGAGAGAAAGTTACCCTCTTGACAGGTACTTTCCTGGCTATTACAGAAAGAACAAGCCTTTTGTGGTTTGTTGGGAACCAAGCTCAGGTGTCTTTGGAGGCAGAGCCATGTGGACACAGCAAACGGAAGAGAAAAGAGTCCTGAACAGGAAGGGTGAGACCTGTGTTCTATTTCAAGCTTTACTCTAACTGTTAAGAGGACTGACCATTTAACAAGGGGGAGCTGGTGAGATGACTGGACACTTTGAAGTGATACGGGGGCTCAAGAGTTCTCAAGTTCATTATTTGTGAAGAAATGGAGCTTGTTTCTATGATCTTTCTCTGCTCTGAAATACTACCGTCATATAAGTAGATGCACTTGGGAGGTCTTTCCTGGATCAACAGATGGAGGACTTTTCAAAGCTGATGAAGGGAATGTGATCACCCACACCTCCGCTTCAGACACAGTGAAGCTGAGATGGAGAAGAAAGAAAACTTAACCAAAGCTGTACCTATAGTAGCTAAGGAGACAGAGTTAGAATTAAAGACTTCTCCAGGGCAGGGTAGCTTAGAGTTGTTTGTTTGCTTTTTTTTTTTTAAGTTGCCTTTCATAGACAAGAGTCAGAAAGGAGGTCAAGAGATATCTAGTTCCCTGCCAGGAATCCAGGGGTCCATACTCTGGCTCTCACTACCGGTAGACTGGCTCTCCTGACAAAAAGAGCCCTTTTCATTATTGGATGTGCTTTAGGAATGCCCATTCAAATCAGTTTCCATCCTTTATCCTCCTCTCAGCCCCCACCTGCCGATCACTTTAGCTTTGGACCTTGTGTTACTGCCTCAGTCAGACAGTGTCAATGTCTCCGTGATGACAAATTCCACACCCCCCTTTCCTACACCCCATCTCCACAGTTGTCTGATTAGGGTTCTGGAATAAGATTCAAAATCCTCAAAGAGGTTAATCAGAACCTCCAAATTCCTGAAAAAGTGGAAAACCCAAGTTGATCTGGGCCCTTGAACAAATCCAGATGGAGCGGCGTCCTATTGAATGAAACAGATTGTGCGAGAGAGAGTGAAAAACTCGAAAGATGAGAACAAGACAAAGAAAGAAAAAGGCGAAAAAAGATATCAAGAGGGAGCTGTTCAGAACCCAAAGACTTGAAAGACGGAGGCGTCTCACTCCTCCACAGTCCAGGCCACCGCTGAGAGGCCAAGGGTGAAGGGGCCCTGTGAATGGGGGCCCAGGCGGCCTCTGCTTTCCCTGAGAAAGCACTGAAGGCTCAGTGGTGTGGGAAGACAACACGGCCCAGCTGTGGGGGAGCCTCCGAGGGCTGTGACATTGACGCTGTCGCCAAGGCCTGCTGGGGCAGGGACAGGCATCCCGACACGGTCTCCTCAGCGGGGCCTCGGCAGCCTGGCCCCACAGCAGCCTGGGCCCCAGCCCCAGCCGCGTAGCCCTGCTCCGAATTTCACACCATGTCTAATCCAATCACCAGCAGATTGCAAACTCTCTGCTTACCTCCCAGATCGAGAATTCTTGGCCGGCTCGAGCAATAGGCCCCTTCCCAGCCCAGCCGGCTGTCCTGCTCATCCATGTAAACCATTCTGCAACTCTCCCCCTGCCCCACCTCCCCTTCTGGGCCCACCGAGTTAATCCTGTTTGCCTGGTCTGTCAATTTAAACAGCTTTAAATATGCCTCACCAGGTCCGGGTGGCAGAACCCTGATGCTTAAAAACAGAGGCCTTGCATCAAAGGGGGTTGCGGTAACGGGGGCCACAGGGGTGTCATTCAAAAACACAAAAACTACCCCTTGTTAAAAAACAAAAAGAAGCAATCCAAATGAATCACACACACATAAAGAGAAAAACATCACTGTCCAGCAAAATGAAGTTCCCTGTAATACGCTGAAAACCAGCCCCAAGGTGGAGCTATGTTGGTGGTGTGGTGGGCATGGCCATAGCTCAGCACACAGGAAGGGCTTTGCATATGATCAAAGTCAGATCGATCCATCCATCTGGGGGAACACTCCTGCTCTCCTTCAAAGTCAAAAGGGTTGGGCTGGATGGCTTTAATAATTCTGTAACTGAGCCCTGGCGAGGGCTGAGGGCAGTGTGTGCTGTATAGAGACAGATTCAGATGCTCTGACACAGAATCCAGCTTGGGGCTGAAGCTCTGCCCCAACGTTTACAGTGAGTGATGGAGAATAAGCCCCAGCCCATTGCTCCTCAAACCTAATGCATAAACGAATCAGTTGGTGATCTTGACAAAAATGCAGAATCTGATTCAGCGGGTCTGCAGTGGGGCCTGAGACTGCATTTCTGCTCGGCTCCCAGGTGAGGCTGACGCACCTGTCTCATGGACCACATTTTGAATAGCAAGAGTTTAGATAGAACTGAATGCCTTCAGCCTTGAACTCACTTGTCTCGGTTTCCATTTCCATTCCTGTCTCTGACTCCCTTTTAGCCCCCTGTCTTTTCTATTCCCTTCTCCATGAGGAACAAGACAAGAGAAACTGGTCTTACGTTAAAGCCTGTGATGTCTAGATCATAGCTCAGAAAGGTGATCTTCCAGTCTGTGTCGTGTTCATGGAGTTGCCAATCACCAAAAAAGTGTGAGTAAGCAGGGGCTACTTCTGGGGAGGGTCTCTTCATAGAGGAGTAAATGAAAACTCAGCTGAAGTCAGGGGAATGGATGAAATGTTTCTTGAGGGAGCCCTCCCAACCCAAGTTTCTGTTATTCTAAGTCAGATCCTTGGCTTTGATAAGGGAAAGGAATCTGTCCTCCCTCTTTCTGGGGAGGAGAGTGATTCAAAGCCTGGGCTAGGCACTGGTATTTCTCTTCAGAGGACTTTGGTTACAAGCAAAGCCTTGGGTCTTGAGAAATACAAGGCAGAAAGGGTCATTTGCACTGGTTTTCTAAGGTTTGTTTGACGTCTAGAAAGAGGGGTAGTCCCGCTGCTCCACAATTACTAGAAAACAGGACTTCTAACCACAGTGGCATTTAGCTTGCCTCGTAGCACATTCCCTCCTCATACACCTTTCCCAAACCCATCCAATCCTCCATGTCATCATCATCTCCACAAAAGGGACAAGGCCAGCTCAGCCCACTCTGATCGCACATTCTCTACTTGGAGTACTCCCCGCAGAAGGTGGAAGGGAGGATTTTGACATGAATCATAGGGGCCCTAAATACAACTTGCAATGCTGGAGGAGGAAAAAAAGCAGGACAGTTTCTAGGAAGAGCCAGCCAGTCAATGCACCAGGAAGACAGGAAAACGAGCTTTAGCGGAACAGCACGTTGGGGAGGTGACCTTGACCACAGCTTGACTCAAGGCAGCAGCCACCGTGGAGCATATGAGTAATGGGGACTGACTGGTAGTGGATGGGTACAGGAGAGGGTTGGTGGAAGAGACAGGGAGGCTGGTGTGAGCGTATGTGTTATTTATTATTATTATTTTTGATGGCTTCTCACTCTGTCACCCGGGTTGGAGTGTAGTGGTGTGCTCTCGGTCCACTGCAACCTCTGCTCCTGAGTTCAAGTGATTCTCCTGCCTCAGCCTCCCAAGTCGCTGGTATTACAGGTGCCTGCCACTGAGCCTGGCTAACTTTTGTAGTTTTTAGTAGAGACAGGGTTTCACCATCTTGGCCAGGCTGGTCTTGAGCTTCTGACCTTGTGATCCACCTGCCTCGGCCTCCTAAAGTGCTGGGATTACAGATGTGAGCCACCATGTTCAGCCGAGTATATGTGTTATTAAAAGTAGAGTCCAAAGTGAAACCACATAAGAGAGGTAATAAAGGGGAAGTGGAGCTCAGAGCACCGAGTTAAGATCTTTACCTCTTTACCTGGAGCTTTATCTCAACCACACACAGCCTTCCTCTCAAGGCAAGAGAAGTGCTAAGGGTGCTAAGAGAGACTCTTACTCTCAGAGTCCTGCAAGTGTGTCTCATGCCTCGCTTGTCTCACCCTCTTAAGTCCTGAGTCTGTTTTCAAAGGGGAAGAGAGGCAACTGTTAATCCAGAAGGTAGCTGAGTGATTGCAACCTCTCTCTTTCTCTCTCTTCAAGCATTTACTTAATACCCACTGTCTACTGGACATTGTGCTAGAGTTGATAGTAAGATTGAAGTTATGCTCCCTGTCCTTGAGAAGCAAAAATTCTTGACAGCAAAAAATAGCTGCATACAAGATAGTTTTCTGTGCCTGGCTTTTCTGTGCCTGGCTTATTCCACTTGACATAATGTCCTCTAGTTTCACACATGTTGTTGCAAATGACAGAATTCCATTCTTTTTTTTGGCTGAATAATACTCCATTGTACATACATAGCACATTTTCTTTATCCGTTCATTCATTCGTGGATACTTAGGTTGATCCCACATCTTGGCTATTGTGAATAGTGCTGCAATAAACATGGGAATGCAGATATCTCTTCCTCATAAATATATACACTTATTACATACTCATAATAATTAAAATAAAAATAGTTTTACAAATAGTTTTACAAATGAGATGTTAAGCCAGGTGGTGGGTTCATGAGTATTCTTTAAGCTTTCTGTATATCTCACATACTTTATACTAAAAATAAAGTAAGGAACAGCAATGAAGACACAGGGAAATGTAGAAAAAGCAAGGAGGGTTTTGTGTAGACCCTGGGAGAAGAATGCATAGCACTGGCAAGCTATTAATTGAGTGTGGACTGATTCCACTGAAAGCAAGTTGGCCCTGATGATTCAGAGAGATCATCAATCATGAGAAGACTGACGGAGGTTTTAGGTACTTACCTTTGCCATTATCGTCTTTCAAAGTTTTTGTTTTCTTGTGTATCATATGTAAGAAATCTTTGCTAAACCCAAGATATCTAATATTTCTTTCTGTGATTTTGTGATTTCCATATGTTTTATGGTTTTAGCTCTTACATTTTTGTAAATGGTGTGAAGAGTTGAATTTCTTCTTTTTTTTAAGTATAGTTAACTAAACTTTCCTGAACCATTCATTAAAACTTACTTTCTCTATTAAATTACCTTGACATTTTTGTCAAAAATCAACTGACTATATGTGAGTGAGTTTACTTCCAGATTTCTAATTCAATTCCATTATGGTCAGAGAATATGCTTAGAATATACTTGGTAAAACATAAATCCTTTTAAATTTATTAAGACTTGGCCTATCTTAGTACATGCTCTGAGTGTACTTGAAAAGAATCTGTATTCTGCTGTCATTGGGGGAGTGTTCTATAAATGTCAAGTATGTCAAGTTGGTTGATAGAGTTTTCCAATTCTTCTGTATTCTTACTGATTATCTGTTTCCTTGTTCTATCATTATTGAGAAAGAATTGTTGAAATCCTAGACTATAATTGTGGATTTCTCTACTTCTCCTGAAGTTTAGTAAATTTTCGCTTCATCTATTTTAAAGCCCTGTTGTTAGGTGAGTAATTGTTTAGGATTGTCTTGGGGAATTGATATATTTGCCATTAGTAAATGTCCTGGTAATATTCTTTGCTCTGAATTCTACTTGGTCTGATAATAATATATAGCTGCTTTGGCTTTCTTTTTATTCATTCTTATATCTATATTTATTTATATATTTTGAGAGAGAGAGAGAGAGAGAGAGAGAGAGAGAGAGAGAGAGAGAGAGAGAGAATTCTTGTAAGCAGCATATAATTGAGTCTTGCTTGGTTGCTAGTCAGTCAGACAATCTCTGCCCTTTAATAGCTGTTCAGACCATTTACATTTAATGTGACTATTGGTGTATCCTTGTGCTATTATTTTTCTCTGTGTCTTACCTGTTCTTTGTTCTCTTTTTGCCTTTTTTTTCTGTCTTGTGAATTGAGAAGTTTTCACTTGAGGATTTTCTTTTTTTTTTAATTTTTAGTATTTTAATACAGGTCAAATCAGTGTGTTTGGTTCATTTTGGTTCCTTCAGTGTCAAACCAGGGAGCAGAGACCACTTCAGTTTCACTGCCTTCTCCTTGTCAGTGATGACCAGGGTGTAAAGGTATCTGCTGCATCGAACTTTAAACTTCACATTGTCCTTATTTTTCTTGATCTTGACAGGTTTGGCATCTTTTCGTCGGGCTGTGAGCAGAAAGTCCTTGATTTCCTCAATTTTCCGAGGCATAGTGATGAGACGTGCTGGGAGCGGGTGTGCACCAGAACCTTCTCACCCACTTACCATCCTACAGACGCTCACAGAGAGCAACAACCCGATTTTTTCTTTTTTTTGAGATGGAGTTTTTCTCTTGTTGCCTAGGCTGGAGTGCAATGGCACAATCTTGGATCACCACAACCTCTGCCTCCCGGGTTCAAGTGATACTCCTGCCTGAGCCTTCCAAGAATCTGGGATTACAGGCATGTACCACCATGCTCAGCTAATTTCGTATTTTTAGTAGAGATGGGGTTTCTCCATGTTGGTCAGGCTGTTCTCAAACTCCTGACCTCAGGTGATCTGCCCATCAGCCTCCCAAAGTGTTGGGATTACAGGTGTGAGCCACTGCACCTGGCCCTTTAGGACTTGTAGTAAAAAATCTTAAACTTATCACAATATACCTTCAAGTAATATACTGTTTTACGTACTATAACAACCTTACAAAAGCACATTTCCATTCCCCTCTCCTGACCTTTGTGCTATGATTATCATATATTTTATATCTACATTTGTTATGTACTTCAAAATACATTATTATAAGTCTACTTAAATAATTGATTATCTTTTGAAGTGATTTTTAAAATAAGAAAAATATTTTATCCTCTCCCCTACACATATTTACAATTTCTAGCTTTCTAATTCTTTTTTGTGGATCCAGGATCCCATCTGGTATTTTTTCTTCCACCTGAAATACTTTCATTAATAGTTCCTGTGGTTCAAGTCTGTTAGTGATGAATTGCTTAAGCTTTTATATGTTTGAAAAATTCTTTTTTTAAAAAAGTAATTCTTTTCAACTTTTGTTTTAGAATGGGGGTAAATGTACAGGTTTGTTACAAAACCATATTGTGTGATGTGGTTTGGAGTACAATAGAATCTGTCACTCAGGTTGAGTATAGTAACCAATAGGTAGTTTTTAAACTATTCAAATAAAATTCCTTATTCCCCCCACTTTTTTTACTGAGACAAAACTCACATATCATAGATTAACTATTTTATAGTAAACAGTTCAGTAGCATTTAGTATATTCACAATGTTGTGCACTTTGTCTTAATTTTTTTTTTTTTTTTGAGATGGAGTCTCACTCTGTTACCCAGGCTGGAGTGCAGTAACACAATCCCTGGCTCATTGCAACCTCTGCCTCCTAGGTTCAAGCAATTCTTTTGCCTCAGCTTCCCAAGTAGCTGGAATTTCAGGCACATTCCACCACACCTGGCTAATTTTTGTATTTTTAGTAGAGATGGTGTTTTGCCATGTTGGCCAGGCTGGTCTCAAACTCCTGACCTCAAGTGATCCACCTGCCTCAGCCTCCCAAAGTGCTGGGATTACAGGTGTGAGCCATCGTGCCAGGCATGACTTAATTTTTGAAAGATATGGCTGGGCACAGTGGCTCACACCTGTAATCCCATCACTTTGGGAGGCTGAGGCAGGCGGATCACTTGAGGTCAGGAGTTCAAGGCCAGCCTGGCCAACATGGCAAGACCCTGTCTCTATTAAAAAAAAAAAAAAATTGGCCAGGCACAGTGGCTCACACCCGTAATGCCAGCACTTTGGGAGGCCGAGGTGGGTGGATCACCTGAGATCAGCAGTTTGAGACTAGTATGACCGACATAGTGAAACCCTGTCTCTACAAAAAATACAAAAAATTAGCTGGGTGTGGTGGTGGGTGCCTGTAATCTCAGCTATTTGGGAGGCTAAGGCAGGAGAACCACTTGAAACCAGGAGGCGGAGGTTGCAGTGAGCCAAGATTGCGCCATTGCATTCCAGTCTGGGCAACAAAGAGCGAGACTCTGTCTCAAAAAAAAAAAAAATTCGCTAGTTGAGGTGGCAGGTGCCTGTAATCCCAGCTACTCAGGAGGCTGAGGCATGAGAATCACTGGACCCAGGAGTGGAGGTTGCAGTGAGCAGAGGTTGCAGAGAGACAGAGCAAGACTCCCTCTTAAAAAACAAAAAATGTATTTTCATGGGATAGAGATATCTAGGTTGACTAATTTTTTTCCTTTTAGTACTTAAAAAAATATTGTTACATTGTCTTTTGACTGGTATTGTTTTCAACAAGAAATCTGCTGTCACTTGTATATTTGTTCCTTTGTATGTAATCTTTTTTCTATGCCTACTTTTAAGATTTTCTCTTTATCATAAGTTTTTTTTTGTGTGTGACAAGGTCTCATTCTGTCACCCAGGTTGAGTGCAGTAGCACAAATGTAGATCACTGCAGCCTCAACCTTCCAGGCTCAAATGATCCTCCTACTTTAGCCTCCTAAGGAGCTGGGACTACAGGTGTGTCACCACACCCAGGTAATTTTTCATTTTTTGTGGAGCTGGGGTCTTGTTTCCCAGGCTGCTCTCAAACTCCTGGACTCAAACAATCCTCCTGTCTTGGCCTCGCAAAGTACTGGGATTACAAACATGAACCACTGCACCTGGCCTGTCATAGATTTTAGGTAATTTCTTTATGATGCATTATTGTGTAATTTTATTCATGCTTCTTGTGCTTGGGTTCTTTAAAGTTTGTGGAATTGTCGAGTTTTAATTTTGTCATATTTGGAAGCTTCTTATCTGAAGTTTCTGTAAATATATTTTTTGTTCCTTACCCTTAGTGTTTCTAATTATACATATTAATATAAAGGCTGCTTGAAGTTGTCCTCTAACTCAGTATACCCTTTTTGTTTTTTTCAATCTTTTCATCTGTTTCACTTTGGATAGTCGCTATGGCTATGACTTTATTCTCTCTCTTTTTTTTTTTTTAGACGGTGTTTTGCTCTTGTTGCCCAGGCTAGAGTGCAATGGTGCAATCTTGGCTCACTGCAACCTCTGCCTCCCAGGTTCAAGTGATTCTCCTGCCTCAGCCTCCTGAGTAGCTGGGAGTACAGGCATGGACCACCATGCCCAGCTAATTTTGTATTTTTAGTAGAGACAGGGTTTCACCATGTTGGTTAGGCTGGTCTCAAACTCCTGACCTCAGGAGATCCTCCCACCTTGGCCTCACAAAGTGCTGAGGTTAGCACTGTGCTCAGCTGACTTTATTCTTTTAGTGTCTAATCTGATATTAATTTGATCCAGTGCATTTTTATTACACATATATTTTTCATCATTAGAAGTTCGATTTGAGTCCTTTTAAAATTTTCGTATTTCTAGTCAACATGCTCTATCTTTTCCTTCTTGAATGTATAGATTACGACTCTCTCATTGTCCTTATCTGTTAACTCTATCATCTATGCCATTTCTGGATCTCCTTCTATTGATCAATTTCTTTTCTTCTTTATGAGTGTACTTTTCTGTTTTTTTTTTTTGTTTGTTTGTTTGTTTGTTTGTTTTTAATGTCTGGTAATTTTTCACTTGATGGCAGCTATCAAGAATTTGACCTCATTGGGCACAGATATTTTTGTATTCCTAAAAATAATTTTAAACTTTGTTCTAAAGTATGTTACTTGGAAACAGTTGACCCCTTTGAGGCATTCTTTTGAGCTTCATTAGGTACAACCTGGAAGTCTTTACTTTAGGGCTATTTTTCTCCATTACTGAGGCAACACTTTTGGAAGTACTCTACCCATGGCTCCATGAATTATAAAGTTTTCTACTCTGGTGGGAATGGGATAATGAAATATTTGGAGCCCTGTATAAGTGTCAAGATCATCATCTGCTCCTTTCCAGCTGGTCTGGACAGTTTCCTCACACGCATTCGCTGACTGGTACCCAGCTGAAGACTTTCGGGAAACCCTCTGCAGACCTCTGCTGCTCTCTCTCTCTGCAGTTCTCTCCTTTCTAATACACTGATATCCTGCCCTGGGAACTCTAGCTCCATTGACCCTCCCAGATTCCCAGATCCATTTCTTCAACTTAGAGAGACTGCTGGGTTCTGCTTGGATTTCCCCTCCCTGTGCTGTACCCTTGAAACTCTTTTGAGGCAGGAACCAGGGAAACTCAACTTATTTGTTTCCCTTATCTTGTGGATCACTGTCCGGGGCTGCCTGATATCAAATGTCTGAAAACCATTGATTGATGTAAATACAGATATAGTCATAGAGTTATAGATATATACTTTGTTTTTTTTTGTTTTTTTTTTTGTTTTTTTTTTTGGTCCAGTGTGAGTGGGAAGGTAAATATGGTCCCTGCTACTCCATTTTGGATAGAAGCAGAAGTCTTTCATTACTTCTCTAGTCCTCAGCATTTGCATCTATAAAATAAGACTGTTGGATTAGAAATGGTTTATGAATTTCTTTTCCATGTCTTCCCTTTAAAACTGTTAGCTTTTCAACAAATCGTTTTTGAATAAATCACCAGTTAGTAAAAGATTCTCAAAATGTGCTCCGCTCTGTACTTAAAAAACCCATACTCTTCAACTAATCAGAAGATTTCTCAATAGTTCCTGGCTCGCATCCCCCAAGTCTCCTTATAGATCTTGCCACATGGTTGCTAGTCAGAAAAGGTCATAAGTGAGTAAAATGTGTTATTCACCTGTAATCTAAAAGCCTATGAGTCAAAGGGCAACCTCCCTTGCCCCTTTCTTCCTTTCTCTCTTCCTCTCTCCTTTCCTCTTTTTCTCTGTTCCTTAGTCTTTTCCAACACATGTTGAGTGGCTACTCATTGTTTGATACTGTGCTAGTCTCAGTGATGACATCTCCGTTTCCTGGGGAAAGAGCAGCGTAAAATACAATTTACCACACTACAGAAGTAATCTGAAGACTACACACTGTGAGCCTTGGCCTACCTAGCACTTGTGAGCAGCAAATGGAAACTCTGTCTCCTTTTCATTGCCTTTCTTAGTCTTACCTTCCATGGGATAATCCACTTAAAAAAGGCAAAGGATCTACAGGATTAGGTATAAAAGGAAACAAGCAAACAAAGGCAAAGGGAAAAAAGGAGCCGAAAATTGCAGAAAGGTCTGATTTTAATTTGTTTACTCTTGAAAACAAGCTTTGCTATTTTGTTCTCTGGAAAATGAGGACATTGCTCCTATTCTTCCCTTTAGAAAAGAATCCTGTTTAGATTATCAGAATTGCATCTTGCTCATTTTAAAATGCCATCCTCTTTGGCGACCTGGAAGTGTGATGTGACTCTTCGTGAGGTGTTTCCCACCCTTTCTGCAACAGTGGTGTTTGAGTCAATTGTTTATACTTTTTTGCCTAGGTGGGGGAGAAGGAATTAATCCTTCTAGCTAGTTACTGGGCACTTTTTGAGTTTGTGTATATGTAATACCTGTGTGTATTTCAGCATACATTCTCCTTGCCCCGACTGTGCCATTTTAATGGGACCGTTCCATGTTCACCTCTAGCTAATGGTGGGTACATGAACTATGCTAAGCCAATTAGATGATCTATGCTGACACTTAAGATCTTGAAGAGAAAGCTGTAACAATTAAAAAAAAACCCAGAAGAGTGGGGTACATTCATTCAAAGGGCAGTGGCAAAGGAGGTGGTCCAGAAGCTGCTCTGGTGCCAGTTCTGATCCCTCTTCCATGTCCATGTCTAGTTCTGCAGCTTCTTATCCATTTATGATCTCTCTCTTATTTCCTAAGTAGCTTAAGGGAGCCAGAATTGGTTTCTATGAGCTGCTACCAAGAACAAAGATGAAACAAAGATGTACCTCCAGTGTGGGGCACACAAATGATGTAGTTCTCCTCCTTACTCCCAAACTCACAGAAAAAAACTCAACTGTGATGAATGCTGTGATGTACTGCCCAGAATCCAACTTCAGGATGAAGCATTCATTCCTCCAGCTGCTGGAAGTGTAGATGGCTGGTAACTCCCACCTGAGTCCATCTCTAGGAATTGCCCTCTGCTAAAAATAACCATCTAACCCAGGGTCACATGCTCCACATCCATTGACAGGTGGGTGGGGGTATGTAGAGGTCTTCTCCACTTCCCTCAGGACAGGACAACTCTTAGAAGCCGTTTTGGTCCCAGAGCTCCTCGTGACATCATCTGAGGCTGTCATAACTATATTGCAGTTCAGCTTTGCTTTTGCTCTGTTTTACTCCCTCCGCTCCCCCATATTTATTGCAGAAAATATTTTTTTTTCTGCGATAATTCCCCAGACCTCTGTCTCCTGAAGAACTGACCACTCAGGGCACTACCTATGAGAAGAGGCAGGATCTGCCTGCACCTGTCTCTCTTCTGTGTGCCTTGAGCTTTTGGCAAGCCTCAGACATTCAAAGTGATGGTTTCCCGGGAATTAGCATAATTCATTTATTCAACAAAATTTACTGAGCACCTGCTATATACCAGGCACTGTTCTGAGTGCTTGGGGTCTATCAATGAACACATCAATTTAAACATTTTTTAGGCTGGGTGCAGTGGCTCACACCTGTAATCCCTACACTCTGGGAGGCCTAGGCAGGTGGATCACCTGTGGTCAGGAGTTTGAGACCAGCCTGGCCAACATGGTGAAACCCCTTTGCTACTAAAAATACAAAAAAAATTAGCCTCGTATGGTGGCAGGCACCTGTAATTTAAGCTACTCTGGAGGCTGAGGCAGGCAAATCACTTAAACCCAGGAGGCAGAGGTTGCAATCAGCCGACACTGTGCTGCTGCATTTCAGCCTGGGCGCCAAAAGCCAAACTCCATCTCAGAAAACAACCAAATAAACATTTTTATTTTATTTTATTTTTTTGAGACGGAGTTTCGCTGTTGTTACCCAGACTGGAGTGCAATGGCATGGTCTCGGCTCACTGCAACCTCCGCCTTCTGGGTTCAAGCAATTCTCCTGCCTCAGCCTCCCGAGTAGCTGAGACTACAGGCGCGCACCACCATGCCCAGCTAATTTTTGTAATTTTAGTAGAGACGGGGTTTCACTTTGTTGACCAGGATGGTCTCAATCTCTTGACCTCGTGATCCACCCGCCTCGGCCTCCCAGAGTGCTGGGATTATAGGCGTGAGCCACCGTGCCTGGCCAAATAAACATTTTTAAATCCCTACCTTTGTGGGGTATAAAGATGTTTTTGTGGTGGAGACACAGTACTCCTTCAAAGACGGTAGTTCCAGCATAAGCCTCTCTTCACCTTTCCAGAGGTAACACTTCCCCTCAGGGATTCTTTACTGTCATACAAATAGCCACCTAGTCTGTGTGCAAATACTTGTGTGGGGAGAGCCCCAGGTCCAAGCCAGGTACATATTTGTCCATCTGTACCTACTCAGGGCAGCGCGGTTTTATTTAATTGCTCGAAATTTTTACAGTTGCTTTGTTTCTTTTGCTTGAGATACCTTTCCCAGTGCTGCCCATTCCACTGACCTCCTAGATCACATCAGATCGCTTCAGGTCTCACAGTTCTTGCAGTTCCCAACCTCCATGTTTCTTCTGCTTCCTCAGGGCCTCCAAGACCTTCTGAAAATCTTTCACATTCCCTCATCTGTGTCCTCTCCCTCCCCATATCATTGAACAGTACAGAGGTCAAATGCTTGTTGCTCTTTCCAGTTAAAACTTGCCAATTTTAACTCATTTACGAAATAGAAATTTGCCTTTTGAGGTCTGATGTGCCTTTTCATGCCTCTCACCATGTCCAGTCGTTGCTCTCACTACACGGTTTCAGAGGTGGTGGCCCATAATTTCAGGAGCACATCTCTTTCTGAGAATATTTATTTATTTATTTTCCTGGTGATTCAAAATCAGGGTGTGATAGGCTCCACAGGTCTGAGAATTACAGCTCTAACAGGTTGACAGTGGCCATCCTCAGCCTGGCCACTTCTTTATTTTTGTCTTTTTAAACCAATATAATTGCACGTGATGGCTACAGCCATCCCCACTTTGGAAGAGCCAAATATCACATCTAATGTATAAGAAAATAGCCTGAACTTTGAAAAGGCAAAGCAGAGTAGTGGATCTGCTTGACAAAAGTTAAGAAGGTGAGTGGGGAAGTCAGGAGAGATGAGGACAGGAAAAGAAATGGGGCATGCCCAGTTGTGGTTCAAAAGAAATGATCAATGCTTTACTTTTTGCAACTAAAGGGATCTGCTTCAAGGCTCATCCAGGTTTCCCTGGCTCCTACCTGGCCATTGCACAATTAGTGCAGAAACTTGCCATGGACACAATTATAGACAATTCTTCCATCTCATTGTGAGCCCATTAAGGGCGTGGACCATGGCAGGTTTCAGTTTGGCTATGACAGATGTTTAATAGAAGGAAGAAAGGTCAAACCGAATGCAATCCTCTTTGTTTCTTATGAGTTTTTCTAGTAGGAGAAAATAAAGGTTTAGAATATCTGTAAATTGCCTTACTCATTTTACCCATTCCTTTTCCTTCCACCTGCCTCTGCTGTAGGCCTTCAAGAGTTGACCAAATACAGTAGCAGAGATGACAAAAGCCATATTGCTAGTTTGCACCTTAAAGGTCATGGTATCTGAAAATGCATAGGGAACCCAAAGTTCAGCCAGTCAACTTCCCCACTTGTTTTGGATGAGCATACTGAGGTCAGAGAAGCGAATGGTTTATTGAAGGTCATGCAGCTAGATGGTGAGAGGTGGTGGTCGTAACTTCTTAACCAGGGTCACCACCCTCTTTGTCACTTAACAATACTGACTGTCTCTCAAAAGTTGGAGATCACAGAGCAAGCCTCACAGAAGCTGATGACCTCTTCCTAGTGGTCTTTGAGCCCCTAGGATACCCTCAAAGAATGCTGATGTCTGCCCACAGAGTCTAGAGGCCTCAAGTGTTTCCTATGGATAAACATAACTTTAAAAAATAGCCATACAGCTTGGGGTCTGCTCTTCAGTGCATCTTCTACAAAAATGTTGTTCTTTATGAAGTTCACTGTACCCATTTAAGTTAATATCTAATTTCTACTTGTTCAAAATTAGATCCAAGTTCAAAATAATATAATACATGGGGAAGTGTTAAGAATCTTGATACTTAACTTGAAAGTTGTTAAACAGTTCTGAATGACATTTTCACCTACTAGAGAGGTCTGCATTTATTTTGAATAGCCAATCACCAGCTTTTTAATTCTATTGCGGTTCTTTATAAGAGTTAATGTGTAGTTGTTGTTGAAATTTCTCCCTTTAACTTTTTGAATTCTCTGCTCTGTATTCAGCTGTCATAAAGAGACTTCTTTAATGCTAGAGAGAAAAACGCTTCCTGCTTATCTTGTTGGATTAGCTCTTAGCTGGTCCCTATATGTGCCTACATTGTAGAAAATGAATTTATATCTTGTCTTTGCTATGGATTTTCCCTGGAGAGGTTTCCTCTTGATTTTGCAAATACTTAAGTTTCTTTTCACTAATTGCCAAGGATCGTTTTAAAACAAACAAGTGAACCAACCTCATCAGAAAAGCACAGTAAATGTTAGACAGCATCACTAATAACTAAACAATGGTGTCCAAGTACAGTAAGCTTTAAAGAAACAAAAGTTGTGCCATTTCTCATAATAATAATGACTAATACTTCCTATGTGACAGGCACTGTTTTAGCTGTTTTATATTTTTCAATGAAATAATCTTTAGGAAAACTATATTAGGTAGATGGTTTATTATGTCCAACTTATAGATCATGAAACTGAGGCTGAGCGAAGTTAAACAAGTTACCTAAGGTCACACTCTCATTAGTGGTGGGGCATGGATTTGAACATGGGCAGTCGCATGTGAGTATCACCCATGACCCTTATCATCTCCAGTACCTTTTGCTGTATGTACTGTACCAGCCCACACCTAATCTACATAACAGAGAGGCAATTAAGCCAGCTTATTAAGTCATTCGTTATACATAATAGTATACACAAGAATGCCTGGGTAACACTGAGTTTTTCTTAACTTTGGAAATGACGTTATAGTATTATCTTTTGTGAAATGCTGCTGGGGACATAATTCTAGCTCAGGAGTCAGAAGACTTTTTCTGTCAACAGCTACATAGTAAATGTTTTAGGCTTTGCAAGGCCTTATGTTCTTGGTTGCACCAACTCAGCCACTTAGGGCAAAAGCAGTCATGGGCAATAGGGAAACACGGGCGTGGGACATTTACATTTTACTTTCATATAATTTTCACATACCACAACATATACTTCCTGTTTTAAGAAAAAAAGTAAAAAGTGAAAATCTTTTTTAGCTTATGCGCCATGCAAACACAGGCAGCAGGCTGCATTGGGCCAGTGGACCCTAGTTTGCTAAGCCCTGTTCTTGCTAGCTGACTCTTCCACCCCATCATGAGCTCTCCAAGGCCTGGAATCATGTCAGAGTCAGCTTGGCACAGTACAGACATTTCATAGAAGTTGGTTGGGTTGAAAGGAATTGAACTCAGAAGGCGGGAGGAGAAGGGGGACAATTCAGAAACCCCATCCTGACTCATGCTCAGACAGGAACTAAACTCAAACAAGCGTGGGACATTCTTTCTTCCCTGCATACCTCATCTGTTTTTTGTAATAGTTTTGTTCACTTTTGATTGCACTGGTACCTGGCTTATCCAGGTCTAGAGCTCTCACTATCTCTATATGGCAGATTTCAGACTGCAATTTGTAGATAGAAATCTCGAAGGAGAGAAGAAGAGCCTCCCAGCTTCCTCTGCTGGGCTCTCAGCCAAGTTGTCCTCATGGCATTTCAAGAGAGGGGGACCTTCCAGGGGATTTAATGGTTCCTCGTTTGGCTGAGTAGCAAAGTAGAATGCTTCCTTCTGATTTTTGCTCCTGATAGCATGGCACACAGATCAAAGGAAGAAGTGCTCCAAATAATACTGAAACCCTCTGACTCCAGCTGCACAAGAACTATTTGGAAACTGTGCGAGTCCAGAAGGTATGAGGCTTAGAGCAGAGTAGAGGGCACCTTACTGAGGTTTTCTAAAGATCTATGAATTTGTGGTTCTGGGATGTTTTAGGATCGGGAGAAATTCCAATTGTCCTGTGATATAGGCAGACTATGACCTTTGAAGCCTTTTTGTAGTTGGGAGACTCAGTTACTGGAAACAAAACCCTCATCGTCATCTCCAGATGAATCTGAAGGCCTCTATAGCCGATCAGGTTAGCCTGGCACAAAGTTAATTTCTGGCTGGTTTAAGAGTGTGGGAGCTTCCTAGTGGGTGCCTTTCTCTGTGCATCTGCAGTGCCGGCATCAGTCCCAGCTGAGGACCCACCAGCCTGGAGTTTGGTTTTGGCAGGACAGAGTGGAAAAAATGGAGTTTTTCAGTTTGGATGGGATATTTTTCAGCTGAGCGTGAGAATCTACCCCCACCCACATTCTCCACCATCATCTATTCTGAACAAAAACCCCGTAAGACTGCTTAGGTAATAAGGTTTATCTCCTTTTTCTGTTCAGTTCTGCCTTTAAAAAGTGTTCAACGGGTTAAGGAGGGGATTTCCCAGGAGTGTGGTATGTGTCCTTTCTCTCTTTGGGAGACGCACTTCCAATTTTTGCTGAGATAATTAGCACTTCTTTTTTCTCTTCTCTCCCATTTTTACTGTACTCGTCCCTGAATCTAGAATTATGCACACACCAAGCAGGGCGTTGCCTAGGCTGGAGTCCTGAAGGGATCCCCGAGGTTTTTCCTCAGAATTGCCTGATATTTTACTGTTAGTGACTCACTTCTTTGGGTTAAGCATGGACTCTTTATTATATTTAAAAAAAATCACAACAAAACAAAAACAAACTTGACAAGAGTGATGACTTGTCATGGGAAAGGCAATTATAGCAGGAAAAACCCAGGGTTCTTCTTGATATGTCACAAAGAGGGTTCGAAGTAGATGGAAATAGTGTAGGGTTGAGAACACCAAAGTTCCAGGAGCTTCTAGGCAAGAAAGTGAACAATGTCTTCTTCTTGCACTTCAACCAAACGCCTCACTCTTCACCACGGCCCATTAAGCCCATGTGATCTGTTTCCTGCCAGCCTCTCTCACTCCACCCCGTGTCATGCTCATTTCTTTCATGGTGCTTCAGCCAGAACATCTTTTTTTTTCCTGTTTCTCAAACATAGCGAGCTCCTTCCTGCCTCAGAGCCTTTGCAGATGCTATTCCCCCTGCCCAGAATGTCTTTCCTCCAGATGCTAACATGGCGACTTCCTTCCTGTCATTCAGATGTCCTTTGAGATACCATTTCCTGACCACCAAATCTAAAATTGCCCACAGATATTCTCCATTACCTTGCCTCATTTTACATTTATAGTATTGACCACTGTCGGAAATTATCTTTCTTCTTTTTTTTTTTTAAATGTGCTTCTTTCTTGTGATTGTACTCTCATAAAATGGTAAAGCCTTCGAGAAAAGGAATCTTCCCAATCCTAATTGTTAAATAAATGAATCAAAGTAAGGGTCAGACCTTCCAGCAAGGGCTAAAAGCAAAGAGATAGGAAGTTAAGGGGAGGTGTGGCAGTGACCTAGAGGTCATAGGTGTCCAGGCCATCACTGGGAGCCCTAGAGATTGGTGTTCCCTGGGAGGGATGGTGGGTACATCGATGTAAGGTCTCTGAGAAGGCCCAGTCAATAACACTCCTCTTTCCTACCCTAATTCAGATCCCTCAGAGAAATAAGACAGAGGAGGAAGGCAGGGGCAAAACCTATTACTTCTATCATTGATGAGCTGGAGAATACGGCTTAGGTCTCTGGGCAGGAGTGCTAAGACAGAACACGGAATAGTACGTTAGTCACGGCAGCACTGAGCTACGCTGCCTTCTCCGTGGGTCGCGCCTCTTATAAAACTGAGAGCATGGAGAAGCAGGACAGAAAGCACGCTTGTGTGGCCAGATGGCTTCCGAGAGAAAAAGAGAAGAAAGGGCTGTCTCTTTTTCTCCCATCGCTCCCTCCACCTTCCCTGTGACAGAGTAGGCAAGGGGAAGTAGGAAGGCCTGGAATCAAGGATGCCCTGTGGTACAACAGCAGGTGAAAGTGCTTTCAAGAGGAAGGAGGAGGCAGGGTGCAGTGGCTCACACCTGTCATCCCAGCACTTTGGGAGGTGGAGGCGGGAGGATCATTTGAGTTCAGAAGTTTAAGACCAGCCTGGGTAACATAAGGAGACCTCATCTCTACAAATAATAAAAAAAAATAGGTAGGATATTAAACTTTTAATAATAGTACCACACAAGGAAAGAATGCAGACTGCTTCACTTCTTGATACCAAGTGACTTGAAAAGTCCTCAAATAATCTTATAGGTGAAGGTGGGCCGTGGGGTGGGAAGAAGGGAGCTAGCAACCTGTCCTAACTTTGCTGATACTTACTCAAGATGAGAACAGGATGGAGGGAAGGAGAGGGGAGGGACAGCATGGGGTAGGGCGGGAAGGATGGGGAGGGATAACACCGGAAGAAATGCCTGATATAGGCAATGTGGGGGTGGGTAGGGGAATGCTGGGGTCGGAGGGAGGGATGGAGATAGCAAACCACCATGGCATGTATGTACCTATGCAACAATCCTGCATGCAGGAGGTGCACATGTACCCCAGAGCCCAAAGTACAATTAAAAAAAAAAAGAAAAGAAAAAGAAATGAGCTTGAGCTTAGTCACAAAGACTTGCCTTCGTGGCATGACTAAAACACAGCTTTCCATTTCCATGTCTGCTTTGCCTTCAAAGCTGGGTGACCCAGCCATTTTGATTTTGCAGTGTGTGCCATCTTCTCCTTACTCTTCTCTGAAAATACTGCACAGCCAAGTTTATTTGCATTTGAAATGAAAAGAATTTGGAAGAATTTTGAAAAGAATATCATGACATCTTTTTAATTAACTGGAAGCCCATTTTGAAAGTCTTACAAGTAGCTGGGGCATCATTCTCTGACTTTACATGGTGGCTGGCTGATCCTTGGTGCCCATTCTTCACTATCCCACAGTGATGTACACAAACACTTTTGCCATGGCCTACTGGTGGGCAGCATGTACTGCCCTGCCCTGGGCTTTGGGTGTGGCATAGGACTTTCTTTGGACTGCAGTCTGTGAGAGGACAGGACAAGAGCAAAGCTTTCAATATACTCAGATGGCTGGTCTTGCCCTCTTACGCACCCATCCTTTGCTCTGAGATGAATTTTCCCTGGGAATACAGTGGCCCCAGCAGGATAAGACCTGGGGCAGAACCAGAAATCAACGCACAGCTTGCAGCCAAGCCTAGCTGAGCTTACCCTGGGTGAGCCAACCCCCAGATGACCCACTGATTGATAGCTGAGCTAGCAGGAAATTCTTATAGTTGTATGCTGTTGAATGCTGTGGGCGTGGGGGTGCTGTTTTCGCAGCACTGTGGTGGTATAGCTGGCTGATACACATAGGATAGTCAGTATACATGAAAATACAGGATGCTTGATGAAACAGGCAATAAATCAACACGAAACAGCAAACTCTTAGGAGGTCTGAGATGGTGGTAACATTAAGTCTTGAATTTTCCTGGGGCCTAATTGCAATTATTTGGCCCCATTTTCCTCTAAGGGACAGTCCCATCCAGGTATAAGTGGATTGAAGAATGTGGATGCCATAACACTGGAAACTGCCCAGTTCCCTGGTGTCCAGGGAATTTGCTCAGACTCTGTGGGTTGGTGAGGAAGCCCCACAGAGCACATCCTGATCTGCAGGCAAGCCAATGCAAGCCTTTCTGTGTGGGGGGATCTGCTGTGGCTCACCCACGGCCTCTAACAATTTGGGGAATCTAAAGCATGGACCGCTTTCCTACAGGCTCCAACCCAGCTGACACAGCCATCCGGCTAAGGAGATTAAGCAGGCTTTGTTTACAGAAGCCCTCTAGTGACAGCAGCATCTACCACGCCCAGGTAGAGCCTGGGAAGAATGAAAGTACATTCTTCCCTTGTCGCCACTGAATGCTGGGGCAAAGGCTGCATCCACCACAGAGATAATCTAGACAGGTATCTGAAGTCCTGCCCGGGGGTTGCCCCAACAGGCTGCCAGTCAGCATCATGGAGGGACTGACGCCAGTGCAGGGTCTCAAGCATGATGGTGGTGAGTGCCCAGATAGGATCTTATGTCTAGGGAGTCCTGTAACACCCAAAGGAATGGGATGCAATGGACATTTGCTGCACAAATGAAGGGGGAAACCATTGCCCAGCCCCATTGCCTGTGTGTCCTATTGCTTCTCCAGTCTGCATTTCTGGAATAAAAAAATTTCAAAAATAGTGATTCTTTTATAAACACAAGCATTAATAAAAATGGTTATTATGTTGGTAAACAACAGCAATACAATATCTCTTAGGTGTGGACCTTTCACTCAAAGTGTTTGAGTGGTCAGAAAGAAATTATACTCCCATCCTCCCACCACAAGGCTTGCACTTGTGTGTGTACACACCCATACACAGGTATGTACACACACTTCCAGAAAGATGGTAGTAGATTGTGATAAAAGCACAATCTCTGTAGTCAGACCCTTTGGGCTCAGGTCCCAGGTCTACCATTTATGAACACAATGACCTTGGACAAGTTACTTAACGTTTCTGAACTGCAAGTTTCTTATATATAAGATGAGATAATAATAGCATTCACCTCACAGAGCTTGTTATGAGGGTCAATTAAGATAAAGTTGGCTGGGCGCTGTGGCTCACACCTGTAATCCCAACACTTTGGGAGGCCAAGGTGGGTGGATCACAAGGTCAGGAGATAGATACCTTCCTGGCCAACATAGTGAAACACCATCTCTACTAAAAAATAGAAAAAAAGGCCAGGTGCGGTGGTTCATGCCTGTAATCCCAGCACTTTGGGAGGCCAAGGTGGGCGGATCACGAGGTTAAGAGATTGAGTCCATCCTGGCCAACATGGTGAAACCCTGTCTCTACTAAAAATACAAAAATTAGCTGGGCATGGTGGCACGTGCCTGTAGTCCCAGCTACTTGGGAGGCTGAGGCAGGAGAATTCCTTGAACCCGGGAAGCAGAGGTTGCAGTGAGCCGAGTTTGCGCCACTGCACTCCAGCCTGGTGCCTGGCGACTGAGCAAGACTCTGTCTCAAAAAAAAAAAAAAAAAAAAAAAAAAAAAATTAGCTGGACCTGGTGGTGTATGCCTGTAATTCCAGCTACTCAGAAAGCTGAGGCAGAACAATAGCTTGAAGCTGGGAGGCGGAGGTTGCGGTGAGCTGAGATCGCGACACTGCACTCCAGCCTAAGAGACAAGGTGAGGCTCGATTTCTAAAACAAAACAAAACAAAAAAAGATAATGTAAAGTGCCATAAAAATGTAAAGGGGTCCTGCAGCTAGGAATTAGGTGAAAATGAATATTTTGAGTGTGTTCTGTCTGGCAGTCAGTGGAGACAGGAAAAGAACATGTGTTCCCTGTTCCTTCCGCTGATTTCCCTTCTGTTCTCCATAACTCCTTGTATATTCCAACCATAATTCCTGCTGAACTTGGCCTAATATTTTGATCTTAGACTTTTAGTTTTCATCCTGGTGGCCCAAACCTATGAACCATTCTTTTTTTTCTTATGATATGGAGCCTTAACACCTTTGTTTAACATTTTACAGTGGTCATTCTGTCTTCAGAAACAGGGACTAACAGGGACTGCTAGATGATGCTGTCACTGGAAACATTTCTGTAGATTAAGTTGCTAAACTTTGAGAGAGAAACCAGTGGGAAGTCAGGGAAGACTTCCTTAAAAGATATGATTTGGAAAAATACCCGAGATGCCTGATGTCTCAGTGCTTATCCTCCCTTTTTAATAACCCAAATGCCTCAGTTATCTCTGATGCCGACGAAGATGCTCTGTACAGGACTCTGCAGTAAATCACAACTTGTCTTTCTGATCTCTGTTATGCGATCTATGTATGCTCTTGGATTTCTGCCCATCCTGTCACTGCCAATGTCTGAACCCATCAGTTGTATAGCCAGCAGTTCTCTTTGTGAGGATTGCAGCCCATGCCACAAGCCGTTGTAACAAATATCAAAATGCTCTGGGTCATTATGCTGCTTAGGTCGAGGGGCTGGAGCCAAAAGATGGAGAGCCAAATGGAGCCAAAAGACGCTTTCAGAAGGCCTGTTCCTTCCGCTGATTTCCCTTCTGTTCTCCGTAACTCCTTATTCCAGCCATAATTCCTGCTGAACTTGGCTTAAGATTTTGATCTTAGACTCTTAGTTTTCATCCTGGTGGCCCAAATCTATGAACCATTCTTTTTTTCTTATGATATGGAGACTTAACACCTTTGTTTAACATTTTACAGTGGTCATTCTGTCTCCAGAAACAGGGAATAACAGGGGGACCAATCCTGAGTGGTATGGCCTTTCAGAGTTGGTCCAGCTCACTCTGGGGCAGCCTTCAGAGTGTGGTGTATGGAAAGGGAAGAAGACTGACGTTCTAGTCTTCTTTATGCTACCAAGTAATTGGGTGACCTTGGGTGAGTTGTCTTACCACTGTAGCCCTCAATTTATTTATCTGTTAAAATTTTGGGATTGATACACACCTTCTTTCTCTAAAGTTCTGTGATTTATATGTTTTGCAACAGCGAATGGGAAAAAAATCCTTGACCTTTGAATTCCTCCAAGGTCCCATCCTTCCTGTAGCCGTCCCGTAGTCTGTGGCTTGTGCCACCATCAAAGAGTTAATTTCTTGCTCATGGTCACCAGACAGGCTTTGCTTGTGGTCATCGAGGGATGCAGGCACCTTTCCTCTCATGGCTGCACCTTCTCTAGGTTCAAAGCAGGAAAGAGATTGGGAATGAAACAGTATTGTTTCTATGGGTCAGGCTGGGACAAAGTATACATGACTTTGCTCCCATTCCATTGGCCATGATTTAGTCACATGATGACCTCTCATGGCGAGGGAGACTGGAGACTGGAAAATGAATTCTGATTACATCTGAAGGAAGAGGAGGAGGACATGGCCATGGCGAACACCAGCAGTGTGGGAAACCTAGGTATAGCTTGCCTTGAGGCAGAGGCTGGCATGGATTGCCTCTGGGAGGCATACGGATCTCTTTCTGTCCAGAGGTTCCCACGTACCAGTTTAAGCCAGTGAGTCAGCTGACTGTAATGAAAAATATGTTCATTCAGCAAATAGTTGTTAACATCACATTTCTACCAGGAACTGTGAATACACAAAAAATGAATAATTCAAAATCTGAGGCCTCAGGGAGCTCAGTCTAGCAGATGAGCTAAGACAGAAACAGTTGTCATATGCAGTGGTATGTACATGCTATGGAGGAGAGGAACAGTGTCTCACAGGAGTCCTACAATGCAGAATTATAGTGTTTGATGCACGCCTTGGAAAACAGGAGGGAGTCCTACAGATGGATACATGATTGGGACAGAGGTGAGCAGAGTTGGGGAGAGAAGATGAATGCTGTAATGCTGTGGCGGAAGGCCTGGAAGAGCTTAGGCTGCATTTGTTACAAAATGAGTGCCACTGACAGTCCTGAGCATTTGGGCCTGTGGGCTTCAGAGATAAAAGGGATCTCTGGCCACATATCATCTCCTCCTCCCTTGGCCCAGAGCCTTGCCCTGCAAAGGCTAGCCTGGTTCGAGAAGGAACATGAGAAAATAGTGGATGACTTAGATTCCTGGAAAATCAAACCAAACCTGGGTCCACAAAGGGGGTTGTGGTGGGGAGGGTAGGAGAGGTACTATGGTTGATCTACCAGACCTCGCCTTTCCTGGAGACCCACACTTTGAGGAGAGTAAACATCCACTGACCTCTAGTGGTCAAAATGGCGCCCAAGCGGTCCCACAAGCCCAGCTGCACAAGTCTGTCACAAACGATAGCTGTTGGGAAAGAAATTGCTTAGATTAAATCCTCTCTTCTTTCCAGCCTCTCCTTTTTCAGCCTCCATGGGCTTTCCCCCTTCATCTAACTAAATCTGTTCACCACTCACTCACCGTCCTAGCAAGGGTGCCTGGCCCAAGCTGGGGTGCTTCAGGACTGGAGGAGACAAATGGGGCCATGGCCTGCTGATGCTATTCTTACTTCATGAAGCTTCCTGGCTTAACCTCTTCATGCCTTAATTTCTTCATCTTTAAAATGAGAGAAAGCAACAGTTTCTCTCATATTAAAAGTCAATGTCCTACTCAAGGTTAAATTTGATTAGAGGGTGAAGTGGGATCAAGTTTTCCAGTAATAATCGCTAATGCTTAAGGATCACTATAAGCCAGATGCCGTTCTAATCTCTCTTTATTGACTGATTGATTGAGACAGAGTCTTACTTTATTGCCCGGGCTGGAGCGCAGTGGCACAATCATAGCTCACTACAGTCTCCAACTCCTGGGCTCAAACAATCCTCCCACCTCAGCCTCCTGAGTAGCTGAGACTATAGGTGTTCACCACCATGTCTGGCTAATTTTTCACAATTTTTGTAGAGATAGTTTCCCTACGTTGTTCAGACTGGTCTTGAATTCCTGGGCCCAGTTGATCTTCCTGCCTTGGCCTCACAAAGAATTAGTATTATAGTCATGACCTACCATGACCGGCCCTCAGCACGTGTGTGTGTGTAATAAATATAACTATATGTAAATATATATTTACATATATTTGCTTACACCTTACAAAAACTCTTAGAAGTAGGCACTGTTGTTATCTCTTATTTTAAAGATGAAGAAATTGAGGCATGAACAGATGAAGTTACCAGCTCAAGATGACAAAGCTAGTTGGTGTAATGGCAGAACTTGTGCTGTTAGCACAGGATATTATCCCAGGACCATCTTGGACTAGCCAAGCAACATTGACATTTCCAGGGACCCGAGCCTCAGATTCTTCATCTGCCATGTGAAGGGTTTGGACTAGAAGCAGAGGTTTCAGACTTTTCTTAGAGGTGGATCAAACATATACAACAGGGCATTTGCTGGAGTTAAAGCCAGGACCCAATAATCCTACTCACTTTTCCTCTCCTTCCCAGCCGCTTTGGTTCTTAAACTCCTGGGAAAGATCTGAGGACTCCAAGGACTGGTACTTATTAGCATTTCTTGTATTTCAGGCGTTTTAGAAATATCACACCCTTAATCCTCACAACCATCTCATGAGGTAGCTGTTATTATGCTCATTTTACAGATGAGTAAATCAAAGCACAGAGAGAATGAAACAGCCCAAAGTCACAGAGTTAGCAAGTGGCAAATCTGGGATGCAAAAGCTGGACCTTTTCCCAGCCCCTCTGACAGCAAGAACTGTCTGCTGGAAATCATATATTGGGGTCTGGTTCCAAGCCCATCCCTGAGTCACAGTGCCAGGAAAGGAGAAGGTAAAGATGATCTCTCCTGCTGGGAGTGGGGGAAGCCAAGTAGAGGTGAGCTTACAGCAGGTACCAGGACCCACTGGGGCATCCCTGGGCCAGCTCAGGCCACTTCAAGCACATAGCTAGCCACCAGAGCCAGAGCCATCTCTGTCCTGCAGAAAGTGTAGGTCAAAGGAAACCATGGTGATTTAAACTTTTAGTCTAGGGTTTCTTTCTAATATCAGGCACCCACACCTAGGAGGCAATAGAAGCAGAAGTGTTTGCCACCAGCCCAGACGTGAGCTGCCTGTAGGAGGAAGCAGCAAGCCCTTGCTGAGCAGGGCTGTGGGATAAGTCCACGTCACTCAGCCTGCTTGGTGGCTGCTTATCTCAAATTGGCAGTGAAGGAGAAATTGTTGGTTAGGGGCCCCTGGGAGGCCTTTTCTGCAAGCGTATGTTGCTTCTCAAGTTTGTGGTTGTTGCTCTAAATCCAGAGTCTAGACAGAAAAATGATATCAACAGGTCCTCAATGTCCTCTCCCAATTTAAAAAAGACCTTTTGAAGCAGGGCATCTTGGTAAAAGAGTCAGAAGACCAGTGTTTTAGTCCTGGCTCCGCTCTTACTAGCTGTGTGACCTTGTGTTAAGCTCATTCTCTCTCTGGCCTTAGAGAGTTCACCCAGTAAGCTATGACACAGTAGCACTTAAAGCTCAGCCCCTGCTCCTTCTCCAGCAGCATGGGATGGATGGATTCATTAGGTCACTGAATTTATTCACAAAGTTAAAAGACATTTACTAAGCTCTCCCTCTGTGCCAGAGAGTGTGCTAAGAACCAGGAATCCTGTGATGAACAAACACACTCCAAACTCGAGGGGAAATCTGAAACCATCTGGTCATTTGCACTCCATTTAAAGATGGAGAGAGTAAGGTGGAAAGGGGAAAGCACAGTGACCTGCTCAAGGTCACAGAGAAGGTGATGTGGTGTAAAGCGACCTTGACCGGATGCTGAGCGTGAGGACAAAGTGCAGAGACTGATGTATGTTTGGCTGAATTTTGTGACTGAAGGCTAGTAAAGAATGAGAAGAGAGGAGAGAAAGCCTTATTTGGAGGCCTGGAAGTCACAGACTGAGACGTCAATGCCAAATCTTTTATTTCCCACTGTGGTTTTTTGTTCTCTCTCTAGGAATAGCAAGAATTCTGTGCATAGCTGGGAATGAAAGTAAGGAAAATGGTACCGGGACAAAGTTTGGGAAAAGTTTCCTTGTAAATTCCATGCTCCAATACTGGCTGTGTGATAAACAGCAAAGTGTCCCCGCATGGCTTTCTGACTGTTTCAACTTGATGAATCTAAGGATGTATCCAAGGATGGCAGCTCACGAGCTCCCAGGAGACCCACAGTCCAAAGGCATGTTAGATCCAAGACTGCTTCGTGATCACAAGAAACACATTGCCACCTGAGTTTTGATGACACTTATTTTTCCTCCAACATAACTCGAGCATTCTAGTAAAGACTGGAAGCATGCTCATTTTGTGTGAACTGAATTATGGGTTATTTTAAAGCTCACCACTTTGAGTCTGTTGTTAGCCAGAATACCATCCCCTAATTTGTCTTTTCAATAAGTTTTGATTTTAAATGTTATATCCGATTTTTTTGTGTCTGACTTATTAAATATGACCATCTGTTGAACAAAACTCTAAGATAAATCCAAAGAGGCATGGAATAAAATTTGAATTCAGTCTGTATGGGCTATCTATATTGATACTGTCTTCATTATTTACTCAGTCACCAGTGAAGAAACAAAAATAAATAAGAAAGGGCTCTTTTCTTTGAGGAATTTGCACTCTAGTGGAGGAAGTAGTTGCATGAAGAGAATATTTTAGTATAATGCAATGCATGCTCTTACAAAAATATACTGAAAGTGCAATGGTGAAGGCTATACTTTGAAGTAAAGGTGAAGCCCTTTCGGCCAGGCGTGGTGGCTCATGCCTGCAATCCCAGCACTTTGGGAGGCCGAGGCGCGTGGATCATGAGGTCAAGAGATTGAGACCATCCTGGCCAACATGGTGAAACCCCATCTCTACTAAAAATACAAAAATGAGCTGGGTGTGGTGGCTCATGCCTGTAGTCCCAGCTACCCGGGAGGCTGAGGCAGGAGAATTGCTTGAACCTGGGAGGCGGAGGTTGCAGTGAGCTGAGATTGCACCACTGCACTCTAGCCTGGTACCTGGCGACAGAGCAAGACTCTGTTTCAAAAAAAAAAAAAAAGATGAAGCACTCCAACTTTCCTATACCATAAGCCCCTACGAAAAGAGAATATATTTCATGCCAGCTCATATAATGGAAACATAAGGCACACAGCAATTTTGCTCACTAAAGCAAGAATTAGGAGATCCACCATCCTGAACACTTTTCCATACAACCTCCAACGGCCCAGCCCGCTTCCCCTGAAAAGCCTGAGCTCAGAAAGGCCAGTGCTCCTCCAGGACTTGGGCATCCCCTGAGGGTGATGGGCCTCAGCCCAGTGAACTGCTGGGACTGGCGCCTTCTGAACTCTCCTGCCTGGGAAGGAAGGGGCAGAGGACTGAGCTGCTGCAATGTTATTCAATGACTTTTTCTTACCAGTATTTGTCTAGGTTCCTGGTTGGAGGTCACCTGCCCTGAACACTAACCTCAGAGAGGTGAGGATGGTCTCTTGAAAGGCGAGAATACTCAAAATACTAGCAGAACTGGGAAGCCAGAAATTTGGGGTGCAGAAGGAAATGGAGTGGAGAGGGGGAAGTCAGGCTAATGTGGGGGGTTACAGTTTCTGGATCTGGTCAGATCCCATCTGGGGAAGGTTCGGATCTCACCAGGCTCACCCCTCCCATGAGGGAGGAGCACGTGTCAGTCCTAAGCATTCATGTCCGGGCCAGACCACAGCTGAGTCTCAGGCTGAATCCATCTGTGGAGATTGGCCCCAGGGTGACCTTGGCCTCTTTCAAAACCTGTTCAGTCAGGCCAAGGATGGCAGGAATGGCAGGAGGCCAGATGGCAGGGGTTGAAGCTGGGGTGGGCGCAACGGCCGATGGGTTCAGGGCCCTTGGCTGGACTTCTGTCCCCATCCTTGTCAAACATTCCTGCTTGTGGATGGCAGGAAGAAGTGATGGCTGTGAAGAATTAGTAATGAGATATGGAGTCATTCACCTCCAGGTCACTAGATCAAAACCAGGTCACCAGGGAGTCAAAGTTCCAACCAAGGGGGAATGGTGGGGGTTTCATCTGAGTGGCTTGAAGGCAGATTATTTGCCCTCCCAGAAGAGAGCTCAGGCGGGTGAGCGGGGGCCACAGGGCAAGGAGCTCTGTCCCGCTGACATGAGGTGCAGGTCTAGAGAGGCCTCCATGGCCTTCTGGCTCCATTCTCTCCAAGACCCCCCTTCTCTCCCCACAGGCCAGGTCACACATCTATGTCAAAAGAACCCAGGTAGGCAGCAGTTACTCAGATAATCTGCTGATAGCCCCGTTTGCTTAGAAATTTCTGCTTTCTGAGGGCAGAGACAGTATCTCTGTAGCACATATTTAATTATTATTTTTGGCTCTATCATTATATAAATTTATTTATTTATTTGTCTGTTTACTTGTCTACTGCCTGAACGCTACCACTATTACTACTTAAGCTCTTTAAAAGTGGAGACCTCATTTACACCTGGCACTATTTGGGTGCTTAAGAATTGCTGATTAAATGAATGAGTCCATAAAGAAAGAATGAATTTCTGGTGCCTCACACAGTGCCTGAGAGAAAAGATGTGCTCAAACATATTTGCTGAATAAATAAATGAACAAATGAATGGACGGATCACAGAATGAAAGTTTTGAGAAATAGCTTCAGCACGCCAATGATAATATGCTACAGATTGAGAATTAGGAAGTTTTCCTTTCTTTCTTTTGAGATGGAGTTTCATTCTTGTCACCCAGGCTGGAGTGCAATGGCACAATCTCTGCTCACTGCAACCTCCACTTCCCAGGTTCAAGCAATTCTCCTGCCTCAGCCTCCCGAGTAGCTGGGATTACAGGCATCTGCCACCATGCCTAATTGTTGTATTTTTGGTAGAGGCGGGGTTTCACTACATTGGCCAGGCCAGTCTTGAACTTCTGACCTCAGGTGATCTTCCTGCCTCTGCCTCCCAAAGTGCTGGGATTACAGGAGTGAGCCACCCCACCCAGCCCGGAAGTTTTTCTTAACACCAACCAAAAGTCTCCAAACCCAAAGCAGAGTGCTTGGCTCACATTAGGTGATTGGAAAATGTTTCCTGAGTGGATGAATGCTAAGTGGATGAGTAAATAGATGTGGATGAGTAAATGGACGGATGGATGGATGGATGGAGCAAACAAACAGGACCAGCATGAATGATGAAGCAAAGCCCAAAACAATTTATGAAAACTGATTTTTTCCCCTTTATCCAAAATGATAGCCTTTTGGTTTTCCTCTCTTCATAACTATAGATCTGGAATTTTCTCATGCATTCAGTTTCCACTTAGTTAGGTTTATTCAATCATTCATTTGTGTAGTCAACACTCGCTGATATGGTTTGGCTGTGTCCCCATCCAAATCTCAACTTGAATTGTATCTCCCAGAAGTCCCACATGTTGTGGGAGGGCCTTAGGGGAATGGAATCTTGAGGGCTGATCTTTCCCTTGCTATTCTCATTATAGTTAATAAATCTCATGAGATCTGATGGGTTTATCAGGGGTTTCTGCTTTTGCTTCTTCCTCAGTTTTCTCTTGCTGCTGCCATGTAAGAAGTGCCTTCTGCCTCCCACTATCATTCTGGGGCCTCCCCTGTCACGTGGAACTGTAAGTCCAACTAAACCTCTTTTTCTTCCTAGTCTCAGGTATGTCTTTATCAGCAGCGTGAAAACAGACTAATACACTCACTGAGTGTGTTCAATGTGCCAGGTACACACAAGGGTAAGACAGATTCCAACCCTGTGTCCAGAGGTGGAGTGATGTTCACACTTGTGTCCATGCCAGTCACTCACTATACCATGGGTTACAACGAGTAAGGCAGCCTGGTGGTGTTTTGGTGGTGGTGTCTGCCTTAGATTACAAATACCTACTCAGTTAGATATAGTAGTGGAACTTAATCATGAATCAGGACTAACATGTAATCAAAATTGTAGATGGGCCGGGCATGGTGGCTCATGCCTGTAATCCTAGAACTTTGGGAGACCAAAGCAGGTGGATCACTTGAAGTCAGGAGTGGAGACCAGCCTGGCCAACACATGAAACCCTGTTTGTACTAAAAATATAGAAATTAGCTGGGCTTCATGGCCTATGCCTGTAATCCCAGCTACTCGGGAGGTTGAGGCAAGAGAATCACTTGAACACAGGAGGCGGAGGTTGTAATGAGCCGAGATCTCACCTTTGCATTCCAGGCTGGGTGGACAACAGTGCAAGACTGTCTCAAATAAATAAATAAACAAACAAACAAACAAATAAATAAATCGTGGATGGACTGTTTTGAATCTGTTTTCCATGTGTTATGACTCACCTAGCCCCTCTGACAATTAGTGGCTATGTGGAGATTTTGAACAATAAGATGGCTTATGACACCCAAAGAGGTCATAATTTCAAACTGTACTTCTCTGGGCAAGAATCAGGTAGTCTCACAATTCAAGAAAATTATAATAGCATTAATGAGTATCCACTATGTGCCAGGGATTGTGCTAAGGGTTGGAAATGGTAGCTAAAACCCTGTGCTGGCCCTCTAGAAGATCTGAATCTAGTCAAAACATAAAAACAAAGACTGCAGTGTGTTAACGATCGCAACCAAGGAGGGTTCAAATGCAATGGGAGCACAGGAGAGGACTTGATTGTGTTTTGGAAAGTTAGAGTGGGTTTTACAGATGAGTTAATATTTGAAGTTTGCTTTGGCCAGAGAATAACAGTCTGTGAAAGGGGAAAAAAAAGACCCTTAGGGAGAAGGGCATGGCATAGCCTAAGTTTGACAACTGCAGGTGTATGAAAATTTCTAGAACGATGAGTTGTCTGTGTGGCTAGAATATAGCATGTACAGAAGAGAGAGATGGAAATGGAACTGGAACACAGGTATGAACCAGACTGTTTTCTAAAGGCAAGGCTGAAGAGCTTTGTTTTCATGCCCAGGTAATAGGAGGTAATCAAATTAGGATTTTTGACCACTTACATCTGGGGATTAGGTCTTCATTTCCTACAATATGGCAGATTAGATAACCTAAAAAACTCCTACAGGCGGGGTGCGGTGGCTCATGCCTGTAATCCTAGCACTTTGGGAGGCTGAGGTGGGTGGATCGCGAGATCAAGAGGTCAAGACCATCCTGGCTGATATGGTGAAACCCTATCTCTACTAAAAATTCAAAAATTAGCCTGCTATTTAGCATGCGCCTGTTGTTCCAGGTACTCGGAAGGCTGAGGCGGAAGAATCGCTTGAACCCGGGAGGCGGAGGTTGCATGAGCGGAGACTGCGCCACTGTGCTCCAGCCTGGCGAAAGAGCAAGACTCCGTCTCAAACAAACAAACAAACAAACAAACAAAAACAAACAGAAAACCCAAACCAAACCAAACCAAAACAAAACCTCTCCTACAAATGCTGAACAAATGATAACGTACATTTTTCTAAATGCAAAGCTGAACTCACAAGAAATAAGGAAGATCCCCTGGAGGGAAACCAAGCAGGAATTGCAAACAAGTGTGGTCAGCGAATGGAATGATGAGAGGCATCTCAGGGTGTTGCGACAAGTACTAGGGAGATTGGGTTTGTAGGCATTTAAAATTGCACATTTAAAAAAAGTAGAACGAGCTTTTCAGGTCTGCAGGAATATTAACTCTGAGGCCTGTGCCAGGGGGAGAGTTGGAATTAAGGCCTTCATGTTAAATCAGAAAAGATTTGTAAGGAAGGAAACACTCTACTCACCTATGGAGAGAGTGCCTTTGACTGCTGAGACTGGACTCTTGAGTAGAAGGGAAAAAAATGTCTCTGAAATCTCATAGCCATGTGACCAGCTACCTGAAAGTCAGAGATTTGCATTTACCTTACCTGAGTGGTCTGGGAGCCCCCAAGTCAACAAAATAATGAGAAGTCCTTTTTGGTGGATGATACTACTTGGGCCCTAAGAAGAATCATCCACAAAATGGACCTGGTAGGACTCAAGCTTAATGCATTTCTCTCAGAATTCTCACCACCGAAGTGGTGAATGATCAATTCTGAAGTTATAGTCAGAACTGAGTCTTAAAATTTTAAAATTGTGAGTTCTACAAGAGTAGTCTCTTCTGGGCATGGTGGCTGGTGCCTGTAATTCCAGCACTTTGGGAGGCCAAAGCAGGTGGATTCCTTGAGCTTAGGGGTTTGACACCCGGGCAACAAGGTGAGACCCTCTCTCTACAAAAAATACAATTAGCTGGATGTGGTGGTGCACACATATAGTCACAGCTACTTGGGAGGCTGAGGCAAGAGGACCACCTGAGCCTGGGAGCTTGAGCCTGGGTGACAGAGTAAGACACTGTCTTAAAAAAAGTAGTCTCATAACCTGCTGTCAGCAAACATCAGCCGATAGAACAGGCAACAGTTATAGACCACTAAGCATCAGAAAATAGAGCTATTGAAGAGAGACAAAAATAGCTACAGATACATAAAGAAAAAAATGGAAAAAATAAAACCGTAAGACATTGTGAATGAAACCCAGACAGATTTGAAAAACAAATAGAACTTAGAAGAAAAGTGTGGTAATTGATGTGGCTTACACATAACTCTAGTGAGAATATAAGAGCTGGAAGATTTGAGAAAACGACCCAAAATACAACACCAAGACATAAAGAGACAGCAAATACAAAAGCAAGATTAAGAGACATGAAGGACAGAATGAGGGTAAATGTATTACTGATAGAAATTTCAGGAGGAGAACATAAAGAGATGAGGAGAGGAGCTAATCAAAGAGAAAATGCTAAGAATTTTCCAGAATCTATGAAAGAAATTAATCTTCAGGGCAAGAAATGAGTTCTGAGAAAAGTAAATGAATGAAATCGGTATCAGGTCACATCACAAAGAAACTCTTAAGAACACAAAATAAAGATATTTTAAAAACAACTAGAGAGAAGTATGGATTGCCTATAAAGAAACGAACTGACTTTTTAAAAGCAATGATGGAAGCCAGCAGTCCATGGAGTGATATTTTTAAACCTTTAGAGAAAATAACTGTCTACCTTCATTTTTACCTCTTGTAACCACATTTTAAAACAAGGGGAAATAAAGATATTTTTACACAATGACCAGGAGAATTTACCATTCAAGGACCCTTGTAGGGGCCATTCTAGACTATGGACTTCAGAAAAGAAAAAAATTGAACCCCAAGGCAGGAAAAGGCAAGAAGGAAGAGCTGATAAACAAGTAGGCAAAGCCAGAAATTAATCAGCTGCTCATAACCACCATAAAGCCTGACACGGTAGCTCACACCTATAATTCCAGCAGTTTGGGGAGCCAAAGCAGGTGAAGCTCTTGAGCCCAGGAATTTGAGACCAGCTTGGGCAACATAGTGAGGCCTTGTCTCTACTAAAAGTAAAATTAGCTGGGCATGGTGGTGCGTTCCTGTAGTCCTAGCTTCTTGGGAGGCTGAGGTGGGAGGATCAGCTGAGTCCAAGAAGTCAAAGTTGCAGCGAGCCATGCTCATGCCACTGCACTGCAGCCTGGGTGACAGCAAGACCCTGTCTCAAAAAAGAGACAAAAAAAGAAATAAACAGCCTAAAAACAGCAATAAAGAAAACAATAACAAAATTGCGGAGTATAAAAATAAGGTGGAACTATCTAAAATGCTACATGACGATAATCCATATGGGGAGTTACAACGTGTAAGTTCCGCCTGTTATTTGTGAAGAGAGTAGTAACATTAACTTTAGACTTTAGGTCAAACCTGTTTGACAAAAGTTTAGGGCTCAAGAGAGTGTAATTTCTAAATTAATAGAGGGAAAAGGGGAAAATAAAGAAAACTTGATGAATCCAAAAAAAGTCAGGGAAGGAGGAAGAAAAGACATTAGAAAGAACAGTAAATAGAAAGCACAAAAAGAAATGGTGGAAATAAATCCAAATATAATAGGAAACAATAAATGCAAATAAATTAGTCTCATTAGTTAAAAAAAGATTGCCAAATTCAATTTTTTTAATAAAAAGAAAACTTCCTTATGCTGTTTTAAAAATACATACCTAAGACAAAAAGGACATAAGACTGAAAACCAAAGGATAAAAAGAGATATACCAGGCAGATAAGAATCAAAACAAAAGTGCGCGGTGGCTCACGCCTGTAATCCCAGCACTTTGGGAAGCTGAGGTGGGTGGATCACCGAGGTCAAGAGATCGAGACCATCCTGGTCAACACGGTGAAACCCCGTCTCTACTAAAAATACGAAAAAAAAAAAAAATTAGCTGGGCATGGTGGCATGTGCATGTAATCCCAGCTACTCAGGAGGCTGAGGCAGGAGAATTGCCTGAACCCAGGAGGCGGAGGTTGCGGTGAGCCGAGATCGCGCCATTGCACTCCAGCCTGGGTAACAAGAGTGAAACTCCGTCTCAAAAAAAAAAAAAAAAGTGTTGCTATAATAACCGTAGCAGAAAAAAGGTCTGTGAGGCAAAAAGGTGGTCATTATATAATGATAAAAGGATCAATTTATAAGAAAGATATAACAAATGAAAATTGTATTTATCTATTATAGTCTTTCAAAATGTATAAAACAAAATTTGAATTACAAGGGGGAACTGATGAATCTTTTTAGAAGATTTAAAAACACACCTTTCTGGTATGTTCAAGTAGCATAAAAATTGGCAGGAATTTACAAGATTTGAATGACACAATAAACAAGATTGATCAATCTTGTACTTAACAATTGAAGACTGTGCATTTTTCTCAAATGCACAAGAAATAGTTGCAAAAATTAAGTTACTAAACCACAAAGCAAGTCTTAACAAATGCCAAAAAGTAAGTACCATGCAGTTCACCTTCTCTGACCAAAATCTAATTAAGGTAGACATGAACAACAACAAAAAAAATGTGACTTTAAAAGAAAACTATACCAAATGTTTAGAATTTAAAACGTTTCTAATTAACTTGTGGATCCCAGAAAAAAGTATAATAGCAATAAATAAATATTCAGGCAGAACAACATTTAAAATCCTACATAAAACTTGAGGGATATAACTAAAGTGCAGAGAACAGTGATTCTGAATAAGGGTGGGGTAGGGGGACTTTTGCTCCTCAGGGGACATTTGGCAGGTCTGGGGACATTTTTGTTATCACAACTGGGGACAGATGTTACTAGCATTTAGTAGGTAGAGGCCAGAAATGCTGCTGTCCCTACAGTGCATAGGATAGTCCCCTACAGTAAAGAATTATCTGGACCCAAATGGTGATAGTGTTGAGGTTGAGAAACCCTGACTTGAAGAAAAAGAAACTTAACTTAGAAAAAGTTATGATCCTAAATATTATATTAGAAAAGAAGAATGACAACTATGCTGGCAAGGTTGAGGATAGATTAGAAAAGGGAGCCGATGGCAGAGAAAGTTAGTAGGCTATTGTAGTAATTAAGGTAGACAATCATGAGGACGCAGCCTAAGGCTTTGGCAACAGAAATGGAGAAAGAAGAGATTCAGGGTAAAATGGACAAGATTTGGAGATAAATGAGGCTGAGAAACTAGTAAAAATAAAAATGGCTCAGTAGAGACACTCCAGAGTAGAAACAAAGCAGAGCTTCACAGATGCATTAGTCTGCTATGGTAGACCACTGGGGCTGACCTTGAATGGGCACCACAAGCAGTCAGCCCCAGGGAACAGGTCATCAGTGCAGTGTGGGCTCCTGCAGATTCAAAGAGCCTGCTGGTACTTCAGCGGGGCCCCAAAGAAGAAATGAGGTCAAGGCCATGTCCAGGGAGGTGGAAATATGAGGTGACAGGCTCTAGAGACAGGATGCAGTGAAGAGAAGGGAGGGCCTTCTTGTGAATTCTCAGGCAGGAGATCACTTGAGGTGCAGGTGTGAATGGGCTGGTCCGCAAATCCTTGCCTGGTTTACAGGGACATGATGCAAGTCCCTGGGGAACAGTTTCCAGTTACACCACGGTGGAGAATAAAGAAAGAAAGAGACACAATCACACGTACCACAGCTCAGTGTTTCAAAGACCACATTAAGGTGTGATTCAAACAGCCATTGTGCAGCTCAAGCACCTTCCAGACTCGTCTGTGTAAACAGAGTTATATTTACCAGCACCAGGCCTGTAATAGAAATCCCACAGCAAGCTCTTCTCTCATTAACGGTCTCTCTTTAATACCCTGGGATACCCATGAGCAGACTGTGTCAATTGTTAGTGCCAGAAACAGTGGCTGGTGGGGAATGCTTTCTCTTTCACGCTTTACAGGGAAATTTACATGGCACCAGATTCATAGTCTTGTGACATCCTTATTAGAAACACTTAGCTTTTCCTCTCCGTGGCTGTAGCTGGTCTCCATGAGTTACGTTTGGAGCCTCAAACAGGTAGCTGAGGGAACTTGTAGGCTCATTTAAAATCATGCTTAAGATATTCACAAAACAACTTCTCTGGGCCCCTTTTAAGGTCCTGAGACATTTCTGATCTAAAGAGGTGTTTTGTGTTTTTTTTTTTTCCTATCTAGATAAAAGATAATCTGTTAGTCAATGTAGCTGGCACTTTTTATTGATTCGTTTCCCATCAAACTCTGTCTTTCTGAAATAGACACAGATCTTTATTTGGTGTGTCAGTGTGTGGGAGAGAGGCATGCAGACACAGGATAACAGGCACAGAGACAGAGCTGGTCTATGTTCACGTGCTCTCCTCTGTTCAATTGTCTCTCCTGTTGAACCGTCTCTGTGAACTAAGAATAAGCACAACATCCTCCAAGTAAATGGTGGTGATGCTGAGAAGAGATGGCAGAGAGAAAGACTAAGAGATGCAGAGCAAGAGGGAGAATGACAGAAGTAGAGGAATGAGTGGGGCCATTTTTCACTGCTCTTAGCCAGCAGTTTCTGGACTTTCAGTCTGTGTGCAGACAAGACATGTCCGAGTCACTGAGAATGGACCTACCTGGTTTCCTGGGGCTGTTCCTATCTGGGGCCGCAGGGTTATGAAGGAGGAATGGAAGGAAAAGGCGATGGCCGCTTTAGTCTCAATGGGAGCAGAGCTGGGGTGATGGAGGGAAGCCAGGACATCTTGTCTGATATCACTGCCCTCCTGGCACTGGGTGCTTTTCTTACTCTACCAAGGGTCAGGAAGGGAAATTGGTGGGACTTGTACAGACTGGCTGAAATGTTTGTGGGTTGAAGCGATTGTTAGATTTCAACTTTAAGATGTTAGCCTATTTGAAAGTTTCTTTGCCTACAATGATGAATTTACTTAGCACTCTTCCAGAAAAAACAAAGCTGTTACAATAAAAAATGTCTCTTTTATCCTGTTAAAGAATTCTTATATGAATACCTCCCTGTATATCATAGTACCTTATGTTTATTTAAGTTATTTTCACAGCTGCAATGTCATCTTGTTCTGTAAGGAAGAAAGAGATATACTTCTATATCTATTTCTAGCCCTAGGACATAGGTATGCTTCCTTCTTTCTGATGGTAAAAATTAGGTAATTGTTCATTCCTTATTACTTTGGTTACCAGGAAGCTCAGAACCAAATTTGTAGCACAAATATCACTTATTCTATTTGTTTATTCTTTTGATTTTTGCTACATTCCTATTTTCCCTGGGTTTGTTTTTCATTTGTTTCAAAGTATGCATTGCCATTCTATTCTGAGTTTAGTTAGAAATTAATTGCATTCGTTTAACAAATATTTATTTGTTACTGAAACACTAGGGGTTTTGTCTAGGTCCTGCTGGTCACTGCACAGAAAGCCAATCACTGAGACAACGATTATTGCCAAGGAAGAAGGCTTTGATTGGGTGCTGCAGCGGAGGAATGGGAGCTTAGTCTCAAATCCAACTCTCTGACCAACTAAAATTAGGGATTTATATATCAAAGAGGAAATATAACAATGTGTCAGAAAACAAGAACTAGGAAGGGATAAGGAAACAAAATGGGATACCTGGTGTCTCATTGTCTGGATGCAGTGACCTGGTGAGTTTCAGTTCTTTGATACTTTTTGAGAGGCCTGGGGGTTCTTTGCTGAGGAACTCAGATAAAACAAATGTAAGTTTCAAGCTTTAAGATCAGAAGGGTCAGTTTCTATGTGTATCCAAAAGAACTGTCTGTGGGGCTAGATCCTCTCACTCTTTATTCTTCTCTGTTTTATTTGTCTCCATAGCCCTCAATACCATCTAACACACATTTATATTACTTACTTATTATTTATTGTATACCCTCTCACTTCCTAACATTGTCAATAGAAATTAAGCTCCATGAAAGTAAGGACTTTTTCTCTTTTGTTCCATACTGTATTTCCAGAGTCTAGGGCAGAGCCTGGCATACTACATGCAAAGTACCTGTTGAGTGAAAGAATTACCTATTGCGTATCAAGTTCTGTGCTAAAAGATGCCAGCTTCGTGGATGTAACCTGTGCAGTCTCACAGGGCCCCAGACTTAGTCCCCTCACTTACCTTCATGCTCTGCTGTCACTATCTTGAAATTCTTCATGTGTTTTAAACAAGGAGCCTCACATTTCCATTTTGCATTGGGCTCAACAAATTCTGTGGCCAGCCCTAATGGAAATGGGTCATTACTTTCAAGGAGGTTTTGAACTACTTGGAAAGGAATTATTTAAAAAGATATGTACCTGGTGACTCATCCCTGTAATCCCAGCACTTTGGGAGGCCAAGCAGGCAGATCGCTTGAGGTCAGGTGTTTGAGATTAGCCTGGCCAACATGATGAACCTTTCTCTTTACCAATAATTCAAAAATTAGCCAGGTGTGGTGGCAGGCTCCTATAGATCAGCTACTTGGGAGGCTAAGGCATGAGAATCGCTTGAACCCGGGAGGTGGAAGTTGCAGTGAGCTAAGATTGCACCACTGCACTCCAGCGTGGATGACAGAGTGAAACTGTGTCTCAAAAAGAAAACAAGAAAATATTTACCATAAATTAAAAGAAATATTTATTTCTTTTAACACAAGCTATATAAATGTGTGTATATAAGTACATGTACATATCCACATGAACCTTTTGATGCAGAACCAATGCCTTTTTCTTTGTCATCTTTGTTGTTTTTCTGGCTTAAACCACACCCTTAATGCATCATCTATGATTTCCTGTTTTCATTTCTTTAAAGTGAAGAGAGAAGTTCAAGACACACTTGAAAGGAAATCTTGACTGCAGAACTCTTTAGCTTTATAATCCTCTCCTCAGTCTTTTGCGATTGTCTTATCCGCTCCTAAATAAGCAGCAAGTGTGGGTGCCTCGCTTTTATCAAGTCTTTTCAAATTATTCAATTTAGTTCTCATACAAATGAATACCTTTTGCATTCACATTTCACTGACTTACATATTTAATTCTTTTATGTAAATTACAATGATGTCTACAACTAGCATGAATCAATTTGGAAACAAATACAAATGACTCTTGAAAAACCAAAACTAAACAAGAAAGAAGCAGAAATATTCAGGCACGTTAAAGAGTGGCCTCCCAGCTACCAGCAATCAAAATACTGTGGACATCAATCAGTATGCCTCACAGAGAGGTGGAAAATGCTGAGGAATCTGGTAAGTTGCTTAAGCATAGATTGGTTAAGACATGTTTTATGATAATTAAGGCTACGAGGGCAGATAACAGGGAGATTGAGCTAGGTCAAGGAAATCACAGAAGGCTTTCCTGAAGAAGTGATGACTGAGATAAACTCTGAAAAAAATAAAAGGTAGAAGTTTCCTGAGTGAAGGAAGAGGAGGAGTATTCTAGCTTCAGGAATAACATGTACCAAGGGCCTGTGGAAGGGTGGACACATGACATATTCAGAGATCTAAAAGAAGGTGAGAATAACTGGAACTTCAGAATGAGAAGAATCATGGGGCATCATGAGCCAGGGGGTCAGAAGGAAAGACCTCACAGGTCTTGTGGGCCTGTTAAAGATTTTGAGTTTGATGATGGGAGGATAGAAAGTTATTGACTTAGTTCATTTTATGTTGCTGTAACAGAATACCCAAGACTGGGTAATTTATAAAGAAATGAGGTTTATTTGGCTCATGGTTCCGCAGGATGGGAAGTTCAAGATTAGGCATCTGGTGAGGGGCTCACCAGAACTGTCTGAGTGTATTCAAAGATGGAAGTCTGTTTCAGGTCATAGTGGACAGTGGAAGGGGAGGCAGCAAAGAAATCACAAGGTGAGAGAGGAAGAGAGAGAGTGAAACCTAGGAAAACAGATTTGTTTTGACAACCTGCTGTCCTGGGAACTAATTGGTCTTGCCAGAGTGAGAATTTACTCACTACCATGAGAATGGCAACAAACCATTTATGAAAGATCCACCTCTATAGCCCGAACACCTCCCACTAGGCCCCACCTCTCAACACTACTACATGGGGCCTCAAATTCCAACATGATAACTGATGGGGACAAACTTAAACTCAAACATGTTGTCTGACATCAGATTTGTGATTCCTAAAGAACACTGCTACAATGTGGAGAACAGATTACAAGGGAACAAGGGTGAATCTGGAAGAGCAGCCATGGTCCAGGTAAGAGATGCTGTTATCTGGGCAAGGGTTGTAAGGACAGAAATGAAGAGACTACTTAGAACCTGGTGATAGATTCACTATTGTGAGAAAGAGATGGCTAATCAAGAATGACATCTAGATTTCTGGCTTGTAAATCTGGGTGGATGTTGTCACTGTTTATTGAAGTAGGAAACACTGGAAAATAACTACGTTTTAGGAGGAAGAATCCTGGGGTGTTGGAAATTTCAAGTTCTAGGTGCTCTTGAGCATGTAAGGGGAAGAATCAAGTTGGATTTAATTATATAGATATGGAAAAAGGAGAAAAGGTTTTGACAAAAGATAAAAATGTACAAACCATCTTTATATGATAAAAACAGAAGCAAGGGTTAGATGACCTACAATGAGAATCTAGAATGAGAAGATAATTTCTTAACAAAGTCTGATATTTAATTGCTGGATAGAAGGAAAAGAGACTCTAAGTGGGAGAGGGAAGTAGCAGGCAAAGGGGTTGGAAGAGAATTAGGAGGCACTGGGTAGTGAGAGTCATGGAAAAACAAGGGCTGTAAATATCCTTTGGAATTAGCAGCATGGAAGTTACTCATAACTTCAGTCAATGCTGTTTGCTGGAGTGATGCAATGGAAGCCGAATTGGAGTGAGTTGATTAGGGAGTGGGGAAAAAAGGAGATGGAACTCTGCAGATCTTTTCCCAGAGGAAAAAGGAAATAGATCTATTCTCTCTCTCTCTAGTATATGTACACTTCCTTATCTCTTCAGAAAGGACTTTCTGTATGACTTTCAGCAAGCCATGTAATTTCTCTGAACCTCTTTTCTTAACAATAAAATAGGGAATTGTGTGTGCATGAGTATACAGACATAAATATGGAGATATATGTCTCCATATGTGAACATGTATATATCTCTATCTACCTATTATCTATCTGTATGTATATATATGTACATGTGTATATACACACACACACACACAAATCCCTATCTTATTGTTGAGAAAACAAGTTCAGAGAAATTATATGATTTGCTGAAAATCATTTTTAAAACCTGTAGCCAAGCGATGACCAGTCTCTCTGACTCATCACAGGCAGCTCAGTATGGGGAAAAAGGGGTTGAATTAAAGACCTCTAGAAAATCACCCATCTCCTCTGAGCCTCAGTTTCTTTAGCTTTGCCTCACTTGTTGTGACAATTACATGAGATAACCATGTAAAGAACCTGACATTAGTAGCATTCAGTGAATGTTAGTTGCCATGTCCTCCTTCCTTCCCTCCATGTTCTCCTTCCCTCCAAGTCCTCCTTCCCTTCCCTCCATGTTCTCCTTCCCTCCATGTCCTCCTTCCCTTCTAACTTCCTTCTCTCTTTTCCCCTTAATCTGAGAAGAGAGGAATAAAATGAAAGGATAGAGAGAAGATATAGACATCGATTTTGAGAAAGGCTATGAGGGGGAAATCAGGTTAAAATTAGTGGAGAGATGTAGGTTAGGTGAAACAAATAGCATATTAGCTATCAGAGAACTGAGTGAACAACAACAAAAAAAAAGGGTGCATTGAGGAGAACTAGAAACTGTCTTTCCCTGGAAGTCTTTCAGCTAAGGCAATCATTCCTTCTGAGGTACTTCAAGCCATTTGTTCAGTGCTGTTGTCTCTGGCTTTCAGAGGGGGTGATACATTAACAAGTCTGAGAACTTTTAAGGAATTCTGAAATAAACTCTTCATTAGCATTTCAGAGGAGCATCTAAATGCCACCACTAAAGTGCAGGCTTCCATGGACTCCTCAAAGCACATTGGGCAGATTCTTGTAATGCCAGGTCATTAAACTGAGTTTCCAAGGGTGACTGCGTGGGAATGAGGCCGCTCCCTCCCATGTGTCCCACCTCTTCATTCTGTCCAGAGAGTGCCAAAAATGCAGGTTATCCCAGGCACCAATGCCCAGTTGGCCTCTGCCTCAACTCAAAGATGTTAAACAAATTTAGATGGCTAGATTTGGCAAAGGCATTAACTTTTTCCAAGCTATTTTTCAGGCAACTTGTTATTTAGGAGAGCCCAGTTAAAGAAGAGAACAGTTTCTTATCAGCCCAAACCAGCATATGTGTAGATTTATCTAAAGGTTGGGACTGGGATGAGGGTGGAGAGTGAACGACTCTCAGATTCTGCTCAACACCAGGGGCATACAATTTGCAATTCTGTAGATGACATGTGGATTCTTCTACCCAGCTACGTTTTGTGGCCTTTTAGTTTGTTTGTTTGTTTTTCACATGAACGAGCTCCAGGAGTTCCAAGTGCCATTCTACATGCTTGAAGAAACTATTTCCAAATAATTCACTCAGCATCACAGTGCTGGCTAGTAGCTCTGTGTCTTGCTGTTATAGTTAGGAGAGGTTGTGTGTGTATGTGTGTCATGGGCTGCAGGCCTGGAAGAAAGCTAAAGCCAACTGGATACAGTCAGAATAAATTTGAGAGTGGAAGAGTTGCATGACTGATCACTCAGCTTGTGGAAAAGGTTAAATAAAGAACCTTGAGCTAAGATCTGAATAAAACAGAGGAAGCTCAAACCTCCCATCATTTCAGGGGGGTTTCTACAGTTCATGGACTTAGCTGTCTTCAAGGGTCCCCATCTTCAAATAGCTGTTTTCTGTCTACCCTACACAAACATTAGGTTTAAAGAACATGATTTTATTTCCCCAAAGATTGAATACTCAACCACAGCATCTCTTTCCTTGGTGAGTTTTAGGCATCATCAAGTTTTCTTGGTGATGTTTTAGGTTGAACATTTGGTTTTTAATGTAAATATCACCATTAAAAGATAATCTAGTGTGTTTACAAGCAGATAATGCTCAGCCTTCTTTTCTCATACAAGATTAGAGTTTAAAAACATCTTAGAGATTTTAGAACAATCTGAGCATCAAAATAAAAAATAATAGTAAAGGAATATAACCCATTAATAAGTACACATTGATATAAATAGATAAATACATAAGGGAGAAGGAACAGCACTTTTTTGCCATGAAAGTCAACTAATAAATGTAAAAGAAATGATGAAATTAGAAAATCACCATTTGGCAACCATAATAATAATAATTGCCTTAGGCAAGAAACATCAATAGATCATAAACTTTGAGGTGTACTATGTTAGTATTGTACATCACCTCAAAGTGTCTTCCCATAACTCACTTGCTTACCATGGGGAGAAACGTCACTTCACATTGGGGAAACCTGGCAGACAACATCTCAACTGAGCCATCAGAGTTGCCATCACCAATAACGAGACATTCCTTGCCTCTTGACATGAAGCACTAAGGAGAACATATCATTTCTTGAGGGGTTCCTGACAAAAACGTGTAAACTAATCACCAGGAAGCATGACAATGCCAACTTGAAGAACATTATACAGAAGAAATGGGTTCAGCTCCAAAAATGTCCATGGCATGAAACACAACGTTGGGCTGGGCGACTGTTCAGATTAAAGAAGACTAAATTAACGACAAGATAAATGAATGTAATATGAACCTGGATTTTCTTTTGCAATAAAAGGACATTATTGGGGCACTTGGTGAAATCTTTATGAAGTCTGTAGTTTAGACGGTAGTATTGTTATCAACGCTTATTTTCTAATTTTTATAATTGTACTATGGTGATATTTGAGAATGCCTTGGGGTTTTTTTGTTGTTGTTGTCTGTTTTTGAGACACAGTTTCACTCTTGTTGCCCAGGCTGTAGTACAATGGTGTGATCCGGGCTCACTGCAACCTCTACCTCCCAGGTTCAAGCAATTCCCTGCCTCAGCCTCCTGAGTAGCTGGGATTACAGGCGCCCGCCACCATGCATAGCTGATTTTTGTATTTTTAGTAGAGACGGGGTTTCACCATGTTGGCCAGGCTGGTCTCAAACTCCTGACCTTAAGTGATCCACCCACCTCAGCCTCCCAGAGTGCTGGGATTACAGGGGTAAGCCACTGCGCCTGACCGAGAACGTCTTGTTTTTAAGAAAGGAAACACACTCTGAACTATGTAGGGTTGAGGAGTGTCATGTCTGCAATCTGCTGTCACACAGTTCACACAAGCACACCCAGAGAAAGAAAAGGATAAAGCAAACAGGATGAAATGTTAACAGTGAATTCTTCGTAGCAGGGTTTTTTTTTTTTTTGGTTGTTGTTTGTTTGTTTGAGACAGGGTCTTGCTCTGTTGCCCAGGCTGGAGTGCGATGGCACGATCTTGCCTTACCGTAACCTCCGCCTTTCCAGTTCAAGCCATTCTCCTGCCTCAGCCTCCAGACTAGCTGGGATTACAGGCGCTCGCTACCACACCCAGCTATTTTTTTTTTTTGTATTTTTAGTAGAGATGGGGTTTCACCATGTTGGCCAGTCTGGTCTCAAACTTCTGACCTTGTGATCCACCCACTTCAGCTTCCCAAAGTGCTGGTGTTACAGGCGTGAGTCACTGCGCCCAGCCTACTCCAGCCATTCTCTCAGGCTGGTAGAAGGGATATTTTTGGGCAAACAGACTTTCACTTCCCCCCAATCAGCCCATGCAGTGGTTGCCTGCTTGACCTAAGCTTAAGACCACACTTGCTCTCCCCTACTCCATCCTCTACCTCAATGCCCCTTAGATTTTCCCGCACCCACAAACTTACTACATGGCCCCTGGGTGCCTCCTACACAGGCATTCACACTTTGAATGTTCTTTCTGCAGGACTTCAAAGGGCAGCAACAGACATAGGAATCTTCTCCACCTAACCAAAAGTAGGAAACAGAGGAAGGGACACTTCTTCTGTTCAGCCTCTCCCTCCTGGGTAGCAATTAGTATCAGCCACTGCCAGCTGCTCCCTGCAGGAAGAGAGACAGTATGGAGGGCAGATAGCTGAGGAGTGCCTGCTTTGTTACCTTTATGCCTTCCTCAGTCAGCTTGAACTATCAGCTTCAACCACCTGTCTCAGGCATTGGAAGGCATAAAATCATTTTTTAAATTTTTATTTATTTATTTTTTATTTTATTATTTTTTTGAGACGGAGTCTTGCTCTGTCACCAGGCTGGAGCACAGTGGCGCATTCTCGGCTCACTGAATCCTCCTGGGTTCAAGCGATTCTTCCACCTCAGCCTCCTGAGTAGCTGGGACTACAGGCGTGTGCCAAACGCCTGGCTAATTTTTGTATTTTTTAGTAGAGATGGAGTTTCACCATGTTGGCCAGGATGGTCTCGACCTGTTGACCTAGTGATTCACCTGCCTTGGCCTCCCAAAGTGCTGGGATTACAGGCGTGAGCCACCAAGCCCGGCCCATAAAATCTTTTTACTTTTAGAGCAGATTGACTATGAAATGAGAACTCAATCAGAGCTGCTCTACTGAAGTAGGTATAAAAGCCTTTTGTCCAGTCTAAAATACCGTGTGATGTTAGCTACTTACTTATTTTTATTTATAAAAATAAAATAAATTTTGCTCTCTCCTCAAAAAAGAAATCCAAGCAGCACCATTTAGTGTTGTTATTGTCACTGTTATGAATGTGGTGCTGTGTCGATGATGATTATCTATGTGTACACATGTTCAGAGTTATGTAAGAATTATTTTGCGGCCGGGCACGGTGGCTCACGCCTGTAATCCCAGCACTTTGGGAGGCCGAGGCGGGTGGATCACGAGGTCAAGAGATCGAGACCATCTTGGTCAACATGGTGAAACCCTGTCTCTACTAAAAATACAAAAACTAGCTGGGCATGGTGGTGCATGCCTGTAATCCCAGCTACTCAGGAGGCTGAGGCAGGAGAATTGCCTGAACCCAGGAGGCGGAGGTTGCGGTGAGCCGAGATCGCACCATTGCACTCCAGCCTGGGTAACAAAAAAAAAAGAAAAGAATTATTTTACATAACCCATCACAAGTCAGCTGATGGATGTGGGAGAGAGGAGCAAGACTTGTATTATTCAGAGATGGAAAAGTCAAACCGGGCTTTGAAGTGAAAGAAAATGCAGCTGCCTTTTGCCTTCCAATGGCAGTACATCCAACAAGCCCATCATAGGTCGAACAAGTACATGATACACCTGAATTACCAAACAGCATAGCCTAGCCCACCTTAAATGTGCTCGGAACACTTACATTAGCCTACAGTTGGGAACAATCATTTAAAGCAAAGCTTGTTTTATAATAAAGTGTTGAATATCTCATACAATTTATTGAATACTGTACTGTAAGTAGAACACAGAATGGCTGTGTGGGTACTGAAAGCACAGTTTCTACTTAATGCCCATGGCTTTCATACCATGTTAAAGTCAAAAAATCGTTATTTGAACCCTTACAATTGGGAACATCTGGAGATTCACTGGGTGGGTATTCTACCTACTTTGAGGGTTTCAATAGGATACTGATAGAGGAGCCTCTCAGGCAATGCGGTGAACTAATTGGAGTGTTTATTATAGGTGATGTAGGGATTGCAACTATATTCAAGGATGACGGCTTACAGGAGATTCAGAAAAGAGCTTCAGAAATGATCAAATGAATAGAACGTGGAATTTTAGAAGCAAGATACCAAAATTACTTAGTTCAGAGTAGAGAAGATTGAAAAATCTTTAAGGATATGAATGAACCTATTAACCACCAAAGCACTGCTGTTCTGGAACCTAGTATTGTTTTGAGATTGCCTCAGTAGACATGTAAGCAAGACATTTCTGACCAGAGTTGGTGGACAGATCCTGGCCGAGGCTGATAAAGCAGCTAACAGCAAGATGATCGTCTGAATGATTCGTTGCGTATTTGCCTAGAAGTAGGGATACGGAGAAACCACTTTTATAGTGGTGGTTCTCAATTTTCCTGAAACAGGATTTCCTGCAGGATGAACTAATCCCATTCACTGGCTGGAAGAGTACAAAAGGTCTTCCAGCCAGCAAATAGCTGCCCATGGTCCTGTCTGCCTGCCTGATACTCCTTTCCCTTTAAACTTTCCTCTGGAGGGATCTTTTTTTTTTTTTTTTTTTTTTTAAATTTTTATTGCATTATAGGTTTGGGGGTACATGTGCAGAACGAGCAAGATAGTTGCATAGGTACACACATGGCAGTGTGCTTTGCTGCTTTCCTCCCCTTCACCCACACTTGGTATTCATCCCCAGGCTATCCCCCCCAGCCCCCCCCGCTGTCCCTCCCCCATTCCCCCCAACAGTCCCCAGTGTATGGTAGACCGCCTCTCTGTGTCCACGTGTTCTCATTTTTCTCACCCACCTATGAGTGAGTATATGCGGTATTTCTTTTTCTGTTCTTGTGTCAGTTTGCTGAGAATGATGTTCTCCAGATTCATCCATGTCCCTACAAAGGACACAAACTCATCATTTTTGATTGCTGCATAATATTCCATGGTGTATATGTGCCACATTTTCTGGAGGGATCTTTAGAAGGCTCTGAGGAGATGGGATACGTGACAAGTAAATTTTGATGGGTAAGGAACAGAGAAGGTTCTGAATCAGGACAATATTGAGAATGGTGGGCAGGGGAAATGTGGGCATTGGGTGTCCAGGATAATAATAAGGCTAAGAGCCATGCCACAAGGAAAGCCTGCAGAGCCAAGGAACCGCAGATGTGATGGCTTGTCTGTGAATCCTCAGAGCCTGTGGGGCAGAGTCCTTGCTGAGCTGCCACTGAGTCATAATTCCATGGCTAAAATATCCCCTTTCAGTTGAAGCCATCGAAGCCACTTTCTTTGTCATTCTTAAGCATTTCTTGCCCTCTTGTGGGCATTTCTTTGCAACAGAATCTAACATAAATCCTTTTCCAGTTTGCAGACGGACCATTTTGCTTTCTATCCTTTTATTGCTGCATTTCTATACAAGAAACGTTTCTTGTATGACTGCTAGATGTGAGAACCCATGGTTATGAAGATGAATAGTTCACTGCTGAGCTGGAGGGACTCCTAGTACTGTGAGGCCAGGCCATAATGGAGGGATGCACTGGGTGCTGTGGAAGCACAAAAGATGAAAAATTGACTCTGGCCTTGAAAACTAGGAGAGCATTGCAAAGGAGACATTTGAGATGGGTTTTGAGGGATGAGTAAGAGTTTGTCAGGCAGTGAAGGAAAGAGTAGGGACAGGAAGTTTTAGGTAGAGTAAATCACAGATGCAAAATACAGATGCTCTAAACAACATTATTTGTTCAAAGACTACTGTCTCAAAGTACTATATCAAAGGCTAATGTAAAAACATTAAGAGAAAATAATATTTATTGAGCACTTGCTAAGTACCAGGCACACATTTATGTGCTTTAAGTATGTTAACTGATTATCACAACGGTCATGTGAGTTTTATTATCACCATTTTACAAAGGAGGAAACTGAGGTACAGGGATGTTCACGTATGTGAAGGATTGGTCTAAGGACAGGAAGATGTAGCACAGCGGGAGGCTGGAGATTTTAGTACCAGATTGTGAAGGACATTTTCTGTCATGCCAAGGAGTTTGTATCATGTCCCTTGGGCCAATGTTTCTCCAGCTCTGTTTCGTGGGAGCCCAGGGGTCTTTTGGGAATGTCTCAGGGGCACCTGCTTGCATCAAGTAGTTGGTGGATCAGGCTGTTAGCGATTATTACTTTATTTAATGATTGCTGTTTTATTCAATGGGATGTTCATTTGGGAACATCCTGCTCCTTTCAAAGGAATTCCAAAAAAGCACTCCTTGTGGCCATGGAGAACGATTATACCATTTAGACAGGAGAATGAAATGATTTTACTTTTTTCATGTAGTTCATTGTGGAACATGGATTAGATGGGGAGGGGAACACTAAAGACAGTGAATTTGCTTCCTTTTCAGGAAAGAAAATGCCATGGTGTTTAGAAGGTAGGAAGCTCGGGCCGGGCGCGGTGGCTCAAGCCTGTAATCCCAGCACTTTGGGAGGCCAATGTGGGTAGATCACGGGGTGAAGAGATCGACACCATCCTGGTCAACATGGTGAAACGCTGTCTCTACTAAAAATAAAAATTAAAAAGAAATTAGCTGGGCATGGTGGCGCGTGCCTGTAATCCCAGCTACTCAGGAGGCTGAGGCAGGAGAATTGCCTGAACCCCAGGAGGCGGAGGTTGCGGTGAACCAAGATCGTGCCATTGCACTCCAGCCTGGGTAACAAGAGCGAAACTCTGTCTCAAAAAAAAAAAAAAAAAAGAAGGTAGGAAGCTCCTCTTATTATTTGTCAAGGATTCTTATTGCTTCAAACTTCCGGGTCACCTTCTTAGACTTTGCAATCTAGGCTTCATAACTTTGATAGATTTAAAAAATACATATTTAAGAGGGTAGACATTTATCTCTGTGTCTCTTGGAACTGGGATAATTTGTGTATGTAAGTTATCTGTGAAAACAAGGACCTGTACTTCTTTAAATAGAGTGACATTTCTCTTATTCAGAATTACTTATTCTACAACTTCAGTAGCCTAGGGCCGGGAAGGCTTTAGAGCACTCAAAATAAACATCACACTACTCATGCACTAAACTCCTGAAGCTTACGCAGAGCCCATTTGTTCTTGTTTTTATTCTTCAGATTTAGCTCCTTTTTGGCTTTTATTATTTTTAATTATTGTATAATAATTGTATGTTTTTATGAGGTACACAGTGATATTCTGATACATGTATACAAATATGTAATGTTTAAATCAGGGTAATTAGCATATTTATCACCTCAAACGTTTATCATTTCTTTATGTTGTATCAAGCTAATTTTTATAAATGTTTACTTTTTCCTGAGTCGAAGGATTTATGCCTCCACAGAACTGTTTCCTTGACCAGGAGTCAAATCCAGGCTGCAGCTGTGCCCATTTATGAGTCCTAGCACGCAATTCTTACAAGCCATAATGCTTTATAAGCTGCTTTTACATAGATTGTCTAACTTTAATTTTTGAGTATTTCCTTACTTTCTGGCAACACAAAATGCTCCAGACTCATTTTGCATATTTTCTGACCTAGTCCTAGAGTCAGCTATTTCTTCGGGAGCCTGGGTGTGTGTTTGTTTTTTAACTGGAAAATGGTGTTAGAAATCAAGATCTGGGTGCTAGGTGTGCTCACTGCTTTTGGAGACCCATTAGTTCTAGGCCCTTTCGGCTGGCATATCAAGGAGATATATGTGTGTATACTAACCTGTGGGTGTACACATCTACACATATTGCTATGTGTAACCATCTAGGAACATAAATTCATACTAATGTCTTCAATTCGAATCCATTACCACATGGTAAATTTTAGCCTCCTCCCCTAGCAAACCTGTAATTCCCCATCCAGTAGTGAAAATCTGGCTCCTACCACCTACCATCCATTCACTTAATTGCTCCTTTCCAGTATACATATATGGTAGTGTCAGGCTGTGTACTCATATCCCCATAGGAAACAGCTTACCACCAGAGTACAATGTTTCTGTACCATTTCTTTTGAATTTAGTCTTACAGATTCTATTCATTTCCAAAGTTATTCAGATCTTCTCTCAACTCCCATAGTGAGGTTGTTTTGTATATTTATAATAGAGTTAGATTGTTTCGTCACACTTATCATTCCATTCTGATGTTTTTCAGCCTCTGAAGTGATGCTTTAAAACTTTGTATGCATTAAGATTCATTCTTTGTGCTGTAAAGTTCAATGAATTTTGACAAATAGCGTATCCAACATTTCAGTATCATGCAGAATAGTTTCACTAAAAAATTCCTTGTACTTCACCTGTTCAACCCTTCCTCCTGTTCTGTGAACCCTTGTCAGGCACTGAGTTTTTAAACCATTGCTATAATTTTGCCTTTTAAGACAGGCTTCTTTCATTAATCAGTATGCATTTAAAGTTCATCCATGTGTTTTTGCCACATTTTGTTCCATTTTTTAAATCACTGATGAGTGTTTCACTGCTTGGATGTACCTAGTTTGTTTAATCCATTCACTTATTAAAGGATATCTCTTTCAGGTTTTGGTGATTATAAATCAAACTGTTGTAAATATTTGTGCGCAACTTTGTGTGGACATAAATTTCAAATCAGTTAGGTAAATACCTGGCAGCAAGAATGGTACAGGCACTTTTAAAGACAGTTTGGCAGTTTCTTAGAAGGAACTGCCAAACTGTCTTCAATGGCACTTGTACCATTTTGCATTTCCACCACCAATGAATGAAACTTCCTGTTGCTCCACATCTTCACCAACGATTTATGTTCTCAGATTTGGGATGTTGGAGATTAAAGCAGGTGTGTGGTGATATCTCATTAGTGCTTTTATTTGCAAATTTTCTTTTTTCTTTTTTTTTGAGACAGGGTTTCTCCATGTTGGTCAGGCTGGTCTGGAACTCCTGAGCTCAGTTGATCTGCCCGCCTTGGCCTACCAAAGTGCTGGAATTACAGGCATGAACCATTGCGTGACAAATGATGTTGAGCAATTTTTCATAAGCTTATTTGCCAGCTGTATGTTTTTCTTTATGAGGTATCTGTTCAAATCTTCTGTTTATTTTTAATTATTTTTTTTTACTGTTGAATTTCAAGAGTTTGTTGTAAATTTTGAATACAAGTCATTTATCAGCTATGTGCTTTGAAGATATATTCTCCCATTCTGTTATTTGTCTTGATTCTCTCAAGTATCTTTTGTAGAGCAGAAGCTTTTTAATCTTAGTAAAGTCCAACTTATCAATGTTTTACATAAATGATGCTCGTGATGTTGCCTTGTTTTGAATGTTTTAAAGGGTTCCCTGCATAAACAAACATGTCTTCTGCAAATAGAAACAATTTTACTTCTTGGGGACCAAAGCTTATTCCTTTCTTTTTCTTGCTTTGTTGCACTGGTTAGAACTTCTGGCACAATGTTGAATACACATGATGAGAGCTGTTACTCTCATCCAGTGAATTTTTAGTGTCATATATATTTATTAAATATAATTTAATTTGTTTTTATATGGTTTCTATTTCTCTGTTGAAATTTCCTACTTATTCATACATTATGAGCATATTTTCCTTCATACATAGCATAGGTATAATAACTGCTTTTTTCTCCTCTTTTCTCTAAACACTTATTTAAAAACATGCTTCTCAATAACCCATGGGTCACAAAGGAAGTCAAAAGGAAATGTTATAAATACACAGAACTGGAAAAAATGAAAATACAGCTGTCAAAATGTGTGCAATGCATGAGTTTAGTGTTGAGAGGGAAATTTATAGAACTAGGTTGTTTTTTTTTCTATTGCATTTTAGGTTTGGGGTACATGTGAAGAACATGCAAGATTGTTGCATAGGTACACACATGGCAGTGTGATTTGTTGCCTTCCTCCCCATCACCTATATCTGGCATTTCTCCCCATGCTGTCTCTCCCCAACTCCCCACCCACTGCTGTCTCTCTCCTATTTCCCCTCAACAGACCCCAGTGTGTGGTGCTCCCTTCCCTGTGTCCATGTGTTCTCATTGTTCAACACTCAACTGTGAGTGAGAACATGCAGTGTTTGATTTTCTGTTCATGTGTCAGTTTGCTGAGAATGATGGCTTCCAAGTTCATCCATGTCCCTACAAAGGACACAAACTCATCGTTTTTGATGGCTGCATAATATTTCATGGTGTATATGTGCCACATTTTCTCTGTCCAGTCTATCATCGATGGGCATTTGGATTGGTTCCAGGTCTTTGCTATTGTAAACAGTGCTGCAATGAACATTCATGTGCATGTGTCCTTATAGTAGAATGATTTATAGTCCTTTGGATATACACCCAGTAATGGGATTTTTGGATCAAATGAAATTTCTACTTCTAGGTCCTTGAGGAATCGCCACACTGTCTTCCACAATGGTTGAACTAATTTACACTCCCACCAACGGTGTAAGAGTGTTCCTATTTCTCCACAACCTCTCCAGCATCTGTTGTCTCCAGAGTTTTTAATGATCGCCATTCTAACTGGCATGAGATGTATCTCAATGTAGTTTTGATTTGCATCTCTCTAATGACCAGTGATGATGAGCATTTTTTCATGTTTGTTGGCCTCATGTATGTCTTCTTTTGTAAAGTGTCTGTTCATATCCTTTGCCCACTTTTGAATGGGCTTGTTTGTTTTTTTTGTAGATTCTGGATATCAGCCCTTTGTCAGATGGGTAGATTGCAATTTTTTTTTCCCATTCTGTTGGTTGCTGATTCACTCTAATGACTGTTTCTTTTGCTGTGCAGAAGCTGTGGAGTTGTATTTTGGCTTTTGTTGCCAATGCTTTTGGTGTTTTGGTTATGAAGTCCTTGCCTACTTCTATGTCCTGAATGGTTTTGCCTAGGTTTTCTTCTAGGGTTTTTATGGTGTTAGGGCTTATGTTTAAGTTTTTAATCCATCTGGAGTTAATTTTAGTGTAAGGTGTCAGGAAGGCATCCAGTTTCTGCTTTTTGCATATGGCTAGCCAGTTTTCCCAACATCATTTATTAAACAGGGACTCCTTTCCCCATTGCTTGTTTTTGTCAGGTTTGTCAAAGATCAGACGGTTGTAGATGTGTGGTATTGCCTCCGAGGCCTCTGTTCTGTTCCATTGGTCTACATCTATGTTTTGGTACAAGTACCATGCTGTTTTGATTACTGTAGTCTTGCAGTATAGTTTGAAGTCCAGTAGTGTGATGCCTCCTGCTTTGTTCTTTTTGCTTAGAATTGACTTGGCTATGAGGGCTCTCTTTTGGTTCCATATGAAGTTTAAGGTGTTTTTTTCCAGTTCTGTGAAGAAGGTCATTGGTAGCTTAATGGGGATAGCATTGAATCTGTAAATTACTTTGGGCAGTGTGGCCATTTTCATGATGTTGATTCTTCCTAACCATGAACATGGAATGTTTCTCCACTCTTTGTGTCCTCTCTTATTTTGTTGAGCAGTGGTTTGTAGTTCTCCTTGAAGAAGTCCTTCATATCCTTTGTTAGTTGTATTCTTATGTATTTTATTCTCTTTGTAGCAATTGTGAATTGCAGTTCGTTCTTGATTTGGCTCTCTTTAAATCTGTTATTGGTGTATAGGAATGCTTGTGATTTTTGCACATTGATTTTGTATCCTGAGACTTTGCTGAAGTTGCTTATCAGTTTCAGGAGATTTTGGGCTGAGACCATGGGCTCTTCTAGATATACAATCATGTCGTCTGCAAATAGAGACTATTTGGCTTCCTCCTTTCCTATTTGAATACGCTTTATTTCTTTTTCTTGCCTGATTGCTCTGGCTAGAACTTCCAATACTATACTGAATAGGAGTGGTGAAAAAGGGCATCCTTTTCTAGTGCCAGATTTCAAAGGGAATGCTTCCAGTTTTTGTCCATTCAGTATGATATTGGCTGTTGGTTTGTCGTAAATAGCTTTTATTATTTTGAGATACGTTCCATTAATACCTAGTTTATTGAGGGCTTTTAGCATAAAGGGCTGCTGAATTTTGTCAAAGGCCTTCTCTGCATCAATTAAGGTAATCATGTGGTTTTTGTCTTTGGTTCTGTTTATGTGGTGAATTACGTTTATAGACTTGCGTATGTTGAACCAGCCTTGCATCCCCAGGATGTAACCTACTTTATCATGGTGGATGAGCTTTTTGATATGCCATTGCAATTGGTTTGCCAGTATTTTATAGAATATTTTTGATTCTATGTTCATCATGGATATTGGCCTGAAGTATTTTTTTCTTGCTGAGTCGCTGCCAGGTTTTGGTATCAGGAAGATGTTGGTCTCATAAAATGATTTGGGAAGGATTCCCTCTTTTTGGATTGTTTGGAATAGTTTCAGAAGGAATGGTACCAGCTCCTCTTTGTGTGTCTGGTAGAATTCGGCTGTGAACCCGGTAGAATTCGGCTGTGAACCCATCTGCACCTGGGCTTTTTTTGGGTGGTAGGCTCTTAATTGCTGCCTCGACCTCAGACCTTGTTATTGGTCTATTCAGGGTTTTGATGTCTTCCTGGTTTAGGCTTGGGAGGATGCAAGTGTCCAGGAATTTATCCATTTCTTTCAGGTTTACTAGTTTATGTGCATAGAGTTGTTTGTAATAATCTCTGATGATGGTTTGTATTTCTATGGAATCTGTGGTGATATCCCCTTTATCATTTTTTATTGCATATATTTGATTATTCTTTCTTTTCTTTTTTATTAATCTGGATAGTGGTCTATTTTGTTGATCTTTTTGAAAAACCAGCTCCTGGATTTATTGATTTTTTGAAGGGTTTTTTGTGTCTTTATCTCCTCTGTCTCTATCAGTTCTGCTCTGATCTTAGTTATTTCTTATCTTCTGCTAGGTTTTGAGTTTTTTTGATCTTGCTCCTCTAGCTCTTTCGATTTTGATGATAGGGTGTCGATTTTAGATCTTTCCTTGCTTCTCATGTGGGCCTTTATTGCTATGTATTTTCCTCTAGACACTGCTTTAAATGTGTCCCAGAGATTCTGGTATGTTGTGTCTTCATTCTTGTTGGTTTTGAAGAACATCTTTATTTCTGCCTTCATTTCATTGTTTATCCAGTCAACATTCAAGAGCCAGTTGTTCAGTTTCCATGAAGCTGTGCAGTTCTGAGTTAGTTTCTCAATTTTGAGTTCTAACTTGATTGCACTGTGGTCTGAGAGACTATTTGTTATGATTTCCATTCTTTTGCATTTGCTGAGAAGTGATTTACTTCCAATTATGTGGTCAATTTTAGAGTAGGTATGATGTGGTAGCTGAGAAGAATGTATATTCTGTGGATTTGGAGTGGAGAGTTCTGTAAATGTCTATTATGTTTGCTTGGTCCAGGTCTGAGTTCAAGTCCTGGATATCCTTGTTAATTTTCTGTCTCGTTGATCTGTCTAATATTGACAGTGGGGTGTTAATGTTTCCCACTATTATTGTGTGGGAGTCTAAGTCTCTTTTTAAGTCATTAAGAACTTGCTTTATGTATCTGGGTGCTCCTATACTGGGCGTGTATATATTTAGGATCGTTAGCTCTTCTTGTTGCATTGATCTTTTTACCATTATGTAATGTCTTTCTTTGTCCCTTTTGCTCTTTGTTGGTTTAAAGTCTATTTTATCGGAGATGAGAATTGCAACTCCTGCTTTTTTTTTGCTCTCCATTTGCTTGGTAAATCTTCCTCCATCCCTTTATTTTGAGCCTTTGTGTATCCTTGCATGTGAGATGGGTTTCCTGGATACAGCACATTGATGGGTTTTGGCTTTTTATCCAATTTGCCAGTCTGTGTCTTTTGATTGGGGTATTTAGCTCATTTACATTTAGGGTTAATATTATTATGTGTGAATTTAAAGCTTAGTTTGGCTGGATATGAATATTATTATGTGTGAATATGAAGCTTAGTTTGGCTGGATATGAAATTCTGGGTTGAAAGTTCTTTTCTTTAAGGATGTTGAATATTGTCACCACTCTCTTCTGGCTTGTAGGGTTTCTATTGAGAGATCTGCTGTGAGTCTGATGGGCTTCCCTTTGTGGGTAACCCGACCTTTCTCTCTGGCTTCCCTTAGCATTTTCTCCTTCATTTCAACCCTGGTGAATCTGACAATTATGTGCCTTGGGGTTGCTCTTCTTGAGGAATATCTTTGTGGTGTTCTCTGTATTTCCTGGACTTGAATATTGGCCTGCCTTGCTAGGTTGGGGAAGTTTTCCTGGATAATATCCTGAAGAGTATTTTCCAGCTTGGATTCATTCTCTCTGTCACATTCATGTACACCTATCAAACGTAGATTAGGTCTTTTCACATATTCCCATATTTCTTGGAGACTTTGTTCACTCCTTTTTACCATTTTTTTCCCTAATCTTGCCTTCTCATTTTATTTTATTGAGTTAATCTTCGACCCCTGATATCCTTTCTTCTGCTTGGTCAATTCGGCTGTTGAAACTTGTGTACTCTTTCCGAAGTTCTTGTGTTGTTTTTCAGCTCCATCAATTCACTTACATTCCTCTCTAAGTTGTTTATTCTCATTAGCATTTTGTCATATCTTTTTTCAAGGTTCTTAGTTTCTTTGCATTGGGTTAGAATATGTTCTTTGGCTCACAGAAGTTTCTTGTTACCCACCTTCTGAAGCCTGATTCTGTCCATCCAGCCTTGTTCCCTTGCTGGTGAGGAGTTGTGATCCCTTGTAGGAGGAGAAGTAGTCTGGTTTCAGATATTTTCATCCTTTTTACACTGGTTTCTTCCCATCTTCATGGATTTAGCCACCTGTCATCTTTGTAGTTGTTGACTTTCAGACTGGGTCTCTGAGTGGATGTCCAGTTTGTTGATGATGAAGTTATTTCTTTCTGTTTCTTAGTTTTCCTTCTAACAGTCAGGCCCCTCTGCTGTAGGACTGCTGAGGTCCACTCCAGGCCATGCTTGCCTGGGGGATCACCTGCAGAGGCTGCAGAACAGTAAGGGTTGCTGCCAGTTTCTTCTTCTGCTATCTTTGTCCCAGAAGGATACCTGCCAGATATCAGTCTGAGATCTCCTTTATGAGGTGACTCTTTGGATATATGGGGGTCAAGGAGCTGCTTGAGGAGACAGTCTGTCCTTTATAGGAGCTCAAATGCTGAGCTTTGAGCTCCATTGTTCATTCAGAGCTGCTGGGCAGGTACGTTTAAGTCTGCTGCAGCAGAACTCATAAACCCCCACTTTTTTTCCCAGGTGGGCTGTCCCGGGGAGTTAGGGCTTTATTTATTTTTATTTATTTTTTATTTTATTTTTAATCAACTAGTCATGTCAATGGGGGTTGAGATGAATTTTTTTTTTTATTAGAAAGGAAAGAAGAAAAGAAAGAGAAAAAAAGGAGTGAAGGAGAGGAAGAAAGAGGAAGAAAAAGAGGGAGAGAGAATGGGAATATTGCTTTATTCTAAAAATGGGTATTAATAATGACTGATCAATATTTTGTGTATTTAAAGTGGAGAATATATATTTTGTGTATTTAAAATGGAGAGCTCTATAAATATTTATTAAGTTTAGATCTGAGTTCAAGTCCTGGTTGTCCTCAATTTTCTGTCTCGTTGAGTCTAAATCTCTTTATGGGTCTTATATATCTGGGTGCTAGGATTGTTAGCTCTTATTGTTGCATTGATCCTTTTACCACTATATCTTTGTTGCTTTGAAATCTATTTTATCAGATGCGAGAATTGCAACTCCTGCTTTTTATTTATTTATTTATTTTTGCTCTCCATTTGGTTGGTAAGTCTTTCTCCATTCCTTTGTTTTGAGTCTTTGTGTATCCTTGCATGTGAAATGGGTCTGGATGTAGCATACCATTAGGTTTTGGCTGTATCTTTTGATTGGGGATTTAGTCAACTTAAATTTAGGGTTACTGCCATTTGATGTTAACTGGCTATTTTATCAATTCATTTATATAAATTCTTCTTTATGTTGATGCTCTTTACTTTTTGGTATATTTTTAGAAAGGCTAATACTGGTTGTTCCTTTCTATGTATAATGCTTCTTTCAGAAGCTCTTGCAAAGCAGACCTGGTGGTAATAAAATCTCTGAGTACTTGCTTGTTCATAAAAGATTTTATTTTTCCTTCAATTGTGAAGCTTAGTTTGGCAGGATATGAAATTCTGGGCTGAAAATTCTGTTCTTTAAGGATGTTGAATATTGGCCCCTGCTCTCTTCTGGCTTGTAGAGTTTCTGCTGACAGATTTGGTGTAAGACTAATAGGCTTCCCTTTTTGGGTAACCTGGCCTTTCTCTCTGGCTGCCCTTAGTATTTTCTCCTTCATTTCAACCCTGGTGAGTCTGATGATTATGTGCCTTGGGGTTGCTCTTCTTGAGGAATATCTTTGTGGTGTTCTCTGTATTACCAGGAGTTGAATATTGTCCTGCTTTGCTAGATTGGGAAAGTTTTCCTGAATAATATCCTGTAGAGTATTTTCCAGCTTGGATTCATTCTCTCCATCACATTCAGGTACACTTATCAAATGTAGATTAGGTCTTTTCACATAGTCCCACATTTCTTGGAGACTTTGCTCATTTTTTTTTATTCTTTTTTCTCTATTCTTGTCTTCTCATTTTATTTCATTAAGTTGGTCTTCGACCTCTGATATCCTTTCTTCTGCTTGATCAATTTGGCTATTCAAACTTGTGCATAGTTCACTAAGTTCTCATGTTGTGTTTTTCAACTCCGTTAGTTCATTTATATTCCTCTCTATATTGTCTATTCTTGTTAGCATTTCATCAAACCTTTTTTCAAAGTTCTTAGTTTCTTTACATTGGGTTAGAACAAGTTCTTTTAACTCCCAGAAGTTTTTTATCATCCACCTTCTGAAGCCTACTTCTGTTAATGGAACACAGTCCTTCTCCATCAGGGCTTGTTCCATTGCTGATGAGGAACTGTAATCCCCTGTAGAGGAAAAAGGGTTCTGATTTTGGGAATTCTCAGCCTTTTTAGGCTGGTTTCTTCCCTTTGTTATAAATTTATCCATCTGTCGTCTTTACAATTACTGCCTTTCTAATTAGGTTTCTGAGTGGATGTCCAGTTTATTGATTCCCAGCGCTGGAATCCGAGCAACTCACTGCGCCAGCCAAAAAAGCAGCGATATGACTGATGGTGCTCTTCTGCCTGGGAATCTCCAGTCTGGCTTTCTTCTTGAGTTCGTAATAAGCGGTTCTGCCTTCCTGGAGCTCCAAACATCGGTCAGAAGGGGAACCAGTCCCATTTACTCTGCACGAAGAGCTGCCATGCTGAGGCACTGGCAAAACTGCTGCACTGGCCACAAGAGTCACACTGGTGACCTGTGGAGCTCCTCCACTGGGAATCTGTTAGGGCTTTATTTATGAGTTTCTGTTGTGCTGCTGCCTTTTTTCAGGGCTGCCCTGCCCAGCAAGGAGGCAGCCTAGTCACTGTCTGCCTGCAGAGGATTTGCTGAGCTGCTGTGGACTCAGCCCAGCTGCCATATGAACTTCCCTGCCGTCCTTTTTATACGGGTATAGTTAGAACTGCCTCAGCAATTGTGGCCCACCTGTATAATGAAGGACTCTCTCTGTAATGGCGGGCAGTCTCAGCAATGGCAGGCTGCCTCAGCAATGTCAAACTACCTCCGTAGTGGTGGACTGCCTCTGTAATGGTGGACGCCCCTCCCCCACAGAGCTGGACCATCCTGGGTTAAGCTGTGCTTGCTGTGAAACTCTCAATCCAGAGCTTTTTCAATTGCTGTTTTTCTGTGGGGGTGGGGCGTCCTGATCATCCAGCTCCCTGCCTCAGAGCCCCCCCCCTTTTTTTAAAAAACTGAATGGTCAACTCTGTCTCCCAGGTGTTCCTGTCGTCTGTTGAAAAGGTACCCGGAACAGCACATTAAAAAACTTATCCATCATGATCAAGTAGGATTCATCCCGGGGATGCAAGGCTGGTTCAACATACACAAGTCTATAAATGTAATTCACCACATAAACAGAAGCAAAAACAAAAACCACATGATTATCTCAATTGACGCAGAGAAGGCATTTGACAAAATTCAACAGCCCTTTATGCTAAAAACCCTCAATAAACTTGGTATTGATGGAATATATCTCAAAGTAATAAAAGCTATTTACGACAAACCAACAGCCAATATCATACTTAATGGGCAAAAACTGGAAGCATTCCCTTTGAAATCTGGCACTAGACAAGGATGCCCTCTCTCACCACTTCTATTCAACATAGTACTGGAAGTTCTAGCCAGAGCAATCAGGCAAGAAAAAGAAATAAAGGGTATTCAAATAGGAAAGGTGGAAGCCAAATTGTCTCTATTTGCAGACAACATGATAGTATACCTAGAAGACCCCATCACCTCAGCCCAAAAGCTCCTGCAACTGATAGGCAACTTCAGCAAAGTCTCAGGATATAAAATCAATGTGCAAAAATCACAAGCATTCCTATACACCAATAACAGACTTAAAGAGAACCAAATTAAGAAAGAACTGCCATTCACAATTGCTACAAAGAAAATAAAATACCTAGGAATACAACTCAATAGGAATGTAAGGGACCTCTTTAAGGAAAACTACAAACAACTGCTCAACGAAATAAGAGAGGACACAATCAGATGGAGAAACATTCCATGTTCATGGTTAGGAAGAATCAATATTGTGAAAATGGCTATACTGCCCAAAGTAATTTACACATTCAATGCTATCCCCATCAAACTACCATTGAATTTCTTCACAGAACTGGAAAAAACCACCATGAATTTCATATGGAACCAAAAAAGAGCCCGCATAGCCAAGTCAATTCTAAGCAAAAAGAACACAGCGGGAGGCATCACGCTACCAGACTTCAAACTATACTACAAGGCTACAGTAATCAAAACAGCATGGTACTGGTACCAAAACAGAGATATAGACCAATGGAACAGAACAGAAGCATCGGAGGCAACACAACATATCTACAACCATATTATCTTTGATAAACCAGACAAAAACAGGCAATGGGGAAAGGATTCCCTATTTAATAAATGGTGTTGCGAAAACTGGCTAGCCATGTGCAGAAAGCAGAAACTGGACCCCTTTCTGACACCTTACACTAAAGTTAACTCCAGATGGATTAAAGACTTAAACGTAAGACCTGACACCATGAAAACCCTAGAGGAAAATCTAGGCAAAACCGTTCAGGACATAGGAGTAGGCAAGGACTTCATGAACAAAACACCAAAAGCATTGGCAACAAAAGCCAAAATAGACAAATGGGACCTAATCAAACTCCACAGCTTCTGCACGGCAAAAGAAACAGTCACTAGAGTGAATCGGCAACCATCAGAATGGGAAAAAAATCTTTGCAGTTTACACATCTGACAAAGGGCTGATATCCAGAATTTACAAAGAACTCAAACAGATTTACAGAAAAAAAAACAAACAAGCCCATTCAAAAATGGGCAAAGGATATGAACAGAAACTTTACAAAAGAAGACATACATGAGGCCAACAAACATATGAAAAAGTGCTCATCATCATTGGTTATTAGAGAGATGCAAATCAAAACCACATTGAGATATCATCTCACACCAGTTAGAATGGCGATCATTAAAAAATCTGGAGACAGCAGATGCTGGAGAGGATGTGGAGAAATAGGAACACTCTTACACTGTTGGTGGGAGTGTAAATTAGTTCCACCATTGTGGAAGACAGTGTGGCGATTCCTCAGGGACCTAGAAATGGAAATTCCATTTGACCCAGCAATCCCATTACTGGGTATCTATCCAAAAGACTATAAATCGTTCTACTATAAGGATACATGCACACGAATGTTCATTGCAGCACTGTTTACTATAGCAAAGACCTGGAACCAACCCAAATGCCCATCGATGATAGACTGGACTGGGAAAATGTGGCACATATACACCATGGAATATTATGCAGCAATCAAAAATGATGAGTTTGTGTCCTTTGTAAGGACATGGATGAATCTGGAGAACATCATTCTCAGCAAACTGACACAAGAACAGAAAAAGAAATACTGCATATACTCACTCATAGGTGGGTGAGAAAAAGGAGAACACATGGACACAGAGAGGCGGTCTACTATACACTGGGGACTGTTGGGGGAAATGGGGGAGGGACAGCGGGGGGGGCTGGGGGGGATAGCCTGGGGATGAATACCAAGTGTGGGTGAAGGGGAGGAAGGCAGCAAAACACACTGCCATGTGTGTACCTATGCAACTATCTTGCACGTTCTGCACATGTACCCCAAAACCTATAATGCAATAAAAATTAAAAAAAAAAAAAAGAAAAGAAAAGGCACCCGGATCTGTGTGATTTCCTGTGCGGCAACCCACTGTGCCGGATGAAACAGCTGCACTGAGATTCGTGGCGCTTTTTTGCCTGGGAATCTCCTGGCCTGGCTCCCTGTTTCAGTCCCCTTTTTATCAGTTGAATTGGTGACTCTGTCTCCCAGGAGCTCCAATCACCAGCTAAAACGGCACCTGGACCTGAGCATTTTGTATGGAGAACCACCACACTGGGGCACTGGCCAAAACAGCCATGCTGGCGACCCGTGGGGCTCCTCCACCTGGGAATCTCCTGGTCTGTGGGCAATAGAAATCCGTCTGGAAATGCAGCATTTACTCACCCTCCGCACTTTTACTGGGAGCTGCAATCCTGAGCTGCTCCTAAGCAGCCATCTTGGATCCATCCTCTAATGGCTGCTTTTAAATTCCTATCTGCCAAATACAAAATCTATATTATGCTGAGGTTGGTCTCCATTGATTACCTTTTCTATTGAATATGGGTCACATTTTAACAACTCTTTGTTTATCTAGTTATTTTGGATTATATCATGGACACTGTCAATATGTAGTAGGGAATCTGAATTCTGTAATATTCCTTTGAAGAGTGTTTATTTATTGATTTATTTTATTTTAGTGGGCACTTAACTATTACTTTATGCTCTATATCCTCTTTAATGAGAAGCTGCCAAAATCGCCATTCAGTTATTTTAACATTAGCTGAGCTCTTTGTAGTTTGCCATATATACTTGTAATTCAGAGTCTAGCCAGGGTTTACATACAGATTTTTGAACTTTCCCTTTGTGATTCTCTCAATTCCTGGATTTCTGGATTTTAAAGCTGCTTTTAGCACCCTAGACTCTATCCTCTGGTTCCTTAAGCCAGTGAGCTTATAGGTTTTTAAGCTTCAGTTTCTCTACATAGATATTGGCAGAGACCTGCCCCGAGACAAAAAGTTGTTTAGAAAAAGAGAGAATCCATAAAATCCAAAGCAAAACCTCAAAAATGGAACTACATCAAACTTAAAAACTTTTGTGCATCAAAGGACACAATCAACAGAATGAAGAGGCAACTTATGGAATGAAAGAAAACATTTATATATCTGATATGGGTTAATATTCAGAATAAAGAACTCTTACAACTCCAAACACACACAAAAATCAGATATCCTGATTTTAAAATTGGCAAAGAACTGAATAGACATTTCCCCAAAGGAGACATATGCCAAGAAACATATGAAAAGATTCTTGGTATCACTATTATCAAAGAAATGCAAATCAAGACCACAATAAAATTCCACCTTATACCCATTAAGATGACTACTACAAAAACCAAAACAAAAAACAAAAAAAACAAAAACAAAAAAGAAAGAAAATAAGTGTTGGTGAGGTTATGGAGACATTGGAATCCTTGTGCACTGTTGGTAGAAATTCAAATGGTGCCAATCATTATTGAAAACAGTATCAACGTTCCTAAAAAAAATTAAAAATAAAATTACCATAAGATCCAGCAATCCCACCTCTGGGTATATATCCAAAAGAATTGAAAGCAGTGTCTTGAAAAGATATTTGCACACCCATGTTCATAGCAGCACTACTCACAATAGCCAAGAGATGGAAGAAAACCAAATGTTCATCAGTGGATAAATGAATAAACAAAATGTGGGATACACATACAGATAAATATTATTCGGATTTAAAAAGGAAGAAAATCCTATCACGTATTACCACCCCGATGAAACTTGAGAACATTATGCTAAGGGAGATAAGCTGATCACGAAAAGACAAATTACTTTGTGCTTCCACTTATATGTGGCATCTAAAGTGGTCAAATTCATAGAAAGAGAAAGTAGAACGGTGGTTATCAGAAGCTGAGGTGAGGGTGAAAAGGGAAGTTGTTGAATGGGTATAGTTTCAGATTTGAAAGATGAGACTGTTCTGGAGATGTTTCCCAGCAATATGAATATACTTAACTCTGCTGAATTATATACTTAATAATGGTTATGATGATGTAAGTTCACCACAATAAAGAGAGACAGAGACAGAGAGACAGAGCAAATCGCCTAGTGCATTTCTCTTCTTCGAGTGTATGTGCCCCTCCATTTTCTACCTCATTTTGGTCATTTTTTTAGTCCCACAAGACAGTTTTTGTTTTGTTTTTGTTTTTTTTTTGCTTTTTTTGAGACAGGGTCTCGCTCTGTTGCCCAGGCTGGAGTGCAATGACACACTCTTGACTCACTGCAACCTCCGCCTCCCAGGTTCAAGCAATTTTCCTGCCTCAGCCTCTCCAGTAGTTGGGATTACAGGCACCCACCACCACACCTGGCTAATTTTTGTATTTTTAGTAGAGACTGGGTTTCATCATGTTGGCCGGGCAGGTCTCGAACTCCTGACTTGTTGATCTGCCCGCAAAAGCACACTATACAAATAGTCATAGTGCAGCTTCCATGAGCAGCTATTGATAACAGCAAACTACTGCCTTTGACCTCACAATTGCCAGCAGCACAAATTCACTAACTTTTTTTTTTTTTAACGGACTCTCACTCTGTCACCCAGGCTGGAGTGCAGTGGCTCGATCTTGGCTCACTGCAACCTCTGTCACCTGGGTTCAAGTGATTCTCCTGCCTCAGCCTCCCGAGTAGCTGGGATTACAGGCTCCTGCCACTGTGCCCAGCTAATTTTTTTTATTTTTAGTAGATGCCAGGTTTCACCATCTTGACCAGGCTGGGCTTGAACACCTGACCTTGTGATCCACCCACCTCGGCCTCCCAAAGTGCTGGTATTATAGCCATGAGCCACTGCACCTGGCCCAAATTCACTAATTTTTACTGTTAAACATTTCTACGTAGACTTGGGAGGATATAGAAAGTGACAAGCCTGAGTTCTTGGCTATTTTCTTCCTGGCCTGTTTATCTGGCACCACGGGAATATTGTCTTACTTTGCTCAGCAATCAATGCCTGAGAAGAAAGAAAGGATTGATACCATTTCATTTAACTCTCTTCATTTATATGGATTGGAAAAAATATTATTATATGGTTTATTGTTGAAATGCTAATGTAAATGGTATTGTGTCCTCAATTTCAAATTCCACTTGTTCATTGCTGGTATATAGGAAAGTGATTAACTTTGTGTATTGACCTTGTATACTTCAACCTTGCTATTATGGCTTATTAGTTGTAGGAGCTTTCTGTCTATTCTTTCAGATTTTCTACATGGGCAATCATGTCATCTGCAAACAAGGAGAGTTTTACTTCTTCCTTCCCAAAGAAGTATACCTTTTATTCCTTTCCTTGTCATTTGCACGAGTTAGGACTTCCAATGTTGATATTGAAAAGGAGTGGTGATAGGGGCCTTCTTTCTGATGTTAACAGGAAAGCTTCTAGCTTCTCACCAGTAAGTCTGATGTTAGTGGTAGGGTTTTTGTAGGTGTTCTTTATCAGGTTGAAGAAGTTCCCCTCTATTTCTAGTTTGCTGAGAGTTTTTATCATGAATAGGTGTTGAATTTTCTCAAATGTTCTTTCTGCAACTGTTGATATGATCTTGTGATTTTTCTTCTTTAGTCTTTGATGTGATGGATTACCTTAATTGTTTTTCAAATGCTGAGCCAGACTTAAATTCTTGGGATAAATCCCACTTGGCTGTGGTGTGTAGTTCCTTTTATATATTGTGGGATTCAAATTGCTAGTATTTTGTTGAGAGTTTTTGCCTCTATGTTCATGAGAGATATTGGTCTGTAATTTCTTTTTCTTGTAATGTTTTTGTCTGGTTTTGGTATTTGGGTAATGTTGGCCTCATACAATGATTAGGAAGTATTTCCTCTACTTATGTCTTCTAAAGAGATTGTAACCAGCCTGGGCAACATAGGGAGACTGGTCTCTACAAAAAAAACTTAAAAAATTAGGCAGGTCTGGTGGTGCACACCTGTGGTCCCAGCTACTTGGGAGGCTGAAGCCGGAGGATTGAGTAAGCCCAGGGGGTCAAGATTGCAGTGAACTGTGATCACGCCATTGCACTGCAGCCTGGTTGATAGAGTGAGACCCTGTATCCAAAAGAAAGAGAGAGAGAGAGAGATTATAGAGAATTTGTACAATTTACTTTTTAAAATGTTTGGTAGAATTCACTGAATGAATTCATCTGGACCTTGTGTTTTCTGTTTTAGAAGATTACTAATTACAATTCCATTTCTTTGGAATGTAATAAGTAATTTCATTTCTTTGGAATAAGCAGAGCCTATTCAGATTGTCTGTTTCTTTCCGTGTAAGGTTTGACAGATTGTGTCTTTCAAGGAATTGGTTCATTTCACTAGGTTATCAAATTTATGTGCATAAAGCTTTTCATAATATTCTTTCATTATCCTCTTAATGCCCATGGGGTCTATAGTGATATTCCCACTTTCATTTCTAATATTAGTAACTTGAGACTTTCTTTTTCTTAGTTAGCCTGGCTTACTGATTTTGTTGATTTTTAAATAACCAGTTTTTTGCTTCATTAATTTTTGTTATTGATTTCCTATTTATTGGTTTCTGCTCTAATGGTTCTTATTTTTTTCCCTGCTTACTTCAGGTCTAATTTGTTCTCCTTTTTCTAGTTTCCTAAGGTGGAAACTTAGTTCATTTTTACTTGTTTTCTTTTCTAAAGTATGTATTCACTGCTGTAAGTTTCCCCTGGAGCACTGCTTTTTCTGCTTACCACAAATTTTGACAAGTTATATTTTCATTTAATTCAAAATATTTTAAACTTTTTCTCAAGTTTACCTTTGAGTCGTGTGTTATTTAAAAATGCATTGTTTGCTCTCCAAGCATTGGGATTTTTCAGTCATCTTTCTGTTATTGATTTCTAGTTTAATTTCGCTGTGTCTGAGCGCAGACATTGTATGATTTCTATTTATATTTGTTAAGGTGTGTTTCAAGGCCCGAAATGTGTTCTATCTTGGTGGATGTTCCATGTGATGTAGAGAAGTATGTGTATTCTCCCACTGTTCACAAAGTAGTAGAAAGATAGTTGATAGATGTCAATTATATCAGTTGATTTGTGGCACTGTTAGGTTCAACTATGCTCTTATCGATTTTTCTGCTTGCTGAATCTGTTTTTTTCTGATAGAGAGGTGGTGAAGTCTCCAACCACAATAATAGATCCGTCTATCTCTCAGTGCAGTTCTATCAGCTTTTGCCTCGTGTATTTTGATGTTCTGTTGTTGAGCATATACACATTAAGGACTGTAATGTATTCTTGAAGAAGTGTCCCCTTTATCATTATGTACTGTCCCTCTTTATCACAGATAACTTTTCTTATTCTGAAGTCTGCTATGTCTGGAATTAATGTAGCTAATTAATCCTGTTTTCTTTGGATTCTTGTTAGCGTGGTATATCTTTCTTCATTTCTTTATCTTTAATCTAATCTATAGGTTTTGTTACATTTAAAGTGAGTTTCTCCTTTACAACATATGGTTTGGTCTTCCGACGGTCTCTGTCTTTTAATTGCTGAATGTAGACTATTGACATTGAAAGTGATTATTGATATAGCTGGATTAATGTCTATCTGATTTGTTGCCGTTTTCTATTTGTTCTCCTTGCTTTTTGTCCTTTTGTCTTCCACTATTTTTTTGCTTTATAAAATTGTGGTAAAAAACACATAACATGAAACCTACCTTCTTAACAAAATTTAAAATACGCAGTATGGTATTGTCAACTGTATGCACACTGCTGTACAGCAGATCGCTAGAACTTTTTCAACTTGCATGGCTGAAACTCTAAACCCACTGGACGTCAACTCCACCGTCCCTTCTGCCCACTCCTGGTAATCTCCATTCTACTTTCTATGAGTTTGACTATTTTAGATGCTCATATAAGTGGGATCATGTAATATTTGTCCTTATGTGAAAGGTTTATTTCACTTAAGATAATTTCCTTAAGATTCATGCGTGTTATAGCTTATGAGGGATTTTCTTCTTTTTAAAGACTGAATAATATTCCACTGTATGTACAAATCACATTTTGCTTATCTATGCATCCATTGATAGACATTGACATGGTTCCCATCCCTTGGCTGTTGTGGATAATGCTGCTGTGAATATCCAAATGCAAATATGTACTCAAGACTCTACATTCAATTCTTTTGGATAAATATCTAGATGTGAGATCACTGGATGTTACGGTAATACTATTTGTGATTTTTTTTGAGGACACTTCAGTACTGTTTTCCCTAATGGCTACATGATTTTAAATTCTCACCAACAGTGCACAGGGGTTTCAATATTCTCATCCACCATCCTCTCCGTATCCTCATCAGTGCTTACTATTTTCTGGTTTTTGTTCACAGCCAACCTAATGGATGCAGACACTTCATTGTTGTTTTGATTTGCATTTCCCTTGCCATTAATGATGTTAAACAACTTTTAATATAGATCTGTGATTTAATAGATCTGTGGTTTCACGTCTGACCAAACAAAATTTGTGGAAATTTTCAGTCATTGTTGCTTCAAATATTTATTCTGTTCATTCCTTTTACTTCCGATATTCCCATTATATGAATCTTACCCCTTTTGTAATTATCCCACAGTTTGTGGATTTTTCTCTTTTCCCCCCAGGTTTGTTTTTGCTTTGTGTTTTCATTTTGAAAGTTTCTATTGACATATTCTGAAGCTCAGGCACTTTTTCCCTTAGCTGTGTCCAGTCTACTAATGAACTCATCAAAGACTTTTTTCCCCAAATCTCTAGCTTATTTTTTTATCACTCGTGTTTTTTTTAACTCTAACCTTTTTTTTTGTTTTAGAATTTTTATCTCTGCTTACACTGCTCATCTTTTTCTTACCTGCTGCCTACTTTATTTATTAGAACTCTACACACATTAATCATCATAGCTGTTTTAAATTCTTGATTTGGTAATTCTAACATCTCTGATGTATCTGAGTCTGGTTCTAATGCCCTAATGTCTTCAAATTGTAATTTTTGCCTTTTAATATGTCTTGTCATTTTCTTGATAGCTAGACATACTGGACAGAAGGAACTGCTGTAAATAGGCTGTTAAGGTGTGGTGGCGGCATGAGAGGAGGGTAAACATTCTATAGTCCTCTGAGTAGGTCTCAATCTCCCTGTGCCCCTGGGCTGTGGACTTCACAAGTGCTTCTCAGTCGCCATGCCCTGCCCTTGGGTGAGACAGAATGACTAGAGGGGCCAGAGCTGGGCATATTTCCCTTTCCCCAGTTTAGCCAGGTTCTGGTAGAACGCCAGTATTCTAGGCTCTTATAGAAGAGTTTCTCTTGAGGGGAGACAGAGTATTCTGGTGTATTTCAAAATGGTTCTTTTCACCCTTTACCTGCTAGGAACACAAGGGGACTTTCCTCTGATATTCACTGTAGAACCTGGTGGAGCTCCTGCAATGAAACTCATAAAAGTATGGTTACCCCACTGTGATTGGGTCCCACCAGAGTTTTTAACACTCAAACTTGTCCACATTGAGTCTGCAGTAATTTGAGAGTTACAGCTTAGTTTTCCAAGGTGGGCATTCGATCCTGCAGTGATTTCTGTTTGTAAGTTCTGGCTTCAGTTAAGTTGTAATTCTCTGTATTCACCTGTCTGTCTCTCTAATTTGGGAGGCAGCAGTTTACCCTATGATTTCACATCCCTGATAGTTTTAAGAAGAAGTATTGATTTTTCAGTTTGTTCATCTTTTCACTTATTAGGACAGAATGGCAACTTCCAAGCCCCTTACCTGCTGGTCTAGAAACTTGAGGTCTGTAATACCCTTTTCTCAATCTGGTTCACACCCTCCTTTGACTTTCAAAGTAGTCCTTAAGCAAGTAATTGCTATTTCTGCTGAAATGTAAGCGTCACAGAGCCACAGCCTATGGAGTTCACCAGATCGCTGATCAGCTTTCCTGGAGGAAATTGTCTTAGATCAGTGGTAGTTCTCACCCGGGGAACACTTTGCCCTCCAGGGAACATTTGGAAGTGTCTGGAGACATTTTTAGTTGTCACGGCTGAGGAAGGTATGACTGGCATCTAGCAGGTAGAGGATGCTACTAACCATCTTACATTGCACAGGAAGGCCCTCTACAGCCAAGAATTATCCTATCCAAAATGCCAATAACTCTGACGTTAAAAATCCCTGTCCTAGGCAAACCCTGAGGTTTTCTTCTCCTTCTCCCACCCCACCCCTCATCTTCACTTCCACCAGTGTTGAGCCAACTCGATGCCTTCGGTGCAGTTTTAAAACTTTGAAATCCAACTTTTCTCGTGGTTATTTTTGGGTCTCATCACCATAATCAGCATGCCAACACTTTCCTGCATATTTTCTGCCCACCAGGCAGCATGCTTGTTACCTCCTCTTGTTATCTTGCTTCATTCATTCTCATCAAGTATTAATTGAGCCTTTACTAGGTGCCAGGTACACCATTGAGGGAATATGAGGGAAACATTGCTGTCCCTGTTTTTATAGATGAGGGAGCTGAAGCTCAGAGGGGTTAAGTAATGTGTCCAAATCACATAGGGTGTGGCTTGGCCACCCGACTTTGAGGTCTTTATAGTATGCCAAGCTACTGCTGCACAGGCTGAGAGAAGCCACCATAACCCTTCTCTCTTCTGGGATTCATGGGTGCCCAGATGCTCTGTCTAATTGAGGCTAGCACTAAGCGTCTGCCAAAGTTGAGAAAACCAGGGCAGGATTGAGGAGGTGACACCATCAGGCCAGGGAGAGGAACAGAACCCCAATGTTCCAAGTCCCCACCCAGGTGCTCTGCAGGCCTCCCAGAGAGTGTGAATGGGTTTTGATGGGGATAATAGTCTCTCCAAATACACTCACTGCTAGTCTTTCCTATTGAGCAATTCAGCTTTCAAATGCTTGGTACATTAGACCAAAGGATGGGTGTTTTGTCTTCTTTTTTCCCTGCCTTTTTCTTTTTTAGGGAAAGCAATTTGCTCCTTTCTGATTTAGAATGAGATCTGGCAAGTAAGTGCTTGTTCTCCCCCCTTTCCTTGTTCCCCCACTCCCTCCCCACCCTTCAGTTAAAAAAAAATCTTGGGGGGAGAGAGGGGGAATAAGAACACAGGATCCATGCTAAGCAAAACTATTTGCATAAGCTGTACACTTGGTCCTTAGAGCTTGGGCTGATCTAACCTATGACAAATTCCTCTGTCTCGGCTACCTGCCAGCTGCGTTTTCATCGGGCCTGGCAAGACAACTGAAGTCTACATTCTGTACTAATTAACGACCTTCAGGGGAGAAGACCACCAATTGCAATGCCAGCACACTTCGCTTGTTAAAGGGGACAGGGGGCCTTGTTGGACAAGACCCAGGCTTTTTTCTTAGGGTGGTGGGCGGGTAAGCAGGCCAGGAAGGGTGAGGGGTGGGCCGGGGGTGGGGGGCTGCGGTAAACAGACCAGAAAGACAAACTCCAAGTTGTAGTAAGAGTTGGGAAGGCATCTGCACATGCCAGAACATTGTAGTGAACCCTGGGCTTCCGCAAGGTAACTCCACGGCAAACAGAAAGGGGCCTGGGGGAGAAGGGCTGTCATTTGGGAAAAGGACTTCTGCTGACCTGAAAGCTACAGGTGGAGCCCGCACTACCACGGGTTGCCTTGTTTAAAAACATCAGGGCTGCCTTATCTGGCTGGCTTCACGGTGGGAAGTGCGCTGGGGCCTGCCAGCCACACCCGCAGCACAGATAGTCATCAGCCTTGGTGGCATCACCTTCATCGGTGAAAAGATCAGAGATGTGTTGTTACAAGCCACACAGGGAGAAAACCCTCTGTTCCCCGGGATTCTGCTGATTTCATTTTTCTCTATTCTTGTGGGGTGAGGGTGGGGATGATGAGAGGACACTCTTAAAGAACATCTGGGGCTGGGGAAGAATCCTTCATGATCTCACCCTGTAATCCAGCCACTCGTCTTGCATTCTGCTGCATGCTGCCTGGCCTTTGGCCATAATACATGAACTCCTGGAGCCATCCTTTCTTTTCACCTGGATGGAGAGGGCCTCCATCTACAACACATTAGAACCTGAAGGGACCCTCAGAGGTTATTTCACCAAACCTCCTGGCTCAAGGACTCACTTCTTAGACACTAACCCCAGGTGGACGGTGACACTGTCAGCTTTTAAAGAATGAAAGGGGGTTCTCCAGTGTCCCCTGCTTCCCAGTCACATGTTGCATGGTTTTGGAGTCTCTCTGTGAAGAGGATGTGGGCAAAGTGCTCTTGGCTCATGCTCCTTTTCCAGGACCTCCTGCACACCTGCTCAGCAGTGCCCTTTTTTCCTGGAGAAGAAGATGAGCTGTCTCTCTTCCATCACCCCCTTGCCACCTCAGTCACGAAAGCCTCTCACTTGAAACGAGCGAGTTCCTTCCTTGCAGGCACATCTATTTGGACCATGAGGAATAAAAGGGGAGGGGGGAGTTGTCCTTTCCCCCAGGAGGAGCCTGGGGTAGAAAGATGGGGTGCCCCTCTGCTCACCCCTTGCTCCTGCAGCACCCCCAGCCCTGTATCACCAGCCCTATGCTTCATTAAGGGAGCACAATGTGTCCCCGTGGTCGCCTGCCAGCCGGGATGTCCTGTGTGACAGCAGATGCAAAGAGAATGAACAGGCGGCTGAAAGGGCTGGAGACAAAAAGAGCACATTGTCCAGAGCTCTGAAAGGGCTGCCTGAGAGGGGACATATGCATCTGAAAAAAATACCCCAGTGAGTCTCCCCCCCGCCAGCCTCAGCCCGCCCTCACCCGAACCTTCAACTGATACTGCACAATGATGTCTCCAAGCCAGGCAGGGCCAGGCCAGCTCCAGGCTGACAGCAGGCATGGGGCGAGTGAGTGAGTGTGGAGGGAAGAGTCCCAGACACAGGTTCCCTCAAGGAAAATTCACCACCCCTGTAACCTGTCTGCTCTTGAATCATAGAAGACTGCCATGGAATCACAGCATCACCTAATCACAGAAGACCTGGGCTGGGAGTGTCTAACCTATTCATTTTACAGATGAAAAGGGTGGATGAGTCGCAGCAGCGGACAGTAGAGGCAGAGGCTGCCTGAGCACCCAGATCTCCCACTTCCTGATCTAGTATGGGAGGCACAGCTCACATCCAGAGGCTGATGATGGAATTGCCAAAAGAGATAGGTGCCCTCTCTGGACCTCCCCTGTGCTTCTTTGACAGGGTGTGGGGCCAAAACCCAACTTAGAAAGTGATTGTGTCTCATCCATAAAACTCCCAGGGCTTGGTGGGATCTGTGAGGCGGGGGGTCCAAGAAATGGGAGAAGAAGGGAAAGCTAGCTTGCAAACAAGCTGTTAGTTTGTGAAAGATGACGTCATAGTTTAGCAAAAGGGACAGGTCAAATCTAAGACCCTAAGTTCTCTGCTCTGTTTTGTGAACTTGGGCAATTCACGTAATTTCCATAAGCCTCAGCTTCAACATTTGAAATTCAGGACTAATTCATCCTATGCCAATGCCAATATTCTTATCAATACTAATTCTGGTGCCAACACGAATGCTAGCAACATCTTCTCTGTGTCTCCCAGAAAGCCACTTGAGGATTTAATACATTACTATGGGTGAAAGCTCTTTGGAGACCACAGAGCACTGTAGAAACCAGAATATTGCTTTCAACGCGAAAAAGTGTGGGGGAAGCCGTCATTGCCTGTGACCATAACCCTTTGTAGGATATTTTGTAAACCAGCAGTTGCTTCTTGACTTCGGCTTTTTGGAGGAGGGAAGGAGGATTTGATGAAGTCAAGGTTCTTTTTAAAATCAGTTGTAAATTTGAAAAGACCACTTTTTAAAAATAATGTGCAAAGGCGCTTTCTAGAAAGCAAACTCTCCTAGGCAAGGAAGGAATCTGTGGGATCACCCTCCCTTTAATCTGTCTCCAGTGAGTTTTCTGACATGAGAAAATTCCCCCTCCACCTGGGGCCACTTCCTCTTTCCTCCTCAGCCCCTCCCAAGGTATCCTTAAGTGGACCCCACAGACTCAGACAGCATCTCCCCGGGAAATGAGCTCACCGGCTGTGTGCGAGCAGATGTTGGGGAAGTCTGTGTGGTCTCTCACAACAGCTGTTCAAAATTCTTTTCCCCTGAAAGTTTCCATTCTGCATATGGGGAGGTGGGCAGGGGGGAGGGCAGGCAGACAGGCAAGGAAAGAATGTGAGCTCTCCACCCTGTTTTGGAGCTGTCTTGTTTCTTTGAGATCTCAATGTTTCAGAGACATTGTACATGCTGGAAGATGTCATAAATGAGTTTATTTTGTTCCAGATGTATGACACCAGGATCTCCGATTCAGATTATTCACACTGTGTTGCCATGTCAACACACACACGCATACACATGCACACACACACTAGTGTCCCAAACTGTGCCTGGCCCTGGAGAGGAAACAAGGGGACTAAGAGAAATACTTTTTCTTTCAAAGGAATTTCCCACTATGAAGTCAAGTAACGTGTTTCTGAACCACTTAGAGGTCTGGTACATGACACACTGGCCAGAACACAGATCAGAGGGATTGCCCTTTGGACTGGGCTGGCCAGAGAGGCTTTGTGGAAGAGGTGGGACTTGAGCTGCCTGCGGAGGAGGAATGACTTCGGCAGAAAGGCAAGAGGCATCCTCAACAAAGTGGAAGGGTAAACACAAGTGAGGCAATGGGGACAAGCTAGTTCTTTTCATCCACATGCACCCTACACATGTCCAGGTATCCACTTAACTGTTCCTAGAATCAAGAAGGCCAGTGGAGGGCCAGTGGGTCTATATTCCCTCTGTGAACTAGGATTATGATATCATCCTTTCTTATTTGTAAAACTTATTCAAGAAAAGGGTTCCAGAATCTCCAGTAGGTTGTTCTGGAGTTGTACTCCAGAGTTATTGACAGATCTTCTGTCATGTTTCTTTTGATCTCTTTGGCAGCCTGGTGTTCACAACCTAAAAGCAGATTTTGAACTTCTGGAACCCAAGACCCCAAAGAGTTACTACAGGCTGAAAGGGCCCCACTCGGCAAACACTACTGAACACCTACTTTGTACCAGGATACATGTCAGTCTTTTGGAATTCAGAGGTAAATTAGGGTGCTCCTGCCTTCAAGAGGCAGTGTGCAAATAATCAGGCATAATTTCAGAAAGTCTATGATAAAATGTAGGCTGAAAACTTCACAACAAAAAGTTATTAACTCTTCTTGGAAGTTGGGGATGTTAAGAATGGTCTGACAGAGGAGGTTATAGTTGTGCTGGGTTTTGAATGATGAATAGGGGTTTGCCAGGTAGACAAGGGAGGAAATGGCATTCTGGGTACAGGAGTTAGTGGGTGCAACTAGGTGAAGAGTTGGACAAGGATCCCCTTCTTTCCTCCAGGACCTTACTCTCACACTTAGCATACACCAAAAGAATAATTAACAAATGCAGAAATCACCTAGCACTTCACAGGGAATATGAAGACCTTATAGGTGAACCTAAGACAGAATGCCTGAGACTGATACCAAATGTGTGGGTATCTAGCAGCGTACCTGGCATATTGAGGGCACTGGATCATTCCATTATTCATAGACTACCCTGAGCAAAGGGACACCAAGGTGAGCTCATAGATGCTTTAGCCAATTTCCTGAAAGCCAGGAGTGCAGGGCTGATGTGATGAAAAACAGTCACATCTGTCTACCGTGTGTCCCTTGGTCTGTTCTCAAGTGTTTTGGTTATAGCATCTAAGTTCATTTTCTCAATCTCACTGGGCTGAAGAGCAATACTATATGATGATATTTGTTATTGCGGAAATGTACCATGAGTCAGACTCTGTTCTGAGCACTTAGTATTTATGGACTCACTTAATCCTCACAATTCTGAGGTAAGAGCGATGAGAGACAAGGACAATGCAGAGTTGGGTCAAGCAACCCGCCCTGGCCTGGGGCACGCAACTGCTGATTACAGAGGCTGGAGTTGAACATTGGATGTTATCATAATCCTAGTTCACAGCTCTGCCATTGCAGAGCTTCTCTGTCTTCTTCCAAGGATTAATGGTAAATCAGAACTCTTTCTCTACTGTCTTTATGCCCATTTACTGAGTTTAATATAATAAGGATTTCTGTTATTATTATAATTGCCTTGAGTTTCTGTCTTGCCCTCACATCTTCACTTTTCCCCTAATCTCAAGATAGAGTGGTGGGAAAGAAGGGATAGAGAAAACATAGACATTGGAGCTAGGATGGAGTAGTAAGGATCCCATATTGTTTGATGAGTTTTTAAATATTCTTTTATTTAGAGAGTACACGTGCAGGTTTGTTACAAAAGTACATTGCATGATGCTGAGGTCTGAAATACGAATGAATCTGCCACTAGGCAGTGAGCATAGTACCCAATAGCTAGGTTTTCAGCCCTTGCTCCTCTGATGCTCTCCCACACCTAGTAGTCCTCAGCATCCGTTGCTGCCATCTTTATATCTATGAGTACCTAGTATTTAGCTCCCTCTTATAAGTGAGAACATGCAATACTTGGTTTTCTGTTTCTATGTTAACTCACTTAGGATAATGGCCTCCAGCCGTATCCATGTTGCAGCAAAGGACATTAATTTCATCCTCTTTTATCACTGCATAGTATTCTATGATGTATATGTACCACACCACATTTTCTATATCCAATCCACCACTGAGGGACACCTTGGGCTGATTCTGTCTTTGCTATTGTGAATAGTGCTGCCACGAACATGTATACACATGTGTCTTTTGGCAGAATGATGTATTTTCCTTTGGGTATATACCCATTCTCTTCATTCTTTGAGAAATCTCTATAACCAATGTCCCGTCTCCAAGGAGAATTGGACATTTTCTCACTGCAAGGGTATATACCCAGTAATGGGATTACTGGATTGAATGGTAGTTCCGCTCTTCATTCTTTGAGAAATCTCCATTGTTTGATGATTTGAAAGGGATCCTAGGCATCTTCATCTCCTACATGGTCTTTTTATTTTACTGGGGGTAGTACAATTTCCCCTTTGATCTCTGCTTCAGCCCTCCAAAACCTTAACAGAAATATACTCATTATGTAGATGAGCATCTGAGGCACAGGGACAAAAATTCATGTATTGCTCATTGGACCCTGAGAATATGAGGGCAAGACAGAACAGTGACCACTGTCATATAGTCCAGTCTTCCACACGGCTTGTGCCAGTAGTCCAGACCAAAACAGAGGGAGGCAGCCATGGGGCAGGCATGGCTCCACGTCCTATTTCTGCATCACAGCAGATTGCACAAACCCATTAGGGTGTTCTTCCCCACCACATTTGAATGCTGCTCAGAAGATGTTTCAGTTGAGTGTTTCAGGCACTTAACCACCTCATAACCTGATTTGGTCCATGATGTGACACCCCTTTGACACCCCTGGACCAGCCACTGGCAGTTTGAAGTGGGGACCAGAAGGAACTTCTTCAGTTCTCACCTTGATCTATAACCAATGTCCCGTCTCCAAGGAGAATTGGACATTTTCTCACTGCAAGGTTGTTGAGCTAACTACGTTTCTTCCCTGTGACCAGAACAGGAAGGGCAAAAATCTGAGTGGTAGCCTCACAGTAAGTTGAATAACCTTTTATTATGTGCTAGATCCTATTTTAAAAACTCTTACCTATCCCAGAAGCTGCTGCTTAGGACTGTGCAACGTGTATTTAGACTACAATGTGACTTGTACCCCATAGGTTTGGCCAGTGCACAACCTGCATAACCACTCCCCAAGGCCCTCATTATCACTGCCCTTGGCAGCTCAGGGTCTGGTTGGAGAAATGGTATCTAAACAAACAACCACAAGTCTGTCTCATCAGCATGATCACTGAAACACATCCAAAGAGCACAGAGGAGGAGGAAACCAGGACCTATTTGCTTGGGAGCTGGGTAAGATGTCGCAGTATGAGTGTCCTTAAAGCTAAGCATTGAACAATGAATAGGAGTTTTCCAAGCAGATCAGAAAGAAGGGGCATTCTGAGTGGAGGGGCCAGAATGTGAAAAAGCATAAGTGCAAGAGGACAGTTCATTGGTGGGGAAGTGGGGTGATGGGGAAAGGTGGGGTGTAGAGATGGGGTGGAGCTGGTAAAAGTCAGCTCACCCTCTTCTCAGCCACACTAGTGATGCCCAGGTGGCTGCAGTTCAGTCAGGCCCCTCCCAAGAATCCTCTTGTCTGTGTCGCTTATGGCTGTCTGGGAAGGAAAGGTCCCCAGAGACAAGCATGTCCAATGCAGAAAGGAGATGAAGAGATTTATTCTTTTTAAGGCAAAAACCCCAAGCCTCAGCCCCACAGTACATCAGTGTGTACAAGTGAGAGTAACAATTCACTGCCTGTTTGCACGGGCCAGGGCAGGGAGGCTTTCTGGGAGTGAGGTGAGAGCAAGGCTGTTCCCAGAGACTCCAGTCTCTGTTTGTGCAGACAGCATGGAATCTTTTCAAGCCATGACCATGTGGCATCCGCTGTTTCCCTCCAGGAAAATCCATGACATGTGAGGAATTGGCTGGCTGGGTCTGCCAGACGTGGGGGCTCCTTGCCCATTGGGTCGGGCAATCCACTCGACAGACCACAGAGGCACCAAGGACCTTTCAGCTCAGTCTCAAGCTGAATGTAAAGGCAATCTCCAGGGTGAAGAGAGGGAAGGGAGAGAGGGTTTTCAGGGAGCACTGTTTTCTCAAGAAAGTCCTCCAAAGACAAACCCACCTCCAAGCCAGCTAGGTCCCCAGAGCACTAGGCTACAGAGAGATGAGCCCAGCAAATCTGGCTAGAGTTCTCATTTCTCTTACAGCCTTGGGGAAAAGTACAGAAAGTACCAGTAACCTCGAGCCACAGGGCAGACCCTGGCTGGCCATCGGGGCCAACACTCTCTTGTCAAAACTAGATGTTGGTTACATGTCGCTGCCCCAGAAGCTTCAGTCACTATCCTTTGCCTGTGAGCAGAATCCACCAGCCTCACCATGGCTTATTAAAATCCATCACTCTCTCTCTCCATCTTGGCACAGTTCATCTGCCGGTGCCGCGGCCGCCTCTGTGGCTGCTCACCCTTCCTGGAGATCACCACACCCTCAGTGCTGTGCTTCCAGCCTGTGCTTCCAGCCTGCAAAGCCCTTCCCTTCCTTCTCTGTCTATTGAAAAGGCAGCTACCCACCCAGAGCTGACTCACATACTGCCCCTTCTTATACTAATAAGGTGTGTTCTCTTTTCCTCTCCCTCCGCATGCCTGCACTGTGTTGTCTAAATCTTGTTGTACTCTAAAATAAAAAGAAAATCTATAGATTAAAATGGTGGGGGATCCGGTGTCTTTCATTGGAGTTCAAGCTCTGCAAGCACAGTAACCAATTCCCCACGGTGGCTTGTACAGTGCTGCAAGTGTTATCGTGTGCCTGTTGGACAAAGGGAAGGAGGAGGGATAAGGTAAGGGGAGAAGAAAAGGAGGGAGGAGGAAGTCATATGGTTTTTTTGAAAACAACTCTGTTTAATGAGGTGATTTCTTATTCTTGAAGGTAGACCTTACAAATACTGCCTTCCGATGTGGATATAATAAATTCTGTCTGAAAGGGAAACACTGTAAGCCAGATGCTTTTACAACGGTATCTACATGTGATGTGATATTACGTATTTGAATACAAGGACAATAAGATACTTTTAATAAAGTTTGTCATTCTTTTTTTCCTAATAAGCATTTCTTAAGCCTCTACCCTGTGACAGTCACTTCACTAAAAATCAGAAACTTGAACATGGAACTGGATGTTAGTTCTGTCCTCAAGAAGTTCAGAGTCTCCCAGAAAACAGGAGCTGTGAGACAAATTACCAAGTGCAAGTTCAGAAGCCTTGCGTTTGTGGTGAGAGATGAAGAGGGAGTTTGTGAAGACGTGAAAGCAGGGTCTTTCTCCTTGAAGCTCTGGGGAGGAATTGTAAATCTGTCTGTCTATTGCCAAAGAATACTTGCCTTGGAAACTAGAGAGAGCCTCAGATTCAGTCTCAGTGATAAAGTGTTTCTAAACTGGGTCAGGGACAAAAACAAAAGACAGACGATACCATAAATAATGAACTTATGGGGCAGAAAGTGTCAGCTCAAGTATTTAGAGGCCCTCTACAAGAAAAGGAAACTAGGAATGTCATGATTTCATGAGAGGTTTTAGAAGACTTCAAAATCAGTAAATCAATGAATTATTTAGTCCAGTACTTTTCCCTCTTGCCTAGAATATTGTGATCTCCAGCTTCGTTCTCTCCCTGGTCTTACCTGTCTTCTACAATATTCCAAGGTTGATTTCCTGGGATAATATTTTGATCTCGTTACTCTCCTTTTTACAAACGTTCAAAAGTTCCACTGAAAGAATAAAGGTAAAATTTAAATGGTCATTCATGGTCCTTTTAACTAAGAAGTCTCCAACTGATTTTGATGCATGGTAAGTTTGGGGAATTAATTGCTCTATGGCTTATCTCTTCCACAAAAGAAGTATATACAGGGCAAGAGTCTTCCCTAATGCACCGTTGTAGCCCCTCAGCTTAGTGGCTAAGCACATGGCAGGTGTTGGAGAAGTTGTGGAAAGGTAAAGTGCATCTGCTGAGCAGAGGCGACTTGTCAAGCGAAGGCTGGGTGCTGGGCGGAAGAGAGGAGAATTAGATGAATTACTGTGCATTTGTTTCGATTCTATTGGAGGAGACAAAACCAAGACATAGAGCAAGTGAGAATAACTAAGCACTGGTCCACAGCGTGCAGTAACTGAAAATGACAAAGCACAGAAGAGGGAAAGCGATACTGGGACGGGGGATTAATTGTAGGTCCTTATATGACTGAGCCTTCTTTCGTGGGTGCTTGTTCTATTTCTCGTCTGCTCAGGAATAAGCAACCGGCAAACTGGAGGTTAATAAGAGTGATAATGATGCTGCTGACGCTGACAACAGTGACAATCTCCGGCTACTTATGATAATAGCTAAAGTTGACTGAGGTCCCACTGCCTGCTGGGAACTAGTATGAGCATTTTATATATTAACTGATTTAATCCTCATGACAACCCAATGATAGAGAAGACAAGGCAGGTGTTGAAGTCAGGGAAATCAGTTCAGGAGTTATTCTAATATGTTAGTTAACCCAGTGAGATCATTATTAACCGATTTCACAGAGTGGAAACTGAGACAGAGGGAAGTTAGACAGATATGACTACCACGAAGTGGCAGGCACGTTTGAACCCCTCTGTGCACTGAGGGGGCTGAGAAAAGAGAGATAGGGCCCTGGTACCTTGATGTGCTCTGCAAAGTACAGAATGGGATTTTAGACCAAACAGGGACATTCTTGGTGCCTTCAGCAATATCCTTTCTGGATGCCTGCTGCTATTTATTTGGCCCTCCATGAGCTTTTTGGCTTGTGATTAGCTTGCTTTCTCACCTACCTGGGAGATTTCTCTTCCTCTTTATCTGGTTATCGTTACTTAACGTGTATCCTCCACGCTTCCGCCCCCACAGAAATCTCCGAGGCCCCTGGAGTGGTTTACTAGTATCTCATCACCGTCTCCCCTGACCCTGGCTTGGATGGTCTCTGCTATCATACCGAGGATCTTTGAGGTTTGTCCTCCACCCTTAACCATTCTTTTCATTTTCTCCTTTTCTTCATTGTATAACGCATGAAACATCTAGATCATACTGCTCTTTTTACGGCTAGATTTTAAAACCAGGTGCACAGAGTTACAGTCCAGCATGATCCCCCAGGGCTCATGCTTTCAGGGACTCACAACAACTAACTTGTGTACTGTCTCTGACTTACTGTGTGACCTTGGGGCCAGCCACTTGCCCTCTCTGTGTCTCAGTCCCCTGCAGTGGGATCATAATATCTACCGCCAAGCAGTGCACGGAGCATGAATGAATTATTATCCCGAACGCCCTCTGAGCTTGTGGGACAAAGGTGCTATGTTAATACACAGTATCCCTCTTCTTCTTCTTCTCATTAGTATTATTCAAACCCAGATGGCATTATTATTGTTGTTGATTGACAGCCCCGCATAGCCCCATTCACGGGTGTCAGAGAGCCAGGCGGTAGTTAACACAAGCAAAAACCATGTTTAAAACAAAGCCCAAGGAGCACTCCAATAGTGTGTGCCTTGGGTTGCTATTAAAGCCAGAGCAGCTGCGGTGGCAACACGGAGGGACAGGGCAAGGAAATGTATCCCAGAGCACAAAGGGGGAAAGTGGGTCTTGACACTGATCATATAATTGTGCTGGGCTTTTATAGACACTGGGAGGCCTCAAACAGAATAAATCCTTGAACTTTATCCACGGTTTACAGGCAGCGGCTGTAAAGGTCTTTGTTGCTGTTGCTGCCATGTTAATGACCCAGCTTGGGGCGCTGCCGCCGCCGCCGCCGGCCGCTTCTTCCAAAGAAAACAAATCAAAGTGAGTAACTCGATGTCCGGCAATGAGTTTTCCATTATATAAAAATAAGTATAAATCTTTCGCAGTTGGGCAGCCGCACTGCGATGTCGGAGGCTGGTGAAGGGGTCAAGGTAGCTAGACACTTTGAACCTCTGAACCAGCACATCAGAAAGGGGCCCCGTCTCTTCGTTAATTGCAAAATAAACATATAAAAATAAACTGTGGTGTTCCAGCTCTGGGGATGGTATTTGCACCAAAGGAGAGAGGATCAGGAGGCAGCTGGGGAGGGAGAAGGGGACCTTGATCCTGTTCTCCATTACCTTTTCCACTCTGCCCACACTGATAAAACTCTGTGAGTCATTGACCCTCAACAAGCGGAGACATTAATCTTCAGCTACAAGGTATGCCTTGCAACCTTAGAGGAGATCAGTCAAAGCAGTATCTCGGGTAGATGCAATTTAGTGCCTTGGAGGTTTTAAAAAATGAGTGTCCATAAATACTCTGATTGTCTTAACAGAGCTCGGGAGTCCTTGGGAGTGTAAGGAAATGACAAAGTGGAGGCAGTACATCTTTGGTGGGGGGTTTGGACAAATGGATGAACAATAGCATGAGGTCTTAAGACATGGAAAAATACGTGAATTTGGGCGGTTGGGGTATGAAGGGGTGGACATGTGAAATGAGTCAAGGTGGGAGTGGAGGAAGACCGTGAGGACACTGGAGTAAGAAAACAGACTGGACACTTGTTCCTGGTCTTGGTGATGATTTAGGGATACAGTCAGGGTTGTGTTTGGAGCAGAGTTAGCATCAAGGGAGGAAGTTATACAACCAGAGGTCCAGGAGAAGAGGTCCAGCAGGACAGGCCCTGCACATGATTCCTGAGTGGTCAGTTGGAGGGTCTGAGACCCCTACCCCTTCCCACCCCCATCACTCCTCCAGATGCAGCAGAAAGAACCCAACTCTGTGCTTGGATGTGGAGCTTTTTCCCTCTGAAATACAAGGTACTACTCCCAGCAAAAATAAATGTCCCCTCTACCCAAACACTTTGTTTTCTTCTTTACGTTTTCTCATACTTTTCCTCCTCACCATACTTTTCCTTCACAGGATCTCTTGTGACTGCCTCTTCTTTGCCACCAGGTGAGCATTCATCCATCCATTCATTCACTTGACCGATATTACACAACTCCTATCACATCTGCATTCCAGAAACCACGCAAGGCATTCTAGATGCTAATAATTAGGGTCTCTGTCCTGGAGCAGGTCTCTTCCTAGTCCCACAGACAGAAAACTGAGTGCTGAGATAAGCGCTGAGGCAGAAGTGACACCAGATGTGGCTGGGTCAGCTTTGGTGAGAGAAAGGGAAGGGGAGTGGAAGTAAGAGCTTGTTGCGGGTGTGTGTGTTGGTGGAGTGGGACAGCAGCGAAGGACAGCAGGAGGAGAGAGTGGTTGAGAGGAAGCGTGGAAACTAAATGGGAATTAGACAAAGAAGAAGAGGAAAGGATCTGATAAAAAGAGGAAATACCGGCCGGGCGTGGTGGCTCACACCTGTAATCCCAGCACTTTGGGAGGCTGAGGTGGGCGGATCACCAGGTCAAGAGATTGAGACCATCCTGGCCAACACATGGTGAAACCCCATCTCTACTACAAGTACAAAAATTAGCCAGGCATGGTGGCACACGCCTGTGATCCCAGCTACTCAGGAGGCTGAGGCAGAAGAATCGCTTGAACTCCTTCTCAAAAAAAATTTAAAAAAATAATAAAGAAAAAGAGGAAATACCATGGCTAAAGGCACAGAAATTGGATTGATGAAAGAGAAAGGACAGAGAGAGAGCCAGAGCAAGAGCAAACAGGTGAGGAACCAAGGACAGCTTTGGGAGTGGTGTGCTGCCTAGAGAAGGGGAGCAGAGAGCGGGAGAAAGATGAGGCTAGCAGGGAAGCAATGTACCACCATGAGGAGGGCAGACTTGACCTGAAAGCACAGGGACCCGCCTGTACCTCGGTTTTAAGCTTGGGGGTGGGTCAGGAACTAGGTCAAACTAAAGAAAGGGCCACTTGGGCTATGGAACTAAGAACAGATTGGTGGGTCAGGGGTGTGGGGCATGGGGTGGGAGATCAGTTGGATCGGAAGCCATTGCCATCTCCAGGACAAGAGACAACATGGCCTGAGCTAAGCTGGAATGGAGCAAAGGAGGCAGAAACAACTATCTAAAATGGTAGGATCAGGTAAAGAGGCAGGTGTGGGAAGAGCAAGAAGAGGAAGTTTAGGAGCATTCCAGCAGGCCTCATTAACTCCGTTCTCTCGACTCACTCTTTCCACAGCTCTCTTCTGTGAAGCACCCTTCAAACTCTTCCCCTTCAGCCCCTGTCCCTTGGTGACTCCGCTGTCAATCATGTCTTCCTCATACCTTCCTCTCACATCCACATGCCTCATTGCTTTTCCTCTCTGATCTTCTAAAATTTATTCTCCTCCAAGCCTCCTTTTCTTCTTCATCTGTCCTTCATCTAATTCATGTCTTCTTCCAGCTTGTCTTCTTCCAACGTCTATGGAAGTCCCAACACAACTTCCATGTGGTGACATGGGAGTTGGGGCGTGTTTCTCATTGCAGAGGAAGAACTGGCCCTAGCCTCCTGCTGTAAGGGCTGCTTGGGAAAAAGAGTTGAAGAGTTGAAGCTGGAGGGAGATTTGGGCTGGGAAGGAGAGAAACCCAGAGGTAGATCAAGTGTGAATTTAGGGCAGATATAAAATGAAGTTGATATTGTTTCTGCACTGAAATCGTCAGTTGAGAAAAGATTTAATGGGGCCCGGGAGAGTTGCACATTCCATAGTCCTAAATGTGGGATTTTTTTTTTTAAGTGTGGGAGAGAATCTAATTCCTAAGAGGGTAAGAGGCAAGCTGCCCTTCCTCCTACTCTTTCACAGCCACCACATCCTCCCCAGGGAGTTGGAGAACAGATTTCTGATTCCAGAACTTCTGAAAAGCCAAATGGAGGCTTCTAGGAAAACATGAGGATTTGTTTGTGTGGTGTCCCCATTAATGAGTCCAGGATAATTTATTGATGATATGCTAGATGCTGTGCTTGGCTATTTCACATACATTTCACCTCCTCTAATCCTCACAGTAGCCTTGTGAGGTAGTTATCATGACCATGTCCCTGTTGGGGGTGAGAAAGCAGGTCCTCATGGGGATGAAGAAACTTGCCCACTTTGCAGTCTAGGTCTGCATGAGTCCTTGGCTCCTGGCCTTTCCCATTTTGCCATGCATGTCTTCCTCTGTTGAGCTAGCAGTGTTTTAAAATAAAGCTAGGCTGACCCGGTGGCTCATGCCTGCAATCCCAGCACTTTGGGAGGCCGAGACAGGCAGATCACTTGAGGTCAGAAGTTTGAGACCAGGCTGGCCAACATGGTAAAACTCCATCTGTATTAAAAATACAAAAATCAGCCAAGTATGGTGGCGGATGCCTGTAATCCCAGCTACTCAAGAGGCTGAGGCAGGAGAATTGCTTGAACCCAGGAGACAGGTTGCAGTGATCCAAGATCATCACACCACTGAGTTCCAGCCTGGGTGAAAGCATGAGACTCTGCCGTAAAATAAATAAATAAATAAAAGCTCACATTAGCCTAACGTAAATTTAATCTTACATGTTTTCCCTCTCTTTTTTTTAAAAAAATGTTAGAAATAGATCTCATTCTCTGGATCTTGCTCTCAAAGAGAAAGTTGAAAATATTTCCCAGAGAACTTTGATACCTTTCTCTGGAGAAAATATTTGGTGTCCTGAAATGGTGTTTGTTTTTGAAGACAGCATCATTAACTTCTTTCAATAACCCTATCTGTTATCCTTTTAGCAAGAGAGCTTCTCTGGGGAACCCATCTTTGGGAGGATACATTAGAATTATTTCCTGGGACGTTGGGAAGGGGCAGAAGTTCTGGAAAAAATGGCCTGCCCTCTGCTTTGATGGGACCAAAGTGGGTCTGATGGGCTATAGCTGGAAATGTAAATGGGCAAGGGAATCTGAAGTAAGGGTGCAGAAGGTAAGAGGTGAGTGAGGTGCTGCTGTAACAGAGACCCTAAAATATGGAAATGGATTTGGGATTGTGGTAGGCAGATGTCAGAAGGTCTTTGAGAAGGGTATTTAGGGACTGATGTCCCTCAAGAAGACTGTTTGTCAAGGATTAAAGAAAAGTGAGGAAAATGTTACTGGAAACCAGAAAAAAAGAGGCTCCATGAAGAGGCAGAAAGTTTACCAACATTTTTGCCTGCTATATTAGTCTGTTTTCATGCTGCTGATAAAGACATACCTGAGACTGGGTAATTTATAAAGAAAAGAGGTTTAATTGACTCACAGTTACACATGGCTGGGGATGCCTCACAATCATGGTGGAAGATGAAGGAAGGGACCTCTTACATGGCAGCTGGCAGAGAGAATGAGAGCCAAGAGAAAGGGGTTTCCCCTTAAAAAACTATCAGAACTCATGAGACTTATTCACTACCATGAGAACAGTATGGGGGAAACTGTCCCTGTGATTTAACTCTCTCCCACTGGGACCCTCCCACAACACAAGGGAATTATGGGAACTACAATTCAAGATGAGATTTGGTTGGGGACACAGGCAAACCAAATCAGCTGCGGTAACATGGAAAACAGATGTATCTAATGGATAGGTTGGTCTAGCTAAGGAGATTTCCAGGCAGTGTTAAAGATGTCCCTGGCTTTATCTTGCTGCTTATGTTAAAATCTGAGGGTACAGGGATAAGCTGAAGAAAAAAAAAATTATCCATTATGAAAGAAGCAGAATTTACAGAGTTGGAAAATCCCCTGCCTCTCCAGAAAGAAGCAATGTTTAATAAGAAAATGGCTCTGTACAAAAATAAAATGTGGGGAATGGTCAGGAGAACATGGTCTAAAGAGGGAATTAAGGATGTGACCACAGGTGGGGCACAGTGGCTCACGCCCATAATCCCAACACTGTGGAAGGCTGAGGTGGGGAGATCACTTGAGGCCAGGAGTTGGAGACTAGCCTGGCAACATAATGACACCCCATCTCTACTAAAAACATAAAAATTAGGGGGACATAGTAGTGCAGGCCTGTAATCCCAGCTACTTGAAAGGCTGAGGCATGAGAATTGCTTGAATCCAGGAGGCAGAGATTGCAGTGACCTGAGATGGCACCACTCTGACCTGAGATGGTGACAGAGCAAGATTCAGTCTCAAAAAAAGGAAGACAGAAAGAAATAAAGAAAGAAAGAAAAGAAAAGAAAGAAAGAAAGAAAGAAAGAAAGAAAGAAAGAAAGAAAGAAAGAAAGAAAGAAAGAAAGAAAGAAAGAAAGTGACTATAAAATCCTTTGTTAAGATCTTGGAAAGACTTAATAAGGTAATGCCTTGGAGAACTCCTCAGTCAAAACAAACAGAAACCCAGGGCTTTTAAGATTCTTTGGCAGCTTCAACAGAAGCTCAGGGTAGAGGGTGGCTTACCCTGAAGAGATGTTTGGGATGTACCCTGCCCTTGTGAACCTTATTGTCATCTGTGCCATTAAGAAAAACCTCACAAACTTTTTAAATGATGACACACACCCCAATAAGATTCACAGGAGACTCTCAAAGATTCTAAGAGAAATTTACAAGCAGAAACACCATCACCTTGGACTAAAAGAGGCATAGAAAATGCAGAGTAAAAATAAAAAGACTTTGGATTCCCAAACTTTTATAGGCAGAGAATAGTCTGAGAAATATACTCAGTTGCAAATGTGAACAATGTTTTATAGAAAAAGAAAGATGACACAGAGGGAAGAACCAAGAGCCACTTGGAATAATTCTCGGGACTTGATCCCTAATCAAGGAACTGACCAAATGTGTGCTGCCAGATTTCAGAACTGCTGTAGGCTGGTAACTCCTCTATGCCTCCTGTTTCCCCCTTTCTGAATGGGAGAGTCTATAGCCATGATCCTATGTCTATCCCGTTATTGCATATTGGGTGTGCGGATGTGTGGGGTAGAGGCTTGTGGGGAACAGAAGACTTCTCTCCTTCATTCACAGGTTTTCAGATAGAGAGGGAGTACATTTGAGGGATGCTATCTGTCTCTCTATAGGATCTCCAGTATACTGTCATTGAGACTTTGCACACGCTGTTCCCTCTGCCTGGAATTGTCTTGCCTTGTTTCTCTGCCTGGTTAATTCCTATTCACTCTCTAAGACTCAGGTCAAAACCCATCTCCTGCATGACGCCGCCTCAATTTCGTCAGCTAAAATCAGTGGCTATATTCTTTGCTTTTCGGTTGGAGTTCCACCCTGAACTGAAATGATTTACATACCTGTCTTCCTCCCACTGGCCAGCCAGTTCTAAAATGGTAGGAATGACGTCTTAACACTTTTATTTATTTTTGCTTATCCAAACTCATTGAAAATGAATATAGGTACTCAACAAATACCTGTTGGCGAACAAATGAATGTATACATTTTAACAAAGATGGTACGAAAACCTTTAGAGGGGAGAGTGAATTTAAAAAAACCTAAATGATTAGCTTAATAACTGAAGCCTGGAGTGGAGGTTTGAGAAGGTGGTTGTGGGGTTGAGGGATTGAGGTCCTGTCTTGGAGGTCAGTGTCTTTTTTTTTTTTTTTTTTTGGTGTTTGGGAAATCCAGATGTATTTGCCTAGTTAAGGAGAACACAGAAAAGAAACAGCTCCATTTCTTTGGAAAGGACTGGCACTTTGTTTTCCTTGACACGTAATTAATGACCTCAGAGTTAAGTCTCTTCAGCATTTTAGGACACATTACAGAACATGCTAGGGAAACCAGTGATTTCTGGGAAGCTGAACATCAAATTCCTAGACACCATCTTAGACCTAAACTTTTCTGTTGAGAGAAATTAGCTTAGAAACCCATCATAAGCCCTATGAGAACACAGACTGTCTTCTTTGTCACTGCTGGCACAGAGAATGCACTAAAAACATTTTTAAAAATGGTTGATTATTGTCATATGGCAAGGAGGAGGAAGGAAGGGAGATGGCTAGGGGATATTTTGGATTTTATGAGTACTTAATAGGTTTTTATTTTAATTAACAGTGTGTTTATAGAGTAGGAGTAATATTGTGAGGAAGATTTTATAGCACCAGGACAGCAATCTGCAACAGTTATGTCCCTCAGACCTTTCTCCAGAAGGTCTTCTACATCTGGACGTGACTCTCTTCTCCCCTGGTTCTTAGTAAAGATCACCCCTGAGAGAGCATGAGGAAGATGCCCAAGCCTCCTGCTTTCATGGAAAACTCCATCTGAATACCAGCAAACCAGAGTCCTGAGGAGAGACGATTGACATTGGGCCCAAAATAAGATTTATTGAAATGATTGACATTTCTGTTCTTTTTCCATTTCTCTTTGTGAGAATCCCATAGTCAGGACCTAAAATGATCACAAATATGCACATTCCAGACTAAAAGATTGGACACCCCTGGTGTCAATTTTTCTTTTTGTTTTGTTTTGTTTAGAGATAGGGCCTTGCTCTGTTGCCCAGGCTGGAGGGCAGTAGCACAATCATGGCTCACTGCAGCTTTAAACTCCTGAGCTCGAAAGATCCTCCCACTTCAGCCTCTGAGTATCTGGGACTACAAGTGCACACCACCACACCTGGGTATGGTTTTGTTTTTTGTAGAGCTGAGGGTCTTGCTATGTTGCCCAGTCTGGTCTTGAATTCCTGGCTTCAAGAGATCCTCCTACCTCAGTCTTCTGAGTCGCTGAGATTACAGGCATGAGGCTGAAAATGTGTGTTAAAAGGCTAAGACTTCTACCCAAAGCCCCCTTAAGCACAAAGATGCCAGAAACTACTGTAGTACTACAATAGGACTGTGAAAGTCAGCAAAGGGCACTCTTTCCTTCAGGAGGACACAGTTCTGTGCCAGGGTGTGTGGCTTGGTGAGTAGAGTGCTGAGTGGGTTGACCACCTCACTCACTTCCTTGGCTTCAAGTCTTATGTAGAGAACAATTGACACCAGGGGTGTCCAAGCTTTTGGCTTCCCGGGGTCACCGAAGAATTGTCTTGGGCCACACATAAAATACACTAATGATAGCTGATCGTTAGCTGATGAGCCAAAAAAAAAAAGTCCATGCATAAATATCATAAAGTTTTATGAAAGTTTACAAATTTATATTGGGCCACATTCAAAGCTGTCCTGGGTCACATGTGGCCTGTGGGCTGTGGACTGGACAAGCTTGATCTACACAATTTTAGATGACAGTCTTTTTGTCAGGGAATCTGGCATTCCACCATTTGGATCTCATTCCATATGATTGGATGGAAATAAAATATTATTCCCTATTTCACAAAGTGCAAGCACTCCTGGTTATTGAGTACACATCCAGCTCCTATCAGGCATCAATGCATTGCTCTTTACTAAATGGCAGCTATCAGATATCAAGCAAAGAGGGAGACAGATGGAGGGGAGGCCTGGCAGGGTGGCAGCATGGCCCTGTGAGGTCAGGCTGGCAGGTTTAGCTACCAGGCAACAGGATGACACAGAGAAGATAAGGATGATCACAGCAGAGGAGAAGAGTAAGCTCCACTTATTTGCCAATTATCCTCAGATCCAGCCTTAGGTCTGGGGAAGGAAGCCCAGGCATCCAGCCTTCAGAGCTTAGGTTCATGGTGACCATCCAATAAAGCACCTGACTTCTTAGGGACATTTCTACCTGTCATCTTTCTTCCCCTGCCTGGGCTCTCAAGTTTCTGCACATGGGGTTTCTGGAAGTACCAGCCTGGTAGCAGGTGACAGAGGGCAAGTGGGAGGGAAAGGAGCAGAGAAAATATAAGAGCAATGGCTGAAGACTAATAACCCAAATTCTACTGAAAGGGTGCTGAGCTGGGAGCCTAACTTTAAAAATGTTGTTGTATTAGTCCATTTTCATATTGCTATGAAGACATAACTGAGACTGGGTAATTTATAAAGAAAAAGAGGTTTAATGACTTACAGTTCCACATGACTGGGAGGCCTCAAAATCATGGCGGAAGGCAAAGGAAGAGCAAAGGCACATCTTACATGGCAGCAGGCAAGAGAGTATGTGCAGGGGAACTCCCCGTATAAAATCATCAGATCTCATCAGACTTACTGTTGTGAGAATGGCATGGGGAAAACCCACCCCCAAGATTCAGTTACCTCCCACTAGGTCCTTCCCATGACATGTAGGAATGGTGGGAACTACAATTCTAGATAAGATTTGGGTGGGGACACAGCCAAACCATATTAACTGCCTTCTTAAACTTGAGGTAGGCTGGGTGCTGTGGCTCACACCTGTAATCCCAGAAATTTGGGAGGCTGAGGTGGGCGGATCATGAGGTCAAAAGATTGAGACCATTCTGGCCAACATAGTGAAACCCCATCTCTACTAAAATACAAAAATTATCTGGGCATGGTGGTGTGCACTTGTAGTCCCAGCTACTTGGGAGGCTGAGGTAGGAGAATACTTGAACCCAGGAGGCAGAGGTTGCAGTGAGCTGAGATTGCGCCACTGCACTCCAGCCTGGAGCCTGGTGACAGAGCAAGATGCTAATTCAAAAAAAAAAAAAAAAAACTAAACTAAAAAAAAAAAAAAAACCTGAGGTAACTACAATGTGTAAGAGTTGTGTGGGCACCAGGTCAAAAGTTAAGTCACAATCCTTACTGGAGACATGCTATGGATTTAACCTGTGGTGAGAAGGAGGATATACCATATGTGAACTGGATACCCAATTTGTTGTTGGGGTTATTTGTACTGTGGCCCTAGCGTAGATGTCAAAGACACCTTCTACGCTATGCTGACTCTCACCTAGTAGAACAGGGTCAAGGATGGGAAAAGGATGAGGGATTTACTATTTGATAATATCGAAAGTGGACATTTAGTGGTTTGTTTGTAAGACATTTTCTGCTGCTGTCAAAAATGTCTTACTTATACTCTTTTTGTATCCTGCATATCAAACTATCATTGAGATCAAAATGGTCCTGACAAGATGGAAAGATGAGAGTCCTGTGTCTCTGATGACGGCCTTTCTTTCTTTCTGTCCCTGCAGCAGAACATACGGGACTGGGATCTGCACATATCTACTCTCCCACTCCTGACCTTTGCCCTCACAGATTCCACTCATCCTTGCGTCAACGTCATTATCTTAGGATGTACTTGTTATATACATACAGTATATTTTAAATACTTAATATATTTTATTATTATTATTATTAATTTATTTATTTTTTGAGAGGGAGTTTCCCTCTGTCTCCAGGCTGGAGTGCAGTGGCATGATCTTGGCTCACTGCAACCTCCGCCTCTTGGTTCAAGTGATTCTTCCACCTCAGCCTCCTGAGTAGCTGGGATTACAAGCAGACACCACCATGCCAGGCTAATTTTTTGTATTTTTTTAGTAGAGATGGGGTTTCACCATGTTGGTCAGGATGGTCTGGATCTCTTGACCTTGTGATCCACCCGCGTAGGCTTCCCAAAGTGCTGGGATTACAGGTGCAAGCCACTGCGCCCAGCCTAAATACTTAATACATTTTAGATCTGTGTTTTAACATTTCTCCTCATCAGTGTGCATAAGCTATACCCATAGATGTCTTAACAGGCCTCAGGCCCCAGACAAAGGCCTTTGTTTTCAAACTTGAACAAGATAAAGGAATTAGATAAGCAGGAAAAAAAAACACAAAGGATTGTAACAGAGATATCAAAAGAAACTAGACAAAGAGAAAATTAAAAAGTCGAAAAGTCTGGTGAGGAAGAGTTTAGTTATCAGTTTCCAGGAAGACAATGAAAGACACAGACTGTTTATCTGAAACCCAGTGGGCTGTATGAGACAATATCCTCCAGGGCCCAGTGAAGCATATTAGCTCTGAGACTGCTACTGAGAATTCAAATGACAAAAGCCATAGCATAAAATGCGTTTCTTGAGCCAGCAGCATCTAAAAAATGTGGTTCTCATGTGTCTCGGGCAAGACGACCCCACTTTTATTGGTGGTGGTCACTTCCCATCTACATTCCCATAATATGGGAATGTGCAGATGCCACACCTACATTGTTACCTCGTAGAGTTCTGTTTCTTCTCCTGGGGCACTGGTTCTTACCAGGGAACCTAGATTGTCCAGCAACTCTGTAACTAGCACTGTCCTCATTGATATTTGCGTCTCTGGAGCTCGGCTGCTCAATGTGGTAACCACTGCACACGTGGCTCTTGAGCACTTGATGGGTGGTGAGTCCAAGTTGTGCTGTCAGTGAAAACCACAACAGATTTTGAAGATGCAGTATTAAAAAAGCAAAATCTCATTCATCATTTTTGTATTGATTACATGTTGAAATGATACAAATATTTAATTTCACCCTTTTCTCTTTAATGGCTTTCATGTGGCCACTAGAAACTTTAAAGTTATGTAAGTGGCTGAAATCTATTCTTATTGAACAGAGCTTGTCTAGCTCTGTTATTATGAATTGAATATGGTACCTAGCTCATAGTAGATGCTCATAATGTGACTGGAAATGAAATGAAACTAAAGGTACCACAGTTAGTGTGTAGGAGTTGTCATTGATACATTTTCTTCAGGCAATATTTCTTTCTCCTAGTAGTGATTTTTTTTGTTCTGCCTTTCAAATATTCATAGTTGCTTAGGATAAAAGATCAAGATGCTAAACCAAAAGGCACTTCCAGATACTATTTCTGTAAATAAAAAATCTCCATCCATCTGTGTTATCCCCTTCTCCAGGATGTAGCAGTCCCTTGAGGACAGTGAGATGGCTGGCCATAGAGGGAGAGATGGTAAGTTATCAGATTTGGATTTTTTCTGGAGACATTGAAATTGGTTCCAAATTCTAAATTGTCTAAACTCTAAACCCTTTTCGAGGGCATACAATAGATTCAGCATCTATATCCGTAAGGAATACTGCATCAATCAGAGCACATAACTTAAACTTATTTGTTAAATGTGGTTAAATTAAATAAAGCTTTGAGCTTGAATTAGGAATGTGGGGGAAAATGGCAATTTGGAGAAGAATTTTAGGCTTTTGTTTGCTGAATCACTAGGGAGAAGAAATCTCACATAAGTTACACTTCAGGTTTTCAGAAAACTGGCAGCTATTGGAATTAGAGAGCAAAGCTTGAAGTTAAACACAGTGATAACTTCACATTAATTTTCTAGTTCTCTTGCCCACATTTTCCACATATAATTTTTATCAAACACATTCCTTGTGTTGGAGAGAGTGAGCCCCACCTCGTTGATTCCTGGACCAGGTGGGTCTGGCCTTGTGGGGGAGGAGATGGGGAAAGGGTCTGGGAAGGAGTGGGTATAGACAGGCGCCAGGAGAAGGCTGTGGCTTTAGAGTATTTGTTTGTTTGTTTAATTAGTTGTTAGAATGGATTTAGTTTCTCTCCCTTGAAGAGATACAGATTCGAGATGAATTTTAGATGTTTTTAGAACAGAAATCCTACTCAGTTGAATTTCTGTTTTTGCCATAGCCATGCAATTGAGCTGAAGGAAATGGAAGCATAAGTAGCTCCCACTAGAATGAAAACCTTTTTGTTTCTTCCATGTCACAGAGCCTTCATTCTGTTTCTGAGGAAGAAATAGTATCCTGAAGGATTCCAGAAATGTTGGACAATTAGACAAATATTTTTGCTCACACAGCATACCATTTGGTACCAAAATTATATTATCTTTGTAAAAAAAAGGAACAAAAAAATGTAACCCTTCTCCTGAGATAGAATTATAATTGGTAGAATGATAGAACTGAATTGTTACAGCTGTAAAAGTATTTAAACATATTAGAGCTTCGACTAATTAGGCTTTTTCCATCATATTTTTACTTTGCTCAAAGGAAAGATAACAGAACTCGTGCTAACATCTTTCTTCACTCTTTTTTGAAGAATGCCATGAAATTGAGGAAGGAAATGAGACTGTCTCATGTTGCCTTAATCGTAAAAATCACACTTTTACAAAAGGTGGATTGGAGTATGTCAATTGCCTTCCACACAGAGTTAGCTTAATGGTAGTGACATAAGGCAAACTTCAGGGCAAAATTTGTCCACTGCCTTCCCTCTATTTCTAAGTCCGGGGGTAAATATAGCACATTAATGTTTCCCGAAGCAGACACTAAAACAGCAATTGACATGGAAATAACAACATGGCAATAAACCACATGTACTATATGCTTACTTTATCTTGCATGTCAGCTGAATCATTCATTCATTCATTCACTCAGCACATGTGTACTGAGTGTATACTTTGTGCCAGGTCTTTTGCTAACTTCCAAGAATATAAATATGAAAAAGACAGTGTCTGCCTTCAGGAAGCTCTAAGCCTACCTGGGGAGATTATAAGTACTAAAATTCACAATTGGATGATGTAAGCAGTATACAGAAATAGAAATAGAGGAATGCAGAAAGCACTACATAAAGGTATTTAACAATACTATCTGTACAGAGTAGGAAAAGTAACTTAATCTGTAGAATCTGGAGCCAGCTTCCCAGTCTAAATGAGTTTTCATGAAGATCTTGAAGATTAAAGGTGTGGCAGACAGGCTGTTGTGGATATGCGTGTACCCCAAAGAATAAAAGCACATGATGTGTTCAGGAAACAGGAAGCAATTTGATGTGAGTGAGGTGCAGGGTGCCTGGCAGTGGGAGTGCGAAGCGGATGTGAACTGTGAAAGATCTTGCATGCCAGCTTAAGTTTATATTTAACTTTTAGATAAAATTATATGAAATGGACCTCCAGTCAAATGGGCCCCCTTAATTTTACACTTCTCCACATTCCCTGTGTTCTAAGTAAAAAGCCGTGAAAGACAAAGTATAAAAAAGGGAAAAACAAACCTAATAAAATATACCAAGCTGGAAACCAAGAAAAAAAAGTCTTTATGGATCACTGCAAGCATGAGTGGGGATAAAGCTGTGGGCTTGCAAGGCTCTGGGCCCTAAACCAGGCCCCAATGGAAAGGAGTCTGGCTCTGCTAGGATAACAGAAACAAGTGTCTATGCAAGAAGTGATAGAACTAGGTTAACTGCTCAAAGCCAGGCGTTCTCAGAAGCTGTGAAGCTAGAGAGATCCAAACCTGGCCTTCTAAACAGGAACTGATTGGAAGTTTAAAGCTGTTATGAAGCCAGCTGATTCAAAGCCAGCTCTGTGACTGGCTCTGTAATATTCTCAATATCACTGTGGGGCAGGAGCCCCAGAAAACTATCTTAAGACTCAGCTGTGAACCAAGAGTACAGTGTGCTGAGTGAAAAGCATCCACAAAACTTCTCAACAGGGTACAAGAAAAAGCAAAACAAATGAAACAAAACCAAATGCCTTCCATTCAAAATAAGCCTGCAGACTTTCCAAAACGTATGTAGAAAACGAATGCTAAGAAAAACAGTCAAGAAAATCAATAGTTCACTCCAGTTGAAAATGATTTTATGAAACAGTATGTCAAGGACTTAAATGGTAAGATGATTAAACAGTAAGACTTGAACAGTGACACGGTGACTAAGACATGGAAAAAGAATTAGATCCATTAAAAGTAAATATTGTGAAACAAAACAGGGAGAAATTGAATGACAGTATATCAATAAACTTTGGCTGCCTCACAAACCACCCTCACAACTTAGTCACTTACAAAACCAACCTGCATTATTTCTTATGATTCTGTGATTTGGCTGGGCAGTTCTGATGTGAACTGGCGTGGCTGGAGCTCAGTGGTCTAGGACGGTCACACTTGCATGTCTGGGGACTCAGCTCAGATCATTCAGACAGCTAGAGTCTCTTTTCGTGGTCTCTTGTTCTTTAGGAGGCTAACCTAAGCTTGCTTCCATGGTGATAGCAGGGTTTCCTGCAGCCAAAAAAGGGCAAATTCCAATACACAAAAACTTCTCAAGCCTCTGTTGAATCATATTTGCCAATGGCCACTTTAAGCGTGGAGAGATATTCCCCGCTTCTTGATAATAAAAACAACGAAGTCACATTGCAAAGGGGATGTATGCAGTGATGGGGCAAATTCGAGGCAAGCCACCACATATAGATAGGGAAAGCAGTCCACTAAAAATTTTGAAACTTAAAAATATATTCTGGAAATAAGAAAGTCGAGGATAAACTCTGGACTAGGCACAGTTTAAGAGATAATTAGTAAACTGGAAGAGAGTACTGACAAATTCACCCAGATCTAGTATGAAGAAACAAAGGAATATAAAATTCAAAAGAGCAAAATAGTTAGGAGCCCTGGAGGACCTGAAAGCTTCCAACACATCTCTAATTTGAGTATCAGAAAAAGAAAGAGACTGGAAGAATTAAGAGAGAAGTCATTATTTGAAAAGATTGTGGCTTAGAATTTTCCAGAGTTAGAGAAAAATATGAGAACTCAGATCAAAAGTGCACTTTGAATTCTTTGGCAGGTCCACATCACAATGAAACTGCAGAACGTCATTAATAAAAGAAAAGTCTGCCCGAGGGGAAAAATAGATTACTTACAAAAGTTTAACACTTAGACTGAAGGCTTAGAATAGAAACCAAGAAGGTAATTGAACCCAAGAAGGTAATGAAGCCATATCTACAAAGTACTGAGGAAAATTTATATCTAGCTAATTCTCATTCAAGAATGAGGTGTGAAGTTAAAATACTTCAGACATAAAGAACTAAAACTCTTACCATCCATTAATCTTCACTAGAAGAATTTATTATAATTACATTTTGGTAAGAAAAAAAGAGCATATGTTTAGTAAATATAATTCATTATTGACTACAAACAAAACTTTTGTGTTTGTTAAAAAAGCAAAAGTAGAATTACAGAAAATAATAATGAAATACATGAGGGAAAACTTTGAGATACAGAATATGTATGAACAGATACAGAATATCTATGACCAAGAAGAGAATAGCATTATCAAAAAAGTTTATATTTGTTCATATAAATAAGTGTATGATTGTTAAATATTTAAAGATAAGGACAATCATTTAATGAGAAGTGCACAATTTAAATTTCAATCTAGGCAGAGAAAAAAGTAATTTTAAAAACTTTATCACTCTAAAACTGCAGAGGAAAACAGGGAGAAAAAAGTAGTAAAGACAAACATAATAAACAGAAAATATAAAAGAAGATAATATAGTCAGCTCTCCATATCCATAGGTTCCACATCTTTGGATTCAACCAACATGAGAATAAAAATGTTTTTGAAAAAATTAAAAATAAGAATATAATAATAAAAATAACACAAATTGAAAACATACAGTATAGTAACTCTTTACCTAGCATTTACATCTTACTAAGCAATTTAAGTAATCTAGAGATGATTTAGAGTATACAGGAGGATGTGCATGGATTACATGCAAATACTATGCCATTTTATATATGAACATCTGTGGATTTTGGCATCCACAGGGAGTCCTGGAACCAATCCTCTGTGGATACCAAGGGATGACTGTAATAACTCACAATACTTGAAAATGGATTAAAGCCAACCACTAAAAGCAGAGATTATGAAAATGAATGAAAGACCCAACAATATGCAATTGACAAGAAAGACACACAAAATAACATCAATCTGAAAGTTTGAAAATAAAGGATGAGAAATAAAAGATCATGCAAATTCCAAATGAATGTTGAGCAGCAAGATTAATGTATGACAAAACAAAATTTGTGGCAAAAAGAACAGATAGAGAAAGAGATAGATACTATACAATAATAAACTTAATCATTCTCCAAGACGATGTAGCAATCATGACCTAGCATGCACCTAACAACATAGTTTCAAGTTATATAAAAGGTCAAAATAGATCATTTTATACACATAGTAGGAGATTTTTAACAATCTTCTGTTAAAATGACAAATCTAAGAAACAAAAAACCCCTGTAAGAGCATTTGAAGAAAATATCTAGAAATTTATGTGTTTTATATAGAACCTTGTACCCAATATAAAGTTTATAATTTTTTCTTCTTAGAAAATTTACAAAATTGGCTATATTGTGAAGACTTCAGCAATTTTCAAAGAATTTGTATTATGCATATTTTTATCAATATGCAATCAAATTAGACATCTACAAGCAAAGAGGAGAGGTGCTTTTTACTTTTTTATTTTCGGCTTTCTTTTGAGACAGTCTCACTCTGTTGACCCGGCACGATTACAGCTCACTGCAACCTCTGCCTCCTGGATTCAAGTGATTCTTGTGCCTCAGCCTCCCAAGTAGCTGGGATTACAGGCACGTGCCACAGCGCCTGGCTGAGAGTTTTTTTTTTTTTAAAGAAGTGAAACAAACAATAGAAAAAGTGCAAGTTTGGAAATTTAAAAATATCTTCCTAGTTAACTTTTAGATTCAAGAGGAAATCATAATGAAAAGTGGAAAATATTTTAAACTATGTGAAAATGAAATACTCAGATAAAAATTTGTGATACAGTAAGGTGGAATTAAAAGATGGGATTAGAACCTAAAATCTGTAAAATAAAAGAAAGACAAAAAGTAAATGAGTTTGTAGTCAATTGAAGCAGGAAGGAAACAAACCAACCAGAAGGAGCCAGTAAAGGTAGAAAAAAGGAAATAATAAAGGTAAGGTAGAAATCAATAAATTAGAAAAAAAGTACAAAAAGTTAATATAATTAAATTTTGAGTTTTTGAATAAAAGAAAAATTTCTAATGAGGCAAATCAAGAAAAAAGGCACAAATAAATGAAACATTGAGAATGTAAAAGGGAATGGAACAAAACACATTAGAATAGAGATTAAACAAATTATAAGAGAAAATGGAAAAATTTATGCAAATAAATTTGAAAATTCAAAGTAAAAGATTGGGTTTCTTTTGCAAGGATACAGGAAGAATATATACTGGAATGAAATTAGCAATCTTGGCCATGCCGCCTAGTCCTAGTTCATTGAGTTTTTTTTAAATCACAATTTAATAAATTATGAATTGAAGGTGCTTTCTTTATCTTTTGAGGAAAGTGTATGTTTTTCCACGTAAAAGTGGGAAACTATTAGGATGGCAGAACAACATGATCATAGGATTTTGGATCTCTGAGACTGCAGCATACTAACTGTGTTCTGAACTACTTCTGGTATATTGGGCATGAAAAATAAGTTTCCAACTTGTATAATCTACTGCTGTTCAGTGTGTTTATGTTACCTGCAACCAAGCCTAATCCTAACCGATATATAAACACTTTAGTGGAGACTACATAAAAATATATTACAAAATCACTCATAATGTCAAAGTACTATGAATGATGCCCCCTAGAGTTGTGCTATGGAAAGTTCCTGAAAGCTGAAACTTGATAATTATTCCTATCAGAGTCAGGAGGAAACAGCTGCTTGCTATATCTACTCCTTTCAACAGTGTATCTGAAGTATAAGCTAGTGTAATAAGGCAAAACATACATAACAAATATAAGAATTTAAAAGCAAAAAGAAAGCTGTTCTTACTTGCAAACGATATGATAGTCTTTAGGAGACTTTATAAACTGTTAGAATGAATGAGCGATCACTGAGCTGGATATAAGACCAACAAACAAATCAATAGCCTATCTAATCACCAGTAATAGAAAATTAGAAATGTAATCTTTAAAAATGTCGTATTCACAAAAATGTGTAAGATGCCTGTGAATAATGAAATTTTATCAAAGGAAATGAAAGAAGACATGTTATATTTTACATGCAAGTAGCATATATGCAACAGAAAGTATCTTAAAGTAATATTTATTACTTTATATTACATAAGGCCTAGAATGGGCAGGCTCAGGGTTGCTTAATCCTGCAACTCAAGGATATCATCAGACACTGAGGATCTTTCCATCTTTTGCTGAAGCATCTCCAGCAGGGCTTTTTTCTCAGGTTTGTCGTCTCCCAGTTTCAGGACTGATGTCATAGCTAGAGCCTATGTGTAAAGTCTTCTTCACGTGGCTCTATTCTGAAGGAAGTAAAAGAAGTCTCTTAACACATCTATTTTTTTATTAAACTTTTCCCATAAACCTTTATCTCATGTCCCATTGCCAGGATTGAGTCATAAGGCCACGCCTATGGAAGGATGGGAAAATCGCTCATAGTTTCAATTTCTAATATGGGAAGCATTCCCTGTCATTAAGAAAGGAAGTGAAGTGAGCTAGTGCGGATGGGCAGGCAACCAAGAGGTCCTGCCACGGCAAATAAATGGATGGGAAGAGTCAGTATCATCAGGTTGTCAGCCGTCCTTCACTTTTAATCTATGAACTCAGTGCAATTACAATCAAAACCAAAATAAGGGTTTTTTTTCATGGAACTGGAAACACTCGTATTAAAATTGACATAAAAGAACAAAGGTTCAAAAATAATTTTGGAGGAAATGAAATGGAGGCAGCTGTCCGACCAAAGAGCAAACAAAACATTTTATAATAATTAGATGGTATGGTTGTGTTACAGAAGCCACAGACCAACAGAAGGTCAAAGAGACCAGACACAAGCCCGTACACGTATGGAAATTTGTGATATGAGGGATGGCACTTTTTTACTTTTGATGTCATAGTTCCTGAAACAACAACAAAACTTATGGCTTCTTTGACAAAAATGAAAGTCTCATGTAAAATAATATGCTCTCCTAAAAGTGTTGAGAATTATAGTATTGCCTATGTATCTCTAAACAGGAAAAAAATGTATTGATGAACAAATTGTTTTGATTTTTCTTTTCAAATAATTGTTGCCTTGCTTCTGCTGCCATAAATTGTACTTCACTTCCTGCCACGATTCTGAAATGTGCACCACTCTTTGATCCCTCCCAAATGGGTTAGCATCTCTGTGCCGGGCAACAAGAAGCCTAAGAGGAATTCAAAACAGGGGGCTGGCATGATCTGATGTGCATTTCAGAAAGATCACTGGGCAGTGAGAGGATGGGGTGCAAAAGAAAAATAACATGCCTCTAAACCCTTGCCCTAAAGGGTTTAAAAGTGTAGCTGAAGAGACACCAAATACACAGAGTGTAAAGGACAAAGAACCTTCACATGACAGCCCATCAAAGAGAGCACTAGGAACTCACGAAGAGGAGAGCAGCACTGCTTCCTGGGAAGTGACAAGAAGCTAGAGGTGGAGGGCTGGGCTTTGTCACTTTAGCACTTTGGGCTCAATTTTCTCACCTTTAATAGTGGGATGAGGTCAATATGTCAATAACTTCCCAAAGCTGTTATAAGAATTAAACTATAAGGTCTATCTGCAAAGTGCTTTGCTGACTGTAAAAAACTTTCTAGATGTAAGCCAATGCCAAGTACACAGATGTATGTTCTATTTCTGAGCTACAGTGCTTACTCTAGCAGTGAAATTAATGGCAGTGACTTCTTTGCTCCTTATCTGCCTTAGACTCTTCATGTGAGCAAAGCCAAAGGAGGGCAGTTAGATAACTCAGAAAGAATCACCAAATCTTCTGATTGGAAAGCATCGTTGAGGTTATTATTTCAGTCTCCCACTCCATGTATAAATCCTCTCTACAGATACCTGAACCACGTGGTTGTCTTATCCCTGCTTGCACACTTGATGTGATGGAGATGTTACTCCCTCACAAAGCAGCTCACCCCATCGGTGGACAGCGGGCATTGTTAGAAATGGAGCTGAAATCAGACTCCCTCCAGCCTCTGTCTGATTGTCTTAGTTCAGCCCTCTGGAGCAGCACAAAACTAATTCACTCCCTTTCCAATCTGACAGCTTTTCAAGGGTTTGAACACAGCTATCAGAGCCCTCTATGTCTGCCCTTCTCTGGAATAAACAGTCTCAGTTTTGTGAAGTACCCCTCTCAGGTTGTGGTTTCTAAGATGCTTCGCTAGTCTGGTTATTCTCCCTGGATTGATCACTGCTTTGTCAGTATCCCCTTTAAAATATGGTGCCACCTTCCTGCCATCACGTCCAAGTGGAAACGGCCTAAATGTCCAAGAGTGAGTCAATTCAAACAAATTATGACATATCTATATAATAGTGTGTTGTATAATTATTAAAACTGGGTTTCAAAGAATATATAAGTTGAGGAAACAATTCAGTATATAATGTTAATTTTTAATGTGGAATATAAACGCTACATAACCCATATTTTTAGTACTTCTGTGTGCCTCATGGAGCAGAAGTCTCCAGAAGAGACTTGAAGGACATATACCAAAATGTTAACAGTAGTGATCTCCAAATGATGAGAGCTAATTTTTGTTTTCTTCTTCATACCTTTCTGTACTTCTAAGTTTTCTATGATGCATATGTTTTGCTTTCATGATTTACAAAATACAAAGGCCCACAATGTTTAATGTGAGGAAGAAACATGGTACCCGGAATAGGCCCTGATGCTCTGATGCAGATGGGCCAACAGTATCCTCGTCCCTCTTGCTCTGCCCGTCACACTTCCTCCTATGCTGCCTGGCAAACACTAGTTGTTTTGTAACCATGTTAGAATTTTTTGACTCCTGTTCGACATTTTGTTAAGTAAAATCCTCAAGACTTTTTCCCATCAACTGTTGTCAATAGTTTGAATAATTGAGTTTTTTTTAAAAGGTCAAAATAAAGAACTTACATTTTCTCCATTAAATTCCATCATGCTTATTTTGGCTCCTCGTTCAGGAAAACCACCATATCCTGTTTCTGTCACGTGGCATATTACTTAGACTTCTTCATTTTGTGTCAGCTCACATTTATATGTTGGCGTCTCTTTCATGTCATTGAAAGGGTTTTAACAGAACCTGGCACTAAATAAGGACTAGTGGCATGTTGTGCTACACCTGTCTCTGAGTTGACTTGGTTCTGTCTGTCCAGTGCTTTATGGATACAATGGTTTGCCCAGCTGTGCCTTCACCAAGCCATAGATCACCCAGGCCCTGTCCATTCACCTTACCATAAAATGTGTTGTCGGAAGCCCTGTTGAAAGATTCACTGCTGCTGGGACAATCTTGTGAGTTTCAGTAATCTTTCAAAAAAGAAAAAAAATATGAAGTGATGTTAGTATGACATGGTTTGTTCTATATAACGTTTGCCGTCTTCTTGAGATTACCACTTCCTTTTCAAAGTGATTATAATCTAACTCTTTAATAATGCAGCTCATCGTGTGCCGGAGATCAAAGTTAAACTCAACAGTGCAAAGTTCCCCAAACCTACATGTTTCCCCTTTTGACAACTCGGACAGTTGCCCATCACGAATCCTCTGGCATTCCCTAGATTCCTGAAAGATTACTGACAATCATTCTATGATAAAATCTACAATTTCTTTTAGTCCCCAGGGATGCAATTTGTGGAGACCTTAGCTTATTTAGAAAGCCCAGGTATTCATTTCCTAAAGAGCTTCACACCTAGGGCTGCAATTGCTTCTTCACACAGTTTATACTGTTCCTTCCAGTTTGAAGATCATTCTGAGAGATAGAGATGATGGAAGCTAAGTAGGAGTTGTGTAATTCTGCTTTGTATCTGTCATCTGCTAGCATTACACCATCTGCCCCAAGCACAGGATCTGGCCCTTTCCTATTCTTCCTGCTCAGAATATACTTGCACAAAGCTCTTTTTGCTGTTCCTGAGCATTTTTTGCAAGTCTCAGCTCATTCTGAGTCCCAGCCTTGCTAACACTATGGCTACAAGCCTGTGACACTCTTTGCTTTTCTTCTCCGGTGATGTGCCCTGCTTAGTGCTTTTGTAAAGGCTCTTTGAAAACCTGAGAGTGCTGGAGGGCTTCCCCTGCTGGCTCAGGGTCTTCCCTTTGCTTCCTAGTCAGTATCACTGGAGGCTGTATTGCCAGAATTTAATTTTGGAAAGAATGTTGCTTTGATGCTTCTTCTGTCCTCTCATTCTTTGAAAACAAAACAACAAAACAAAACAAAACAGAACAACAACAACAACAGAAATCACAGCTGCAAATGAGGTCTGATTAGCAGCTAGTACAGTGCATTTGGGCCCATCATGGTAAAACAAAATCTGACAAATGATAAAAAGCGTTGCTTAATTTGCTTTAAATAAAAATGTGGAGGAACTGTTCTTTCTAGTTCATTGTGCAATGAGAAAAGAAGGGAGGGAGCAGAGATCCAAAAAACAAGGACAATTAATATTAAGTAGCAACTACATTCTTTCATTTAATCTTCAAGTCAATCCTGGAAGCACTGTCCTGATACAGAGATAGAGAAAAATGAAGCTTAAGTTAAGTGACTTGAAATAACTTTGTGAACCAGTAGGTAGAACCAAGGGTCAAACTCAGGCAGTGTGACTGGACTTCTTGTGTGCTTTTTCCTGCATTACAGGTATAGGTAAGTAACCCATAAGACCATTCCACCCAGATGTGTTTTTTGGACCTTATGGCATTTTTAAAAATTTTAAATGTATTGCCAACATTTATAACTTAGGAGATTTTATGTTTAATTCTAGAATCCCAGCTACTTTTGAAAATCTCTGGACTAACATTTCCACCATAGAAACCATTGGCCAACTGAAGTAGTGGCGATCTGCCCTCTCCAGGTTGCCATAATCCCCACCTTCTCCCTCATTTATATTCCCCACTTGGTCCTGTTAGATGTTTGAGTTTGCACTGCCCTAGGCTATGCTGTTACTCCATTGTTTTTCCTGGTTTCTGAGAGAAAGCCTTCTGCCATATGGAAAAGAAGGGAGCAAAGGTTATGAAAATCAAAGATATGTCTCTTGCACTCAATTCAGCTTTATTATTCCCCTGGAAAGGGCCTCCCAGAATCTTAAGAGGTTCCGAAAAAGAGGGTGCTTGTTTCACTCAGCCTGTCCCAGGATCCTCCATTTCCAATAACGGACTCCCTTTTGCACTGTGTTTCTTAAACCGCAGAGTCTAACAAGAACATCATTCAAGTTTTTAAAACCTGTATGTATGGGCAAGAGTTCTAAATAGGACTCTTGGGCACGATCAGAATCTCTGGCTAAGCCTGCCTTCATGGTTGGGAATTACTAACAGACCATTGAAAATATGCACGTCATAGATCACAGAGTGGACAGAACCTAGGCTGAGGATCAGGAAACCTGTTTTTTCATCTTGGTTCTGCTATTAGAGGGATATGCACTGCATAGAACATCACAAAAACACAGACCTCAAGGGGTTAAGTCCAGAATAGGGGCTGCTAGTCAGAATGAAGAATATAGAGGGAATCTGAATATCATTTTGAAGGAAGAGATCCATTCATTCGGTCACTCTGTGAATTTGTATTTATTATGCACACACTACATGTCAGACACAATTTAGGCAATGAGAATTCAGAATTGAATGAGACAGACAAAAATCCCAGCCATCATGGAACTTACCTTTCAGTAAGGAGAGACAAACAAGTGAAAAAACCAAGTAAGTAAATATCGTTGGCCACCTGCTAATAAGACTGTGGGAAAAATCAAGCAGGATAAGTGGGTTAGGAAGCCTTGAGGTTGGGAGAGGGGGTTATTTAAATAGGGTAATCAAGGCTTCTTCATAGAGAAAGTGAAATTTCAAGACAGGCCTGAAGGAAGTAAGGAAGCAAGCCACTCGGACTTTTGAGGAAAAGCATTCCAGGCAAAGGGAAGAGTAAGTGCATAGGCCCTGCGCTGGACTGTGCCCAGGGTTGTTTGAGGGTGAGCAGAGGCCAGCATGGCTGGAGCAGAGTATGCAAAAGAGAGAGCCGTTAGACATGGGGTCTGACAGGTGACCAGCACCCACACAGTGGACGGACTTGCAGGACATCGTGTTGAGCCCTTTGATTTTTGCTCTGATTGTCCTGGAAGGCAGAGAAGTGACGTAATCAAACTTATTGTTGAACAGGGTCACTCTGAGAATTCTGTTGAGAATAGTGTGCGGACAGCTAGGTCAGAAGCAAGGAGAGCAGTTAGGAGGCTGTCACATGGTGGCTGGGCTAGGGAGTGGCCTTGGAAACAGCAAAACATGGCTCTGTTCTGCACATAATTTGAAGGTAAAATGAACGGGATTTGCAGGGGCATCAAAAGAGAGAGAGAGAGAGCACGTGCGAGAGGAAGCTCTAAGGGTGTAAGCCTGGGCAACCAGGCTGATGCCATTAACCGAGCTGGGAAAGGCTGTGGGAGGAGCGGGTTTGGCATCCAGACCAGGAGTTCAGGTTTTGGATATGTTCTGATACTGATTAAACATTCAAGTAGAGATTGTGAATAGGCAATCGGGCATGGGCATGTATAATTATAAATATGGGCATCAAAAGCATGTTGCTTGTATTTAAAACTCATAGAGTAAATGAGATCACCAAGGAAGAGAGTATAATTAGAAAAAAGAAGAGATCAGAGTATTGGGCTCTGGGCATTCTAACAGTACAAGGTGGGGACCTAAGATGGAATCAGCAAAGGAAGCTGAAAAGGAGTATCCAGGAAGGCTGGAGGAAAACCCGAGGAGGGAGGCTTCTCAGAAGCCAAGTGAGGAAAATGTATTCCAGAAGAATGGAGACATCAACTGTGCCAAGTGCTACCTAAGGGGTCCAGGATTATGAGGATGTAGAAATGACCATAGGATGTTGTGGTGAAGAGATGACTGGTGACCTTGATAAGAACAGTTTTGGTGGTGGTGGTTTGTGTGTCGGAAGAGAGTAGGAGGGGATGGGTGCTGTAAAGTCCTAATTAGAATGACTTCCACAGAAGATGTGGGAGAAGGGAGGTCTGAGATGGTGAGTACCAACAACTATTTAGAGGAGTTTTGTTGCTGTGTAGAGAAGGAGAGAAACGGGAGGAAGAGGGGTTAGGAGCAGTGTCCTCTGTGTGTGTGTGTGTGTGTGTGTGTGTGTGTGTGTGTGTGTGTGTGTGTGTGATGAGAGGGGAGCAGGTCTGAATGCTCATGGGGTAGATCCCGTGTAGAGAGGAGAGCTGATGATTCAGAAGAGAGGGGAAGATGCTAGGGCAGTGGTAGGACTTGACACGCAGATGGAGAGGGTGGTCTTTGTCAGGAAGAGAGCTACCTCATCCATGGTAATGGTATAAAAGCGAGATACAGCGTGGCTGGTAAATGGATCTACAGAAGCTGATAGCAATAGCTGGTCTTCTCACCAAGCCAAAAATGGGGTGTCAGAGAGCCAGGTCCAAAGGCCCATGGAGAGGTTGGTAAGGAGTGTATCTAACCCTCCTAGTAACTGAATCTGAAAGACACCAAGTGGTTGCATGCTTTAAATCGTAAGACAGGGCCAGGTATAGGTGGCTCACACTTATAATCCCAGCATTCTGGGAGGCAGAGGAGGGAGGATCACTTGAATTTAGGAATTCAAGACCAACCTGGTCAACATAGTGAGACTACATCTCTACAAAATATTTTTAAAATTAGCCAGGTGTTGTAGCGCATGCTACTTGGGAGGCTGAGACGAGAGGATTGCTTGACCACAGGGGAGCTAAACTGTAGTGAGCTGTGATTGAGCCACTGCACTCCAGCCTGCGTGACCAAGTAAGAACTTGTCTCAAAAATAAATAAATAAATAAATAAACCATGGGACAGAGGGCACCCGAGAGTCACAGTTAGGAGCAAAGACTGTGGGAGTTGCCATCAGAGCTGAAGGCTAAAATCATGAGACGGGATGAGCCTACTGAGAACGAAGAGAGCACAGGCCAAGGAGTGAACCTTACAGGACACCTACAGTCAGGGACTTAGGGAGGGAGGGAGAAAGAGAGAGAGAGAGAGAGAGAGAGAGAGAGAGAGAGATTGAACGAGAATGTCAGGGTGGAGCAGGAAGCAGCACAGGCAGAAATAGGGCATTGCTTTGTTAGTTCATAGCCCACTTTCTTCCCCAAAGATGTGGATACAACTGAGCCTGCAAGAAAGGACCAGATGTAGACAGTTTCCTGAAGGAAGGAGCCATCAACTGGGCTACCTGCCTCAGAGAGGCCTAGGAAGAGGGGAGGCTTGGAAATATCACCAGGTTTGGGAAGAAGAAGGTCAGTGGCTTTTGAGAGAGCAGGTACAGGAGAGGAGTTTGGGCAAATGCCCAACTACAGGGGCTTAGGATGAGATGAAAGGAAATGGAGACAGGAGGAGGGTGTTAGTTCGTGCCCATCGAAATAGTGCTCTATAGGATGAAAGAAAATCATACAGAGGCGCTAAGGACAAGCACACAACCTTAAGGGAGTTCTAGGATGACATCAGAAGGACTCATGGAGTGGGTGAGATCACAGAGGGAAAGGGTCGAGAGACCCTGGAGGTGGTGGCGCACCATGTGGTTTTCAGAGTGTCTGTCTAGGTTTTCCTTATAGCTGGAAACTTCACGTGGCAGGTGGAAGGACATTTCCAGACCTTTCATTTCTTCCATATCCTTTTGGAAAGATTGTGTACAAGAAGGGACAGGAAAGTGTGCTGTATTGTGTCCTAAAAACCCCTCAGAAGAGACAATCCGAAGCAGAACATGTAAATGGTGTCTTGTGTTACTTTCCTCATTTCCTTTCTTACTTACATTTCCCACATGCCTCTCAGTCTGGATGCAATTGTGTGTCTCTGAGAGGTGTTCTAACAGGCTTCCAGTCACCAGAAGAAATCTGAGTCTCCTCTTGGGGCTGGGGACTTCAGGTCTGGACCCTGAAACATTTGGGGAATACCAGAGCGTGACGCCCTGGCTCCTAAAACATCCAACTTACACCATCTGATAAAGGCCTTATGGACATTTGGAACCCCAGACTTTTCACAGTAGAATAAAATGGCTTCAAGTCCCTGCGTGTCCCGTGTATTACATATTTATTCCTCTTATACTCTGAGAGAAAATGGTCTCTTAAGGTCTCTTAAGCCTTCAGAAATAAACTGTCAGTGAACATTTTTACTCGGGAAAGAATTTCTATCTTTCTTACTTTTTAAGTATATATATATATATATATATATATATATATATATATATATATATATTAGTAAAAATGCTAATAGATTTATTAATAAAACATTAAAGTTCAGAAAGTAAAGTTTTTTAAAAATTGCCCCTCCAATTAAGGCAAAAGTCATTTTCATGTAATAAAACGGATATTTCTGAGTACATGAAATATGCCAGCTGTGGGACCACATGCCTGACACGTAGCGTCAGATTTAATCTTCAAACCAAATTTATGAGATATTTATTGTCCATATTTTATAGATACAGAAAGGGAAGCTCAGATATACAGACCCAAGATCAAGAGCTGATAAGTGGCACAGCCAGGATGCATTCCCAATCTGCTTTGTCAAACTCGTGTTTCTGTATATTTAGTGGCGCCGGATTCTGTGTATGGAGCATTTTTCCACATGGCTGCTTAATCCTGACAGCCATCATTGTGAGGCAGTTCCCGGCAAGAGAAAGATCTTTAGGAAGTCGTTTTCCTCCTGGGCTAATGACGCCTCAATGCCAGGGGAACTTTGACCCTTCTAAAACTCCTCGGCCTCACTGAGAACCTCTGTGGGTGGAGGGACGCTGGGGCTCAGTCTCCAGCCCCCGGGAAGCAGGATATGCAGGCAGCTCCGAGGCTTAGAAAGCGGGCCTGGGTCAGACTTCCGAGCCGAAGTCCTACCAGGTCCCTTACGAGAAGTGTGACCCTGGATAAGGGGTTAGGCTTCCCTGGGCCCAGGCATTCTCAGGCTGAAGGAGAGCACGGTCTCTCCTCTGAGATGCCCAGCGTCTCCGCCTTGCAGAGAGCAGGCCCAGCCTCGCAGGGAGCAAGCTCTCTTCCCCAGGGATGCAGCGAGAGAGGGAGGAGGAAAGGAGATGACAAGGCAGAGCAGAAGAGGAGAAACTGGATGGGGAAGCCAAAGTCCAGGCAATGGGCTGGCTTGGGATTTATAACTGGATAGAGGCTGAGATGGGATGAGGGTCTGGGGCTCAGGCACAGCAGGGATAAGGGTGGCTTCACAGGGACAGGATTTCCCAGGGCAAATGCTTTCCACGACTCAAAGTGATGAGCTTAGCCAGGGTCCTTTGGGGAAAGGGGGAGATGTGGCTTAGGTGAAGCGGGAGATGTGGTTTCGATGTGGCTTCTGGATGACTGTTGATCAAGAGGGAGCTGAGGTGCAGGAGTTTACATCCCCAGGCCTGATGATGTAGCCAGCTCTGCAGGCGGCCGGTCGGTTTCTTCACACACTTGGAGTTTTGCTTTCCTGTAAAGAGTACCAGTGTTATCATTATGTTTAGCAGTTATAAACACTCCCATTTATTACAAGCTTACTGAGCACCAGCTTTACGTATATTTGCCTGGGAAATTTGTACTTATCACCCCCAACCAGGGCTTATGAAATCCCCGTACAAACACTGCTTTGTAAGTCTTGGACTGACTTGTTAGTTTGCAGCTTACTTTATAACTTTACACGATTTGGCCTTTCAGCTCCTGACTTTTCCTTGGTGATTGAAGACTAGAGGTAGTGACCGCAAAGGAAGCTAGTGAGCCTCTTCTCGTGTGTGTGTGGAGGACTCTGGAATAGGAGGAAGGGTGTTTGTGAGTGCTGGACTGGGTGTGCCCCCCAGGAACTAAGACCCTCACTTCGTCCTGCATTTCTCCTTTGGTATCAGCCCCTGGCCACAGTGGATACACGAATCACTACTGTACGTAGCTCCTGTTATCCCATGTGAGATCTGTTTATTTGATTGTCTGCCCGCTAAGACTGCATGTGACCCTTTTGTGAGAAAGGTCTATATATCTTTTATAAAACTCCACATCCCAATGCCCATGTTCCCAGTGGGGTTTGGTACATAGTAGATGCTCAGCAGCACACGTTGAACAAAGGAATGACTTGTTGTCTCTGCTTTGTTTCTGACACACTTTGTGAGCTTGTGCACTGTTGATTTTTGGAAAGCCTTTATTTTTCCTGTGTTGCAATCTTATCACAAGTCTTTTCTCACAACTATTTTACTATTAGGACAATGGTGTGATTCTAAGGTGTTCCGTTAACATGACTTGTTGCAACTTATAATTTACAAGGAACAAGCATTTCACAAATGTTGGGGGTGGGGGAGGCCAATCCTCCATTTCCACACACTCACATCTTTAAACAATCCATGTCTGCTGGGATGTATACCTGGTATGATATTGAACACACCAAAATAGTTTCTCTATGATTAAAAACTGTAACTATGCCACTTTTTAGATAAAATGTAAACCTGGCCTCCAGCCCAAAGATTTAGGCTGTCTTGGCCAATATAGGGAAAGTTTGATTAGGATAGGGTAGGGATCGATGAGTTCAATTAGTAATTTTGTGTGTATTCTGCAACTTTTCTCAAATCCCTTATCTATGGTGACGGGGAGGAAAGTGAGTTAGTTTAAACTTCATTACCAATTGTATAATAAAAGCCTTTTTATCGCATTTTAGGTTTTGGGGTACGTGTGAAGAACATGCAAGATAGTTGCATAGGTACACACGTGGCAGTGTGATTTGCTGCCTTGCTCCCCTTCACCTATATCTGGCATTTCTCCCCGTGCTATCTCTTCCCAACTCCCCACCCCCACTGTCCCTCCCTTATTCCCCCCAACAGACCCCAGTGTGTAGTGCTCCCCTCCCTGTGTCCATGTGTTCTCATTGTTCAACACCCGCCTATGAGTGAGAACATGCGGTATTTCATTTTCTGTTCTTGTGTCAGTTTGCTGAGAATGATGTTCTCCAGGTTCATCCATGTCCCTACAAAGGACATGAGCTCATCGTTTTTGATGGCTGCATAGTATTCAAAAGTCTTTTCTTAAAATAAAGTTTATCATACGTCTTAAAATGAAATGCTTTCCAGTATTAAACTACCTGAGCAATGGCTCACCCTTCTGTTATTCCTAAATTGAAAGAGAAACTACCATGTATTACAGAATTACCTAAATGCTCTGATCAGAAAAAATATATACATAATTGCTTCAAATTCATTCAGTGTTTCTCCAGGTCTATTAAGCACCCCCAGAACAGTACTCAATGGGAGAAAGGCAAGGAGCGCTGGGAGGGAGGACCCGGTGGGTGACATGCAAATCAATAACAATACAATTAAACAACATTTCCACACCCAGATGCCACAGGTTCCAATATTATTTAATATCAGATGATCTGCACTGAATGCATTGGAAATTCAGAGAAAGGAGTGTAGCATGACATGGAGCAGTTAGGAAACACTTCCCAAAAGAGAATTGATAAGTAAATAGGGCTTTAAAGGAGGGGTAGAATCTGACTGAGAGAGGTGGCTGGGAGATATTCTACTTTAGGGAAGTAACCTTAGCAAAAGCACTGGGAGGAACAGGCACGTGCGTGGTCAGGAAGAGTGACTGGGTCCATCTGCCTGGAGGGCAGGTTTGAACCTGGGGGGAGTAGGAGATAAAAGTGGACTAAACAGTGGGGACCAAGAGTGTCACACCCTGAGTGTCACACTAAGGTATCAGAATTCTAAGCCCAAATGCATTTCAAAATAAAAAAGGGTAGGACACACTTTATTGAGGGGAAACTAGAAACTAGGATAAATGAGAAAACTTAGTAGGAAAATGTCAGATTATTTGAGACATAGAACATAGGCCATTAGACCTTGAAGGGACCTGCAACTTCATCTGATACAAATGCTTTCTTTCACAGATGGGGATATTTAGGCTAAAACAAAATCAAAACCTGTCCACGCTCACTCAGCTAGTAAATGGCAAAGCCAGAGCTAGAAACGAGTGTGGTATTCTTTTCACCCCCCTTAATAAATTCAAATCTCCAGACTTAGACAAATCATGTCCCAGGTTACTCAAAGAACTCCCAGAACCATTGTCAATAATCCTTGCAAAAGCATGGAGAATAGGAGAACTGTTAACAGACAAGAGAAGGACAGAGTTGTCCCCATTTTCAAAAAGGGGGAAGGGGGCATATTATAAAAACTATAAGCCAGTCAGCTTGACAATTATCCCTGGCAGAATTCTAGAACAGAATTTTAAAAGGCTATTTACTCCACAAACATTATTATAATAATAGAAAGAAGGGGGAAATAACCCACAATTTCACCACTTTAACCCATCAACTGAACAGATTATTAAATAGACTCTTTGTAAGTCTTTAGAGAAGCAGAGATCACTCACAGCCAACCCAAAACCTCAGAAACAAAACATGTCTTCATTTATTCCTTTTTTGATTAGGATATTAGATTGGTAGAAAGAAGAGGCATCAAAACCATACTTTCTTTCAGCATGGCCTTTGACAAGATCTATTATAATTACTTTGCCATAAGACATGAACTGGCTGATGGCCGGTGGGTACAATGATGGCTAGGATAGGAATTACACCTACAGGGTGCTGGTTAGTTCATAGATCAGCCTGAAGGGAAACTACAGTGGTGGGTCATGGAGATTCTGTCTTTTACATTCCCCTGACAGTATTTTTTTTTCCCCTCTGCCTTAGAGGACATGTTTGTCAGACATTCCTATGACATGGAGAAGAAGGGATAGTTGATTTGAAGGATGATGGGTTAATACTAATAACAGTAACAACAAACACTTATTGAGAACTTACTTCATGCCATGAATTGTGTTAAATATGCTTTTGCACAAAACTATCACATATAAATTGTACCACTGCATTAGAAAAGTGGCGATATTATCTGCATTTTAGGGATGAGAAAGATGATGTTTTAAGGGATCAATTGCCCAAGGTGACATAGCTTGTGAGGGAGGAAGACACTTTTGAATCCAGGTATGTCTGGCACCAGAGCCTGAATGAAATGATTCTAAGTAATTTTGACAGCCCGCAGCTATGAAGTGAAATCCTCATGGTATCACAGGGCATAACGTCTGCATTTTAATTCTAGAAGTCAACCGCATATGTAAGGGTGGGGTAGAGTTTGCCACATCTACGTTAGTGGCTTGGGAGTTTTAGTTGACCAGAGGCTTTAAAGGGAAAATGGTGTGATATGACTGTGCAGAAAAATTAACCAAATTTCAGCTGCATTCATAGAAGTGTAGTGCTTGAATCCAAGGAACTAACATAGGTCCCTGGCTGTGAGATCAGAACACATTTTAAGATAAATCAAAGAAAGGTATCCAGGATAGATGTAGAAACCATGCCAAAAGAAAAATTACTGAAGATGTAATCCCAGCACTTTGGGAGGCCGAGGCGGGTGGATCACGAGGTAAAGATATCGAGACCATCCTGGTCAACATGGTGAAACCCCGTCTCTACTAAAGATACAAAAAATTAGCTGGGCTTGGTGGCGCGTGCCTGTAATCCCAGCTACTCAGGAGGCTGAGGCAGGAGAATTGCCTGAACCCAGGAGGCGGAGGTTGTGGTGAGCCGAGATCGCGCCATTGCACTCCAGCCTGGGTAACAAGAGCAAAACTCCATCTCAAAAAAAAAAAGAAAAATTACTGAAGAAACTGATGGATGCTGTTTTTGACCGAGAAGGCCTAAGTCACCACATACGTAAGGAGCAGTCCTATTACCAAGGAAGTTTATACTGCATTCCTCTAAAAGGAAAAACGGAGATATATGAGCACAAACTACAGAGAGCCATGCTTTGGCTTAATCTAAAGAAGACTACTCTAACCTTAGAACTGTCTAGAAATAGAATGGGCTGCTTCTTCTGAGTGGTCAGCTTGCTGTTACTACAAGATTCTAAACCAACTGGTCAATCACTCGTCCATGTGCAGGAGATGGCTGTGGGAGCTGGGAGGAAGACAGATAGTAAGTTCCTTTCCCAATCCAAAATTCTCACTTTGGAGGATGAGGCAGGTGGATCACTTGAGCCCAGGAGATTGAGACCAGCCTGAGCAACATGATGAAACCCCATCTGTACAAAAGATAAAAAATTAGCTGGGCATGCTGATGCATGTCTATAATCCCAGCTACTTGGGAGGCTAAGCCTGAGTCCAAACATTGAGGCTGTAGTGAGCCATGCCCTGCACTCCAGCCTGGATGATACAACCAAACCCTGTCTCAAGAAAAACAAACAAACAAAAAAACAAACAAACAAACAAACAAACAAACAAAACCCACCAAAATTCTAAGACTCAACTTAGGTGTTAGCTTAATAGAACTTGGTTGGTGGTTATAGTTCAAATTGTAAATTATTCCTCAAATGCTTCATTAGGTAATTCTCAAATAAATGCAAACAAAACAATCTGCTCTATTATGAAGTAGAAGAGCTAATTTAATTTTGAACGAGGCCTGGCATGGTGGCTTACACCTGTAATCCCAGCACTTTGGGAGGCCAGGAGTTTGAGACCAGCCTGGGTAACATAGTGGGAGCCTGTCTCTAAGACAAAAAAAGAGATAATTTTAAGGCACCTGAATTTGTACCAGAATTATTCAACCGGCAAAGACCCATCCCATATCAGAATAAGAATTTAAGACATCACTTTTGGTGATAGTGCTCAGCTAAGCCCCCTGACCACTCATCTGTGGTTTCGACCCTACGTAGTTAAAGGGATTTAGAGTTCTTTTTAAATACTTTATTCCTAAGGATACGTTGTACTGCTTTCATTCAGTCCCGACCCTTTGCTTGATTTAGGGTAAAGCACCACAATTAGATTATTGCTACCCCAGAAAGCTATTCTAAAATGTGCTTGACAAAAGCTGGTCTTCTCCAGAAACAAAAAAGGCATCTGGCTTATTAAAACTTTTGTGCTCATGGATTGTTTTGTTTTAATCAGAATGTTCTTTCCTGTGTGCCAGCGCCATCTTGTGTTAGAAATGAGCATGTTTTCCAATCAGGGTGGGAAAAAACCCATTTTGGACCATCTGTGAGGGACCTCTACTCCTTTCTGCACCCTAGAATATCTGGATTGTAAGAAACCCCGTGGGTCAAATATTTAATGCTCCTATATCAACTAGACAAGCCTACCTCAAGATCCCTGCCAGAAGTAGAGATTTTTAGTCTAGTCCCCAGAGTAAGTGTAAATCCAGGAGGCTAGGGCTGATAGAAATTCTTCTAGAACAAATGAAAATGAAACAGTTGAATGAGAGAGAGCGCAAGCAGTTTTTCCTTTTTATTTCCTTTTAGTTTCACTTTCTTAGATCTCCTGGTATGTTCAGAAAAGCAAAGACATGTGCCTGGAGACCTACGGAAATGCTCGCTGTTGCCTCAGGGAGCAGGAGTGGATCTGAAATGAAGACCTAAGAAAATGCATAAACACCCTACAATACAGGGTAGAAGTTAATTTTTTTCAGAGCAATGCTTTTCAATAAGCGGTTGCCAGGCAGATCTTCTTCAACCCTATGCCATGATAAGACGTGTCTTAAAATCATTCCATATTTAATTCACTGGGCTTTGAAGAGAAGGATATTATATTTTTCTTCCAATTTCATGATTATTTAATATTTGAATTAATGTTAAGAATCTTGTATCAAATAAAAAGACTGTAAGTGCGATGCAAGCATTATCGCAAATCCCGAATGTAGATGAAAGGTTTTGGATGGGATCATGGCTAACATCCCCTTCCTACCCTGAGAGTTTGGTTTCTTAGTCTGTGACTTGGGGCCACCCCCAAGATCAACAGTGAGTGCCTTTGTGTCAAGGTGTCCTGGCCCAAAGGGCCCAGGGGTTGGAAGGGTAAGCACCTCCTGGTCATTCAGCTTCACAGTTGATTCAAAGCAAGTGATTGGAACCAGATTTCTGATCATTCATTACCCTGAGTTGTTTCTTGCCCCTTGTGTCCTTTGGATGGTTTGTAAATTCACTTTATAGTCTCCCTCAGTAGATGAAAAATTTCACAAAGACAGGGACTGTAATCTTTTGTTTCCTGTATCTCTGAGCATCTCGGTGCTGATCAATCTGAGCCCAGCATATGATTTGTCTCAGTATGACACCAAATCATGGACTTGGAGAGATGGCGGCAACCTTGGACATCACTTGGTTCAATCATCTCATTTTTTAGATGAGAGACTGAGGCCCCAAAATGGGATGTGTTATGCACAATATCACATGGTTTAGTGGGACTGAGCTTGGATCTGTCCCTGAGTCTCCTGTTTTAGCCACTAACAATGTATCTCAATCTCTCTCTCTCTCCACGGCAGCAGAGGACGTACACCCTTCCCACTCCAGCTTAAAGCAGCTAACCACACACAAGAACCTGCTTCAAACCTGAAAGGTGGAGGTTGTAGTGAGCTGAGATCACGCCATTGCGCTCCAGCCTGGGCAACAGAAGGAGACTGTCTCAAAAGTTAAAAACAAAAAGCCCCATGTAAGTGAATATTGCCTTCTACTTCATAATATACACATTTGCTTTAACATTAAAAACAATGTTAGATTTTTTTTTTTCTAATAAGGAAAATTGGTACCGAAGATCTAGTGGAAAAGTCATTTATTTTCCTTGGCACACTGCTGTAATCCCTGGAGTCAAAACAAAGTTGTAATGTAGGGTGGAGTGCATGGGGTTCTGGAATGGTGATCGTCTTTCTGAGTATGGTTCTGTGCCCCCTGAAAGTATGTGAGGGAGGATGGAAGTCAGGCAGGGGGATCAACAGAGGAGGTGAAAGCCAAAGATCCTGTCATTTAAAAAAAATTACTTGTTTTAACAGCTTTGTTGAGGTGTAATTCACATATAACTTAACTATTTAAAGTTCAATTCAGTGGTTTTCAGCATAAAAGTAGTGTGTCTTGGAAAAACAGGACAGAGAGCGTGAGAAGCTGGAGCTAGTGACAGTTGTGTTAAAACACACCCCGCCACACAGTGCCTTTTGAAGTAGAAGAAAAAGTGACACCTAGCTTTTAACTCAATGTGTGCTGTTTTGTGTCTTAGTGATTCATAGGGCATTATTAAACCAGATAAGTACCACCTCTACTCCCTCACAAACTGAATGGAAGCTCTCTATCCATAGACATTTGCTTTATTTGCTGGGCAAAAACAATGGACTGCAGGGATAAACTAGCAGGAAAGAACCGCTCCTGAATTGGTAGAGGGCCAGGAAAGGTCAGGAATGATAAAGCAGTGAGCTACATTTTCTTTTTAAGGGAAACATAAATTTACCCTAGTTGTACACTTGAATCCAAGCAAGGCTGAGTAATCGGAACTCGTATCAAAAATAGATGACTTAAAACCACATTGAGAGACGACAGGAGGCAGCAACTAGGAGCGTGGGCTCTGGAGCCAGGCACCCAGGCTCCCGTCTTTGGCCTTGGGTGAGTTAGCTGATCTCTTTGTGTCTCAGTTCCCTCACAGGTAAAATGAGAGTAATAAGAGTAGCTACTTCCGTGGGGTGCTTGTGCAAATTATATTTGTTAACAGAGCTTATAACAGCACATACTAACTGCCACAGTGTCACTCATAACACTGCTTACCTGATGTATTTGTTAATTATTATACCACACCCTGTTCAACCTGCATATTATCTCCCCACTCCGTTTCCCAAACACACCAGACACACAGCATCTCTCTCTCTCTGTCTGTCTCTCTGTCTCTGTCTCTGTCTCTCTCTCTCTGTCTCTCTCTCTCTCTCTGTCTCTCTCTGTCTCTGTCTCTCTCTCTCTGTCTCTCTCTCTCTGTCTCTCTCTCTCTCTCGCCCCCTCACTCTTCCTTATCACACCAGGCATACTGCTGCTTGGAAAGCTTGTACCAGCTGCTCCCTCTGCATGGAATACCTTTTGTCTAGATATCTATTACTCTTACTTCCTTACCTCCTCCAAGTTTTTCCTTAAATGTTCTCTTCTCAATGAGGGCCATCCTGAGTACTCCCGATATTCCTTGTCCCAATCGATGTTTTTTTCTATAGTTCTTATCACCTTAGAACACACTATACAAAGTACTTATTTATTATCAATTATCGTCTATTTCCACACATCCCTACCCCAAGGCCTGCCCACCCACTAGCATGTAAATCCCATAAAGGCAAAGGCTTTTTAAAACCCATTTTATTCACTGATCTATTCAAGAGACTGCAGACAGTGCCTGGAACATGGAGGGTGCTTGCTAAATATTTATTGAGTGAAGAATTGAAGGCTAATTCATATTAGATAATCTGTTGTAATTTCTTGACACCCCAGGTGTGCTCATTACAAGCAGGCTAAACCCCAACATGTCTGGAGTGACCTAAATCCAGGCAGTACACCTGGCTGCCCTTTTCACCAACCGAGGTTTCTACTTACCTCCCTCTCCCCTAATTTCAAAAATTATTTCTTATGGAAGTCTTTGCCTGCTTTCTGCTCTGAACCTCAAAGCTTCTCACGCTGTTTTCTAAGTCATTTCTGTTGTCCCTTTCCGGATCATTCCTATTAAGTCCTTTTTTACAATGTGATGACCAAAACCCTAATGTGGCATTCCTGGAAGGAAAGCCCCAGCCAGGAATGTCACAGCTCCAGAGTCTTTTCAGAATTCTCCATCCTCTAATTAGGATGGCCACACATCTCAGCTGCTGCTTTTGACTGCCGCTGTGAGCTGAATGCTGATGTCCATCATTGTGCGTAGATAATTTCCCTGAGCAGCTAAAACTAATAATCAGTGGTATGCTAAATAGAGCCTTTCCATTTAGCGTGGGTGAGTTATTTAGCACTTCATTTTTTTAATTCCTTGTCATGTTTCCTAATTAGGAAGATTTGTGAGATTCATTTTGATTTTTTGAAAAATTCCTTTCCAGAAATGCTTATCTCGGCTTCGGTGAATGTTTCATCTGATCATTTCACCTCTTAATTCCTGCTGGGGTTGTTAACGTGTCAGACTTGAACAGCAGGGCTGATTCTGGGGCTCCCTCATTGCTGGCTCTTTTTCAGACGGAGGCTGGGTCTTTATATTCAAGGCGGATGGGCACAAATGCAGCTTATTCTCCCCTTCCTCCCTCACCCTCTCCTGGACCCCTTGGCTTTCCTTTTGCGCCTTCCTCCCATCTCCCACTTCTTTCTGTCTAATTCAACCTGCCTCCCATATCCGTTTCTAGAGCTCCCCCAATTCTGGTTGTAAGTGTGGCCTTTATGAATAAAAACAGTTATGATAATAACACTAAAATGATAGATAATACTGTATCCTGCATGTCGCCACTTACTTCGTTCTCTTTCCTCCTATTGTGTTAGAGGAGATTGATTTTTTTTTCTTCATGAATTCACCTTGCTGCTCTCTTCATCCATCTACCTGTTTTCTCCATCTGATGATTTCCATTTCCCCTTGGGAATTTCCTCTCAACTCTCTCAGCATTTGAAAGTCTAAAAAACTTCATGGGGTTCCAGGGAGGGCTAGCATGGCTTAAGACATTAAGCCGTGTAGAAAATATGAGAGATAAAGTAAAATGTGTAGTCTTCCTGAGAAAACTAGTGACTGTGGTCACTATGCATCCTTTCTACGGCAGTGGCTCTTTGCCTGGAACTATGATGCAAACTATGATGATACATCCCCTGCATTAGGCTACATACCAGGGGAAATTGCAGGCGTTGCAGGCAGAGAGTACAGTCATCTCTCGATATCCATGGGGAGTTGGTTCCAGAACCCTCCTCGGATTCCAAAACCCTGGGGTGCTCAAGTCCCTGATATACAATGATGCCTATAACCTATGCATATTTGCATATAACCTACATGTATCTTCCTGTATATGTTAAATTGTCTCTAATTACTTGTGATACCTAACAACAGTACAAATGCTATGTAAATAGTTGTTATACTGTATTGTTCAGGGAATAATGACAAGGGAAAAAAGTCTGTTCATGTTCAGTATAGACACAACCATCTGTTTTTTTCCTCAATATTTCTGCTCCTTGGTTGAACAAATGCGTGATATTGGAACCCATATGGAGAACCAGCCGTGCAGTGGTATTTGCCCATCCCCAATTTTACTCCCTGTGATTTCAGTTTTCTGCTGTCAACCATCACCTGAAAATTTTAAGTATAAGATTCCAGAGATAAATAATTCATGTTTAAAATTGCATGCCATTCTGAGTAGCATAATGAACGCCATTCCCTTCCCATTTTCCCCAAGATGTGAATCCTCCCATCAGTATAGCCATGCTGTCTGCAGGCACATCTTCTTTTATTGCACTTTGCTTTATCCTGCTTCACAGATGTTGCCTTTTTTTGTCAAATTGAAGGTTTGTGGCACCCTGCTCAAGCAAGTCCATCAGTTCCGATTTTCTACCAGCATGTGCTATCTTTATGTCTCTGTGTTACATTTGGTAATTCTCGCAATAATCCAGACGTTTTATTATTATTATTATTTTGCCAATACAAAAATCCATTTTATTTTATTTATTAATATTATGGTTTTTTTGAGATGGAGTTTTACTCTTGTCACTTAGGCTGGAGTACAATGGCGTGATCTTGGCTCACTGCAACCTCCATCTCCCAGTTTCAAGCAATTCTCCCACTTCAGGCTCCTGAGTAGTTGGGATGACAGGCATGCACCACCACACCCATACAACCTTCATATCTTTAGTGGAGACGGGTTTCGTCATGCTGCCCAGGATGGTCTCATACTCCTGACCTCAGGCGATCCGCTCACCTTGGCTCCCAAAGTTCTGGGACTATAGGCACGAGCCACCGCGACTGCATTTATCATTTCTGAAAACCTTAGGGCCCTTAAGAATGATGTTAAATCTACTCTGCCTGTGTTCTAGAAATGGAACAACAAAGCCCAATGACAGCACCTCTGTTTACAGCATGGTTTACTGAATAATTTTAGCCGATTCTTGAGACCTACTCATCAGAAAAAAAGATTTCTTTCAAAATATTATTGCTCATGGACAATGTGCCTGGTTACCCAAGAGCTCAGATAGGGATGTAAAAGGAAATTAATGTTGTTTTAATGCCTGCTAACATGCCATCCATTCTGTAGCTCATAGATCAAGGAGATATTTTGACTATCAAGTCTTATTATTTAAGGAATACATTTTGTATATGTATATAAGGTATAACTGCCATATATAGTGATTCCTCTTATGGATGTAAACAAATAATTTGAAAACCTTTTATATATAATTCACCATTGTAAATAATATTAAGAACATTCATGATTCATGGGAGAAGATTAAAATATCAACATTAACAGGAGTTTGAAAGAAGTTGATTCCAGCCCTTATGGATGACTTTGAGGGATTGAAGACTTCAATAGAGGGGGGTCACTACAGATGTAATAGAAATAACAAGAGAACTAGAATTACAAGTGGATCCTGAAGATGCAACTGAATTGCAGTAATCTCATGATGAAACTTGAACCAATAAGGAGTTGCTTCTTATGGATGAGCAAAGAAAGTTTCTTGAGATAGAATCTACTTCTGGTGAGGATGCTGTGAACATTGTTGAAATGTCAGCAAAGGACTGAGAATAGTCCCCAAACTTAGCTGATAAAGCAGCAACAGGGTTTGAGAGGAAAGGATTGAGTCCAACTTTCCAATGGTTTGAGTGCAAATCATTGATGTTCTACAGTGAGTAAAATGCTATCAAATCACATCACATGCTACAGAGCAGTCTTTCATGAAAGATGAGTCAGTCGATGATGGCAAACTGCTATTATTATTTTAGGAAACTACTATAGCCACCCAGCCTTTAGCAACCACCATCCTGATCAATCAGTAGCCATCAACATTAAGGCAAGAAGGATTGTCACTTGCTGAAGACTCAGATGATTGTTATTTTGTTTTGTTTTGTTTTGAGATGGAGTCTTGCTCTGTCGCCCAGACTGGAGTGCAGTGGCATGATCTTGGCTCACTGCAACCTCTGCCTCCCAGGTTCAAGTGATTCTTGTGCCTCAGCCTCCCAAGTAGCTGAGGTTACAGACACCCACCACCACGCCTGGCTAATCTTTGTATTTTTAGTAGAGATGGGGTTTCACCATGTTGGCCAGGCTTGAACTCATGACCTCAGTGATCTGCCCACCTCGGCCTCCCAAAGTGCTGAGATTACAGGCATGAAGCACCATGCCCAGCTGATTGTTAGTGTTTTTTAGCAATAAAGCATTTTTAAGATATGTGCATTTTTTATAGACATAATGCTATTTATTGTACACTTACTGGGCTGCAGTATAGTATAAACATAAGATTTATATGCATTTGAAAGCAAAACATTTGTATGACTTCGTTTGTAATATTTGGTTTATTGTGATAGTCTGGAAGTGGACTGGAAATACCTTTGAGCTAGGCCTATATGTTACCTGCCCATTCGTTACTTGGTAGCTGTCTTGGTTACCAGATTGAAAAAAACAGTGTATTCTGAGTTTGGTACTTTCTGTGGTTTCATGCAGCTACTAGAGGTCTTGGAATGTATTCCCTGCAGATAAGGGGAAACTGCTGTAATCTGCTAAAACCCATGAGAGTCTGGGCTACAATGATGGAGCTCACTCTGGAGAAAACTATGGGAGAGATTGGTAAAGTCGTTTTCTGTGAGGATATTTTAGAAAATCCTAGATCTTATGTTCCCTCAGCAAAATGAGAGGTATCTCATTAGGTATAAGCCCAAATACCTAAAAGGGCCTAGGGAGGTAATTTAAATGAGACTGACAGCCTATTTCCAGTCCAAAGGAGTCAACATGGCTTCGGTCCGTTGTTGACATATGGGAATACAGTGTGAAAGCAAAACTGAAGTCTGTATTATTAAATTTGAAATTTCCTGGTTTTAAAATAGTGGCCATTTATTTAAAAAATTTTAAATACTTTGTGTGTGCTAAATAATCCTTAAGGGCCATTCTAATACATGCTGTTTAACTCAGTGGTCCTAAAGCAGTAAAATTAAGAAAAAAAATCACTAAAATTTATATAGCTGTTTTCACTTCCCTTCATGTTACTTTGGGGTAGATCAGCATATTTTAAGGAACTGTTCACCCAATATGTACTCAAACCCGTTGTGTTCTTTCCATCCCACTCTCCTAGCTCAGGCAACCCCACATCTTCAGAAAAATAAAGTATAGCTCCAACTTCACAAAAGATTGAGAACCTGGCCCTAACTTTTCTAGTTAAATCTGCTTTATAAAAATTCGCTCCCAACTTCAAGGAAGAGCTAATTCCTAAAACACTTAAACTACTACTGTTCACTCTTCAAAGCTAGCATTACTCTGATACCAAAACTTGTTAAGACAAGCACAAAAATCAGTAACAATGGACCAATTTTATTGATTATAAATACAGTTTAATCCTAAATAAAAGATCAACAAATAGAACCCAGCATGGGTTTCATTTGATAAAAAAATAAGAGAACATGATAAAGCAGAGTTTATTTCAGAAATGTAAGAATGGGTTGAACACTAGGAAATCTATTAGCATAATTCATTAAATAAAAGAGTCAGAGTGAAAAACAAATATAGCGATAGAGGCTAAGAACAGTTGGTAAAATTTTGCACTCTTTCCTGATTAATAGCATGTAGTAAAATAGGATAGAAGAAAATTTCTTTAAAGATGATAGTGTATTTTAAGAATACTAACTAGTGGGTGTGGTGACTCACACCTATAATCCTAGCACTTTGGGAGGCTGAGGCGGACAAATCACCTGAGATTAGGAGTTTGAGACCAGCCTGGCCAACATGGTAAAATCGGTCTCTACTAAAAATACAAAATTAGCTGGGCATGGTGGTGTATTCCTGCAGTCCCAGCTACCCAGGAGGCTGAGGCAGGAGAATCACTTGAACCCAGGAGGCAGAGGTGGCAGTGAGCTGAGATTGCACCACTGCACTTTAGCCTGGGTTACAAAGTGAGACTCTGTCTCAAAAAAAAAAGAAAAGAATACCAACTAGCACCAATGGGCACATGCTTGCCTTACTGCATTAAAGCTGGATATTCTTTATCTTGTCCTGTAGTCTTAAACATTTTTCTGAGGTTTTGACCAATGCAATAGGAAAAAGAAATGCATTATTTGTAGGTGATAATGATTGTCTATATACAAATTCAGAGAGATGAGTTGTTAAGCTATTAGGACTAATAAGACATTTTTTCACAGTGTGGTAGAATACAAGGTAAATAAACAAAAATCAATAGCTTTCCTAAATTATAGCAATGAGAAACATCTCATTCACAAAAAAAACTCTAAAATATCTAGGAACAAAATTCCCAAGGATTATGGAAATCTCTGTGAAATTTGTTTTTTTTTACAGATTCTGATGCAGATCTGAAATTTTTAAAAAAGCGTATCTAAAGATATAGAAGAGAAATATTTCTGAATGGGAAGCCTCATGATATTGAAAATTGTGAAAAAGAAGAAAATTAGGAGAGAGTTTCCTTTATGAAAAGGCAAATATATAAAGATGTAATGATTATAACTGTGGCATAGCACAGGAATAAGCAGATAATTAATAGATGAGAATGTTCAGAAACATATATTGTGTATATGTACATATGTATCTCAGTACACCCTTAGGGAGATACTGTTATTACTATCATCTCCATACAAATTTAGGTTGTAATTAACAGTGGCACTTCAAAGTAACGAGGAAAGAATGGATTATTCAATAAATGACATTGGGGCAACTGGTTAACCATTTGGCAAAAATAATCTCTTATTAAACAATTTTATTTCCAAGAATTAATTCCAAGGAACTAAATGGACAAATGTGAAGAAATACCTGTTGAAGCATTTTTTTTTTTTGGAATAGTGAAAAATAGAAAACCACTTACATGTCTACGCAGTAGATTATTTCAAATGTGCGTGTTTGTGTGTACATAGCATCCACAGAAATTATGGAATGCCCAGGCACCAGATGGCTCACACTTGTAATCCCAGCAGTTTGGGAGGCCGAGGCAGCGGATCACCTGGAGTCAGCCTGGCCAACATGGTGAAAACCTGTCTCCACTAAAATTACAGAAATTAGGTGGACATGGTTGCGGGTGCCTGTAATCCCAGCTACTCAAGAGGCTGAGGCAGGGGAATTGCTTGAACCTGGGAGTCTGAGGTTGCAGTGAGCCGAGATCATGCCACTGCACACCAGCGTGGGTGACAGGGCCAGACTTCATCTAAATATAAGTAAATAAATAAAACGATGAAATAGATTTATACTTAATGGAATGGAAGGATATCCACATCATCTTTAAAGTGAAAAAGAAAATCAGGTTCTATATCTATAGCTATTCTTTGATCACATTTCTTTTTTTAATGTGTAGAGGCATAGAAAAGTCCAGAAGGATCTATAACAAGCTGTTTTATTTTCATTTCCTGTGGGGTAGATCCTTTGTGGCATGGAATATTATTTCACTCTGTTAGATCTCTTTACATCAGTAGAAATATATCCTCATGGTTTTGGCTTAAACTTCTGGAGGGAGTTTTCCTGACACTCTACCCTAGGTAAAAATGCTTGCATAGAGCTCTACTCACCATATTACTTATAAATCATATTGCATTTTTTAACTTTCCTACATTACTTATTTTTTGCTTTCTTTTCTAGATTATACAATTCGCGAGGGTAGCGACCGTATCTGAAGGTTCCCTTGTGAGCAAATAACTGTCACTTATTGAACTGTGTGTGCCAAATACTGTGTTAAATGCTTTCAATAATCTCAGTACACCCTTAGGGAGATACTGTTATTACTATCATCTCCATTTCAAGGATAAAGATATTTAAAGATTCTGAAGTTTCTCCCAAATGCCATTGGCAGGCCTGTGTGACTCTTGGCCGCTACACTGTCAGCAATAAAAATTGGTTAATAGGAAAGAAATACAACTAGCTATAGCTGGAGGATCACTGGGTGGTATAGCTGGACCAGAAACCCTTTAAACTCTGGGCCGGACGCGGTGGCTCACGCCTGTAATCCCAGCACTTTGGGAGGCCGAGGCGGGTGGATCACGAGGTCCAGATATCGAGATCATCCTGGTCAACATGGTGAAACCCCGTCTCTACTAAAAATACAAAAAATTAGCTGGGCACGGTGGCGCGTGCCTGTAATCCCAGCTACTCAGGAGGCTGAGGCAGGAGAATTGCCTGAACCCAGGAGGCGGAGGTTGCGGTGAGCCGAGATTGCGCCATTGCACTCCAGCCTGGGTAACAAGAGCGAAACTCCGTCTCAAAAAAAAGAAAGAAAGAAAGAAAGAAAAGAAACCCTTTAAACTCCTTTATAAGCCAGATACTCGTAAGCCCCGCCCAGGACGATAAGCCTACGGAAAAACGCGTAGGGGCGGGGCGAACTTGTGGGAGTGGGGCGGGGACAGCTCTGATTGGCCAGCGTCGGGCGGAAGTCGGGAGGTTGGGTGGTCCGAAGACAGTGGCTTGTGACGGGGCGGGGGAGGAGGAAGGCTTTCGTAAAGGTTGCTTCTCCGTCCCTTTGCTCCCTCGGACCCGCGGAAGAAAAAAAATCCAACACTTAGGCCCCGCGCCTAGCCCCTTCCCACAGGCTCTCTCCGCTTGATTTTATCACCGTTATGTGGGAAGCGAATCCAGTGAGTAGTCGAGCGGGACGGGGCGGGCCCAGTGGGCGGGGTTGATGAGAGAGGGGCGGGAGGGGGCTACCGGAACTGCCTCCCCGCGCCGGCTTCTGTTTGGGTGTTGAGTTCCGGCACCGGAGTTCCCGGGCCTTTTGGCCTGTGCAGTCTGTACCTTTTTAAGCAGTGGAATTCTCCAGTGCTTTACTGTTTTCTTGTTACGATTATTTATTTTATTTCCTGTGGTGTTTCAGCCTTCATCCCTTCACCGTTTTTTTTGTTGTTGTTGTTTTTGAGACGGAATCTCGCTCTGTCGCTCAGGCTGGAGTGCAGTGGCGCAGTCTCGGCTCACCGCAACCTCCGTCTCCCGGGTTCTAGCAATTCTATTGCCTCAGCCTCCCGAGTCCCTTCACCGTTTTTAAAAACTAATTGGAGTAACTGGCCTTGGTACCTGTAGTCATTCATTTGCCTCAGGTTTACCTGCCAGTCCCGTTTAAAGCAAGGGAATTCGACCCCCTTGTCTTGAATGGGCCTAAGAGGAGCGGTCAGTTCTGGTCCCTTCTTGGTGGATAGCCGTTTAAAACTTGGAGGATGGACTCTACTAATTCTAGACGGCGAAGTTCTTAGATGTTTTCGTTCAGTGAGGTTCTGGAACATTTCAACTGCAAGTCCGCCTTCTTCCTTGGTTGACTCTGGTATTTTTATTATGACTTCATGTATTTTTATCTGCTTTGCTTTTACACATTTATTTATTTAAAGTGCAGCGTGGGGTCGGAAAAGTGTAATAGCTTTCCTCACCACCCACCCATTATAAGGATCACAGCCACCACTCGTAAAACAGAAGACAGGTTAACAAGGTAAAAGCATAGCAAATCTAATCAAAGTTTTACACCATCGGGCTTCAGAGACCAGGGAAATCTCTATTTTTATGCGTAGGACCCATGAAGAATAGACAGCTGTGTAAAAATGTGATTGAACTAAGGATATGCTCTAATGTTAATAAACTGAGGGAGGAAACCTAGCAAGGTCTGTTTGTTCAGATTCTTCTTGGCCTCTCTGTATCATTCCTCCTATGGAGGAGGAAGGACCCATCTGGAATGAGGGTCTCAACTACCTACTCTAAGGCAAGGTAGGTTAGAGAGTTTCTTTATGGCCAGTTCCTACAGAGAATGGCAGGGAAATATTACAGTACTAGTTTTTATGGCTTGCTTTGTAGGAGAGGGATTGTAGTTTTCTCTCACTCACTTTGGGGAAGAGGAATTCTGGTTTCAGAGACTCACTTCAGGGACGAAAGATTGGCAGGAGACAGAAGGGCAAGAGAAGATCAGAGGGAGACTTTCCCGAGGTTGCTTCTGAGGCCTTCCAGTCTCTTTGTCCCTCCTCATCACACATAATGTCAGAATTTGCTGTTGGATTATTTGTATGTTTGTGAGAATTATAAAAGCATTAATGAATGTTTTATATACTTGGTTTGCTATATCATTATCTCATTTCCTTTTAAGACATTAGTTTCTTTGAAATCACCTGTGTGATTTTGCTAGATTTTAGCAAAGCAGGCTAACTCTTGTTAAAAGTGGGGAACCCTCCACAGATCATCCCACATTCTTCTTTTGCCACCCAAATAAGACATATTTATCTTATTGCTACTGTATTTTGTTACTACTAATACTGTTTTTCTTACTATGAGCACATGAATGCTATCAATAAGCACAGTTTGGTTTTAAAAATCAACATTCTACATGTGGGTTTCTGTAGTAATTTGTTAGTTTCTTTTCGTTTCGCTTTCTGGGTATCACGTTACACAACTTCAGTTACTAGAAGTCAGCTGCGGTCTGAAAATATGAAATGGAAAATTCCAGAAATGAACAATTAATAACTAGTAAGTTGCATACTGTACTGTGTAGTGTGATTAAAGTCCCACACCACTGTGCTCGGTCCTTCCTGGGGACACAAATCATCCTTTTGTCCAGCATATCCACACTGCATATACTCCACTTGCCTGCTGGTCATAGAGTAACATGCAATGGCACTCACTTATTTATTGAGCATCTATTATAAGCTAGTTGGTGTGAAGTCCCAAGGTTTACAGTGGTGAACAGAACAGACTAGACCCCAGCCTTTATGAGGTTGTAGTCTGGTGCAGGCAGGCAGACATTAAACAAATAATTAAGCAAATAACATTTAATTCAAATTGTGATCAAAAGATTTGCAGGAAAAAGAGTACTATGACAGTGTAGGGGGAGCTAGTACTAGACGGGGCAATCAGGAAGGGCCACCCTGTGAAAGTAACGTTTATGGAGATCTGAAGGGTTAAGCAAGCGTTAACCAGGGAAAGGTTTGCTGGAAGGTGGGGAGGGCTGTTCAGACAGCAGGGATAGTGTGAGCAAAGATCCTGTGGCAGAAAGGAGCTTGGTGCTTGAGAAAAATAGAGAAGCCTATGTGGCTGGGACACAGTGAGCCAGAAGACAAACCTAGCGGGTAGGCACCAGGCCATGCATGGCTTTGTGGCACATGTTTAGGATTTTGAACTTTGTCCTTAGAGGAGTGGTAACACATTGAAGGAAGGGTCATGAACATATTTATGTTTTTAAAAAGATTGCTCTGGCTACTGTGTGGAAAATGAATTTATGTATTAGAAAATATGGTTGACATAATAATGGCCTCCGAATGATACCCACATCCTAATTCCCAGAATCTGTGAGTATGTTAAGTTACATGGCAAAGGGGAGGCAAAGGGGGCCCAAAGTAATCACAAGGGTCCTTAAAAGTAGAACAAGGGGACAAAAGACATGGTCAAAGAGATACAACATGGCTAGTTTTGGAGATGAAGGAAGGAGGTCACAATCCAAGGTATGTGGGTAGCTTCTAGAAGCTTAAAAAACCAATAGATTCTCTCCTACAACCTTCAGAAGGGAATCAAACTCACCTTGATTTTAGCCCATTGAGATCCATGTAAGATTTCTACAGAAATGTAAACAAAAAATGAATGTTGTATTTAAGCCACTGTGTTTGTGGTAATTTCTTCTAGCCGCAATACAAAACTAATGCTAAGAGGCATAAGGGGCTGTAGGAAGACTAATTAGGAGGTTATAATATAGTCCAGGGTAGAGATGAAGGTGACTTGGACTATGTGGGTAGTAGTGGGAGGAGAGAGACATCAATTCAAGCTGCATCTTAGGTGATGACTTAGCTTTCTGGCACAGGCAGCCAGGAATAAGATGTTTTCAGTGAGCTTGGAAAATGGAAAGCTATATGGAAGATAGCAAGAGTTTGGTTTTGGACCCACTATGTTTAATGTGCCAATGAGACATCAAGTGGTAAAGTTTGGAAGGCAGTTGGTTAGGTAGGTAAGTCTGGAGCTCAGAGAAGAAGGCTGGGCTAGAAATTGAAATTCAGGCCTTAGCAACTTTAGATAGTCTGTCACCCAGGCTGGAGTGCAGTGTGGCACAATCTCGGCTCATTGCAACCTCTGCCTCCTGGGTTCAGGTGATTCTTGTGCTTCAGCCTCCTCAGTAGCTAGGACTACAGGTATGTACTACCGTCCCTGGCTAGTTTTTGTTGTAGTAGAGACAGGGTTTTACCCTGTTGGCCAGGCTGGTCCCAGGCTCCTGACCTCAAGTGATTGCCTGCCATGGCCTCTCAAACTTGTGGGATTACAGTCATGAGCTACTGTCCCTGGTCCCTAGTAAAGCAGTATTTTAGAAATTAATGTTTTTATTGTCATTAAGAAGGATAATTTTTTTTTTTATTTTTGCAGCTTTTTACAAAGTACTTGTATTTAATTTGATAATGCATAGTTTGAGATGTAGGTTAGACCTAGACACTTTGATTTTTTTACCCTATATATCTACTAAATTAGGAAATTTTATGCCACAATTGTAGATTGTCAGGACTTGCAACTTGTGTTTGCTGGCTCTGTCAGATGTTTTGGAATAGCAAGGTCAAACACAGACTGAGAAATTACCCGAAGATTTCTCCCTGAAGATTATATCTTGTGCTCTTTCAGTTGCTTGATTGACAAGCTTATAATATTAAACAATTATAAGGGTGAATGTTTCAACCAGCCTGAATGTTTGGAAGATAGGAACAAATGGATCCTTAACTTATTTTTTTTTACTTCTTCAGTATCTGTAAAGTATTTTCCCATGTTTTATTTTAACATTTAGTTGTGTTCTTTATACACACAGTAGTGTAATCGGTCTCACTCTGATGAGTGAAGAAAACCATCAGGTTTTGGGAAGGAATCACATCCTAGCAATTGAGCTGTTTGCAACATAGCTTGGTGACTTTGAAAAATGTGATATCTTAATCTAAGCATTAAAAATCAGGGTATTTTGGCCCTGAAATAGTAGTTTCATGCTATGTAAAATTCTAGATATATTTCTGCTATACTCCACTTAAGCAGGCCTCTAGAAAACATAGAATTACTTTTTGATATTTTCGGCATTATGAAGAATTTTTTTTAATCTCATCGTTCATATCAGAAACTTGTCACCACTTTTTTCCTTGACAGCCAGCAAACTTGAGTGGGAAGAATAATCTTGCAAACGCTGCCATTTCCTTCCACAACATCTGAGAGCACATACTCTGAATAGTCAATATTTGATGATATTTAATTTCCATTATGTCCTTCGACACTCAATTATAATCAGGAGGCATATTGTTGACTCCTGTTTCATGTAAGGAATCTTTTAGTAATATAACAATGTATGTTTTTGCTATTTATATACTTCATGCTTTGTCAATTTTGAATATGTTACAACTTTTCAACTTATGTTGTAGCTCACAAAAGTATCATCTAAATAAAAACTATCTTCCCTGTGCTATAAGTTTTCACTGATATGCAGAGTAAAAAGTTCTTGAGTATTTTTACCTTATATATTATATATATGTCAAGGACTGATTTATATTTTCTCCACAGGTAATTTATCCAATTGTAAAACAAAATATATGCTGAAACAGTCATGTGATAGTAATTGCTCTTCTACATTGTGTTCCATGTTAATATATGACATCCAGTAGAATCATTTAATAAAGAAATTTTGTCAATAGCTTGTTTCTTCCCAGGCATTAAATTTGAATTGACTAGCTTCTCAGTAATATCAAGAATTTTTACCTGTTTTAGCTGAGGCATGCCTCTTTTCTCTTGTTTTCTTCATTATCCTTATCAACACAGCAAATGGACTTTGGGCTTTTGTGAAAATAATCTGAAAGTTTACTTGGGTTTTATACTACTATATTTAAGTAAATGCTAACTATAGCTGATATGAAAGTATCAACAGAGTGAATATAAGGGGATATTATAGTGAATGGTGACTTTTAAAAAAAAGAGATTTTCATGCAAATCATCATAAATCTTACATTTGAACTTTTCAAAACGTATGTAGACAAATTTCTTTCATTACTTTGCCCCTGAAAATGCCTTTGAACTATTTCATAATCCCTGAGGACCATCTTTTCAAGATTCTGAGAGGTAACAAGAAGGGCTAGGACTGAGCCATGAGGAACTCTATAAGTTACAAGCTGAATAGAAGTTAAAGTGCAAAGGAGATCAAGAATTTATGGACAAAAAAATAAGATGATCTGGAGAATGTCATGTGATAGAAACCAAGTGAAGAGTGATTCAGGACAGAGGATAAACTGTGAAATGTTACCATGAAATAAGTAAGACGAGGACTGAAAAGAGCATAGGATTTAGTAATGTGAAGCTCATTAGACATCCTAGGAAGTGTCTTTTTTTTTTTTTAAGTGATGGTGGGTGAGAGAGGTTGGATCACAAGCTAGAAAAGTTAAATTGGAGTGGGTGTTAGCATGGAAAGTGAAGAAATAAACATAGTGTGTAGACAAAGAGTTACAATTCATAAGTCACCAAAGGAGATAAGATGAGATCCTAAAAGCACTCAATCTGAAAGAAGATATAAAAAGATGAAAAAGAGAACAAAGAACAGGTGGGACCAAAAAAAGCAAATAACAAGATGGTAAACTTAAAGCTAACCATATCAATAATTATACTACGTATGAGTGCTCTAAACACCCCAATTAAAAGATAGAGATTTTCAGATTGGATTAAAAAAACAAGACCAAAGTATAAGTTGTCTATAAGAAGCATACTTTGAATATATGGACACAAATAGAATAAAACTAAATAGAGGAAGATATACAGTGGTAACCCTAATGAAGTAAGTGTGAATAGTTTATTAATGTTAAGGTAGATTTCAGAGATAATGATATTATCAAGGATAAAGAATGTCATTTCCTAATGATGAAGAGATCAGTTAACCAGAAACAATCCTAGATGTTTAGACATTAGAGCTTTAAAATACATGAAACAAAATTAATAGAATAGTAAGAAATAGAAAGTTATACTTGGAGATTTCAGTAGTTTTCTCCAAATAATTGATGGAATAAGTAGATAGAAAATGACCAACAATATAGAAAACTTTAAAACCACTGTCAGCTCTTTTGATCTGCTTGGCATTTATAGAACAGTTCACCCATCAGCAGCTGAATATATGTATTTTCTTTTTTTCCAACTACATGGAGAACCTGTAAAAAGATATGCCAAATTCTGGGCCATGAAACATGTCTCAATACATGTGAAATAATTGAAGTAATACAAGATGTACTTTCTGACCTAAATGGAATTAAGTTAGAAATCAGTAACAGAAAGATCTATAAAATTCCCAAGCATTTGGTAAATAAATAACACTTTAAGGTAACCCATGGGTTGAAAAAATGAAAAGAGAAAATAGTATGAAAACACAACATATCAAATTTGTGGGATGGTGCTGAAGCAGTACTTAGAGCTAAATTAATGACTGTATTGGGAAAGAAGAAATGTTACAAATCAATGATCATAGCTTTCTAAGAAACTAGAAAAAGAAGAGGAAGTTAAACAAGAGCAAAGAAATAAAGGTTAGAGTGGAATTCACTAAAACAGAAAACAACAGTGAAAATCAATGAAACTGAAAGCTAGTTCTTTGAGAACATCAATACTATTAAAAAATTTCTAGCCAGACACATCAGGATAAAAAGAAGACACAAATTACCAATATTGAGAATGAAAGAGGTAACATCACTATGTATTTTAAAGATATTAAAAAGATAAAGGAATGTTACGAATAACTTTATATCAGTCAGTGTGACAACTTAGATCAAATGGACATATTCCCAGAGAGACACAAACTACCAAAGCTCACTGAAGAAGTAGATAACACAATCTAATATCGGTTAAAGAATTTGAATTTGCAGGAGAAAAAAAAATCATTGTAAGAGAAAATTCCAGGTTCAGGTGGTTTCAGTGGTGAATTCTACCAAACTTTTAAGGAAGAAATAATGCTAATTAACATAGTTTTAGAAAATTGAAGAGGATATAATATTTCACAACTCATTTCATGAGGCTGTCATTACCCTTATATTAAAATCCATCATAGAAAATATTGACCAATATCCTGCATGAACATACATGAACAATTTTAAATAGACTTTTTGCAACTCAAATCTAACATATATAAAAGAATTAATACATATGGCCAAGTGGTGTTTAATCCAAGAATGCAAGGTTGGTTTAATATTTGAAGAGCAATCAATGTAATTCACCAGGTAAACAAACTAAAATGAAAAACCATATGATGATTCCAATACATACAGAAAAAGCCTTTGACGAAATCTAATATTGATTCCTGATTAAAATTCTTAGCAAGAAAATAGAAAGGAACTTGCTTAACCTGATGAAAGGTGTGCAGAAGGGGGTTAGCTCAACAGGCTGGGGCTGCTCAAACCTTGCCCATTCTTAAGCTTGTTTCTATGATTGTCCTTTGCTCACTTCCAGGGAACTAAGCTCTGAAATTTTTTGTCTTAATAGTGTATTTGCATGCCTGAGTCCTTGAGCCGTGCTGTACCAGTTTGTCTGGCGGGGTTTTGCTGTGTTGCCCAGGCTAGTCTCAAACTACTGACTTCAAGAGATCTAGTCTAAAACTCCTGGTTTCAATCCATCATCTGGCTGCAGCCTCCCAAAGTGCTGTGATTATAGGCATGAGCTGCTATGCCTGGCTGAGAAAAATCTTTTTCAGGTTTTAAAAGTGGCATTTCCATAATGACTAATGATGTTGCACATCTTTTCATGTAGTTATTTTCCATCTGCTTGTTTTCTTTGGTGTCATGTCTGCTAGCATTGGTTAGGCAAAGATTCTTTTTAGCTAAAATAACAGAACCATGATCCACGAAAGAAAAAAGTGATAAAACAGACTTTTCAAAATTATAAACTTCTGCTGTTGAAAACATGCTGCTAGGAGAATGAAAAGATAAGCCACAGACTGGAGAAAGTATTTAAACAGCATGGATCTGATAAATGACTTGTACCTAGAATATTTTAAGAACTCTGAAATCTCAAGAGAAGGAACTCAATTTTTTTAAGTGAGCTAAAGATTTGAATAGACACTGCACCAAAGAAAATAAGCAGATGGAAAGTAAGAACGTGAAAAGATGCTCAACATCATTAATCTTTAGGGAAATGGAAAACAAAACCACAATATTGCCCATCTATCAGATTGGCAAAAATTAAAAAGAGCCCGAATGCCATTTATTAGGGCTTTGCCTTCATGATTTAATCACCTCCCAAAGAGGCCATTTCCATATATCATCACATTACGAGTTAGAATTTTCACATAAGAATTTGGCAAGGACACAAACATTCAATCTGTAACATTCTGACTCTGCTTCTTCTTCCCGCAATGAATTTGTGTCCTCCTTGCATGCAAATTATATTCATTTTACCGCAGTCACCCCAAAAGTCTTAAACCAGCATCAACTTTAAAGTTCAACATCTCATCCAAATATTATCTCAATCAGATGCGGTTGAGCCCAAGGTATGATTCATCCTGAGGCAAATTCTCCTCCACATATGACCCTGTGAAAACAAATATATGCTTCCAAAATGCAATGGTGGTTTGAGTTTGATGGCTTATGTCTGTAATCCCAGCTACTTGGCAGGCTGAAGTAGGAGGATCACTGAGGCCAGGAGTTGAAGACCAGCCTGAGCAACATAGCAAGACTCTGTCTCTGAAAGAATTGAAAAATTCATTAGCCAGGGGTGGTGGCATCTGGCCTGTTGAAAGCAAGGCAGTGGTCCACTCTTTTGTTGAACCAAAAAGGCATCCCAGATGATCTCTGAATTGCTTTTAGGGTCCTTCTTTGTTTTAAAGAGTAGCACACATTTGCAGCTGAATTGCCCTGTGGTCCCATCCTGTAAAATCCAAGAAGTATACCATTCTTCCTTCATTTCTTCCCATCTACTATTATTTCATTTCAATTTGACAGTTTTCCTGTTGGGGTGGTCCACATCCATGCTAATCTTGAGAATTTTCTGCATCTTTAAGTACTGGTTCCTTTTTGCTTAACAATTCTGTCTTTAAGTCATTCTCACTTCTTGTGTTTTATTTAAGTGATCTGGAGGACCCAGGCCACTCCTTCAGCAAATTGTTTAGAGGTTTCCTCAGCCAAATATCCAATTTCACTTGCAAATGCATGTATCTTTATAACTGTTAAATCTTTATGTTGGGTTATCCATTTTTTCATGATAAAATGACCCTACTTTTTATAGTAACACTTTTTGATTTAAAGTCTATTTTGCCTGGCATTAGTACAGTCACTCCAGCTTTTTTATGACTGTTGTTTACATGGTATTTTTTATTTGTCCTTCTACTTTCCACCTGTTTGTGTCTTTGAATCTAAAGTATATTTCTGTAGACAGCATACAGTTGGATTTCAAAAAAATCTAATCTGAATAATCTACCTTTTGATTGGATTAGTTTACTAACACTTAATACTATTATTTAATTTCTTGCTATATTATTTTTTACATCTGCCGTTTTACTTTTTGTTTTCTATTCAATTTTTTTCAAACTTTGGAATATTCACATGTATGTAGTAATGTATCTTAGAGAGAGTACCCAAGACTAAACATAGATTTATTTATGTTTCATGTATGCCTTATACACATAGTTTGAAGGTAATTTTATACAATATTTTTCATACTTTTTGTGCATGAAATGAAGTTAGTGTACAACTGATCCATTAGAATGCAAAGATGTCATATCTCCATCACTTATGTGGACAAATTTTTGGTGATTTGGCATTATCATCATTTCTGACTCTGAATTTACATGCTATGTCTATTAAGGAAGCTAACAGAAAAAAGGGGAGAACAGCTGTGTAGTGTCTATATATTTAATTTATTATATATACCCTCTTATTTACTCTTGATTCTTCTTGTGGATTTGAGTTACCATATGGTGTTATTTCCTTCTCCAATATAGCTTTGTTCCCACCTGCCTCCTTGGTGCTGTTATTGTATGTTTAACAATTCTGTACATTATATATTACAGGGCTAATGATACAATTAAATACATGTTTAAAAAATTGAAACATAATAGATATATGTATTTTCAGGACATGTGATAATTTAATAAATTCACATAAAATTTACATGTGATATCTGTCACCTTGAATACTTACCTTCTTTATGCTAGAAACCATTCAAACTATTCCCTTCTAGATATTTTGAAATATACAATGGATTATTATAAACTACAGTCACCCTACTATCTATTGAACACTAGGTCTTACTACTTCTAGGTCTTATTTCTTATATCTAACTGTATATTTGTACCCATTAATCAACCTCTTTTAATCACTCTCTCCCTGCTGCCCTTTCCAGCCTCTGGTAACCACCAGTCTACTTTGTCTCTTGATGCATTCCTTATTTAGCTCCCACATATGAATGAGCACATGAGATATTTGTCTTTCTGTGCTCAGCTTATTTTACTTAACACGATGAATTCTCGTTCCATCCATGTTGCTGTAAATGTCATGATTCCATTCTTCTTCATGATTGGATAATCCATTGTGTATGTAAACCACATTTTTTAAAATCTGTTCTTCCACAGATGGATACTTAGGTTGATTCTGTATCTTGGCCATTATGAATCATTCTGCAGTAAACATGGGAATATAGATATGTCTTCAGTACATTGATTTTTTTTTTCTTTTAGATATATACTCAGTAGTGGAGTTGCTGGATAAAATGGTAGTTTTGTTATTTTTTGAGGCACCTCCGTATAATTTCCGTGGTGACTCTACTTATTTACATTCCCACCGACAGTGTATGAGGGTTCCCTTTTCTCCATATCCTTGCTAGCATTTGTTATTCTTTGTCTTTTTTATAAAAGCTGTTTTAATTGGGATGAAATGATGTCTCATTTTGGTTTTGGTTTGCATTTCTCTGAAAATCAGTGATTCAGAGCATTTTCTCATATAGTTGTTGGCAATTTATATGTCTTTTGAGAAATATTTATTCAGGTCTTTTGCCCACTTTTAAATTGGATTATCTGGGCATTTTTTTTCTTTTGCTGTTGAATTAAGCTCTTTATATATTCTTATTATTAATCTTTTGTCAGATTGATAGTTTGTACAGATTTTCTCCCATTCTGTGACTTGTTTCTTCACTTTATTGATTGTTTCCTTTGTTATATAGACTCTTTTTAGCTTGATGTAATTCCAGTGATCTATTTTTGCTTTGGTTGCAGTGCTTTTGAGGTCTTACACAAAAAATCTTGCCCAGACCAGTGTTTTGAAGCATTTCCCCAATGTTTTCTTCTAGTAGTTTCATAGTTTCAGGTCTTAGATTTAAGTCTTTCATTCATTTTGATTTTATTTTTTTTAAATGTGGTAAGAGATAGTGGTATAGTTTTATTCTTCTGCAAGCTGGATATTCTTTATCCAGTTTTCCCAGCACCATTTATTGAAGAGACTGTTCCCATTGTGTGTTCATGGCGACCTTGTTGAAAACGAGTTAGCTGTAAATGTGTGGATTTATATCTGGGGTCTCTGTTCCATTGCTCTATGTATCTGTTTTTATGCAAGTATCATGATGATTTGATTACTGTAGCTTTGTAGTATATTTTGAAGTCAGGTAATGTGAGGCCTCCAGCCTTATTTTTGCTCAAGATTGCTTTGGCTGTTCAGGGTCTTTTGTGGTTCCATGTAAATTTTAGGATTTTTTTTTTTCTGTGAAGAATCTCACTGTTATTTTGATAGGGATTATGTTGAACCTGTAAATTGGCTTGGGCAGTATTGTCATTTTAACAATATTGTGGCCGGGTGCAGTGGCTCACACCGGTAATCCCAGCACTTTGGGAGGCGGGCGGATCATGAGGTCAAGAGATTGAGACCATCCCGGCCAACATGGTGAAACCGTGTCTCTACTAAAAAATACAAAAATTAGCTGGGTGTGGTGGTGCACGCCTTTAGTCCCAGCTACTCAGGAGGCTGAGGCAAGAGAATTGCTTGAACCCAGGAGGCGGAGATTGCAGTGAGCCTAGATTGTGCCACTGCACTTCAAGCCTGGTGCCTGGCGACAGAGCAAGACTCTGTCTCAAAACAAAACAATATTGTTCCTATTTATGAGCATGGAATATCTTTCCATTTTTATGTCCTCTTTAATTTATTTCATAACCATTTTATAGTTTTTCCTGTTTAGGTCTTTCACTTTAGTTAAATTGACTTCTATGTATTTTATATTCTTTGTAGCTATTGTACATTGAATTGCTTTCTTGATTTCTTTTTTAGATTGTTTGCTCTTGGAATATATAAATGCTATTCATTTTTGTATGTTGATTTTGTATCCTACAGTTTTACTGAACGTGTCAGTTCTAACAAGTTTTCAGTGGAGTTCTTAGGTTTCTTTAAGAATAGGATTATGTCTTCTGTGAACAAAGGAAATTTGATTTCTTTTTTGCCAATCTGGTTGCCATTTATTTCTCTTTCTTGCCTAATTGCTCTTGCCAGGACTTCCAATACCATGTTGAGTAACAGTAGTAAGAGTAGACATCCTTGTCTTGTTCCAGATTTTAGAGGAAAGGCTGTTAATTTTTCCCATTAGTTGTGGGTTTGTCATATGGCCTTTATTATTTTGAGATATGTTCCTTCTATATCCAGTTTGTTGAGGGTTTTTGTTATAAGAATATGTTAAATTTTATCAAATGCTTTTAAAACATCTGTTAAAATGATCATATGGTTTTTCTTCTTGGTTCTGTTGTGATCTGTCATGTTGATCGATTTGTGTATGTTGAACCATCCTTACATCCCGGGGATGTGAATCCCACTTGGTGATGATGAATGATTTTTTTAATGTGTTGTTGAATTTGGTTTGCTAGTATTTTATTGAGCATTTTGGCATCTACGTTCATGGGTAATATTGGTGCATAGTTTTCTTTGTGTCCTTATTGGGTTTTGATATCAGGATAATGCTGTCTCATAGAATGAATTTGAAGTATTTCTTCCTTTTCAATTTTTTTTGAAGAGTTTGAGAAGAATTGGCATTAGTTCTTTAAATGTTTGGAGGAATTCAGCAGCGAAGCCATCAGGTTCTGAGCTTTACTTTGATGGGAGATGTAATTACATCTTCAGTCTTGTTACTTGTTACTGGTTTGTTTAGGTTTTATTTTTCTTTATTTTTCCTTTTCTTTCTTTTCTCCTCTTCTCTGCTCTTTTCTTTTTTCTTTTTCTTTCTTCCTACAGAATCTCTCTGTTTCCTAGGCTGGAGTACAGTGGTGCAGTCATAGCTCACTGCAGCTTTAAATGCTGGCGCTCAAGTGATACTCCCACCTCAGCCTCCCAAGTATTTGGGACCATAGGCACATGTCCAGCTAATTTTTAAATTTTGTGCAGAGACAGAGTTTCACTGTGTTGCCTAGGCTGATCTTGAACTCCTAGCCACAAATGATCCTCCTACCTCGGCCTCTCAAAGTGCTGGGATTACAGGCATGAGCCACTGCACCCAGTCTGTTCAAGTTTTCTATCTCTTTTGATTTAATCATAGTAAATTATATATGTCCAGGAATTTATCCGTTTCTTCTAGGTTTTCTAATTTGTTGGCATATAGTTGTTCATAATAATCTCTAATAATTATTTGTATGTCTTACGGTCTCAGTTTTTGTCACCTTTTTTACTTCTGATTTTATTTATTCAGATACTTTTTCTTTCTTAGTCCTGCTAAGACTAAAAATGGTCCATTTTTGTTTATCTTTTGAAAAACTCCTCCTCTTTTTTTGTGAATGCTCTCACCTTTATTTCTCTCCATATACCCGTGATACAGATATTTCATACATAACAAGGTCAAAGACATATACACCTTCTACGTAAAACAGAGGCAGAACCATGGCTGAAACATCTAGCCCAGCAATCAACTTATTTCCCGGAGGAGTGGGGGTGGGGTGAGGGGGGAGTCACAGGCAGTTCACCAACACCTGCGAAATCCTTGGCTTCATTGAGAATGAATGACTCTGGGGGGGATTCAGAAGTAGGGAGAAGAAGGCCTTTTTTTCCAGGGCTCTGGATTCTCAGTATCAATAGTTAGTTGTGGGTTGCTGCCAAGGAAGCATGTGTTGATCATCCTGGTATCTCTCAACCTCAGCATCTGATTCAGAGGCAGTGACATTCTCCGGGAGCTTTGCCTTTATCACCTGCAGTGACATTTTCTCCAAGTTTCGACAATGCTTGAGGCAGAATGAAGAGGGCACAATGTCTGCGGCACTTAAGTGCAGGGATATTTCTTTCAACGGGGCCATCACCCCCTTCACCAGCTCCTCTTCCTGAGACTCGTACACTGTACAGACAGTGTAAGACCTCCTTCAGGTCCGTCAAGGTTGAGTATCTGTCCTCGTCACAAACGATGTCGCACTGCAGTAATTCCTGTTTGATCTCCCGTGACATCACGCAGCCAAAAGTGGTCTCCAACTCTGTGGCTCTCTTCTCGTTGGCAAGGCCAAATAAGAAGTGTCCTGCTTGGATCAGGTCGGGGTTCTGGAGTCGTTCTTCTCCAGAAAGCAGCTTTTGCAGTCCTTAATGTCCCAGGCATGGCCATCCCTGTCCTCCTCCTCCTCCTCCAGGACGTAGAACAGTGTAGTGAAAAACTGCTGGAAGCTGAGGTGGAGGAAGGAGTAGCAGTCTTTAGAATCTCTATCCTGGCGGAGGATGCCTCTGTCCAGGAATGGGCGGAGCTCGGACTCCTGCATCCCGAAGCTCCCCAGGTCCTCTCTGTGGAACATGGACATCTGCGCCCACAGGTCCTGCTCAGCCAGGAGGCTCAGCGCCCGCAGCATGTCCCCGAGCTGTGAATGCTTCGGGAAGCAGTCGCAGAGAAAGTGCAGGAACAGCCCCGTGCCGGTGTGGCAGGTGGGGGCCGGGTCCTCCCCGTTCTCCATCTGCAGCTTCAGACTCGTGCACACCATCCAGCACACCGTGGGCACTGAGCCCAGCTGGAACAGGGCCGCGTTGCTTCTCATCAGCTCAAAGGCACGGCATGGCTTGGTCCTCCTCTCCAAAGTGTCTCAGGAAAATAGGCCCTCCTATCCTCCTCCAGGAACCCCTCCACCCTTATGTAAATGGCTGCTCCATCAGGGGCTGGAGGTCCCTCAGGGCCCAGAACCGCGTGTTGACCAGCAGGGTGGCCTTGGGTAACATCTTCCTCTTCAGCAGACTCCCCAGGAGGACGGCACTGGCTTTGGCTTCAGCCAGTCCCCGCAGATATCGTGGGTCAGTGCCCCGGGTGGGGCTCCCAGCTCATCAAGCGCGTTGACGACAAACAGGATTTTCTGTGCTTCGGCTAGGATGTTTGGAATGTCATCCTGAAATTCCGGCCAGTCCCTGAAAACCAGCTCTGCAAAGCTGCACAGGCCCAGGCGGCCGAGCCTTTTGCAGCTGAGGTAGAAAGCGTATTTGAATTTGTGGCTGAGGTTGTCCTCTGTCCAGTCCAACGTTAATTTCTTAGCCAGTGTGGTTTTCCCAAGGCCGTCAGGCCGTGCAGCACCACTGTGTGTGAGAAGGGCCCTGGGGTTGCTGAACGGGATCAGCTTCGTGTATCTCTGAGCCACAGCTTGGACCTCTTTGCTGTCTCGGGGCCAGGTCTCCCACATTTGCCGGAACTTCATCTTCAGTATACTTCTGTGCCTATCCTCTTTCCCTGGCATTTCTTTTTTCAAGGCTTCAGCTTCCCTCAGGCTGCTGACATCTTCCTCTGTTTCTGTAAACGCTTGTGCTTCTGCCTCGAAGCACACCAGCATTTCATCCAGGTCTACAGGCTTCGGTTCTCCTTTCCGTATTATCTCTCTGAGTTCATCCTTCACTCTCTCAGACAGATCTGCTTGGTGCATCTTTTCAAAGAACTGGATGGTGGCCATTTCCATCCAGTAGCTGGGGCAATGGCTGGTGAGGATTTCTGCCAGTTGCTTCCCATCAGCCTTGTCTACCTCTGGGGGATCTTCTGTAGCTCATTTCCCAGGGTGATGGTCCTGATCAGAAACTTGAACTGGCTCAACTCATCCTGGCTGAGCTGCTCCAGAAGAGCCTGCAGGTTGAAGTCCAGCTGCGCAGAAGACACCATCTCATCCTACGTGGGAGCTCCAATGAGAATGAAGGGATGACTTCCAAGGCCTGGCCCTACTCCCCGGCTCTGAGCGGGAGGCTGAGAAAGCGCTAATAAAAAGGTTTCTCTTTCGGCCCAACCTGTGATTGGTCCTCAGGACCTGACCATTGCTGGGCACTTCCTGTACCCACCAGGAATCCTGAGCGGTGGGTGCTGACTCCTCACCCGAGCTTCCCCATCTACACCTGTGGTTCTCAATCTTGGCTGCCTCTGAAAAACTCCTCTTTTTGCATCATTGATCTTTTGTATTGCTTTTTAAGTCTCAATTTCATTTATTTCTGCTCTGATATATTATTTCATTCCTTCGATTAATTTTGGATTTGGCTTATTCTTTTCTAGTTCCTTAAGGTATACATTATTAGATTTTTTTAAAGTCTACTTTTTTGATACAGGTGTTTATTGCTATAAACTTCTCTTTTAGTACTGCTTTTGTTGTATCCTATAGATTTTAGTATTTTGTAGTTCCACTTTCATTTGCTTCAAGAAATTTTAAATTTTCTTCTTAATTTCTTCATTGGTTAATTGGTCATTTTGGAGCATGTTGTTTAATTTCCATGTTTTTACGTAGTTTCCAAACTTCTTCCTTTCTTTGGTTTCTAGTTTCGTTTCATTGTGTTCAGAGAAGATAATTTATATGATTTCTGCTTTTTTGAAATTGTTTAGACTTTTTGTGGCCTAAGATATGGCCTATTCTGGAGAATATTTTGTGTGTTGATGAATGTGTATTCTTCAGCCATTGGGTGAAATGTTCTGTAAATGACAGGCCTATTTGATCTAGTGTGTAGTTTAGATCTGATGTGGTTTTTGTTGTTGTTTTTCTAACTGGAAGTCCCTTACTTTTTTTTTTTAAGTCCCTTACTTTTACTGTATTGCAGGATACCCCTCACTTTAAGTCTTATTAATATTTGTTTTATATACTTAAGATCTCTCTGGTGTTGAGTACATAAATATTTATAATTATTATATCCACTTGCCTAGTTGACCCCATTATCATTATTTATTGACCTTCTTTATTTACAGGCTGTTCATAGTCTATTTTATCTGATATAAGTATAGCTACTCTGCTCTTCTTTGTTTACAGTTGCATGGAATATCTTTATCCCTTCACTTTCAGTCTCATGTGCATCTTTATAGGTCAGATGGGTTTCTTGTAGATAGCATATATTTGGAAATTTGGATCTTGTTTGTTTGTTTGTTTTCCCCCATTCAGCTACTCTGTCCTCTTTAATTGAAGAAGTGAGTTCCTTTGCATTTAGGGTTATTATTTATAAGGTTGTCCTTACTAGTTGATCTTGTTGCTTATTTTCTGGTTGTTTTGTAACTGGTCTCTTCTTCCTGTCTTACATCTTCCTTTCTGGTTAAGTGATTTTTCTCTGGTCGTTTGTTTTAACTCATTGCTTTTTATTTTTAGTGGGTCTGTTTTAGGTTTTTGCATTATGGTTACCACAAGACTTACAAAGACGTCTTATAGATACAACAAGTTATATTACAGAGAGATTAGAGATTCTTTGTAATTTAGCTGTCGAGTATCTTGTTTTTACCCACTAGGCCTGCCTCCTTTTAAGAACTAGATGGTGCCTTACTTACACTCAGGTTTTTCTCAGCTCTAGTAAATAATTTAGAACATCGCCCATGTTGAAGGGGAGAGGTACCAAACAGGTTATCCTGGCAGCGTGGGAAGGCTGACTAGAGTTTTATGCTTGGGAGACCTGTGGAATGAAGCTCCTACAGTGTGGTGTTGCTGAATAAGTGCTCTGATTTGGTGTCTTCTTTGTTACAGAGCAGTTTCCAGGATTAGGGAGTGTAGTCACATTTTACTCCTTTGTCTCTGGCTGTTTTCAGGGATATTTCTCCCTTCAGATATTCCCAGTGCTTCCTGTAGGTTGAGGCAGGGACAGGTCTCCTGTGAGGGAACCCAAGATGGTGGGAAAGCTGGTTGGCCACCTTAATCTCACTTTTTCCAGTGTAGAAACCATGAGCCACAGGAAAGTTTTCCATATGCTTGATGCTGGGCTGATTTTGTGGTGAGACATCATGGGTAAGGAAATCTAATTCCCTTATTGTCTGCTCAGTTTTTTTTTTCACTTCTCTGTGTCCTTGGGAACTGTCTCCTACATTATATTTGCGTTCTGGTGATAATCTTGGTGCTGTGTATTTGTTTTGGGGTTTCTGTAGGGGCAGGAAGTGAAGCCAGCTTTTTTCTGTGTTACTACTGTCTTGGAACTGGCAGTTCATGTATTGGTTTAGAAAGGAGAAGCCAATAATTATACTTTTAAATTACTTACATAATTATCTGTACCAGCACACTTTTGTTCTTTTTTATCCATCATGGATTACTATGACTGCCTAGTGTCATTTCAACCTGATAAACTTCCTTTAGTATTTCTTGTTAAGCAGGTCTGCTAGCAATCACTTCTCTCAGTTTTTGTAATTATGGGAATATCTTTATTTTACCTTCATTTTTGAAAGATAGTTTTGCTGGTATAAGATTCTTGGTTGATATTTGTTGTTTTTTTTGTTTTTACTTTTTCTACTTTGAGAATGTTGTCTTCTGCCTTTGGCCTCTAGGATTTCTGATGAGAAGTCAGCTGTTAATCTCATTAGGATTCTCTTATATGTGATCAGTGGTTTTTCTCTTGCTGATTTAAAGATTTTGTTTGTCTTTGACTTTCAGCATTTTGACTTTGATGTGTCTGCACTGGATCTCTGTGTTTGTCCCTTGTGGAGTTTATTGAGCTTCTTGGATGTGTGAATATATACACACATACACAGATGCATATATACATGTGTGTATATATATGTGTGTGCATGTGTGTGTGTTTATACAATTTACAAATTTGGATAGTTTTACTTTCTTTAAAGTTTGTTTCTGTGCCTTTCTCACCTCTGCTTCCGATACTCTAGTTATTTATATGTTGGTGCACTTAATGGTATCCACATTTCTCTGATGCTCTGTTCATTTTTCAATTTTTTTCTTTCTTTATATTACATCTGTTACATGATGTCTATTAATTTATGTTCACTTTTGCTGATATTTTCTTGGTTAAAAAATCTACTAGGCCTTGCTAGTAAGTTTTTTATTTTATTTACTGTACTTTTCAACTCTAGAATTTCCATTTGGTTATTTTAAATTATTTCTGTCTTTATTGATATTACTTATTTGATGAAACATTGTCATCGTAATTTCCATTAACCTGTTAAGCATGTTTTCATTTAGGTCTTTGAACATACTTGTAATAATTGCTTTGAAGTGTTTGTTTGCTTAGTCTACCATCTGTACCCTGTTTAGAGGCAGCTTTTTTTGGTTTTCACTGTGTATTGATGACATCTTTATGGACTTTTTTTTTGTATGTCTCATAATTTTTTGTTGAAAACTGGATATTTTAGGTAACATAGCACCTTTGGATACTGATGCCTATTGTGGTTGTTTGGTTATTGGCTTATCTGTTTAATGACATAGCTGAACAAATTCTGTAAAGTCCAGTTTCCTCACAGTGTGTAGCTTCTGATACCCTTGCTCAGATTTTTCCCCATTGTTCTTAATCTCACCCTGACTACTTATATGGCATTTCTGGGTTGGCATAGACTATGTACTGGTCACAGATTCTGCTGAAGTTTCCGTAGATAGTCAGATTTTTACCCTTAAATGTTAAATGTGTGTGTCGCTTGGTGGCTGCTATTATATAGTTCAGGGAGTTTACATTGTTTTTTGGTATTACATTTAGCCAGGTACTAGTAGCTTGGGAGTTTGTTCCTGAGAGGGCCCAACCATGGGCATGTATACAGGATTCCAGATTGCCACAGATGATAATGCTGTTTCATTAAACCCACGCTTCATAGGGATCGGCCCTAGGTCAGAGTAGCTTCTGTTAAGTTGTGTTTGATCAGAAGTTGTGATTAAGACCCTTATGCCAGTGAAGTTTCTACTCTGTGTTGATGGGTATGTGTATAGCTCAGAGAATGTTTTCAAGACTGCCCTATGTCCTGCCCTGATCATTCCTGAGTGGATACAGCTTAGTGTTTTTATACTGCTTTTCTGATTTCTCTATGATCTAAGAGGGCTCTTCTTTGCTGTCTCTGGTTCTCTGCAGTAAATTTCTACCTGCTCTGCCATTCTGCTTGTATTGGAGCTGCTAGCCTTTCTTAGTTGTTTTTCATTAAGATCTCCACTGTTTTTCTTTTTTTTGAGACTGAGTGTAGTTCTCGTCTCCCAGGCTGGAGTGCAATGGCAAGATCTCAGCTCACTGAAACCTCTGTTTCCTGGGTTCAAGAGATTCTCTTGTCTCAGCCTCCTGAGAAGCCGTAGATACAGATGCACACTACCACACCCGGCTAATTTTTTGTATTTTTAGTAGAGATGGGGTTTCACCATTTTGTCCAGGCTGGTCTTGAACTGCTGGCCTCAGGTGACCTGCCTGCCTCAGCCTCCCAAAGTGCTGGGATTACAGGCCTGAGCCACTGTGCCAGGCCCACAGTTTTCAATAGTGCCCTTAGGCATGGGGTCCTCCTCTCCATTCCAAATAAAGTCAATCCTCTCAGGTGGAAATGTAGAGCTGTTTGTCCTGACATCTTGTCTTTCCCCTTGAGCAAAATCTTCATGCCACTGTATCTGGAGCTGAAGGTGAGAGCCTTCTTTTCCCAGAGTAACACTCCATTCTTTGAGTGGGCACTGGGATTGTGGTAGCTGCCCTTGGTCATCTTAGCTGGCTGCTCCTGGTACTACTCTGGGAGCAGGTTGGGGTGGTGGCAGTTAGGGCCGATATTCTCAGCCTGCTGTACATGGAATAGAACTTCCACCTTTTGAATGGGGGCTAGATAGGGGAAGAAAGACCGGTCCTCTGTATCACCTCTCCAGAACAGAGCTTCTGCATCTCTGGGCTAAAGGAGAGGAGAAACACCAGCAGCTTGCCCCTCCCAGGGTAAAACTAGCCACAGGCTGGGAGCCTGAGGGAGAGGGAGCCCTTTGCATGTCTTTTAGCTACATGTACCACATAACAAAGACCTGGTAGGATGTGGGGAATGGTGCACTTTGTAACTCAGATGCCACAGACTCTATCTAACTTGTTCTGAGATTTAGTAAATTTTCTTGAATGAATATTTGTCCACTTTCTGTATGCCCTCAGTACACTTTCCAGAGACTTTAAACGTTTGTTTTTTTAAAAACAATTTTCAGCAGTTTTTAATTTTTAATTAATTAATTGATTTTTGTGAGACAGGGTCCTGCTCTGCAGTGGCATGATCTTAGCTCACTGTAGCCTTAAACTCCTAGGCTCTAGTAGTCTTTCCATCTCAGCCTCTCAAGTGGCTAGGACTACAAGCACACATTAGCATGCCTGAGTACTTTTTATTTTTTTGTAGAGATGGAGTCTCACTATGTTGTCTAGGCTTGCCTCAAACTCCTGGCCTCATGTAGTCCTCCCTTCTCAGCCTCACAAAGCCCTGGGATTACAGGTGTGAGCCACCACGCCCAGCTTACTAGTTTTTAAAATGTAATTTTGCCAGTTCCACTGAGCTCCTTCTGTCATTCTGGAAGTTCTTCTTCATTTTTAAGCTTTTAAGATCAGGTTTGGAATCTTCTTTATATGTAGAGGCAAGGAAGTTTTTATTACCAGATATGATTTCCTCAAGATATTCTACTCATGCTAACAAAATAAATTATACTGTGTTGTAGTCTAAAATTTATATCAGAAAACTTGAAACCAGTCTGGAAGGCAGAATTATTTTCCTCATATAGACCAGGATTTTGACTTTAAACTCATTTGCTGCACAGCTTTTCAGTTTGTTGATCCAGACTGACTATTCCCAGGCTCTGTAAATAAAGATTCTCTTTGTAGCAGATAACATTACAGACAGGCTCTATCAGCATATTCATTGCCCTTGAAACTTTACAGAATGCTTTGCCACTTTGTACTAGATTTTTTTTCCTTCCCTACTTGCTTCCAATTATAAACAGGAAAATCAGACAGAGTATGTCATTGTGACTGAACAAGTTCATTCATCTAACATTACTTCATAACAGATAACTGGTGCATATTCTTTTTATTATCTACAAATGTGTCCTAACCTAGAGCCATTATTACTATGGTTGAAATATTTTAAAGTATTAATTTAAATTTGACTTAACTCTTTGAGTGTAATTATGCAAAATGGCCATTTCTTTGGAGAGAAAACCTACTGTAGAAAATTGTAATGTTTAATCTTATAAAATCCGTCTTTTGAAAGAAAGCCAGAGCATCAGTGAAGCAGAGCAATTAAATTAAATGTTAACAACATAGGAGAGGAGAAATACCTGTCCCTGTGTGAAAATGAGGCAGTGGGGCTTGGTAACTTAGGGAAGAACTGATGCTCAGGAGGCCTTGGGTGTTTTTTTTGATCTTCTCTGTACTGCTGGCTATGATTCAGGACAAAAAAAATTGCATTATTCTCTGCTTTGTTTTTTTGCCTGACTTTAATTGGAAAAGAATCACTTATCTCTCCTGCACATTAAGTTGTGGAGGAAAAAAATAGTGTAAATTGATAAGGAATTTTATAAGATTTGAAGTGCTTCAGGAATGTTCAGTACAATGGTATCTGTCCATAGTACTGTCCTCTCTAAAATTGTGACAAATATAAGATGGGTCTGTCCTACCTAGGTCCCACTGAAAGCTATTTATAACAGAAAGTTCTGAAAAGATGTTGCTGAAATGCTTTCATTTATAACCTGGCCCAAAGCAAAGTCTTAGGTAAGGTGTTTTATAGCAGAGAACACATGTTACGTGTATGCTGTATAAAGTGAACTTTTCTATTTTCCATTCTCTTTTCTAATAGAGAAAAGATAGAACTCATAAGGCAAATATTTTTCTTAACTATTAGCTCCAATCTCATTCTTCCAAATTTTCTCGTTATTTTCAGAAGAAAAACTAAATTTAGGTTGCATTTACTTTTTTTCTCTCTTTCTCACAGTTAAATGGCCAAATGAAATGAACATTATTAGTAGAAAGAAGCAGCAGGAATTGTGAATAGGTTACTGGACAGTTGATCTTAAAATTTAAATCATTATCTTTATTATGTAGTTAAACTATATAAGGTAAGTAGTGGGTCCTAAACCAGAAGCCTTTGATCCTAGGGTGTTCTATTTTTCATTTCTTAGAAGCCAGTCACATTTAAAACATGAAGGAAAAAATGGGAAATAATCATAAAGCATTGCTTGAATTTCCAGACATACATTAAAAAATAATAAACCCGACCAGGCTCGGTGGCTCACACCTGTAATCTCAGCATTTTGGGAGGCCGAGGCAGGCAGATCACAAGGTCAAGAGATCAGGACCATCTTGGCCAACATGGTGAAACCCTGTCTCTACTAAAAATACAAAAAAATTAGCTGAATATGGTGGTGCACGCCTTTAGTCCCAGCTACTGGGGATGCTGAGGCAGGAGAATTGCTTGAACCTGGGAGTAGGAGGTTGCAGTGAGCCAAGATCATGCCACTGCACTCCAGCCTGATGACAGAGTGAGACTCCGTCTCAGAAAAAACAAAAACAAGAAAAAAACCCTTCATTGAGCTTAGGCACTGTACTTTGTACGTTACTGCATTGTCTCATTCATTTGTAACAGTAACCTAATGAGGAAGGAGTCTGTCATTTTTCATTTTGTGATGAGCCAACTGTGGCCTAGACAAGGTAATAGAAACTTATTCCAGGCTACTACAGCTTCTAAAAATAGGATGGATGTTTTAAATGATGAAATTAAAAGGCAAATATTTTATAAATTACCCAGTAGTACATATTCTTTGTTAAAAAAAAAAAAATCAATGATACAGGAAATCAAATTTGTAACAAATCATCAATAACTCTCTATGTTTTTATATGTGTATAATTATACACATGCAAACAAAGAGTGAGAGAGAGAAAGAGAACTGAAAGATGCAGTGAAATGATAGCATTGGTTAACCTTGGAGAAGAAAGGTGAGAGGTACCAGGAATGGAAGTGATGGTTAAAAAAGTCTTCAGCTTTATTTTGAATGTTCTGATTTTTTGCAAGGAGAATATTTTTATGTAGTAGTTGTATAAAGTTAATAATTTTAAAACCCCCAAAAAATGAGGACAGAAAGCCAAATTCCAGATTGAGTTTAATTTTCTTTGACCAGCCTCCTTGTCTCCCCTCTAGAGAACTTCTTCATTACAATACCCAACCATGAATGTTTAAAGCTTTTCAAAGATAATGCATACGTGTGTTAATTGGTATAGTTAAAATTATGGACTCATTGGTAATGAAGTATAAGACGGTATATGATGGTGGCTAAGTACCTAGATCCTGAAACTAGGATGTCTGGGTTTAAATCTTGACTTCCTCTTCACATGACCTCTCCATGCCTGCCTTTCTTCATTTATAAATTTGTGGTACTGGTAGTACCTATCTCTAGGTTGTTGTGAGACCTAAACGAGTTATCATCTTTATAGTACTTAGAACAGTAGTTGGCACATAGTAAGTCATATAAATGTTACTATTATTATTATTTTATCCTGACACTTAGAAAAAATGATGGTAAATTATTATGTATATCCAGACTTTTTTCTATGTATGTGTGTAAACATCTACATACACACACTTACACAGACACACACACATACATTCATAGGGGTAAGTATATTTTTATTAAAATTGGATTATGCTGTTTCTATTTTTTTTTTTTTTTTTTTTTTTTTTTTTTTATTGAGACGGAGTTTCGCTCTTGTTACCCAGACTGGAGTGCAATGGCGCGATCTCGGCTCACCGCAACCTCCGCCTCCTGGGTTCAGGCAATTCTCCTGCCTCAGCCTCCCGAGTAGCTGGGATTACAGGCACGCGCCACCATGTCCAGCTGATTTTTTGTATTTTTAGTAGAGACGGGGTTTCACCTTGTTGACCAGGATGGTCTCGATCTCTTGACCTCGTGATCCACCCGTCTCGGCCTCCCAAAGTGCTGGTATTACAGGCGTGAGCCACTGCGCCCGGCCCTATGCTGTTTCTATTTTTTATAATCTTTTACACTCAACACCATATAAATATCTTTTTGGCTGGGTGTGGTGGCTCATGTCTGTAATTCCAGCACTTTGGGAGGTTGAGGCGGGCAGATCACAAGGTCAGGAAATTGAGACCATCCAAGATCATCCTGGGTAACATGGTGAAACCCCGTCTCTACTAAAAATACAAAAAATTACTTGGGTGTGATGGTACACACCTATAGTTTCAGCTACTGGGTAGGCTGAGGCAGGAGAATTGCTTGAACCTGGGAGGTGGAGATTGCAACGAGCCGAGATCCCGCCACCGCACTTCTTGGGCAACAGAGTGAGACACCGTGTCAAGAAAGAAAGAAAAAAAATCTTTCTATGCAATTGAATGAAATAATGACTGTTTAAAATAAAAATTCCATGCATTTGATCTTAACTAGTGTGATGGCATGGATCCTTTTGACCAAATACATGAACATAAAATAAAATTGAAATTGCTTAGGACTGTGCTTAAAACCTGAAGTGCTTATTGATGTTGATATAGCTTACTTGAATGGTTGAATAGATATTGGTATATTCTACCTAAGATTATTATTATTTGCCCAAATTGTTAAGCAATGATATTCAACATTTTAAATGTTTACCTTCAGAGCCAATATGCAAGATAGAAAGCTGTTTTTAAAGTGTCATGGATGGAAAGACACTTGAATACCACTCTTTGTAAAGAAGTAAAATGATCTGTAAAAAGTATACTTGTTATTAATAGAATTATTTATTTTCCTTCACCTCTTTCTGGCTTTTCAGGAGATGTTTCACCAAGCAGAAGAATTCTTATCTAAAACAACAAACAATGAAGTGGATGACATGGACACATCAGATACCCAGTGGGGCTGGTTTTACTTGGCAGAATGTGGGAAGTGGCACATGTTTCAGGTATCTCCTTTCCTTGAATTTAGCAGAAGCGTTTTTGATTCACTTAGCATCACCTTGCTGATATATGTAAAATGAGTATAAATATAGAACTTGAAGTCAAACCTTAAGAAAATCAAATCATTTAACTAAAAGAAAAGTTAGAAATTCTTCTAGTCCTTTTCCTTTTCTTTTTCCCAGGTTTTCACAATCATGTATTTAGAAGAAACAGTATGTGTTTACTGTGTGTACAGAGGGTGAATGTGACTGAGAGTTGCATAGTGTCAGTACCTCTGAGCAACTCCAAGTTTGATTTGGTGAACAAAGAGAGAGGGAAGAACAAATCCATATTAAACACTTCTGTATGCCAGGTATTATGTTAGGTGTTGTACATTTATTTTCTCCCTTATCCTCGTGGTAACTTGGAAGCAGATGTTAACGTTCTGTCTTACAGTCAAGGAAAGTGAAACTCAGAAAAGAAAGTTGACATAATTTGTCAAGGGTCACACAGCTAGTTAAACTGAGATTTGAATCCTTACTCAAAACCTGTAGTCTTTTTTTAACTCTACTAAACTATATATAAAGATTTAATTTGAGCCACTTAGAAAGTATAATTATTGGAATAATCTGTAAAAATTATAATTATCTGGAAAAGACTATATCCAGTTATTGAACAGAACTATAACCAGTTTCTTCACTGGAGAAACCGTTTTGGTTAAACCATTTTCAGTGTGCTGGCTTAGTTGTGATCCTCCCTGTGTGTTGGGAACTAGAACAGGTGATTAGCAAGTTTCCCTTGTCCCTCCATTCCCTGTCTCTATGACCACAGTACCACCTCTGTGGGAAAGTCATTAATGTGAACAGCTGGTAAATGAAACTTTCTGGTTTGTCTTAAAGCCGGATACCAACAGTCAGTGTTCAGTTAGCAGTGAAGATATCGAAAAAAGCTTCAAAGCAAACCCTTGTGGCTCCATTTCTTTTACTACTTCCAAATTCAGCTACAAGATAGACTTTGCAGGTATGTTTTTTTCCCTAATAGTTGTGTGTTTTTAGTATATTGATATGATAAAATCTTCAGCTCTGAAGGTCAGGATTAGTTAATATATTTGCAAACAGCGAAGTATGTCTTTTTTGTTATATACAAAAATACCTCTATAAAACTTCAAGTTTTAAGATCTTGAGCAACATTACCTTTTATGAAAGGTGTGTTTATATGTTTATATATATTAATGTATGTGAAGATTGTCATATATTTTAAGTGCATTTGATGTTTGCCGTCTAAGAAATGCGAAACACTGTATCAGTTGTTTTATTCACTGTCCCAGCAGTCTTTTGAAATCGGTAAGAACCTTTTTACTTTAAGGATCCAATTGCGATGTTAAGTGAGAAAATCATAGGTAGCTGGCAGTAGTTTCAAGAACAAGTTTTAGCTGAATGAACTTTCTCTTGGTGTCTTTGCCAGAAAATGATTTCTTTAATGGACATTGCCTTCTGCCATTTTCTGATTTATTTGGCTCTCTCACAGATTAGCCAGATAATCTGGAAATCAGCCCCACTTTGGATTTCATCTGTGATATATATGGACATGTTTTGGGGTATCCCATGAAAAACCTGATGAACTGAGCTCCTCAAGTTTCAAGTTGCTGGTTTCAGCTATTTATTGCTTAGACGCAAACAAGTCCTAAATGGGAGGCTTTCTTAATAAAAGTGCATTTTGGTTGCTACACAGCTTAATCCTTTAGCTGCTCTTTCCTAGTTCCTGTGAGTAGTGTGTTTATGACAGTGTTGGTAGTATATTGTGGCTGGGTAGTGTGGTAAAACGTTAGGAAATTCCCTTGGATGAGCCAGGGCTCAGGAACAGTGAAGATTTGTCCAGTAACGGGCTGATGCAGCCAAATATGTAATAATTATTATCCCACCACAGTTGTTTTTCTTGCTTTTTTTTTTTTTTTAATTATCAAGAGTTAAAAACCATTAGGGCCGGGTGCGGTGGCTCATACCTATAATCCCAGCACTTTGGGAGGCCAAGTGGGCAGATCACGAGGTGAAGAGATCGAGACCACCCTGGCCAACATGGTGAAACCCCATCTTTACTAAAAATACAAAACTTAGCTGGGTGTGGTGGCACGTGCCTGTAGTCCCAGCTACTCGGGAGGCTGAGGCAGGAGAATCACTTGAACCCAGGAGGCAGAGGTTGCAGTGTGCCGCACCACTGCACTCCAGCCTGGTGACAGAGCGAGACTCTGTCTCAAAAACCAACAAACAAACCCATAGTTTTTGAAGCAAGATTCAAGAGGCCCTGACATTTGTCCCTTTGCTGCAGTCTAGGCAGAAGGTGTCTGTTAGGCATTTTTAGCCATCTGTACAAGTGTTGTTTTTGAGGCAGAACTGAAACAGAGTGATAAGCACAGACACCAGGCCTCATGTAGAGGGTGAAATGTATCAAATAATTTGGTAGATAATTCAGCAAGCCACATGTTTCTGAAAGATTTTTTTTAGTAGACTACACTTTTTGGAAACTTGATCTTAGAAAATAGAGTTTATTAAAAATATTGTTATTGAGGAAAGAAGTTACATATACTAATAACTTGAGTTCCCCAACCCTCTGTGTAATGATCTTGTTTCAGAGATGTAGGTATTAGCATTTCCCATGTACTCTTTGCAGTTATTAGCTCCAGCCATTCTGCCACTAGCCAACTCAGATTCTCTCTATAAAAATGGTGAAAAGTAAACTCAAAATGAGATGGTCCAAGCAGATGGCATCACAGGTCTTGCTCCATATGCTAAGGTGATCTTGCTTTTTCCCTGAACAGTGGTAAATCCAGTATGTGTAGAGTTTAGGAGAACACAGAATGGACAGAGCATGCTTTATACTAGCATTGGCCTGTGTGGGTAAACCTCTTCACTCTGAAATGGAATTATGTCAATTAGATGAGATAAACTGACTAGAATCTTACATTAAGAATCACTGCTTAACTTTGAGGAATGAAGAAATAGACCTGGTAAATATTGCCATGACTGAGGCATGGGTGAAAGAAGAAAATGATAGCTTTTAGTAATTAGTCTTTTATCACTAGAATATTTTTTTGTACTGGGCCTAGCCAGGTTTTCTGTTTTTTCAGTTTAGGAGAGAAATCAAGAAATGTAGAAGTTTTTTTGAAATTCTGTGAGTTGTGCAAGTTTTATAATGGTGAAAATTTTATCATTTCCAAAATTTGGGGGACATGAAAGTACATTTTTCTACTTAATAAGCCAACTACATTTAATACTGTAATTTCTCTCTTTCTAGTACTCTTAGCTTTCCTTAGTGTAGAACTCTCCTATTTTAGTGTTTGTTTAACCTAAGTATGATACAGAAAGGGAATAGACTGTGCATACTGAGCAGTGGATGAAATTAGCGTCTTTATATGTGAGCTTAGATCAAGCAATGAAGCTGTGCTTCCTTGAATAGCACTTTCACAACATGATACATAGCTATATGGTAAAGTATCTATAATAGACTATGCTTGCCAGCTACTCCCAAAGCACCATGATTCCTGATCATCACATAGCGTGGCTATTAATCTTCATGACACTTTATAGCACAGTGTGTTTTTATGACTTACCTAGTTTCTTGTCTTTGTATACAGAAATGAAGCAAATGAATCTCACCACTGGAAAGCAGCGCTTAATAAAAAGAGCCCCCTTTTCTATCAGTGCTTTCAGGTATGGTAAAGAGAATAGGGTAGAAAGAGTGGGCTTTCTCTTTCTTACTATTGGACAGAAAAAGAAATAGACTGAAAATATTTTGGTAGGTCATTTAATAATAATATTGATCTTTTAAATATTAAAACTCATTTGTTGACAAAATAGCAACATTATTTTTTTCTCTAAGTGCTTCCTTTCCTGTTATCCTTTTCTTTTCTCCTTGTATATTTATATTTTTTAATTCTTTAGAACACATTGCATGATAGTTACAAAATGCATGGTCTCTACTCTGAATTCATAAAATAACTCACTGAGATAAGTTTGAATTGTTAACTTGGCAATACTCTCTCAGAGCCATACAATTACTGGGGCTGTAAGTCCTAGGTATTGTCCACTTGGTTTCCACCTCCTTTGATCTCCATTGGTCAACTCCTAGAAGTAATTTCAAATTTGTAGAGACTAAAAGAGACCTAAGGAAGACGGTAGAACAGTGGCTAACAGTACTGCTTTCTGTTTCCTGGAAATTGGTTACAAATTTTCTTTTTTGCTTGCTCTGGCCTGCTCTGGCCATAAGTAGTCTGAAAAAGGAGGTATAAATGTTATAAAGCATTTAAACCTATTTTTAATATTTCTAATATTTTAGAAATAAAATATTTATTATTCATGTGAATGGACTTGAAGGAGAAAATCTTAAAGCATGTCTCCTATTTTCTACAATGATTCCTCAAGCAAGTATTGAAATTCTTTTTGTTCAAATAAGTTAAAATGAAACTGAAAAAAAAAAAAAAAGGTAGCATGTGAATTGCAGAGAATGCCTATTGACTCCTACCAAGGAGATTTTCGAAAGGCTTAAAGAAAGATATATTTTAAGTTTCTTCAGTTTGTTTCTTAAGACTTTTGGTTTTATTTTAGCATTTATTTTGGTTTTATTTTAGCATCATGATTTGAAAGTTATTCCAGGTACTTATATAATGAATGAATAGTACTTCTATGGAATATAGAGAATAATACTTTTTTATTAGCTACATCATATTCACATTCTTTAGTACGAAGAATATAATAAAATAATTACTTATCTTCAGAAAGTATTTAATCTGGGAGAAAGAATGAAAAATGAGACATAATAATGGAAGATGTTATTGTAATTGTGCATCATATCTGCTATGCTTTGGTGGAGGCAAAAAACACATGATGGGATCAAACACTTTGTTCTGTCACAGACTGTACAAACCATAGAACAAAGACAGGACAAGCAGAGAATTAAGAGAGTGGAAGGCTATAAACAAGATAATAGAAGGAGAGGACTATTTAGGTAAGATACAGTAGGGTGTTGAAGGTCAATAGGTGCTGATATAGAAATATTTATTTACTGTGGGAATACAGTGAGCATTTATTACATGCAAGGTAAATAATACATGCTTCCTATTGGCAAAGAGTTATTTAAGGCTGTTGGCTGCATAAAAACTTAAAAAAAAAAAAAAAATTTGGTCATAGCTAAAAGATACTTTAGGCCAAGTATGTTTTAGGTATTTTTTTTTCTCACAAAAAAATTGGGAAAATATTTTCATTCATTGTTATAGTTGAAGGGCTATTCTCCATAGTATATGAAGCACCTTTAGGACTCTAAATAGAAGATCAACATGGGGAAATAATATGAACAGTTCATACAACCTCACTCATAATCACAGAAAAACAAATTAATACCAGACTGATTTTTACTATCAGAGTGACTAAAATTCAAGAGTTTGATAACATACCTTTTTAGAGTGGTTGGGAAAATAGGCATTTTCTGTATTTCTGGTGAGAATGTCAGTAGGTACGTTCAAAGACAGCATTTGGTTGGTATCTTAAAATCAAGAAAACATACATTCTTTGACTCAGAAATTCTATTTAAAATATGTTATTTTACAGATAGACAAGTGGACATAGAATATGACAGATGAACAAATATGTTTCTCCAACATTCTTTTTTTTTTTTTTTTTTTGAGATGGAGTCTCACTCTGTCACCCAGGCTGGAGTGCAGTGGCACCACCTTGGCTCACTGAAACCTCTGCCTCCTGGGTTCAAGCCATTCTCCTGTCTCAGCCTTCCAAGTAGTTAGGATTACAGATGCATGCTGCAATGGCTGGCTAATATTTTGTATTTCCGTAGAGACAGGGTTTTGCTGTATTGCCTAGGCTGGTCTTGAACTCCTGAGCTCAGGTAATCACCTACCTCAGCCTCCCAAAGTGCTGGGATTACAGGCATGAGTCACTGTGCCCGACCAGCATTCTTAATACAGTAGCAAAAAGTTGGAGACAAGCTAAATATCATTAGGGGACTAGTTAAATAAATTATGGCATATCCATATAGTGGAATTCTGTGCATCTGTAAAATAGAAGGCATTCACTCATTCAGTACTTATTGAGTGTATACTATATGCCAGGCTCTGTTGAAAGCACTAGGAACAATGCCTGTTGAATATTGTGTATTAAATAAAATTAAAACTCCTCAACCATTCATTCATTGTTCTCCAAGATCTAACTCAAACCTAAACCTTTCTCTGTTGATTGCCCACTATTCTCTCCAACAGTTCACTAACTTCAAGGGTTATTATTAGCATAGTCAGTTGGCAAATCTTAAAAACTGTCAAACATGTTCAAGCCACTGGATGTGAATACAGAAAAAAACTATGTACTATTACAGAAAGATCTCTAAGAATCTATGAAGTAAAAAAACCCAAAAAAACAGGTGCAATAAATGTATGCTTTATGCTACCATTTGTGTGAGAAAAAAGCTTGGCTTGTATTAACCTAAAGGAGCTCTGGAAGAATACCCAAGAGAATAAAATAATAATTACCAGGAGTTGAGGCAAAAAGTGAGATTTGGACATACCAGGACTGGAGTGGGAGGAAAACTCACTGTGTATTTCTTTATACATATTAATTTTTAAATAACATATTTGACTTTTTTCATTAAAATAAATTGAAAAAAGTAAACTGAAGATTGGTTTGAAATTTATTAATTTCTTTAGTAAGCTGCAGTCACTGGAGAGGATTGGTGTGTCCTTTTCAGCCTTTTGCTATTAAATCCCGCAATGTCACTGTGTTTTTCTATATTCACATCCAATGCCTTGAACATGTTTTGATAGTTTTTAAGATTTGCTGACTGACTGTGCTAATAACCCTTAAAGTTAGTGGACTGTTGGAGAGAGTAGAGAGCAATTAACAGAGAAGGGTTTAGGTTTGAGTTAGATCTTGAAGAACATCGAAAAAATGGTTGAGGAGTTTTGATTTTATTCAATAGGCGATATAATATGAGTTTCAGCCTTTTGTTTTCATCAGAAGTTTGTGTTTTTTTTTTTAATTTCTTTGTCCAAAATCTTCTTTACATTTTAAAGAAATTTTGGAAATTTCAAAAAAAAAAAAAAAAAGATAGAACTAAGCAACTGTTTTTGAAATTTGGATGATAGACAGGGTTGGATATTTTCCATCAAAAGTTCACTATTTAGCACCTAAAAAGTAGCAGACATAGACATTCAATAATTTTTAAATAAAGAAACCAAAGGCTATATTTAATTGCATTTGTCACAATACCCTGAAAATGAAAATTAAGCTTTGAAGAAAGGCTAAATTCTTGACAATCATGACAATTAGCTTCTGATATTTTGTTTTGTTTTTTGCTATTTCAAGTTATATCTGTGAAAATGAAGCTATCCCTATGCCACCACACTGGGAGAATGTGAATACTCAAGTACCATATCAGGTAAGAGCAGAACTGACTGAATATACCATGAAAGAAACTGGAAAGGATCGCAATAACGCTATGCGAACTTATTTTTCCAGCTTATTACTCTGCACAATCAAACACATGAATATAATGAAGTTGCCAGTCTCTTTGGGAAAACGATGGATCGCAACCGAATCAAAAGAATTCAGAGAATTCAAAACCTAGATTTGTGGGAGTTCTTTTGCAGGTGAGATGATTTCTAATCTGAACCTTCTCCTTACTGCTAAGTCTTTTATGACTAAAATATAAATATTGAATTGTATTACTTTTCAGTGATATAGACATGCTGTTTTTCTCTTGCCATATTTTGACCTAGTCTCAGGGCTCTCGTCAGCATTCTCAGGGAGTGAAAAAGCTGCTCTGTAAACTTTGCTTGTAGCATTGTAATGTGAGAAGCTCCCTCCTTTCAGGATTTAGAGCTGTGCATCTTGGCTGAAATCAGCATTACAGAGGAGTCTGGGAGCTGTTTAACATTATTGATATGACTTACTTGGCTTAGCCTTATATTAGAAGTCTGTGCAAACACTGTTTTGTTTTGTTTTTAACAGTCATTCTTGCCAATAGCCTTTTGTCTGTTTTATTTTAAAGAAGACTTTAAAATGTAACTTCAAATTTCCTGCTTAGCCTAAAGTTTATTTTTTAGTGTTAATCTCAATTCCCTACTAGATTTAAGTTGGAAATGACCCATTGGGTGACTCATTATTCACTTAACTGCAAATAAAGTCCCTTAAGAAAACTTAAGGTATTAAAAGTATTATCCAAATTAGCCCATTCTGCCATATTTTTATGACCTGTAAAAAATTAAAATACGTGGTTCTCTGAAATATTTTTAATTAACATTTGTAGATGAGATTTGATTTCTAATATTTTTAAGTATAAGCTGACTTCGAACTTTTTATTCAGAGAAATTGCAAATAAACACAAAGTAAAGTCTAATATAATTAGACTCATGTATCTATCATCCTGATTCAACATCTGTCAAGATTTGCCACCATAAACTGTCTCATTTTTTGTTATTGTTGCTAGAGTATTTTAAAGCAAACCCAGATCGTAACTCATTTCATTTCTACATACTTAAGAATTAGGCTGACTTTTGTTTGGTAATGATACATGGAATTCTTTTATGCTTCTGACCGACTAGTTAATATGGCCTGTGTACATTCCAGGTTTATTCTCATCACAGATTTTGGTAAATAAGGGGCTTTCAGCTTGTGTTCTTTATAGGTTTGGGTCTATTGACCAAACCAGCTTTTATTTCTGACAATAACTGAGATTAACTGAGTTTAGAAAGTTGAATTTAGTTCTTGTTTAGATGATTCTTTTGTAGAGGAAGACAGAAGCCTCTGCCTCCTTTAACTTTATTCTCTCAGTGAATAAAGTACGTTTTTCCATAATAGTCTGATGAAAACTTAATTCATTATTCTTCATCAGCCCTTTGAAGTGGCGATCAAATTGGTCTCTCTCATTACTTGAGTCCTCAATTAAATCATAGTGGGAAAGATGTACCAGTGATTCCCCAGAACATTTTATACTAAGAATTTCACTGGAAACAGTTTTACTCTGGTGATGCCCTTCATGGTTTTATATAATGTCAGCCTATAGAAATCTGTGATGGTAAATGAACCTGTCACCTGCCATGACAGTACAAAATACTGAGTCATTATAAGGGCAGCCTGTCATTTTAACATCTTCCTGAAAAACTAAAATAACTTGGTCTGTCTCACTGTCACATAACCTGTGACTCACCATATAGGTAGTAGTCCCACAGGAGTCCATCTGGCATCAGTTTTCACATTGCCTAGGTCTCTCTGACTTCCCCCACTTTTTCTAACAAAAATGTCTTAGTACCTACTTTGTGACAAACACTATTCTGGGAACTTGGAATAATCGTACAGAGAACCATAGCTTAGACAAGGATCCAGACCATTGTAACACAGAAATGTAGGGGTCACCACAGGGCATCATAGGAGCACGAAGTGAGGGGATCCATCCATCTTTGCTAACAAAAGTAGGGGATGTGGAGTGGGGTGGGGAGAATGTGGGATCCCTGGATACCAGTTGGATAGGAGAAGGGCATCTCAGGCATCAGGAGCAGTAAAAGCCAAAGTCTGGATATAAGAGGTAGCACAGAAAATTGAAACAATTTCAGATTGAACAGAAATTAGGTAGAATGGTGAGAGAGGAGGCTGGAATAGTATCAAGAGGCAGAGCATGCATGAGTTTGTAGTAGCACTACTGGAGTGGTTGTGTAATTGTCTTTAGTAGCCTTAGTTGAGTTGGATTGAACCAGAGTGGAAGTCAGAGAGTTAGCAGGGTCCAGACCATGTGGGGCCTTATAAGCTAAACTAAGAGGTTTGGATTTTTTCCTGGGATAGTAGAAAGCCATTGTAGAACTTTAAGCAAGAGAATGATGGAAGTGATTTGCATTTTAGAAAAATAATTAGGCTGTACCATGGAGAAGTTATTTAAAGCAGTGGTTCTCAACTGGGAGTGGTTTTACCTGCTGGGGGACATTTGGTAATGAATGTTATGTGACAGGGTGGGGGTGCTACTGGCATCTACTGGATAGAAGCCAGGGATGCTAAACATCCTACAGTGCACAACAACCACGAAGCCTTCCACAACAAAGAAATGTCTAGCACAAAATCTCAGTACTTTAAAAAGATCACAGTTTGAAGCAGAGACAAATTTAGGAAATTGTTTCAGTAGTTAGACTGAGACACATTGGGTTGCCTGACCCAAAGTGCTATCTGCTGCGTTGGAGACACAGTTTTGAGGTATTAAGCTTGTAGAATGATAGTGCTTGGTGCCTCACATACTGTATGCGATGGGGTGAATAAGGGAGATGAGAAGGATAACTCTCAATTTTTTGGCTTGTTTTACTTGACTAAGGGAATATCAGTAGGAACATCTGTAGGGATGATGGAAAGGGAGTAGTAGTTGATATACAACAGTTGACATATGAGTTAGGAGTTCAGAAGAGTGGTGTAGACTAGAGACAAAGGTTTTAGAGTTGTTAGAAAATGTGGGGTAATAGAAACTATAGGAATGAAGAAGATGACCAGAGAGCGTAAGTACATTAAGAAAAGAAGAGGGTCAAGGGCCAATTCTGGAAGGGATGAACAGAGGAAGAGAAAACCCAGGGAGGAAACTAACAGCCATAGAAAGTCAGAGAAAACCAATAGAAGGTAAAGCCACAGAAGCTGGAGGGAGAATGTGGTTTATACAAGTAGGTGCCATCTGTAGGATTACATACTGAAAAGATGTCAAGTAGGATAAATTTGAAAAGTTCCTTTGCATTTTGCAATAAGAAGGTCATTGGTAACCTAGATAAAAGCAATGTTGGTAAACACCATATTGTGTATACAGCAAATGTTGACAACTTTTTCAAGAAACTTGGCAGTGAGGAGGATGAGGGACGTGAGAAGACAGATAATGTGGGGTTATTGTTATGTTACGTAATCATGGGAGAGAACTGAACATTGTAATTGGGAAGGACTTATGGAGAAGGAGCATTTAAAAGATCAGAAAAAGAGTGGAAGGGCAGTTGATGGATTCCAGCTCCTGAAGAAGTGTGATGAGATGAAATTCTGAGAACATATGTCAGAAAGGAGATACAGAAGGGTGGTCCAGTGATGTCTACAGATAAGTAGAGGTAGGGGATGAGAAGAGGAGTTAGGTTAATGAGTTCCTTCCTACGGCCTTCCATTTCTTTTGTGAAAGAAGAAGGGAGGTTGCCTACAGAGATTAAAGTGTTAGGGAGGTGTTGATAAGAGGGAAAGAAAAGGGGAAAGAGAAGATTTGAAATGGCCATTGGGGAGAATGGGGAGAACGAGCTATCTTGGGAACCACAGGATTTCTGTCAGTACTGAGAGCTTAGCTGAAGTTGGAGTATGTGAATTTATAGTGCAAACCTTGGGTATGTTGTGTGATGTACTTCAGCAGTACAAATTTAAGAGCAGATAGTGGAGATGGTTGGATTGGTCCACAGCTGGAAGTATAAGGCAGCGAGGAAATCAGAGCATCTTATTAATAATGTAAATTTAGATCAGAGATTTTCAAACCTAGTTGCAGGTCAGAATCACCAGTGGAACTTACTAGCAAGTGGAAATACCTGTCACCTATCCCAGATCTACTGCATCAGAACCTCTGGGTTCTTACATTTTTTACCTTAAAAAATTCTGTAAGTGATTCTGTTGTTCAGCAGGATAAAAATCTGTTATAAATCTAGGCAAACTTATTTCAATCCAGAGCATGGAAGTATTCCTGCTCTAGTACAGAGCATGTGACATACACACTTTAGCCAGCTTGGCACTCTAGTCCCTAAGAGGTGGAAATTTTGAGACATCGTTGAGAAGTGGGTGTGATAGTACTTGGAGTAAGTTCAGGAATGATTGTGGGTCTGGGCAAAGCTGGGCAGGATTTTGAAGAACGTAGTGTAGTCCTGTGACTTTCCTTGCAGATGTAACTAAAGTTCATGAGGCCCTGGAACTCATCTCTAGTGCTTCTGGAACACCAAGGTCATAATCTGTGAATGTCCAGATTTCGTGGCTGCCTTATTAGTGGTAGTAGTGAACACTAGAAAAACTGTGCTGTGGGGATACAAAGCTTTAACCACCGTGCTCCTGCTCTGCCTTCAGCTGGTTTATATGTACCGTCTAATCTAGTAACTAAGCATTGTTTTCCAGGCCTGCATATGCCCATTGTTTTTCATGCCCTTTAACCCACAGTTTATTTATATTATATAAGAGAAACTCCAGACAATTTTCAAACTGAGATTTACTCTAATTTGTACCTACAAAGTAGTGATAACTGAATTTTTTTTCTTTTTTCTTTTTTTTGAGACGGAGTCTCACTCTGTCACCCAGGGTGGAGTGCAGTGACGCGATCTTGGCTCACTGCAACCTCCACTTCCCGGGTTCAAGTGATTCTCCTGCCTCAGCCTCCCAAGTATCTGAGATTACAGGCATGTGCCACCACACCCAGCTAATTTTTATGTTTTTTAGTAGAGACGGAATTTCCTTTGAGTGGATTCTAGTCATTACAGGTCATGAAGCACAACATTGACAAGTTTGACATTACAGAGCATGAAGCCTGGCATTGTGTATTATACTAATGTTTCTTTGAGAAAACCAGGATGGATTGACTAATGCCAAACCAACTAATAGGATTACCATAGTGGTAGATGGTTAGGCCCCTTAGACAGTCTAGCTTGGTTTCTCACTTTATACTGGTTGAGAAAGTTTCTTTTCATGAAGACAAGATGGAGAAATATGTGCTGGTTGATAGTTCAAAGAGAAAAACTAGTAGAAAAAGGCTTATGCAAAGAGTAATTCAAATGGCATGCATCTTTTCTTCTTGGGTCCATCAATATTTTTATCAGAAACTTGGATGAAAATGTAGAGGGCTTGCTTATCACACTTGTGAAAGATTCAAAACTAGAAGGGTAGCTTATTTGTCGAGTGAGTGAATCATCAGTCAGAAAGACCTTGGAAGGTTGAAACAGTGGGTCAAAACAAGTATTGTCCTTTTTTTTTTTAAATTTAAAAAACTTTTTAATTTTTGTTTTTATAAAGGGAATAAATGTACATTGTTTAAAAAAAGTGAGGACATAAAGTTCTAAAAAAGGAAGTTGGTATAATTCTTAGTGAAAGTATGCTTTTTGTAGCATAAACATTTGCTCAATGCACATCCTTCTAATGTTTGAAAAGACTGTCACAAATAGATCATAGCATATACATGTAAATTTTGGTACATACTGTCAAATGACTCTTGAGAAAGACTGTATGCATTTTCATTCTGTCACCATTTAAATGCAGGTATCCATTCTCACACATATTCATCAAGCTGCGTGTTGTTTATAAAACTCAGTCTGAGCTATGGATATTTTACTGTTATTTAATTTTTACTTTTTAAATTACTATACCAAGTAAAGCTTAACTGAAATAAATGTATTGCATTCAGTTTATAGATCAGTTGTACAAATATAGCAAGCTAACATCCTGGGACAATTAACTGACTACACACTTGATTATGGAGGCAGTTTGTGGCCCATGTTACCAAAATGCATTCAGTGGTGTTGGTAGAGTCAGTGCTGTCTGATGATATCTGAACTGTTTCTATTTTACACCAACATTTATAAACTAGAAAGTATCAAGTAGATTCTTGTTAACTAAAGACTGTTGGGATAAAGAAAGACCTAGAAGCTATGCCGTGTCAGGAGTAGTTGAAGGAATGGTGTGCATTTAACCAAGAAAAGAAAGCCTCACTAGGTGTTCATAGTTATTTTTTGGATATTTGCAGAGTTATCTGTATTGTTTGTGTTCAAAAGAGAATAAGACCAACGGAAGGCAGATTTGGGTTTGGCATTGGGTTGGAAGTACTTTCCAACAATTATAGCTAATTACAAATAGATTGTGCTGTTTCACAAAGTGAGCGCCTGATGCTGCGAGTACTTGACCCTGGATGGATTGAAGCAGGCATTAAATATGTATCAGATATCAGGGGGAGGATATTATTCTTAATTTTTAAAATATTATTTTAATGAAATATTTCAAGAATGAAAATGCAGCAAATAGTTTACCGACTCCCATGTATCTACCAATCAGATTTAACATTTTAATACTTGTCACATTTCCTTCCTCTTCACACAGATACAGGTGAAGTGTTTACTCCATCCTTTTCCTACTCTCCTTCTTTGCTCCTGAGATTGGTATGATGCTTATTGTTTGTATTTTGTATTTTTTACTACCTGTGTATGTATACCTACATGATACACAGTATTATTTTGAGTTCCCTGTCTCTTTTTGCAAAATTCTTTTTACATTCAATACTATTTTTCAAGATTTACTGTGTTAATACACATAGATCTACTTCATTACTTTAAACTTTTATATATAAATACATGACTATATATTTATTTCTCTGTGAAATAATTTTAGGCTGTTTTCAGTTTTTGTTTTCTGTTACAGTCAGTCCTACATGATGCTTTTATGTGTTAGGATAGATTTGTCCTTGGGAAGAGGATTAAACTGGATGGCTTAATGTCCCTCCCAACGCTGTGGTCCAAAATTTAGCCAATTCAACCAACATTTTCTAGTTTCTGAGGATAAAAAGCATATGACATGGTCCCTGCTCAAGGAATCCACTGTCTAAAGTCTCTGCAAACTTTGTATTCCTGGTTTGTTGTCTCATTTTTAGGCATCTGTAAAGCTTAGCTGGTTTAGACGATCAATTACCTTTATGATGTTGGGGCATAGCATGGGATAACTATAGTTTTTGGTATAATTTTCAACCTTAAGTTTCAGTGTGAACTAATAATTTTTGATGAGATGATTTATGTGTCCAAGAACAATTGAAATTATTTCTTTTTCATACTTGCTTTGTCCATTTATGATTTATATTAAAATATTTTCTGTTTCACCCTTCCTATTGAACCTTGCTCATTAAGATTAATAAATGCTACTTACGGTATATTTCTATGTGCCTTTGTGTCTGTGTGTATTGTGTTTTTAGGAAAAAGGCTCAGCTCAAGAAAAAAAGAGGTGTGCCTCAGATTAATGAACAAATGCTGTTTCATGGTACCAGCAGTGAATTTGTGGAAGCAATCTGTATTCATAACTTCGATTGGAGAATAAATGGTGTACATGGTGCTGTCTTTGGAAAAGGTAATTATCAGAATTCCAGTTCCAATTTGAGTCCTAGGAGAGAGTTTCCTCTCTTCAGATTTTTTTATAATTTAGGATTTTGGCAGTCATTAAGTTAAAAGTTATTGTGCTAGGTTCTAGGCATACCCTAAGAATTTCTGAGTCACAGGAAAGTCACTTCTTACATTTACATTTACAAGATGGAAGTAAGACTCTTAACATCTCTACCAGGTTTAATAGCTCCCCAAGTCCCAGTCATCCAAAAAGGGCATCATGTCTGTATTAGCTGATTTTTTTGCATTATGTTTAATTTTTATGTGTAAGTTCTTTCCATGTATTAGTCTATACACTAAACTGCTTTATGGAAAATATACAGAGAATGATAAAACAAATTGATTATAATTGCTTTATGCACCAGAATAGGTACTAGTGTTTTTGTTTTTAAGGAAACGATAGGTAAGAATATTATTGAGCAATGAGGAATAGTTGGGGGGAAACTGTTATTTATAATGTTGTGAAAATCCAGGCTTTTCCATTTATGCCTGCTACTCAAGCAAATTAAGGAGAGAGGTGAGGGGAAAAGGTATGGAATGGACATTTATTTTTCTGGCCCTTCCTTTGTACCTTACCTCCAGCAAGAGAACTACCTGCCATTTAGGATCAGTGTATGCTGCATTTTGAAAATGTAATTTTAAAAACAACTACTAAAAAGACCATTCCACTTAATCATAAGGAGGTCAGAAGGTGTTACATAAATCCCATCAATGTTAGGTAAATAAAAATTAATTTCCAAAGTTTTTTAGAGTATGTATGCCCTTAATGATGTCAGTCGATCTCTTGTGTCTACTATTTCAGAAGAGTTAGCTGCTTTATCAAATTTTCATGTGTAGGCAGTGAGCCAGTAAAATAGTTGTTTTTGGAATGCCCATATATGCATAGCATTATATTCTCTCAGAAATCTTTTCATGGATATGGGATTCTTTTGTCTCCAGAAATATTACTGAATGTTATCCCGTATCATAGAAATATGGTTTCTTGGGGTTTAAAAGGATCTCTGTAGGCCATCAGTTTCCATTTTGCTCTCTAGAGCTTTGCTGGATGCTGACACAGGAGCAGGGTGGGGAAGTGGTGGAAGGAAATAGAAATGGGAGGGAGGGCCAAGCAGTAAAACTCAGGGCCAGCGCAGTGGCTCACACCTGTAATCCCAGCACTTTGGAAGGCCCAGGCTGGCAGATCACCTGAGGTCAGGAGTTCAAGATCAGCCTGGCCAATGTGGTGAAACCCTGTCTCTACTAAATAAATATAAAAATTAGGCGTGGTGGTACGCGTCTATAATCCCAGCTACTCAGGAGGCTGAGGCAGGAGAATCACATGAACCCAGGTGGCAGAGGTTGCAGTGAGCCGAGATCGTGCCACTGCATTCCAGCCTAGGCGACGGAGTGAGACTCCGTCTCAAAAAAAAAAAAAAAATTTGGCCAGGCATGGTGGTTCGTGCCTGTAGTCCCACCCCCCAAAAAAGGCCGGTTGCAGTGGCTCATGCCTGTAATCTCAGCACTTTGGGAGGCTGAGGCAGGATAATTGTGTGAAACGGAAAACGAAAGTTGCTGTGAGCTGGGATCGCGCCACTGCACTCCAGCCTGGCGATAGAGCCAGATTCCATCTCAAAAACACAAAACAAACAAACAAAAAAATCTCAGGTTCAGCTACACTTTTAATATATGTTTTATTAATTGGATTCTTTGTAAGATTTATTTTAAAAACAGAAGTCTGGTAGCTGTATTTTGGTGGATGGGGGCAGGGGATGGTGTGGTGGTGAGGACTTTTCTGTACCAACAAATCTATTTCTATGGCAGACTACACCACAGATTGATTTCTATTCTTTTCTTAAAGATCTGCAGATGAGGAAATTCCACATCTATTTTTATTATACAATTCCACGCATCTATTCCCCTGACAAAATATTTTTGCTTGTTTTTAATATATTCTTAGGAGTAATCTTGGCTTTTCTTGATCCTCTTTGTTTAAGGAACGTATTTTGCTAGAGATGCTGCTTATTCCAGTCGTTTCTGCAAGGATGACATAAAGCATGGAAACACATTCCAAATTCATGGTGTCAGCTTGCAACAGCGGCATCTGTTTAGAACATACAAATCTATGTTTCTTGCTCGAGTGCTAATTGGAGATTACATAAATGGAGACTCCAAATACATGCGACCTCCTTCCAAAGACGGGAGCTATGTGAATTTATATGACAGCTGTGTGGATGATACCTGGAACCCAAAGATCTTTGTGGTTTTTGATGCCAACCAAATCTATCCTGAGTACTTGATAGACTTTCATTGATTTCACTTCCAAATCTCAGTGGTCAAGAAGGCTTTATTCCTTTTTGCAGGAAGATTTGCTCTCCAGTCGTCTAGCCACTAAATGTTAATTATCTGATATGAAACAGATAGGAAAAAAAGGTGGCCTCCATATAAAAAGACAATACTGACTTTAAGGTTGGTTTTTGCCTGTTTCTTGTAGTCTTGTTTGTTAAAAATTGATATCATTGTCATTTTAACGCATGGGGTGAAAGATACCATTCAAAATGGAATCAGATGAGTGTCAACTAATGTGGTCATTCAGATCTTTAAAGTTTACATGTGTGTTATAAATGACTAGTTCAAATAGACTTATTCGTATAAATGTTGAAAAAATAGAAATACAGACATAAAGATGTCCATTTAAGGAATTGATCCTTTGTAAATTGAATTCAGGTAGTAGTATCATCCACCAATTCATATGTTGCTTTGTTGGTCTTCTGAAGGAGGGATTTAAAACTCTGAAACAGTCTGAGTACCTTGAGAGAAATCAGAAACGACAATTATTTGCAGTGCTGTCAAACGAGTCAGAAGGAGGAAATCAAGGTAGAGTGTCCTGCTTTCCAGTTGCCTTAGGATAGCAGGCTGCAGCCTCAGACTTGCTCCTGTCATTCTCCTCTGTCTCCTACGTCTGAATTGATCATTGCTGCAAAATATCATTAGCCTACACTTCATCCACCAGGGCTCTTGGATTCTTGCACCACCACTTGCTGTGCAAGGTATTTATTGTATCTTCAAAGTGAAACTTTAAATTATTGTTCAAACATTTATTTTCCTTTTGTTTTAGAGTCCCAACAATGATCACTTCAAAGATTTTTTTTTACCTTTTCCCCTGCAGTGCACACTGCTATTCAACAATTATTTCTAAAATTCATATTTCAAATTTGTGTCTCTCCATTTTGAAACATTATAGAAAGCATGGAATGCTTGAGACAAATCTGGTTTATCCTTTCAAGTAGCTTTTGACAACCTACTCTCTTGAAAAGTTAAGTATAATTTTTAATCAGGTTTAGTGGAAATTTGTTTACCTGTTCCATCTGTTTTGTTGTTCCATTGTAAGGCAGATGAGAAGTGTTGGAACACCTTCCTTCCTCTAAAAGTATTCTAGCAGAGGCGAGACAGCAACTTGGCAGGCACGTTGTATAGGAGTTCAAGCATCAGATGGGAAATTGCCCATGTGATGGATAAGAGTCTTTCACCTTTCTTTCTTTTCTTTCTCTTCTTTCTTTCTCTTTCTTTCCTTCTTTCTTTCTTTCTTTCTCTTTCTCTCTTTCTTTCTTTTTCTTTCTTTCTTTCGTCTTTTTGTATTTGTTTCTCTTTCCTTATCTTTCTCCCTCCCTCTCTTCCTTCCTCCCTTCCTTTCTTCCTTCCTCCCTCACTCCCTTCCTTCTTTTCGTCCTTTCTTCCTTCCTTCTTTCTTCCCTCCCTTTCTTCCTTCTCTTTCTTTCCTCCCTTCCTTCCTTCTCTGTCTTCCATCCCTTTCTTCCTCCCTTCCCTTTCTTCCCTCCTCCCTTTCTCTCTCTCTCTCTCTCTCCCTTCCTTCCCTTCCTTTCTTTCCTTTTTTTTTGGCAGTCTTGCTCTGTGCAGTGTCATGATCTCAGCTCACTGCAACCTCCATCTCCTGGGTTCTGCCAATTCTCCTGCCTCAGCTTTCCCAATAGCTGGGACTACAGGTGCACACCACCATGCCCAGCTAATTTTTGTGTTTTTAGTAGAGACAGGGTTTTGTCCTGTTGAACTCCTGACCTCAGGTGATTGGCCCGCCTCAGCTTCCCAAAGTGCTGGGATTACAGGCATAAGCCACTGCACCAGGCCTGATTCTCTGTGATTCTACCTTTAAAAGAGAACACATGTACCAATCCTTTTTCAGAAAGCTTTTCTCTAACTCTTTCTAATACTGAATTTTCTCTCTATTATCCTTGCCCAATTTTGACTGAGAGTTAGTGAATACAATTTAACTTCTTAAAAACTTCCAGTGTCTTATGCTTATATTGTTCACTTAAATCATTTGAATTACAAATAATAAAAGTAAAGAGTATAGACTTAGATTAGGGGTAGTAATTCTTCAAGTGCCATCATCCCCCAGATTTCCATTATAGGCCAGCATTTGTGTAATTGTGCAGTGGGAGGTAAGTAGTACCCAGGAAATTACATGTAGGATACTTTGAAACAAAATGGTAACAAAGATTTCCTGACTCAGGTATGCAGTCTAACTGCTGGTTTAGATGAAGTGCTGAGAATATTTATTTAGAAAAAGCACTCTAAAAAGCATCTAGAGATTATCATGAAAATAATTGGAGGCAAAGTCACTAGGCTGCCTTGTGAGAAGGTAGCACACCGTGGCTCTAAACCTGTTCACAAAAATTAATGTTAGAGACATTAGGAATTCAGGTTTTGAATACCTTTTTTTTCTATTTATTTGTTATTTATATACCAAAAGAACCATATTAAAATAGTCCTCCCTTCAACGTGGCTATCTTTTTTCAAGTTTAATATGCATACCTGTCTCAGCACTTGTATGGAATAACTGTTGGAGCATTTGGGAGTTATTTTTCTTTTAGACATTTGCAGATCAGTATTTGTGAGGCAATTGATGTGAACTCTGAGCTTACCTAGTTGGTTTATATGAAATATGTAGAATGCACTGCAGTAGCCATTGTAAGAAAGTACTGTGATTTTTTTTTGTTGTTGTTGTTGTTTGGTCTGAGAATGTACTGCCAACCCCTCTTATACGAGAGAACTGATTTTGATACATATTTTAAAATATGATAGTATAGAGTTAATGGATGTTAAAATTTTATTTCTTTGTTTTGGTAAGTAGATTGAATTGAGAATTATATGATCAGTACATTTGAGAATTAGATGACCAGTAAGTATATAATAAGACTGGGCACAACCATTTGCCATCTCCTTCTGTTATCATCACATAGTGTGGGTGGGGAGAATGAATAAAATCACTCTAGAACAATGATAAATGGTTTTTGAAACTCTGTATTGAATACATTCCAGCTGACAATGACTTTTCTTTTTCACTTTGGTGATATCAGCCTCAGGGTAAAAAAATGTGTTTATAAAAAATAGTTTCATAAATCTTTTAGTTATAAACAGGAAAGTTTTATATTAGTGTGTCATTTCATTTCTAACTGGTGATGTTGATCATGGTAAAGAATTTGGAGCCAATTTGATATTTGAGTGTATTGTTTTTACACGTGATGATTAAAGTTCTCCGTTAGCAGTTCCTGGTTGTTGGCGGCAGTTCCTGGTTGTCGGCGTGTATCGTATATTTCTGTGGTTTATGTATCTCATCTCCACCATTATTTAAACCTAAGCTCTCAGCTCAATCTTGGTGGTCTCAAGGAGTTGGTTGCCTGTAACTCATATTTACCCCACTTGCAGATGGGGGAATTCTCTTGTTCTTAGTTTGAATCATCATGAGCAATAGCTAATCAAATAACTATGGGAAAAATAATTTACTGTGTGCTTTTATAAAAAAGGTGGGTGGATCACCAGGTCAAGAGATTGAGACCATCCTGGTCAACATGGTGAAACCCCGTCTCTACTAAAAATACAAAAAATTAGCTGGGCATGGTGGCGCATGCCTGTAGTCCCACCTACTCAGGAGGCTGAGGCAGGAGAATTGCCTGAACCCAGGAGGCGGAGGTTGCGGTGAGCCGAGATCGCACCATTGCACTCCAGCCTGGGTAACGAGCGAAACTCCATCTCAAAAAAAAAAAAAAATCCCCAAACAGGCCAAGAGCTGGCGCCTGCAGCATCTTTTATTCTTGGTGTGCTCCCTTGGCTCAGAGGAGCAGCTCTACCTTCACCTGAGGAGTATACTTCCTACAGTCCATCTAACCTCCAGCCACTCGCACTTTGTCTACCATCATTCCTGTTGAAGTGAGTCAAACATTTCGTTCAACCTTTGGCAAGAAAGGATGGTATCAAAGGCTATTCTCATGTTAGAGCTGAGAAAAATGAGGAGCAGCATGACTGACTCATTGTGATAAAAATTCAATTGAGCTTTGCTGGTTGATCCAAAAGTGCTACATCTTTACAAATTCTGTTCCCAAGCCATTCGGGTGTTTGCCATCACCTCCCAAATGGCTAGGAATAACACGAGGAATCTTACCGGTGATCCTAGTTGTATGGCCTCCAATTTTTCACTTTCCTTAAGGATTATTTGTTTATTTTAAGGTATTTTCTTTCACTTAAAACAAAGAGACAGTTAATTTCTAGATGAAACTATACGTTATGTACTTGCAAAACAGATAAAAGGTAATGAAAAAATAGGAAAGGAAAAACAAAAGCCTTGTCAAAGATTAGTTTTGATGAGAAATTCGCAGTGATTTTAGTTATTTTTATCTTTTGCACTGTATACTGTATTCAGTGCAAGGGATAAAAGGTGATACGAGATAGTCTGCCAAACTTTCTTACAAATTATTTCATGGTGTTACTTGGGGGCAACACAGATGGAAGAAATGAACATTTCGAAAAACTATGAAATACCTAATTTTGTGGGGGCTGCTTGATTAGTGTGAGTAACATATGCAGAGAGAGATGAGCCCTAAAATAACCGGGACAGAAGTTGAAAGTTCATCTTTGAACTTTTACTTTTTAGCAGTTGTAGTTTACTTCTCATGTTTGGAGAAAGTCTAGGATAGAAGGTCGTTTGGGAACTCATGTAGTCTCTCTCTTTCCTCCCGTCTCCTTCCTGTATTGAGCTCTGCTTGATATCCATCCCAGGTAAAAGGATGTCTCAGTTATTTCTAAACCCAAACAGTGAATTCTTTATAACTGATCTGAGTCTTCTGCTGTAAGATTATGTAATCCAATTTCTCAGCTTTAATTGCTTGGCTTTCATTTTTCAGCACTGCAGGTCAAGAACTTGGCTATTTGAATTCTCTTACTGTGTGGCTGTGTATCTAATAATTTAGCACCGTCTTACTCATTTTTAAGTGGCTTTTCATAAGATTGGAACATAGGTTTTATGCCAAAGACATTTGTGTTTTCTACAGCTTCTTAGCATTGCTGGAGCCCCTACCAAGAGGTTATACGGTAAGCTGATTGTGATTCTGTGGCTTATGCTGACTTCATGATTGTAAAACAGCTTAAGGAGAGTCACTATCCAGAATTGAATTAAATCATCTTTGCAATATTAAGTATACATCCAGACTGCACTGTGTTTTCCTGTTCCTTTTTAAAAATGCCTTTTCCTGCAGGGCTCATTACGCTTTAATGTCTCCTAGATAACATGTGGAAGCTGTAGGCATTATAAGCCCACGTTTGATGAACAGTCTCAGATAATCAGCGTGCAAGCTCATTTCCTCCACTTTATTCCTATAAGAAGAAGATCAAGCTTCAACTTGGGAGCCAGCTGATCTGAATTTTATTTCCGGCTTTGCTGTTTGATTCAGTGTGACCTTGGATAACTCACCAGAGAGGGAAGGTTCATTTTTCAGAAAGTGAAGTTTATGAAAGACCAATCAGACTCTCATTGAAAGAAAAAGACCTGATGGAGCACAGCTAGATTTCTCTAGGCCACATCTGACCTGACTGAAGATGATTTTTGAGTTGGGTCAGGAAAATACAGTAGCAGGGATCATGATGCATTGAGAAGAAAAAAGCAAGGGCTTAGAGTAGGAAGGGAGAAGAATTGACCTGGTTCTCCCTGAAACTCTGCCACTAAGTAGTTTCCCCACTCTCCTTCAAGTTCACAACTCTGAATTTAAGTCAGATGTGGCCTCTGCTCTCATGGAACTTAAAGTCTAGCAGGGAGGACATACTGAACTGTAACGACCAAAGTGATGAACTTTCCCAAAGGGGAAGTTAAGGCCATTGGAGAGGCTCTGACAGAGGGATTTCACCTGTCCTAAGGAATTAGGGAAGGCCTTCCTGAGAATTGACATTTGAGTGTGGAGATGGAAAGATGAGTCAACATTAATCAGGGGAAGGAGGATTTTATGACTCCCAGCCACATCCATCTGTACCATATCAGGCTTTGGAGAGATGAGAAAAACAAGGTATGGTTAGAAGCAAAGTTGGAACATTGTTTTTATCATTAAAACAAAGATGGCAGAATCAAAGCCATTCAAACTGTGTTGCCTAACCCCTGCACCAGGTCCTGTGGTCAGCCTTAAGGGAACCAGGACCAGCAGTAAGGGGTATGTGGAGAAGGGATTGTGAAGACTTTATACAGTTTATAAGGGAATCAAGAAGCTAGTTATGTAAAGGAGTTCCTTATTGCCCCCATGTCTTGGCTTGTGTCTTTTTACCTCTCCCTAGAACACACACTTCTATTCCTCCTTCTTCCTTGAAAACTATTTGAAGCATGGGCTCTGGAGTCAGACATCCAGGTTGATTCCTGGCACCATCATTTACCAGCTGTTTTGCTTGAGCAGGTTGCTTAAGCTCTCTGTGCTGCTGTTTCCTCATCTGTGAAGTGGTGATGATTATAATAATGTCTACCCTAGAGGGTTGTAAGAACCAGATGAAGTAATACTTGTAAAGTCTTTGGGATTATGCCCAGCACGTAGCCTCAGTAGATGCTGTTCAGTGTTAATATGTAAGGCCCCTCCTTTTTAAAGAGGTCTTGTATACCTAATACAACCCTCACAAACTTGGATTCATATGGTATTTATAGTGTACGTGGAGTTAGGGACATAACTTTTTTTTCTTAGCATTTACTTGGTCAGTGCCTTTTGGCCAGAGACCACCAGGAGCAACCCTGTGAATTAAACAAGTTAGTTTTATTACTTATGGCAGCCAGAGAGCACACACACCCCAAGGAACTACAGGGTGTCCAGGTAGGAGGGTGCAAGAAAGAACTTTTTGAAGAATTTGGGCTTTGGGGATTTGAGGGAGGGTCCTAGGAGTTAGGATTTCACTCTAATTGGATGCTGTCAGAGAGCAGGGGCAACTCTCTATTTTGGCATGTTTATGAATCTTATCTATAGAGAGAAGTCTAGCTCAGGATAAGCTATACTTAGTAAAATAAGCAGTCACTCATCTGGTTGACAGAAGTGGTGTTTGGTATTCTGTGATTGGCACAATGACCTTATTTTTGTCTGTTCTTAGACACAATTATGAAATGGCCTTGTTTTGTCTCATTTTATTGTGGTCTCAGAGTAACCTTATTAGAGGTTGGTCTTCCACGAGATAGTTTAGGTTCCTCAGAATAATGTGCTTTAGCTGTGAGTACCACGACAGTTTCTAAATGTCAGGGGCTGCTCTTTTTGTTCTCAACTTCTCTAACTTTTGTTTGGGCTAGTTTTCTTCCTCCTGGGAAATTGTAAGATAATATATTTACTCATTTAACAAACCACCAGGTGAGTACCTGTGTCTACTCCAGACCAGGCACGATGCTAAACACAGACACAATAGTAAAAACTCTGCCTTCAAGGTTCTCAAAGTCTTGGATAAAAAGAGATTTTAAAACTATGTTTCAGACCATTTCGCTAGTTTGAATGCCTTCTTCAGCTTTCCCACAAGTATTCCAGCTTGTATCTGGATACTTCCAATGATTAGGAAATCCTAGGTACTGCAGACAATGCTGAATGTTAAAAATTGGTTCTTAACTTGATCTATAATTTCTTTCCTCATATATTCCACCACTTGGGGTCTCTATCCATACACTGAAGACTCTCAGAACGAGTTCCCTGCATGTTCTCATCTACATAGTCAACCCATGGGCAATGTAGGTGAACTCTTGATTCTCAGGATTCAGTGTTATGTTGACTGCTCTTACAGTCTTCTCAAAAGAATATTTTAATTCACATAATTTAATGTTGATTCCATTTTCCATATGGCTTTAATGTTTAGGCCTATTTTGTCTGACTAAAGGACAGACTGCATTATCAGGGCTTTTTTTTTTTTGAGACGGAGTTTCACTCTTGTTACCCAGGCTGGAGTGCAATGGAGTGATCTCAGCCCACTGCAACCTCTGCCTCCTGGGTTCAAGCAATTCTCCCACCTCAGCCTCCAGAGTAGCTGGGATTACAGGCATGCGCCACCATGCCCAGATAATTTTTTGTATTTTTAGTAGAGACAGAGTTTCACCATGTTGACCAGGATGGTCTCGATCTCTTGACCTCGTAATCCACCCGCCTCGGCCTCCCAAAGTGCTGGGATTACAGGTTTGAGCCACAGCGCCTGGCCATCAGGGCTTTTCTAATCAAAGTGTATGGTGCTATTGCATGTGAGAACAGCAGACACTAGGTGGCAGCATCTTGCTTCAGAACTGGCACAACAAACTGGGAGCTGAGTTCACAACTACATTTTAGAGAGAAGGGTCAAAGGACCTTCCAGAAGTTATGTAGTCAATTCCCCTGCCACCAGATGGGACAACCCCTGGTCAAATCCACTTACATAGGTATTTATCCCATTTATTAAAACTGCTAGGAAAAGTATGCATCTTCCCAATAGGAACTTGTTCTAATATTTTAGAATTTGCCTGGTAAAATTCTTCCTAAATAACCATACCACATACTGTCATCTGAACTGTATTCCTTCTTCCTCAGATGAAATCGCGTTAATTTGATTTAGAAAAAAAATTGTTGGTTATTTTCTGAGGCCGTACACACGAAGAGTTACCAACAAGTCCCCTGCCAACCTTGCTTGTTGAGCCCATCCATCCCTTGCCAGAAAGATTCTTAATCCCCTAACGTTTCTCTGGCCATACTCCCCAGCTTCTTATTTACCTCTGGCACTGCCTCCTGGCTGTGTTCTCCATCATTCTCAAGTTATGGTGCCCCCAGGTTTTGCCTGCCTTCTTGGCTGAAATAAAAACTCGGGTTCTTAAAATTGTAAAGTTAACACCTCAGAACACAATATGCCTTCTGAGATAGGATATTTATGCCATTTTTTTTTTTTAAAAAAAGGTATGTCAGAAAAGATGGGCCATAAACTTAGTTTCAAATGGAAACATAGGCCATATCAACTCCAGATGTTTCTGAAATCCTTCTCTCAAAGTCTTAGGGGTTGAACTGGTATACTACAAATATGTTAAAGGTATAACTTTTATACTCTTCCTACAAAATTGAGGTGAGGCCAGGTGACAGTCTATGACTGTGAAGGACAAGAACTGAATGGCTACAATCTGACATGTTTCCATGTCAGAGCCAGGCAGTGTGATTCCCAGTCATGTCATCTATCTTCCAATGGAATCATGTTGCATATATATCCAAGATCTTAGCACTGATATTATTCATTTAAAGGAGTTTTTTGTAGCAAGAGATTAGCATTGTTAAAGGTATATGTCAGGATATTGTGTTTGAAAAGCAATGTGTTCTAAAAAAAAAACAACGGGTTTTGGAGTCAGGTGATTCTAGCAGCAGACCCACATTTGCTACTTGCTAGCCACATAGCCTTGGAGAAATTGACCAATTTCTCAGAACTGCTGTTTCCCACATTTTAATGCTGTTGTGAGAATGACCTGAGGCTGTGTGAGTATATGGAGCACTTAGCACAATGTCTGACATATGTTAGTTTCTCGAGCCTTAGATACAATAATTACTTCTGGCTTGTTCCAGGAAAAGGGCCTCTGTGGGGCCACAAGTAGATTTCCGATGGTCTGGGAGAAGTCATACTGCAGTGGCATGGTGTCACATCTCACCCAATCTTTCACTTCAGGAAACCTAAGTACGGACCTTGGCATGCAGGGGAGAAAAAACAAGCTACAGAAAGGCCAGGCAACATAAATGAGAACAGATACGTGATTTCGAGTTCTTAGTGTCCATTTCCCTTGGTTTCCAGGCAAATCTGTTTCTCATCCATTCCAGAAAACCCTTAGTGGGCCGGCGGGCAGGGACAGGGTTATGAATAAGGATAGTATGATTTTTGGATGTCTCTTGTACTTTTCGTTGCCAACTTCAACAGAAGCAATAATAATCACCTAATACTTTTATAATATCTAGGTTGTCAGATTTAGTGTATATTTTCAAAGCCAAGGAAAATAAAATATGTATGCATTTTGGACTAATTACGGGGAAAATGGTTCAGCAGTTGATGACAATGCTGGTGGTGGGTGCTGCAATGGAATTGGATAAATTTGAAGCATTTTGAATGGAAATAATGAAAACAAAGGAAACATTCATTAATTCTGGAAGGAAGGAAGAGAGGGAGGAAGAAAGTCTTAGTTTTGTTCCTATGTGGTTGCGGTATTAAAACTACGAAACAAATCTTAGAAGTTTTTAATTGTTGCTTTAGTCAGTAAATATTTATTTACTGTCCACTATGTGCTAGCAGTTATATGCCAGGCCCTGTGCTGGATTAATGTCAAAGATGAACAAGGTGTGGTCCTTTTCTTCCAGAAGCTCTTGGCCTTCTAAGGAGACAGTTCTGTAATCAAACAAATAATTCCATGTGCTAAGTGCTGGTCAGAGACATGGATTCGCTATCATAGGAAATGCAAAAAGTCAAGGAGTCAGATATTCCTGGAGAGTAGGGTAGGTATAACCTAAGGGTAAGGCCATATTTTGCCTGAATCTTATAGAAGAATACCATGTGACAGAGGGGAAAAAAGATAATCCAATCCCAGCAAATCGTGGACCAATGTGTAGAGAAAGGGCTCTGGGTGTCTAAAGAAGAGCTGCATGTGCAGCAGTGTGTGGTCGTGCAGGGAAAGCAGGGAGTGGGAATGGAACAGAATAATTTGGGGAGAAAAAAAGTATGTTGAGCCAGGTTGAAGAGGGAGTTGTATTTTAAGTTAAGGAGTTTGGGTTTGGTTTGAGGAACTGACCAGAGTTTTTAAGAAGGTGGGGCACAGTTTGTAAGACTGGGTTCATAGAGATGTCATTAGTGGAGATTGGCAATGTGGAAGACAGAACATGGTTTGAGAGTGTGGTGGGCACTGCTCTCTTTTCCTGGAACAGCAGTGATAACCTGCTCTCCCCTGCTTCCACTTGCGTAGGTGAACCTAAGAAGAGCTGCTTTCTACCCCTACCCCTGTCCCCACCTTTTGGAATACAAGATCCTATGTCCTTATCTATAGTGATTGTTCTAGGGGTGGATACCAGATGCAAGCTGGTTCAGTCACAGTGTCTCATACTGTCTACCTTGGTCCATAGTGTTTGGCCTAAGTATGGCTGAGTGAACCAATCTGACCCCTTCCCTGGTATTTTTGAATTTTGAATTGTCACTAAGGGAAATCCGATGAGGGATCTGGGAAGTATCAACTCTAGAGATGCTAATGGTTTTGTCTTTTATATGTGTACGAAGCTGGTATTCAGTAGGGAAAAACTGAAACTAACACAGAGAGAAGCAAATATGAGAGATAGAAGGAAAGAGAGTTCTGATGCTTTTTTGGTTCCTGATTTCAAGCATCCTGAAGCTGGCTTAATTCCTATCATGGTTTGGTTAACATAAGCCAATAAATTACTCTTTTTGCCTATGCTGGCTAGTGTTTCTAAAACACACTTTAGTCCTAACTAATGACAACAGGAAGATAATTAACTCTGATTTTGATATATTACATTTGTAAAGACTTCTCTAGGTGGTAAGGAGCTTAAGAGAAAAGTCAGGGCTAGAAATACAGATGTAAAAGCTGCCCTTAGAGAAGTGGTTGTTAAAGCTATGGAAGTGACTGAGTTTACCCAAGATATATATAGAAAGTGTTGAGAGGCCAATGATGGAACCCTGAAGAATGCTAACATCCAGGAGTATGCAGAGGAGGAGGAACCAGCTGTTTCAAACTCAGACCATTTCTAATTTTAGCCAGCCCTTCCAATCTCACAGTCCTCAGTGGGAAGAAGGGAGTCTATTAAAATTCATTATCATGTCACTAGCTTTTAGAGTTGTTTTTTCTTATTTTAAATTTAATTTAATTTCTTTTCATTGTACTTTAAGTTCTAGGGTACATGTGCAGATCATGCAGGATTGTTGCATAGGTACATATGTAGCAAGATGGTTTGCTGTCTCCATCCCCCCCGTCACCTATATCTGACATTTCTCCTCATGTTATCCCTCCCCAACCCCCCCACCCCCTGCTGTCCCTTCCTTAGCTCCCCCAAAGAGACCCCAATATATGATGCTCCCCTCCCTGTGTTCATGTGTTCTCATTATTCAACACCTGCCTGTGAGCAAGAACATGCGGTATTTGGTTTTCTGTTCCTGTGACAGTTTGCTGAGAGGTTGTCTGTTCCTGTGTCGTTTGCTGACAATGATGGTTTCCAGATTCATCCATGTCCCTACAAAGAACATTAATTCATCCTTTTTTATGGCTGCATAGTATTCCATGGTGTATATGTGCCACATTTTCTTTATCCAGTCTATCATTGATGGGCATCTGGGTTGGATCCAGGTCTTTGCTATTGTAAACAGTGCCTCAGTGAACATACATGTGCATGTGTCTTTATAATAGAATGATTTATAATCCTTTGGGTGTATACCCAGTAATGGGATTGCTGGGTCAAATGGAATTTCTATTTCTAGATCCTTGAGGAATCGCCACACTGTCTTCCACAATGGTTGAACTAATTTACACTCCCAACAACAGTGTAACAGTGTTCTTTTTTCTCCACATCCTCTCCAGCATCTGCTGTCTCCTGATTTTTTAATGATTGCCATTTTAACTGGTGTGAGATGGTATCTCATTGTGGGTTTGATTTCCATTTCTCTGATGATGAGTGATGAACATTTTTTCATGTGTTTTTTGGCCTCATAAATGTCTTCTTTTGAAAAGTATTCATATCTTTTGCCCACTTATGAATGTGTTGGTTGGTTTGTTTGTTTTCTTGTAAATTTGCTTTAGTTCTTTGTAGATTCTGGATATTAGGCCTTTGTCAGATGGGTAGATTACAAAAATTTTTTCCAATTCTGTTGGTTGCCAGTTCACTCTAATGATTGTTTCTTTTGCTGTGCAGAAACTCTTAAGTTTAATTAGATCCCATTTGTCTATTTTGGCTTTTGTTGCCATTGCTTTTGTTGTTATAGTCATGAAGTCCTTGCCTATGCCTATGTCCTGAATAGTTTTGCCTAGGTTTTCTTCTAGGATTTTTATGGTGTTAGGTTTTATGTTTAAATCTTTAATCCATCTGGAGTTAATTTTAGTGTAGGGTGTAAGGAAGGGGTCCAGTTTCAGCTTTCTGCAGATGGCTAGCCAGTTTTCCCAACACCATTTATTAAACAGGGAATCCTTTCCCCATTGCTTGTTTTTATCAGATCTGTCAAAGATCAGATGGTTGTAGATGTGTGATGTTGCCTCTGAGGCCTATGTTCTGTTCCATTGGTCTATATCTCTGCTTTGGTATGAGTACCATGCTGTTTTGATTACAGTAGCCTTGTAGTATAGTTTGAAGTCAGGTAGTGTGATACCTCCAGCTTTGTTCTTTTTGCTTAGGATTGTGTTGGCTATGTGGGCTCTCTTTTGGTTCCATATAAGTTTAAAGTGGTTTTTCTAGTTCTGTGAAGAAGATCAATGGTAGCTTGAAGGCGATAGCATTGAATCTGTAATATAAATTACTTTGGGCAGTATGGCCATTTTCATGATGTTGATTCTTCCTAGCTATGAGCATGAAATGTTTTTCCATCTGTTTGTGTCCTCTGATTTCCTTGAGCAGTGGTTTGTAGTTCTCCTTGAAGAGGTCCTTCGTGTCCTTTGTTAGTTGTATTCCTAGGTATTTTATTCTCTTTGTAGCAATTGTGAATGGCAGTTCACTCATGATTTGGCTGTCTGTTATTTGTATATAGGAATGCTTGTGATTTCTGCACATTGATTTTGTATCTGGAGACTTTGCTGAAGTTGCTTATCAGCTTAAGTAGATTTTGGGCTGAGAGGATGGGGTCTTCTAAATATACAATCATGTCATCTGCAAATAGAGACAATTTGACTTCCTCTTTTCCTAATTGAATACCCTTTATTTCTTTTTCTTGCTGGTTGCTCTGGCTAGAACTTCCTATACTGTATTGAATAGGAATGGTAAGAGGGCATCCTTGTGCCAGTTTTCAAAGGGAATGCTTCCAGTTTTTGCCAGTTCAGTATGATATTGGCGTTCATTGCCCATTCAGTATGGTTTGTCATAAATAGCTTTTATTATTTTGAGATACGTCCCATCAATGCCTAGTCTATTGAGAGTTTTTAGTATAAAGGCTGTTGAATTTTGTCAAAGGCCTTCTTTACATCTATTGAGATGACCATGTGGTTTTTGTCTTTGGTTCTGTTTATGTGATGGATTATGTTTATAGATTTGTGTATGTTGAACCAGCCTTGCATCCCCAGGATCAAGCCTACTTGATTGTGATGGATAAGCTTTTTGATGCGCTGTTGAATTTGGCTTGCCAGTATTTTATTGAAGATCTTTATATTGATGTTCATCATGGATATTGGCCTGAAGTTTTCTTTTTTAGTTGAGTCTCTGCCAGATATTGGTATCAGGATGACGTTGGTCTCATAAAATGAGTTAGGGAGGATTCCCTCTTTTTGTATTGTTTGGAATAGTTTCAGAAGGAATGGTACCAGCTCCTCTTTGTACGTCTTGTAGATTTTGGCTGTGAACCTGTCTGGACCTGGACTTTTTTGGTTGGTAGGCTGTTAATTGCTGCCTCAATTTCAGATGTTTTTATTTGTCTCTATTCAGGGATTCAACTTCTTCCTGATTTAGTCTTGGGAGGGTGTAAATGTCCAGGAATTTATCCATTTCTTCTGGGTTTGCTGGTTTATGTGCATAGAGTTGTTTGTCGTAATCTCTGATGGTGGTTTGTATTTCTGTGGCTTTGGTGGTGATACCCCCTTTATCATTTTTTATTGCATCTATTAGATGATTCTTTCTTTTATTTGTCTGGCTAGCAGACTGTCTATTTTGTTCATTTTTTCAAAAAACCACCTCTTGGTTTTATTGATTTTTTGAAGGGCTTTTTGTGTCTCTATCTCCTTCAGTTCTGCTATGATCTTAGTTATTTCTTGTCTTCTGCCAGCTTTTGAGTGTTTTTGATCTTGCTTCTCTAGCTTTTTCAATTTTGACAATAGGGTGTCAATTTTAGATCTTTCCTCGCTTCTCATGTGGGCATTTATTGCTATAAATTTCCCTCTAGACACTGCTTTAAATATGTCCCAGAGATTCTGGTATGTTGAGTCTTCATTCTTACTGGTTTTGAAGAACTTCTTTATTTCTGCCTTCATTTCATTGTTTATCCAGTTGACATTCAGAAGCAAGTTGTTCAGTTTCCATGCAGTTTTGCAGTTTTGAGTGAGTTTCTTAATCCTGAGTTCTAATTTCATTGCACTGTGGTCTAAGAGACTGTTTGGTATGAGTTCCTTTCTTTTACATTTGCTGAGGAGTGATTTACTTCCAATTATGTGGTTGATTTTAGAGTAAGTGTGATGTGGTGCTGTAAAGAATGTATATTCTATGGATTTGGGATAGAGAGTTCTGTAAATGTCTATTAGGTCAGCTTGGTCCAGATCTGCATTCAAGTACTGGATATCCTTGTTGATTTTTCTGTCTCGTTGATCTGTCTAATATTGACAGTGGAGTGTTAAAGTCTCCCACTATTATTGTGTGAGAGTCTAAGTCTCTTTGTAGGTCATTAAGTACTTGCTTTATATTTCTGGGTGCTCCTGTATTGGGTGCATATATATTTAGGATAGTTAGCTTTTCTTGTTGGATTGATCCTTTTACCATTATGTAATGCCCTTCTTTGTCTCTTGATCTTTGTTGGTTTGAAGTCCATTTTATCAGAGACTAGGATTGCAACCGCTGCTTTTTTTTTTCTCTACATTTGCTTGGTAAATCCCATTCCATCCCTTTATTTTGAGTCTATGTGTGTCTTTGCACGTGAG